>JAYJMM010000029.1:0-1200000 GCA_037349105.1 Limnomonas spitsbergensis
GGGGGGGCGTCAATGAGGCAGAACATCATTTGGGGGGGGGCCAATGAGGCAGAACATCATGTGGGGGGGGCCAATGAGGCAGAACATCATGTGGGGGGGGCCAATGAGGCAGAACATCATGTGGGGGGGGCCAATGAGGCAGAACATCATGTGGGGGGGGGCCAATGAGGCAGAACATCATGTGGGGGGGGGGGCAATGAGGCAGAACATCATGTGGGGGGGGCCAATGAGGCAGAACATCATGTGGGGGGGGCGCCAATGAGGCAGAACATCATGTGGGGGGGGGCCAATGAGGCAGAACATCATGCAGGGGGGCGTCAATGAGGCAGAACTTCATGTGGGGGGGCCAATGAGGCAGAACATCATTTGGGGGGGGGCCAATGAGGCAGAACATCATGTGGGGGGCGTCAATGAGGCAGAACATCATGTGGGGGGGCGCCAATGAGGCAGAACATCATGTGGGGGGGGCGTCAATGAGGCAGAACATCATGTGGGGGGGGGCGTCAATGAGGCAGAACATCATGTGGGGGGGCGCCAATGAGGCAGAACATCATGTGGGGGGGGCCAATGAGGCAGAACATCATGTGGGGGGGGCCAATGAGGCAGAACATCATGTGGGGGGGGGCCAATGAGGCAGAACATCATGTGGGGGGGGCCAATGAGGCAGAACATCATGTGGGGGGGGGGCCAATGAGGCAGAACATCATGTGGGGGAGGGCCAATGAGGCAGAACATCATGTGGGGGGGGGCCAATGAGGCAGAACATCATGTGGGGGGCGTCAATGAGGCAGAACATCATGTGGGGGGGCGCCAATGAGGCAGAACATCATGTGGGGGGGGGCCAATGAGGCAGAACATCATGTGGGGGGGGCCAATGAGGCAGAACATCATGTGGGGGGGGGGCCAATGAGGCAGAACATCATGTGGGGGGGGGCCAATGAGGCAGAACATCATGTGGGGGGGGCGTCAATGAGGCAGAACATCATGTGGGGGGGGCGCCAATGAGGCAGAACATCATGTGGGGGGGCCAATGAGGCAGAACATCATGTGGGGGGGCGTCAATGAGGCAGAACATCATGTGGGGGGCGTCAATGAGGCAGAACATCATGTGGGGGGGGCCAATGAGGCAGAACATCATGTGGGGGGGGCCAATGAGGCAGAACATCATGTGGGGGGGGGCCAATGAGGCAGAACATCATGTGGGGGGGCGTCAATGAGGCAGAACATCATGTGGGGGGCGCCAATGAGGCAGAACATCATGTGGGGGGGCACCAATGAGGCAGAACATCATGCAGGGGGGCGTCAATGAGGCAGAACATCATGTGGGGGGGCGTCAATGAGGCAGAACATCATGTGGGGGGGCGTCAATGAGGCAGAACATCATGTGGGGGGGCGTCAATGAGGCAGAACATCATGCAGGGGGGGCGTCAATGAGGCAGAACATCATGTGGGGGGGGCGTCAATGAGGGAGAACATCATGTGGGGGGGGGCCAATGAGGCAGAACATCATGCAGGGGGGCGTCAATGAGGCAGAACATCATGTGGGGGGGGCCAATGAGGCAGAACATCATGTGGGGGGGGCGCCAATGAGGCAGAACATCATGCAGGGGGGGGGCCAATGAGGCAGAACATCATGTGGGGGGGGCCAATGAGGCAGAACATCATGTGGGGGGGGCCAATGAGGCAGAACATCATGTGGGGGGGGGGCCAATGAGGCAGAACATCATGTGGGGGGGGCCAATGAGGCAGAACATCATGTGGGGGGGGGGCCAATGAGGCAGAACATCATGTGGGGGGGGGCCAATGAGGCAGAACATCATGTGGGGGGGGGCCAATGAGGCAGAACATCATGTGGGGGGGGCGCCAATGAGGCAGAACATCATGTGGGGGAGGGCCAATGAGGCAGAACATCATGCAGGGGGGCCAATGAGGCAGAACATCATGTGGGGGGGGGCCAATGAGGCAGAACATCATGTGGGGGGGGGGGGCAATGAGGCAGAACATCATGTGGGGGGGGCCAATGAGGCAGAACATCATGTGGGGGGGCGTCAATGAGGCAGAACATCATGTGGGGGGCGTCAATGAGGCAGAACATCATGTGGGGGGGGCCAATGAGGCAGAACATCATGTGGGGGGGGCCAATGAGGCAGAACATCATGTAGGGGGGGCCAATGAGGCAGAACATCATGTGGGGGGGGGCCAATGAGGCAGAACATCATGTGGGGGGGGCCAATGAGGCAGAACATCATGTGGGGGGGGCCAATGAGGCAGATCATCATGTGGGGGGGGCGTCAATGAGGCAAAACATCATGTGGGGGAGGGCCAATGAGGCAGAACATCATGTGGGGGGGGCGCCAATGAGGCAGAACATCATGTGGGGGGGGCCAATGAGGCAGAACATCATGTGGGGGGGCGTCAATGAGGCAGAACATCATGTGGGGGGCGCCAATGAGGCAGAACATCATGTGGGGGGGCGTCAATGAGGCAGAACGTCATGTGGGGGGGGGCCAATGAGGCAGAACATCATGTGGGGGGGGCCAATGAGGCAGAACATCATGTGGGGGGGGGCCAATGAGGCAGAACATCATGTGGGGGGGGCCAATGAGGCAGAACATCATGCAGGGGGGCGTCAATGAGGCAGAACATCATGTGGGGGGGGGCCAATGAGGCAGAACATCATGTGGGGGGGGCCAATGAGGCAGAACATCATGTGGGGGGGGGGCCAATGAGGCAGAACATCATGTGGGGGGTGGCCAATGAGGCAGAACATCATGTTGGGGGGGCGTCAATGAGGCAGAACATCATGTGGGGGGGGGCCAATGAGGCAGAACATCATGTGGGGGGGCGTCAATGAGGCAGAACATCATGTAGGGGGGCGTCAATGAGGCAGAACATCATGTGGGGGGGGGGGCCAATGAGGCAGAACATCATGTGGGGGGGGCCAATGAGGCAGAACATCATGTGGGGGGGGCCAATGAGGCAGAACATCATGTGGGGGGGGGCCAATGAGGCAGAACATCATGTGGGGGGGGGCCAATGAGGCAGAACATCATGTGGGGGGGGCCAATGAGGCAGAACATCATGTGGGGGGGGCGCCAATGAGGCAGAACATCATGTGGGGGGGGCCAATGAGGCAGAACATCATGTGGGGGGGGCCAATGAGGCAGAACATCATGTGGGGGGGGCCAATGAGGCAGAACATCATGTGGGGGGGCGTCAATGAGGCAGAACATCATGTGGGGGGGCGTCAATGAGGCAGAACATCATGTGGGGGGGGCCAATGAGGCAGAACATCATGTGGGGGGGGCCAATGAGGCAGAACATCATGTTGGGGGGGGCCAATGAGGCAGAACATCATGTGGGGGGGGCCAATGAGGCAGAACATCATGTGGGGGGGGCCAATGAGGCAGAACATCATGTGGGGGGGCGCCAATGAGGCAGAACATCATGTGGGGGGAGGGCCAATGAGGCAGAACATCATGCAGGGGGGCGTCAATGAGGCAGAACATCATGTGGGGGGCGCCAATGAGGCAGAACATCATGTGGGGGGGGCGTCAATGAGGCAGAACATCATGTGGGGGGGCGTCAATGAGGCAGAACATCATGTGGGGGGGGGCCAATGAGGCAGAACATCATGTGGGGGGGGCCAATGAGGCAGAACATCATGTGGGGGGGGGCCAATGAGGCAGAACATCATGTGGGGGGGGCCAATGAGGCAGAACATCATGTGGGGGGGGCGTCAATGAGGCAGAACATCATGTGGGGGGGGGCCAATGAGGCAGAACATCATGTGGGGGGGGGCAATGAGGCAGAACATCATGTGGGGGGGGGCCAATGAGGCAGAACATCATGTGGGGGGGGCCAATGAGGCAGAACATCATGTGGGGGGGGGCCAATGAGGCAGAACATCATGTGGGGGGGGCCAATGAGGCAGAACATCATGTGGGGGGGGGCCAATGAGGCAGAACATCATGTGGGGGGGGCCAATGAGGCAGAACATCATGTGGGGGGGCGTCAATGAGGCAGAACATCATGTGGGGGGGCGTCAATGAGGCAGAACATCATGTGGGGGGCGTCAATGAGGCAGAACATCATGTGGGGGGGGGCAATGAGGCAGAACATCATGTGGGGGGGGGCCAATGAGGCAGAACATCATGTGGGGGGGGGCCAATGAGGCAGAACATCATGTGGGGGGGGGCCAATGAGGCAGAACATCATGTAGGGGGGCGTCAATGAGGCAGAACATCATGTGGGGGGGGGTCAATGAGGCAGAACATCATGTGGGGGGGCGTCAATGAGGCAGAACATCATGTGGGGGGGGGCCAATGAGGCAGAACATCATGTGGGGGGGGCCAATGAGGCAGAACATCATGTGGGGGGGGGCCAATGAGGCAGAACATCATGTGGGGGGGGCAAATGAGGCAGAACATCATGTGGGGGGGGCCAATGAGGCAGAACATCATGTGGGGGGGGGCCAATGAGGCAGAACATCATGTGGGGGGGGCCAATGAGGCAGAACATCATGTGGGGGGGGGCAATGAGGCAGAACATCATGTGGGGGGGCCAATGAGGCAGAACATCATGTGGGGGGGCGTCAATGAGGCAGAACATCATGTGGGGGGGCGTCAATGAGGCAGAACATCATGTGGGGGGCGTCAATGAGGCAGAACATCATGTGGGGGGGGGCCAATGAGGCAGAACATCATGTGGGGGGGGGCCAATGAGGCAGAACATCATGTGGGGGGGGGCCAATGAGGCAGAACATCATGTGGGGGGGGGCCAATGAGGCAGAACATCATGTAGGGGGGCGTCAATGAGGCAGAACATCATGTGGGGGGGGGTCAATGAGGCAGAACATCATGTGGGGGGGCGTCAATGAGGCAGAACATCATGTGGGGGGGGGCCAATGAGGCAGAACATCATGTGGGGGGGGGCAATGAGGCAGAACATCATGTGGGGGGGGGCCAATGAGGCAGAACATCATGTGGGGGGGGCCAATGAGGCAGAACATCATGTGGGGGGGGGCCAATGAGGCAGAACATCATGTGGGGGGGGCCAATGAGGCAGAACATCATGTGGGGGGGCGTCAATGAGGCAGAACATCATGTGGGGGGGCGTCAATGAGGCAGAACATCATGTGGGGGGCGTCAATGAGGCAGAACATCATGTGGGGGGGGGCCAATGAGGCAGAACATTATGTGGGGGGGGGCCAATGAGGCAGAACATCATGTGGGGGGGGGCCAATGAGGCAGAACATCATGTGGGGGGGGGCCAATGAGGCAGAACATCATGTAGGGGGGCGTCAATGAGGCAGAACATCATGTGGGGGGGGGTCAATGAGGCAGAACATCATGTGGGGGGGCGTCAATGAGGCAGAACATCATGTGGGGGGGGGGCCAATGAGGCAGAACATCATGTGGGGGGGGGCAATGAGGCAGAACATCATGTGGGGGGGGGCCAATGAGGCAGAACATCATGTGGGGGGGGCAAATGAGGCAGAACATCATGTGGGGGGGGGCCAATGAGGAAGAACATCATGTGGGGGGGGGCCAATGAGGCAGAACATCATGTGGGGGGGGCCAATGAGGCAGAACATCATGTGGGGGGGGGCCAATGAGGCAGAACATCATGTGGGGGGTGGCCAATGAGGCAGAACATCATGTTGGGGGGGCGTCAATGAGGCAGAACATCATGTGGGGGGGGGCCAATGAGGCAGAACATCATGTGGGGGGGGCCAATAAGGCAGAACATCATGTGGGGGGGGGCCAATGAGGCAGAACATCATGTGGGGGGGGTCAATGAGGCAGAACATCATGTGGGGGGGGGCCAATGAGGCAGAACATCATGTGGGGGGTGGCCAATGAGGCAGAACATCATGTTGGGGGGGCGTCAATGAGGCAGAACATCATGTGGGGGGGGGCCAATGAGGCAGAACATCATGTGGGGGGGCGTCAATGAGGCAGAACATCATGTTGGGGGGGCGTCAATGAGGCAGAACATCATGTGGGGGGGGCCAATGAGGCAGAACATCATGTGGGGGGGCGTCAATGAGGCAGAACATCATGTGGGGGGGGGCCAATGAGGCAGAACATCATGTGGGGGGGCGTCAATGAGGCAGAACATCATGTAGGGGGGCGTCAATGAGGCAGAACATCATGTGGGGGGGGGGCCAATGAGGCCGAACATCATGTGGGGGGGGGCCAATGAGGCAGAACATCATGTGGGGGGGGGGCAATGAGGCAGAACATCATGTGGGGGGGGGCCAATGAGGCAGAACATCATGTTGGGGGGGCGTCAATGAGGCAGAACATCATGTGGGGGGGGGCCAATGAGGCAGAACATCATGTGGGGGGGCGTCAATGAGGCAGAACATCATGTGGGGGGCGTCAATGAGGCAGAACATCATGTGGGGGGGGGCCAATGAGGCAGAACATCATGTGGGGGGGGGCCAATGAGGCAGAACATCATGTGGGGGGGGCCAATGAGGCAGAACATCATGTGGGGGGGGCCAATGAGGCAGAACATCATGTGGGGGGGCGTCAATGAGGCAGAACATCATGTGGGGGGGGCCAATGAGGCAGAACATCATGTGGGGGGGGCGCCAATGAGGCAGAACATCATGTGGGGGGGGCCAATGAGGCAGAACATCATGTGGGGGGGGCCAATGAGGCAGAACATCATGTGGGGGGGGCCAATGAGGCAGAACATCATGTGGGGGGGCGTCAATGAGGCAGAACATCATGTGGGGGGGCGTCAATGAGGCAGAACATCATGTGGGGGGGGCCAATGAGGCAGAACATCATGTGGGGGGGGCCAATGAGGCAGAACATCATGTGGGGGGGGCGCCAATGAGGCAGAACATCATGTGGGGGGGGCCAATGAGGCAGAACATCATGTGGGGGGGGCCAATGAGGCAGAACATCATGTGGGGGGGCGCCAATGAGGCAGAACATCATGTGGGGGGGGGGGCAATGAGGCAGAACATCATGTGGGGGGGGCGTCAATGAGGCAGAACATCATGTGGGGGGCGCCAATGAGGCAGAACATCATGTGGGGGGGCGTCAATGAGGCAGAACATCATGTGGGGGGGCGTCAATGAGGCAGAACATCATGTGGGGGGGGCCAATGAGGCAGAACATCATGTGGGGGGGGCCAATGAGGCAGAACATCATGTGGGGGGGGGCCAATGAGGCAGAACATCATGTGGGGGGGGCCAATGAGGCAGAACATCATGTGGGGGGGCGTCAATGAGGCAGAACATCATGTGGGGGGGGGCCAATGAGGCAGAACATCATGTGGGGGGGGGCCAATGAGGCAGAACATCATGTGGGGGGGGCCAATGAGGCAGAACATCATGTGGGGGGGGCCAATGAGGCAGAACATCATGTGGGGGGGGCCAATGAGGCAGAACATCATGTGGGGGGGGCCAATGAGGCAGAACATCATGTGGGGGGGGGCCAATGAGGCAGAACATCATGTGGGGGGGGCCAATGAGGCAGAACATCATGTGGGGGGGCGTCAATGAGGCAGAACATCATGTGGGGGGGCGTCAATGAGGCAGAACATCATGTGGGGGGCGTCAATGAGGCAGAACATCATGTGGGGGGGGGCCAATGAGGCAGAACATCATGTGGGGGGGGGCCAATGAGGCAGAACATCATGTGGGGGGGGGCCAATGAGGCAGAACATCATGTGGGGGGGGCCAATGAGGCAGAACATCATGTAGGGGGGCGTCAATGAGGCAGAACATCATGTGGGGGGGGGGTCAATGAGGCAGAACATCATGTGGGGGGGCGTCAATGAGGCAGAACATCATGTGGGGGGGGGCCAATGAGGCAGAACATCATGTGGGGGGGGCCAATGAGGCAGAACATCATGTGGGGGGGGGCCAATGAGGCAGAACATCATGTGGGGGGGGCAAATGAGGCAGAACATCATGTGGGGGGGGGCCAATGAGGCAGAACATCATGTGGGGGGGGGCCAATGAGGCAGAACATCATGTGGGGGGGGCCAATGAGGCAGAACATCATGTGGGGGGGGGCCAATGAGGCAGAACATCATGTGGGGGGTGGCCAATGAGGCAGAACATCATGTTGGGGGGGCGTCAATGAGGCAGAACATCATGTGGGGGGGGGGCCAATGAGGCAGAACATCATGTGGGGGGGCGTCAATGAGGCAGAACATCATGTGGGGGGGGCCAATGAGGCAGAACATCATGTGGGGGGGGCGCCAATGAGGCAGAACATCATGTGGGGGGGCGTCAATGAGGCAGAACATCATGTGGGGGGGGGGCCAATGAGGCAGAACATCATGTGGGGGGCGCCAATGAGGCAGAACATCATGCAGGGGGGCGTCAATGAGGCAGAACATCATGTGGGGGGGGGGCCAATGAGGCAGAACATCATGTGGGGGGGGCCAATGAGGCAGAACATCATGTGGGGGGGGGGCCAATGAGGCAGAACATCATGTGGGGGGGGGCCAATGAGGCAGAACATCATGTGGGGGGGGCCAATGAGGCAGAACATCATGTGGGGGGCGCCAATGAGGCAGAACATCATGTGGGGGGGGCCAATGAGGCAGAACATCATGTGGGGGGGGTCAATGAGGCAGAACATCATGTGGGGGGGGCGCCAATGAGGCAGAACATCATGTGGGGGGGGGCGCCAATGAGGCAGAACATCATGCAGGGGGGCGTCAATGAGGCAGAACATCATGTGGGGGGGCGTCAATGAGGCAGAACATCATGTGGGGGGGCGTCAATGAGGCAGAACATCATGTGGGGGGGCGTCAATGAGGCAGAACATCATGCAGGGGGGGTGTCAATGAGGCAGAACATCATGTGGGGGGGGGCGTCAATGAGGGAGAACATCATGTGGGGGGCGCCAATGAGGCAGAACATCATGTGGGGGGGCGTCAATGAGGCAGAACATCATGTGGGGGGGGGCCAATGAGGCAGAACATCATGTGGGGGGGGCGCCAATGAGGCAGAACATCATGCAGGGGGGGGGCCAATGAGGCAGAACATCATGTGGGGGGGGCCAATGAGGCAGAACATCATGTGGGGGGGGCCAATGAGGCAGAACATCATGTGGGGGGGGGCCAATGAGGCAGAACATCATGTGGGGGGGGCCAATGAGGCAGAACATCATGTGGGGGGGGGCCAATGAGGCAGAACATCATGTGGGGGGGGCCAATGAGGCAGAACATCATGTGGGGGGGGCCAATGAGGCAGAACATCATGTGGGGGGGGGCCAATGAGGCAGAACATCATGTGGGGGGGGCCAATGAGGCAGAACATCATGTGGGGGGGGCCAATGAGGCAGAACATCATGTGGGGGGGCGTCAATGAGGCAGAACATCATGTGGGGGGCGTCAATGAGGCAGAACATCATGTGGGGGGGGCCAATGAGGCAGAACATCATGTGGGGGGGCCAATGAGGCAGAACATCATGTTGGGGGGGGCCAATGAGGCAGAACATCATGTGGGGGGGGGCCAATGAGGCAGAACATCATGTGGGGGGGGCCAATGAGGCAGAACATCATGTGGGGGGCGCCAATGAGGCAGAACATCATGTGGGGGGGGGCCAATGAGGCAGAACATCATGCAGGGGGGCGTCAATGAGGCAGAACATCATGTGGGGGGCGCCAATGAGGCAGAACATCATGTGGGGGGGCGTCAATGAGGCAGAACATCATGTGGGGGGGCGTCAATGAGGCAGAACATCATGTGGGGGGGGGCCAATGAGGCAGAACATCATGTGGGGGGGCCAATGAGGCAGAACATCATGTGGGGGGGGGGCCAATGAGGCAGAACATCATGTGGGGGGGGGGCCAATGAGGCAGAACATCATGTGGGGGGGCCAATGAGGCAGAACATCATGTGGGGGGGGCCAATGAGGCAGAACATCATGTGGGGGGGGGCCAATGAGGCAGAACATCATGTGGGGGGGGCGTCAATGAGGCAGAACATCATGTGGGGGGGGGCCAATGAGGCAGAACATCATGTGGGGGGGCGTCAATGAGGCAGAACATCATGTAGGGGGGCGTCAATGAGGCAGAACATCATGTGGGGGGGGGCCAATGAGGCAGAACATCATGTGGGGGGGGCCAATGAGGCAGAACATCATGTGGGGGGGGCGCCAATGAGGCAGAACATCATGTGGGGGGGGCCAATGAGGCAGAACATCATGTGGGGGGGGCCAATGAGGCAGAACTTCATGTAGGGGGGGGCCAATGAGGCAGAACATCATGTGGGGGGGGCCAATGAGGCAGAACATCATGTGGGGGGGGCCAATGAGGCAGAACATCATGTGGGGGGGGCGCCAATGAGGCAGAACATCATGTGGGGGGGGGGCCAATGAGGCAGAACATCATGTGGGGGGGGGGCCAATGAGGCAGAACATCATGTGGGGGGGGCCAATGAGGCAGAACATCATGTGGGGGGGGCCAATGAGGCAGAACATCATGTGGGGGGGGCGCCAATGAGGCAGAACATCATGTGGGGGGGGGCCAATGAGGCAGAACATCATGCAGGGGGGCGTCAATGAGGCAGAACATCATGTGGGGGGGGCCAATGAGGCAGAACATCATGCAGGGGGGCGTCAATGAGGCAGAACATCATGTGGGGGGGCGTCAATGAGGCAGAACATCATGTAGGGGGGCGTCAATGAGGCAGAACATCATGTGGGGGGGGGGCCAATGAGGCAGAACATCATGTGGGGGGGGCCAATGAGGCAGAACATCATGTGGGGGGGGCCAATGAGGCAGAACATCATGTGGGGGGGCGTCAATGAGGCAGAACATCATGTGGGGGGGGGCCAGTGAGGCAGAACATCATGTAGGGGGGGGCCAATGAGGCAGAACATCATGTGGGGGGGGCCAATGAGGCAGAACATCATGTGGGGGGGGCCAATGAGGCAGAACATCATGTGGGGGGGGCCAATGAGGCAGAACATCATGTGGGGGGGGGCCAATGAGGCAGAACATCATGTGGGGGGGGCCAATGAGGCAGAACATCATGTGGGGGGGGGCCAATGAGGCAGAACATCATGTGGGGGGGGGCCAATGAGGCAGAACATCATGTGGGGGGGGCGTCAATGAGGCAGAACATCATGTGGGGGGGGCCAATGAGGCAGAACATCATGTGGGGGGGCGTCAATGAGGCAGAACATCATGTAGGGGGGCCAATGAGGCAGAACATCATGTGGGGGGGGGGCCAATGAGGCAGAACATCATGTGGGGGGGGCCAATGAGGCAGAACATCATGTGGGGGGGGCCAATGAGGCAGAACATCATGTGGGGGGGGCCAATGAGGCAGAACATCATGTGGGGGGGGGCCAATGAGGCAGAACATCATGTAGGGGGGGGCCAATGAGGCAGAACATCATGTGGGGGGGCGTCAATGAGGCAGAACATCATGTGGGGGGGGCCAATGAGGCAGAACATCATGTGGGGGGGGCGCCAATGAGGCAGAACATCATGTGGGGGGGGGCCAATGAGGCAGAACATCATGTGGGGGGGGGCCAATGAGGCAGAACATCATGTGGGGGGGGGGGCCAATGAGGCAGAACATCATGTGGGGGGGGCCAATGAGGCAGAACATCATGTGGGGGGGGCGCCAATGAGGCAGAACATCATGTGGGGGGGGCCAATGAGGCAGAACATCATGCAGGGGGGCGTCAATGAGGCAGAACATCATGTGGGGGGGGGCCAATGAGGCAGAACATCATGCAGGGGGGCGTCAATGAGGCAGAACATCATGTGGGGGGGCGTCAATGAGGCAGAACATCATGTAGGGGGGCGTCAATGAGGCAGAACATCATGTGGGGGGGGGGGCCAATGAGGCAGAACATCATGTGGGGGGGGCCAATGAGGCAGAACATCATGTGGGGGGGCGTCAATGAGGCAGAACATCATGTGGGGGGGGGCCAATGAGGCAGAACATCATGTAGGGGGGGGCCAATGAGGCAGAACATCATGTGGGGGGGGCCAATGAGGCAGAACATCATGTGGGGGGGGGCCAATGAGGCAGAACATCATGTGGGGGGGGGCCAATGAGGCAGAACATCATGTAGGGGGGGGCCAATGAGGCAGAACATCATGTGGGGGGGGCCAATGAGGCAGAACATCATGTGGGGGGGGCCAATGAGGCAGAACATCATGTGGGGGGGCGTCAATGAGGCAGAACATCATGTGGGGGGGGTCCAATGAGGCAGAACATCATGTGGGGGGGGCCAATGAGGCAGAACATCATGTGGGGGGGGGCCAATGAGGCAGAACATCATGTGGGGGGGGCCAATGAGGCAGAACATCATGTGGGGGGGGGGCCAATGAGGCAGAACATCATGTGGGGGGGGCGCCAATGAGGCAGAACATCATGTGGGGGGGGGCCAATGAGGCAGAACATCATGCAGGGGGGCGTCAATGAGGCAGAACATCATGTGGGGGGGGGCCAATGAGGCAGAACATCATGTGGGGGGGGCCAATGAGGCAGAACATCATGTGGGGGGGGCGCCAATGAGGCAGAACATCATGTGGGGGGGGGGGCCAATGAGGCAGAACATCATGCAGGGGGGCGTCAATGAGGCAGAACATCATGTGGGGGGGGCCAATGAGGCAGAACATCATGTGGGGGGGGGGCCAATGAGGCAGAACATCATGTAGGGGGGCGTCAATGAGGCAGAACATCATGTGGGGGGGGGCCAATGAGGCAGAACATCATGTGGGGGGGGGCCAATGAGGCAGAACATCATGTGGGGGGGGCCAATGAGGCAGAACATCATGTGGGGGGGGGCCAATGAGGCAGAACATCATGTGGGGGGGGCCAATGAGGCAGAACATCATGTGGGGGGGGGCCAATGAGGCAGAACATCATGTAGGGGGGGGCCAATGAGGCAGAACATCATGTGGGGGGGGGCCAATGAGGCAGAACATCATGTGGGGGGGGCCAATGAGGCAGAACATCATGTGGGGGGGGCGCCAATGAGGCAGAACATCATGTGGGGGGGGGGCCAATGAGGCAGAACATCATGTGGGGGGGGGCCAATGAGGCAGAACATCATGTGGGGGGGGGGCCAATGAGGCAGAACATCATGTGGGGGGGGCCAATGAGGCAGAACATCATGTGGGGGGGGCGCCAATGAGGCAAAACATCATGTGGGGGGGGGCCAATGAGGCAGAACATCATGCAGGGGGGCGTCAATGAGGCAGAACATCATGTGGGGGGGGGGCCAATGAGGCAGAACATCATGCAGGGGGGCGTCAATGAGGCAGAACATCATGTGGGGGGGCGTCAATGAGGCAGAACACCATGTAGGGGGGCGTCAATGAGGCAGAACATCATGTGGGGGGGGGGCCAATGAGGCAGAACATCATGTGGGGGGGGCCAATGAGGCAGAACATCATGTGGGGGGGGGCCAATGAGGCAGAACATCATGTGGGGGGGCGTCAATGAGGCAGAACATCATGTGGGGGGGGGGCCAATGAGGCAGAACATCATGTAGGGGGGGGCCAATGAGGCAGAACATCATGTGGGGGGGGCCAATGAGGCAGAACATCATGTGGGGGGGGCCAATGAGGCAGAACATCATGTGGGGGGGGGCCAATGAGGCAGAACATCATGTAGGGGGGGGCCAATGAGGCAGAACATCATGTGGGGGGGGCCAATGAGGCAGAACATCATGTGGGGGGGGCCAATGAGGCAGAACATCATGTGGGGGGGCGCCAATGAGGCAGAACATCATGTGGGGGGGGTCCAATGAGGCAGAACATCATGTGGGGGGGGGCCAATGAGGCAGAACATCATGTGGGGGGGGGGCCAATGAGGCAGAACATCATGCAGGGGGGGCCAATGAGGCAGAACATCATGTGGGGGGGGGGCCAATGAGGCAGAACATCATGTGGGGGGGGCGCCAATGAGGCAGAACATCATGTGGGGGGGGGCCAATGAGGCAGAACATCATGCAGGGGGGCGTCAATGAGGCAGAACATCATGTGGGGGGGGGCCAATGAGGCAGAACATCATGTGGGGGGGGCCAATGAGGCAGAACATCATGTGGGGGGGGCGCCAATGAGGCAGAACATCATGTGGGGGGGGGCCAATGAGGCAGAACATCATGCAGGGGGGCGTCAATGAGGCAGAACATCATGTGGGGGGGGGCCAATGAGGCAGAACATCATGTGGGGGGGGGGGCCAATGAGGCAGAACATCATGTAGGGGGGCGTCAATGAGGCAGAACATCATGTGGGGGGGGGCCAATGAGGCAGAACATCATGTGGGGGGGGGCCAATGAGGCAGAACATCATGTGGGGGGGGCGTCAATGAGGCAGAACATTATGTGGGGGGGCGTCAATGAGGCAGAACATCATGTGGGGGGGCGTCAATGAGGCAGAACATCATGTGGGGGGGCGTCAATGAGGCAGAACATCATGTGGGGGGGGGCCAATGAGGCAGAACATCATGTGGGGGGGGCCAATGAGGCAGAACATCATGTGGGGGGGGGGGCCAATGAGGCAGAACATCATGTGGGGGGGGGCCAATGAGGCAGAACATCATGTGGGGGGGCCAATGAGGCAGAACATCATGTGGGGGGGGGCCAATGAGGCAGAACATCATGTGGGGGGGGGCCAATGAGGCAGAACATCATGTGGGGGGGGCGTCAATGAGGCAGAACATCATGTGGGGGGGGGCCAATGAGGCAGAACATCATGTGGGGGGGCGTCAATGAGGCAGAACATCATGTAGGGGGGCGTTAATGAGGCAGAACATCATGTGGGGGGGGGGCCAATGAGGCAGAACATCATGTGGGGGGGGCCAATGAGGCAGAACATCATGTGGGGGGGGCCAATGAGGCAGAACATCATGTGGGGGGGGCCAATGAGGCAGAACATCATGTGGGGGGGGGCCAATGAGGCAGAACTTCATGTAGGGGGGGGCCAATGAGGCAGAACATCATGTGGGGGGGGCCAATGAGGCAGAACATCATGTGGGGGGGGGCCAATGAGGCAGAACATCATGTGGGGGGGGCGCCAATGAGGCAGAACATCATGTGGGGGGGGGCCAATGAGGCAGAACATCATGTGGGGGGGGCCAATGAGGCAGAACATCATGTGGGGGGGGGCCAATGAGGCAGAACATCATGTGGGGGGGGCCAATGAGGCAGAACATCATGTGGGGGGGGCGCCAATGAGGCAGAACATCATGTGGGGGGGGGGCAATGAGGCAGAACATCATGCAGGGGGGCGTCAATGAGGCAGAACATCATGTGGGGGGGGGCCAATGAGGCAGAACATCATGCAGGGGGGCGTCAATGAGGCAGAACATCATGTGGGGGGGCGTCAATGAGGCAGAACATCATGTAGGGGGGCGTCAATGAGGCAGAACATCATGTGGGGGGGGGGCCAATGAGGCAGAACATCATGTGGGGGGGGCCAATGAGGCAGAACATCATGTGGGGGGGGCCAATGAGGCAGAACATCATGTGGGGGGGCGTCAATGAGGCAGAACATCATGTGGGGGGGGGGCCAATGAGGCAGAACATCATGTAGGGGGGGGCCAATGAGGCAGAACATCATGTGGGGGGGGCCAATGAGGCAGAACATCATGTGGGGGGGGCCAATGAGGCAGAACATCATGTGGGGGGGGGCCAATGAGGCAGAACATCATGTGGGGGGGGCCAATGAGGCAGAACATCATGTGGGGGGGGCCAATGAGGCAGAACATCATGTGGGGGGGGCCAATGAGGCAGAACATCATGTGGGGGGGGGCCAATGAGGCAGAACATCATGTGGGGGGGGCGTCAATGCGGCAGAACATCATGTGGGGGGGGCCAATGAGGCAGAACATCATGCAGGGGGGGGCCAATGAGGCAGAACATCATGTGGGGGGGGCCAATGAGGCAGAACATCATGTGGGGGGGGCCAATGAGGCAGAACATCATGTGGGGGGGGGCCAATGAGGCAGAACATCATGTGGGGGGGGCCAATGAGGCAGAACATCATGTGGGGGGGGCCAATGAGGCAGAACATCATGTGGGGGGGGGCCAATGAGGCAGAACATCATGTGGGGGGGGGGGCCAATGAGGCAGAACATCATGTGGGGGGGGCCAATGAGGCAGAACATCATGTGGGGGGCGCCAATGAGGCAGAACATCATGTGGGGGGGGGCCAATGAGGCAGAACATCATGCAGGGGGGCGTCAATGAGGCAGAACATCATGTGGGGGGGGGCAATGAGGCAGAACATCATGCAGGGGGGCGTCAATGAGGCAGAACATCATGTGGGGGGGCGTCAATGAGGCAGAACATCATGTAGGGGGGCGTCAATGAGGCAGAACATCATGTGGGGGGGGGGGGCCAATGAGGCAGAACATCATGTGGGGGGGGCCAATGAGGCAGAACATCATGTGGGGGGGGCCAATGAGGCAGAACATCATGTGGGGGGGCGTCAATGAGGCAGAACATCATGTGGGGGGGGGCCAATGAGGCAGAACATCATGTAGGGGGGGCCAATGAGGCAGAACATCATGTGGGGGGGGCCAATGAGGCAGAACATCATGTGGGGGGGGCCAATGAGGCAGAACATCATGTGGGGGGGGGCCAATGAGGCAGAACATCATGTAGGGGGGGGCCAATGAGGCAGAACATCATGTGGGGGGGGCCAATGAGGCAGAACATCATGTGGGGGGGGCCAATGAGGCAGAACATCATGTGGGGGGGCGTCAATGAGGCAGAACATCATGTGGGGGGGGGTCCAATGAGGCAGAACATCATGTGGGGGGGGGCCAATGAGGCAGAACATCATGTGGGGGGGGGCCAATGAGGCAGAACATCATGTGGGGGGGGCCAATGAGGCAGAACATCATGTGGGGGGGGGGGCCAATGAGGCAGAACATCATGTGGGGGGGGCGCCAATGAGGCAGAACATCATGTGGGGGGGGGCCAATGAGGCAGAACATCATGCAGGGGGGCGTCAATGAGGCAGAACATCATGTGGGGGGGGGCCAATGAGGCAGAACATCATGTGGGGGGGGCCAATGAGGCAGAACATCATGTGGGGGGGGCGCCAATGAGGCAGAACATCATGTGGGGGGGGGGCCAATGAGGCAGAACATCATGCAGGGGGGCGTCAATGAGGCAGAACATCATGTGGGGGGGGGCCAATGAGGCAGAACATCATGTGGGGGGGGGGCCAATGAGGCAGAACATCATGTAGGGGGGCGTCAATGAGGCAGAACATCATGTGGGGGGGGGCCAATGAGGCAGAACATCATGTGGGGGGCGCCAATGAGGCAGAACATCATGTGGGGGGGCGTCAATGAGGCAGAACATTATGTGGGGGGGCGTCAATGAGGCAGAACATCATGTGGGGGGGCGTCAATGAGGCAGAACATCATATGGGGGGGCGTCAATGAGGCAGAACATCATGTGGGGGGGGGCCAATGAGGCAGAACATCATGTGGGGGGGGCCAATGAGGCAGAACATCATGTGGGGGGGGGGCCAATGAGGCAGAACATCATGTGGGGGGGGGCCAATGAGGCAGAACATCATGTGGGGGGGCCAATGAGGCAGAACATCATGTGGGGGGGGGCCAATGAGGCAGAACATCATGTGGGGGGGGCCAATGAGGCAGAACATCATGTGGGGGGGGCGTCAATGAGGCAGAACATCATGTGGGGGGGGCCAATGAGGCAGAACATCATGTGGGGGGGCGTCAATGAGGCAGAACATCATGTAGGGGGGCGTCAATGAGGCAGAACATCATGTGGGGGGGGGGCCAATGAGGCAGAACATCATGTGGGGGGGGCCAATGAGGCAGAACATCATGTGGGGGGGGCCAATGAGGCAGAACATCATGTGGGGGGGGCCAATGAGGCAGAACATCATGTGGGGGGGGGCCAATGAGGCAGAACTTCATGTAGGGGGGGGCCAATGAGGCAGAACATCATGTGGGGGGGGCCAATGAGGCAGAACATCATGTGGGGGGGGCCAATGAGGCAGAACATCATGTGGGGGGGGCGCCAATGAGGCAGAACATCATGTGGGGGGGGGGCCAATGAGGCAGAACATCATGTGGGGGGGGCCAATGAGGCAGAACATCATGTGGGGGGGGCCAATGAGGCAGAACATCATGTGGGGGGGGCCAATGAGGCAGAACATCATGTGGGGGGGGCGCCAATGAGGCAGAACATCATGTGGGGGGGGGGGGGCAATGAGGCAGAACATCATGCAGGGGGGCGTCAATGAGGCAGAACATCATGTGGGGGGGGGCCAATGAGGCAGAACATCATGCAGGGGGGCGTCAATGAGGCAGAACATCATGTGGGGGGGCGTCAATGAGGCAGAACATCATGTAGGGGGGCGTCAATGAGGCAGAACATCATGTGGGGGGGGGGCCAATGAGGCAGAACATCATGTGGGGGGGGCCAATGAGGCAGAACATCATGTGGGGGGGGCCAATGAGGCAGAACATCATGTGGGGGGGCGTCAATGAGGCAGAACATCATGTGGGGGGGGGCCAATGAGGCAGAACATCATGTAGGGGGGGGCCAATGAGGCAGAACATCATGTGGGGGGGGCCAATGAGGCAGAACATCATGTGGGGGGGGCCAATGAGGCAGAACATCATGTGGGGGGGGGCCAATGAGGCAGAACATCATGTGGGGGGGGCCAATGAGGCAGAACATCATGTGGGGGGGGCCAATGAGGCAGAACATCATGTGGGGGGGGGCCAATGAGGCAGAACATCATGTGGGGGGGGGCCAATGAGGCAGAACATCATGTGGGGGGGGCGTCAATGAGGCAGAACATCATGTGGGGGGGGGCCAATGAGGCAGAACATCATGTGGGGGGGGCCAATGAGGCAGAACATCATGTAGGGGGGCCAATGAGGCAGAACATCATGTGGGGGGGGGGGCCAATGAGGCAGAACATCATGTGGGGGGGGCCAATGAGGCAGAACATCATGTGGGGGGGGCCAATGAGGCAGAACATCATGTGGGGGGGGCCAATGAGGCAGAACATCATGTGGGGGGGGGCCAATGAGGCAGAACATCATGTAGGGGGGGGCCAATGAGGCAGAACATCATGTGGGGGGGGCCAATGAGGCAGAACATCATGTGGGGGGGGCCAATGAGGCAGAACATCATGTGGGGGGGGCGCCAATGAGGCAGAACATCATGTGGGGGGGGGGGCCAATGAGGCAGAACATCATGTGGGGGGGGGCCAATGAGGCAGAACATCATGTGGGGGGGGGCCAATGAGGCAGAACATCATGTGGGGGGGGCCAATGAGGCAGAACATCATGTGGGGGGGGCGCCAATGAGGCAGAACATCATGTGGGGGGGGGCCAATGAGGCAGAACATCATGCAGGGGGGCGTCAATGAGGCAGAACATCATATGGGGGGGGGCCAATGAGGCAGAACATCATGCAGGGGGGCGTCAATGAGGCAGAACATCATGTGGGGGGGCGTCAATGAGGCAGAACATCATGTAGGGGGGCGTCAATGAGGCAGAACATCATGTGGGGGGGGGGGGGGGGCCAATGAGGCAGAACATCATGTGGGGGGGCCAATGAGGCAGAACATCATGTGGGGGGGGCCAATGAGGCAGAACATCATGTGGGGGGGCGCCAATGAGGCAGAACATCATGTGGGGGGGGCCAATGAGGCAGAACATCATGTAGGGGGGGGCCAATGAGGCAGAACATCATGTGGGGGGGGCCAATGAGGCAGAACATCATGTGGGGGGGGCCAATGAGGCAGAACATCATGTGGGGGGGGGCCAATGAGGCAGAACATCATGTAGGGGGGGGGGCCAATGAGGCAGAACATCATGTGGGGGGGGCCAATGAGGCAGAACATCATGTGGGGGGGGCCAATGAGGCAGAACATCATGTGGGGGGGCGTCAATGAGGCAGAACATCATGTGGGGGGGGTCCAATGAGGCAGAACATCATGTGGGGGGGGGCCAATGAGGCAGAACATCATGTGGGGGGGGGCCAATGAGGCAGAACATCATGTGGGGGGGGCCAATGAGGCAGAACATCATGTGGGGGGGGGGCCAATGAGGCAGAACATCATGTGGGGGGGGCGCCAATGAGGCAGAACATCATGTGGGGGGGGGGCCAATGAGGCAGAACATCATGCAGGGGGGCGTCAATGAGGCAGAACATCATGTGGGGGGGGGCCAATGAGGCAGAACATCATGTGGGGGGGGCCAATGAGGCAGAACATCATGTGGGGGGGGCGCCAATGAGGCAGAACATCATGTGGGGGGGGCGCCAATGAGGCAGAACATCATGCAGGGGGGCGTCAATGAGGCAGAACATCATGTGGGGGGGGGCCAATGAGGCAGAACATCATGTGGGGGGGGGGCCAATGAGGCAGAACATCATGTAGGGGGGCGTCAATGAGGCAGAACATCATGTGGGGGGGGGCCAATGAGGCAGAACATCATGTGGGGGGGGGCCAATGAGGCAGAACATCATGTGGGGGGGCGTCAATGAGGCAGAACATTATGTGGGGGGGCGTCAATGAGGCAGAACATCATGTGGGGGGGCGTCAATGAGGCAGAACATCATGTGGGGGGGCGTCAATGAGGCAGAACATCATGTGGGGGGGACGTCAATGAGGCAGAACATCATGTGGGGGGGCGCCAATGAGGCAGAACATCATGTGGGGGGGCGTCAATGAGGCAGAACATCATGTGGGGGGGGCGCCAATGAGGCAGAACATCATGTGGGGGGGCGTCAATGAGGCAGAACATCATGTGGGGGGGGGCCAATGAGGCAGAACATCATGTGGGGGGGGGCCAATGAGGCAGAACATCATGTGGGGGGGGGCCAATGAGGCAGAACATCATGCAGGGGGGCGCCAATGAGGCAGAACATCATGTGGGGGGGGGGCCAATGAGGCAGAACATCATGCAGGGGGGCGTCAATGAGGCAGAACATCATGTGGGGGGGGGCCAATGAGGCAGAACATCATGTGGGGGGGGCCAATGAGGCAGAACATCATGTGGGGGGGGCGCCAATGAGGCAGAACATCATGTGGGGGGGCGTCAATGAGGCAGAACATTATGTGGGGGGGGCCAATGAGGCAGAACATCATGTGGGGGGGCGTCAATGAGGCAGAACATCATGTGGGGGGGGCCAATGAGGCAGAACATCATGTGGGGGGGGCGCCAATGAGGCAGAACATCATGTGGGGGGGCGTCAATGAGGCAGAACATCATGTGGGGGGGGCCAATGAGGCAGAACATCATGTGGGGGGGGCGCCAATGAGGCAGAACATCATGTGGGGGGGCGTCAATGAGGCAGAACATCATGTGGGGGGCGCCAATGAGGCAGAACATCATGTGGGGGGGGGGCCAATGAGGCAGAACATCATGCAGGGGGGCGTCAATGAGGCAGAACATCATGTGGGGGGGGGCCAATGAGGCAGAACATCATGTGGGGGGGGGGGCCAATGAGGCAGAACATCATGTAGGGGGGCGTCAATGAGGCAGAACATCATGTGGGGGGGGGCCAATGAGGCAGAACATCATGTGGGGGGGGGCCAATGAGGCAGAACATCATGTGGGGGGGGCGTCAATGAGGCAGAACATCATGTGGGGGGGGGCCAATGAGGCAGAACATCATGTGGGGGGGGCCAATGAGGCAGAACATCATGTAGGGGGGCCAATGAGGCAGAACATCATGTGGGGGGGGGGGGCCAATGAGGCAGAACATCATGTGGGGGGGGCCAATGAGGCAGAACATCATGTGGGGGGGGCCAATGAGGCAGAACATCATGTGGGGGGGGCCAATGAGGCAGAACATCATGTGGGGGGGGGCCAATGAGGCAGAACATCATGTAGGGGGGGGCCAATGAGGCAGAACATCATGTGGGGGGGGCCAATGAGGCAGAACATCATGTGGGGGGGGCCAATGAGGCAGAACATCATGTGGGGGGGGCGCCAATGAGGCAGAACATCATGTGGGGGGGGGGCCAATGAGGCAGAACATCATGTGGGGGGGGGCCAATGAGGCAGAACATCATGTGGGGGGGGGCCAATGAGGCAGAACATCATGTGGGGGGGGCCAATGAGGCAGAACATCATGTGGGGGGGGCGCCAATGAGGCAGAACATCATGTGGGGGGGGGCCAATGAGGCAGAACATCATGCAGGGGGGCGTCAATGAGGCAGAACATCATATGGGGGGGGGCCAATGAGGCAGAACATCATGCAGGGGGGCGTCAATGAGGCAGAACATCATGTGGGGGGGCGTCAATGAGGCAGAACATCATGTAGGGGGGCGTCAATGAGGCAGAACATCATGTGGGGGGGGGGGGGGGGGGCCAATGAGGCAGAACATCATGTGGGGGGGCCAATGAGGCAGAACATCATGTGGGGGGGGCCAATGAGGCAGAACATCATGTGGGGGGGCGCCAATGAGGCAGAACATCATGTGGGGGGGGGCCAATGAGGCAGAACATCATGTAGGGGGGGGCCAATGAGGCAGAACATCATGTGGGGGGGGCCAATGAGGCAGAACATCATGTGGGGGGGGCCAATGAGGCAGAACATCATGTGGGGGGGGGCCAATGAGGCAGAACATCATGTAGGGGGGGGGGCCAATGAGGCAGAACATCATGTGGGGGGGGCCAATGAGGCAGAACATCATGTGGGGGGGGCCAATGAGGCAGAACATCATGTGGGGGGGCGTCAATGAGGCAGAACATCATGTGGGGGGGGTCCAATGAGGCAGAACATCATGTGGGGGGGGGCCAATGAGGCAGAACATCATGTGGGGGGGGGCCAATGAGGCAGAACATCATGTGGGGGGGGCCAATGAGGCAGAACATCATGTGGGGGGGGGGCCAATGAGGCAGAACATCATGTGGGGGGGGCGCCAATGAGGCAGAACATCATGTGGGGGGGGGGCCAATGAGGCAGAACATCATGCAGGGGGGCGTCAATGAGGCAGAACATCATGTGGGGGGGGGCCAATGAGGCAGAACATCATGTGGGGGGGCGCCAATGAGGCAGAACATCATGTGGGGGGGGCGCCAATGAGGCAGAACATCATGTGGGGGGGGCGCCAATGAGGCAGAACATCATGCAGGGGGGCGTCAATGAGGCAGAACATCATGTGGGGGGGGGCCAATGAGGCAGAACATCATGTGGGGGGGGGGCCAATGAGGCAGAACATCATGTAGGGGGGCGTCAATGAGGCAGAACATCATGTGGGGGGGGGCCAATGAGGCAGAACATCATGTGGGGGGGGGCCAATGAGGCAGAACATCATGTGGGGGGGCGTCAATGAGGCAGAACATTATGTGGGGGGGCGTCAATGAGGCAGAACATCATGTGGGGGGGCGTCAATGAGGCAGAACATCATGTGGGGGGGCGTCAATGAGGCAGAACATCATGTGGGGGGGACGTCAATGAGGCAGAACATCATGTGGGGGGGGCGCCAATGAGGCAGAACATCATGTGGGGGGGCGTCAATGAGGCAGAACATCATGTGGGGGGGGCGCCAATGAGGCAGAACATCATGTGGGGGGGCGTCAATGAGGCAGAACATCATGTGGGGGGGGGCCAATGAGGCAGAACATCATGTGGGGGGGGGCCAATGAGGCAGAACATCATGTGGGGGGGGGCCAATGAGGCAGAACATCATGCAGGGGGGCGCCAATGAGGCAGAACATCATGTGGGGGGGGGGCCAATGAGGCAGAACATCATGCAGGGGGGCGTCAATGAGGCAGAACATCATGTGGGGGGGGGCCAATGAGGCAGAACATCATGTGGGGGGGGCCAATGAGGCAGAACATCATGTGGGGGGGGCGCCAATGAGGCAGAACATCATGTGGGGGGGCGTCAATGAGGCAGAACATTATGTGGGGGGGGGCCAATGAGGCAGAACATCATGTGGGGGGGCGTCAATGAGGCAGAACATCATGTGGGGGGGGCCAATGAGGCAGAACATCATGTGGGGGGGGCCAATGAGGCAGAACATCATGTGGGGGGGCGTCAATGAGGCAGAACATCATGTGGGGGGGGCCAATGAGGCAGAACATCATGTGGGGGGGGCGCCAATGAGGCAGAACATCATGTGGGGGGGCGTCAATGAGGCAGAACATCATGTGGGGGGCGCCAATGAGGCAGAACATCATGTGGGGGGGGGGCCAATGAGGCAGAACATCATGCAGGGGGGCGTCAATGAGGCAGAACATCATGTGGGGGGGGGCCAATGAGGCAGAACATCATGTGGGGGGGGGGCCAATGAGGCAGAACATCATGTAGGGGGGCGTCAATGAGGCAGAACATCATGTGGGGGGGGGCCAATGAGGCAGAACATCATGTGGGGGGGGGCCAATGAGGCAGAACATCATGTGGGGGGGCGTCAATGAGGCAGAACATTATGTGTGGGGGCGTCAATGAGGCAGAACATCATGTGGGGGGGCGTCAATGAGGCAGAACATCATGTGGGGGGGCGTCAATGAGGCAGAACATCATGTGGGGGGGACGTCAATGAGGCAGAACATCATGTGGGGGGGGCGCCAATGAGGCAGAACATCATGTGGGGGGGCGTCAATGAGGCAGAACATCATGTGGGGGGGGCGCCAATGAGGCAGAACATCATGTGGGGGGGCGTCAATGAGGCAGAACATCATGTGGGGGGGGGCCAATGAGGCAGAACATCATGTGGGGGGGGGCCAATGAGGCAGAACATCATGTGGGGGGGCGTCAATGAGGCAGAACATCATGTGGGGGGGGGCCAATGAGGCAGAACATCATGTGGGGGGGCGTCAATGAGGCAGAACATCATGTGGGGGGGGCCAATGAGGCAGAACATCATGTGGGGGGGGCCAATGAGGCAGAACATCATGTGGGGGGGCGTCAATGAGGCAGAACATCATGTGGGGGGGGCCAATGAGGCAGAACATCATGTGGGGGGGGCGCCAATGAGGCAGAACATCATGTGGGGGGGCGTCAATGAGGCAGAACATCATGTGGGGGGGGCCAATGAGGCAGAACATCATGTGGGGGGGGCGTCAATGAGGCAGAACATCATGTGGGGGGGCGCCAATGAGGCAGAACATCATGTGGGGGGGGCGCCAATGAGGCAGAACATCATGTGGGGGGGGGCCAATGAGGCAGAACATCATGTGGGGGGGGCGCCAATGAGGCAGAACATCATGTGGGGGGGCGTCAATGAGGCAGAACATCATGTGGGGGGGGGCCAATGAGGCAGAACATCATGTGGGGGGGGGCGCCAATGAGGCAGAACATCATGTGGGGGGGGCGTCAATGAGGCAGAACATCATGTGGGGGGGCGTCAATGAGGCAGAACATCATGTGGGGGGCGTCAATGAGGCAGAACATCATGTGGGGGGGGCGCCAATGAGGCAGAACATCATGTGGGGGGGCGTCAATGAGGCAGAACATCATGTGGGGGGGCGTCAATGAGGCAGAACATCATGTGGGGGGCGCCAATGAGGCAGAACATCATGTGGGGGGGGCGTCAATGAGGCAGAACATCATGTGGGGGGGCGCCAATGAGGCAGAACATCATGTGGGGGGGGCGCCAATGAGGCAGAACATCATGTGGGGGGGGGCCAATGAGGCAGAACATCATGTGGGGGGGGCGCCAATGAGGCAGAACATCATGTGGGGGGGCGTCAATGAGGCAGAACATCACGTGGGGGGGGGGCCAATGAGGCAGAACATCATGTGGGGGGGGGCGCCAATGAGGCAGAACATCATGTGGGGGGGGCGCCAATGAGGCAGAACATCATGTGGGGGGGCGTCAATGAGGCAGAACATCATGTGGGGGGCGTCAATGAGGCAGAACATCATGTGGGGGGGGCGCCAATGAGGCAGAACATCATGTGGGGGGGCGTCAATGAGGCAGAACATCATGTTGGGGGGGCGTCAATGAGGCAGAACATCATGTGGGGGGGGCCAATGAGGCAGAACATCATGTGGGGGGGGGCCAATGAGGCAGAACATCATGTAGGGGGGCGTCAATGAGGCAGAACATCATGTGGGGGGGGCGCCAATGAGGCAGAACATCATGTGGGGGGCGCCAATGAGGCAGAACATCATGTGGGGGGGACGTCAATGAGGCAGAACATCATGTGGGGGGCGCCAATGAGGCAGAACATCATGTGGGGGGGACGTCAATGAGGCAGAACATCATGTGGGGGGGCCAATGAGGCAGAACATCATGCAGGGGGGGCGCCAATGAGGCAGAACATCATGTAGGGGGGCGTCAATGAGGCAGAACATCATGTGGGGGGCGCCAATGAGGCAGAACATCATGTGGGGGGAGCGTCAATGAGGCAGAACATCATGCAGGGGGGGCGCCAATGAGGCAGAACATCATGTGGGGGGGCGTCAATGAGGCAGAACATCATGTGGGGGGCGCCAATGAGGCAGAACATCATGTAGGGGGAGTGTCAATGAGGCAGAACATCATGCAGGGGGAGCGTCAATGAGGCAGAACATGCTTCGATGCACATGGCACAGGTGCACACCGACGTAGAAAGGGCTCTCCCGCCATGCATGGCAGTATAAGAAGACCTGCTGGACTGCCGTAGATACGGCACACTTGAACTCATGAAGTTTCTTTTCTTCCAACGGGACAGTTGGGCGCCCACGCGGCCGAGCCTTTTTTGAGCAGGGCCCAGAGGTGTAATGTCATTGACACATAAACACATAACAGTGTTTAGTCAGGGCACACAAGACCAACTTCGAAGGGGCCGCAGGTGGCCACCACTGGATAATATTGGGACCAAGCCTTGATTGGCCAAAGCAGCTGGGCTAGCTGCACCCGGCCCTGTGGGACGGGTTGTAGCTGAACTGTAGCTGAAGCACCATCAATAAACACTGGCATGTGGCATAGGTACATACCACTGGGGCACTGGGTCGGCAGTGATCTTTGTCACATTAGGAGAAGACACTTTGAGATGCAAGCCTCACCACTTCTGCCTCGTCAGGTCAGCTGGGCAGTGTGGTGCAATGCTGATATCCTTCTTGCCTGCCTCGTGTGCCTCCCTGTCAGCAGCAGGGTAGTAGGAGAGGCAGGGGCACAGGCTGAGGTGACCATCGAGGCATCGACCAACCAGTACCCCGAGTCCCCGACCAGCACCGGTTACTAACCGGTGCATGTGAGGTATTTTCGAAGACAGGTTGGGCACGGTGGGAACTGGACCCACGAACTGGACCTCTATCGGGCGAGGTGTGGAGAGGTGCGATGGGTACGAGGGGTGCGTGGGGCACCCTGAGCTCCACTATCGGGATTTCAAATGTGTCGTCTGCCTTGCTCAGGAAGCAGTGGAACATATTTTTGGATTGCCTAGTTTAGGCCAAATATCGATCAGCCTCCGTGTTCGTCATCGATTCAGGTCGATCTATTTACCCCGCTGCACCGGACACGTCATTTCCTTTCAATCGTGGCTCTTTGAGTACCCCAATTATACCTGCTGTGTGCATTTGGCTCTCCAGCCCCAACGAAGCTGCTTGGGAAAGACATTTTCGACATCGTGTGGGCGGGCGGGGGACTGTGATGGATGCCGCTGATATTGTGATAGAACAATCGTAATACATAATCAATTGGCAAGCATCATTCTCTCACGATGCCTGTCTGGTGTGCTCCTGAAGTGGCGTGCTTGTATGCCGTGCAGCCTTGGGGCGTTTCTGGCAGGTTTGTTCTTTTTAGGGTTTGCAGTTGAGTTCAATGTCGCACTTTTTCCACGGGATGTTGGATGCAGGGTATCCCCAGGTCGGATACGCCCCTTCGCCTGGTATGTTAGCCCAGTTTACACGCTACTGATCGGGCATGCAAAATATCGTAGAAATTCTTCATCACGTCATTCCTGGTCCTCCTGTCAATACGCTCCGCACAGGCACCAGCGATTGATCAGATAAGACATCACGACAAGCTAACGCTGGGAACCTTTCCAGCAACTGCTTCAAACTGGCGCTGGCGGTCTCCGATTACCGTACATATCTCTGTCAAAGGGGAAGAAAGGTGCCCAGGTCAGTTTAACAACGTCAGCACATGCACCTCGAACCCCTCATAGACTGGACTTTTCCAGACCGCAAAACACGTAGTTAAAGAGAGGTGAGCGACCCTCCGAAAAGTGTGGATCGTGGGTCACACTCACCGTGCTGCCATGCATTCGAGGTCTCCACCGATTGTGCCTCATCCATGGACCGCCTGACAGGACAAGCATAAAACACCCGTGAAGATGTGCATGCTACAGCCGGGAGGAGAATCGTGTGAGAGGATGGAGATAAAGGTCAGTTATAAGAATTTAGAACCTGACAGTTGGTAACAAGCGGCTCAAAAAAAAAATCTGGCTGGAAAACACTGCTACTCGTGTTGCACCCGATGGTCGCATGGGGACTGGTGCATGACAGTCATAGTCAAAAAGAATAAAGATCAGGAGAGATGGCAGACAGAGCCGACCCGCGGCTGTAATGGGCGTCCCCCTCACTGCTTGGCATGCAAGCAACCGCTTGTTGTTGATCCAGGCTGCCCTGGCCAGTGCTGCAGGTCAACACAAACCCCCACATCACCAACTCACACGCCCCAACCTGGCCGGCTCATCCCCCTGGGTCTACGGATCGGGGTTTAAATCCTCAACCCTGGCCGGCTCGTCCTTCAGGCTTTAAGTTAAAGGTTTACACCCTGAACCCTGACCGGCTCGACCCCTTCAGCTGAAGGTTTTAAATCCTGAACCCTGGCCGGTTTGTCCCCTCAAGCTGAAGGTGAAGGTTTTAAATCCTGAACCCTGGCCGGCTCGTCCCCTCATGCTGAAGGTGAAGGTTTTAAATCCTGAACTCTGGCCGGCTTGTCCCCTCAAGCTGAAGGTGAAGGTTTTAAATCCTGAACCCTGGCCGGCTCGTCCCCTCAAGCTGAAGGTGAAGGTTTTAAATCCTGAACCCTGGCCGGCTTGTCCCCTCAAGCTGAAGGTTTTAAATCCTGAACCCTGGCCGGCTTGTCCCCTCAAGCTGAAGGTGAAGGTTTTAAATCCTGATCCTGAACCCTGGCCGGCTCGTCCCCTCAAGCTGAAGGTGAAGGTTTTAAATCCTGAACCCTGGCCGGCTTGTCCCCTCAAGCTTAAGGTGAAGGTTTTAAATCCTGAACCCTGGCCGGCTCGTCCCCTCAAGCTTAAGGTGAAGGTTTTAAATCCTGAACCCTGGCCGGCTTGTCCCCTCAAGCTGAAGGTGAAGGTTTTAAAAGAGGGGATAACCACGGAGGCACGGAATGGAGAAGTGCCCCAGCAAATCCACCATTGGCGGGTGGCCGTGGAATCCCCTCTGGGTCTAACCCTGGCTCAGGCTCACGTCCTTCATGAAGGGCCAATGGTTGCCTTGCCTGCTCTTCCTGCCCTTCTAGGTATGCGTCATCCCACTCCTGCTCAAACCAGGTGTCTGGTTCGTCGAACCCTGGGTCGTGCCCCCTGGGGATGGTGGCGAAGCACCCATGGGCCCCTTTGCCCGCCCACCTGGGTCCCTCCGGCGGTCCCGGCAGAAAGTTGGCGGGCGGGGCGCCTGCCTGCCTGGCTGCCCATACTTCGAATGGCTCGTCCTTGGCTGCCTCGAACAGGTCGCGGAGGCGTTCGCGCTGCTGGCTGCCGCTGGGGGGCTCCTCCTGCCTGAAGCGACTGTGTCCCGGGTTGTCCTGGGCTGGCGCTCGGCCCTCGCCCCCGCCGCTGGGTCTCCAAGGTTGGGCCTGCGTCTGGTTGCACTCGAAGGCGAAGTGGCCGCTGCCTCCGCACTTGTAGCATGCTTCTTTCTGGGTAGGGGGTGCTCTGCCGGTCCTGCCCCGGGCAGGGTCCTCCAGCGGTGCCCACCTGATCCTCCTGTTCTCCCCTGACTCCTCGGCTGCTGATCGCCTAATGGGGCTGTGGGCCTGGCGTTGCCTGATGGGGCTTCTGGCTCTGCCCTGCGGCCAACGCTCGCCGTGGGGGCTGCGTGCCGCCTCCCCTTCCCAGTGCCCGCCGCTCCAGCCCTCGGGCTCTCTGCTGCCGTGGCGGGGTGGGTTGCCCGGGGTGACGGGACTGCGGCTTCGAGTTCTTCTGTTCCGGTTCTTGCCGTCTGGGCTGCGGGCCTCCCTGCCCCTGGGTCGCTGGTTGTCCTGGGTTGTTCGCTGGCCGCTGGGCTGCTGGGTCTGGGTCTGCGCTCTACGTCCAGCCGCTGGTTTCGGAGGCTGGGCTCACTGCTGGCTTCCAGGCGCTCCCATCTGGCTTGGCTTGCAGCAGGAATGGTCCTTTCCGTCTGCTGCTGCCATTGCACCTCCCTGCGGTTGTCTTGCTGTAGTCTAGATGCCTCGAACCCTTCCCACTCCTCGAGCTCCCCTTGCTCTGATTCGGGCTCCTCCAGATCCCCTGCTGTGCCGTTGCACCACCCGTCGGCAAAGGCCTTGACAGCCAGGGCCGCCTCTGGCCCTGCTGCTCCTCTGGACACTCTGCGCAGGGCCGCCAGCAGCGTTGCCCGGTCCTGCCCCGTGTGTGGGATGCCCATAAGGGCCTTTGTTGCCCATTCCGCCAGGTGGTGGCTTTGGAACTCCTCGATAGCCTGGGTCTGATCGCTGAGGTGGACGAAACACCTGGAGCACACCTGCTGCCATAGCCGCGCTGCCCATTGCAGGATGTCTGCCCATCCGATGGGCTGGAGTCCTGGTGGTTCTGCCGCACCCGGCTGGCTTACGCTCCCTGCGCGTTCTCCCACTGCCGGGCGTCGCTCCCCTGGGATAGGCGTCCACTCTGGATTGCTGAAATATCCGTAAAGGCTGTTAGCCTGGCCGCTGCCCTCCTTTTCCCTGCTGTTGCCCTCTGCCACGGCCCCCTGTCTTGGCCTGTTTGCACTGGCTGGGAACCTGGACTGGGGTGTGCCGTATGTCGATGCCTCTGTTGCTTCCTCTGCCGGGATACGGGGCGGCCTTGCCTGTTTCCCCCTGTGCAGGTCTGGCCTGGGCGGGATTCCCGTTGGCGCCTGCATCCCTCCGTGCTGATCTGGCGGCACTACCATGGCGTGTGGACCAGCCCGCGGCTGCCATACTCTGGTAGCCTGCGTTGTCGTGGCCTGTGTGTTGCTGTATTTCTGCAGCTCCCGCAGCCCCACTGTTGTTCCTGCTGACTCCCCTTGGGACTGCTGTTCGCTGGATCTCGTCCGCTCCATCCTGACCATTGTTGACTGGACCATCCCCCTGACCACTGCGGGTTCATGCTGGGGCTCCTGGTCTGGTCTGGGCTCAGCCTCGCCTCCTTCCCTTTCTGCCTCCGCAGGCAGGTCATCCGGAGGTCGTGCTGGCCCGCCACCCTCTCCAACACCACCGGTCTGAGACCTCACAGTGGGTGGCTCTGAGGTCGGGTCCAGGGACTCATCGTCGGGAACCGGCCATTGCTCTTCCTCCTGGCTTGGTCCAGGTGGGATGCGCGCGATGCCGCCTCGTCCGATACCCCTGCGTGTCACTTGAACGTGCACCATACCCGCATCCAAGGTTTGGGTACTGTCGGCCCCTTGGACCTTGTTTTCCCCTATGCCTGCATATTCACCTTCTGACAATCCAATGGCAATTTGCCTAGCTTCTTCTGCTACGGCTGCATTGATGGGTGTCATGGGGTCATTTCCTGGTTCCATCCCTCTCACTCGCGCACTGCGTCTTGCAGCTTCCGGGTGCAGGTGACGATCAGGATCTACAACTGCGTCCTGCATTGTACTATTGCTGGGTGCTGAGCAGCTGTGCCGGCTCGGCTGTGTGGGCTCACAGCAACTGGTCACTAGCTCAAAGCCTGCTTCCGTTCTCCTCTACCTTCTGCAGGCTGGTTAGGCGTTGCTAGACAGGTCAAGCACGGGTACATTTTTAAACTGGTTCTGGCGGGTATTTTCACCTTCTGGGCTGCTGTCTCGTCCGCTATCTTGCTGATCTCGTCCGCTATTTCTGCCGGTCTGATTTGTCGCGCAGCTTCCTCCTCAGGCTCCGCAGGTCCCGCTCAGGCTGCAATCTGCAGCTTCGGATATTCCTGCACACAGTCTTGGGTTGCCGCTTTTAAACTCGGATCCCGGATCCTTGCTCACTTCTGTCAACACGCAGGTTGTGCACTCTACCACGGATGCAGGCCACGTGCACAGGCAATATCAGCTGGGTTTATAACTCCACAGCCTGATCTTCAAGCTACGTCTGCTTCTGGGTTGCCACGCCCAGCGCAAGCAGGTATTGACTTGGGTTCTATGGAGAATCCTCTGCTAAGTGATTTCGAGCTGTCCAAGGCAGATCACTGTCTTCAAAAAAAAGAAATTCAAGTTCACAGCACATGCACCTTTAGCAGGATTCGTTGGATCAAGCTGATCAGGCTTAGACCCACTTCGTTCCTTTTAAGTGGACACGTGATGGTTGCTTCAGGTCCGTGGCGGACTTCTTCCCCACAGAGTGGCGGACGCCTACGGGCGAGCTCAGTGTCTACACACTGGCCGCGGATGCGCAACGCGTTAAGCTGCGGCTGGGATTTCTAGATGATAGACACGGTGCTACGCTCGGAGGGCTAGATCCACGGCCTGTCGGGTAGCGAGCCGGGCAGGACGGGAGGTCACTTACCGCGTAAAGCGGGGGTTGCCGCAGACGCTGACCGTAGACGTAGTCCTAGGTTGAGTCGGGCTTCCCGCTAGGGAGTCTTGAGCTTGCTATGTCGGCTGAGTAGCAGAACTAGGCTTGACTGTAATTGGGGTACTGACTTAATGCTCTTCACTGGGCTTTATCCTGGACAAAGGCCGGTGCTGTTTACAATTAGAGGTCTGTCCACTTAAAAAGAACGAAGTAAGGGACAGTGGGCAAGCTGGGATACAATGTCCCGGCAAGCCCTTATTACTAAGGTACGGGAAATCCTGGCCTCCGATCTTCCCGAAAGTGGGAAGCTGGGCGTGTAACCCTAAAAAGGGGGCAGGGAAGCTGCGGAGTCTACGGGGACGCGTCAGCGGTCCCTACGGTTTTGGCACGTATACTGCATTATACCGTGACACACAGGAAAGGAACAGCAGCTAGTGCCATGCATAGCTGGTGGCCCAAGCAGAGTTGCTGCTAGCATTTGTGGTGTCACACAACAGCAATGCAGGCAACACAAATGCCAGACGGCAGCAGGATCGCAATGCCTGGTGTAGCAAAGGAAACGATGGAAAAGAGAAACCCATGCGGCAGGCACGAGAGCCAGCCTTAGATGTACAAGGCGCTGCTAGAGACATGCCCGATATTTGAATTGTGCAATTTGGCTAAGCAGGTTACAAGCCTGACGAGTCAGACCAACTGACAGGTCTACGGGATTAGCGCAGATGCTGAGGTATGGTCTGATGAACGCATGTCACAGCTGAGCCTTTGGGTAGGGCCGAGAGGTGTAACTTCATTTGCATGCATGTCGCCATAAGGATTTCGGGGAAAAGGCATGCATAGAATCATAGCGCATCTCTACAACAAGTGCAGTCTGCCATCGAATACTTGATTGTTCAGAAGGCTCACCAAGCCGGGGTGGCTGGGGAATGAGACAGAATTGACCCGTTGTACCCGTATATATGCCTTGCATGGGTGCACAGTATGGAATCAGTGTCGGCCAGGGTTCAGGGATAACTATCATGGCGTGTGGCCTCAGTGATTTCCCCCGCCCCCTGCCCCTTACCCTGGTTTCGACCTTGGGTTACAACCTAGGGGCTGATGCATCCATACGATTACTCTATGCATAAGCAACGGCATGGATTTGTGATGCTCTTTCACTCTGTTACAAAATCAAAAGACTAGACAACAAATCCTCAAGCATGGGAATCAGATGGCCTCATATTTCCACAAGTTTGAGGATGGAGACCAGGGGATGGGGACCTTGTGAATGAACAGTAAAAATAGCATGGCGTTTGATAATGTCACAGGTATCCCATTTGTCATTCAGAGGCTGTTGGAGTCATGGATATAGACCCGTCCGCATAATGCCCTCCTGCAAAAAACATAGTTCTGGGCCACTGAATTAGATGAGCCATTGCCACAACTGAACGAGAGAACAAGAAGAAAGCTCCCTTCCTCTAGACATTCGGTAAGCTAAACCCTAATAAGAAATAATCTGGATGTACATAAGGCCCACGAAGGAGCTGCTCCGTCTACCCTTTTTTCCGGCTCTTCTTCCCCTTGACAGCCGGCTGTGCCGCACCGACGGGCTGGTCTACTTGCATGGCATCACCACCTGAGGCATGAAAGTCAATTCATGTGTCATTTACTCAGCATTTACCCCTTGACATAAAAGCGATGCACAAACACACTGGTCAGTAGAAGCTCAAGCTTGACACATTGCCCATGCGAGCAGCATGGAGAAGACATGACAAGGACATGCCAGTAGCATTATAGCATGCAGAGGATATGACGCTAAGAGCAAGCACCTTCGGATACTTCTGCATGCGAGAATAGCGCGAAGAACATTGTGGTGATACGCTCAAGCTTCTTCAGGTCTTGCTGCTGATCAGTCTTGAATTGCAGGCACTTTTGTGTGTGGACCAGGCACAGGCAGGGGCACAGATGAGAAACTCGAAAGCAGCAAGACGATAAATATGTGTCTGAACTCACTTTGACATTGTCTGTGACCTTAAGGACGAGCTTGCCGTCACAGTGTCTATACTTTATGCAATACCGTGTGTCAAGAGGGCGGGCCTTGTACAATTCCTCGGACTCCTTAAGAAACACTTCAAAATCCTCAATATACATTGCACACAGACGGCTGAGCCACCCTGATATAGAAACTTATCAGATCCTGCCAAAATGTTCGTGGCAGCTAGAGGTCTACCACTTCCTAGTTCGCATAACAATGATTCATCGTTACTGAGCGCATAGTAGTCGATCGCTCGAGCTTTCGAGCAATTTGGTAGGCTTCGGAGCACCTACAATTTCCAAAAACAAAGGGAACTGCAGCTTGCAAATCGACGTTAGTACTTGCTCAATGTCTGAAGTGCCGGATGTGTGTCTGTCGCCGACAAGCCCGGACGACGATGCGAAAGTTGCCATTGATAGCGCCATTGTCGCAACGAAACGCAGCAAAGGACAGGGTGAAATGTCCTCAGACTTTTCCTCAGTTCTCAACAGTAAGATAGCTGAGTTGGAGAAGGGTCTGAGCAGCGGTAACCCTGCTGAGCGAGAGGCAGCCAAGATGCGGCGAAAGGCGCTCCGAGAGCTGCAGAAGTACGTGACCGACAAGCAGAATCCTCTGGAGGACAAGATCGCTTACGTCCAGGCAAAATATAGTGCCCAGGTGAGCAACCAGAGGTACCAACAAAGCAGCTGGGGGGCCACCCCATGCATGAGCCCTGGTGCTATGACAAAAAGTGCATGTCTACTTTCTGCTGTTCGATTTTGGGGGAGCTTTGTCTTCAGGTTACAGAGTTCCTGAAGATGGAGAAGCACTACCTTGAGGTTCAGAGGGAATTGGAGCTGGTGACAAAGGAGCGAGACAAAGGTAAGATCAGGGGGGTGAGATCTTCCGGTTTCAAATCTTCTAGGCATATGAGGAGAACCTGATTGCCATTATAAAAGCTCTGAACCCATATATGTGTCATCATCGTCATCTGCGGTAACGCGCTATGCCCGGATGCATACATGATCTGATGAAGTTCCTCGACAAAGCCGCTCATTATTCGTAACTGTAGTAACACAGAATGGGCTTGGAGCTTTTGTGCATCCTTGCTGTGCACTGTTGCTTCTTGAAGCTGCCTTGGATGCTGACTCAGCCAGTATTAAACAACATCATGGATTCATGGCCTCCAGATATCTGGATGGCCGCGTTCAGCAACAATGCTTAGTTTACTGGGCGCCAGGCCAGGGGGGGGACTCTGGGAGGCCTCAATTGGGCCAATTGGGATGTATCCTTGAGTGGCTTACGGCCGGTGGTCCAAGCAATAGGGCTAGCTTCGTCAGGCCATTCTGGCCGTAGGCCGTGATGTAGCTGAAAGACAGCGAAAGAAGCCTGAAAACACAGTTTTCAGCAAGCCATTGGTCGCAGGCCTCAGGACGGTGAAGGGCTGGTTCCAATCGGAACTGGGGTAACCTCGCTCGGCCTTTTGAAGCTGTTTCAGATACAATTCCTGTCGGAATTTTCCAGTAGAGCTGTGTGAGGCCAGCATGATAGTAACTTTGGTAAAAGGACATGTGCATGGCACCGGCATGCATCCCGCCATGCAGTTCAAGTGGAGTTGCGCAAGACCAACATGGTGCGCGACCGGCTGGAGGAGCTCTGCCGGCAGCTGCAGCGAGAAAACCGCGAGGGGCTGGAGGAGAGCAAACGCAGGCAGGAGGAGGAGCTTAAGCAGAGGCAGGCGCTGCAGCTCAAGTTCTCCCAAGCGATTGAGGTGGGTGCACCCAGACATGCAGCACTCTTTATCTTCGGGAGCTCGAGCTACAATTTATATACATCAGGGGCTGCATAGCTGAGGAGGCCTGGTGCAGCCGGCCTTGCTGCCTGGTGTCACGGCTGTAAACCTGTGAAGGTTTGATCTCCGTCGGCCCATTGGTGGTTTTTTGTCTTGCCAAAGCTGGTCTGGTGCACACTTGAATCATGACTGGAACAAACGCGTCTGTTGAATCCACACGGGTACATGCCAGCAAGCTAGCCAGATCAATCCATGCCTCAAGGCATATGGTATTATTTATAGGATGTGATCTGTAAAGATCCCCGTATGTGATCTATGAAGATCCCCAGATGTGATCTATAAAGATCCCCAGATGTGATCTATAAAGATCCCCGGATATGATCTATAAAGATCCCCAGATGTGATCTATAAAGATCCCCAGATGTGATCTATAAAGATCCCCGGATATGATCTATAAAGATCCCCGGATATGATCTATAAAGATCCCCGGATATGATCTATAAAAGTCCCCGGATATGATCGATCACGCATCCGACACTAGTACACCACAACTCTACATCGGCATGCTCACAAGCAACAGAACGCACCCCTACACTGTCATGCATATGGGGCACAACCTCTGAATCAGGCCTGATCCTGCATGCTGCACACACACCCCTCCCCTATCTTCCCCCTCAGGACGTCACGGTCAAGATGGATGTCCAACAAACGGAGCGAGCCAAGCAGCTCGAGGAGAACGACGCGCTGCGCGTGAAGCTCGGCGAGGTGCTGCAGCAGTTTGACAGCTTCACGCAACTCCTGAATGGCAAGGACCTGGAGCTACAGCTGGCCGGTGCCAAGCTAGAGCAGCAGCAGGCGTTGGGGGCGCAGGTCATTGCTAGGTGAGGGGCTCGGGATGCTTTTCTTTTTTCACGACATCAGCTGCTTTATGGTAAAGATCTAGATCTGCGGTTAGCTGGAGCCAAGCTAGAGCAGCGGGCGTTGGGGGCGCAGGTCATTGCCAGGTGAGAGGCTCAGGATGCTCTCCTTTTTTCATGGCATCAGCTGCTGAATGGTAAAGATCTAGATCTGCGATTAGCTGGAGCCAAGCTAGAGCAGCAGGCGTTAGGGGCGCAGGTCATTGCCAGGTGAGAGGGGGCAGGATACTGTTGTGTTATTTCGCCGAGCTTCAGCCAGTGCGGAACTGGATAAGTGGCAGGCCTGAGGGGCGTCGATCATTGCTCAGTGAGGGGGGAACGATACTTTTTCTCTCTCATGGCCCCAATTACTGCCGTATCCATTGATTTTGTCGCAATTTACTTGGTTGCTGACTGCCAAGGGTACCGAATGTGCTCATGGAATTTCCTCCCTGGTCCTATTCATTCAAGTGCGCACCTCTCAAGTTTTGGCAGGCCGCTGAGCTGCCACCACTGGGCCGATGGGACCAAACCTGCACCGGACTATCACCGGGGGGAGGGGTGGCACACCAGGCTTTCCGGCCAGGGCCTGCGACGTAGCTGGTTTGTACATGAAGCGCCATGAAAGAATTAGGTGTCCTGGCTTGGTCTATACCCTGGTCCACATATACTCCCCTCGCTGCTTGCAGGAACGACCTGTTGCAGAATGCCAACGACAGCCTAGTGAAGATGAATGAGGTATGAGACAGGATGTGAGAAAGGTGTGAGGCAGGACACGTGAAGAGATGTGAAAAAATATATGAAGACATATGAAGATACCGTATGTGAAATTATATATGAAGAGATGTGAGATATGAAGACATATGAGATATCAGGAGGCACAAATTCACAATCTATCTTTGGAGGACCATTTCAGGCACCCACGTGACCCACCCTACTGGTGACTCTCTGAATCTTGGATACTTACGTCTGACGTCTGAATCCAGGATACTTACTGCCAGTATGTATGCTGTATTTGAAAGAAGCCTACATTTATCTTTCCTTTTCACAGCCCAGTCCTCATGACCTGTTCAGATGCAAGTGGCAGCACTTGTATGACTGGTGTAGAATGTGACAATGTGTCCGGTCCATCCCCTCGCCTCCTCTGTTGTCTCACCCGCATGAGCCTGTCTGTCTGGTTCGGACGCAGGTGGTCAAGGAGGAGCTGGAGCACCACTTTGCAGTCAAGCAGCAGAATGCCCTGTTGCAAGACACCAACACGGAGCTTAAGGCGCAACTGGAGTCCTACAGCGACAAGTTCTCAGACTTCCAGTCGACGCTCACCAAGTCAAACGAGGTGGGGAGAGGAGCTTGGAGCGCGATCTTCTTGCCTAATTCGAATCCAGTGTGATTTTCTTGCTTAATTTGAATCCAGTGCGAGGTCCAGCACATTTCCCCTACCGATTATTAGTTCTGTTTTGAACAGCTTGAAATAATTACCGTAGCATTTGTTCAGCAGCTGCATCACATGCTCATCCTGATAGTCCTTGGTGGCAGGGCTGGGCATGAGGGAACCAGGGATTGGATGAACTGCCGTCCCGCTCAGACAGCTCTGATGCTTTCAACGCTACAGCTTGCCTGTAACCAATCGGAATTCAAAAAAATAGACACAATAGAACCAGTGATGGAATGATCTGCCTTTCAATCAACTCTGCCAGCTAAAATGCTGCAAGTCACATACTGCTTGCAAGCGACCGATTGGAAATTGAAGGACGATATGGGTACATGAAGGAACAAGGGACTGCACGCACCGCGGTTCAGCGCTGCCACCAAAGCTGATGCTGTCCACCAAAGCTGATTCTGTCCACCAAAGCTGATGCTGTCCACTAAAGATGATGCTGTCCACGAAAGCTGATGCTGTCCACCAAAGCTGATGCTGTCCACTAAAGATGATGCTGTCCACCAAAGCTGATGCTGTCCACCAAAGCTGATTCTGTCCACCAAAGCTGATGCTGTCCACTAAAGCTGATTCTGTCCACGAAAGCTGATGCTGTCCACCAAAGCTGATGCTGTCCACTAAAGATGATGCTGTCGACGAAAGCTGATGCTGTCCACCAAAGCTGATGCTGTCCACTAAAGATGATGCTGTCCACCAAAGCTGATGCTGTCCACCAAAGCTGATGCTGTCCACTAAAGATGATGCTGTCCACCAAAGCTGATGCTGTCCACCAAAGCTGATGCTGTCCACCAAAGCTGATGCTGTCCACCAAAGATGATGCTGTCCACCAAAGCTGTCCACCAATGCGGTCCACCAAAGCTGATGCTGGTGCGCCCTGCCATCGATTGAAGAGCAGTCGATTGTGCCTGCTGTGCTCCCAGATGTTTGGTACGCTGAAGAAGGAGATCGAGGCGACCAACAAGAAGCGGGCGCAGCTCACGCGGGAGCGGGAGGACTTCCGCAAACGGAGCGAGAAGTCGGACGCGAGCCTTGCAACTGTGGCCGAGGAAAACGCAGTGCTTTGGAAGCAGGTGGGATGATGTGGGGCAGGTGACAGCCTCTCAGCAGTGTACTGACGTACCTCTCGGTGGTGTACTGATGAACCTCTCGGTAGTGTGCTGATGTACCTCTCAGTAGTATTTTGATATACCTCTCAGTCGTGTACTGATGTACCTCAGTCGTGTACTGATGTACCTCAGTGGTGTACTGATGTACCCCTCAGTGGTGTACTGATGTACCTTTTAGTGGTGTACCGATGTTCCTCTCAGTGTTTATGTATTGTGCACATGACCACCCTTGGCAGCCTGCTGGGTAGCCGCGGCTGGGCCAATTGGGACCAAACCTTCACGTGCCTCTGGTTGGTGGTGCTAGCATCAGGGCTTGATGCACCCTTGTTGTTGGCCGCACTGTAGCTGGGTTGTAGCTGAAGCATTCATATCAGTAAACAGTGGTGTCCCTCTGTCTGGCTGTATCTGTGGATCAGACCTTTGCATGCAAATAATGCTTACTGATCTGAGACTGCGTAATGAATGCTTGCCGGTGTCACAACGTGGGAGTGGGAGTCCGCGAGGTATGGAGAGATGGCTACACTGTGCAGGCCTAAGTGTGTGAATGTTTTCTTGGGTCGGCGTGTCTCCTTCTTGAACGCTAAGACACCCCTGCTCTGCCCTTGCAGATGGGCCAGATGAAGCTTGCGGCCATGGGCGATGTGGAGTTGGGCGAAGCGGTGGGCGGCGGTGAGCCGGTGGAAGAAGTGCGCAAGCTGCGGTTGCGGAAGGACCGTCTTGAGGGGTTGTGCCGTGTGCTGCAAGCACAGATCAAATCTAGCAAAGCGGATGCGGCTGTTGGCGGTGACAGCGAAGCTTCAGACACAACAGCGACGGCAGTGGCAGGGGGCTCTGATGCAAATGCAGCCGCTGAAACTGTCAGTTCTGGGCCCAACGAGGCATAGCTGGGGTAGTGTCGGTAGAGGGATGGACGTTTGGAATTTTATGACACGCGCCCGCAGTCGGGTCAGCTTGAGATGAGGACTTCCGGACCTTTTAAAGCAGCGCAGCTCCAAACTGAGTTAGATTTTTGAAGAACGAATGCCATCATCTGCATCACCAGTGTCCATTCCACATCCCATTTTGCAATGTCCGAGGGGGTAGACAAATCCTCTGAGAGCCCAATGTTATTGACCCGATGTTCCAGCAGGGACTCTGTCTCATAAAGAGAATCAGGAAAAAGGAGCGTCTGCGTATTCTAGTTCCTGGCTTAAGTGCATCTCCATGTCGATGTCCTACGGATCAGACCTGTAAACTTTTGCATGTGTTCATGACGTTATGGCTACTACATGCTTGGGGTGACTGGCGACCCTGATGCCATGCTGTCGATGACCCTTTGCATGGCGGCCTGCATGAACTGCTGCCCCAGCCTAGCGTCCGCCATGCTGAGCTGAAGGTACCCCGGGCTGGACAGAACCTGCTGCAGCCGAGTGTAGCTCTTGCCGGCAAAGGAGATGGAGGCCTGCGGTGTAGTTGGCCAGGGGCCAGGCGCATATAAGGCTTTGAGCTAGGGAGGCAGAAACAAACCGTTGGTGGGATCACTTTGAGACAGTCGACCCTCAACCCCAAAGCAGAGCCCATTCGAAAGCCAGCTTGTAGCTGTCCAGTAGCAGGGTTTAGGGTGAAAATAAAGGACCCCCCTCTCACTGTTATGTGTGTGTCTTGCTTGTAGCTGTCCGCTAGCAGGGTTTAGGGTTGAGATGAAGGATCCCCCTCTCACCGTCATGAGTGCGTCGTGCTTGTGGCTGTCCGCCAGCAGGGCGCAGCCGGTCACCGTCTCGATGGACATGTCTTTCATCAGGACGGCGCAGCAGGCCTCACGAAGCCGAGCAAGTCCGTACCTGCGGCAGTTGCAGTGCACCCTGATTGGTAAGCACTGGCAGGATGCCGATTCTCGGCAGAGGGTGACATGCTGGGAGATGCTGCGCCCAGGCCAAAGGTAGTGTGCAAAATAAGACCCTTATAAGGGAGGCCAGATTGCATGATGAGATCCTGGTTGGTAGGCGCCCCAATTAAAGAATGAGCAACACTTGGCTTCGGGAGCATGGCGGCAAAGCGCTTGCCTGTCGCTCGCGCTGAACAGCTGCATTGTGTTGTCCGGGGGAACGCATTTGAGGCAGCCGTACATGTACTGCAGCATCACCTCCATGATGGAAGGCTGTACATCACACACGTTCACCTGTGGCATGCCAGGGCAGGCAAGCCGCTAGATCAACTCAGCTTCAATATGCATTAAAATAGCTTATGCCTGGTTAAAGCAGCAGCAGAATGTCCAACCTTCTGTTTCAACTGGATATTGAAAGCTTATATTGTTTGGCCCTAAGCCAAATGAATACTAATACATCATCCAGCACATCAATTTGCAGTACTTTGTAGTACCAAGTGCCAGCAGGCAGCACAGCACCAGGCTTTGATCACATTGACAGGGGTGGTTACTTTTTATTGACTGGTATGTTTCCACCGATGAGGCTCGGCTCAACATTCGTACCTGGTGCCTCTTTCCTTGCTCCGCTGCCTGTGGTGCAGCAGCCTGCAGCGCAGACCTCAGCCTGCATGACGGCAAGGCAGGCTGTGAGCGATGATTACAATGATTGCACAGTTTATACAGCGGATCATCCCAAGGGATTCAAGGGACAGGTGCTCAAAAGGCGCGACCGCCACAAAGCTGCCATGTCGCTGTGTTGATCCCGCCCTCCTTGTGCCCTACCCCTTGCTGCTGAAACGAACCTGACCTCTGGCCCCCCACCCCCCCTTCCGCCTCCTGCACCTAGATGAAGCTGCTGCCAGAACCACCCTGTGCGCAAAGAAGGGGGTCCCGCTGACATTGATGACCACGTCGCTCATGAGCTCGCTGCAGCAGAAGGGCCGCAGGTCGGCGCTGGGGTCCACCCGGCAGTGCTGCATCAGCGGGAGGAGGCTGCCATGGGGTCCAGCCTTCTTGGGGGCATCCATCTTAAGGGGGGAGGGGATCAGCTGCAGCTGCAGCACCTGCAGACGAGGGGCAAGGGGGGGCCCGGGGCATCACACTGTCCAGCCATGGTAAAACCCATTCGATCTTGGATAAATCATTGGATCCGATCCTGCCTCTTGCGCTGAAAATTTTGGGTTTGTCAGGATTTTGTGCCTCTTCAGCTCATTTTTTGCCACTTGAGCTGATTTGAAAGGGGGGAATCCACTTGAAAGTATCCATTGACTCTGTGCTTACCTTGGTTTCTACCGGGCTTCCCCCGACAATGTACAGGGCTTGGCTCTTTGGCTCATAGCACATGCAGGGAACTGAGACTGCCTGAGAGCCGAATGCGCCAGCAGGGGCCAAGCTGGAGGCACCTGGGTCTGAGCGTGGCATTGCCACCTTGGACCAAGCCCACGTACTGAGATCCAGAGTGAAGATCTGCTCGGGATTCCGCTTATTAGCTGCTGCTGCTGCCGCTGCTGCTGCTGCTGTTGAGGGCTTGGGCAGTGCCCCTCTGCCTTGGACTGCGCATTTGTATTGGCCTGCTGGCTGTGACGGAGCACTGCTGTGGACGTACAACACCAGCAAGTCATCGCAGACAGTAGAGGCTATGGATCCCATCATAGAAGACGCCTCCATGGTGGCCATGGGGTTCTCAACCTCGGCCCATACGAGCTGGTGGCGACCGTGTTGAGAGAGATCCAGGATGCTGACTTTCACCAGGGGTACAGCCATCGGCAGCTCTGCAGCTGCTGTGGAAGCCTTGGAGTTCAGTTTCTGCGGGGCTGCCGGCTTCTGCGGAGTGTATCCCACAGCTATGAGGCGGTGTCCGTCAATGACCAACGCGCAGCAGTGCGTGAATGCCGGGCTGCCACTGGTGGGCACCCACGACCAGCTGCTGGAGACAAAGTCAAATGCATGCAGCAGGAGCTGCTGCCTCAGTGATCCCGTCACAGCAGGGCTGGCGGGGCTAGGATGGCTCAATGGCGGCTGGTTCTCGTCCCCCTGCTCGCAACCAAAGGCGAGGAGGTACGGCCCGTAGGTCACTGCTTTGTGGAAGCCGCGAAAGGGTGTCGAGGCCTCCAGGCTGCGGTCAGGCAGGCAACCACTCTGCTCCACAGGTGTCCAGTTTTGAGAGAGGAACTCAAAGCGGTGGAGATCAGCGAGACCTTGGTCTCCAACTCTGCTGCCTGCTGTTGGTGGCTTGCTGTCGTCCGCGCCCTGGCCGTCGTAGAGCCACATTTGCTCCCCCCAGACGAGGCAGCAGTGCGAGGACCTGTGCAGGTCCCAGGAGGAGAGATCTTGCAAGGCATTGATTTTCTAAAGATCAGTGATTTTTATTCACGAGCGCGTTTTCCCACCTGGATACAGGTATGTGTCCTGCCTGTTCAACAGCCTTCCAAGCTGCACCGGCAGCGGGCTTCTCGGATGTGCTGATGCTGTAGAGAGAGCTGGTTCCAAAACCCAACCCATCAGAACCCCCAAACATGTACATCTTGCCACTGGTTGAATGCAGGACCAGGCTTGCATCATTCCTGTGAGGTGTTAGGGAGCCTGCCAGAAGAAGCCAAGGTTACTGACGGAATTCAAAATTCAAATTGGTTTTGGGCCCCCAGAGCCCCCAAAATGTATTAAACGCACCATAAATACGATTAATCTGCTTGATTTTCATCGTTAGATCTCACCACAGGATGACGCTTTAGAGCGGAGGCCATGCCCTTCAAGCCAGAAAACCAAAGCCAAAAGTGGTCGTGTGGAAGGTGTGGACACCTGTTTCAAGCACCACGTCACGTATCCGCGTGTTCAGGTCTCCGTTCCGTAACTAGATGAATACAAGCCTCATCAAATAGGCTCTCATCATACTATTCTACAAATGTTGGCCAGCCTTCGAAATTTTACTTATGGAAGACGGTTGCTTCCTCATTCATGGGGAATTGCATTTGCGACGGATCGACAGGTGAGAGATGGTTGATGCGCACGTCCTGCAAAATGTCAATAATTCATAGGCCATGCGTGCTATGGTTATTTCATGTCACTGATACGTTTCTGGGTACAGTAGTTGGGCTCACTCGTCGTAGTAGAACACAAAGATCAGAAGATCGAGACATCCACATTCAACACCATGGTGGCTGCGAAACTCCTGGGAGAAGAGGTGACTGCCCTAGTGGCCGGGCATGACGTGGACAAGGTCGCCAAGCTGGCCTCGGAAACCCTAGGCGCGACCAAGGTGGGTCACGGACCTTCAAATCACGATGGGTGTCAGCAGGCAGGTTGCCTACTTCACTAGATGCATGACCATGCAGGTGCTTTTTGCAGCGCATGCATCCTTGGAGCACCATCTGGCGGAGCCAATGGCGCTGCTGGTCAAAGCTGTGCAGGAGAGGTGCGGATCAGCACCCGCAGCACCCTCACCCTCTCACGTCATCACTCAGCGATGTAAAGATCATATTGTCAGCACATGCGCCTGTCTAATAAACCTCGTCCACTGACCCAATATCACCCGGCTGTGGCTCGGAACCGAGGCGCACCAGGCATGGACGTGTATGAGGAGCATGGGAGATGCGCATTCCAAGTACCGTTTTGGGGTCTGATGATCGGAAAATGCTGCATAGGGGTATGCTAGCTCCTACTAGACCCACTGCCACCACCTTCTTCACTGCACGGTTGCAAGCATCTGCCATAATTTTTTGCATAGCAAGGTTACGTAAACACTGGCGCTAACATTGCATTTGCCTGCCCACATACACTCTTTCATACAAAATGATGCCTGCAGGCGCTCTTCCTTATAGGCCCTGATGCCTGTAGGCACTCTTTCTCACACGTTCTGGTATGCCTGCAGGCACTCTTTCTCACACATCCTCATGCCTGGCACCACGTCTGGCAAGAACATCCTACCACGAGCAGCTGCCCAGATGGGGATCCAGCCTGTCAGCGATGTAGTCCGGGTGGTGGATAAAGACACATTTGTGCGGCCAATTTATGCGGGGAACGCGCTTGCGACTGTGCAGTACGTCAACGCGGGCGTCCGCATGCTCACGGTGAGAAATTCCCGAGCATCCCTCACGGACTTGACAAACAACTACATGTTTCTTAGCACGCCTCAGCTACAACAGGGCCCACTGTCATCAGGAATTAAGCACTGCAAGCCCTGCTGCTTGGGCCATCGGCAGTAGGCCAGTCAGGGTTTGGCCCCAGTTGGCCCCGTGGCGACTGCCTGGCTGCCCCCGAACGGTCGTCTGGTGTGCACTACGGTAAATAAGAACACTGCTGAACACTTTTTCTACCAGCTCCGCATCACCTGCAGGAAAACCTCGCCTGGCACTGCTGCCCTCTGGACCCTACTGCCATACCCCAGGCAGGTATCCTGATGGCTTTGATCTCCTTCTGTACAATGTAGGTGCGTCCTTCCTCATTCCCATGCCCCGAGTCGCCAACCCAGTCGGCTACTGCGGAGCTGCAGCCTGTTTCTGCCGAGATCCTCGCTGAGCTGGACGCCAGCGCTGCATCCCCCTCCTCAAAGTTTGAGGGAGAGCAGTCTTCGAAGTCGGAGCGGCCCGAGCTTGCTTCCGCAAAGTGAGGATGGGCTTGGGTGGCATCCTAGGGCCTGGAATGGTTTTGGGCGCCATTGCACCTGCTTCTGCCGCTCCCGCTTTCTGCCTGCTGCTGCTGCTGCTGCTGCTGCTGCTCCCGCTTTCTGCTGCTGCTGCTGCTCCCACTTTCTCCTGCTGCTGGTTTCTGCTTTCCGCTTTCTGCTGATCCCGCTTTCTGCCTGCTGCTGCTACTGTGATCAAATGATCAAATGATGGGGAGGGAATGGGCGCGACAGTTTTGGGAGGCAGGGCTCCCTCCATGGACGGCTTGTGTTGTTCAGTAAGCTCAGGCCTCTCGATGTCCACAATGCCTCGCCCCGGTGGCTTTTGAATGCGCAGGGTGGTCGTGTGCGGTGGCCGCGCGCTGAAGAGCGCCGCCAACTTCGCCATGCTAGGCTCGCTGGCAGATGTGCTGGGGGGAGCGGTGGGAGCGTCGCGGGCGGCAGTGGATGCCGGCTTCGTGCCCAATGACCTCCAGGTGTGACTACACGAGGTTGGATCGGGGTGGAGCTGTGTAAACATTTATGTGCCTGGTTGAGGTTGGGCAGGGGGCTGGTTCCTGTGCCCAATCGAGGTTGGGCAGGGGCTGGTTCCTGTGGCCAGACCACCTTGGCATGCTTTCGACCCTTTTGGATATTTCCTGGCCTTGAGAGCCGCAGGGCGAACAAGGGTACTGTTTTGTGTGCACCAGACCGTCTTTGGGGAAGGCCGAGCTTCCGGAAGTGTGATATATTAACATCAAACTGTTGCTGGCTTGAGGCTGGCGGCCAAAGCAGCAGAGTTTGCATGCTGCACCAGGATTACTTGGCCGCAGGCCGTTGCATCTCAGAGCATGTGAGCTATGTTTTTGAATTGAAGAGCGCTTCAGCCATGTTTCCGAGTGCTCTGAAAATACACTGGAGGCTGCCCTCCTGGCCACGAGGGACGTTTAAGTGTTACTTGCTGCTGCTGCTGCTGCAGGTCGGACAAACGGGCAAGGTCGTAGCGCCTGACGTTTACTTCGGCATCGGGATCTCGGGTGCCATCCAGCATTTAGCGGGTACGTATGGGCCGTATTGAAATTGTCAAGTGCCAGATGGAAGCCTATGAAGTGATTCTTATCATTATAAGAGCAGCTTTGAAGTACTGTGGTGATAAGATGTTTTGGTGATCTAGATTGGTGATTGGAATCACCAAATGTATCACCACGCAAAATGCAGCGAAAAAACAACCACCAATCTTTCTCCCCGCCGCGATTTAATCGCTCCACCTGGTCGGAAACTCGCGCAAAGCCAGGTGAAGCGCGGAAATTTTCCCCAGCTATATGCCTATATCTCTTGCGATTGAGGGTCCAAACGGTGCAGCAGGTCCACCTCCAGTTGCTGTTAGCTGATGACTAAGATGTCCCTAGTAGGAGATCCCTGCATATCAAGCAAATTGAAATACTATCGAAAACACGGCCAGATCCATTCACCCATCACCCATGACATGATCACCATTTTTTTTTTCATTGATTTTCTTTCACCAATATCATCATATCACCAAATCATCGCATCAGAACGGCAATTGATCTGCATTATAACTCATTATCGCGGCTAAGAGCTGCGCTAGCTGAAGGACTGCGCAAGTACAGGAAATGAATTTTTTTGTAATAGGGACCCTACCCTTTCACTAGTGCACTAGATCAGCATATGACATGATGCCATTGACATAATGAACACAATTTATCTTCGTGTTTCAGGCATGAAGGATTCCAAGACCATCGTTGCCATCAACACCGATCCAGAGGCACCCATCTTTCAGGTGAGGCCCATAACTTGCATGGACACAATCCTGATAGTTTGGCAGTACGGATCTTTTGTCTGGATCTCCTCCGTGACCAGCGCGCTCCTCAGGTCTGAAACGGCCGTTTGATGCAGGGTTACGTGATGCAGGGATAGCTGGTTTGATGTCTTGCTGATATCGCTTTGCTCTTGAATGTCGTTTATGCTTATGGTGATCCGATGCTAGGTGGCGGACTACGGCCTGGTGCAAGACCTGTTCACGGCAGTGCCAGATTTGGAGGCAAGGCTGAAGAAGTTGAAGCAAGGCCAGTGATTCCCTTAGACCAGTGCTCAAAAGTATCAAGTGTTGGGGAGCTGGACAAGCGTGAAAGAGACTCGATTTATCATCAACGCTAGCATTTTCATTTGTTGAGAATCAGTGCGTGGGAAGTAGGGGGGGGGGGGAGTGTCAGTCAATGGCACTACACCTCTGGGCCCTGTGAAGCTTTGTGAAAATTTTACAGTCCAGCAGAGCATCACAATTGATGCATGGGACATGTGCCCTGCTAAAAAACAAAGGGGACGTGCCAGTGTACCATGTCGAATGGTAAACCTTCTGTAGCTCTATGTAACCAGTATGTCATGTGTCCTCAAGTGGCATAAAACCCGGATAGTGACTGATAGAAAGGAACAACAAGGAAAAGGATGGTCAACCGAATTCTGTTAGATTGGTGTCCGTCTGTGATACAAAGGAGAAGTGCGAATGCATCACGCCACCACTCCCATTTACTTAAAGCGCAAGAGACTAGCATGGAGCACCCCTCTCTGAGCACCCCCCTTCATATCTTGAATGGGGATTTTCTCGATACCAACAGAACATACCTATACCCTGCGGCGACAATGTTGTGACGCGGTGCCTCCTGGTTCGGGGTTTGCTCAGGTCAATGACGTTACACTACTGGGCCATGCTGCAAAAATCGGCCGCGTCGGCGTTTAACAGCAAGGTTGGAAACTAAAGAGAGAGAGGAAAGAGACCCCCTCAAAAAGAAAACAAAAAGTCCTAATCCCTAATCCAACTACCGGAAGCCAAAGACGTCTGGGCCATGCTCAAAAGACTCGGCCGTGCGGGCGTCCCACTGTCAGAAAGGGGGGAAAAGGAGGGGGAAACAGGAAATTATCGCTAAACAAAAAAAGCAGGCACCTGTCCCAAGCGATACCGTCGGTAAAAGCCAAGACAAGGTTTGCTCAGGTGCTCGCCCCCTGTCTGGGACCCGGTTTCTAAGTTCCTGCCCCACCATAGGATTTTTTGTGGGGTTTTTGTTTTTACAGTCCATCAGAGCATCACATGTGATGCATAGGGCATGCGCCCGTAAACCGGTACAGGCACTTGATACACTAGGACAGACACCGGCCTCTCCTTTTGTTCCTTCCCCCCTCTCTTACTTTTAGTTCCTTCTTTACTCCCTTCTGGACAGTTAATCGCCCACGCGGCCGAGCTTTGAGCTGGCCCAAAGGTGTAACGTTATTGACATTGGGACAGACAGCGAAAAACCAGTGACCCCCCTGGGCAAGCAACCATATAGCAGCCATATAGGGAGTGGGCATGGTTGCACGTTGGGTCGGGCTGCTGGGTTCCTGGTTCCTGTCCCCTCGCATAGGTGGCTGGGTGGCATGGCTGCATCATGGCCCTGGCTGTGTTTGGCACCTGGAAGTAAGCTTGCTCCTCCCCTACCCACCCCACGCAACTGAGCGTCGAGCAAGGCCCAGCGAGTATGCACCATCATCAGCATAGGGCGTACGTCCATTCCGGTTGCATGATAGTTTCCTGCCTTGTTATCCAGGGAGCATGGCATATGGATACTAACAGATTACAGTTTACGCGGCTGAGCCTTTATGAGCAGGGCCCAGAGGCGTAACGCCATTGACTGGCAGATTACGCTTGGTGCGTGATAACAAAGTGCAGTGGCCGGTGCGCCGCTGCATGTGTGATTCCATATGAGCTTAAAATCTGTTCATCATCTTGATGCATGGGGTACAGTTCGTAGGGCTCCATTCGGGCACTCAAGACACGTGGCCACAAACGAAGGGCTCTAAGAAAAGGTTAATTGCGTTAATTTTAAATGACTTTAAAAATGGCCCTAACAAAATGTACAGTCAAATCATGTGGCTATGCTGTTGCCTTGGGCTGTCCACAATATCCACCCTAACAACAGCCCCAGTAGGTGAGGAGGGGCGAGTCCCCATGAAGCAAGAGACCCCCCCCTCTTCACACACTGGGTGAAATCATACATCTGTTTTCCCAGGACGGTACTAATCTCTATCTGCAATTCACAGCCTGGTCAGAGCTGCCATCGCCATCGTGCAGTGCATCGTTCCAGTTGGTGTCTAATCGCTCAGTGAGCAGAGCATGCAGACACCTGTACAGAGTTGGGCGGGGGAAGGCAAGTCAATGACATGACACCTCTGGGCCCTGCTCAAAAGGCAAGTCAATGATATTACACCTCTGGGCCAGTGTTTATTTTAAGTTTTTGGAGGAACCTTCATTTTACCATGACTGCATTTTTGGGACTTATGAAAAGCTTACTTATACCATGAATCTGAGGCGAAGCCTCGGTGGGGGGGGGGGCGGGGGGGCGCCCAAGCCATGGGGGGCCGGGGCCATCCCCCGGTGGGGGTTCGGGGGCGAAGCCCCCGAGGTCCAAAAACAGATTCACGTGAAACATCAGATTTCTTCATTGAAAATGCTTTGTTTTCATAATTTAGTTCATCACAATGTTGAAACAGAACATCAAATGTTCAACTACTCAGAGTCAAATTAAGCTGTCAATGTGCTTGCGATTTGTATCATTCAGGGAGGCAACAATGTTGGCCCGGGGCTACCGGAGCAGAGCGTCAAACACTCATAAATCTATTTGCCTAGTGGATCTTCCTGCGATCCTTCCGCTCCAGCCAGGCCCTAATGGCCTGCTTGTAGGGGAAATTCTCAAGGGTGACCCTGGAATGGTGGAAGGCTCTAGCACCCATGCACGCATCTCGTCGCAGAACGACTATGCCTCGTTCCGGAAATTGCTGTCGTTGAAGTCGAGATCTATGAGTCACTCCCTCCGTATATCGCTTTCGTCGAAGTACGACTCTTTAAAGGCGTCCGTACCAGAGCCCCTCTAGGCATTTCGAAGCACCATCGCTACGGCCTTTCGAAACTCGACTCGCCATGTAGTCCCTTGTGTCGGTATGATTGCCTACAGGGCAGTTTGACCATTCACTATTGCAGAATTCGATAACCTAGGTTTTACCGCGGTGGTCAGGGTCGATTACCCCCCGTTTTACCGCGGATCGCGGTATACCGCGGTCTAAAATAAACACTGCTCTGGGCCCTGCTCAAAAGGCAAGTCAATGATATTACACCTCTGGGCCCTGCTCAAAAGGCAAGTCAATGATATTACACCTCTGGGCCCTGCTCAAAAGGCAAGTCAATGATATTACACCTCTGGGCCCTGCTCAAAAGGCATGTCAATGATATTACACCTCTGGGCCCTGCTCAAAAGGCTTGGCCGCGTGGTCGCCCAACTTACCTGTTGGAAGAAAGCAAAATTGAGGGAAGAGGGAAAGAAGGAGAAGGACACAAAGGAGAAAGAAATACCCCCCCCGAAAGGAAAAGGCAGCCTGAAGTATCCGGGGGAAGCCAAGTGAGCCGTGTACGTGCAGGGCGACGCAACAGCACCCGATTGGGGTACCAGCATTGGACATTCAAACACCTACAAGCTTACACTTCGGACACCGCGGCGTGCGTCAGGATATTGGACCCCTCGCCCTTTGGACCAATGGGCAGTTCGATCGAGGTTTAGTCACCATCAGCCCAATGGTGGGGGTACCCTGAGGCCTGAGAAAAGCCCCATTGTTTCCTTCTCGTTAAAACAAGCCCAGCGCACTCACGCCTGTTGACCCAGTGGTAGTCCGGTCAAGGTTTGGCCACAAATAAATAAATACAAATAAATACAAATATATACAAAGAAATACAAATATATACAAATAGTTGGCCCTATGATGGGCCCAATGGTGGGCAGCCTCAAGCCCCGCAAAAGTCCCATTATCTTCTCATCGAAAAAACACAGCGCACTCACCCCTGTTGACCCAGTGGTATTCCGGCATGTCCGTGGGCATGCGCATGAACATGAGGAAGTTGCTGTTGTGGCCCGTCGTGGCGAGCACGCCCTTTCGCTCCGCCGTCCGGTAGACGGGGCAATCGTACGCCGTGCCTTGGGCGAAATTGTCCAGAGTCCTGGGCTGCAGCCAGATGACTGGGGCCTGCTCAGACAGCACCTGCACACACAGGAGGCACAATATGCATGTTAGAAAAATATGCATGCATGAAATATGCATGATTGCAAAAATATGCATGTCAGCAAAATATGCATGATCGCAAAAATATGCATGATCGCAAAAATATGCAAGCATGCAAAATATGCATGCTTGCAAGATATGAATGTGAGATGAGCCTGTCCCGGTGAGGGCTACATGCGTGCCGGTCGGTGTTTCGTTTCGTCAGCTATGGGGTACCAATTATACTATTGGCGAGCCCCACCTTGCGGCCCTTAGGGTTTAGGGTTTGGGGTTTAGGGTTTTACAGCTACGAGGTACCAATTATATTACTGGCAGGCCCCACCTTGTGGCCCTCGAATACCTGATTAGGACTAAACCTGGACTGGCCTACGGTCGGCGGCCCAAGCAGCATGGCTGGCCACACCTAGGGCCTCTGGCGGGAGGCTGGAGTGTAGCTGACATGTAGCTGACTCCGTCATGAAAGGGTTTACACTCTACCATGAGGTTCACACTATACCTTGGGGTCCACACTCTACCAAGGCGTCCACACTCTACAACGAGGCCCACACTCTACCAAGAGATCCATACTCCACCTTGGGGTCCACACTCTACAATGAGGTTCACACTATACCTTGGGGTCCACACTGCACCATGAGGTTCACTCTATACCTTGGCGTCCACACTGTACCATGAGGTTCACACTATAACTTGGGGTCCACACTCTACCATGAGGCATTGAGGGCCGCACCCTACCTTGGGTTGGGACTCTCTGAGCTGCTTCCTGCTGGCGTCCCATGCACATCCCTCCAGGTATAGGCCATGGATGTAGATGCCGTCCTCCGGCCCGCTCGCATACTCAGCCGGGTTCGTCCCCATCATGACAAAGTCAAAACCAACCTGAGGTTCGGGGCGAGGGGGCATACCACTCGTGATGAAGAGGGTTTGCAAGGTGACAAAGTCAAAACCAACTTGCAGGTGCGGGGCCAGAGGGCATACCACTTGTCAGGAAGACGGGAGGTACGCATCATGACAGACATAGCCAGTCTCACACAGGCCTGGCATTATAAGCAGAGGTGGCAGTGGCAGCAGCAAGAGCAGGTCAAGATGGCGTGAGCCAGGTAGAAAACGAGGCAGGAGTTGCGGCTGCTGCACCACGTCTGATGTCCAGGCGGGTGCACCCCGTCTGCGGCTGCTGCACCGCGTCTGATGTCTAGGCGGGTGCAGATCTCACCGTGTCGATCGGCAGCTTGTGCTTGCGTGCGTAGTTCTGCAGCGCCGCCGTCGTGAAGGAGGGTGTGAAGAAGAAACCGCTGATCCAGAACACAGGGGGGGCGCCATCATGGTACCTGGGCGCGGACAAGCGGGGCAACAGAGGAGCGGAGCAATATAAAACCGGGCAACAGATGAGCAGGGAGCAATATAAGACCGGGCAACAGATGAGCAGGGAGCAATATAAAACCGGGCAACAGATGAGCAGGAAGCAATATAAGACCGGGCAACAGATGAGCAGGGAGCAATATAAGACCGGGCAACAGATGAGCAGGGAGCAATATAAGACCGGGCAACAGATGAGCAGGGAGCAATATAAAAACGGGGAACAGATGAGCGGAGCAAGATAAAACCGGGCAACAGATGAGCGGAGCAAGATAAAACCGGGCAACAGATGAGCAGGGAGCAATATAAAACCGGGCAACAGATGAGCAGGGAGCAATATAAAACCGGGCAACAGATGAGCAGGGAGCTATATAAGACCGGGCAACAGATGAGCAGGGAGCAATATAAAACCGGGCAACAGATGAGCAGGAAGCAATATAAGACCGGGCAACAGATGAGCAGGGAGCAATATAAAACCGGGCAACAGATGAGCAGGGAGCAATATAAGACCGGGCAACAGATGAGCAGGGAGCAATATAAAACCGGGCAACAGATGAGCAGGGAGCAATATAAAAACGGGGAACAGATGAGCAGGGAGCAATATAAAAACGGGCAACAGATGAGCAGGGAGCAATATAAGACCGGGCAACAGATGAGCAGGGAGCAATATAAAACCGGGGAACAGATGAGCAGGGAGCAATATAAAACCGGGCAACAGATGAGCAGGGAGCAATATAAAACCGGGCAACAGATGAGCAGGGAGCAATATAAAACCGGGCAACAGATGAGCAGGGAGCAATATAAAACCGGGCAACAGATGAGCAGGGAGCAATATAAGACCGGGCAACAGATGAGCAGGGAGCAATATAAAACCGGGCAACAGATGAGCGGAGCAAGATAAAACCGGGCAACAGATGAGCATGGAGCAATATAAAACCGGGCAACAGATGAGCAGGGAGCAATATAAAACCGGGCAACAGATGAGCAGGGAGCAATATAAAACCGGGCAACAGATGAGCAGGGAGCAATATAAAACCGGGCAACAGATGAGCAGGGAGCAATATAAAACCGGGCAACAGATGAGCAGGGAGCAATATAAAAACGGGCAACAGATGAGCAGGGAGCAATATAAAACCGGGCAACAGATGAGCAGGGAGCAATATAAAACCGGGCAACAGATGAGCAGGGAGCAATATAAAACCGGGCAACAGATGAGCAGGGAGCAATATAAGACCGGGCAACAGATGAGCAGGGAGCAATATAAGACCGGGCAACAGATGAGCAGGGAGCAATATAAAAACGGGGAACAGATGAGCAGGGAGCAATATAAAACCGGGCAACAGATGAGCAGGGAGCAATATAAAACCGGGCAACAGATGAGCAGGGAGCAATATAAAACCGGGCAACAGATGAGCAGGGAGCAATATAAAACCGGGCAACAGATGAGCAGGGAGCAATATAAAACCGGGCAACAGATGAGCAGGGAGCAAGATAAAACCGGGCAACAGATGAGCAGGGAGCAATATAAAACCGGGCAACAGATGAGCAGGGAGCAATATAAAACCGGGCAACAGATGAGCAGGGAGCAATATAAAACCGGGCAACAGATGAGCAGGGAGCAATATAAAACCGGGCAACAGATGAGCAGGGAGCAATATAAAACCGGGCAACAGATGAGCAGGGAGCAATATAAAACCGGGCAACAGATGAGCAGGGAGCAAGATAAAACCGGGCAACAGATGAGCAGGGAGCAATATAAAACCGGGCAACAGATGAGCAGGGAGCAATATAAAACCGGGCAACAGATGAGCGGAGCAAGATAAAACCGGGCAACAGATGAGCAGGGAGCAATATAAAACCGGGCAACAGATGAGCAGGGAGCAATATAAAACCGGGCAACAGATGAGCAGGGAGCAATATAAGACCGGGCAACAGATGAGCAGGGAGCAATATAAGACCGGGCAACAGATGAGCATGAAGCAATATAAAACCGGGCAACAGATGAGCAGGGAGCAATATAAAAACGGGGAACAGATGAGCAGGGAGCAATATAAGACCGGGCAACAGATGAGCAGGGAGCAATATAAGACCGGGCAACAGATGAGCAGGGAGCAATATAAAACCGGGCAACAGATGAGCAGGGAGCAATATAAAAACGGGGAACAGATGAGCAGGGAGCAATATAAGACCGGGCAACAGATGAGCAGGGAGCAATATAAGACCGGGCAACAGATGAGCAGGGAGCAATATAAGACCGGGCAACAGATGAGCAGGGAGCAATATAAAAACGGGGAACAGATGAGCGGAGCAAGATAAAACCGGGCAACAGATGAGCGGAGCAATATGAAACCGGGCAACAGACGAGCAGGGAGCGGATAAACAGCGGATAAATAAGGCAACACAAACCCGTTGACGCCCACCATGTATTCAGCATGTCGAGGCGCGCCAGTAGGTCGACCACGTACGATGCCAGCGGCTTGAGCGACGGGAAGGACACACTGCCTTTCCAGAGCGCCGGGACCTGACCCACAGTCATGGACCTGCGGGAAGTAGGAACAGAGGGCAGCGCATTCATACATCTGGCAGCGCCGGGACCTGACCCACAGTCATGGACCTGCAGGAAGTAGGAACAGAGGGCAGCGCATTCATACATCTGGCAGCGCCGGGACCTGACCCACAGTCATGGACCTGCAGGAAGGGGACAAGCAGAGGGCAGCACAGTCATGCATCTGGCAGCGCAGACAAGCAGCAAAGAGCGGGGGGCCGAGGGAGGGGATATGCAAGGCAAGCACCAGGCTGGATGCAGGCGCAGCGGCCCACCGGGTGGCTGTTTCATCCATATCGCCTTTGGGCGGAACATTAATGATCGACCGGATCACGGCAGCTGCCCACCGGTTGGCTGTTTCCTCCATATCGCCTCAATCCATGCCTCAGGGCGTATAGCTTTCTTTCTTTCGCCTTCGGGCGTAGCATTCATGATCGAGCGGATCCGGACGGCAGCGGCCCCCGCACCTGAGGACTACATCTAGCCCTCAAGACAGGGTTACGGGTTTTGCCCTTAATCCTAAAACCTAACCCACCTGAAGACCCCATCTAGCTCTCAATACAGGATTTGGGGCTTTACCCTCACCCTCACCCTTCACCCCTAAACCCTAAGCCACCCAAAGACTGCATCTACATCTTGATACAGGACTCTAGATTCACCCTCACCCCTCAACCCTAACCCACCTGAAGACCGCATCTAGCTCCGAAGACATGACCTGCAGCCCTTGTACCGCTTTATACAGCTGGACCAGGCTGCCTCGGATGACGGTGAGCAGGCGGTTGTAGCGCAACATCTCCTGGCACAACACCTGGTTGAGCGACTGCTCGTACCGCACCGGGTACTTGTACTGCGCCTTCTCCACGTCAAAGTCGGCGGGCAGGCGCTGCAGAATGTCCGAGACTATGATGCCCACTAGCTCCTCGCTGCTGCCGCCTGAGGAGGGAGGGCCAAAGGTAACTAAAACAACCAACCTCCTTCCGTTTTTGTATATATTTGTAGATGAAAGGCGTCACACCACTCACTCGCCCCCCAACTGCTGCCGCTTTTTGTATATCTTGTAGACGAAAGGCGTCACACCACTCACTCGCCCCCCAGTTGCTGCCGCTTTTTGTATATTTTGTAGAAGGATGGTGTCACACCACTCACACGCCCCCCAGCAGCTACCGCTGCTGCTGAGCGCCTGGGCGGCGGTCCTACTTGCAGCTCACCTGCCGCGAGGTCGGCCTACGTCTCCCAAACGTCTACCTCCCCTCCTGCCCCTCCAGCTGCCTGCCCTCCTCCCCCTCCAGCTACCTTCCCTCCTGCCCCTCCAGCTACCTTCCCTCCCTCCTTCCCTCCCCTCCTGCCCCTCCAGCAACCTTCCCTCCCCCCTTCCCTCCCCTCCTGCCCTTCCAGCTGCTACCACTCACCCCCGCCGCCTCCGCCTCCAATGCCCTCTGTCAGAATGAGCGTGTCCAGCATGCCCTCGGTCTGCTGCAGGTCCTTGGTGATGTCTGCGTTCTCATGCAATCCGAACGCCTCGGGCAGCGGGAAGACCGGCAAGGAGTTGATGTAGGTGATGTAGCTGGCGTGGGTGCCTTCAGGGGGGATGTAGTACATACCTGAGAGGGAGGAGGAGGGGGAGGGGGCAAACAGTCAAAAGGGATCAAATGCACATTAAGGGGCCGATGTAGCTGGCGTGGGTGCCCTCAGGAGGGATGCAGAAGATCCCTGAGGGGGAGGGGGAGGGGGAGGGGGAGGGGGAGGGGGCAAGCGGTCTTTCAAAAGGGGGATATTGCCGTTAATTTTAATGCTGGTAAGTTAATTCCTTTAGACCTTTACTCCTGACAGCCACAACCCGCTCCCCTTTTTATTTTAATACTTAGTATTATATTTATATACGGTACTGTACGAAATATATTGCAAACAAGCGGGATTGTGCCACATAGGGGTGCAGTTACAAAAAAAGGGCGGCCCGCCTGGAGGTGGCAAACATTCATTCAAAAAGGATGAAATGCATTGAGGGGCCGATGGAGTGGCTGCCGGTTGGGGCGGCCTTGCCAGCTCCATGTAGCAATCCTTGCCACTACTGGTACTGCCGCCTATCCTCCGCTCTTGTCCCCCCCCCAGCCGGCCTCCTTTTCCTCCTCTTCCTTGTACCTGATGCCGACAGATGGAACACGTCATCCGTCATGATCTCAGGGCGGTACACGCGCGTCAGCAGCGTGTTGAGCAGGCGGCGGTCCTTGTCGTCTGTCACGCGGCCGCCGTAGTTGCACTCGCCGATCGCGTATTTGAGCGCGGCGTACGGCATCTCCTCGTTCTCGTCGATGTACATGCGCAACTGACGCACGCTGATGCGCAGGTCGCCGTCGTCAAAGCCTGCAGCGTGCAGAACGGGAGCAGGAGGCTTTGGGGCTGAGCACCTGCATATGAGATGGGGCGAGGCCAAGAGGAGAGCAGGAGAGCAGCAGCAGCAGTGCGCTCATGCGGCGCAGCGCCATGCGCTGGTGCTGGCAGCATGAGTAAGCATGGGGGCACAAAGGCAACTCGGCCGCATGGGCGCCCACCTGTTTTTGCCCTTCCCCTTTCTGCCCCTTCCCCGGTCCGCCCTTCCCCTTTCTGCCCTTCCCCTTTTTGCCCTTCCCCTTTCTGCCCTTCCCCTTTCTGCCCCTTCCCCTATCTGCCCCTTCCCCTATCTGCCCCTTCCCCTTTCTGCCCTTCCCATTTGTACCCTTCCCCTTTCTGCCCCTCCCCTTTCTGCCCTTCCCCTTTCTGCCCTTCCCCTTTCTGCCCCTTCCCCTTTCTACCCTACCCCTTTCTGCCCTTCCCCTTTCTGCCCCTTCCCCTTTCTTCCCTTCCCCTTTCTTCCCTTCCCCTTTCTTCCCTTCCCCTTTCTTCCCTTCCCCTTTCTGCCTTTCCCCTTTCTGCCCCTTCCCCTTTCTGCCCTTTCCCTTTCTACCCTTCCCCATTCTGCCTTTCCCCTTTCTGCCCCTTCCCCTTTCTACCCTTCCCCTTTCTGCCCTACCCCTTTCTGCCCCTTCCCCTTTCTGCCCCTTCCCCTTTCTGCCCCTTCCCCTTTCTGCCCTACCCCTTTCTGCCCCTTCCCCTTTCTTCCCTTCCCCTTTCTGCCTTTCCCCTTTCTTCCCTTCCCCTTTCTGCCCCTTCCCCTTTCTGCCCCTTCCCCTTTCTGCCCTACCCCTTTCTGCCCCTTCCCCTTTCTGCCCCTTCCCCTTTCTGCCCTACCCCTGTCTGCCCCTTCCCCTTTCTTCCCTTCCCCTTTCTGCCTTTCCCCTTTCTTCCCTTCCCCTTTATGCCCCTTCCCCTTTCTGCCCCTTCCCCTTTCTGCCCTTCCTGGCCTGCCTTGCACTCTCACCGTATGGGATGTTCCAACCAATAGCACCAAACTTGCGCCGCTCCTGGACAAAGGCGTGTAGGAAGCAGAGCCCAAACAGCAGTGTCTTGAAGGGCTTGGGCTTTGTGGAGCCTTCAATAGAGGGAGGGAGGGATCGGGATATCAGGGAGGGAGGAATCAGGGGGCAATGAGGAAATGCTGTTTGACAATGGGGTCAAGGGAATGGAGGGATCAGGAGGCAATGAGGAAATGCTGTTTAACAATGGGGTCATGGGAATGGGGGGATCAGGGGGCAATGAGGAAATGCTGTTTGACAATGGGGTCAAGGGAATGGGGGGATCAGGGGGCAGTGAGGAAATGCTGTTTGACAATGGGGTCCAGGGAATGGGGGGATCAGGGGGCAGTGAGGAAATGCTGTTTGACAATGGGGTCCAGGGAATGGGGGGATCAGGGGGCAGTGAGGAAATGCTGTTTGACAATGTGGTCAAGGGAATGGGGGGATCAGGGGGCAATGAGGAAATGCTGTTTGACAATGGGGTCAAGGGAATGGGGGGATCAGGGGGCAGTGAGGAAATGCCGTTTGACAATGGGGTCAAGGGAATGGGGGGATCAGGGGGCAGTGAGGAAATGCTGTTTGACAATGGGGTCCAGGGAATGGGGGGATCAGGGGGCAGTGAGGAAATGCTGTTTGACAATGTGGTCAAGGGAATGGGGGGATCAGGGGGCAATGAGGAAATGCTGTTTGGCAATGGGGTCAAGGGAATGGGGGGATCAGGGGGCAGTGAGGAAATGCTGTTTGACAATGGGGTCAAGGGAATGGGGGGATCAGGGGGCAGTGAGGAAATGCTGTTTGACAATGGGGTCAAGGGAATGGGGGGATTAGGGGGCAGTGAAGAAATGCTGTTTGACAATGGGGTCAAGGGAATGGGGGGATCAGGGGGCAATGAAGAAATGCTGTTTGACAATGGGGTCAAGGGAATGGGGGGATCAGGGGGCAGTGAGGAAATGCTGTTTGACAATGGGGTCATGGGAATGGGGGGATCAGGGGGCAATGAGGAAATGCTGTTTGACAATGGGGTCAAGGGAATGGGAGGGATCAGGGGGCAATGAGGAAATGCTGTTTGACAATGGGGTCAAGGGAATGGGGGGATCAGGGGGCAGTGAGGAAATGCTGTTTGACAATGGGGTCCAGGGAATGGGGGGATCAGGGGGCAATGAGGAAATGCTGTTTGACAATGGGGTCAAGGGAATGGGGGGATCAGGGGGCAATGAGGATATGCTGTTTGACAATGGGGTCATGGGAATGGGGGGATCAGGGGGCAATGAGGAAATGCTGTTTGGCAATGGGGTCAAGGGAATGGGGGGATCAGGGGGCAATGAGGAAACGCTGTTTGGCAATGGGGACAAGGGAATGGGAGGAATCAGGGGGCAATGAGGAAATGCTGTTTGACAATGGGGTCCAGGGAATGGGGGAATCAGGGGGCAATGAGGAAATGCTGTTTGACAATGGGGTCAAGGGAATGGGGGGATCAGGGGGCAATGAGGCAATGCTCGCTCTTTTACAATGGGGTCAAGGTAATGGGGGGATCAGGGGGCAATGAGGCAATGCTCGCTCTTTTACAATGGGGTCAAGGGAATGGGGGGATCAGGGGGTTGGGAGGATATGCTTCTTGACAAGGGGGTTGAGTGAGGGAGGGGGAAATCAGGAGGTGGGGAGGACACGCTGCTTATAACATTGGGTGCTCGTCAATGTGCAGGTCGTGAGGGAGGGAGGGGATGTGTGAGTGCCTGCTTGCTATTTCTGCGGACACAAGGCTCAGGGTTTTAGGGATAACCGTAAAAGAAAATAGGGTTCAGGGTTTGGGGGATATGGATTTAGGGTTTCAGGGATCAGGGTATTGGGATGAGGAAGAAAGGGTTGGAGATAAACTAGGATATAGGAATACAGGGAAAGGGATGAGGGTTTAGAGTTACAGGCTCTATGCGCTTCATGACTTGCACACCCCTGCAGCTTCAGGCGTTTCATGGCGGTGCTCTTCCCCGCTACATCTCCCGCTACCTTCGAAGAACTCCGGGTTGACGATCGGCTCCAGCGCGTACGAGCGCTTGAGGTTGGCTCGCAGCCCCGCGGGTGGCTCGTTGGTCATCTTGACGCCGTTTTGAAGGATGGACACCGGGAAGTCCGGGCTGGGCATCGAGGTCATCCACAGCCTGTGAAAGCGGGGGAGGAGGGGGGTTGGGACAAGAGTGGGAAAGGAATGATGATGCTTGGTCATCCACAGCCTGTGAAAGCGGAAGGAGGGGGTCGGGACAAGAGTGGGAAAGGAATGATAATGCTTGGACAGAGCAATGGATTGTGTCACATACGGGTGAGGGACAGACACTGTAACAATACGCGCCATTACAGGCAACCCCTAACCCCTAACCCCTTCACCCTAACCTGCCACAAAATCAAAATGATCTAAATGTCGGCCAGGACGCCAGCAACACATGGGGGAGCTTATCCCCTTTCGTGTATGCTCCAGACGGCTCCAGGGCGGGTTTAGAGGGCATCGAGGGCCGGTGGACGCTTTCAGGCACATCCTCCATTCACCCTACCTCCCTTGCAGGACACCAGGGCCGTCTGCTGTTTCACAGACCGTAGGTCTGGAGGTGGGAGCTGCAGGCAGGACTGGGGCGCAACACAACACAGCCGGAGGAAGCAAGAGAGAGAGAGAACATTCTGTCCTCTGGAGGTGGGAGCTGCAGGCAGGACTGGGGCGCAACACAACACAGCCGGAGGAAGCAAGAGAGAGAGATAGCATTCTGTCCTCTGGAGGTGGGAGCTGCAGGCAGGACTAGGGCGCAACACAACACAGCCGGAGGAAGCAAGAGAGAGAGAGAGCATTCTGTCCATTGGAGGTGGGAGCTGCAGGCAGGACTGGGGCGCAACACAACACAGCCGGAGGAAGCAAGAGAGAGAGAGAGCATTCTGTCCATTGGAGGTGGGAGCTGCAGGCAGGACTAGGGCGCAACACAACACAGCCGGAGGAAGCAAGAGAGAGAGATAGCATTCTGTCCTCTGGAGGTGGGAGCTGCAGGCAGGACTGGGGCGCAACACAACACAGCCGGAGGAAGCAAGAGAGAGAGAGCATTCTGTCCTCTGGAGGTGGGAGCTGCAGGCAGAACTGGGGCGCAACACAACACAGCCGGAGGAAGCAAGAGAGAGAGAGAGAGCGTTTTGTCCTCTTGCCTGAAGTCTGCTTCTGTGTTGTCCGGCTTGACGCTCTCGCAGATCTTCTCCAGGGCCGGCATCCAGCTGGGCGCCAGGTGGCAGTTCTAGTGAAACAGGGGAGGGCGGCAGGGGAGGGTGGGTCAGGGGTGGGTCAAGGGTGGGTCAGGGGTGGGGCTGAGAAGCAGGGCCATGTCTGCCCACTGCTTGGTGCACTGCAATAGAAATCACGCCCCCCTGCCTCCAGGCCCTAGCATGAAGTAAAGAGGTTATCTGGCCTCCCTCCATCCATCCCAGCCTTCCCCTCGCTGTCAAACAAGCAGGCACAAGCTTCCCAGGTCAGAGGGCAACTCACTCCTGACGCATGAGTGCCTGAGCCCCAAGGGAAACCGCCATGAAAGGTCACTCCTATGAAACCCTGGCACACACACACGCACACACACACGCACGCACCCCCACCCATGCCCACACAAACGCATGCAAGCAATGAACTCTGCTCTCACACACACACACCCACACCTGCAGCAGCAGCACCCAAGATCCGGCCTGGCACGATGCAATGGAACACACATGTCCCTCTTCCCTCCTCCCCAATCTCCCCTCCTCCTCCCCCCCTCTCTGCTCACACGCACACACCTGCAGCAGCACCCAAGACCCGGCCTTCCTCGCAGTAGCAATGAGCGCAGCCGCCTTGGGCCCCTGCCCCTGCCCCATGGATATCACAGCGATCTTGCTGCCATAGCCCGAGGCCTCTGCAAACTGCATCAGGGCCGCGGTGGGGTCGGAGCCAGTGGACAGCACGAACAGCAGGGGGCTGGTGCATGAGGACTCCTTGTAGCTGCCGGCCAGGTCGAACGGGGGCGGCTCGGTGAACTTGGCGCCGAGGGTGGTGGAGACAAAGCCTTGGAGCGCAGGGACAACCTGTGGGAGGGAGAAGTGAGTGGGGGAGGAAGAAGTGAGCAGGGGAGGGTGTGGAGTGTGGGAAAGGAGGATTGTGAGCCTATGAGGCAGAGTGGAAGTGGACGAGTGACGAGTGGGAGTGGGAGAGTGATGAGTGGGAGAGGAACAGGGAGGGGAATGGAGTGCGGAAGAGGGGGAATATGAGGCGGAGTGGGAGTGGGAGAGTGAGGTAAAAAGGGAGTGGGAGAGTGGGGAGTGGGAGAGTAAGGGAACGTAGGAGTGGGAGAGAAATGAGATAGGGTGGGAGAGTGAGAGATGGAGTGGGAGTGACAAAGAGATTGAGTGGGGGAAGTAGGACCATTTCAAATTATCATGCGCCTCAAGGTATCCAGCGCCCCTTGACTCCACTCACTTCTCCCTCCCGCCCACTCCCTCCCCCACTTAGGAATGAAGGGAGGCCTGGGGAGGTGCAGCACATGGTGTCCACAAAAAAGCAGCGGCGGAGCCACCACTGCTCGCAACTTGTCTGGCTGCGGCATTCGTATTACCAGCCCCCCCCCCCTACCCTTACCTTGTCCGGCCGGAGCATTCGTATCACCAGCACGCGCTCAAAGGGCGACAACTTGTTGTCATAACCGAGGGGCAGCTGTGTGTTTTCAGGCTCCACCTGCACACAGAATCACGCAAGGACAGGTGTTGTCACGAGGGAGTGTCTTAGGGCAGGTGCTGTGCCTATTATGGTCCTTACGGTGGCAGAATTACGTAGCTGAGTTTCAGTCACCGTAATTTCAAGGGGCTTGTACCAGTAATGGACCGTAATTACGCACACGATTTCTACTACAGCCTGCCCTGCGGCCTGCCTTGCGGCCTGCCTTGCAGCCTGCCCTGCGGCCTGCCCTGCAGCCTGCCCTGCGGCCTGCCCTGCGGCCTGCCTGCGGCAAGTCAGAGGTGGCCCGGCAGAGTGCCCTCCGGCCTGCCCTGCGGCCTGCCCTGCGGCCTGCCTTGCGGCCTGCCCTGTGGCCTGCCCTGCAGCCTGCCCTGCGGCCTGCCCTGCGGCCTGCCCTGCGGCAAGTCAGAGGTAGCCCGGCAGAGTGCCCTGCGGCATGCCCTGCAGCCTGCCCTGCGGCCTGCCCTGCAGCCTGCCCTGCGGCATGCCCTGCGGCATGCCCCGCAGCCTGCCCTGCGGCCTGCCCTGCGGCTTGCCCTGCAGCCTGCCCTGCGGCATGCCCTGCGGCATGCCCTGCAGCATGCCCTGCGGTCTGCCCTGCGGCCTGCCCTGCAGCATGCCATGTGGCCTGCCCTGCGGCATGCCCTGCAGCCTACCTTGCGGCCTGCTTAATGGCCTGCCCTACGGCATGCCCTGCAGCCTGCCCTACGGCATGCCCTGCAGCCTACCTTGCGGCCTGCTTAATGGCCTGCCCTACGGCATGCCCTGCGGCCTGCTCAGCGGCCTGCCCTACGGCATGCCCTATGGCCTGCTTAATGGCCTGCTAAATGGCCTGCCCTACGGCATGCCTTGCAGCCTTCCCTGTGGTATGTCACAGGTGTGATGCTGCCCACTACCATCAGTCCTGAGGAGCAACCTGATTGGACACGGCCCCAGACCCCTGTACCGCATCAAAGATGTGCCGCCACTGATCCAGGTTGCCCGCCACGTCCTCTGGCAGCTGCGCGAAACTCGGCGACACGTTGGCCGCCCGGCAGATCTCGCCCCACGCCTTGGTGGACAGCCAGTCAGCCTGCGCTGGGCGTGGCGCGTCTTTCTCGTGAACGCCCACTCCGCCTGCGGAGTACGAAGGGGAACGTAACACATTCTGTCGATGCTTGAAACGGCTAGCGGGTGCAGGTGCCATGCACAGTGGGGCGCCAACAGCTGCATGGCTGCTGGCGCCCTGTTGCCTGTCAAAGAGCTATGGAATCTAAATGGATACCCAGGCAGCCAGGGGGGCCCGGTGTGAGTGTCACACAAACTTTCCGGGAATGCACCGCTTTCTTTCTGCACCCTTTGATGTACCCTTGTTGCACAAGAAGACAAGATGCACTACCTCTCCCGCCCCTTTCCCCTCTCTCCCTCCCTCCATTTCCCCCCCGCCTGTCCCTTGCCCTCCCACCCTCCCTTCCGCCCTCCCTTCCCCCCCCCCCTCCGCCCTCCCGTTCCCCCTCCCTCCCTCCCTTCCATCCCCTCGCCCTCCCTCCATCCCTCCCTTCCGCCCTCCCCTCTCCTCTCCTCTCCCCACCCTCTCCCCTAAATCCCCCTCCTTCCGTTCTCTATTCATACCTGTCATCAAGAACTGATGCAAGCTGGGTTCCAGTTCGCCCTGTCCCAGCATGATGCGCTCTGTGAGCAGGAAGGCAAACAACAGCTTGTCCTTCTCAAACAGGGACCTGCAGAGGAACGGGGGCAGAGGAACAAGGGCAGGCTGAGAGGTAGGGCAGGGCAGGCTGGTAGGCAGGGCGGGGAGCTAGGGCAGGGCAGGGCAGGCTGAGAGGCAGGGCAGGGAGCAAGGGCAGGACAGGCTGAGAGGCAGGGCAGCAGGGCAGGGCAGGCTGAGAGGCAGGGCAGGCTGAGAGGCAGGGCAGACTGAGAGGCAGGGCAGGGCAGGCTGAGAGGCAGGGCAAGGAGCAAGGGCAGGTCAGGGAGCATGGGTAGGGCAGGCTGAGAGGCAGGGCAGGGAGCAAGGGCAGGTCAGGGAGCATGGGTAGGGCAGGCTGAGAGGCAGGGCAGGGAGCAAGGGCAGGTCAGGGAGCATGGGTAGGGCAGGCTGAGAGGCAGGGCAGGGAGCAAGGGCAGGGCAGGGCAGGGCAGGCTGAGAGGCAGGACAGGGCAGGGCAGGGCAGGCTGAGAGGCAGGACAGGGCAGGGCAGGGCAGGCTGAGAGGCAGGGCAAGGAGCAAGGGCAGGGCAGGCTGAGAGGCAGGGCAGGGAGCATGGGTAGGGCAGACTGAGAGGCAGGGCAGGGAGCATGGGTAGGGCAGGCTGAGAGGCAGGGCAGGGAGCATGGTTAGGACAGGCTGAGAGGCAGGGCAGGGAGCATGGGTAGGGCAGGCTGAGAGGCAGGGCAGGGAGCAAGGGCAGGACAGGCTGAGAGGCAGGGCAGGGGGCAAGGGCATGGCAGACTGAGAGGCAGGGCAGTGGGCAAGGGGAGGGCAGGCTGAGAGGCAGGGCGGGGAGCAAGGGCAGGCTGAGAGGCAGGGCAGGGGGCAAGGCCAGGGCAGGCTGAGAGGCAGGGCAGGGGGCAAGGCGAGGGCAGGCTGAGAGGCAGGGTAGGGGGCAAGGGCAGGGCAGACTGAGAGGCAGGGCAGGGGGCAAGGGCAGGGCAGGCTGAGAGGCAGGGCAGGGGGCAAGGGCAGGGCAGACTGAGAGGCAGGGCAGGGGGCAAGGGGAGGGCAGGCTGAGAGGCAGGGCGGGGGGCAATGGCAGGGCAGGCTGAGAGGCAGGGCAGGGAGCAAGGGCAGGGCAGGCTGAGACGCAGGGCAGGGAGCAAGTGCAGGGCAGGGAGCAAGGGCAGGGCAGGGCAGGCTGCGAGGCCACCTAGACCCCTTCAGCCTGCCGTCGCCAATCTCCGCCCCTGCAAATGCAGCAAAAGCCTCAAACCCCAAACCCGCCTGGCGCTTGCAGATGTATAACCCTCTGCTGTAGTTAAACCCTGTCTGCAGGAGTGGAACCCTAAACCCCACTTGCAGTTGCTGAACCCTAAACCCTTAACCCTAAGCCCCACATGCAGTTGCTGAACCCTTGACCCCACGTCCCCACCTGCATATGTTGAGGTACAGCGAGTACGTGAAGTGCTCGTTGATGTGCTTGAGGCGCTCTGCGAGGTCGTCCGCCCTGGTGCTGGCCTGGATGCTCCGGATGTACAGCCCGATGAACCAGGCCAGGCTGTACTGGTACATCGGGTCAATGCCTGGACAAACGCAGGGGGCCAGGACATGCCAGGGTCTCAGAGAAAGGGGCAGTGGATATGGTGAGGCAAGGGCCAGTACAGGACAGGCCAGGCTGTACTGGTACATCGGTCAATGCCTGCAGAGAGATGAGAGGGGGCAGTCATGTTTAAGTTTTCCGGCTACGAGGCCGGAAATTGGCAGGCCGCCTAAGGCCCGCAATGGGGACCAAACTTGGACCGGCCTTCGACCAGTGTCCCAACCAGCATGACTGACAAAAACTGGAGCCCCTGGCAGGAGCGTAGCTGAAATGACACCGTCAACCAAAAAAAAAAAAAGAGGAGGGGAAGATGGGGTGGTGGAAGAGAGGGGGGAAGAGCCACCCTCCCCTCCCGCTTGTGAGCCCACCCGCCATATCCCTAAACCTTCATGTGAGCTCACCCGCCACGTCCCTAAACTCTCTCGTGAGCTCACCTGCCATATCCCTAAACCCTCATATGAGCTCACCTGCCATATCCCTAAACCCTCATATGAGCTCACCTGCCATATCCCTTAACCCTGATGTAAGCTCACCTGCCATATCCCTTAACCCTGATGTGAGCTCACCTGCCATATCCCTTAACCCTGATATGAGCTCACCTGCCATATCCCTAAACCCTCATATGAGCGCACCTGCCATATCCCTTTACCCTGATATGAGCTCACCTGCCATATCCCTTAACCCTAATATGAGCGCACCTGCAATATCCCTAAACCCTCATATGAGCTCACCTACCATATCCCTTAACCCTGATGTGAGCTCACCTGCCATATCCCTTAACCCTGATATGAGCTCACCTGCCATATCCCTTAACCCTGATATGAGCTCACCTGCCATATCCCTTAACCCTCATATGAGCGCACCTGCAATATCCCTTGACCCTGATGTGAGCTCACCTGCCATATCCCTTAACCCTGATATGAGCTCACCTGCCATATCCCTAAACCCTCATATGAGCTCACCTGCCATATCCCTTAACCCTGATATGAGCTCACCTGCCATATCCCTTAACCCTGATATGAGCTCACCTGCCATATCCCTTAACCCTCATATGAGCTCACCTGCCATATCCCTTAACCCTGATATGAGCTCACCTGCCATATCCCTTAACCCTAATATGAGCGCACCTGCCATATCCCTTAACCCTCATATGAGCTCACCTGCCATATCCCTTAACCCTCATATGAGCGCACCTGCAATATCCCTTGACCCTGATGTGAGCTCACCTGCCATATCCCTTAACCCTGATATGAGCTCACCTGCCATATCCCTTAACCCTCATATGAGCTCACCTGCCATATCCCTTAACCCTAATATGAGCGCACCTGCAATATCCCTAAACCCTCATATGAGCTCACCTGCCATATCCCTTAACCCTGATATGAGCTCACCTGCCATATCCCTTAACCCTGATATGAGCGCACCTGCCATATCCCTAAACCCTGATATGAGCTCACCTACCATATCCCTTAACCCTGATGTGAGCTCACCTGCAATATCCCTAAACCCTGATATGAGCGCACCTGCCATATCCCTTAACCCTCATATGAGCTCACCTGCCATATCCCTTAACCCTCATATGAGCTCACCTGCCATATCCCTTAACCCTAATATGAGCTCACCTGCCATATCCCTTAAACCTGATATGAGCTCACCTGCCATATCCCTTAAACCTGATGTGAGCTCACCTGCCATATCCCTTAACCCTGATATGAGCTCACCTGCCATATCCCTAAACCCTGATATGAGCTCACCTGTCATATCCCTTAACCCTCATATGAGCTCACCTGCCATATCCCTTAACCCTGATATGAGCTCACCTGCCATATCCCTTAACCCTCATATGAGCTCACCTGCCATATTCCTTAACCCTCATATGAGCTCACCTGCCATATCCCTTAACCCTCATATGAGCTCACCTGCCATATCCCTTAACCCTAATATGAGCGCACCTGCAATATCCCTAAACCCTCATATGAGCTCACCTGCCATATCCCTTAACCCTGATATGAGCTCACCTGCCATATCCCTTAACCCTCATATGAGCGCACCTGCCATATCCCTTAACCCTGATATGAGCTCACCTGCCATATCCCTTAACCCTCATATGAGCGCACCTGCAATATCCCTAAACCCTGATGTGAGCTCACCTGCCATATCCCTTAACCCTCATATGAGCGCACCTGCAATATCCCTTAACCCTGATATGAGCTCACCTGCCATATCCCTTAACCCTGATATGAGCTCACCTGCCATATCCCTTAACCCTAATATGAGCGCACCTGCAATATCCCTAAACCCTCATATGAGCGCACCTGCCATATCCCTTAACCCTGATGTGAGCTCACCTGCCATATCCCTTAACCCTGATGTGAGCTCACCTGCCATATCCCTTAACCCTCATATGAGCTCACCTGCCATATCCCTAAACCCTGATGTGAGCTCACCTGCCATATCCCTTAACCCTGATATGAGCTCACCTGCCATATCCCTTAACCCTCATATGAGCTCACCTGCCATATCCCTTAACCCTCATATGAGCTCACCTGCCATATCCCTTAACCCTCATATGAGCTCACCTGCCATATCCCTTAACCCTCATATGAGCTCACCTGCCATATCCCTTAACCCTAATATGAGCGCACCTGCAATATCCCTAAACCCTCATATGAGCTCACCTGCCATATCCCTTAACCCTGATATGAGCTCACCTGCCATATCCCTTAACCCTCATATGAGCGCACCTGCCATATCCCTTAACCCTGATATGAGCTCACCTGCCATATCCCTTAACCCTCATATGAGCTCACCTGCCATATCCCTTAACCCTAATATGAGCGCACCTGCAATATCCCTAAACCCTCATATGAGCTCACCTGCCATATCCCTTAACCCTGATATGAGCTCACCTGCCATATCCCTTAACCCTCATATGAGCGCACCTGCCATATCCCTTAACCCTGATATGAGCTCACCTGCCATATCCCTTAACCCTAATATGAGCGCACCTGCAATATCCCTAAACCCTCATATGAGCTCACCTGCCATATCCCTTGACCCTGATATGAGCTCACCTGCCATATCCCTTAACCCTCATATGAGCTCACCTGCAATATCCCTTAACCCTCATATGAGCTCACCTACCATATCCCTTAACCCTAATATGAGCTCACCTGCCATATCCCTTAACCCTAATATGAGCTCACCTGCCATATCCCTTAACCCTAATATGAGCTCACCTGCAATATCCCTTAACCCTCATATGAGCTCACCTACCATATCCCTTAACCCTAATATGAGCTCACCTGCCATATCCCTTAACCCTGATATGAGCTCACCTGCAATATCCCTTAACCCTGATATGAGCTCACCTGCCATATCCCTTAACCCTGATATGAGCTCACCTGCCATATCCCTTAACCCTGATATGAGCTCACCTGCCATATCCCTTAACCCTGATATGAGCTCACCTGCCATATCCCTTAACCCTCATATGAGCGCACCTGCAATATCCCTAAACCCTGATGTGAGCTCACCTGCCATATCCCTTAACCCTCATATGAGCTCACCTGCCATATCCCTTAACCCTCATATGAGCTCACCTGCCATATCCCTAAACCCTCATATGAGCTCACCTGCCATATCCCTTAACCCTAATATGAGCGCACCTGCCATATCCCTTAACCCTCATATGAGTTCACCTGCCATATCCCTTAACCCTGATATGAGCTCACCTGCCATATCCCTTAACCCTCATATGAGCGCACCTGCCATATCCCTTAACCCTGATATGAGCTCACCTGCCATATCCCTTAACCCTCATATGAGCGCACCTGCCATATCCCTTAACCCTGATATGAGCTCACCTACCATATCCCTTAACCCTAATATGAGCGCACCTGCAATATCCCTTAACCCTCATATGAGCTCACCTACCATATCCCTTAACCCTGATGTGAGCTCACCTGCCATATCCCTTAACCCTGATATGAGCTCACCTACCATATCCCTTAACCCTGATGTGAGCTCACCTGCCATATCCCTTAACCCTGATATGAGCTCACCTACCATATCCCTTAACCCTGATGTGAGCTCACCTGCCATATCCCTTAACCCTGATATGAGCTCACCTGCCATATCCCTTAACCCTGATGTGAGCTCACCTGCAATATCCCTTAACCCTCATATGAGCTCACCTGCCATATCCCTTAACCCTCATATGAGCTCACCTGCCATATCCCTTAACCCTCATATGAGCTCACCTACCATATCCCTTAACCCTGATGTGAGCTCACCTGCCATATCCCTTAACCCTCATATGAGCTCACCTACCATATCCCTTAACCCTGATGTGAGCTCACCTGCCATATCCCTTAACCCTGATATGAGCTCACCTACCATATCCCTTAACCCTGATGTGAGCTCACCTGCCATATCCCTTAACCCTCATATGAGCTCACCTGCCATATCCCTTAACCCTCATATGAGCTCACCTGCCATATCCCTTAACCCTCATATGAGCTCACCTACCATATCCCTTAACCCTGATGTGAGCTCACCTGCCATATCCCTTAACCCTGATATGAGCTCACCTGCCATATCCCTTAACCCTGATGTGAGCTCACCTGCCATATCCCTTAACCCTGATATGAGCTCACCTACCATATCCCTTAACCCTGATGTGAGCTCACCTACCATATCCCTTAACCCTGATGTGAGCTCACCTGCCATATCCCTAAATCTCATATGAGCGCACCTGCCATATCCCTTAACCCTGATATGAGCTCACCTGCCATATCCCTTAACCCTGATGTGAGCTCACCTGCCATATCCCTAAATCTCATATGAGCGCACCTGCCATATCCCTTAACCCTGATGTGAGCTCACCTGCCATATCCCTTAACCCTGATATGAGTTCACCTGCCATATCCCTTAACCCTGATGTGAGCTCACCTGCCATATCCCTTAACCCTGATGTGAGCTCACCTGCCATATCCCTTAACCCTGATGTGAGCTCACCTGCCATATCCCTTAAACCTGATGTGAGCTCACCTGCCATATCCCTTAACCCTGATATGAGCTCACCTGCCATATCCCTAAACCCTCATATGAGCGCACCTGCCATATCCCTTAACCCTGATGTGAGCTCACCTGCCATATCCCTTAACCCTGATATGAGTTCACCTGCCATATCCCTTAACCCTGATGTGAGCTCACCTGCCATATCCCTTAACCCTGATGTGAGCTCACCTGCCATATCCCTTAACCCTGATGTGAGCTCACCTGCCATATCCCTTAACCCTGATGTGAGCTCACCTGCCATATCCCTTAACCCTAGTGTGAGCTCACCAGCCATATCCCTTAACCCTGATATGAGCTCACCTGCCATATCCCTTAACCCTCATATGAGCTCACCTGCCATATCCCTTAACCCTGATATGAGCTCACCTGCCATATCCCTTAACCCTGATGTGAGCTCACACGCCATATCCCTTAAACCTGATGTGAGCTCACCTGCCATATCCCTTAAACCTGATGTGAGCTCACCTGCCATATCCCTTAACCCTAGTGTGAGCTCACCTGCCATATCCCTTAACCCTAGTGTGAGCTCACCTGCCATATCCCTTAACCCTGATATGAGCTCACCTGCCATATCCCTTAACCCTCATATGAGCGCACCTGCAATATCCCTTAACCCTGATATGAGCTCACCTGCCATATCCCTTAACCCTGATATGAGCTCACCTACCATATCCCTTAACCCTCATATGAGCTCACCTGCCATATCCCTTAACCCTGATATGAGCTCACCTGCCATATCCCTTAACCCTCATATGAGCTCACCTGCCATATCCCTTAACCCTGATATGAGCTCACCTGCCATATCCCTTAACCCTCATATGAGCTCACCTGCAATATCCCTTAACCCTGATGTGAGCTCACCTGCCATATCCCTAAACCCTCATATGAGCTCACCTGCCATATCCCTTAACCCTGATATGAGCTCACCTGCCATATCCCTTAACCCTGATATGAGCTCACCTGCCATATCCCTTAACCCTGATATGAGCTCACCTGCCATATCCCTTAACCCTGATGTGAGCTCACCTGCCATATCCCTTAACCCTCATATGAGCGCACCTGCCATATCCCTTAACCCTGATGTGAGCTCACCTGCCATATCCCTTAACCCTCATATGAGCGCACCTGCCATATCCCTTAACCCTGATGTGAGCTCACCTGCCATATCCCTTAACCCTCATATGAGCGCACCTGCCATATCCCTTAACCCTAGTGTGAGCTCACCTGCCATATCCCTTAACCCTGATATGAGCTCACCTGCCATATCCCTTAACCCTCATATGAGCTCACCTGCCATATCCCTTAACCCTGATATGAGCTCACCTGCCATATCCCTTAACCCTCATATGAGCGCACCTGCCATATCCCTTAACCCTCATATGAGCTCACCTGCAATATCCCTTAACCCTCATATGAGCTCACCTACCATATCCCTAAACCCTAGTGTGAGCTCACCTGCCATATCCCTTAACCCTGATATGAGCTCACCTGCCATATCCCTTAACCCTGATATGAGCTCACCTGCCATATCCCTTAACCCTGATATGAGCTCACCTGCCATATCCCTTAACCCTGATATGAGCTCACCTGCCATATCCCTTAACCCTGATGTGAGCTCACCTGCCATATCCCTTAACCCTCATATGAGCGCACCTGCCATATCCCTTAACCCTCATATGAGCGCACCTGCCATATCCCTTAACCCTGATGTGAGCTCACCTGCCATATCCCTTAACCCTCATATGAGCGCACCTGCCATATCCCTTAACCCTAGTGTGAGCTCACCTGCCATATCCCTTAACCCTGATATGAGCGCACCTGCAATATCCCTTAACCCTGATGTGAGCGCACCTGCCATATCCCTTAACCCTGATGTGAGCTCACCTGCCATATCCCTTAACCCTAGTGTGAGCTCACCTGCAATATCCCTAAACCCTGATATGAGCGCACCTGCCATATCCCTTAACCCTGATATGAGCTCACCTGCCATATCCCTTAACCCTGATGTGAGCTCACCTGCCATATCCCTAAACCCTCATATGAGCTCACCTGCCATATCCCTTAACCCTGATATGAGCTCACCTGCCATATCCCTTAACCCTGATGTGAGCTCACCTGTCATATCCCTAAACCCTCATATGAGCTCACCTGCCATATCCCTTAACCCTGATATGAGCTCACCTGCCATATCCCTTAACCCTCATATGAGCTCACCTGCAATATCCCTTAACCCTCATATGAGCGCACCTGCCATATCCCTTAACCCTCATATGAGCTCACCTGCCATATCCCTTAACCCTCATATGAGCTCACCTACCATATCCCTTAACCCTGATGTGAGCTCACCTGCCATATCCCTTAACCCTAGTGTGAGCTCACCTGCAATATCCCTAAACCCTGATATGAGCGCACCTGCCATATCCCTTAACCCTGATATGAGCTCACCTGCCATATCCCTTAACCCTGATGTGAGCTCACCTGCCATATCCCTAAACCCTCATATGAGCTCACCTGCCATATCCCTTAACCCTGATATGAGCTCACCTGCCATATCCCTTAACCCTGATGTGAGCTCACCTGTCATATCCCTAAACCCTGATATGAGCTCACCTGCAATATCCCTTAACCCTCATATGAGCGCACCTGCAATATCCCTTAACCCTGATGTGAGCTCACCTGCCATATCCCTTAACCCTGATATGAGCTCACCTGCCATATCCCTTAACCCTGATATGAGTTCACCTGCAATATCCCTTAACCCTGATATGAGCTCACCTGCAATATCCCTTAACCCTCATATGAGCTCACCTGCCATATCCCTTAACCCTGATATGAGCTCACCTGCCATATCCCTTAACCCTGATATGAGCTCACCTGCCATATCCCTTAACCCTGATATGAGCTCACCTGCCATATCCCTTAACCCTCATATGAGCTCACCTGCAATATCCCTTAACCCTCATATGAGCTCACCTGCCATATCCCTTAACCCTGATATGAGCTCACCTGCCATATCCCTTAACCCCCATATGAGCTCACCTGCCATATCCCTTAACCCTGATGTGAGCTCACCTGCCATATCCCTTAACCCTAATATGAGCTCACCTGCCATATCCCTTAACCCTGATATGAGCTCACCTGCCATATCCCTTAACCCTGATGTGAGCTCACCTGCCATATCCCTAAACCCTGATATGAGCTCACCTGCCATATCCCTTAACCCTCATATGAGCTCACCTGCCATATCCCTAAACCCTCATATGAGTTCACCTGCCATATCCCTTAACCCTGATGTGAGCTCACCTGCCATATCCCTTAACCCTGATGTGAGCTCACCTGCCATATCCCTTAACCCTGATATGAGCTCACCTGCCATATCCCTAAACCCTCATATGAGCTCACCTGCCATATCCCTAAACCCTGATGTGAGCTCACCTGCCATATCCCTTAACCCTGATTTGAGCTCACCTGCCATATCCCTTAACCCTGATGTGAGCTCACCTGCCATATCCCTTAAACCTGATGTGAGCTCACCTGCCATATCCCTTAACCCTAGTGTGAGCTCACCAGCCATATCCCTTAACCCTGATATGAGCTCACCTGCCATATCCCTTAACCCTCATATGAGCTCACCTGCCATATCCCTTAACCCTGATATGAGCTCACCTGCCATATCCCTTAACCCTCATATGAGCTCACCTGCCATATCCCTTAACCCTCATATGAGCTCACCTGCCATATCCCTTAAACCTGATATGAGTTCACCTGCCATATCCCTAAACCCTCATATGAGCTCACCTGCCATATCCCTAAACCCTGATATGAGCTCACCTGCCATATCCCTTAACCCCCATATGAGCTCACCTGCCATATCCCTAAACCCTCATATGAGCTCACCTGCCATATCCCTTAACCCTGATGTGAGCTCACCTGCCATATCCCTTAACCCTCATATGAGCTCACCTGCCATATCCCTTAACCCTGATATGAGCTCACCTGTCATATCCCTAAACCCTCATATGAGCTCACCTGCCATATCCCTTAACCCTCATATGAGCTCACCTGCCATATCCCTTAACCCTGATATGAGCTCACCTGCCATATCCCTAAACCCTCATATGAGCTCACCTGCCATATCCCTAAACCCTGATATGAGCTCACCTGCCATATCCCTTAACCCTCATATGAGCTCACCTGCCATATCCCTAAACCCTCATATGAGCTCACCTGCCATATCCCTTAACCCTGATGTGAGCTCACCTGCCATATCCCTTAACCCTGATGTGAGCTCACCTGCCATATCCCTTAACCCTGATATGAGCTCACCTGCCATATCCCTAAACCCTCATATGAGCTCACCTGCCATATCCCTTAACCCTGATATGAGTTCACCTGCCATATCCCTTAACCCTCATATGAGCTCACCTGCCATATCCCTTAAACCTGATGTGAGCTCACCTGCCATATCCCTTAACCCTAGTGTGAGCTCACCTGCCATATCCCTTAACCCTAGTGTGAGCTCACCTGCCATATCCCTTAACCCTGATATGAGCTCACCTGCCATATCCCTTAACCCTCATATGAGCTCACCTGCCATATCCCTTAACCCTGATATGAGCTCACCTGCCATATCCCTTAACCCTGATGTGAGCTCACCTGCCATATCCCTTAACCCTGATATGAGCTCACCTGCCATATCCCTTAACCCTGATGTGAGCTCACCTGCCATATCCCTTAACCCTGATATGAGCTCACCTGCCATATCCCTTAACCCTGATGTGAGCTCACCTGCCATATCCCTTAACCCTGATATGAGCTCACCTGCCATATCCCTTAACCCTGATATGAGCGCACCTGCCATATCCCTTAACCCTCATATGAGCTCACCTGCCATATCCTTAAACCCTCATATGAGCGCACCTGCCATATCCCTTAACCCTCATATGAGCGCACCTGCCATATCCCTTAACCCTGATATGAGCTCACCTGCCATATCCCTTAACCCTCATATGAGCTCACCTGCCATATTCCTTAACCCTGATGTGAGCTCACACGCCATATCCCTTAACCCTGATATGAGCTCACCTGCCATATCCCTTAACCCTCATATGAGCTCACCTGCCATATCCCTTAACCCTGATATGAGCTCACCTGCCATATCCCTAAACCCTCATATGAGCTCACCTGCCATATCCCTTAACCCTGATATGAGCTCACCTGCCATATCCCTTAACCCTGATGTGAGCTCACCTGCCATATCCCTTAACCCTAATATGAGCTCACCTGCCATATCCCTTAACCCTGATATGAGCTCACCTGCCATATCCCTTAACCCTGATGTGAGCTCACCTGCCATATCCCTAAACCCTGATATGAGCTCACCTGCCATATCCCTTAACCCTCATATGAGCTCACCTGCCATATCCCTAAACCCTCATATGAGTTCACCTGCCATATCCCTTAACCCTGATGTGAGCTCACCTGCCATATCCCTTAACCCTGATGTGAGCTCACCTGCCATATCCCTTAACCCTGATATGAGCTCACCTGCCATATCCCTAAACCCTCATATGAGCTCACCTGCCATATCCCTAAACCCTGATGTGAGCTCACCTGCCATATCCCTTAACCCTGATTTGAGCTCACCTGCCATATCCCTTAACCCTGATGTGAGCTCACCTGCCATATCCCTTAAACCTGATGTGAGCTCACCTGCCATATCCCTTAACCCTAGTGTGAGCTCACCAGCCATATCCCTTAACCCTGATATGAGCTCACCTGCCATATCCCTTAACCCTCATATGAGCTCACCTGCCATATCCCTTAACCCTGATATGAGCTCACCTGCCATATCCCTTAACCCTCATATGAGCTCACCTGCCATATCCCTTAACCCTCATATGAGCTCACCTGCCATATCCCTTAAACCTGATATGAGTTCACCTGCCATATCCCTAAACCCTCATATGAGCTCACCTGCCATATCCCTAAACCCTGATATGAGCTCACCTGCCATATCCCTTAACCCCATATGAGCTCACCTGCCATATCCCTAAACCCTCATATGAGCTCACCTGCCATATCCCTTAACCCTGATGTGAGCTCACCTGCCATATCCCTTAACCCTCATATGAGCTCACCTGCCATATCCCTTAACCCTGATATGAGCTCACCTGCCATATCCCTTAACCCTCATATGAGCTCACCTGCCATATCCCTTAACCCTCATATGAGCTCACCTGCCATATCCCTTAACCCTGATATGAGCTCACCTGCCATATCCCTAAACCCTCATATGAGCTCACCTGCCATATCCCTAAACCCTGATATGAGCTCACCTGCCATATCCCTTAACCCTCATATGAGCTCACCTGCCATATCCCTAAACCCTCATATGAGCTCACCTGCCATATCCCTTAACCCTGATGTGAGCTCACCTGCCATATCCCTTAACCCTGATGTGAGCTCACCTGCCATATCCCTTAACCCTGATATGAGCTCACCTGCCATATCCCTAAACCCTCATATGAGCTCACCTGCCATATCCCTTAACCCTGATATGAGTTCACCTGCCATATCCCTTAACCCTCATATGAGCTCACCTGCCATATCCCTTAAACCTGATGTGAGCTCACCTGCCATATCCCTTAACCCTAGTGTGAGCTCACCTGCCATATCCCTTAACCCTAGTGTGAGCTCACCTGCCATATCCCTTAACCCTGATATGAGCTCACCTGCCATATCCCTTAACCCTCATATGAGCTCACCTGCCATATCCCTTAACCCTGATATGAGCTCACCTGCCATATCCCTTAACCCTGATGTGAGCTCACCTGCCATATCCCTTAACCCTCATATGAGCTCACCTGCCATATCCCTTAACCCTGATATGAGCGCACCTGCCATATCCCTTAACCCTCATATGAGCTCACCTGCCATATCCTTAAACCCTCATATGAGCTCACCTGCCATATCCCTTAACCCTCATATAAGCTCACCTGCCATATCCCTTGACCCTGATATGAGCTCACCTGCCATATCCCTAAACCCTCATATGAGCTCACCTGCCATATTCCTTAACCCTGATGTGAGCTCACACGCCATATCCCTAAACCCTCATATGAGCTCACCTGCCATATCCCTTAACCCTGATGTGAGCTCACCTGCCATATCCCTTAACCCTGATGTGAGCTCACCCGCCATATCCCTTAACCCTAGTGTGAGCTCACCTGCCATATCCCTTAACCCTGATATGAGCTCACCTGCCATATCCCTTAACCCTGATGTGAGCTCACCTGCCATATCCCTTAACCCTGATATGAGCTCACCTGCCATATCCCTTAACCCTGATATGAGCTCACCTGCCATATCCCTTAACCCTCATATGAGCTCACCTGCCATATCCCTAAACCCTCATATGAGCTCACCTGCCATATCCCTTAACCCTCATATAAGCTCACCTGCCATATCCCTTGACCCTGATATGAGCTCACCTGCCATATCCCTAAACCCTCATATGAGCTCACCTGCCATATTCCTTAACCCTGATGTGAGCTCACACGCCATATCCCTAAACCCTCATATGAGCTCACCTGCCATATCCCTTAACCCTGATGTGAGCTCACCTGCCATATCCCTTAACCCTGATGTGAGCTCACCCGCCATATCCCTTAACCCTAGTGTGAGCTCACCTGCCATATCCCCAAACCCTGATAGGAGCTCACCCGCCATATCCCTAAACCGTCACGTGAGCTCACCTGCCATGTCCCTGATGCAGAAGAAGAGGATGGCATTGTACGCGCACCCTGGCTTGTACCCGGTGCGCGCCGTGTCGATCTCCACCTGCGTCTTCTCAGCCACAATCTCCTTCTCCTGGATATCATTGCTGACGCCCTTTGCCTCTGACAGGATCTGGATTGCGCTCGCGTCCTCGAGAATGTTGCCCTGAGCCGGTTGGGAAGGGGTGGGTAGGGTTTGAGTGTTTGGAGAGGGTTCGGAAGGGGGGTAGGGGGTAGGGTTTTGAGTGTTTGGAGAGGGTTGGGAAGGGGGGGATGGGGGGAGGGTTTGGAGTGTTTGGAGAGTTTTCAGGGTTTTGGTGAGATTCTCGCATTTGTTTGGTGCTACATCAGCTACATTCCAGCTACATGATGGCCTGCTGAGCAGGTTTGGAGGAAGTTGCATTGAGCCTGTGTGTGTGTGTGTGGGGTGGGGGTGGGGGTGGGGGATGCAAGCAAGAGAGGGGGGATAACATGCACTGTGCTTATCCTAGGGGCACATCAGCTTCAATTTAGCTGCATGCCAGACTGCAGTGGGCGGGTCTGACGCAGCACGCCTTGCTGCCAAGGCCGCCGGCCGTCGGCCGGTACATGTAAGAAGCGCATACAGGTGATTGCATCCAATGAGTCCCTCCTCACGTTATTTTTTAGCATGCCTGCCCTCTCCGTTTCCAACAGCCTGACCTTCAGCCGTCAGCCCCCACCTGACTGCTGATGAGCAAATGCAATATATATTTTCCTGAATCTCCTTTTATTATTTAGAGAACGCTCCCTCTCTGCTGCCACCAGCCTGTCCTTCAGCCGTCAGCCCTCGCCTGGCTACTGCTGAGCAAATGCAAGATATTTCCCTCAATTTCCTCCTCTTGTTTGAAGAACGCTCCCTCCTTGCTGCCAACAGCCTGACCTTCAGCCCGCGGCCCCCACCTGGCTGCTGCTGAGCACATGCAAGATCTTGTCCTCAATCTCCTTCAGCTTCTTCTTGTTCTCTGCGGACTCAACAACCTGCGCGGAAAAGGCGTAGGGCTTAGGGTTTAGATGTTAGGGTTTAAAGGGCAAAAGGAAGGTGACAAACATCTCATTTTCAGCACACCCCTCCTCCTCCGACTCGATGCTCGTTGTCGATGCAGCTTGTCCTTCTCGAACAGGGACCTCGTCTCTTCTAAGAGGTTATCCCCCGGTGTCGCTTCGGTGCTAGCTCGCTGTCTATGAACTCCTCCCCGCTAAAAGTACACAATCTCCTCCTAGTGCCTTGGGACCTCATCTCTCCTCCTGTCCATAAAATTGCGCACACTCCTTCTTCTTTGCAAGGACTGCCATTGACACGTATCCCTTTATCAGCGTGTGCCACGGGATGTTTCCGACTATGTGATCCCCATACCCGCTTGTCCCTCTCCTGCCACGCCGCTCAGGCCATTAAGGATCAACATGTGCTGTCTCCCTCAAGCTGCAATTCAGGTGCGCCCCGGCCTGCGGCCATGGGGGTCTGGAGCAGCATACCCTGCAGCTTAAGCCATGAGCCGTTGGCCGGTCATGGTTTGGTCTCAGTTGCCCCCCCCCCCAGGGGAGGCCGCCTGCCTGCCCCCACTGTGGGGGGGCCAACTGAAGCCACCCACAGGGGAGGCCGCCTGCCTGCCCACCCTGTGGGGGGGCCAACTGAAGCCACCCACAGGGTAGCCGCCTGCCTGCCCACCCTGTGGGGGGGCCAACTGAAGCCACCCACAAGGTAGCCGCCTGCCTGCCCACCCTGTGGGGGGGCCAACTGAAGCCACCCACAGGGGTAGCCGCCTGCCTGCCCCCACTGTGGGGGGACCAACTGAAGCCACCCACAGGGGAGGCCGCATGCCTGCCCACCCTGTGGGGGGGCCAACTGAAGCTACCCACAGGGGTAGCCGCCTGCCTGCCCCCACTATGGGGGGGCCAACTGAAGCCACCCACAGGGGAGGCCGCCTGCCTGCCCCCACTGTGGGGAGGCCAACTGAAGCCACCCACAGGGTAGCCGCCTGCCTGCCCACCCTGTGGGGGGGCCAACTGAAGCCATCCCCAGGGGAGGCCGCCTGTCTGCCTTCTTCCCCCTCTCTTACCAAGAGTGTTTTTGGTGCATGACGCAGGAAACAAGTGGTGCCCGGACCCACCGGCGTCTGCCTCTGTGCCTTGAGAGCCACCGCGTTACCGTAACCATCCTTAAATGACGCGTAGGAACAAACATTTTGTGTACAAGTTCATGCTCCTCACCCACCAGCCGTTGCCTGCTGCCGCTGCTGCATTTCCAATCTGGCCACTCCTACGCCACCGTGACCCCCCCCCAAGGGTGGTGTAAAGCGCACTCTGAATACAACTCGTCCCCACACCCACCAGCTGCCGCCGCTGCCGTACCCCAAAGCTCTCACCACCTCCTCATTATAACGATAGGGAAGATTGGAAGAGCAAACAACTAAATCGCTGGGGGGGGACCATCCAAGGTCCACACTCCACACCCATCCGAGGTCCACACTCCACACCCACCAGCTGCTGTCGCTGTGCCTCCAGGTCCGGCCTCTCCTGCGCCACCGTGACCCCCAGCAGCTGGTCGCTGAGGCCGTCCTGGGTGATCATGAAGTTGAGAAGAGTGACCTTGACGGCGGTCTCGGGCAGGTAGTGGGGGTTCCGGAGCGCAGTGGTGATGTAAAACCTGGAGAGGGTGAACACGCAACGCGGCAGTGTGGGTGAGCCAGGAGACGTGGTGTGGGTGTAGAAACCAGGACAACAGCCTACGCCTGGTGGGGTGTGGGTGAGCAAGGTGACAGGGTGTGGGTGTAGAAACCAGGACAACAGCTTACGCCTGGTGGGATGTGGGTGAGCAAGGTGACAGGGTGTGGGTGTAGAAACCAGGACAACAGCTTACGTCTGGTGGGGTATGGGTGAGCAAGGTGACAGGGTGTGGGTGTAGAAACCAGGAGTGTAGAAACTAGGACAACAGCTTACGCCTGGTGGGGTATGGGTGAGCAAGGTGACAAGGAGTGGGTGTAGAAACCAGGACAACAGCTCACTCCTTGTGTCAGTCCAACATTCCAAATCGTATGTGAAGTTTTGTGAAGTTTGTACGGTCCAACGGGCTATCACATTTGATGCATGGGACTTGTGCCCGTAAACCGGTTCAGGCACTTGATGCGCGGTGTGCTAGTTCAAAGCTATTCCTGCTTGTGTCTGCTAGCTCACTGCTTTTCCTGCTTTTCCTGCTCCTGTGAACAGCTCCTACTCCTACACTGCAGCAACAGTCATACGTTGAAGCATGGGACATGAAAACAACAGCAAGACAGTGTAACACTGTGACAGTGTAGCAGTGTGACAGTGTAACACTGTAGCAGTGTGACAGCGTGACACTGTAGCAGTGTGACAGTGTAGCAGTGTAACACTGTGACAGTGTGACACTGTAGCAGTGTGACAGTGTAGCAGTGTAACACTGTGACAGTGTGACAGTGTGACACTGTAGCAGTGTGACAGTGTAACACTGTGACAGTGTGACAGTGTAACACTGTGACAGTGTAGCAGTGTGACAGTGTAACACTGTAGCAGTGTGACAGTGTGACACTGTAGCAGTGTGACAGTGTAGCAGTGTAACACTGTGACAGTGTGACAGTGTGACACTGTAGCAGTGTGACAGTGAACGTAAACGCCCCCTAGTCAGCCCCTCATATGTGTGTCTCACCTGAAAAGGACTCCACCAAGCTGCTGCTGCACCCCCCCTCATATATGTCCTGGAAATGGTCGCTGAATTCAATGGAGGCATCCAATACGCTGCTGCTGCACCCCCCCTCATATGAGTGTCTCACCTGATCTGGTCGCTGAATTCAATGGAGGCATCCAATACGCTGCTGCTGCACCCCCCCTCATATGAGTGTCTCACCTGATCTGGTCGCTGAATTCAATGGAGGCATCCAATACGCTGCTGCTGCACCCCCCCTCATACGAGTGTCTCACCTGATCTGGTCGCTGAATTCAATGGAGGCATCCAATACGCTGCTGCTGCACCCCCCCTCATATGAGTGTCTCACCTGATCTGGTCGCTGAACTCAATGGAGGCATCCAATACGCTGCTGCTGCACCCCCCCTCATACGAGTGTCTCACCTGATCTGGTCGCTGAACTCAATGGAGGCATCCAATACGCTGCTGCTGCACCCCCCCTCATATGAGTGTCTCACCTGATCTGGTCGCTGAACTCAATGGAGGCATCCAATACGCTGCTGCTGCACCCCCCCTCATATGAGTGTCTCACCTGATCTGGTCGCTGAATTCAATGGAGGCATCCAATACGCTGCTGCTGCACCCCCCCTCATATGAGTGTCTCACCTGATCTGGTCGCTGAATTCAATGGAGGCATCCAATACGCTGCTGCTGCACCCCCCCTCATATGAGTGTCTCACCTGATCTGGTCGCTGAACTCAATGGAGGCATCCAATACGCTGCTGCTGCACCCCCCCTCATACGAGTGTCTCACCTGATCTGGTCGCTGAACTCAATGGAGGCATCCAATACGCTGCTGCTGCACCCCCCCTCATATGAGTGTCTCACCTGATCTGGTCGCTGAATTCAATGGAGGCATCCAATACGCTGCTGCTGCACCCCCCCTCATATGAGTGTCTCACCTGATCTGGTCGCTGAATTCAATGGAGGCATCCAATACGCTGCTGCTGCACCCCCCCTCATACGAGTGTCTCACCTGATCTGGTCGCTGAACTCAATGGAGGCATCCAATACGCTGCTGCTGCACCCCCCCTCATATGAGTGTCTCACCTGATCTGGTCGCTGAACTCAATGGAGGCATCCAATACGCTGCTGCTGCACCCCCCCTCATACGAGTGTCTCACCTGATCTGGTCGCTGAACTCAATGGAGGCATCCAATACGCTGCTGCTGCACCCCCCCTCATATGAGTGTCTCACCTGATCTGGTCGCTGAACTCAATGGAGGCATCCAATACGCTGCTGCTGCACCCCCCCTCATATGAGTGTCTCACCTGAACTGGTCGCTGAACTCAATGGAGGCATCCAATACGCTGCTGCTGCACCCCCCCTCATATGAGTGTCTCACCTGATCTGGTCGCTGAATTCAATGGAGGCATCCAATACGCTGCTGCTGCACCCCCCCTCATATGAGTGTCTCACCTGATCTGGTCGCTGAATTCAATGGAGGCATCCAATACGCTGCTGCTGCACCCCCCCTCATATGAGTGTCTCACCTGATCTGGTCGCTGAATTCAATGGAGGCATCCAATACGCTGCTGCTGCACCCCCCCTCATATGAGTGTCTCACCTGATCTGGTCGCTGAATTCAATGGAGGCATCCAATACGCTGCTGCTGCACCCCCCCTCATATGAGTGTCTCACCTGATCTGGTCGCTGAACTCAATGGAGGCATCCAATACGCTGCTGCTGCACCCCCCCTCATACGAGTGTCTCACCTGATCTGGTCGCTGAACTCAATGGAGGCATCCAATACGCTGCTGCTGCACCCCCCCTCATATGAGTGTCTCACCTGAACTGGTCGCTGAACTCAATGGAGGCATCCAATACGCTGCTGCTGCACCCCCCCTCATACGAGTGTCTCACCTGATCTGGTCGCTGAACTCAATGGAGGCATCCAATACGCTGCTGCTGCACCCCCCCTCATATGAGTGTCTCACCTGATCTGGTCGCTGAACTCAATGGAGGCATCCAATACGCTGCTGCTGCACCCCCCCTCATATGAGTGTCTCACCTGATCTGGTCGCTGAATTCAATGGAGGCATCCAATACGCTGCTGCTGCACCCCCCCTCATACGAGTGTCTCACCTGATCTGGTCGCTGAACTCAATGGAGGCATCCAATACGCTGCTGCTGCACCCCCCCTCATACGAGTGTCTCACCTGATCTGGTCGCTGAACTCAATGGAGGCATCCAATACGCTGCTGCTGCACCCCCCCTCATATGAGTGTCTCACCTGATCTGGTCGCTGAACTCAATGGAGGCATCCAATACGCTGCTGCTGCACCCCCCCTCATATGAGTGTCTCACCTGATCTGGTCGCTGAACTCAATGGAGGCATCCAATACGCTGCTGCTGCACCCCCCCTCATACGAGTGTCTCACCTGATCTGGTCGCTGAATTCAATGGAGGCATCCAATACGCTGCTGCTGCACCCCCCCTCATATGAGTGTCTCACCTGATCTGGTCGCTGAACTCAATGGAGGCATCCAATACGCTGCTGCTGCACCCCCCCTCATACGAGTGTCTCACCTGATCTGGTCGCTGAACTCAATGGAGGCATCCAATACGCTGCTGCTGCACCCCCCCTCATATGAGTGTCTCACCTGATCTGGTCGCTGAACTCAATGGAGGCATCCAATACGCTGCTGCTGCACCCCCCCTCATACGAGTGTCTCACCTGATCTGGTCGCTGAACTCAATGGAGGCATCCAATACGCTGCTGCTGCACCCCCCCTCATATGAGTGTCTCACCTGATCTGGTCGCTGAACTCAATGGAGGCATCCAATACGCTGCTGCTGCACCCCCCCTCATATGAGTGTCTCACCTGAAATGGTCGCTGAATTCAATGGAGGCATCCAATACGCTGCTGCTGCACCCCCCCTCATACGAGTGTCTCACCTGATCTGGTCGCTGAATTCAATGGAGGCATCCAATACGCTGCTGCTGCACCCCCCCTCATATGAGTGTCTCACCTGAAATGGTCGCTGAATTCAATGGAGGCATCCAATACGCTGCTGCTGCACCCCCCCTCATATGAGTGTCTCACCTGATCTGGTCGCTGAACTCAATGGAGGCATCCAATACGCTGCTGCTGCACCCCCCCTCATATGAGTGTCTCACCTGAAATGGTCGCTGAATTCAATGGAGGCATCCAATACGCTGCTGCTGCACCCCCCCTCATATGAGTGTCTCACCTGATCTGGTCGCTGAATTCAATGGAGGCATCCAATACGCTGCTGCTGCACCCCCCCTCATACGAGTGTCTCACCTGATCTGGTCGCTGAACTCAATGGAGGCATCCAATACGCTGCTGCTGCACCCCCCCTCATACGAGTGTCTCACCTGATCTGGTCGCTGAACTCAATGGAGGCATCCAATACGCTGCTGCTGCACCCCCCCTCATACGAGTGTCTCACCTGATCTGGTCGCTGAACTCAATGGAGGCATCCAATACGCTGCTGCTGCACCCCCCCTCATATGAGTGTCTCACCTGATCTGGTCGCTGAACTCAATGGAGGCATCCAATACGCTGCTGCTGCACCCCCCCTCATACGAGTGTCTCACCTGATCTGGTCGCTGAATTCAATGGAGGCATCCAATACGCTGCTGCTGCACCCCCCCTCATACGAGTGTCTCACCTGATCTGGTCGCTGAATTCAATGGAGGCATCCAATACGCTGCTGCTGCACCCCCCCTCATACGAGTGTCTCACCTGATCTGGTCGCTGAATTCAATGGAGGCATCCAATACGCTGCTGCTGCACCCCCCCTCATATGAGTGTCTCACCTGATCTGGTCGCTGAATTCAATGGAGGCATCCAATACGCTGCTGCTGCACCCCCCCTCATATGAGTGTCTCACCTGATCTGGTCGCTGAACTCAATGGAGGCATCCAATACGCTGCTGCTGCTGCTGCTGCACCCCCCACAAGTGTCTCACCTGAACTGGTCGCTGAACTCAATGGTTGCATCGCCCAGTCGGATGTAGTTGACGCCTCCCTGCTTGAACAGCTGCTTGAGGAGCAGGGGCTCCATGGAGGGGTCCAGCTCCTCGCCTGAAGGGTGGGGGCAGCAGGGTAGGGTAGGGCAGGGTAGGGCAGGGCAGGGCAGGGCAGGGCCGGGCCGGGCCGGGCGGGGCGGGGCGGGGCGGGGCGGGGCGGGGCGGGGCAGGGCAGGGCAGGGCAGGGCAGGGTAGGGTAGGGCAGGGATCAGAGGGACGGGGAGGGAGCGGAGGGAGGGGGAGGAGAAGGGAGGAAGGGGAGGGAGGGGAGGAAGGGGGTATGCTGAGGAGAAGGAGGGAGGGGTAGGTGTGTGTGGGGGGGGGTTAGGGGGTTAGAATGGGATTCTGGGGGGGGGGGGGGGGAGATGCTGGGGGGCAGGTGCGACAGGGCAGGCATTGAATTCGGATGATGTTGTGGGACATGGCGGCAGGGCAGGGGAGGCTGAGCCTCAACAGTGCCGCACTGCCGCAACCACCCACCCACATTGTCCAACCATGTAGAGCAGCGACCACTCAGTTGAAATGTCTAGCAGTACAGGGCAGCAACCACTCACAAATATTCTGCAGCAGTACAGGGATGCTGAGCTGGGTTGCGCTCACCAGCAGTACAGGTCAGCAACCACTGACCAACATTCTCCAGCAGTACAGGGATGCTGAGCTGGATTGCGTTCACCAGCAGTACAGGTCAGCAATCACTCACCAACATTCTCCAACAGGACAGGGTGGCAACCACTCACCAACATTCTCCAGCAGTACAGGGATGCCGAACTGGATTGCGTTCTCTAGGGTGCGCATGTAGTCCCCATCGGTGAGCTTGATGACACGCAGGTCGCTGTTGCGCTCCATGTTCTTGACCCACTTGTTAGCCTGAGGGGCGCGTGGACATAATGAGCGTTTCAAATTTCAAAATTCATGTGCGGTGCCGGTACCGGTAGGTACAATCTCGGGATTTTTGCATGCAGTGGCTGGTATGCTCCGTGCTCTAATAACCCACTGGCAGGCTTAAGGAAGGAAGGCACATGTTACGCTCCATGTTCTTGACCCGCTTGTTAGCCTGAGGGGCGCGTGGACATAATGAGCGTTTCAAATTTCAAAATTCATGTGCGGTGCCGGTACCGGTAGGTACAATCTCGGGATTTTTGCATGCAGTGGCTGGTGTGCTCCGTGCTCTAATAACCCACTGGCAGGCTTAAGGAAGGAAGGCACATGTTACGCTCCATGTTCTTGACCCGCTTGTTAGCCTGAGGGGCTCGTGGACGTAATGAGCGTTTCAAATTTCAAAATTCATGTGAGGTGCCGGTACCGGTAGGTACAATCTTGGGGGTTTTGCATGCAGTGGCTGGTATGCTCTGTGCTCCGTTATACCCCACTGGCAGGTTCGGGGGAAGGAAGGAACAAAAGGGCTGCTCAAATATACTTTTCCGTTTTTTGAAGATCGATTTCCAAATCTTCGACTCTTGGCCTTTTGCATATGGTGAGGCATGTGACGAGGAGGGGGCAGTAGACAGGTGCGGATCAGCCGCAGGACAGAGAGATCTGTCGTCCGTTAAGGGTGCTGCAGCAGCGACGAGGACTCGCTCACTACACTGCCTCTGCATCACGACTATACGCTGTTATTGCAGTACACTGAATGTTGCGGTACACTGAATATTGGGGGGGGCTGTACTGCTGTAGTAGTTTGCCAAACTCCTACACCATCACATAGAAAGAAAAACCTTCAGCGAGTACGACCGAGTGATAGGCAGACCAGAGCCCACTTCTGATTGACATCAACACACAGAAGCAGCTGAATCAGCGGCAGAAGTAGAAGCTGCAACAGGAGCAGCAGTCGCGGCTGCCGCTTCCGCCGTAGCAGCAGCAACAGCAGTAGCAACAGCAGCAGCAGCAGCAGCAGCCACAGGAGAAGGACAGGCGCTGACGGCCTACCTGTGTCTGTGGGTCGATCATGAGCGGCCACCGCCTGGCGTTGGCGACCATGATCCCGTTGTCGGTGGAGAAGCTGTCGTTGGGCAGGCCCGCAATGCCCCACTCGCGGATCTTGACCGGATCCCCCAGAGAGTTGACCAGGGAGAACTTACCCGAACGGGGAATGCCAAAGGTCTCCAGGCCGGACACCCACTTGCTCACGACCTACAAGAGGGAGGGGGGGAGGGAGGGACAGCGGGATAGGGGCTGTGGATACTTCTGTCTATTAAGTAATCCACTTGCTCTCGACCCACAGGAGGGAGGGAGGTTTTAAACCGCCCCAAATTTAATTATTGGGGCGATCTTTTGAGGGGCAGCGGGAGAGGGGCTGTGAAGACTTTTCCTTTGCTTGACCACAGCCGTGCCTTTTTGAGGTAATACTAAGCTGAGAGAGATGGCATCCGGTCCCTCCTGGCCATGAGGGGCACAGCTACCTGCAGCAGCGCGCCATAGCCTAGTTTAAACCCTAAATTCTCCTGGCCATGAAGGGCACAGCTCCAGTCTAGGGTTCAGGGTCGAAAGCCTAATAGTACGCCATGGCTTAGGGTTCAGGGTTTCTTATCAGGGTCCAGGGCTTGACCCCCACCCGGTCCCGGCACGCCATGGCTTCCGATTTAGGGTTTATTATCTTAAGTTCGGGGTCTAGGGTTTAGGGTCTAAAGCCCACCAGTACGCCATGGCTCAGGGTCCAGGGCTTGACCCCCACCTGGTCCCGGTATGCCATGGCTTAGGGTTCAGGGTCCAGGGCTCGACCCCCACCTGGTCCCGGTATGCCATGGTGAACGCCCCCAGGTATGAGATGACGCCCGCGCTGATGAGCATATCCCCGGTGAGGTTGTTGTACTTGAGGCCCAGCGCAACGGCCGCCTCGGTCCACCGCGTCTTCTCCCCGCCCAGACCCTGCGCCAGGGACAGGAAGGGTCGCGGAAAGTCAGAGCGGGGTATGGCGCCGCCGGGTTTGGGCCTCTCCCATGCCTCGCGGGATCTCATGCATGAATGGTGTCTGCTACTTCCCCATCTGCCCTGTACAGCCATACTCGGGGGGCAGGCCGGACTCATAACTCCATTTATTTGCACTTCAAGGGATTTTGCACACCCCAGCGGGATTCACACCCAGCGAGATTCACACCCAGCGACATTCACACCCAGCGAGATTCACACCCAGCGATATTCACACCCAGCAAGATTCACACCCAGCGGGATTCATATCCAGCAAGATTCACACCCAGCGAAATTCACACCCTGCGAGATTCACACCCAGCAAGATTCACACCCAGCGAGTTCATACCCAGCGATCCCTGGGCCCATTCGTTGCCTGTTGCAGGCAATCCTCACAACTCCAACCTTAGCCCCTCAACCCTGCATCCGCCCAACCCCCCTGCCTAGCCCCCTTCCTGCCCCACCGTGATGAGCTTCTCCGCCCGCTCCAGCTTCTGCGTGCACAGCTCCACCTCGCCTGCCAGCCTCGACTTCTCCGACACGCTGAAATCCAGCTGAGACTCCAGGGCCCCCAGCTTGTCCATCAGCTGCGGGGTTTAGGGTTAAGGGTGTAGGGTTGAAATCCAGCTGAGTCTCCAGGGCCCCCAGCTTGTCCATCAGCTGCGGGATTTAGGGTTGAGGGTTTAGGGTTGAAATCCAGCTGAGACTCCAGGGCCCCCAGCTTGTCCATCAGCTGCGGGGCTTCGGGTTTAGGGTTTAGGGTTTAGGGTTTAGGGTTGAAATCCAGCTGAGACTCCAGGGCCACCAGCTTGTCCATCAGCTGCGGGGTTTAGGGTTGATGGTGTAGGGTTGAAATCCAGCTGAGACTCCAGGGCCGCCAGCTTGTCCATCAGCTGCGGGGTTTAGGGTTGATGGTGTAGGGTTGAAATCCAGCTGAGACTCCAGGGCCCCCAGCTTGTCCATCAGCTGTGGGGTGAGCGAAAGGAATACATCAAGGGGCGAGATCTTAATTTGTTGGTAGGATATCCATACCGGTGAGTCCATTTAAATAAAAGAAATTACCGGTAGTAGTATACCGGTATACAAAATATCACTGGGTAGGGTACCCAGCTTGTCCATCAGCTGCGGGGAAGAGCAAGTGGAATCCAGCAAGGAGCAAGTACTCAATTTTCATAGTAAGGGTACTGGTAAATCCATATTTTGTATTTTGCGGTGAGTCCATATTTTTTGTGTCCCAGGAAGAGCACCCAGATTGTCCATCAGCTGCGGGATAAGGGTGAGGCATCCATGAAGGGGCGAGCTGTTAATCTTTTGTTGTGAGCCAAATTGTGTTTCTGTACCAGGTGGAGCTCTCAGCTTGGCCATCAGCTTCAAGGGTAGGGAAGGGAAACCTCGTCCATGTCGGCGGGGCGAGCGGCGCATGGCGCATGGCTCACAGACTGCAAAGAGAGGAGGAGGGGGGCATCCTGCAATCTCATTCCCTCATTTCAAATGGCTTCACAAAGGGAGGCCAGCCTCTATCAGGTAGCTACCCAGCAGCATGCCCTCCTACCCCCCCACCCTTGCACACCCTCCATTTCAAATTGCTTCACAAAGGGAGACCAACCTCTATCAGGTAGCTACCCAGCAGCATGCCCTCCTACCCCCCCACCCTTGCACACCCTCCATTTCAAATTGCTTCACAAAGGGAGACCAACCTCTATCAGGTAGCTACCCAGCAGCATGCCCTCCTACCCCCCCACCCTTGCACACCCTCCATTTCAAATTGCTTCACAAAGGGAGACCAACCTCTATCAGGTAGCTACCCAGCAGCATACCCTCTCCTACAATTAATTAACCCCAAGCAGCTAAGCAGTAAGACGTGAGAAGAGTAGCTCAACCGGTTGAGCGTAGGATTCCGAATCCAAAGGTTGCAAGTTCATGTCTTGTTTCTTCTATATTTGTATCCTGCCCCCCGGAAAAACCCTTCAAACCTAATCCCCCCTCCCTGGCAGACCTCATCAACCCCAAGCCCCCCTGCCCTGCACACCTAAGTGTCAGACCTCCCTGCCCTGCACACCTCCTTAACCCTACACCCCCCTCTCTAGCATTACCCCTCCCCCTCCCCCCAAAACTCACCTCCTTAACCCTACAGCCCCCCTCCCATGCACAACCCCTCCCCCTCCCCTCTAACCTCACCTCCTTGCCCCTACACCCCCCTCCCATGCACTACCCCTACTCCTCCCCCCTAACCTCACCTCCTTAAGCTCAGCCTGTTTGATGTTGAGAGCGGCCATGACGGTGTTATAGGTGCCCTCCGCCTCCGCCAGCGCAGCCTTCTTAGGTGCCACCACCTTGGCCACACGATCATATGAATCCATGGCACACACCCACTTGCACAGGCCCTATTAGGATGGGGGGGGGGGGGTCAGGTCGAGCCATTTTAGCTACACAATCATGCAAGAACATGGTGCACACCCACTTGCACAGGCCCTGTCGATCCAGGGAGGCGGGGGGAGGTGTCAGGTCAAGCCACCCTGGCCATCATATGTAAGTCCATTCCCCGCCTGCCCCCCCTTTCTGTGCTGTCCTGAGCATTCACATCATGTACCTGTCACGCAGCGCATGCACCGCACACGCACACTGTGCACTGCACACGCATATTGTGCGCCGCACACGCACACGCACCTCAGCCGCCGCACACGCACACGCACCTCAGCTGCCGCACACGCACACGCACACTGTGCGCCGCACACGCACCTCAGCCGCCGCTGACGCCTTGGCGGCGTTCGCTGGGTTAAAATCCGCATTGCACGTGTACTCCTTGCGGATGCGGTCCATGATGGCCGGCTTGACATTGTCCTTATCATAGTCCTTGAGAGTCTTTACGAAGTTGGGGTCAGCCAACACCTGAATGTGGTCATGGGCAGGTAGGGGGGGTGGGGGTGGGGATTATGGCCGGCTTGACAATGTCCTTGTCATAGTCCTTGAGAGTCGTTTGACAAAGTTGGGGTCAGCCAACACCTGCGAGGAGCGGGAAGCAGGCCAGGAGGAGGAGGAGGAGGAGGAGGGGGAGGGCAAGTGGCTTCGATTTGCACACTCGGCAGTTGCGGTACATAGGAGGGGTCAGCCAGCACCTGCGGGGACCGAAACTTCGTTATGACACTTTAAAGAAACTCGGGCGTAAAGCATCCCTCTTCTCTTTATTTATTTTTGGGAAACACCAAAATGCCCCCAGGTTGGTGCACTGTCCCATTGCGCCTCTGCCCCGCCCTTCCCCCCCCCACCTTGGCCGCACTCGGCAAGTAGTCCTCCCCCCCCTTGCCCCCCCCCCCCCTTGCCTCCTCACGTATTAAACCCTCTGCCCTCCCCCCCCTTGCCCCCCTCTGCTCTCCCCCCCCTTGCCCCCCCTCTGCCCCCCCCCCCCCCCTTGCCCCCCCTCTGCCCTCCCCCCCCTTGCCCCCCCTCTGCCCCCCCCCCCCTTGCCTCCTCACATGTTAAACCCTCTCCCCCCTCCCCACTGGGTTAACCCTCTGCCCCCCCCCACCTTGCCTCCTCACATGTTAAACCCTCTGCCCCCCCCCACCTTGCCTCCTCACATGTTAAACCCTCTCCCCCCTCCCCACTTGGTTAACCCTCTGCCCCCCCCACCTTGCCTCCTCACATATTAAACCCTCTCCCCCCTCCCCACTTGGTTAACCCTCTGCCCCCCCCACCTTGCCTCCTCACATGTTAAACCCTCTGCCCCCTCCCAACGTGGTTAACCCTCTGCCCCCCCCACCTTGCCTCCTCACATGTTAAACCCTCTCCCCCCTCCCCACTTGGTTAACCCTCTGCCCCCCCCCACCTTGCCTCCTCACATGTTAAACCCTCTCCCCCCTCCCCACTTGGTTAACCCTCTGCCCCCCCCACGTTGCCTCCTAACATGTTAAACCCTCTCCCCCCTCCCCACTTGGTTAACCATCTGCCCCCCCCACCTTGCCTCCTCACATGTTAAACCCTCTCCCCCCTCCCCACTTGGTTAACCATCTGCCCCCCCCACCTTGCCTCCTCACATATTAAACCCTCTCCCCCCTCCCCACTTGGTTAACCATCTGCCCCCCCCACCTTGCCTCCTCACATGTTAAACCCTCTCCCCCCTCCCCACTTGGTTACCCCTCTGCCCCCCCCACCTTGCCTCCTCACATATTAAACCCTCTCCCCCCTCCCCACTTGGTTAACCCTCTGCCCCCCCCACCTTGCCTCCTCACATGTTAAACCCTCTGCCCCCTCCCCACGTGGTTAACCCTCTGCCCCCCCTCACCTTGCCTCCTAACATGTTAAACCCTCTCCCCCCTCCCCACTTGGTTAACCATCTGCCCCCCCCACCTTGCCTCCTCACATGTTAAACCCTCTGCCCCCCCCCCACCTTGCCTCCTAACATGTTAAACCTCTGCCCCCCCCCACCTTGCCTCCTAACATGTTAAACCCTCTGCCCCCCCCCCCCCACCTTGCCTCCTAACATGTTAAACCCACTGCCCCCCCCCACCTTGCCTCCTAACATGTTAAACCCTCTGCCCCCCCCACGTTGCCTCCTAACATGTTAATCCCTCTGCCCCCCCCCCCACGTTGCCTCCTAACATGTTAAACCCACTGCCCCCCCCCACGTTGCCTCCTAACATGTTAACCCTCTGCCCCCCCCCCCCACGTTGCCTCCTAACATGGTAAAACCCTCTGCCCCCCCCACCTTGCCTCCTAACATGTTAAACCCTCTGCCCCCCCCCCCCCACCTTGCCTCCTAACATGTTGAACCCTCTGCCCCCTCCCCACCTTGCCTCCTCACATGTTAAACCCTCTGCCCCCCCCCCACGTTGCCTCCTAACATATTAAACCCTCTGCCCCCCCCACCTTGCCTCCTCACATGTTAAACCCTCTGCCCCCCCCCCACGTTGCCTCCTAACATGTTAAACCCTCTGCCCCCCCCCCACCTTGCCTCCTAACATATTAAACCCTCTGCCCCCCCCACCTTGCCTCCTCACATATTAAACCCTCTGCCCCCCCCACCTTGCCTCCTAACATGTTTAACCCTCTGCCCCCCCCCACGTTGCCTCCTAACATATTTAACCCTCTGCCCCCCCCCCACGTTGCCTCCTAACATGTTAAACCCTCTGCCCCCCCCCATGTTGCCTCCTAACATATTAAACCCTCTGCCCCCCCCCCACGTTGCCTCCTAACATGTTAAACCCTCTGCCCCCCCCCCCACGTTGCCTCCTAACATATGAAACCCTCTGCGCCCCCCCCCGCGTTGCCTCCTAACATGTTAACCCTCTGCCCCCCCCACCTTGCCTCCTCTCATGTTAAACCCTCTGCCCCCCCCCCACGTTGCCTCCTAACATGTTAACCCTCTGCCCCCCCCACCTTGCCTCCTAACATGTTAAACCCTCTGCCCCCCCCCCACGTTGCCTCCTAACATGTTAAACCCTCTGCCCCCCCCACCTTGCCTCCTCACATGTTAAACCCTCTGCCCCCCCCACCTTGCCTCCTAACATGTTTAACCCTCTGCCCCCCCCCACCTTGCCTCCTAACATGTTTAACCCTCTGCCCCCCCCACCTTGCCTCCTCACATGTTAAACCCCCTGCCCCCCCCCCGCGTTGCCTCCTAACATGTTAAACCCTCTGCGCCCCCCCACGTTGCCTCCTAACATGTTAAACCCTCTGCCCCCCCCCCACGTTGCCTCCTCACATGTTAAACCCTCTGCCCCCCCCCCACGTTGCCTCCTAACATGTTAAACCCTCTGCCCCCCCCACCTTGCCTCCTCACATGTTAAACCCTCTCCCCCCCCCCCACGTTGCCTCCTAACATGTTAACCCTCTGCCCCCCCCCCACGTTGCCTCCTAACATGTTAAACCCTCTGCCCCCCCCCCCCACGTTGCCTCCTCACATGTTAAACCCTCTGCCCCCCCCACCTTGCCTCCTCACATGTTAAACCCTCTGCCCCCCCCACCTTGCCTCCTAACATGTTAAACCCTCTGCCCCCCCCCCCACCTTGCCTCCTCACATGTTTAACCCTCTGCCCCCCCACCACCTTGCCTCCTAACATATTAAACCCTCTGCCCCCCCCACCTTGCTTCCTCACATGTTAAACCCTCTGCCCCCCCCCCACGTTGCCTCCTAACATGTTTAACCCTCTGCCCCCCCCACCTTGCCTCCTCACATGTTAAACCCTCTGCCCCCTCCCCACTTGGTTAACCCTCTGCCCCCCCCCACCTTGCCTCCTAACATATTAAACCCTCTGCCCCCTCCCCACCTTGCCTCCTAGCATGTTAAACCCTCTGCCCCCCCCCCACGTTGCCTCCTAACATGTTAAACCCTCTGCCCCCCCCCCCCACGTTGCCTCCTAACATGTTAAACCCTCTGCCCCCCCCCCACGTTGCCTCCTAACATGTTAAACCCTCTGCCCCCTCCCCACCTTGCCTCCTAACATGTTAAACCCTCTGCCCCCCCCTACGTTGCCTCCTAACATGTTAAACCCTCTGCCCCCTCCCCACCTTGCCTCCTAACATGTTAAACCCTCTGCCCCCCCCTACGTTGCCTCCTAACATGTTAAACCCTCTGCCCCCTCCCCCCACCTTGCCTCCTAACATGTTAAACCCTCTGCCCCCTCCCCACCTTGCCTCCTAACATGTTAAACCCTCTGCCCCCCCCTACGTTGCCTCCTAACATGTTAAACCCTCTGCCCCCCCCCCCCCACCTTGCCTCCTAACATGTTAAACCCTCTGACCCCCCCACGTTGCCTCCTAACATGTTAAACCCTCTGCCCCCCCCCACGTTGCCTCCTAACATGTTTAACCCTCTGCCCCCCCCCCACGTTGCCTCCTAACATGTTAAACCCTCTGCCCCCCCCCCACGTTGCCTCCTAACATGTTAAACCCTCTGCCCCCCCCCCCACCTTGCCTCCTCACATGTTAAACCCTCTGCCCCCCCCCCCACCTTGCCTCCTAACATGTTAAACCCTCTGCCCCCCCCCCACATTGCCTCCTAACATGTTAAACCCTCTGCCCCCCCCCCACGTTGCCTCCTAACATCTTAAACCCTCTGCCCCCCCCCCACGTTGCCTCCTAACATGTTAAACCCTCTGCCCCCCCCACCTTACCTCCTAACATGTTAAACCCTCTGCCCCCCCCCCCCACCTTGCCTCCTAACATGTTAAACCCTCTGCCCCCCCCCCACCTTGCCTCCGCACATGTTAAACCCTCTGCCCCCTCACCACTTGGTTAACCCTCTGCCCCCCCCCCACCTTGCCTCCTAACATGTTAGTCCCTCTGCCCCCCCCCCACGTTGCCTCCTAACATGTTAAACCCTCTGCCCCCCCCCCACCTTGCCTCCTAACATATTAAACCCTCTGCCCCCCCCCCCACGTTGCCTCCTAACATGTTAAACCCTCTGCCCCCCCCCACCTTGCCTCCTAACATGTTAAACCCTCTGCCCCCGCCACCTTGCCTCCTAACATGTTTAACCCTCTGCCCCCCCCCCACCTTGCCCCCTAACATTTTAAACCCTCTGCCCCCCCCCCCACGTTGCCTCCTAAACATGTTAAACACTCTGCCCCCGCCACCTTGCCTCCTAACATGTTTAACCCTCTGCCCCCCCCCCACCTTGCCCCCTAACATTTTAAACCCTCTGCCCCCCCCCCACGTTGCCTCCTAACATGTTAAACCCTCTGCCCCCCCCCACCTTGCCTCCTAACATGTTAAACCCTCTGCCCCCCCCCCCACGTTGCCTCCTAACATGTTAAACCCTCTGCCCCCCCCCCACCTTGCCTCCTAACATGTTAAACCCTCTGCCCCCCCCACCTTGCCTCCTCACATGTTAAACCCTCTGCCCCCTCCTAACATGTTAAACCCTCTGCCCCCCCCCCCCCACCTTGCCTCCTAACATATTAAACCCTCTGCCCCCCCCCCCCACCTTGCCTCCTAACATATTAAACCCTCTGCCCCCCCCCACCTTGCCTCCTAACATGTTAACCCTCTGCCTCCCCCACCTTGCCTCCTCACATGTTAAACCCTCTGCCCCCTCCCCACTTGTTAAACCCTCTGCCCCCCCCCCACCTTGCCTCCTAACATATTAAACCCTCTGCCCCCCCCCCACCTTGCCTACTAACATATTAAACCCTCTGCCCCCCCCCCCACCTTGCCTCCTAACATGTTAACCCTCTGCCCCCCCCCACCTTGCTTCCTAACATGTTAAACCCTCTGCCCCCTCCCCACTTGGTTAACCCTCTGCCCCCCCCCACCTTGCCCGCACTGGGCCAGTAGTCCTCGATCATCTTCCCGGATCCGCTTGGGTCCTTGACGCGGGTGGCCTTGATGTCTAGCAGCACGCAGATAGCCTCCATCACCACCTTGATGGTGGCGGGAGGGCTCTTAAAGCTCTGGGAGGGGAGAGAGGGGGGTTGAGCAGGATGGGACAGGAGGGGGGGGGGAGGCAGAAGAAGGGGAGGGCTCTTGATGTTCTGAGAGGGGGGAGGGGGGGTCAGCAGGAGGGGAGGGCTTTTGATGATCTGAGAGGGGGGAGGGGGCAGCAGAAGGGGAGGGCTCTTGATGTTCTGAGAGGGGGGAGGGGGGGTCAGCAGGAGGGGGGGCTCTTGATGATCTGAGAGTGGGGAGGGGGCAGCAGAAGGGGAGGGCTCTTGATGTTCTGAGAGGGGGGAGGGGGGGTCAGCAGGAGGGGGGGCTCTTGATGATCTGAGAGTGGGGAGGGGGCAGCAGAAGGGGAGGGCTCTTGATGTTCTGAGAGGGGGGAGGGGGGGTCAGCAGGAGGGGGGGCTCTTGATGATCTGAGAGGGGGGGGGGAGGCAGAAGAAGGGGAGGGCTCTTGATGTTCTGAGAGGGGGGAGGGGGGGTCAGCAGGAGGGGGGGCTCTTGATGATCTGAGAGGGGGGAGGGGGCAGCAGAAGGGGAGGGCTCTTGATGTTCTGAGAGGGGGGGGGGGGGGGGGGGCAGAAGGGGAGGGCTCTTGATGCTCTGAGAGGGGGGAGGGGGGTCCAGCTGGAGGGGGGAGGAGGGGGGGGGGGGGGCAGCAGGAGGGGGGAGGAGGAGGGGGGGGGCAGCAGGAGGGGGGGGGGGGGGCAGCTATGTGCTCTCCAGAGCGGCTATGGCCTCCTCGAGAGCGAATGGTATGGTGGTACGGTGGTACAGTGGTGCGGTGGTACGGTGGCACTGTGGTACAGTGGTACGGTGGTACAGTGGTACAGTGGTACAGTGGTACGGTGGTACAGTGGTACAGTGGTACGGTGGTACAGTGGTACAGTGGTACGGTGGTACGGTGGTACAGTGGTACGGTGGTACAGTGGTACAGTGGTACAGTGGTACGGTGGTACAGTGGTACAGTGGTACGGTGGTACGGTGGTACAGTGGTACGGTGGTACAGTGGTACGGTGGTACGGTGGTACAGTGGTACAGTGGTTCGGTGGAACCGTGGTACAGTGGTTCGGTGGTACGGTGGTACAGTGGTACAGTGGCACGGTGGTGCAATGGTACAGTGGTATGGTGGTACGGTGGTACGGTGGTACGGTGGTACAGTGGTACAGTGGTACGGTGGTACAGTGGTACAGTGGTACGGTGGTACGGTGGTACAGTGGTACGGTGGTACAGTGGTACAGTGGTACAGTGGTACAGTGGTACGGTGGTACAGTGGTTCGGTGGTATGGTGGAACAGTGGAATGGTGGTACAGTGGTACAGTGGTACAGTGGTACGGTGGTACGGTGGTACGGTGGTCTTTGGTACAGTGGTACGGTGGTACAGTGGTTCGGTGGTACGGTGGTACAGTGGTACAGTGGCACGGTGATACAGTGGTACAGTGGTACAGTGGTACAGTGGTACGGTGGTACGGTGGTACAGTGGTTCGGTAGAATGGTGGTACAGTGGTACGGTGGTACGGTGGTACGGTGGTACAGTGGTACAGTGGTACAGTGGTACAGGGGTACATTGGTACATTGGTACAGTGGCACGGTGGTACAGTGGTACAGTGGTACAGTGCACTGTGCATAGAGCATAGGGCAGTGGAGATAGGACATTGCATTGGGCACTGGGCATTGGGCACTGGGTAGTGTAGGGGGCGGGGTAGGGTTCAGCCCGTTCCAACCCCCCCTCTCTGCACCCGTCGAAAGCTTGCTACCGATTTAGGGGTGCATTGTTTTGCCCCTGGGCCCCGAAACCACCCCAGCTTCCCCGTACGCTGTGCACCTGCACTAGCTTTATATCTGCACTAGAGGTGGGCAGTGTAGTGGGCAGGGTAGGGTTCAGCCCGTTCCCACCCCCCCTCTCTGCACCTGCACTAGCTTTATATCTGCAGGCTTGATGGTGTCCAGGGCAGCGATCGCGCTGTTGAGGATCGGGATCGCCTCTGCCAGCGCCTCCTCGCACTCCGTCTTGATGGCGTTGGCGGCGTTGGCGGCGGACTCTGCGGTCTTCACGTCCGCGTCCACGATGGCCTTTTTAGGCTCAACCACCTGGGAGGGAAAAAGGGAAATTGTTTTGAGGGAAAGTTGTTTTGAGAGGAAGTTGTTTTGAGGGGAAGTTGTTTTGAGGGGAAGTTGTTTTGAGAGGAAGTTGTTTTGAGGGGAAGTTGTTTTGAAGGAAGTTGTTTTGAGGGGAAGTTGTTTTGAGAGGACGTTGTTTTGAGGGGAAATTGTTTTGAGAGGAGTTGTTTTGAGGGGAAGTTGTTTTGAGAGGGCGTTGTTTTGAGGGGAAGTTGTTTTGAGGGGAAGTTGTTTTGAGGGGAAGTTGTTTTGAGAGGAAGTTGTTTTGAGGGGAAGTTGTTTGTAATGCAATTCAGCTACATTTCTGCTACACCAAGCCTACACCTGGGAAGGAAAAGGGGAAGCTGTTTTGAGGGGGAGCTATTTTTAACGCACTTCAGCTACATTTCTGCTACACCAAACCTACGCTTCAGCTACGCACACACTCCGAGGCCAGCTGGACCTGGGGCACCCAGCGCTGATGCTTTGGGGGCCACCGGCTGTAGGTCGGGGCTATAATATCAGAGTGATGGTGGCATCTCGGCCGCCTGTTGTTGTTGACGAGATGCATGATGAATTGATGATGCAAACACGACATGTCCTGGAAGAAGACTTGAGGAGCCGCCGCAGAGGGGTGGGGATGGGGGGCGGTATGGGTGTTGTTGAGCTCGTAGTTGTAGAAGCGTCCACTGAGGTTTTACCTAGGCCGCAATGTGTGTGTTCTCTGTCTGACTGAAAGGTCTAGCGGTACCGCCCCCGGAAATGTCTAGCGCACGAGGTTTGAGAGATACGGGGACGGTAGGGAGAGGGCAAGAGGAGGATTCGCGTGGAACCTGCACCCCAACCCGGACTCCTAACCTCGACCCTGAACCTTAATTCCCAACCCTTTACCCTAAACCTTAAGAGATACTCAGGGACGAGGGCGCCCCCTCATACTTCATGCCCAGCGGTTGCGTACCTCCGTCTTCTCCTTCTGCACCGTCAGCATGAGCCGCTCCGTCTCGGCCACCGTGCAGATGAGATTTGGCTTGAGCGCCGTGAGCTCCCCTTGCATGATGACCACCTGGTCCCCGGTGAACTCCAGCTTCTGCAGGCCCACCTCGTATCTCTTCTTGGCAGACATGACCTGTCGGGGGGGGGGAGCATCGGCAAAAGACAATTAAAGTTTTATGTGTCCAGGGGCAGGGGTGTTAAATACGCCCTGGTAGTACAGCCCCCCTTGTATTGCTGGATACCCTAGCAGTACACCCCCCTTCTGTATCTGGGAGGTACAAGGCCCCCTTGACCTGCTGGGCACCTGTGCTGTACAGTTCAATGCAATCACTAGGATAAATGCTTAAGGTGTCTTTTAACGTTTCCAATAACGTTCCAATAACGTTTCGAATAACAAACACGTTCCAATAACGTTTAAAAACGTTTCAATAATTTTCCAATCACGTTTCCAATCACGTTTCCAATAACGTTCCAATAAAGTTCCAATAGGTTACATTTCAATAACGTTACAATAACCATGATTGATTTTATTTATGCAGGATTGTCCACTCCTACTGCTTCGACTGCCAGGCCATTCCCCGCCCCAACATCCACGCTCGTCTACTGCCCCCAAGACAGTCACGGGGGCAGAGGGGCGCGTTTCACATTGCCTGTGGCAGAGCGGTACATCCCACCTGGTGCTTTTGTGTTGGCAGCCACGTCCCGGGGGAGAGCAGCAGGGAGTGCTTTCCTAACTTCACAGACATGTTCACCTCCATCGTCTTTGCCGCCGGCAGCGTGAAGACTGCCGTGATGAAGGGTACATCCTGCCCCGCCCGTCCCACATCAACCCACTCCTACGCCGCTGGCCAGTGGTTGTTGTCTGTTGGCAGCAACCACCCAGAGGGGGGGGGCAGACGGCGCTCACCTTACTTCACAAACAAAGTTACAAACCCACCTCTGCCCGCTTCGCCGCCAGCAGCGTCGTGAATGCCGTGATGAGCTCCAGGTAGCTGGTGGGTGTGACGTAGTTGATGCGCCCCACCTCCTTGAGGTACTGTGCGCTGAGCTCGCGCACGTTCTCATGGAACATCTTGCACATGGCCATGATCTGCTTCCGCTGGTCGCCGGCCACGTCCAAGTCCTTGAGAAACTTGAGCGCAACGGCCTCCAGGGCATCATTGGGCCACTCAGAGAACCTGATGAGGGTTTAGGGTTGAGGGTTGAGGGTTTAGCTTGACTGCCACCAGGGCATCATTGGGCCACTCAGAGAACCTGATGAGGGTTTAGGGTTGAGGGTTGAGGGTTTAGCTTGACTGCCACCAGGGCATCATTGGGCCACTCAGAGAACCTGAGGAGGGTTAAGGGTTGAGGGTTGAGGGTTAAGCTTGACTGCCACCAGGGCATCATTGGGCCACTCAGAGAACCTGAGGAGGGTTAAGGGTTGAGGGTTGAGGGTTAAGCTTGACTGCCACCAGGGCATCATTGGGCCACTCAGAGAACCTGCGGGAGGGAGGGTTTTGGGTTTCGGGTTGAGCTTGACGGCCTTCAGGGCATCATTGGGCCACTCAGATAACCTGAGGGAGGGAGGGTCAAGGCTGTAAAGATAAGGGTGAAGAAGTTAGGGTTGGAGTGACTGCCTCCAGGGCATCATGGGGCCACTCAGATTCCCTGAGGGATTAAGGGTTTAGTGTTCAGGCTTCGAGCTTACGGTAGGGGCGAGGGCTAGAGTGACTAAATTCAGGACATCGTTGGGCCACTCGGAGAACCAGAGGGCGTGGAGGTTTGAGAGGTCGGGCTTTAGGGGTTGGCGTTCATGGTCTCAAGTATATGGCAAAGGGGATGCGTAACCAGGACGTCATCAGGCAACTAGGAGACCTCACCCGCCCCCCCTGCTGATGCACCCCTTCAACCAGCCAGCAGTGCAGCAGTGTTGGATTTGGGGTGAACCCTAAACCCTAGGGTAAACCCTTAACCCCCCCCCAGCAGTCAATATTGCAGCAGGTCAGGGTTAAGGGTGAACCCTTCCCACCCCCCTCACAAGTCAATAATGCAGCAATTTAGGGTTTAGGGTTTAGGGTCACTAGTAAGAGTCTAGGATTTTAAAGACAAACTTAACCCTATCCCCCCTCCCTCACCAGTTGATGGTGCAGCAGTTTAGGGTTTAGGGCTAAGGGTCACAAGTCGATGGTGCAGCAGTTTAGGGTTTAGGGCTAAGGGTCACAAGTCGATGGTGCAGCAGTTTAGGGTCTAGGGCTTAGGGTCACAAGTCGATGGTGCAGCAGTTTAGGGTTTAGGGCTTAGGGTCACAAGACGATGATGCAGTAGTTTAGGGTCTAGGGCTTAGGGTCACCAGGAACAGTTAAGGATTACAAAAAACCTTAACCCTACCCTCCTCCCTCACCAGTCAATTGTGCAGCAGTTGACCAGCGAGGGGAACTGCCGGATGCGCTCGCGGAACGCGCTGCCTATGGGGCTGAAGCACAGCACCACGTGCAGGTTCTCGCGCGTCTTGTCCACAAAGAAGTTCCACAAGTCCACGGCGCTCTCCAGCTCGTGGCCCTCCTTCTTGGACAGCTGGCGGCACTGCTCCAGCACGGCGGCGCGCTCGTCGTAGGGGAACATGTTGGGCACCTGCAGAGATGCGGAATGGGTGGGCAGGGTAGGGGGACATGTTGGGCACCTGCAGAGATGTGGAATGGGTGGGCAGGGTAGGGGGACATGTTGGGCACCTGCAGAGATGCGGAATGGGTGGGCAGGGTAGGGGGACATGTTGGGCACCTGCAGAGATGCGGAATATGTGGGCAGGGTAGGGGGACATGTTGGGCACCTGCAGAGATGTGGAATGGGTGGGCAGGGTAGGGGGACATGTTGGGCACCTGCAGAGATGTGGAATGGGTGGGCAGGGTAGGGGGACATGTTGGGCACCTGCAGAGATGTGGAATGGGTGGGCAGGGTAGGGGAACATGTTGGGCACGTGCAGAGATGTGGAATGGGTGGGCAGGGTAGGGGGACATGTTGGGCACCTGCAGAGATGTGGAATGGGTGGGCAGGGTAGGGGGACATGTTGGGCACGTGCAGAGATGTGGAATGGGTGGGCAGGGTAGGGGGACATGTTGGGCACGTGCAGAGATGTGGAATGGGTGGGCAGGGTAGGGGGACATGTTGGGCACCTGCAGAGATGTGGAATGGGTGGGCAGGGTAGGGGGACATGTTGGGCACCTGCAGAGATGTGGAATGGGTGGGCAGGGTAGGGGGACATGTTGGGCACGTGCAGAGATGTGGAATGGGTGGGCAGGGTAGGGGAACATGTTGGGCACCTGCAGAGATGTGGAATGGGTGGGCAGGGTAGGGGGACATGTTGGGCACGTGCAGAGATGTGGAATGGGTGGGCAGGGTAGGGGGACATGTTGGGCACCTGCAGAGATGTGGAATGGGTGGGCAGGGTAGGGGGACATGTTGGGCACCTGCAGAGATGTGGAATGGGTGGGCAGGGTAGGGGGACATGTTGGGCACCTGCAGAGATGTGGAATGGGTGGGCAGGGTAGGGGGACATGTTGGGCACGTGCAGAGATGCGGAATGGGTGGGCAGGGTAGGGGGACATGTTGGGCACCTGCAGAGATGCGGAATGGGTGGGCAGGGTAGGGGGACATGTTGGGCACCTGCAGAGATGCGGAATATGTGGGCAGGGTAGGGGGACATGTTGGGCACGTGCAGAGATGTGGAATGGGTGGGCAGGGTAGGGGAACATGTTGGGCACCTGCAGAGATGTGGAATATCCTCTTCCCTCCCTCCCTGCTTCTGTCTCTCTTTCTTGTCCTGTCCTGAGCATGTCCTTGCTCCCCCCCTCCCCTCCCCACTGTTGAGCAAGTCGTTGATATCCTCTTCCCTCCCTCCCTCCCTTAGTCTAGTTGTCCTGTCCACGGCATGTAATTGCCACACTGCCCCCCTCCCCTCCCCATTTTGAGCAAATTGTTGATATCCTCCCCCCCCTCCCTCCCTCTGCCTCCTTGTCCTGCCCTGTCCTGTGAATGTCACTGCCCAACCTTCCTCACCTCCTTCCCTTCGCTGCCCTGTCCTCCTCACCTCACCTCCTTCACCTCTTTCCCTCCCTCCGTCTCCTCATCCTATCCTGCCCTGTCCTGTGCATGCCACTGCCCTGCCCTCCTCACCTCCCCAATGTTGAGCAAGTTGTTGATATCCCCCTCCCTCTCGCCCCTCCCTCCCTCTATCTCCTTGTCCTATCCTGCCCTATCCTGTGGCAGGTCAATACCCCCGCTGCCCTCCTCACCTCCCCATTTTTGAGCAAGTTGTTGATATCCCCCCCCCCCTCACCTCCCCACTTTTGAGCAAGTCGTTGATATCCCCCTCCCTCTCTCCCTCCCTCTATCTCCTTGTCCTGTCCTGCCCTGTCTTGTTCATGTCACTGCCCCCCTGCCCTCCTCACCTCCCCGCTGTTCAGCAGGTTGTTGATACCCCACTCTCCCTCCCCCCCTCCCTCTGCCTCCTTGTCTTATCCTGAGCATGTCACTGCTCCCCCTGTCCTCCTCACCTCCCCCCTTTTTGCAAGATGTGGATGTCCCCCCCCTCCCTCACCTTCTTCACCTCTCTGCCCTGTCCTGTCCTGTGCACGTACCTGCCCCCCTGCCCTCCTCACCTCCCCGCTGTTGAGCAGGTTGTTGATACCCCCCCCTCTCCCTCCCCCCCTGCCCCTGTCTCCTTGTCTTATCCTAAGCATGTCACTGCCCCCCACTGCCCTGTCCTGAGCATGTCACTGCCCCCCTGCCCTCCTCACCTCCCCGCTGTTCAGCAGGTTGTTGATATCCTCCACGAAGGACTCCTGCTTGATCTGGGAGTCGCTGAACAGGAACACGCAAGGGCTACCCTCACTACCCGCATGGCGGGTGAACCGCTTGAGATCCTCGCGCCACTCAGCCTAAGCAGATGTGTGTGTGGGGGGGGCATTTAGTGTTTCAGAAAAACGCAAGGGCTACCCTCACTACCCGCATGGCGGGTGAACTGCTTGAGATCCTCGCGCCACTCAGCCTGAGCAGATGTGTGTGTGTGTGTGTGTTGGTGGTGGGGGGTCACGTTTGAGGGTGCAGCCTGAGCAGATAAGTGTGTGTGGGTGTGTGGGTGGGGGGGTCACGTTTGAGGGTGCAGGAGTGGATGCCGGAGTCGTGACACAGGAACATCTACTACGGGGTTAAGTGCGGGGTGGGTGCAGTGGCAATTCAAAGGTGGCAGGTGAACCTCTTCAAAGATCCTCGCGCCACTCAGCCTGGGCATGCGTGTGTGTGATTGCGAGTGGTGATGTAGAAAGTATATTGGGGTTGGGGTGGGGGGCAGTGACAGTGCCAGCATGGCGGGTGAACATCTTGAGATCTTTGAGCCACTCAGCCTGGGCACATGTGTGCAAGTGTATGTATGTGTGCGTGGGTGTGGGGGGGGGGGGCGGCAGTGCGTGTGCAAGTGTGTGTGTGGGGGGGGGGGGGGCAGTGCGCGTGTAGGTGCACCAGCAGTTCAGGTGTAGGAGGTGGGAGTGCGGGAGAGCAGCACGACAAGGTATGGCGAAAAGCGAACATAACCTGTTTTAGCTGAATAGTAATTAAGTCGTAGCTAAATTGCTGCAGATCTGGACGCACCTGCGTGTAGCTCTTGCTGATCTCGATCTGGAAAGTCTGCATCCCGGAGATGAAGGCGGCCAGACGGGACAGGGACTGGCGCCCGCTGCCACCCACGCCAACACACAGCATGTGAGCACCTGACGTGTGAACAGCAGACAAGTGGGCAGGAGTTCAAGACAGTCAGGCACATATGTGTCTGTACGCACCTCAAGGCACGTAAGAAATAAAGGAAAGTACGACGCGCAGGGGCGTGACGGTCAAGAAAACAGCGCGGCATGGGCCTAGGCCGCGTCCGCGCCGTTACCATTCAAGGCACGTACCACATTTTGGCTCATTGGACAGGCAGGAGGCAACAAGGGAGGCGGGACAGGGACTGGCGCCTGCTGCCGACCAGCCTCATACGTAGCATCAATACCTGCAAGCACCTCAAAACACGTTTTACATCTCATCGAACAGGCAGGCGGCAACAGGGAGGAGAGGCAGGCAGCAAGGCGGGACAGGGACTGGCGCCCCCTGCCGCCCACCCTCATACACAGCGTCAGTACCTGCAAGGACCTCAAAGCACATTCTACATTCCATCTCACACTCATACGCAGCGAGCATGCAGCTGCCAGCACCTCAAGGCTCAAAAACATCTCAGCTCAGACGGCAGTCAGCAGGCAACAGAGTGGAGACGGCCAGGCAGGACAGGGAATGGTGCCCGCTGCCGCCCACCCTCATACACAGCGAGTGTGCGCCTGCCAGCATCTCAAGGCTCAAAAACATCTCAGCTCAGGGGGCAGCCAGCAGGCAACTAAGTGGAGACGTCCAGGCGGGACAGGGACTGGCGCCCGCTGCCGCCCACGCTCACACACAGCGAGCGTGCGCCTGCCAGCATCTCAAGGCTCAAAAACATCTCAGCTCAGGGGGCAGCCAGCAGGCAACTAAGTGGAGACGTCCAGGCGGGACAGGGACTGGCGCCCGCTGCCGCCCACGCTCACACACAGCGAGCGTGCGCCTGCCAGCATCTCAAGGCTCAAAAACATCTCAGCTCAGGGGGCAGCCAGCAGGCAACTAAGTGGAGACGTCCAGGCGGGACAGGGACTGGCGCCCGCTGCCGCCCACGCTCACACACAGCGAGCGTGCGCCTGCCAGCATCTCAAGGCTCAAAAACATCTCAGCTCAGGGGGCAGCCAGCAGGCAACTAAGTGGAGACGTCCAGGCGGGACAGGGACTGGCGCCCGCTGCCGCCCACGCTCACACACAGCGAGCGTGCGCCTGCCAGCATCTCAAGGCTCAAAAACATCTCAGCTCAGGGGGCAGCCAGCAGGCAACTAAGTGGAGACGTCCAGGCGGGACAGGGACTGGCGCCCGCTGCCGCCCACGCTCACACACAGCGAGCGTGCGCCTGCCAGCATCTCAAGGCTCAAAAACATCTCAGCTCAGGGGGCAGCCAGCAGGCAACTAAGTGGAGACGTCCAGGCGGGACAGGGACTGGCGCCCGCTGCCGCCCACGCTCACACACAGCGAGCGTGCGCCTGCCAGCATCTCAAGGCTCAAAAACATCTCAGCTCAGGGGGCAGCCAGCAGGCAACTAAGTGGAGACGTCCAGGCGGGACAGGGACTGGCGCCCGCTGCCGCCCACGCTCACACACAGCGAGCGTGCGCCTGCCAGCATCTCAAGGCTCAAAAACATCTCAGCTCAGGGGGCAGCCAGCAGGCAACTAAGTGGAGACGTCCAGGCGGGACAGGGACTGGCGCCCGCTGCCGCCCACGCTCACACACAGCGAGCGTGCGCCTGCCAGCATCTCAAGGCTCAAAAACATCTCAGCTCAGGGGGCAGCCAGCAGGCAACTAAGTGGAGACGTCCAGGCGGGACAGGGACTGGCGCCCGCTGCCGCCCACGCTCACACACAGCGAGCGTGCGCCTGCCAGCATCTCAAGGCTCAAAAACATCTCAGCTCAGGGGGCAGCCAGCAGGCAACTAAGTGGAGACGTCCAGGCGGGACAGGGACTGGCGCCCGCTGCCGCCCACGCTCACACACAGCGAGCGTGCGCCTGCCAGCATCTCAAGGCTCAAAAACATCTCAGCTCAGGGGGCAGCCAGCAGGCAACTAAGTGGAGACGTCCAGGCGGGACAGGGACTGGCGCCCGCTGCCGCCCACGCTCACACACAGCGAGCGTGCGCCTGCCAGCATCTCAAGGCTCAAAAACATCTCAGCTCAGGGGGCAGCCAGCAGGCAACTAAGTGGAGACGTCCAGGCGGGACAGGGACTGGCGCCCGCTGCCGCCCACGCTCACACACAGCGAGCGTGCGCCTGCCAGCATCTCAAGGCTCAAAAACATCTCAGCTCAGGGGGCAGCCAGCAGGCAACTAAGTGGAGACGTCCAGGCGGGACAGGGACTGGCGCCCGCTGCCGCCCACGCTCACACACAGCGAGCGTGCGCCTGCCAGCATCTCAAGGCTCAAAAACATCTCAGCTCAGGGGGCAGCCAGCAGGCAACTAAGTGGAGACGTCCAGGCGGGACAGGGACTGGCGCCCGCTGCCGCCCACGCTCACACACAGCGAGCGTGCGCCTGCCAGCATCTCAAGGCTCAAAAACATCTCAGCTCAGGGGGCAGCCAGCAGGCAACTAAGTGGAGACGTCCAGGCGGGACAGGGACTGGCGCCCGCTGCCGCCCACGCTCACACACAGCGAGCGTGCGCCTGCCAGCATCTCAAGGCTCAAAAACATCTCAGCTCAGGGGGCAGCCAGCAGGCAACTTAGTGGAGACGTCCAGGCGGGACAGGGACTGGCGCCCGCTGCCGCCCACGCTCACACACAGCGAGCGTGCGCCTGCCAGCATCTCAAGGCTCAAAAACATCTCAGCTCAGGGGGCAGCCAGCAGGCAACTAAGTGGAGACGTCCAGGCGGGACAGGGACTGGCGCCCGCTGCCGCCCACGCTCACACACAGCGAGCGTGCGCCTGCCAGCATCTCAAGGCTCAAAAACATCTCAGCTCAGGGGGCAGCCAGCAGGCAACTAAGTGGAGACGTCCAGGCGGGACAGGGACTGGCGCCCGCTGCCGCCCACGCTCACACACAGCGAGCGTGCGCCTGCCAGCATCTCAAGGCTCGCGTCACAGCTCAGATGGGGGTACAGACAGGAGGGGATGGGGCTCAAAGGCACTCACACGCAAGGCAGTGGCAGTGCCAGCCACCCAACTTGAACTCCAAGGCATGTGCTGCCTGGCAGCTTCATCAGTGCTAACGCCAGATATCTGGCTTCCATCATCCACACCAATTATCCACACCTCTGAGTGTTTCACTTTAAATGTTGAGGGTGTATGGAGCAAGCCTGCCGTGGTACGTGGGCACCGTTCAACACCTCCCCCCCCCACCGCAGACCACACACAAACCTGGCTGCTTCAGCACACGTGCAATGCAACTGATGTGCTCCACGGCGTACAGAAAGATGGCCAGGTTCATCCCCTCCCACACAAACCTGGCTGCTTCAGCACCCGTGCGATGCGGCTGATGTGCTCCACGGCGTACAGAAAAATGGCCAGGTTCATCCCCTCCCACACACACCTGGCTGCTTCAGCACCCGTGCGATGCGGCTGATGTGCTCCACGGCGTACAGAAAGATGGCCAGGTTCATCCCCTCCCACACAAACCTGGCTGCTTCAGCACCCGTGCGATGCGGCTGATGTGCTCCACGGCGTACAGAAAGATGGCCAGGTTCATCCCCTCCCACACACACCTGGCTGCTTCAGCACCCGTGCGATGCGGCTGATGTGCTCCATGGCGTACAGAAAGATGGCCAGGTTCATCCCCTCCCACACAAACCTGGCTGCTTGAGCACCCGTGCGATGCGGCTGATGTGCTCCACGGCGTACAGAAAGATGGCCAGGTTCATCCCCTCCCACACAAACCTGGCTGCTTGAGCACCCGTGCGATGCGGCTGATGTGCTCCACGGCGTACAGAAAGATGGCCAGGTTCATCCCCTCCCACACAAACCTGGCTGCTTCAGCACCCGTGCGATGCGGCTGATGTGCTCCACGGCGTACAGAAAGATGGCCAGGTTCATCCCCTCCCACACAAACCTGGCTGCTTGAGCACCCGTGCGATGCGGCTGATGTGCTCCACGGCGTACAGAAAGATGGCCAGGTTCATCCCCTCCCACACACACCTGGCTGCTTCAGCACCCGTGCGATGCGGCTGATGTGCTCCACGGCGTACAGAAAGATGGCCAGGTTCATCCCCTCCCACACACACCTGGCTGCTTCAGCACCCGTGCGATGCGGCTGATGTGCTCCACGGCGTACAGAAAGATGGCCAGGTTCATCCCCTCCCACACACACCTGGCTGCTTCAGCACCCGTGCGATGCGGCTGATGTGCTCCACGGCGTACAGAAAGATGGCCAGGTTCATCCCCTCCCACACAAACCTGGCTGCTTCAGCACCCGTGCGATGCGGCTGATGTGCTCCACGGCGTACAGAAAGATGGCCAGGTTCATCCCCTCCCACACCAACCTGGCTGCTTCAGCACCCGTGCGATGCGGCTGATGTGCTCCATGGCGTACAGAAAGATGGCCAGGTTCATCCCCTCCCACACAAACCTGGCTGCTTCAGCACCCGTGCGATGCGGCTGATGTGCTCCACGGCGTACAGAAAGATGGCCAGGTTCATCCCCTCCCACACACACCTGGCTGCTTCAGCACCCGTGCGATGCGGCTGATGTGCTCCACGGCGTACAGAAAGATGGCCAGGTTCATCCCCTCCCACACACACCTGGCTGCTTCAGCACCCGTGCGATGCGGCTGATGTGCTCCACGGCGTACAGAAAGATGGCCAGGTTCATCCCCTCCCACACAAACCTGGCTGCTTGAGCACCCGTGCGATGCGGCTGATGTGCTCCACGGCGTACAGAAAGATGGCCAGGTTCATCCCCTCCCACACACACCTGGCTGCTTCAGCACCCGTGCGATGCGGCTGATGTGCTCCACGGCGTACAGAAAGATGGCCAGGTTCATCCCCTCCCACACAAGCCTGGCTGCTTCAGCACCCGTGCGATGCGGCTGATGTGCTCCACGGCGTACAGAAAGATGGCCAGGTTCATCCCCTCCCACACAAACCTGGCTGCTTGAGCACCCGTGCGATGCGGCTGATGTGCTCCACGGCGTACAGAAAGATGGCCAGGTTCATCCCCTCCCACACAAACGTGGCTGCTTCAGCACCCGTGCGATGCGGCTGATGTGCTCCACGGCGTACAGAAAGATGGCCAGGTTCATCCCCTCCCACACAAACCTGGCTGCTTCAGCACCCGTGCGATGCGGCTGATGTGCTCCACGGCGTACAGAAAGATGGCCAGGTTCATCCCCTCCCACACACACCTGGCTGCTTCAGCACCCGTGCGATGCGGCTGATGTGCTCCACGGCGTACAGAAAGATGGCCAGGTTCATCCCCTCCCACACACACCTGGCTGCTTCAGCACCCGTGCGATGCGGCTGATGTGCTCCACGGCGTACAGAAAGATGGCCAGGTTCATCCCCTCCCACACAAACCTGGCTGCTTCAGCACCCGTGCGATGCGGCTGATGTGCTCCACGGCGTACAGAAAGATGGCCAGGTTCATCCCCTCCCACACCAACCTGGCTGCTTCAGCACCCGTGCGATGCGGCTGATGTGCTCCATGGCGTACAGAAAGATGGCCAGGTTCATCCCCTCCCACACACACCTGGCTGCTTCAGCACCCGTGCGATGCGGCTGATGTGCTCCACGGCGTACAGAAAGATGGCCAGGTTCATCCCCTCCCACACACACCTGGCTGCTTCAGCACCCGTGCGATGCGGCTGATGTGCTCCACGGCGTACAGAAAGATGGCCAGGTTCATCCCCTCCCACACACACCTGGCTGCTTCAGCACCCGTGCGATGCGGCTGATGTGCTCCACGGCGTACAGAAAGATGGCCAGGTTCATCGGCCGCTTACTCATCGCGTTGTGGTCCGTGAGGAACTCCTCCATGCGCGACATGAGCTCGTGGATATCGGTGATCTCGTCGTAAGAGCGTAGGCTGGGCTCCTCTGTGGGGGGGGGGGAAGAGACACCCAATTCTGTTTTACATACTGTACAAAGTGTGTTTGCCATCTGTATATAAGTCGACTACATGCAGGTGTACCAACATCCAGCCTGTGGTGGTGGACGCCTCTGAGGGGGGGGTAGGGGGAGGTTGACAGAGGCTCAAACTTGTTTCACATGTACACTTTGCTTGTCATGTTCAATGCAGTTCTACAACGGGGGTGTGCAGAGACAAGCACAGGCGTCATAGGATTGCAGGCTCCGCTCCTCTTGACTGGAGAGGATGAACATGGACACACATTTGTTAACATACTGTACGAAATTAGTCTGCCGTAGTTTCCGCACCTCAACGGCATGCAGATGCCAGCACACAGCCTGTGTTTATATCCGAGTAGTCCCTAAAGATGCAGTTGCGCAGGTGTTCCACCATCACTGTCTTGTCTGCCCTACTGCCCTCAATCACACACAGTCACTCACTCACTCACTCTTACATCACACCCCCATCACTCCTCTGACCTGTGGTGGGATCCGTGTAATCCCCGAATATGCAGTTGCGCACGTGGTCCACCGTCACCGACTTGTCCGCCCCGCTGCCCCTGCCTGCCGCCAGCAGGTGCTCAAACAGGCGGTCGAAGTCAGTCTCAAAGTGCTTCTTGATCATGAGCTTCATGTAATCCAGGAACCAGGCGCGGTCCTTGCGGTCCACCAGGCGGTCGTAAAAGACACGGAGGATCTGAAGGCAAGGAGCAGAGAGGTGGGGGGGAGGGAGACGTATGGGAGGTAGAAGGCCCTGAAACCCTAAGCCCTAAACCCTATGGGATGTAGAAGGCGCAGAGCAGAGGGTGGTGTGCATGGGACGGGCCTCACAGCCGGTATCAAAGTGCTTCAGGACCACGAGAGTTTCATGCAATCCAGGAGCCAGAGGCGGTCCTTCCGGTCAACCTCAAAGCCGGATTCAAAGTGCTATTGGACAGTGTATTTTATACAATCCAGGAGCCAGGCACGGTCCCTGCGGTCAACCTCCATGTCGGTATCAAAGGAGACCGGCGTGGTCACAAATGAAGCCTTCACAAATAAAGCCTTCGACTTTGGACCGTGACTTTAATGCAATCGAGAAGCCAGGAGTGGTCAAGAACAATGCCTTCAAAAACTGGCGTAGGACCCTCAGCGGCAGTGACAGGGTAACAAGGTCATGTAACAGGCCTCGGGTAAGCCTTCATAAAACCTCGGTGGGTGTCTGCGCGAGTAAAGATCCCAAGACAGAGAAACACTGCAGCTAGCAGTACCAGTGCCAGTACAATCGCCCGCCAACCGGCACCAGCCAGGACCTGTTTACGCTGCCTACTTCAGGATTTTGGGGCACCATGAATCAGCGGCTCTAGCAGGCTGCACCATGCACCTGTCGCCCAAGCAGGCTGCACCATGAATCAGCAAGTCTAGCGGGCTGCACCATGAACCAGTGGCTCTAGCAGGCTGCACCATGAACCAGTGGCTCTAGCAGGCTGCACCATAAATCAGTGGCTCAAGCAGGCTGCACCATGAACCAGCGGCTCTAGCAGGCTGCACCATGAACCAGCGGCTCAAGCAGGCTGCACCATGAACCAGCGGCTCTAGCAGGCTGCACCATGAACCAGCGGCTCAAGCAGGCTGCGCCATGAACCAGTGGCTCAAGCAGGCTGCACCATGAACCAGTGGCCCAAGCAGGCTGCACCATGAACCAGCGGCTCTAGCAGGCTGCACCATGAACCAGCGGCTCAAGCGGGCTGCACCATGAACCAGCGGCCCAAGCAGGCTGCACCATGAACCAGCGGCTCTAGCAGGCTGCACCATGAACCAGCGGCTCAAGCGGGCTGCACCATGAACCAGCGGCCCAAGCAGGCTGCACCATGAACCAGCGGCTCTAGCAGGCTGCACCATGAACCAGCGGCTCAAGCGGGCTGCACCATGAACCAGCGGCCCAAGCAGGCTGCACCATGAACCAGCGGCCCAAGCAGGCTGCACCATGAACCAGCGGCTCAAGCAGGCTGCACCATGAACCAGCGGCTCTAGCAGGCTGCACCATGAACCAGCGGCTCTAGCAGGCTGCACCATGAACCAGCAGCTCTAGCAGGCTGCACCATGAACCAGTGGCTCTAGCAGGCTGCACCATGAACCAGTGGCTCAAGCAGGCTACACCATGAATCAGCGGCTCAAGCAGGCTGCACCATGAACCAGTGGCTCTAGGAGGCTGCACCATGAACCAGTGGCCCAAGCAGGCTGCACCATGAACCAGCGGCTCTAGCAGGCTGCACCATGAACCAGTGGCCCAAGCAGGGTGCATCATGAACCAGCGGCTCTAGCAGGCTGCGCCAAGAACCAGTGGCTCTAGCAGGCTGCACCATGAATCAGCGGCTCAAGCAGGCTGCACCATGAACCAGCGGCTAAAGCAGGCTGCACCATGAACCAGCAGCTCTAGCAGGCTGAACCATGAACCAGCGGCTCTAGCAGGCTGCACCATGAACCAGCGGCCCAAGCAGGCTGCACCATGAACCAGCGGCCCAAGCAGGCTGCACCATGAACCAGCGGCTCAAGCAGGCTGCACCATGAACCAGCGGCTCTAGCAGGCTGCACCATGAATCAGCGGCCCAAGCAGGCTGCACCATGAACCAGTGGCTCAAGCAGGCTGCACCATGAACCAGCGGCTCTAGCAGGCTGCACCATGAACCAATGGCTCTAGCAGGCTGCACCATGAACCAGCGGCTCTAGCAGGCTGCACCATGAACCAGCGGCTCTAGCAGGCTGCACCATGAACCAGTGGCTCAAGCAGGCTGCATTACCTGCCCTATTTTATGTCTAAGGCCCCCCCCACTTACAGAAATGGGCACGTTGTCGATCAAGGTGATGGAAATGGTGGATCGACGCCCGTAACACCAGGCAGTTTAAGGACTTCCTATCGGCCAGCGGCCCTCCTTTACACATCACGTAAATTACCGTCTTCTCTTCATCCCGCACGCCCAATACCCACCTCGTGCCCCCCTCCCCTCTCCCCCACCTCCTGATCCCCTCTCCCCCACCTTGTGCCCCCCTCCCCTCTCCCCCACCTCCTGGTCCCCTCTCCCCCACGCCCGTGGCCCCCTCCCCTCCCCCACTAGCATAATTAAAGATGCAAATGATAACACAGGGCCAACAATATAAGCTAACTAATCAAAGGGAAAAAACGAACCCCTCCGCCCCCTCACTCGGCCACATGACTTTCCAAGCCCCCCTGCCCCCCCTCCCAAGCAGCCCCAACGTGGACCCCCAACCTCTCTGCCCCCCCCTCCCCGCGACCCCAACCTTCACCCTGTCACCCACCCCCCTCATGCACCCAAAGCCTCATGTACTTCTCCTTGCCCGACCCCCCGGCGGCAACCCCAACCTACACCCCCACCCACCTCATGCACCCAAAGCCTCATGTACTTCTCCTTGCCCGCCCCCCCCGGCGGCAACCCCAACCTTCACCCCCACTCACCTCATGCACCCAAAGCCTAATGTACTTCTCCTTGCCCGCCCCCCCCGGCGGCAACCCCAACCTTCACCCCCACCCACCTCATGCACCCAAAGCCTCATGTACTTCTCTTTGCCCGCCCCCCCCGGCGGCAACCCCAACCTTCACCCTGCACCCACCTCATGCACCCAAAGCCTCATGTACTTCTCCTTGCCCGCCCCCCCCGGCGGAAGCCTGTTTGGCTTGATGAGCAGGAAGCCCTGCATGACCCGGCTGATGTCCCGCAGGTTGAACGTGTAATGGCTCTTGGTGGGGGTCGGCAGCAGACAGGTCACCACCTTCTGGTACACGTCCAGGGTGCCTGCCACCACACTATTGTGCAGCTCCTGCAAACAGAGGAGCAGGATCGGCATGCATATGGGGGGCACAGGTCGAGTTGAGGCGCCTTCTGGTACACGACCAGGTGCCTGCCACCACACTATTGCGCAGCTCCTGCATATGGGGGGCACAGGTCGAGGCGCCTGAAGGTACATGTCCAGGGTGCCTGCTACCTGGCTGCTGCGCAGCCCCTTCAAGCAGCGGTGCAGGGAAGATGGCATGCAGAGGGGCGGAGGAGCACAGGGTGAGGTGAGGCACCTTCGGGTAAACGTCCAGGGTGCCTGCTACCACACTCTTACGAAGCTCCTGCAAACAGAGGAGCAGGAGCGGCATGCAGAGGGGGAGGTGAGACCCCTTGAGGTATACATCCAGGATGCCCGCCAACACACTGTTGCGCAACTCAAGCATGTTGGCGCGCCAGGGGCAGGTGAGGCACCTCCGGGTACACATGTCCAGAGCTCCTGAATTAAATTAAGTATTAATTAACTATTACCGGTGATCATAAATTATTAATTAATGAATGAATCAAATGAATAAATAGACTACCGGATGTTCCCTGAGGCATGGATCAAGAAAGCCAAACGTCCGGCCTTACCACCCTGTTGCCGAGAGCTCCAGCACACCAATTACCCCCACCTTGATGTTTGGCGTGAAGTCCGCCGTGAGCGCCCAGTCCAGGATGGTGGAGAAGATGCGCTTCATTGTGGTGTCGTCGAAGTCCACGATGGAGAGCGTGTTGAAGTGGCGCGTGTAGCGAGAGGTCACATTGTTGCGGCCGCCGCCGGGCGGGCCCATGGCCGCGACGAACAGCACGTCGTCCATGCGGCGGAAGGTGTTCTGCCGGTCGTACCAGCCGCCATGGTCCATGTACTGACGCAGCAGCTCGATCGGCGGCTGGGCGCCGTAGGTCTCGAGCTGTATGCCACGGGGTTAAGAGTTCAGGGTTTAGGGTTAGGGTTAAGGGTTTAGGGTCTAGGGCCGCTGGGCGCCGTAGGTCTCGAGCTGTACACCGCGGGCAGGGCAGGAATACAAATATTTACCGTTGGAAACAGAAGCGACACCCAGGAAATAACCATTGTTTCGAAACAGTACTGCTACTGCTACTGCTACTGCCACTGCTACTGCCACTGTTACTGCCACTGTCACTGCTACTGCCACTGATACTGATACTGCCACTGATACTGATACCGCCACTGCTACTGCCACTGTCATTGATACTGCTACTGACACTGCTACTGTCACTGCTACTGCCACTGCTACTGCCAGTGATACTGCCACTGCCACTGCCACTGCTACTGCCACTGCTACTGCTACTGCTACTGCCACTGCTACTGGGTTACAGGCTGCTTATCGCTTCCGACTTGTGGCGGCTAAAACACCACCATCTAATACACCATCTGATGCACCAGGGTTGTGGTTGGGGGGTAGGGTCCACAAACATCAGCGCCTGCTTACCTTAAGGCAGGTTGCCCCTACCCGGATTCATCCCCCCCCCCATCAGATCCGTCAAGATCCACCCAGATCTGCACACCCACGTAAGGCAAATTGATTTCTTCCACAAAGATCAGCGCCTGCTTGCCTTGAGGCAGGTTGCCCCTACCCGGATCCATACCCCCCCATCAGATCCGCTGAGATCCACCCAGATCTGCACACCCACCTAAGGCAAGTTGATTTCGTCCACAAAGATCAGCACCTAATTGCCTTGAGGCAGGTTGCCCCTACCCGGATCCATACCTCCCCACCCAGATCCGCACACCCACCTGAGGTATGTTCAGGTCCTCCACAAAGATCAGCCCCTGCTTACCCACAGGCAGCTCGCCCCTATCCGGATCCATGCCTCCCATCCGATCCGTTCAGATCCGCTGAGATCCCCGCAGATCTGCACACACCCACCTGAGGCATGTTCAGGTCGTCCACGAAGATCAGCGCCTGCTTGCCCACGGGCGGCCCGAAGACGCCCTTGCGCCTGCGGTCCAGCTTGGCGTCGATCAGGTGCTGCGCCATGTTGGCGGTCGCACGCGCGCTGAAGCCGATCACATTGGGAGGCACGTACTCCTCACTGGGCAGGCCGTACAGGTAGGTCTGGACCAGGACAGACTTGCCTGTGCACGGAACACGCAGGAGGAGTTTTGAACTGCACGCCTTCTTATTCTCTCTTTGAAGTGCTGGCAAGGGGCCTGTCACTAGGGGGGTCGGACTAGTCCCCCGACACCCCTGGCTTATAATGCTACCCCATGGTTGGCGCCTTAGCACACGGAAGAATCGACTGGCGCCCAGGACTTGAGCCATTGAATACAAAATGGAACATCGCTTTTTTCCCTGGTCGATTCCTCGTTGTGCAAAGGCGCCAACCGGGCACTGAGAGCCCCTGTTTAGGGGACAAGTCCGACCCCCTAGTGACAGGCCCCTTCTGCTGGCTGGGCAAGCCGTTCAAGTTCGTCTGGACCACTGCAGACTTGCCTGTACACACTTCATGCAGGGAGTATCGAGTCTTATTGCAATTTTATGACCAGTGCAGCTTTTTAGACTGCTTGATGGGCAGGCCGTACAAACAGGTCTACACCGTCACAGACTGGCAGGATGAGTTTCTTCTCCAGATTTGATTTCTGTATACATGCTTTTTTAACCCTCATAATTCATACTCTTTGGGGGCGAGGGGCACATTCAAATAAGAACGATCAAATGTCGATTCCAGTTTTTGGTCGAAAATCGAGATTTTCTGTCTAAATTTTGCCCAAAGCGGCTGTACAAAAACCGTCCATTCGTAACAGAAGGAGGGAAAACCAAACATACGGCACAGCTTCTGACCTGCTCACTGGTCGGGATGTACAGGAAGAAAGGTCCAGACCAGCAAGGACTTACCTGAAACCAGGGCGCTGAAAAAGTGTTTTTTGTCCGAGATTTTAACTCAGTTCTCCCCCCCCCCGGTAGTTTCATTGGCATACCTCAGATTAAATTTCATCGTTGTATACCGAGGATGGTTTCCTTTTTACGCCAGATTTAGGTCCAGATTGTTGATGCTCCATTTGGTTTCAGGGCACCATGGGCATGCCAAGCATGGAGGCACGCATGGTCAGGTCCCACCGTACCATGACTCAGCTTGCTGTGAGAACATATAAATGTATTTCAAGCAAGTCATGGCTCGTAAAAAGGAACTAATTTCAAGTCGAAATAGAAAGTGAAGACTCAAGACTCAAGTCGCCAAGACTCAAGTCGCCAAAAGAACGAATAAGAATCATTTGAAGTCAGCGGTCGCTCAAAACCCGTTAACACTACTCGAAATAAAAAGTAAACCAGGTCAGCCCTGACTCCCCGTCCCGCCAGCTCCTCACCCGTTCCCGTGGGCCCGACAACCAGCAGCGGGCAGCGGCTCCTCACGTTCTTGTCCAGCAAGTAGGTGTAGCGCACGGTGTCCACCGTGGGAACGATGACCTTGCGGAACTTGGCGTCAGAGGGGATGAGGCTGGAGTCAATCAAACTGGACCAGGAGCGCCAACTGCGGGGGGGCAGAAGGTTGACGGTTCACAGTTTTGGTGGTTCAGGGTTCAGGTGTGATGACCTTGCGGAACTTGGCGTCAGAGGGGATGAGGCTGGCATCAATCATGCTGGACCAGGAGCGCCGACTGCAGAGGGGGCAGGGAGAGCAGGGAGGGCAGAGGGTTTAGGTTTCAGGGCAAGAGTAGGGTTCAGGGCTCGGGGATGGGGATTCAGAGCATTGAGGGTTTGCAGTATGGGGGTTAAGGGTTCAGGTATGATGACCTTGCGGAACTTGGCGCCAGAGGGGATGAGGCTGGCATCAATCATGCTGGACCAGGAGCGCAAACTGCAGAGGGAGGGCAGGGAGGGCAGGGAGGGCAGAGGGTTTAGGTTTCAGGATACAGGGCCAGGGTTGGGTTCAGGGCTCGGGGATGGGGATTTAGAGCGTTGACAGTTTGGGGGTTAAGGGTTCAGGTATGATGACCTTGCGGAACTTGGCGTCAGAGGGGATGAGGCTGGCATCAATCATGCTGGACCAGGAGCACAAACTGCAGAGGGAGGGCAGGGAGGGCAGGGAGGGCAGAGGGTTTAGGTTTCAGGATACAGGGCCAGGGTTGGGTTCAGGGCTCGGGGTTCAGGATTCAGAGCGTTCAGGGTTCAGGAATCAGGAGGTTGAGGTTTCAGGTATGATGACCTCGGTATCCTCGAGGATGAGGCTGGCGTCTTGCATGCTGGACCGAGAGCACCAAGCCACAGGGGATCAGGTTCAGGGTGATAATTGTGCCCTGGGCGCATACACCCAATACTCTCGAGGCCGCAAACATCTAGGTTAGGGTTAAGGGTTTGGGGTTTAGGGTTTGGGGTTAAGGGTCAAGGGTTAAGGGTTAAGGGTTAAGGGTTAAGGGTTAAGGGTTAAGGGTTAAGGGTTAAGGGTTAAGGGTTAAGGGTTAAGGGTTAAGCCAAATGTCACCAGAGCGTCATTTGTGTTCCTGGACTCGTATCCAAGGATGAAATCATACCTGTCGCTGTCAACCTCGAACACGTAGTCGTAGACCAGGGCCCCGTCGGTGCGGGGCATCAGCGCGGAGGTCAGCACCACGTGATTGACTGGGATGTCTTCGGCCAGCGTGTACCTTCAGAGGGCATGCCACATCCAGTGTTTTTTGTAATTTGAAATATAATCGAAATGTGAATTGTGTCAGTGCCAGCTCGGCCACCTTTGACGGGTTCAGGGTTTAGGGTTTAGGGTTTAGGGTTAAGGGTTTAGAGGTAAGGGCTGGGGGGCTGCTTGGGCCCCCGTCCACAGGTGGGATATGCTGCACCAGGTCCCCATGGCTGTAGGCCGCAATGTAGCTGGATGGTGGCTGAATGGTAGCCGAATGGTAGCCGATTGATAGCTGGTGGTAGCTAAATGGTAGCTGATAGGCAGCTGAATGGTAGCCGAACGGTAGCCAAATGGTAGCTGGATGGTAGCTGAATGGTAGCTAAATGATAGCCGAATGATAGCTGGTGGTAGCTTAATGGTAGCTGAATGGTAGCCGAACGGTAGCCAAATGGTAGCTGGATGGTAGCTGAATGGTAGCCGGATGGTAGCCGAAGCTCCCCAAGATAAACCCCACTGCCCACGATACCCACTTCTCTCCAGAGGGGCTACAGTAGTCCAGGAGCTTCCCCGCCGCGGCCGCCCGCACAAACGCGTCAAAGTGGATCCGGTCCTCGTTGGTTGCGCAACTGCAGCCGATGGACCATACCAGGCTGAACACAAACACGCTCTCCACATGCAGCCGCACGCGATCGGCGCCTAGCGCCTCGAATGTGGTCACGTCCTGCGACAGGGGCGGTCGGGAACAAGATCGGGTCTACTTGTGCGTCTGAACATTTGTATGTACGTTTGTTTGTGCATTTATTTGTATCTTCGTTTGTGAATTTGCTTGTGTGTTTGTTTGCGCCTTCGTCTGTGTGCTCGTTTGTGCATTTACTTGCAGGCGCGCTACTCACTGTTCATGTGTTTGATTGCTTGTGTGCATGTCCGTTTGCTTGTGTGTGTTTGTCTATAATTTTTTTTAAATGCCCCTCTCCCGCTATATTGAATGCTCCTCACGGGCAGCAGTGCGCCCTGCTCGCTCCCCTCCTGCTCCCTCCTCTACAGGTCATACCACCCATACCTGGAAATGCACAGTCAGCGCTGTAAAGTTGCGCATGAGTGCTGTGACCAGCTGGCCGTCCAGAGTGGGTGCCGCCTCCTTCAGGTCTCGACGCAAGAAGCGCAGCGAGACGGGGACCAGCCAGTCAAACAGCCCCAGCAGGTGGTCCTTCTCCTCCTGCGAGGCAAGGGAGGGGAATGAGGCAATCAGAGAGGTGTAAGAGCATCAGCTGGCAGTGCAGCAGGTGAAATGTGTGGGTGAGAGGTGCAGGTGAGGTGCGTGGGTGTGAAAGGTGTAGGGAAGAGGTGTGGGTGAGAGGTGTGGGTGAAATGTGAAGATTGATTGATGTGAGGCAGAGGGAGGGAAGACACGGGGCCCAACTGCTGGTACGGCACAGGGTTGATGTGAGGCAGAGGGAGGGAAGACATGGGGCCCAACTGCTGGTACGGCACAGGGTTGATGTGAGGCAGAGGGAGGGAAGACACGGGGCCCAACTGCTGGTACGGCACAGGGTTGATGTGAGGCAGAGGGAGGGAAGACACGGGGCCCAACTGCTGGTACGGCACAGGGTTGATGTGAGGCAGAGGGAGGGATGACACGGGGCCCAACTGCTGGTACGGCACAGGGTTGATGTGAGGCAGAGGGAGGGAAGACACGGGGCCCAACTGCTGGTACGGCACAGGGTTGATGTGAGGCAGAGGGAGGGAAGACACGGGGCCCAACTGCTGGTACGGCACAGGGTTGATGTGAGGCAGAGGGAGGGAAGACACGGGGCCCAACTGCTGGTACGGCACAGGGTTGATGTACTTTCATCAACTCGTCGAGCTCGCAGGGTGAATGTACTTTCATGTTGGTGTGAAGATTGAATGTGTGAGTGAGGTGTGAGTTGAATGTGTGAGAGGTGTGGGTGTAAGTGAGAAGCATGGGCAACATGAGAGGTTGAGAGGAGACAGAGATGCCCACCTCAGCAATGTATTTGGGAGGCACATTCATAGATGCACCGCTGGCACCGCACAACATCCTGAACACCCCCCACCCCAATCAATTCAGCCACCTCAGCCATGAAATCGGGTTGCGTGTTGAAGTGTTGATCCAGCTCAGCCCCAGGTGCCTCCAACCCTGCTCATGCGGCTCCAGATACACCATTATGTAGTGGCACACGGTGGCATTGCACACCACCCACTCACTCACTCACTCACTCACTCACTCACTCACTCACTCACTCACTCACTCACTCACTCACTCACTCAACCACCCACTCACTCACTCACTCACTCACTCACTCACTCACTCACTCACTCACTCACTCACTCACTCACTCACTCACTCACTCACTCACTCACTCACTCACTCACTCACTCACTCACTCACTCACTCACTCACTCACTCACTCACTCACTCACTCACTCACTCACTCACTCACTCACTCACTCACTCACTCACTCACTCACTCACTCACTCACTCACTCACTCACTCACTCACTCACTCACTCACTCACTCACTCACTCACTCACTCACTCACTCACTCACTCACTCACTCACTCACTCACTCACTCACTCACTCACTCACTCACTCACTCACTCACTCACTCACTCACTCACTCACTCACTCACTCACTCACTCACTCACTCACTCACTCACTCACTCACTCACTCACTCACTCACTCACTCACTCACTCACTCATCCACCCACCCACCCACCCACTCACTCACTCACTCACTCACTCACTCACTCACTCACTCACTCACTCACTCACTCACTCACTCACTCACTCACTCACTCACTCACTCACTCACTCACTCACTCACTCACTCACTCACTCACTCACTCACTCACTCACTCACTCACTCACTCACCCACTCACTCACTCACTCACTCACTCACTCACTCACTCACTCACTCACTCACTCACTCACTCACTCACTCACTCACTCACTCACTCACTCACTCACTCACTCACTCACTCACTCACTCACTCACTCACTCACTCACTCACTCACTCACTCACTCACTCACTCACTCACTCACTCACTCACTCACTCACTCACTCACTCACTCACTCACTCACTCACTCACTCACTCACTCACTCACTCACTCACTCACTCACTCACTCACTCACTCACTCACTCACTCACTCACTCACTCACTCACTCACTCACCTCGGCCATGCAATTGGGAAGTGTGTTGATCCAGCTGAACGCTAGAGGCATTCAGTCCAGCTAATGCGGCTCCAGATCACGCAGCTGCACACCTTGGAACTGCACACCACCGGTCCACCCACCCACTCACCCACTCACCCTACCATCCATCCAATCACCCACTCACCCCAGCCATGAATCGAGAGGCATAATCCAGCTCAGCAATAGGGGCCTCCATCCCAGCTGATGTGGTTCCAGGCACACCATTCCGCAGCGGGACACGGAGGCATGGCACACCACTGACCCACCCACCCACTCACCCACCCACTCACCCACCCACCCACCCACTCACCCACTCACTCACTCACTCACTCACTCACTCACTCACTCACTCACTCACTCACTCACTCACTCACTCACTCACTCACTCACTCACTCACTCACTCACTCACTCACTCACTCACTCACTCACTCACTCACTCACTCACTCACTCACTCACTCACTCACTCACTCACTCACTCACTCACTCACTCACTCACTCACTCACTCACTCACTCACTCACTCACTCACTCACTCACTCACTCACTCACTCACTCACTCACCTCAGACATTAAATTGGGCAGCGCGTTGATCAATCTCAGCAACATGGGCCTCTACCCCAGCTGATTTGCCTCTGGGTACACCATTCCGCAGCGGGACATAGTGGCACGACACACCACCAACCCACCCACTCACCCACCCACTCACCCACCCACTCACCAACCCACCCACTCACCCGAGCCATGCAATCGGGCAGCGTGTTAATCCAGCTCAGCACCAAGGGCCTCCACCCCAGCTGATGCGGCTCCAGATACACCATCCCGCAGCGGGACACAGTGGCGGGGGAGGCGACGGCCAGGTCAGCCACCTCAAAGATCATATTCATGGACGGGCTCATGGATATGATCTCGCCTGGGGGGAGAGGGTTCAGGGTGTCAGGATTTAAGGTTTAGGATTTTGGGTTGACAATTTCGTGTACAGGGTTCAAGGTGGACAGACCATGGTTAAAGGTTTAGGGTCAAGGGTTTAATGTTTGTATTTGAGGGTTCAATGTTTTGGTCGAGGGTTGAGGGTTGAGGGTTCAAGGTTGACTTTCGCCCAAGGAGCCAGCAGGAAGCTGCTGTGGCCACAGGGGACACAAGGAGCCAAGCAGGGCAGGTCATGGTGTCAGGCTTGAACAGCACAGCACACAGTAGCACTCACATCAACAACAGTGTGATGAGCAAAAGTGGTTCAAAATGATCGTCTTCGTCAGGTCTGAGAGTCAACACAGGACCTTCCTTCTGTAAAAACTACGTCTGTCCCGCTGAGGTCTGCTCTATATGCTCTGAGACAGCATATGCCCCTCATTCTCTCTCTTTCTTCCTCTCTGCTCTATATTCCCCCCTCTTTCTCTCGTATCCCCTATTTCTCCTCTTTCCCCCACTTTCTCCCTCTCTGCTCTCTCCGTCCCCCTCTTTTCCCTCTCTTTTCCCCTCGTTCTCCCTCTTTCACACCCGCATCCCCACCCACCTGAGTTGAGGCAGAGCTTTTTGTTGTCGTCGAGCACCGTGTTCATGTTCTCAATCCAGATGGCGTCCACCGGCCCGTCCAGCACCATCCACTTGCGGTGTGGCAGGGGGTTGCTCGCCACGGCGCGGTACGTCACGGCAAGGATGCCATCTGTCCACTCATGAGTGACCGGGTCAAACTGAGGGGGCAGATCCAAGAGGGCAGAGCCAAGGGGTGGGAGGTCTCAGGCAGCTTGAGGTGAGGGGGGAGAGGTCAGGCAACAAGTGTGATTGTGTCAAACTGAGGGGGCAGATCCAAGAGGGCAGATCCAAGGGGTGGGAGGTCTCAGGCAGCGTGAGGTGAGGGGGGAGAGGTCAGGCAACATGTGTGATTGGGCCAAACTGAGGGGGCAGATCCAAGAGGGCAGATCCAAAGGTTGCGAGATCTCAGGCAGCATGAGGTGGGGGCAGATCTAGGGGTGGACTGGCCAGGCAACATGGGGGGGGGGCATAATGAAAGACCTAGGGATACACACACACACATGCGTCACACACACACACACACAAACAAACACACAGTACCCTGAACCCCTTAGCACCTGACCGTACAGCTGCCCCATGGTGATTGACTTGGGGTTGATGACGTGGTGCTCCGCCTTGGTCTGCCCCTCCTCCCCGCGCTGCTCCATGAGAGTCAGCGCCTCAGCCAGCACGCGGTACGAGCAGGTCTTGCCGCTGAACGGCAGGCCCACGATCATCAGACCGTGACGCACCACAATCATTTCATACAGCTGGATGCTCTGGAAGGAGAGGCGGAGGGTGATGGGGGAGGGGGGGGGGGGGGGCGGAGTTCAAGGGGGGAAGAGGAGGAGGAGGGAGAGGGGTGGGTGGGAGCGGAGTTCCAGGGGGAGGGAGGATCATGAGGGAGGATTGTGGGGGGGGGAGGGGAGGATGGGGGGTAAGGAGCACAGGATGATGGACATTTTTATGGGTTGATGGGTGAAAATAGAAAGAGCAGGGGGGGGGGGGGTTACGGAGATCAAGGGGGGCTCGCAGGATAGGAAAGACGGACGCCATGAGGGGGAGGGTAGGAGGGAGGCTGGATGATGAAGATACTATTGGTAGTAGCGGTAGTAGTAGTAGAGGGAGGGGAGGCAGGGGGGGGAGTGAGGAGATTTCAGGGTTGGGGGACACTGGGGTATGCCAGCATTGTATTTGGTGTGCTCAAAGGCCTAACCTGCTCTTATATGCTATGGTAAGTGATGCACCTTTACCTGTTGAAGGGGCCTGCTAAGTAACACTAAGTAACGCTGAGTCACGCTAAGTAACGCTAAGTAACGCTGAGTCACGTTAAGTAACGCTAAGTAACACTTAAGTAACGCTGAGTCACGCTAAGTAACGCTGAGTAACGCTGAGTCACGCTAAGTAACGCTACGTAACGCTAAGTAACGCTGAGTCACGCTAAGTAAGGCCCCTTCAACACACATCACAACCTATAAGAAAGAAAAGGAGGAACGTGCTAAAAATTGGGTGCTTGAGAGTCAAGGAAAACAGCGCAGCATGGGAGGGAACTTCATCCTTGCCGCAACGATTAAGCTTAAGTCCAGCTGACGCTCCCCTGGATTGTGTTCACCCGCGGAGAGTACTGAACCACCTGATGTATCCTCTTGATGTGTTCTCATCCCGTTAACAGCAATCAAACACTGACCCAGCTGACGCTCGCTCTGGATTGTGTTTACATTTGGTGAAAAACAATAGAGCACTGCCCCACCTGAAGCTCGCTTTGGATTGGTTAACATTCGAAAAAACAATATTGAGCATTGACCTAGCTGATAACTCGTGCTAGGCTCTGGATTTTCAACTTGAAAACAAAAAAAACGAGCACTAACCTAGCTGATGCGTGCTCTGGATTGCGAGCTTGTCCATCAAAATAAATGTCATGACGCCCTCACCTTGAGCAGGAAGTACTCCGTAGGCTGCAGGTTCATCTTGAGGCACACGTCCTCCATGGCCACTTCCATCTTCTTATAGTCGGGCTTGGGCAGGACCACGCCGGGGAACAGGTCACTGATGATACCCTGAGGTGGGGGGGGGGGGGTCAGGGGTTAGGGTGTAGGGTGTAGGGTATAGGGTAAAGGGTTTAGGGTACTCCCCCCCTAAACCCTTAACCCGGGAACAGGTCACTAATGATACCCTGAGGTGGGGAAGGGGGACACAGGTCAAAAGAAAAAGATGGAGGAGGGAGGAGGGAGGCACTGGCCAGAAAAGTGGGATGGCAGAGGGGGGGAGGAGGTAGTGGGACACCTGTCAGAGAGGTGGGAGGGAGGAGGGAGGAGGGTGGGGGAGGCAGGGCAGGGGGGGCTATGACAGTTTGCACATGTTAAGAGTCGAAGGGTAAAGGGTTCAAGGTTCAAGGAACAGAGCTTTCCTGAAACCACGGCGCGTCGTGTGACAGGAGCTTTCACAGGTGGGGGGCTAAGGGTTTGGTAATGAAGGGGCAGGGCTTGCCTGGAACAGCGGCACATCGTGAGACAGGAACTTGCAAAGGTCAATGGTTGAGGGATTGGGGGTTTAGGGTAAAAGGTTTAAGGGGCAGGGCTTGCCTGGAACAGCGGCACATCGTGAGACAGGAACTTGCACAGGTTGACGTCGATGATGGAGCGCAGCATCAGGACCAGCTCGTTCTGTTCGGGGAAGCGGCGCTTGAGGTTGCCGGCAGCACGCAGGACTGCAATCACGGCACGCATGCCTGCAAAGGGGGGGGGAGGCAGGCAGAGTGCAAGGGTGAGCCGCAGTCAGAGTGGTCCTGGCTGGACAGCTGCTCCTTCCCCCAATGCACAAACATCACCCACCATCCACCTACCATAATCACAGTGATCCTAGCCATACAGCTGCTCCTTATTACAACACATATACATACCCTCCGTCCCTCCCACCACCTACCTTCCAAAGTCAATGTGGTCCCGGCTGAACAGCTGCTCAATGTCCCAACACCCACCCACCCACACACACACCTCCTATCACCCACAATCATCAAAGTGGTCCTAGCTTAACATCTGCTGCTTCCCCCAGCACATCAACACGACCTCCCCCAAACCTCCCCAAACCACCACAGCGATCCTATCCAGACAGCTGTTTCCCCTCCCAGCACATACACACCTCCCCACACACACCTCAGCTGTCGTGGTCCTGGCTGAACAGCTGCTCGTTCCCTCAATAAACAAACACACACATGTCCCTCCCCCTCCCCCCAGCCACCGTATTCGTAGTGGTCCTGGCTGAACAGCTGATCGTTCCCTCAATACACAAACACACACAGATGACCCCCCCCTCTCCCCACCCACCGTAGTCATAGTGGTCCTGGCTGGACAGCTGCTCTGAGCACAGCTTGTAGCACTGCACGATTTTCTTGGAGCACTCGCGCGCAGCCAGGTACCCGTTAGAGTAGAGGATGATCTCACTGATCATTGCGTAATCGGGCACCATCATGGCCACTGTGCGGAACAGGGCCTGAGGGGGAACATGCACAGAGGGGGAGGGGTGCAGTCAGTGGGAGGAGCAGACCAGCAGAGTCGCTTGGAGTCAACGATGATCATGGCATAGTCGGGCACCATGGCCACGGTACGGAACAAGGCCTGAGGGGGAACATGCACAGAGGGGGAGGGTTGCAGTCAGTGGGAGGAGCAGACCAGCAGAGTCGCTTGGAGTGAACGATGATCATGGCATAGTTGGGCACCATCATGGCCACGGTACGGAACAAGGCCTGAGTGGGGACATGCACAGAGGGGGAGGGTTGCAGTCAGTGGGAGGAGCAGACCAGCAGAGTCGCTTGGAGTGCACGATGATCATGGCATAGTCGGGCACCATCATAGCCACTGTGCAGAACAAGGCCTGAGTGGGAACATGCACAGAGGGGGAGGGGTGCAGTCAGTGGGAGGAGTAGACCAGCAGAGTCGCTTGGAGTGCACGATGATCATGGCATAGTCGGGCACCATCATGGCCACGGTACGGAACAAGGCCTGAGGGGGAACATGCACAGAGGGGGAGGGTTGCAGTCAGTGGGAGGAGCAGACCAGCAGAGTCGTTTGGAGTGAACGATGATCATGGCATAGTTGGGCACCATCATGGCCACTGTGCAGAACAAGGCCTGAGGGGGAACATGCACAGAGGGGGAGGGTTGCAGTCAGTGGGAGGAGCAGACCAGCAGAGTCGTTTGGAGTGAACGATGATCATGGCATAGTCGGGCACCATCATGGCCACTGTGCAGAACAAGGCCTGAGAGGGAACATGCACAGAGGGGGAGGGTTGCAGTCAGTGGGAGGAGCAGACCAGCAGAGTCGTTTGGAGTGAACGATGATCATGGCATAGTCGGGCACCATCATGGCCACGGTACGGAACAGGGCCTAAAGGGGAGAATTCAGAGGGGGGGATGCTAGCAGTCAGTGGGAGGAGCAGAGCCGTTTTGAGTGGAGGATGATGTCGCTGATCATTGCGTAGTCGGGCACCATCATGGCCACGGTACGGAACAGGGCCTGAGGGGGGTGCGTGCACATGGGGGAAGGGTTGCAGTCAGTGGGAAGATCAGACCAGCAGAGCCTTTAAGAGTGGAGGCAGATCTGGCTGATCATTGCGTAGTCAGGCACCATCATGGCCACTGTGCGGAATAGGGCCTGAGGGGGGCGCGTGCACAGGGGGGGAGGGGTGCAGTCAGTGGGAGGAGTAGACTAGCGGAGCCATTTTGAGTGGAGGTTGATCTCGCTGATCATGGCGTAGTCGGGCACCATCATGGCCACTAAACGGAACAGGGCCTGAAGGGGAGCATGCGAAGGGAGGAGGGGTGCATCCAGTGAGAGGAGCAGAGCCTGTTGAAGTAGAGGATGATGTCGCGGATCATGGCATAGTCTGGCACCACCATGATGATGGTACAGGACAGGGCCTCAAGGGTGTAAGTTAAGACAGAGGGAGGGGGGGGGGCAGCAGGGAGGGTGGAAGATGTGGCCTGCTAGGGGAGCAGATACGAGCTGCCCTTACATCCCCTCTGCACACACCCTCTGCACATTGCTCACTGATCCAAACTGCCCTCATATCCCCTCTCTCCACACAGCCTCCGCTTCCTGCTCACCTTGGGGTTATCTGTCAGGTCTGACCAGCCCGCATAGCCCCCTCTCCCCACACGAGCTCCTCACTACACTCAGCTCCCAGCTACCCTCTACTACCCACTACTCCCCACCACTTCCTGCTCACAAAGCCTCACTCTTCTAGAGGTTGTCAGGCAGATCTACCCCGGCTGCATAGCCCTCTCTCCCCTTATGCGCTCCTCGCTACCCTAAACTTCCCGCTACACTCTGCTCCCCACCACTCCCTGCTCTCTGTCCCCGCTCTCCTTGACTTTTCCAGCAGATCCGACCCGCCTGCACATCCCGGGTTCATCGTAATAGTGCTCCACTTGAGCTGCATCTTGGTCCCCACACCCTCCTTGCTCCTGCTCCTCACTCCCCTTCAGATTGTGAGGGCAGGTCCAACCTGCCTTCACATCCCCTTTCCCCTCACCCTCCTCGCCCCTGCTCCCCACCACCCTCCGCTCCTCACATGTCCCTGCTCTCTGCTCCCTGCTCACCTTGAGGTTATCAGTCAGGTCTGACCTGTCCCTATATCCCTCTCTCGCTACACTCAGCTCCCCTGCCCCTTCTGCTCCCCACTACTCCCTGCCCCCCATTCCTCGCTCACCTTAAGGTTGTCCGGCAAGTCCGACCTGCCCGCATACCCCGGGTTCATCGTGATGGCGCACCATGCACTCCACTTGAGCTGCATCTCGGTCCCCTCAAACACGAACTGCTTGAGCTTGGCCGCGACGGCGCGCTGGATGTCCAGCACCTGCTGCGCCACCACGGACAGCACCTGCACGATTTGTAAACATCAGGGTTCAGGGTCCGACATGGGCTGCGCCACCACGGCAATTAATGCCCACAATATGAAGATTAGGGGTCAGGGTTAAACACCGGCTGCGCCACCACACACATTAGGGGTTTAATACGGGCTGCGACAGACATGACGATCAGGCACCCCCATCGCATCCATCTACCTCCAGATAAAGGCTGTTAGGGCTTAGGGTTGAGGTGACCCCTAAAACGTCATATCTTGTACCGCTCACCTCCAGGTTGATGCGGTTGAACTCGTCGAAGCACGCCCAGGCGCCGCTGGAGGCCAGGCCCTTAAAGAACTTGGCCATGGCCAGGTAGTCCAGAGAGTCGGAGCAGTTGAAGACGACACACTGCGGGTGGCAAACAGGTTGCGGGGGGACAGGACGTCGTGGATGTGCGCAGCAGAGGGGTAGGACGGGTTGGGGGGAGGGGCAGGTTGGGGGGGGGGTCAAGTTGGGGGGGGCAGGTTGGGAGGAGGCAGGTGGGGGGGGGGCAGGTCTAAAAGCTTGGCCGCGGCGGGGAAGTCCAGGGAGTCGGGCAGTTGAAGACGACACAGTAGGGAGCAATGAGGTCAGGGGTGAAGATTTTTGTCAGCAAAGGAAAAAACGGCCACGGCTTAATGGGAGATCAGGGGAACATGAGGCAGTTCAGGGGATCAGGAAGCAGTACATGGGATCATTAGGCAGCACAGGGGATCAGGAAGCAGTACAGGCACAAATCCAGGAGGCAGTGCAGCGGATCAGGAGACAATGTAACGATGACAGGAAGTGAATAGCGTCACCGACCGTCCATCAGCACCATGTGTGCACATGGAAAAGAGGACAGGACAATGCTCTCCCCGCCTGCTCCCCGCCTGCTCCTTGCCTGCTCCCCGCCTGCTCCCCGCCTGCTCCCCGCCTGCTCCCCGCCTGCACCCCGCCTGCTCCCCGTCTGCTCCCCGCCTGCTCCCCGTCTGCTCCACGTCTGCTCCCCGTCTGCTCCCCGTCTGCTCCCCGTCTGCTTCCCGCCTGCTCCCCTAACCCCGCCCGCGTCTTGCCCCCTCCCGCTCCCCGCTCCTCGCCCGCTCCCCTAACCCCGCCCGCCTCTTGCCTCCTGTCGCTCCCCGCTCCCCGCCTGCTCCCCGCCTGCTCCCCTAACCCCGCCCGCCTCTTGCCCCCTCCCGCTCCCCGCTCCTCGCCCGCTCCTCGCCTGCTCCCCGCCTGCTCCCCCAACCCCGCCCGCCTCTTGCCTCCTCCCGCTCCCCGCTCCTCGCCGCCCCCCGCCTGCTCCCCGCCTGCTCCCCTAACCCCGCCCGCCTCTTGCCCCCTCCCGCTCCCCGCTCCTCGCCCGCTCCTCGCCTGCGCCCCGCCTGCTCCCCTAACCCCGCCCGCCTCCTGCCCCCTCCCCGCTCCTCACCTGCTCATTGCCCTCCCCCTCCCAGCTCCCCGTTCCCCACCTGCTGCCCACTTCTTGCTACCCACTCCTTGCTGCCCACTCCTTACTACCCACTCCCCGCTTACTCCCCACTCCCTGCCCGCTCCTGCACCTGTCTTGCCAGCGCCTTGGCGAGGTCTTTGGTGGTTTCCGTCTTCCCAGTCCCAGCAGGACCCTCCGGGGCTCCTCCCAGGGTCAAGTGGATGGCCCCCATCAGCGTGCGGTAACACCTGAGTGGAACGGATACATGGCTCTGTCAAAGATCCCACACGAGTTCATACAATTATACACAGGGTCGAGTGGATAGCCCCCATCAGCGAGCGGTAACACCTGAGTGGAACGGATACATTACTCTTTCAAAGCAGCTGCATGGATTCATAGGGTGATGCACAGGGTCAAGTGGATGGCCCCCATCAATGTGCGGTAACACCCGAGTGGGGCGAATGCATGGTTCTGTTAAAGCTGCCACACGGATTCATACAATTACGCAAAGGGTCAAAAGTGGAGGGACCCCATCAGCGTGCGGAGTGCGTCCAGTGCGGACACATTACTTTGTCACAGATGCTGCTGCATGGATTTATGTAAATATGTAGAGGGTCAGTGGATGGCCTCAATCCACATCCACATCCACACCCGCGTGTGGAACGGACGCGTGATTCTGCCACAGCTGCTGCAAACATCCACAACAAAGTGTTGCGGCACACTACGTTGTTTTAATACAACCATCAGCCCCAGCTCTCCATCCCCCTCTCTTCAGCCCCCCTGCTGCACCCCCCTGCCAGAATCGCCCCAACCTTGCTGCTTCCTTACCTGTCCTGCGCCCCTCCCTAATGCCCCCCTCCTGTCCAAAGCCGCACCCCCCTGCTGCCCTCACCCCCCTGCCCCAAGCGCCCCCCCTACTGCCCCCTTCCCACCTGTCCGTCAGTGGTGTGATGACCAGCCGGCTGCTGTTGCCCAGGTACTCATAGCCATACTGAATGGTGGCGGACATCATGCGCATCATCACCGTGGAGCTGCGCTCGCCGTTGGGGTCCTCCTCCCAGTAGGACCGCAGCTGGGCCGTCCATTCGAAATCATTGTCATTTCGCACGTCCTGGAGGAGACGGGGGTTGAGGATCATGCCAGAGGGTGTGGATCATGCCGGAGGGTATGGATTATGCCGGAGGGTGTGCATCATGCCGGAGGGTGTGGATCATGCCGGAGGGTGTGGATCATGCCGGAGGGTGGATCATGCCGGAGGGCGTGAATCATGCCAGAGGGTGTGGATCATGCCGGAGGGTGGATCATGCCGGAGGGCGTGGATCATGCCAGAGGGTGTGGATCATGCCGGAGGGTGTGGATCATGCCGGAGGGCGTAAATCATGCCAGAGGGTGTGAATCATGCCGGAGGGTGTGGATCATGCCGGAGGGTGGATCTTGCCGGAGGGTGTGGATCATGCCGGAGGGCGTGGATCATGCCAGAGGGTGTGGATCATGCCGGAGGGTGGATCTTGCCGGAGGGTGTGGATCATGCCGGAGGGTGTGGATCATGCCGGAGGGCGTGGATCATGCCAGAGGGCGTGGATCATGCCGGAGGGTGGATCATGCCGGAGGGCGTGGATCATGCCAGAGGGTGTGGATCATGCCGGAGGGTGTGGATCATGCCGGAGGGCGTAAATCATGCCAGAGGGTGTGAATCATGCCGGAGGGTGTGGATCATGCCGGAGGGTGGATCTTGCCGGAGGGTGTGGATCATGCCGGAGGGCGTGGATCATGCCAGAGGGTGTGGATCATGCCGGAGGGTGGATCTTGCCGGAGGGTGTGGATCATGCCGGAGGGTGTGGATCATGCCGGAGGGCGTGGATCATGCCAGAGGGTGTGGATCATGCTGGAGGGTGGATCTTGCCGGAGGGTGTGGATCATGCCGGAGGGTGTGGATCATGCTGGAGGGTGTGGATCATGCCAGGGTTTGTGGATCATGTCTGGGCAGAGATTAAGCAGGCCACGAAGGTTTGCATAGGTAGTACACATCCCACCCAGCAGCCCTCCCCCCTTTGCTGCTACCACTGCCACCACGTCGCGTGCGTGGACATCCATCACCACCAACGCCTACCAGCCCACCAGCCACTGCCAGCCACCACCAGCAACCAGCACACCAGCCCACCAACCACCTCACCTTTGCTGCCAGCACCGCTACCACATCGCGTGCGTGGACGTCCATCACCACCAGTGCCCCCAGGGTGGCGCGCTGCAGCCCCGTCAGCTCGCCCCGCACAAGGTCCACAATGCGCAGCAGGTCTGATGTACACTTGTGCTCATAAGCAGCCACCGTGTTGGCCTTAATGGCGGCAGTCACATCTGTAAGGTTTGCGCGGGAGGTCAAGGGGGGTCATGGGGTGTGGGTGATGGAGGGCAGGGACGAAGAGAGAAGTCTGCAGCCGTCTTCCTCCCTACACTCCACTTCAGGGAAACGGCGCGGATGTGGCTATAGCCCCAAGCTGCGCTGCATCCTTGACCTTCACGCCCCAATAGGGTGTCGCTTTCTTTCTTACTTCACACTCCACTCCACATACTCACCTCTGCCGTGCCTAAACCCTCCTCAGCCCTCTAGCTCTCACCGCGGGTCCAGAAGATGGCCCCGTGGCAACCAGCACCACCGTGCTTACACCCACCCTCTAAAGCAGGAGTAGCCCCCTTCCCCTCCTTGCCAGGGCCCCATACTTGGCCCATACCTACCCGGGAACAGCTGCACCTAAAGCAGGTTGGTCGTGTGCCTTTCCTGTTCCTGTTCGCCTTAACTCAGCTGTCCACGAGGGCCCCTTGCGCACACGGGCTGTTTTGTTGTGTTAGCATTCCAGGTTTCTAGGGTTGGGCGGCCGGTCTCACACCTTGTTAAGTCCAAAGAAAAGAAATAGCAGCAGCAACCCTCAATTCGAGTCCAGAAAATTAGCCGTAGCAACCAGGACCACCATCCCTGGCCACTCCACACCATCAGCCCTTCTTCACCCCCTTGCCGGGATCTGTGTCTAACACACCCTTTTAGCATCCTCCCAGCCATGCAATCCCCTCGAATCTAGAAGATGGCCGTGACAACCAGCACCACCATCCCTGGCCACTCCACACCATTCGAAACAAGTCACCTATCCCAGCCTAAGTCGACAACTTTTGCAAGGAATTGCCCGCAACTCGAGTCCAGAAGATGGCCGTGACGACCAGCACCACCATGCCCGGCCACTCCAACACCATTCCTAATAAGTCTCCTACCCTAGCCTAAGCCTACAAGTTCTGCAGGGAATTGTCCGCACCTCGAGTCCAGAAGATGGCCGTAACAACCAGCACCACCATGCCCGGCCACTCCAGCACCCACTCGTTGCGCGGCTTCCCCGCATAGGCCTCGATGCCTCGGCCCGTCACGTCGTGGATGGCGTCAAACATGCCGCCCTCGACCTCCAGCAGCCACTTTTCAACTGAGCCGCGGGCCTGAGAGAAGAGGGAGGAGGGGGGCACTGTTCATTTGTGCCTGCCCAATGTTGCAGCGACTTTTCAACTGAGCCGCGGGCCTGCGGGTAGGACGGGGGGGACGGGGGTACTGTTCATTTGTGCGTATTGGTAGCGTCTGCCCAGTGTTGCAGCCACTTCAAACATGCCGCCCTCGACCTCCATCAGCCAATTTTCAACTGAGCCGCGGGCCTGAGAGAGAACAGCATGGGGGAGGGTCATGTCCGATATAGGGGTGAGTCAGACAGCAGCCACTTTTCAGCTGAGCCGCGGGCCTGAGAGAAGAGCGGGGGACGGGGGCACTGTTCATTTGTGCGTATTGGCAGCCTCTGCCCAGTGTTGCAGCCACCTCTCCACTGAGCCGCGGGCTTGCAAGAGAAGAGCAGGGGAGGGTCGTGTCCAATATAGGGGTGGATCAGGGCATGCGGAACAGGGGCAGGACAAAGAGCCCTAGCGCATAAGACCTTTTCTAGGCCTTGGGGGTCAAGATATGTGCTACCACCAGACGTTGTTGTGTTTGTACCCATGGTGCTACCACCATACGTTGTTGTGTTTGTACCCTATGCTACTTTAGGGTTCAGGGTTATGGCTTATGTGTTCCCAGCACTACACCCTTGCCATTCCCCTGGCCTCCCCACCTTAATGGTTTCGATGTTGTGCTTGTATCCGACGCTGGTTTAGGGTTCAGAGCAATGAGAGCAAATGAATATATGATATAAAGGGTGGAGGGTTGACAAAGTTCTGGCACCCTCCCACTTGCCTCCTCCTCACCTTATTGGTGTCGATGTTGTGCTTGTAGCCGACGCGCTCCTTCTCCACCGAGTTCATGGCGTGGATGACGTAGTTGTCGTCGAACTCCAGCGAGTTGATGCCCTCAAAGCACTTCTTGAGGTGCGGCTGGCAGCGCGTCGGGTCCTTAGTCTCGGACAGGATCTCCAGCATCTCGTCATTGGACAAGAAGAAGAACCTGTGCAGGCCAGAGGGGGGAGCAGGGGCGCAGCAGGTGTAACGTTGTGCAATAGACCTTGAACCATGCTGGCTCGCAGCATGTGGGGTCCTGGGTGTCCTCAAATATCTCCAGCATCTTGTTGTTGGACAAGAAGAAGAACCTGCAGGCCGGCAGAGGCCGCAGGGGCATAGTAGGTTACGTTGTTGGGTACTAAACCCCAATCGCCGCTGGACATGGAAAGGGACCTGCAAGCCAGTAGAGGCAGCAGGGGCAGAAACGCATTAAGGGTCTTCAATAAATCAATAAACTGCGGGCAGAGGCAGCAGAGGTAGGAAGCGCATGAGGGGTAAGGGTTTGTCCTGAACCCTGAAACCTCCAGTGGAGGTAAGAGCAGGAAACGCTGGCGCAGGGTCAGCAGTTTCTCAGGGCTTGGGAGCGACGTTTGCCTACAACACAACCCTGATGAACATGCCTTCGGTTCGGAGTTTGAGATGTGCAGGGTCCGAAGGTTTCGGAGTAACATTCACTTGCAACCCTCCAGATCATGTCACCAGTTGGGTCTTTGAGATGTGCAGGGTGAGCGTTGTTGAACGATAATGCATGGTTCGAAACAGTGCGTTGTCCCTGGAACCGCAAGTGTGGATGCAAGTGTGGATGTAGGTGGGATACCAGTGGGGATGCAGGTATGGATGCAGGTATGGATGCAGGTATGGATGCAGGTATGGATTGGGCGTAGGGTTGGGCAGCAGGTCTCACACTTTGTTAAGTCCTCTCAAAATGTATGGATGCAGGTATGGATGCAGGTATGGATGCAGGTATGGATGCAGGTATGGATGCAGGTGGGGAACGTGGTGTCACCAAGTGCTGTTCCCAGCATTCTGATGATGCCAATGAAGAGCCTCAAACCACCTAGACGTCCTCCTCCATTTCCAAACCACCCATTCCACTCCCTGAAAGTCGGTCGGTAGACTTCCCCCCAAACCCTGGTAGCATGATACCGCACGACACTGCGCAATACGGCACAGGATCAGCCGGATTGCACTACCAAGGCAGCACGTTACGGCACAAGACAGCACGATACGGTGTAGGTTAAGCCGGATGGTGCTACCGTGCCAAAACACTCCTGCCTGCGTCCTCCCTGTCAACCCTAAATCCCCAACAAGGAGCGATCCGGAGGATCAGGATCTTTTCGCGCCCATGGCAGGTTCATATGGGACATCAGCCGCCGAGAGAAAACAACGCCCCTGGGAATAAAAAAAAAATATCCACACATCCTCCCCCTGCCCCTCCCCTTGCCCCACTTTCCCCCCACACACCCACCTGGGGAAGAACAGCCTCTTCTTCTCCAGATAGGCCGCCAGCCCCTTCTGTATGGCGTCCAGCAGCTGGTTGCACTCCACCAGCTTGTCCACGCGCTCCTTCTCACGGGCGATGGGGATCACTGCGGGGGCCTGCTGCGTGCTTTTCATCATGCCGCGCCACATGGCATCAACCGCCCTGATGTGTGGGAGGTGGGTGGGGGGAGAGGTTGGGTGGGCGCTGAGTGCTACACATCATGCCGCGCCACATGGCATGAAGAGCCCTGGTGCATGGGAGGGGGGCAGTCCAATCAGACTATGTGGCGGGGTGCTGTGAGCTGCACATCATGCCGCACCGCAGGGCCTCAACAAGTCTGAAACAATGTGGGTGGATGGGGTTAAGGGGGTGTGGAGGGCCAGACAGGAGTGGGGGGCAGGCTAGGGGCAGGCTAGGGGCAGGTGGAAGGCAGGTGGGGGGCAGGTGGGCAGCTAGGGGGCTGGAAGGGTGGAGGGGGAGGGGGAGGGGGCACACATTGCGTTATTCCTGGATCTCTGATGGCCATCATTAGAAGGCCTGTCTAGAATCCTCTGCATTGTTTCGCACCTGAACTTCTCTCCCTCCTCTGGCATCTGCTTCACAATGTCGTCACTGCTGAAGATGGGCTCCAGGTACAGCCAGGTGGACTGGCACTGCAGCCAGTTGTCCAGCATGTCCTAGGGGGAGAAGCAGTGAGAGCATTGTTACAGCCACGTGGACTGGCAGAACATGTCATGGGGGAGCAGCAGGAGCAGCAGTAGCATTGTTTGGGCCACACGGACTGCAGCCAGTTATCTACCCATGATCTATGCACAGCTGCAATGCCTGCAGCATCCGTTCCTAAAGCATAAACCCAGACCCCCCACACACCTGCAACACCTGTAGGATCGGCTCCCTAAACCCTCAGCACTGACCCTAAACCCTGAAACAATGCACACCTGCAACGTCTGCAGCATCTGCTCCCATGTGGATGCCCGCTCCTTGAAGGGCTTGACAAAGGGGCTGGCGTTCATGGCCTGGATCTTCACAATCTGGTCGTCCAGGATGGTCTGAACCTCATCCGTGCCGCCAATGATGAAGGTGCCTGAGGGCAGGGAGGCAGGGGGCAGGGTGGGGCAGAAGGGATGAGGCAGAGAGTAGGAAGCAGGGGGGAAGGGGGCAGTGGGGAGGGGGCAGGGGGGCAGGGGGTAGGGGGGGGAGGGGGAAGGGAGCAGGAGGCAGGGGGCATGGGGCGGGGGGGAAGGGGGAAGAGGGGAGGTGGAAGGAAGAAGGGGGGCAGGAGGGATGGGACAGGAGGGCAGGTGGCAGAAGGGGCAGGTGGGCAAGGAGAGGAAGGGGGAAGGGGGACAGAAGGCAGGGGGCAGGTGGGAGGGAACAGGTGGGCTGGGGGCAGGGGGCAGGTGGCAGGAAGCAGGGAGGAGGGGGCAGGGGACAGGAACCAGGAAGGAGGGGGCAGGGGGTAGGGGGCAGGAAGGAGGGGGCAGGGGGCAGGAACCAGGAAGGAGGGGGCAGGGGGCAGGGGGCAGGAAGCAGGGAGGAGGGGGCAGGGGACAGGAACCAGGAAGGAGGGGGCAGGGGGCAGGGGGCAGGAAGGAGGGGGCAGGGGGCAGGAACCAGGAAGGAGGGGCAGGGGGCAGGAACCAGGAAGGAGGGGGCAGGGGGCAGGAACCAGGAAGGAGGGGGCAGGGGGCAGGAACCAGGAAGGAGGGGGCAGGGGGCAGGAACCAGGAAGGAGGGGGCAGGGGGTAGGGGGCAGGAACCAGGGAGCAGGGGGCAGGGGGCAGGAACCAGGAAGGAGGGGGCAGGGGGCAGGGGGCAGAAAGCAGGGGACAGGTGACAGGAAGCAGGGGGGAGGCGGCAGGGGGCAGGAACCAGGAAGGAGGGGGCAGGGGGCAGGAACCAGGAAGGAGGGGACAGGGGGCAGGAACCAGGAAGGAGGGGGCAGGGGGCAGGAACCAGGAAGGAGGGGACAGGGGGCAGGAAGCAGGAAGGAGGGGGCAGGGGGCAGGAACCAGGAAGAAGGGGACAGGGGGCAGGAACCAGGAAGGAGGGGGCAGGGGGTAGGAACCAGGAAGGAGGGGGCAGGGGGCAGGAACCAGGAAGGAGGGGGCAGGGGGCAGGAACCAGGAAGGAGGGGGCAGGGGGCAGGAACCAGGAAGGAGGGGGCAAGGGGCAGGAACCAGGAAGGAGGGGGCAGGGGGCAGGAACCAGGAAGAAGGGGACAGGGGGCAGGAACCAGGAAGGAGGGGGAATGGGTAGGAACCAGGAAGGAGGGGGCAGGGGGCAGGAACCAGGAAGGAGGGGGCAGGGGGCAGGAACCAGGAAGGAGGGGGCAGGGGGCAGGAACCAGGAAGAAGGGGGCAGGGGGCAGGAACCAGGATGAAGGGGGCAGGCTCTCCCTCCCTCTCTCCCTCCCTCTCTCTCGTACCTGTGTCCTTGTAGGGGATGACCTTGAACTCCAGCCCGGACCATTCCGTCTCCATCTTGTCCATGGTCTTCAGCATGCTGTGCTCTTTGGTGGCCATGGCGCCAACGTTCTGGACAGCCTCAAACGAGTCCATGATGTTGAACCTGTGAAGGGAGGGGGGGGGCATTGTTCTTAACACGCACCTCAGCTACAATCCAGCTAAAATTCAGGTACAAATACAGCTACAATTCAGCTACGTCCTGGCCTGCGGCTGAGAGGGGACCTGGTGCAAAAACTTCATGATATTGAACCTGTGAAGGGGGGGGGGGCATGATTCTCCACACTGTAACACTTGATGACTTTCTTGCACTCTTCTCACCCTTGACTCGGATCTCTCTCACTCAGCCAGTTCCGTAAACCCTTCACCCTTAAAACAACTCGTAAAACTCGCACTTGATGAACGCCCTCCACTGTCCACCCTTCACTCGCAACACACGCACTTGATGACCTTGCTAAACCCTAAACCTTAAACCCTAAACTCTAAATCATAAACCCTCAACGCTATACCCTAAACAAGGCTCCTTAAACTCTCCACCCATACACTCTTCACCCACTCACTTGATGAGCTCACTGACTGAGAAGAACTGCCCCTCCACGTACGTCTGCCCCAGCATGTTGGTGAATATGTTCTCCCAGTGCCGTGTCTCCAGCGCCGGGTTAGACACCTCCTCCAGCAGCGGCATGAACACCATCCAGGCCTCAAGATCCTTCTTGAGGCGGACCACCACCTCGTCGTCCTTGCGGCTCTTGACCATCTTGTAGTTTTTCTTCATCAGGTCGTCCATCTGGTAGAAGGGAAGGAGGGAATCTGGAAGGATCTGGAAGGATCTGGAAGGATCTGGAAGGATCTGGAAGGATCTGGAAGGATCTGGAAGGATCTGGAAGGATGGGAGAGAGAGAGGGAGGTGTCGAAGCTATGGGAGGAAGGGGGTCGCCATCTTTTACTACTAGTTTATCAGGTCGTTGATCTTGGAGGAAGGTAGGGGAGGGGGAGGTGTCGAAACAAGGCTTTTACACCACCTTCGAGTTGAACCGGTCGTTCATCTGCGAGGGAGGGAGGGAGAGGGGGAGGTGTGGAAGCAAGGGGTATTCCACCTTTTACTTTTAATTTATCAGGCCGTTGGTCTGCAAGGGAGGACGAGGGGGGAGGCAGGGAGGGAGGGAGGCAGGGAGGGAAGTCAAGGCAAAGTGTTGAAGGGGAGGGAGAGAGAGGGAGAAAGACTCCCCGCTCAGATGTGTCTGACTGTTATTTAAATCAAAATCTCACCCCACCTCAAGGTTCGGATCCGCTCTACCGTGCTTCCTGTGCCCCGCTCCTCACTCGCAGACAGACAAGACAGGCACTCACACCCCACCCCCATCACACACACAGACCTGCGGGTGTGTGTTAGTGCGTCCCTCTCCCATGGATTAAATTAGGGTTCAGGGTCTGGGGTTTAGGGTTTAGACCCTAAACCCTAAACCCACAAAGACGTGAATGTGTGTGTCAGTGCATCCCTGTCCCACGGGTGAAATCCACAGAGGTTCCGTCAGCTGAACAGAGGAAGAGCTCTTTGTGCAGCAGATGCATAAGATTCCCCACCTTGGCCAGTACAAATTCCCCCCTAGTCTTGGTGTGACCGCAGGCTACAACGCCTCACAGCATGATGACGTTCACGGCCCCCGGTGAATGTGCCACTGCCCCCCTTTCCCCGCCCTCCATTATCAGGCACTTCACCGGTAAAAGAGAGAGGAGAAGGCAAGCCCCATTTTGACATGAACGTCTTCTGGCTGCAGCGCCTCGCAGCGCAAGGACGCCCACAGCTCCCAGTAGGGGTGCCACTGTAGCACAGTGCCCCCTCCCACACTCCCTTTCCAGGATCAGGGTATTCCACCGGCTGGAGAGAAGGCAGAAGGCAATGACCCCCCCCCCGTAAATGTCAAAATGTGTCGTATTTGCTCATGTCCCACCCTTTGCCTGGACATCCTCTGCAGCCATAAGACACGTTAACGTGGGGGGGGGGGGGTTCTGCAATGAACTCCCGCGTAAACTTGTCCGTTTTGCTCATGTCCCCCACCTTGGCCTGAACATCCTCTGGCTGCAGGGCCTCGCAGCGCGAGGAAGTCCACAGCTTCTTGTTCGTCTCCAAGTCCTTCAGGTACTGCCACTTGTTGCTGTGCACAGTCAGCTCACGGAGGGCCTGCCACGTGGGGGTTAATGAATGTGTGAATGTGTGGATGTGTGCCACCCAGCGAAAAAATGTTTCAAAGTCCTTCAGGTACTGCCGCTTGTTGCTGTGCACAGTCAGCTCACGGAGGGCCTGCCACGTGGGAGGTTCTGACTGTGTGAATGTGTGGATTTGTGCCACCCAGCGGAACATTGTAATTGATGCCTTGAACAGGGGGGGGCAGGGATATGGGGAGGGCACAGGAGCAGGGGCATCATGAGCCATGGGCCAGGGCTAAGGGACAAGATCCAGTGCCCAGGGCCCAGGGCCAATGCCCCAGCCCTTGCAGAGAACAGGGTACTGCTCAAGCACCTTCAGCACCCTCGGCATCGCCTGATGCTGTGCAGAGCCAGCCCCTACCCCTGAACACACGATTGCCCCCTGGCCCAGCCAGCTCCGGCCACAGTGCATATCCTCTGTCCCCTTGTCGTGAGAGGACGCAAACGTAAGTATGAGGACGGGCATCTGCGCCATGTCCCTGAAGTTGGAGGATGGCAACCAATTCTGGGCTGATAGGTGTGATGTAGCTGATTTCTACCTATATTGTAGCTGAAGCCGTAAAACATCAAAAGTGTGAGTCACGCACCTGTTCCACATCCCCGCAGCTGGAGGACGGCCGCCCTCAATGGACTGCAGGCAGTGAGTCTCCCCTGGATTGTAGCTGACTCTCAGATGTATTGTAGCTGACTCTCAGCTGGATTGTAGCTGACTCTCAGCTGAATCGTAGCTAACTCTCAGCTGGATGGTAGCTGACTCTCAGCTGAATTGTAGCTGACTCTCAGCTGGATTGTAGCTGACTCTCAGCTGGATTGTAGCTAACTCTCAGCTGGGTTGTAGCTGACTATCAGCTGGATTGTAGCTGACTCTCAGCTGGATTGTAGCTAACTCTCAGCTGGGTTGTAGCTGACTCTCAGCTGGATTGTAGCTGACTCTCAGCTGGAATGTAGCTGACTCTCAGCTGAATTGTAGCTGAAGCGCACTAGAATGAAGTGTGGGGCACGCACCTGCTCCACATCCCCCTACTTTGGTGACAGCTGCCACCACAAGGCCTAGGCCCTGATCTAGCTGGACTGCAGCTGAACTGTAGCTGAAGCCTTACACCAGGTACAGTGGGACACGCACCTGCTCCACATCCCCGTAGTTGGAGGACGGCTGCCCTCAATGAAATGTACGCGGTGGCTAACCTGAATTGTAGCTGAATATCAGCTAAATTGTAGCTGAACCTCCTGGATTGTAGCTGAAGCGTGTTAGAGTTAAGTGTGGGGCACACACCTGCTCCACATCCCCATAGTAGGAGGACGGCTGCCCGAACAGCTCCTCGTAGCCCTTGTACCGCGTCGCCAGCTCTGCCACAAACTCGTACTGCGCTGTGGCGGCTGCCAGCAGGGAGATGGCGGTGTCCGTGTCGGTGGCGCCGTTGTCGTACTTGCCCGATCGCAGGTCAGCGATCACCTCCTGTGCGGGTTAAGGGTTTAGAATTTAGGGGGGGTAAGGGTTCAGGGCCGTGAGTGGATGACATTGTCCGTGTTGGTGGCGCCATTGTCGTACTTGCCCGAGCGCAGGTCAGCGATCACCTCCTATGCGGGTGAAGGGTTTAGGGTCTAGGGGGGGGGAGTATTATAAATTTAGGGGGGTGAGGGTTTCAGAATTTAGGGGGGGTAAGGGTAAAGGGCCGTGAGTCGATGACATTGTCCGTGTTGGTGGCGCCATTGTCGTACTAGCCCGAGCGCAGGTCAGCGATGACCTCCTGTGCGGGTGAAGGGTTTAGGGTCTAGGGGGGGCGAGGGTTCAGAGCCGTATGTCGATGGCATTGTCCGTGTCGGCGGCGCCGTTGTCGTACTTGCCGGAGCGCAGGTGGGCGATCACCTCCTGTACAGGTTCAGGGTTTATAATCTATGGGGGGGGGGGAGGGTTCAGGGCTGTGAGTCGATGGCGGCGCCGTTGTCGTACTTGCCGGAGCGCTGGTCAGCCATACCCTGTTGTGAGGGTTGACGGTATACGGTCAGGTGGGTTCGGGGTTTGGGGATTCAAAGGTTGTGGAGTTCAGGGGATTCAGGCAGGAGGGCGACAGGGTTGTTGTTACAAAGTTGACGCAGCCACCTGCAGCCACACGCAACCACCTGTAACCACCTGCAACCACCCGCCACCAACCGCAGCCACGAGATGAGATGCCAAGGCAGCAAGGGTGTCCCATTCAAAGACCTTCATGACCGGTGTTCTGGTCGAGGTTGGGCAGGGACAGATCAATCATGCTTCTGCCCTGATCACAGCTCCCTCCCCTCCCCTCCAGCGTGCATTGCACCGGTCGGAGCACCCCTTGCTCTGGCTTGTACCCCTCCTGTACACATGCTTAGTGCACCCTCATTTTAGTTACCCCCTGGCCGATTGGGCCCGAACCAAAACCAGCCTCCGGCCTTTAACCCTAAACCCTGAACCCAATTGGGCCTCCAGCCGGAGACCCAAATCGGTCCCTGTTGCACCACGCCCTTCCGGCCATCGGCTGTGTAGATGACTTGCAGCTGGATTGACATGGAATACAGAAAGCAAACATATCCTTTGTTTACCCTCAGATGCCCTCTCCTCCCCATGCGTTCGACTTTTGTTTTGCAATGTTTTAGAGGGTGCACCCCCCCCCCTGTATGAACCCTCACATCCCTCCTCCCCCTTGGTAACCTCCTGCGCATCTAACTTTTGTTTCATACTGTTTGAGCGGGCCCAGACTCCACACTCCACCTGCAAGCTGTCCAGGGTCTCCTTGACCGCCACCGCCAGCATGGCGTCCATCCCCTCTCCCTCCCATGCGTTTGTTTTGTTTCACAATGTTTGAGTGGGTGCACCCCCCTCCTAAATGAACCCTCACATCCCCCTCCTCCCTGATAACCTCCCACACAATGTATTCATGTTTTGTAATGCTTGAGTGCGTCCGCACCCCCACCTGCAAGGGCTGTCCAGGCTCACCTTCATCGCCACAGCCAGCATGGCATTCATCCCCACATGCGCTTCACTTTTGTTTCGCAATCAGGGACATGTTTGATGCCTTGTTGTCTCGATGCTTGAGTGTGTCCGCACCCCCACCTGCAAGGGCTGTCCAGGCTCACCTTCATCGCCACAGCCAGCATGGCATTCATCCCCACATGCGCTTCACTTTTGCTTCGCAATGAGGGACATGTTTGATGCCTTGTTGTCTCAATGCTTGAGTGCGTCCGCACCCCCACCTGCAAGGGCTGTCCAGGCTCTCCTTCATCGCCACAGCCAGCATGGCATTTATCCCCACATGCGCTTCACTTTTGTTTCGCAATGAGGGACATGTTTGATGCCTTGTTGTCTCAATGCTTAAGTGTGTCCGCACCCCTACCTGCAAGCTGTCAAGGGTCTCCTTGACCGCCACCGCCAGCATGGCGTTCATTCCCGGCTTGCGCTCGTCGACGAACACGAGGGCCTCGGCCATGGAGCGGTTGAACACCGACACAGACTCCTTGAGGTCATCCAGGGATACGTGGTCTGAGGGGGGCACTTTGCCACCGTATTCCTGGGTGGGAAAGGGGAGGGGGGGCAGGGGCATGGAGCAGTTAGGCACTGATATTGACTGCTTGAGATCATCCAGGGACACGTGTTGAGAGGAGGGCACTTTGCCACCATACGCCTGGGTGAAAAAGGGTTACGGGTAAAGGGTAAAGGGTTTAGCAATAAGACACTGATATTGACTGCTTGAGATCATGTAGGGACACGTGGTCCAAGGGGGGCACTTTGCCACCATACTCCTGGGTGGGAAAGGGTTCCGGGTTAAGGGTAACGGGTTTAGGGTTAAGCAATAAGACACTGATACCGACTCCTTGAGATCATCTAGGGACACGTGGTCCGAGAAGGGCACTTTGCCACCAAACTCCTGGGTGGGAAAGGGGTGGGGGGCAGAGGCATGGAGCAGTTAGACACCGATACTGACACCCTGAGAGCATCCAGGTTCACCCCCACCCGCAGCATAACCCTAAACCCTAAACTGAACGTGCACCTGCAGCATAAACCCTAAACCCTAAACTGAACGTGCACCTGCAGTATAAATTCTAAACCCTAAACTGAACGTGCACCTGCGGCATAACCCTTGACCCTAAACTGAACGTGCACCTGCAGCATAAACCCTAAACCCTAAACTGAACGTGCACCTGCAGCATAAACCCTAAACTGAACGTGCACCTGCAGCATAAACCCTAAACTGAACGTGCACCTGCAGCATAAGCCCTAAACCCCTAAACTGAGCGCGCACCTGCAGCATAAACCCTAAACCCTAAACTGAACGTGCACCTGCAGCATAAACCCTAAACCCTAAACTGAGCGCGCACCTGCAGCATAAACCCTAAACCCTAAACTGAACGTGCACCTGCAGCATAAACCCTAAACCCTAAACTGAACGTGCACCTGCAGCATAAACCCTAAACCCTAAACTGAACGCGCACTTGCAGCATTAACCCTAAACCCTAAACCCTGAACCAAGCAAACCACCTGCAGCATAAACTCCCAACCATTAACCCTGAACTCTTAACTGAGCGCCCACCTGCAGCATGTCGTACATGGCCAGCACCACCGAGTGGTTCCTCTCCAGCGCCTCCTTGCGGGCCACGGTGTCCACGTACTGCGCGTAGAAGGCGGAAAAGTCGTCCAGCTTCTGAGGCCGGGACTGCATGTTGCTGCGAAGGGGCAGGTGGAGTGTGGGGTTCAGGTGTGGGGGTCAGGTGTGGGGTTCAGGTGTAGGGGTCAGGTGTGGAGGTCAAGTGCGGGGGTCAAGTGTGGGGGTCAAGTGTGGGGGTCAGATGTGGGGGTCAGCTTCTGAGGCCGGGACTGCATGTTGCTGCACAGGTGCAGGTGAGGTGTGGGGGGCAGGTGTGGAGGTCGGATGCGGGGTTCAGGTGTGAGGGTCGGGTGTGGGGGCCAGGTGTGGGGCGTGGAGGTGTGGAGGTCAGGTGCGGGGAGCAGTGTGTGGGGTCAGTGTTGCAGGTCAGGTATGGGGATCAGCTTCTACAGCATAAGTTGCATGTTGCTACACAAGTGGAAGGGGAGGGGACGTGGACCTCAGGGTCAGGCCTTTGGGTTTATTTTGTGTATGTTTTTGTTGTTGAAATTTCCCTCCCCTCCTGTCCCCCCACCACTCACTTGTTCAGTGATCAGAGCAAATCCAGCATCTGCCCACTCCCTCCCCTCCTCTCCTTCCACCCACCCACTTGTTCATTCATCTTAAGACATCCAGCACCCATATGCGCCCTCCCCTCCCCTCCTGCCCCCCTATCACTCACTTGCTCAGTTATCTAAAGATATCCAGCAAACACACGCTCCCTCCCCTCCCCTCCCCTCCCCTCCCTCCTCTCCCCCCATCCACTCACTTGCTCAGGCATCTAAAGATATCCAACACTCATCCGCGCTCAACCCTCCCCTCCTGTACCCTACCCACTCACTTGCTCAGTGATCCAAACATGTCCAGCACCCGTCCAACCTCCTTGTGAGCAGCCACTGTGAGCAGCATCTTGAGCGACTCCATGGCCTTGACCAGCGTCCCCATCAGCATGTCCTGGAGCTCGGTGCAGGAGACGTGAAGCATGCCGATGTTCTCGCCAACCTGCAACGCGTTGAGGTCATCCATCCACAGCCTGCATGCATGAAAGGAGGAAGTGGTGAGAGGTGGAGGAAGATGGGAAGGCAGATAGAGGGCAATGAAGATAGGGAGGCCGTGAGAGGGGAATGAAGATGGGGAGGCAGTGGCAGGAAGAGATGGAAAGGCCATGAGTGGGGATGGACTGGGGGAGGCTGGCGTTGAGGTCATTCATCCACAGCCTGCATGCATGACTAGGGGAGGCAGTGAAAGGGGAAGGAAGATGGGGAGGCCTTGACAGGAAGAGATGGAAAGGCCGTGAGAGGGGATGGAGTAGGGGAGGCTGGCGTTGAGGTCATTCATCCACAGCCTGCATGCATGACACGAGGAGGCAGTGAAAGGGGAAGGAAGATGGGGAGGCCGTGACAGGAAGAGATGGAAAGGCCGTGAGAGGGGATGGACCAGGGGAGGCTGGCGTTGAGGTCATTCATCCACAGCCTGCAAGCATGACACGAGGTGGTGACACGAGGTGGTGAGAGGGGAAGGAAGATGGGGAGGTAGGTAGGGGTGAAGGACAAGGATGCAGGCGTTCTGGTCATCCATCCAATGCCAGCATGCATAACGAGAGGCGGCGGTGAAATGGGATGGACAAGGAAAGGCGGGCGTTCAGTTCATACATGCAATGCCTGCGATGAGGAGACGGTGAGATGGGAAGGAGATGCGGAGGCGGGGAGGGGGGATCAGGCAAGGGGTGCATACCCATTGAATGCGATTCCTGAAAAGCAGGACACGGGGAGGCATGGAGAGGAAAGCTTACTGGCTGCATCCTATTCCCTGCAAGGACAGAGACAAGAGGGACAGGCGTTCAGGTCGTCCGTCTAAGGCCAGCAAGCACAAGGAGAAGGGGAACCCGTGAGGGGAGAGGTGCAAAGGGTGACCATGCAGGGTATAGGCCATGAAACAGGTCCTTCTAAGGCCTACAAGCAGGAGGAGAAGGGGAACCCGTGAGGGGAGAAGTGCAAAGGGTAACAGTGAGGGGTATAGGCCATGAAACAGGTCCTTCTAAGGCCAGCAAGCACAAGGAGAAGGGGAACCCGTGAGGGGAGAAGTGCAAAGGGTGACCATGCGGGGTATAGGCCATGAAACAGGTCCTTCTAAGGCCTACAAGCAGAAGGAGAAGGGGAACCCGTGGGGGGAGAAGTGCAAAGGGTGACAGTGAGGGTTATAGGCCATGAAACAGGTCCTTCTAAGGCCTACAAGCAGGAGGAGAAGGGGAACCCGTGAGGGGAGAAGTGCAAAGGGTGACAGTGAGGGGTATAGGCCATGAAACAGGTCCTTCTAAGGCCTACAAGCAGAAGGAGAAGGGGAACCCGTGAGGGGAGAAATGCAAAGGGTGACCATGCGAGGTAAAGGCCATGAAACAGGTCCTTCTAAGGCCTACAAGCAGGAGGAGAAGGGGAACCCGTGAGGGGAGAAGTGCAAAGGGTGACAGTGAAGGGTATAGGCCATGAAACAGGTCCTTCTAAGGCCTACAAGCAGAGGGAGAAGGGGAACCCGTGAGGGGAGAAGTGCAAAGGGTGACCATGCGAGGTATAGGCCATGAAACAGGTCCTTCTAAGGCCTACAAGCACAAGGAGAAGGGGAACCCGTGAGGGGAGAAGTGCAAAGGGTGACAGTGCGAGGTATAGGCCATGAAACAGTCCTTCTAAGGCCTACAAGCAGAAGGAGAAGGGGAACCCGTGAGGGGAGAAGTGCAAAGGGTGACAGTGAGGGGTATAGGCCATGAAACAGGTCCTTCTAAGGCCTACAAGCAGAAGGAGAAGGGGCGACGGAGACAGGAGGAGACAGGAAAACACATCAATCGCATCCATTGACTGCGAGCGGGACAGGCTGAGGAAGTGAGAAGAGAAGGCAGGGGAGTGCACCAATCGCTGCCAATGCTGGAAAACAGGATTGCTGATTTGTAATATGTTGGTGCGAGCTCCACTGCCAGTAGGACACCTTGTGCAAGATGTTCTAGTGGCAGTGCAGCTCGTACCGAAATTCTAAAAAGGGGAAGCGACGGGCGGGGGGCAGTCCACGGGTCTCTCCTATTTATGCCCGGACTGAGATGAAGTGTGGTCCCATGTCGAGGCGCAGAACCAGGCCTCTCGAGGGCTGAAGCCACCCTGCTGTCTATCTCCCGCCTCCTCCCATAATGCAGCGGTAGGGAGAGTGCCCAGCGGGACCTCCATCCAGTCTGATCATCAGACAGTCCAGCTGAAAATCATGCCGTCCTCTCCCTGGTCCTTGTCCCTCCCCTGCCTCTTTTGCTTGAACGTGAACATGTCCTGCTGCCCTGCCCCTCGCCCCCCTCACCCTCCCCATTCCTTGAGCACGGCCATGTCCTACTGCCCTCTACCTCCCCATTCCTTGGGCACGGCCATGTCCTACTGCCCTCCTCCTCCCCATTCCTTGGGCACGGCCATGTCCTACTGCCCTCCTCCTCCCCATTCCTTGGGCACGGCCATGTCCTACCACCCTCCTCCTCCCCATTCCTTGGGCACGGCCATGTCCTGCCACCCTCCTCCTCCCCATTCCTTGGGCACGGCCATGTCCTACTACCCTCCTCCTCCCCATTCCTTGGGCACGGCCATGTCCTACTACACTCCTCCTCCCCATTCCTTGGGCACGACCATGCCCTACCACCCTCCTCCTCCCCATTCCTTGGGCACGACCATGTCCTACCACCCTCCTCCTCCCCATTCCTTGGGCACGGCCATGTCCTACTGCCCTCCTCCTCCCCATTCCTTGAGCACGACCATGTCCTACTACCCTCCTCCTCCCCATTCCTTGGGCACGGCCATGTCCTACTACCCTCCTCCTCCCCATTCCTTGGGCACGGCCATGTCCTACTACCCTCCTCCTCCCCATTCCTTGAGCACGACCATGTCCTACTACCCTCCTCCTCCCCATTCCTTGGGCACGACCATGTCCTACTACCCTCCTCCTCCCCATTTCCTTGGGCACGACCATGTCCTACTACCCTCCTCCTCCCCATTCCTTGGGCACGGCCATGTCCTACTACCCTCCTCCTCCCCATTCCTTGGGCAAGGCCATGTCCTACTACCCTCCTCCTCCCCATTCCTTGGGCACGACCATGTCCTACTACCCTCCTCCTCCCCATTCCTTGGGCACGGCCATGTCCTACTGCCCTCCTCCTCCCCATCCCTTAGGCAAGGCCATGTCCTACTACCCTCCTCCTCCCCATTCCTTGGGCACGGCCATGTCCTACCACCCTCCTCCTCCCCATTCCTTGGGCACGACCATGTCCTACTACCCTCCTCCTCCCCATTCCTTGGGCACGACCATGTCCTACTACCCTCCTCCTCCCCATTCCTTGGGCACGGCCATGTCCTACTGCCCTCCTCCTCCCCATTCCTTGAGCACGACCATGTCCTACTACCCTCCTCCTCCCCATTCCTTGGGCACGACCATGTCCTACTACACTCCTCCTCCCCATTCCTTAGGCAAGGCCATGTCCTACTACCCTCCTCCTCCCCATTCCTTGGGCACGGCCATGTCCTACCACCCTCCTCCTCCCCATCCCTTAGGCAAGGCCATGTCCTACTACCCTCCTCCTCCCCATTCCTTGGGCACGACCATGTCCTACTACCCTCCTCCTCCCCATTCCTTGAGCACGACCATGTCCTACTACACTCCTCCTCCCCATCCCTTAGGCAAGGCCATGTCCTACTACCCTCCTCCTCCCCATTCCTTGGGCACGACCATGTCCTACCACCCTCCTCCTCCCCATTCCTTGGGCACGGCCATGTCCTGCCACCCTCCTCCTCCCCATTCCTTGGGCACGACCATGTCCTACTACCCTCCTCCTCCCCATCCCTTAGGCAAGGCCATGTCCTACTACCCTCCTCCTCCCCATTCCTTGGGCACGGCCATGTCCTACCACCCTCCTCCTCCCCATCCCTTGGGCACGACCATGTCCTACTACCCTCCTCCTCCCCATCCCTTGGGCACGACCATGTCCTACTACCCTCCTCCTCCCCATTCCTTGAGCACGACCATGTCCTACTACACTCCTCCTCCCCATCCCTTGGGCAAGGCCATGTCCTACTACCCTCCTCCTCCCCATTCCTTGGGCACGACCATGTCCTACTACCCTCCTCCTCCCCATTCCTTGGGCACGGCCATGTCCTACTACCCTCCTCCTCCCCATTCCTTGGGCACGACCATGTCCTACTACCCTCCTCCTCCCCATTCCTTGGGCACGGCCATGTCCTACTACCCTCCTCCTCCCCATTCCTTGGGCACGACCATGTCCTACTGCCCTCCTCCTCCCCATTCCTTGGGCACGACCATGTCCTACTACCCTCCTCCTCCCCATTCCTTGGGCACGGCCATGTCCTACCACCCTCCTCCTCCCCATTCCTTGGGCACGGCCATGTCCTACTGCCCTCCTCGTAATTGCTTACTAAAATACAACCGTTTCCATCTATTAAACCTGCTAGCCATTGAATAAAATAACTTCCATTTGTGTTGAATAGGGGGCGTGCGGCCTTTAAGGTTTCTACTCATCTCTTAAAGATAGCTCACACCCCCTCTCTCACTTGAGCATGACCATGTCCTGGCGGAACTTGGTGACGTCCCTCTCCTCCTGCTGGTAGGCATAGGAGTCGTACGAGAAGCAGAAGTCGTTAATGGGGCGCAGCTCCTCGTAGCGCTCAACAGAGGCCTGGGCGCTGCTGTAGGAGGTCGCTATGGCTGAGCCGCAGCTGATCCTGCAGATGGGATCAGCAGTTGAAGAGAGTGGGTCAGCAGTCACAAAGAGAGGATCAGAAAGAACAGAGAGAAGATCAGCAGTCACAGAAAGGGAGTCAGCAGTCACAGAGAGGGGAGAAGCAGGCACAGAGAGGGGATCAGCAGGCACAGAAAAGGGAGGGGGGGGCATAGCTGAGCATGCATGGGAATTCAGCTCTCAGTCATGCTCTCCCATGCAAAAGCGGCAGCCCCCTGCGGCCATCTCCTTGCTGCCCACCAGACAAATAATTCAAGCCTCAAGCCAAAGGATCAAGAAACCCTCCCCGTTTGCCCACAGCGCTCTGCCTGTCCCACCTGGCCTTGTTGAGCGGCTTGTATCCCAGGATGAGCTGCGTCATGTCCTGGCCCCGCAGGCCCTCCACCAGCTGCTTGAAGGCCTCGCAGGACAGCAGCCGCGGGAAGCTACGTACCAGCTGCAGCAGGGCGTCCACCATCTCCATGGCAATCACCTAGGGTTCAGGGTTCAGGGTTCAGGGTTCAGGGTTCAGGGTTCAGGGTTCAGGGTTCAGGGTTCAGGGTTCAGGGTTCAGGGTTCAGGGTTCAGGGTTCAGGGTTAAAGGTTCAGGGTTTCAGGTTCAGGGTCCTTGGCAATGGCGAGCGGGCAACCCCTTGTGATTTGCACTAGGGCTGAACACACAGCAGACAGGACTGAGGGGCCAGGGCGGGTGGAGGCTCTTCAGCAGCCCCCCCTGCCCCCCTCACACAGTCACGCACACACACCACCTCGATGATTCCATGACAGGTATGGGGGTGGGAGGGGCATCCCCCCAGGGGTCAGAGCGTCAGACAGTGATCATAAATCAGGGAAGCCGGGACGAGAAAGTAACTTCGGTTCTGTGCTTGCTCCGCCACCCAGTACCGCTCTCTTTTTGAGCCCCGGAAAGAAAAACGCAGCAGACGGAGCCACAGCAATCCGTTTGCCTCCCACTCCTACCCTCACCTGGCGCGCCTCCTCCTCGTTGGCGTTAAAGTTCATGCCTGTCTCCGAGAAGGACAGCTGCGCAAGTATGACAGGCTGGGTCTCCATGGTGGCTCGGAAGTTATCTATAACCGACACCAGCATGTCTAACGCCCCCTCCACCAACATGTAGTCAGCCAGGCGGACGACGTTAGGGAGCAGACTCACATCCTGGGGGAAGGGGGCAGGAGGTGAAGTAGGGGGGGGGCATTTTCAATCACTGACACCAGCATGTCCAGCGCCCCCTCCACCAACATGTAGTCAGCCAGGCGGACGACGTTGGGGAGCAGGCTCACGTCCTGAGGGAAGGGGGCAGGAGCAGGAAGGGGCTCACGTGAATGTGGGTGGGTGAACGTGTGAGTGGGCGTGTAGGCGTGCATGTGTGAGCGTGTGGGCGTGAATGTGTGAGCGTGGATGTTTGGGTGTGAATGTGTGGGTGTATGGGTGTGAATGTGTGGGTGTGAATGTGAGAGCGTGCATGTCTGGGCGTGAATGTGTGGGCGTATGGGTGTGAATGTGTGGGTTTGAATGTGTGGGCGTGCATGTCTGGGTGTGAATGTGTGGGCGTATGGGTGTGAATGTGTGGGTGTGAATGTCTGGGTTTGAATGTGTGGGTGTGAATGTGTGGGTGTGAATGTGTGGGCGTGCATGTTTGGGTGTGAATGCGTGGGCGTGTGGGTGTGATTGTGTGGGTGTGAATGTGTGAGCGTGCATGTCTGGGCGTGAATGTGTGGGCGTATAGGTGTGAATGTGTGGGTTTGAATGTGTGGGCGTGCATGTCTGGGTGTGAATGTGTGGGCATATGGGTGTGAATGTGTGGGTGTGAATGTGTGGGCGTGCATGTTTGGGTGTGAATGTGTGGGCGTGTGGGTGTGGGTGTGCATGTGTGGGCGTGAATGTGTGGGCGTATGGGTGTGAATGTGTGGGTGTGAATGTGTGGGCGTGCATGTTTCAGTGGGATTGTGTGGGCGTGTTGGTGTGGGTGAGCATGTGGGGGCGGAGGATGCACATAGGACCTCAGCGCCCTTGTCTGCTCAAGCGTCACTGCCTAGATGCCGCATGGCCTGCGATTGTGAATGTGTGGGAGTGCAAGTGCGAGCGTGAGGGGTGAATGTGTGGGAGGGTGAATGTGAGGGGGGTGAATGTGTGCGAGTGCGAGCGTGAGGGGGAATGTGTGGGAGGGCGAATGTGTGGTGGTGAATGTTTGGGAGGGTGAATGTGTGGGAGGGCGAATGTATGGGAGGGCGAATGTATGGGAGGGCGAATGTGTGGGAGGGCGAATGTATGGGAGGGCGAATGTATGGGAGGGCGAATGTATGGGAGGGCGAATGTGTGGGAGGGCGAATGTATGGGAGGGCGAATGTATGGGAGGGCGAATGTGTGGGAGGGTGAATGTGTGGGAGGGTGAATGCGTGGGAGGATGAATGTATGGGAGGGCGAATGTGTGGGAGGGCGAATGTATGGGAGGGCGAATGTATGGGAGGGCGAATGTGTGGGAGGGTGAATGTGTGGGAGGGTGAATGCGTGGGAGGATGAATGTATGGGAGGGCGAATGTGTGGGAGGGTGAATGTGTGGGAGGGTGAATGCGTGGGAGGATGAATGTATGGGAGGGCGAATGTGTGGGAGGGTGAATGAGTGGAAGGATGAATGTGTGGGAGGGCGAATGTATGGGAGGGCGAATGTATGGGAGGGCAAATGTGTGAGAGGGCGAATGTGTGGGAGGGCGAATGTGTGGGAGGGTGAATGTGTGGGAGGGTGAATGTATGGGAGGGCGAATGTGTGGGAGGGTGAATGCGTGGGAGGATGAATGTATGGGAGGGCGAATGTGTGGGAGGGTGAATGTGTGGGAGGGTGAATGTGTGGGAGGGTGAATGTATGGGAGGGCGAATGTGTGGGAGGGTGAATGTGTGGGAGGGTGAATGTGTGGGAGGGTGAATGTGTGGGAGGGTGAATGCGTGGGAGGATGAATGTGTGGGAGGGCGAATGTGTGGGAGGGTGAATGTGTGGGAGGGTGAATGCGTGGGAGGATGAATGTATGGGAGGGCGAATGTGTGGGAGGGTGAATGTGTGGGAGGGCGAATGTGTGGAAGGGTGAATGTGTGGGTAGTGAATGACTTAATGTGTGCGTGGGGGCGCGTGGGCGATCTCGGAGGATGCATGCACACCTGCACTGCAGACCTCAGCGCCCTCGTCCGCTCCAGCTTCTCCGTCTTGACGCGGACCAGATTCTTGGCGCCAGGCCGCATCGGGGCGCCCACCGTGGACAGGCCGGACGAGGCGCCCAGCCCCTGCTGGCCGGTGTCCCGCTCGCCCTCCTCCACCTCGCGGCGCAGGGACGCCTCGGCCTTCTTGACGTCCGTGATGAGACGCGTGACGGAGCGCTCCATGCCGTGGACTGCGGCGGAGATGCTGGGCATGGCGCGGTTCCTGCGGGGCGGAGCACAGGGAGGAGTGCTGCGGTTTAGTGTTTAGTGTTCAGGGTTTAGGGTTTAAGGTTTAGGGTTCATCCGCATTGCCTCTCCTCGGGTATGGCATGCATTGATTGTTTCTTCTCTTGCGGTCCTCGGGGCCACGCGGCCGAAAATCGGCCAAAGCTCTGGATTCCTGACTGCAAACTGACATCGACGAGCGAAAGATACCTTGTTTGTTGAAGTCCCTCACCATTATCTACATTAATTATGAGAAATGTCAAAGCACACACAAAAAGTAAGGGTTGTGGGTTCAGGGTTAAACGTACGCGCAGTCCATCGCCCGGCTCCCCCCACGGCCCTCTGCCCCTCTATCGCCCCCGAGGCCCCCGCCTACATCACCCGGTTCATCCCCAGCCCCCATTCACTTGCTCCCACAGCCCACTCACTTTCTCACATCCTCCTGCTCTCTGCTGAACTCTCACTTGTATCCCCGGCCCCCGCTTTCATCACCCGGTACCCCCCCAGCCCCCACTCAGACTATCCTATAACTCTCTAACATCTGCACATTCTACTGCTCTGTGCTGAACTTTCACTTGCCCCCTAGGCCCCCAGCCCCTCTCAGTCCCCCTTTTCACGCCCCACCCCCCCTCACAGGTGCGCATCATCCTGCTCTCTGCCTAACTCTCACTCACCCCCTACACCCCCAGGCCCCTTCATGCTCCCCCCCAGATCCCCCTCTCCCATGCACCCCTCTCACATGCCCCGTATATACCCCCTGACCCTCTCACTTCCCCAATGCCCCCCTCTCCCATGCCTTCCTCTCCCATGCCTTCCTCTCCCATGCCCCCCTCTCCCATGCCTTCCTCTCCCATGCCCCCCTCTCCCTTGCCCCCCTCTCACATGCCCCGTATATACCCCCTGACCCTCTTACTTCCCCAATGCCCCCCTCTCCCATGCCTTCCTCTCCCATGCCCCCCTCTCCCTTGCACCCCTCTCACATGCCCCGTATATACCACCTGACCCTCTCACTTCCCCAATGCCCCCCACTCCCATGCCTTCCTCTCCCATGCCCCCCTCTCCCTTGCGCCCCTCTCACATGCCCCATATATACCACCTGACCCTCTCACTTCCCCAATGCCCCCCTCTCCCATGCCTTCCTCTCCCATGCCCCCCTCTCCCTTGCACCCCTCTCACATGCCCCGTATATACCACCTGACCCTCTCACTTCCCCAATGCCCCCCACTCCCATGCCTTCCTCTCCCATGCCCCTCTCTCCCTTGCACCCATCTCACTTCCCCCATGCCCCCCTCTCCCATGCCACCCTCTCCCATGCCCCCCTTACACTTCCCCCATGCCCCCCTCTCCCATGCCCCCCTCTCCCATGTCCCCCTCACCCATGCCCCCCTCTCCCACGCCCCCCTCTCCCATGTCCGCCTCACCCATGCCCACCTCTCCCATGCCCCTCCCTCCCACGCCCCCTTCTCCCATGCCCACCTCTCCCATGCCCCCTTCTCTCATGCCCCCCTCTCCCATGCCCCACACTACCATGCCCCACACTCCCATGCCCCCCTGTCCCATGCCCCTCCCTCCCATGCCCCCGTCTTCCATGCCCCACTCTCCAATGCCCCACTCTCCCTTGTCCCACTCTCCCATGCCCCACTCTCCCACGCCCCACTCTCCCATGCCCCCCTCTCCCATGTCCCCCTCTCCCATGCCCTACACTCCCATGGCCCCCTCTCCCATGCCCCCCTCTCCCATGACCCCTGCTCCCATGCCCCACTCTCCCATGTCCCAGTCTCCCATGCCCCACTCTCCCATGCCCCACTCTCCCATGCCCCTCCCTCCCATGCCCCCGTCTCCCATGCCCCCCTCTCCCATGCCCCCCTCTCCCATGCCCCACTCTCCCATGCCCCCTGCTCCCATGCCCCACACTCCCATGCCCCACTCTCCCATGCCCCCCTCTCCCATGCCCCCCTCTCCCATACCCCCTGCTCCCTTGCCCCACTCTCCCATGCCCCCCACTCCCATGCCCCACTCTCACATGCCCCCCTCTCCTATGCCCCACACTCCCATGCCCCCCTCTCCTATGCCCCCCTCTGCCATGCCCCTTATTCCCATGCCCCCTTCTCCCATGGCCCCCTCTCCCATGCCCCCTGCTCCCATGCCCCCCTCTCCCATGTCCCAGTCTCCCATGCCCCCCTCTCCCATGCCCCCCTCTCACTTGCGCACATCCTCCTGCTCCCGGCTAAACTCCGTCAGCATGGGCGACTTGGCATTGACCTCAATCAGCTTGATCTGTTTGAGGTCGTGCAGCTTTGAGTGGATGTCCATGAGGCTGTAGCAGAAGTCAGGCTTGGCCATCAGCAACCGACCCTCAAGGCTTTTACGGATCTGCGTGGGTAATTGGGGGGGTACCAGTGTAGAGTTAAAGGTGATGGAGTGGATGTCCATGAGGCTGTAGCAGAAGTCAGGCTTGGCCATCAGCAACCGATCCTCAAGGCTCTTACGGATCTGCGTGGGTAATTGGGGGGGTACCAGTGTAGTGTTGAAGGTGATGGAGTGGATGTCCATGAGGCTGTAGCAGAAGTCAGGCTTGGCCATCAGCAACCGATCCTCAAGGCTCTTACGGATCTGCGTGGGTAATTGGGGGGGTACCAGTGTAGAGTTAAAGGTGATGGAGTGGATGTCCATGAGGCTGTAGCAGAAGTCAGGCTTGGCCATCAGCAACCGATCCTCAAGGCTCTTACGGATCTGCGTGGGTAATTGGGGGGGTACCAGTGTAGAGTTAAAGGTGATGGAGTGGATGTCCATGAGGCTGTAGCAGAAGTCAGGCTTGGCCATCAGCAACCGATCCTCAAGGCTCTTACGGATCTGCGTGGGTAATTGGGGGGGTACCAGTGTAGAGTTAAAGGTGATGGAGTGGATGTCCATGAGGCTGTAGCAGAAGTCAGGCTTGGCCATCAGCAACCGATCCTCAAGGCTCTTACGGATCTGCATGGGTAATTGGGGGGGTACCAGTGTAGAGTTAAAGGTGATGGAGTGGATGTCCATGAGGCTGTAGCAGAAGTCAGGCTTGGCCATCAGCAACCGATCCTCAAGGCTCTTACGGATCTGCGTGGGTAATTGGGGGGGTACCAGTGTAGAGGTAAAGGTGATGGAGTGGATGTCCATGAGGCTGTAGCAGAAGTCAGGCTTGGCCATCAGCAACCGATCCTCAAGGCTCTTACGGATCTGCGTGGGTAATTGGGGGGGTACCAGTGTAGAGTTAAAGGTGATGGAGTGGATGCCCATGAGGCTGTAGCAGAAGTCAGGCTTGGCCATCAGCAACAGATCCTCAAGGCTCTTACGGATCTGCATGGGTAATTGGGGGGGTACCAGTGTAGAGTTAAAGGTGATGGAGTGGATGTCCATGAGGCTGTAGCAGAAGTCAGGCTTGGCCATCAGCAACCGATCCTCAAGGCTCTTACGGATCTGCGTGGGTAATTGGGGGGGTACCAGTGTAGAGGTAAAGGTGATGGAGTGGATGTCCATGAGGCTGTAGCAGAAGTCAGGCTTGGCCATCAGCAACCGATCCTCAAGGCTCTTACGGATCTGCGTGGGTAATTGGGGGGCTACCAGTGTAGAGTTAAAGGTGATGGAGTGGATGTCCATGAGGCTGTAGCAGAAGTCAGGCTTGGCCATCAGCAACCGATCCTCAAGGCTCTTACGGATCTGCGTGGGTAATTGGGGTTCAGATATTAGGGTGATGGATTGGATGCTCATTAGGCTGTACATGAAGAAAGGCTTTGCAATCAGCAGCCAGCCCTCAAGGCCCTTACGGATCTGTCATGATTGAGAACAATTAGTAAAATCCGGGCGGTCAACATAATCACACTGTTCGGGAAACCGGACACAAAACAACACGTCTCCGGCTCTGTGTGGGTAATTGGGTGGGTAACAGTGAAGTGTCAAGGGTGACGGATTGCTGTCCATGAGGCTGTAGCAGTAGTAAGATCTGGCCATCAGCAGAGAACCCTCACGGCTCTTGCGGATCTGTGTGGGTTCGGGGTTTGAGGTATAGGGTTCAGGGTTGAGGACTTCTTGTTCTTGATGTAGGCAAGTAGTTAGGATGACCGCATGCTGCTGCGGAGCGAGTGGCTCCCAACCCCTCACGCCACCACACATCCGCCCTGACCCATCACCTGAGAAGCCGTCGCCTTCGCCACATTCCCCCACAAACACAGGAAGCGCAGTACCATGTGCTTGCACAAGATAAGCATATTTAGGGGATACCTTGTTGGTCATTATATACCCCCCCCCTACCCCCCCCCCTACCCCCCCCCCTACCTCACCCCCCTACCCCCCCCCCCCTACCCCCCCCCTACCCCGCCCCTACCCCTCCCCCTACCCTACCCCCTACCTCCTACCCCCCCCCTACCCCACCCCACCCCCTACCCCGCCCCTACCCCACCCCACCCACCCCCCTACCCCACCCCCCTACCCCACCCCTACCCCACCCCCACCCCCCCACCCTCCCCTACCCTGCCCCTACCCCTACCCCACCAGCAAAAAATCGCAAGCCACAGCCCCTACCCTACCCCACCCCACACCACCCCAGCCTACCCCACCAGCCAAAAGGAGCCACAGCCCCCCCACGCCGCACCCTTTGGAAGGCCTGCGCCTTGGCGGCGTTCCTCCACGAGCGCAGGAAGCGCAGCGCCATGTAGTTGCGGAAGAAGCGCAGCTGCTTCATCATGTTGAACACGCTGTGCTCGCGCACCCATTCACCGATGGGCGTGAAGTCCGCGGGGGCGCCCGATTGGAACATCTGGGGGGGGGGGGACAAGCGGAAGGCGGGTATGTGTGTGTGTGTGTGCGTGTGCACGGACAGGGATGACGCGTGCTGGCGCTGGCGCTGCCGGCCCCCTTCTTGAGTTTGAAGGCCTGCACTGGCCTCGACCCCTGAACGCCCAGGGGCCTTCCCTAGTTCCCTTCCTACGTCACATTTCTCCATCATGCTTCCTCCGTCTTTTTACACACTCAAAACATGACAACGGCCCGGTGATCTCTCTCAGCATAAGTACATCATCCCTTTGTGATGGGATTTAGCCAATATAACATTACTTGTGGACGACCCGCCATTGAGCTGCCGCACATGCCATCAGAGGTCCCCCCCTGTGCAACATAAGATTGTGCACACCGGGCCTGCCAACATGTGGACGACCCGCCATTGAGCTGCTGCACATGCCATCAGAGGTCCCCCCCTGTGCAACATAAGATTGTGCACACCGGGCCTGCCAACTTGTCGACGACCCGCCATTGAGCTGCTGCACATGCCATCAGAGGTCCCCCACTGTGCAACATAAGATTGTGCACACCGGGCCTGCCAACTTGTGGACGACCCGCCATTGAGCTGCTGCACATGCCATCAGAGGTCCCCCCCTGTGCAACATAAGACTTTGCACACCGGGCCTGCCAACATGTGGACGACCCGCCATTGAGCTGCTGCACATGCCATCAAAGTTCCCCCCTGTGCAACATAAGACTGTGCACACCGGGCCTGTTAACCCCGTTTCCCACTCAAGTGAAACCCAGACCTTCCTCCCAGTCCCCGCTTCCCACTCAAGTGAAACCCAGCTCTTCCTCCCAGTCCCCGCTTCCCACTCAAGTGAAACTCAGCCCTTCCTCCCAGTCCCCGCTTCCCACTCAAGTGAAACTCAGACCTTCCTCCCAGTCCCCGTTTCCCACTCAAGTGAAACCCAGCCCTTCCTCCCAGTCCCCGCTTCCCACTCAAGTGAAACTCAGCCCTTCCTCCCAGTCCCCGCTTCCCACTCAAGTGAAACTCAGCCCTTCCTCCCAGTCCCCGCTTCCCACTCAAGTGAAACTCAGCCCTTCCTCCCAGTCCCCGCTTCCCACTCAAGTGAAACTCAGCCCTTCCTCCCAGTCCCCGTTTCCCACTCAAGTGAAACTCAGCCCTTCCTCCCAGTCCCCGCTTCCCACTCAAGTGAAACCCAGCCCTTCCTCCCAGTCCCCGCTTCCCACTCAAGTGAAACTCAGCCCTTCCTCCCAGTCCCCGCTTCCCACTCAAGTGAAACTCAGCCCTTCCTCCCAGTCCCCGCTTCCCACTCAAGTGAAACTCAGCCCTTCCTCCCAGTCCCCGTTTCCCACTCAAGTGAAACCCAGCCCTTCCTCCCAGTCCCTGCTTCCCACTCAAGTGAAACTCAGCCCTTCCTCCCAGTCCCCGCAGCCCGCTCACCTCAACCACCCCAGCCGAAGTCATGGTGAAGTAATCTCCTCTCAGATTCTCCTTGGCTGCAACCACAAGCTCGTACGGGCAGTCCATGCCGGGGATATTGGCACGCACGCAGTGAAACATCTTGACACGAGCCTCGCGGCCGTACGTGGCAAAGTAACAGACAACATCCATACCCTGAGAATGGTGTTATGGTTGTCAGTGGCTGTCTATGGCAAAGTAACAGACAACATCCATACCCTGAGAATGGTGTCATGGTTGTCAGTGGCTGTCTATGGCAAAGTAACAGACAACGTCCATACCCTGAGAATGGTGTTATGGTTGTCAGTGGCTGTACATGGCAAAGTAACAGAGAACGTCCATACCCTGAGAATGGTGTTATGGTTGTAAGTGGCCGTACATGGCAAAGTAACAGACAACATCCATACCCTGACTATGATTGTCAGTGTTTATCTAAGGTTGCTTCAGTTGCGTTTATGCTACAGTCCGGCTTGCGGCAGGCAGGGCTTGGTGCAGCTAGCCCTGTTGTTTGGGTCACTGGCCATAGGGCGTTCAAGGTTTCGCTGGCGGAAAGGAAAGGGGGGGTCTTCAGCCCATGCGGGAAAGCTCATTCAATACAAGCTTTATGCATTTCCATTCAGTTACAGGAGGAGGAGGGGGGGGCTCAGTGACGAGCTCGTGCATCCTTAAAACCTAAGAAAAGGATGTAGCTGAGCGCAGGTTAATCAGTCATACAGGTGCTTTATGATGACTCGGGGCTTGTACTCAGCTTAATCTAGCATGCGCACCAGTAATTAATCTGTTAGTGCTTCATGGACACATCAGCTAAATCCCAGCCTAAGGCCTGGGGGCTGGTGCAGCACATTCTGCTGCTCTGGTCACCAGCCATAGGCTGGCCAAGGTTAGGCCCCCATCAGCCCGGCGGTGGTCGCTCTGCGTCCCCCCTCAGATGATGTGGTGTGCAGTTTTATTTTTAGTAGTTACCGGACCACCTTGATGGGCCCTGCTGCGGCCACCCCTGGGCCGATTGACACCAAACCTGGACCGGCCTCCGGCCGGTGGCCTTGGCAGCAGGGCTGGCCGAGCCAGGAGCTGGTGGCCGCAGGCCACAGTGTAGCTGAATGAAGCTGAAAGTGATGCGGTAACCACTGCAAAAAACACTGGTGATGTGCTCCGAGATACGCGGCGATGCGTACCGTGATAACTCGGTCCTTGAAATCTGGCTCGACGATGTTGTTCAGGTTGGATAGAGAGCCGTGTGAGCGTTCCACCCGGTCGTGTCCCAGCTGCTATTTAAAAAGGGTTGGTGGTGACAGCTCAGGTCGTGTTTTGAGGTAGATAAGTATAGGGTAGGACATGGCACGTTCCCCTTACCATGGAATGACACAGCTGGTATCTGCCTTAGTGACATGGAATGAAGGTGTAGGGTCTAATGAGGATGCATATGTACAGAAATACAGGCAAAAGGAGGATCAGGCTTGCGCGAAAGAAGCAGAGGGCTGTGACGGGTTGATAAATTAAATCAGGGTTTTGACCATGGCTGTGTACAGGCGTACCAGCAATGGGTGCCCCCTTTGACCATGGTTGCTCTCGGGTCCATCCCTGTGCAGGCCTACCAGTGTACTTCTTAGTGGTTACCGGACCACCTTTGATGGGCCGTGCTGCGGCCACCCCTGGGCCGATTGACACCAAACCTGGACCAGCCTCCGGCCGGTGGCCTTGGCAGCAGGGCTGGCCGAGCCAGGAGCTGGTGGCCGTAGGCCACAGTGTAGCTGAAATGCAGCTGAAAGTGATACGGTAACCACAGCAAAAAACACTGAGGCCTACCGCGGAGAGGTTGCCGGCGGGAGATCCAATGAGAGGCGGCAAGCTGCGTGGCGGATGGTCGGCAGAAGGAGGGGACTGCCTCTCCCCTGAATCAGACATGCACCAGCAGCAGCAGCAGCAGCAGCAGCATTTAGAGGCTGCATGGAGGGCGCGTCTTACGGCTTTCAGAACAACCTCCTAGCCTCACCTACGCCGCCACACTGAAGCGGTCCGCATGGATGTCAGCTCATGGAACCGTGAGTTGCTGCTCTTATAGGAAGCCATGCAGAGGATGCCATCAGCATGGATTCGCATGCATGGGATGCAATTAGCATGGATGTGCATGGGCACAGGGTGCGGACCCGACAAAACTTACCGTGTGCTCCATCCCTGGACTTAGGCTCCCGGGAGCCAGGCTTGCTCCCCTGCCCGATGCCTTGTGTCTACGATCAGCAACCGTTGTTCATGTCAAGGACTGCGTCTGATGAAGATTTCTGCTGATGAGTACCCTTTGTCCACATGTCCACATGTCCATGCAATGATGCACATGCATGCGCAGTGTCACAAATTGCATGAAACAGTAGAGCGCAAGGTGGAAGCACAGAGCCCATGCAGTTCCCATGCGTAGCTGTGCAATACCTTGAGTGTGGGTAGCCGAACTGGAGTTTTGCCTCCTAGGCCTACATTTAAATATACGGTACCCGCCATCAGCAAAAGCTGGTCTGGGGTAATGACAGCGCCATCGCCAAGCAACCGCACCACTTTGCTTCTCGCCCTCCCTTCTTCCTCGAGGAGGCTCCATCTAAGCTATTTTCGTAGCAGTGCGTGTTCCTTCACTTCACTCGTAGGCTTCGTATTTGAACATGTTACATCAGCGTTTTGACAGGGCGATGCCTACCAGCTCCGACGCAAATTAATATTGATATGAAGCCTGAATGTGCAGCAAAACGCGGTTTGTTGATGTTGAACTGCCACACGAAACCAGGGCACGAAACTGCCACGCGGGGCCGTACTGGGCTAGACAAGGGCAGGAGACCGGGCAGCCCGTAGTTTATATCGTTATGACCCTTTACGTGCGTTTTTTCGTGACGTTTGCTCCTACATGTTGCTTTATCTATAACGTTTGCCCCTTTGTCGACCGTGTTCTTCGCTATTTTGCCAGCGCCGCTCAGGCTGGTTTGTGGGATGCATGGTTGGGAGCATCACAGGATGAAATATGAATGTCGATGCAGCTTGACATCAGTAAGTTATCGACGTAAATAGTGTTGCAAGCTGCGGATGGACGGCGACCCTCAGCCTCTGCAGGTGTCATGGGTGCTGCCCTTGCATGTCATGCACGCGGCTGGCAAAGACCTCACATGGCATTACTAATACTCCCATGCCTTCCCTCTTGCACTTGCTTGTTTTATCCTTATACAGTCACAAGGCAGATGCTTTCACCTGGACACCGGGGTCTGATTGTAGGTATGACAGGAAGCCCCCCATCCTGTGTTAACTTGGTTGCCATGGTATGCATGGCAGGATGATCCCTCAACAGAATCCAACCAGATATCCTCAGCAGAGAACACATGTAGGACAGACCGAACGAGATTTGTACGAAACACCGGAAAATGATTACCTCCTAGCCACCATCTTCGTAAGAGCATTGCCTTTGGCTCAGCACTTGAGTGACCATGCACCCAGAGGTTGAGGGATCGAACCCGCCACACGATCTTCTCTCTCCCCCAGCCTAGAGCGCCAGATTCCATGTTCCTGCCTCCTCACATAGGAGTATGGCATGGCTGCACCATGGCCCCGGCTGTGCATGGTAGCTGGAATTGAGCCTAGTCATTCCCTACCAACCCCCACGTGGCCGAGCGTTCAGCAGGGCTCAGCAGGTATGCACCGTTCTTAACTTGTGTGACCATGCACCATGCTGTTGTTATGGTGCTCTGTATATACTGTAGGCGTAGGGAAGGGACCCGATCTCCAGTGGAGCATCAAACGCTGGGCTAGTGAAGGAGACATGCGCATCACTATTGTCGTTCTAGCTCTCGGTCTTACCGATGGGCTTAGTTTCTGGCTAGGACCTAGGGCAGGGTAACTTGCAAGCGTTGTGGATTGAAGTGGAGCAGGGCCGTGAGGTATGCCATGGGACACTGCTTGGAGTGGGGGGTCGTGCTGCAATCTCACTGACTGTAGGTTGTGCCTCTAAATTTTCCAGCTACTCTTTCCTCCTTCATTTCCTCTACCGTGGTGGAAAACCTTCGCACTTCCTTTCTTTTTCTTTGAAAGGTTGTGTCCTTCTCCTATGTGTTCCCCTCTTCCTTTACCTCTAACCTTAATTTTCCTTCACCCAACTTGACTGCTGGGCGCCCTCGCGGCTGAGCCCTTTTTGCAGGGACCAACGGTGTAACTTCATGGGCTTCTCATTACTTACCTAGTACCTGAAGTTCATTTTTTTCTCTCAACGGGATACTTAGGCGCCCACGCGGCCAAGCCTTTTTGAACATAGCCCAGAGGTGTAATGTCATTGATTCACTCAGTACAACTGTATAAAGGAACTTTGTGTCCCCAGTCGAGTCCTCAGAGGCCATTCGGAGGCTCCACATGGGGCTATCTATCTGTCATACTCTTCCAGGGCCGGGGTGACCCATTACCTGGACATTTTCCCCAAGCGGACAGCCGGGCGGCCACGCAGCCAAGCCATTTTTAGCATGTGAATGATGTAACACCTCTGGGCCCTGCTTAAAAAGGCTTGGCCGCACTAGCGTCCAACTGTCTGGTTAAAAACTGATGAGAAGAAAGAAAGCAAGAGAGGAACGAAAGAAAATACCAGCGCCAAAAAATAAAAGGAGGTATGAATCCCCAGCGCTCGTGAGCCTAGCCTTGAACAAGGGCCTGGGAGTCCAAGACTCTGGGCCCAACCCTAACAAACTCGGCCAGGCTGGCGACCGACTATCTTTCTGGAAACTTAAGAGAAGAGAGAAACAAGTGAGCAACGAAAGGGAAACACCCTCCCCGAAAATGAAAGGAGGTCTCAATTCCCAGACCCTCAATATAGTGTAGTCATAACCAAGGCTTCCCTCCCATGCCTGCCCCGGTTCAATCAGTGAAAGTCCAAGGCGCTGTCCGGACGGCCTGGACACCTCGCTCCTCAAGCCCCTCCTTGAAGGCAGGTCCTTGTAACTTGTAAGCATGTACATAGAACGTCCTGAACATGCTGCCTGGCACAGCTTGAGGACTGCTGTTCCTCGCTTCCGCCACTCTTAGGCACTTAGCAGTTCACTTCTCCAGTTGCACCCTCAAGTGCTCTACCTAACCGCAAGCTGCATACCAGCCACCATGGTTGCCGCCATGAGGGGCGTCTCGTGCAGCAGATAATACCGCTGTGTTATAGAAGCGGAGCTTGTGCTGCCTAGCAACCTGGCACAAGTGTTTAAGCAGGCTTGACTGCATGTATGCATCTTGCTTCCGAGGAAGTGCACTTATGCCACGGCCGAGGGTGAACGGTGGCCCACGCCACATCTCCTTAGCTGGCTGCAGTCGCTACGTAAACAGCCGCCAACCAGATGAGTTAAGGACATTACACCTCTGGGCCATGCTGAATGAAGCTCGGTCGCGTCGGCAAACAAAAAGACAGCTAGAAAAGTCAAGGGAGATGGCTTAAGAGGAAAGAAAGGATAGCAACCAGATGAGTGTGGGCAGATGATGCATTAAACACACCACTGTCAAGCAAAATTTGTGCATAGGCACGCACCCGGTAATGTATGAATGTCTGCATCAATAGGAAGCTTTGGTGGCTTGGGCTCGCTCACAATCCAAGATTTTTCACGGTCACGGTACCAAAATAACCTCAACATGGCTCAGCAATAATTTAGCTACATCACGGCCTATGGACATGGGGCAGTAAACCCTGTTACCTTGGCCACTGGCAGTGGCCCGTCAAGGTTTGGTTACTTAGCTGCCCAATCACGGCAGCCCACCCGCCTGCTATTAGTGGTCTAGTGCCCACACAATTGATTGAACGCAGCGTGTCAGCCATTGCGGCAAGTTAACATGCGGTGATATGTGGGTCACCCTTACAGTGCAGTGTATGGGCGCATGCCCTGCCTCTAAATGGCAGGCATGGAAAAGGGAAGTTTTGAACCTCGTTGTCCACCCTTGTTAAATGTATCAACAACTCATGCGCGCGTTAACAAAAAAATGGCACTCGGGAGGTCCCACCAGGTGACCCTTGGATATCTTAGATCTATTTCTTTCCCATGCACTTTGTCAGGGGCTGACTTCCGAGGCCCCAACAGTACCTAGCATGCTGTACATCTGTGTGCACGCATTTAACTGCTGCTTGCTTGCTGCTAGCATGAATGAATTGTCGAATGGGCGAGATCTTACATGTCAAAAGAGTGGGTGAAAAGTGCGGGTATTGCGACAAAGCGTTTTGGCCTTTTGGGGTTTTCAGGGCTGCACGTTTCTTGAAGTTGATTTGGCCAGGGTGCGTAGCCTGTTCACCAGCCGACCGCGTGCCTGCGACTTGTTTCCTCCTCTCATCGTGTGTGAACACTCAATTCGCCAGGCTTCCACTGTGATTCCAATATTCCATCACTTCCTTGTTCTGTCCATGATTGAATAGAATAAAGCTAGAGAGTGCTGGCACCGTATGTCAGATTTGAAACCAGGCAGTCTATCTCTTACCGGGGGCGCGCCTTTTGAAAGATGGAGTTCAGTAAGCACTGACAACCATCCTCCGTCGAGGACTGGCAGAAACGCTCCATTTGCATCAACCTCTCAAGTAAGGCCTATTGAGCTCGTCACATCTCATGCGAGATGTCCCTGCGCCCCCATACCGTAAATCAGATCTCTCGTTCTCAGGCGTCATCGGCAAAGCCGGTTGCCTGTAAGGCACGACCTAGTAGCAAGCCTTCGGGCGAAAAGACGATAACAGATGTTATCGCTGGAGCGCTGGCCCGGGCAGCCAGTCAGTCAACCATCCATCCTTTGGATACACTGAAGGTCCGGATACAAGCAGGGAGATATAACGCAGGTATTCCTTGAGCCACGCCACGACGTTTTCCTGTAGTTAATGTCTCGATTCGACATCGGAGGAAAGCTCCTTACCACATCGGAGGAAAGCTCCTTACCACATCAGGGCACAAAGGAAACTGAATATCCATGCGCTTTGCATGGGCAGGTGCTGTCCCGGCGACAGGGGTGCATGTGCATGCAACAGGCGCTTCCACATCGCAAAGCTCTCAAGCTCGGCGGCTACTTCTGGAAGCAGCTAGTCTGTACAAGGTACTTAAGTACTGATGTCTCTTCAAACTCTGCTAGTGGCGCTCCTTTTGCGCTGCTTGACAAGCTGCCTCGTCGCAGGGTGTTTTGGGAGCAGCCACTGGGGCAGGCATCATCATCGGGTCATATTTCGCCTTTTACTCAACCACTAAGCAAATATTGAGAGAACGCACATCTATGCAAGAAGGTGCGTGTGCATTTAAATCATGCATGTCATCACTCTGCACAATACGTTCGTTGACATTTAAAATCTTCATTATCTGATGCTTTGTATCACTTCAAATCTTGCATATTGCCCCCTGGTTGCCCCTTTGAATGCGTGTCTGGCAATACGACTCAATATTGTTTGCTGTGCACGTCACAACAGGGTCGATAGCGTTTTGCTCTGGAGCCACAGCAGCAGTGGGCAGCAGCTTCATTAAAGTTCCCATTGCTGTCTGCATCAGATCTGTGCAGGTAATTGAACAGCGACTGGGTCCCCTCCTGTTTATTCTCGGCGACCCAGGAATCCTGACTCAATTTCCCCCCCGCAGGCTGGTGTATATCAGAATGCGTACCATGCGTTCAAGTCCATCACCAGCGCTGCTGGATGGCGAGGCCTGTTCACTGTAAGTGCATTCAAATCATGCTTAGGGTAGAGCATGGAAGGATTGTGTTACCGTGTTGACTTAAGTGCGCACGAGACCACCATCAGCAGGCCAATGGGCTGCCACGACAAGGCCGATGGGGGGCGAAATCGTTTGACAGGCTGTTGGCCCAGGCAGCAGGGCGTGCTGACTAGGTGTGATATAGCTGAGGCACCCTTACATAAAGTGTGTTTCGTGGCGGTGTGCAGGGTTTTGTCCCGACTCTGCTGGAGGACGTACCGGACATGGCTGTGAAGTTTGCGGTGTACGAATCCATGCGGACGGTGTACTTCCAGCTGTCTGGAAAGCAGGTGTGTGTGTGTGTGTGTGTGTGTTAGGCTGTCAGGTGCTGTTGTTTTACTTCATAAATTGTTGTAAACACGTCAAAGGCCTGGGCATCAACTCATCACGGCCCTTTAAGGCAGTGTTCGACATTTAAAACGCTCTCTCTCCTGCTGTGTTCCGTAGGCTGCTGCTGTAGAGGACTTGACCATGCTGCATTGAATTATTTTTTAAACATTCTTTCCCCACAAGGCACTCCCTATGCTGCATCAGAATATGGAATCGTTTTATATACTCCCCCATACTTCCACCTTTTTACTTCCCCCCTACTCCCCCTTACTTCCACCTTCCTACTTCCCCCCTACTATCCCCTACTCCCCCTTACTTCCACCTTCCTACTTTCCCCATACTCCCCCCTACTCCCCCTTCCTTCCACCTTCCTACTTCCCCCATACTCCCCCATACTTCCACCTGACTCCGCAGGCTGCTGCTGCTGCAACATCTTCCACTCTTTACCCCTCCCGCCGTAAGCTGTGGCTGTACGGAATTGTTTGAAACGTTCTCCCTCCCGTCGTGCTTCGTAGGCCGCTGCCGTTGAGGACTTGCTGATGGGAGGCAGCGCCGGGGCAGCGGCGGCGGCGGCCACCACGCCGCTGGACGTCGTGAAGACGCGGATGATGTGCTCTGCCTCACAGCGGCCGACGATTAGGGGCGCCGTCCAGGGGGTGATTGCTGAGGGTCTGGGCTGGAAAGGCTTCTTCAGGGGCGTCGGGCCCCGGGCGCTGAGCAACGGCATCAACTCTGCCGTCTTCTTTTGCTTCTTTGAAGCCATCCGCAAGGTAAAATTGAGGCATATTGATTCCAGGCTTTGTTCCTTCCTGTTTGTTATGTTCCTTTATAATGTCCTATGCTTCAGTTTGTCTGGTCTCAACTCTCAACATTATGACTTGATGATTATTCTGAAATGTTGCATCTTGCGGCATTCCAGGCGCTCAATGCTCGACAGGCAGAAGAAGCCTTGGCAAGAGAGCTGCAAAACGACCTGCCGTTACCCTCCTCCGCGACCCGTCCCGCACCCCGGCATTCAAAGACAGCCTCGCTGTCCATGGCTGCATTGGCATGGAGCTCCAAATCTTCGAGGAGAAGACAACGGAGCATGCCGTGCCTGTCGCTAGCCATCCCGCTTCCACTCTTATCTTGTCCCTGGAATCCGACCTGCAGATCATGAGGGTTTCATGCTGAGATTTTTTGTCCGGTTTCATGTGGCACCTTCTGGCAGAATTTTGGCTGTGAACGTATCACTTAGTTCTCTAGTTGCCATCCTCCTCGCCTTCTGGTGCAAGCGTAGTAATGTATGAATGGTATGAATCAGGATCAGGCATCCTAGCATTTTTCACGCCGAGTTTTCGACATTTTGGGGGTTTACGCGCTGTTGTAGCATGAGTTTTGGTTTAAATTGAACCTGGGCGACAACCATATTTGATTTTTTAATTTCCGTTCTCTGGTATTTGAGATTTGCAGTTTTGAAGGTGGGCAGAGGCCGCATGGGGCTTGCACCCCCGAACCTGATTTTCCGGCTTTTCAGGTACTGCGAAACCGATGATGGGCTGCCATGACAATTATTGAGTGTATTTTTGTGAGGGCAGTGTACTTTCAGTGCGGGTATGTTCCTCGTCTTGGCGCACGGTGAGAGGCTTGACTTCAAGGCCGTTGACGTACGAGGGGACCATGTTCCTCCTCCAGATGCGCAAGTGGCGTGATGTAACGGAACATCAGAGATGGCAAGGTGTCATGATGATGATTAAATCACCATGCAAGCTGTGTGAAATGGTCGTTTCAACGTTTGAGTACCGGTAGGGACATTATGGATCAGATCTCGAGGTTAATAACGCTACACTTAGAAGTCTTTTGGGGTATGGTCCCAAATAGCTGAGCGTAGGCGAGTTACACTCCATGTACACGGTTGAGAACTCGTGCCAAATTATGTCAACGCTGTCTCAAGCAGTCAACGACATTACACCTCAGGATCCTGCTCAAAATGGCCGCGTGGGCGCCCAACTGTCTCGTTGGAAGAAAAGAAACTTGAGGAGAAAACAAACAAAGGAAAGAACTACCCCCCCCCAAAGGAAAAGGCAGCCCGAAGTAAACCTTGCCCCTCTCAAGCCTATTCCCCAAGAAGGCAAAGCAAAACATAAAAACTAGGCCTTAACAAGGCGAACGACGTCCTCCACAAAAGTCAGAGCCTCCCATCCAAGCCTGCCCTGGTACAGCTGTTGAAAGTCTGTGGCACCTTCCGGGGGGCCTGTCCAACCTCTCTCCCTAAGCCTCAAACAGTATGAAGCGAACTGGCGGTACTAGTTCATCCACCGCTAATTCATGGTCATTGTGGCTGTGATCAATCAGAGATCACAGGTTCGTGGAATTGCTGATTTCTAGAGATTGGGGCCTTGACCACAGTTGACATTCCTAGTGACCAAAGACGAAACGGGGGATGTGATCACGGACAAGGAACTCCCAATGGTTGGGGCCATGTGAGCAAGGCTGTGATCACTCCTGACTATTTTTCTTGATGTGAAGTTTTGTGAAGTTTTGATGATCAGGGTATTGAGCCATCCAAGTGTAATGATACCTGGAACAAAGCAAAATTTATTAGATACCGGCAGAAGAAAGGTCGGAAGAAGTATGGTAATATAAGGTTTTAGTCTGTTTTGCATGGGGGTTGAGCTATGTGTTGGGCCCTGGGTCAGATGACGATTTTGAGCTTCAGCACATTGAGTGCAATGTGTCGCGTGCCAACCTTTTATAGCGCGCTATAATGTTCGAAGGTAGGCACCTGGAACATGTCTGCTCTGAGCAATGCCAGGGCTGACACACTGATGCGTGAGACAAACACTACGAATGGATCGCGCAGCCCAAAGGTACATATGTTGCCGCCCCGGACATGACGGAGTAACCGGACTAGATACCATTGGGGGCTGAGGTCATGGTGAATGCAGATGTAGACACCGTTGTGGCATGCATGCCGTTCCAGCAGGCAACCAGCTGCTTCCTCAACAGCATCTTCCTGCTGTGCACCCCCTCCATTAATTCCATGGGTGCCACGAATAGTGCTTCAAGGTTGAGAGGGTGCCCTCAGGCCAGGAGAAGAGTCTATGAATTTCAAAACCTTCAAACAAAACTCACAGCCTACTGCCATTGCTTAGGTCATAGCAACTACTGGTATTATGCTTGATTAAGGAATGGGCAGTTGGGCATCCAAACAGTTTTTTGTGCAGCGCCACTCTTCTGCCAAAATGGGATGTCTAGGGTATATGGTTTTCATACATTCTATATTTTGTGATGCAGATCGAATGCATTTGCCGCGAGGCACATAATGGTGTATCTATCGACTCAGTGTGATGTCTGGAAAATAAGATACCGTAATAAAGTTCAGTAATTTCCCCAAAAGCCACTTTTTTTGTGTGACCCCCCTCCCTTCCCCCAACTTTGACCCCCCTTTTCCACCTCCTCCCCTGGGATAAAGACATGTTAAGACTAGACTTTAAATGCTCTCACGAAGCTCTACAATTTTGGGAACAGGGGGTACATAATTTGTTCCCCCCCCTCCCCATCGGAAATGAGGGGGAGTTCCAGACAGTTCGAGGCCAAGGCATGCAGGGGCAGGAAAAGAAGCAGATAGGAACAGCATTCGAAAAGAGCAACTTCAGGACCGGGGCGTGGAGTGGGTGCAAGAGGGTGCGGGTTGAGAGGGTGAGGAGATCCTGCCTGGACCGGGTCGGTAGGTCCAACCTTTTCACCCTTTACCGACGTCGGAGTGTGGCCAAACTCACATTGATCTGCATTTGCAGAGCTGTGTTCTTTAGCCAACAGATACGAACATGGTTTGGGGCACGGCTGCTGCTGCTGCTCCCGTAGCCTGGGCTGACGACGAGGTCGACCAAAATGAGGCACTTCCACCGAAGGCACCCCCGGCTGATAACCCGGATTTCCCAACTTTGGGCGAAGCCATTAAACAGGCCCCAAAGGCGAAAAAGAAAGGGAAAACCATACCCCTCGGCGAATTCATGGCGGGGGCACCCGCAAAAATGTTTGGGCCTCGACAGTCTGACAAGGACATCATTTCGCAGCTTCCAAAGGCACCTAGGGGTGGTGACCGAGAGGAAGGAGATGACGGCGGAGCCTTCAAGACATTCGGAGGTGAATTTTTTGTTGTTGAAAAGTTCTTTGCTAATTACAACAAACAGTCAGATGGCAGACACGATCTTCAAACTTGAGTATTCTCAGTGAGCGGCTACATCTGAATGCAGGCGACCGTGGAGGCTTTGGCCGGCGTGACGGAGAGGAAAGACCCGAGCGCCGCAACCGCGACGATGACTTTCAGGCCTCTCGAGCGGATGAGACTCGTGACTGGGGCGCCACCAGAACCTTCACGCCGAGTGAGGGTGCCCGCGGCGGTGGTGGTGGTGGTTTCGGTGGGGCTGGTGGCGAACGCAGGGCAGGAGGTGGCTTTAGCAGCGATCGCCCAGCAGGGGCTTCAGACGGAGTAGACGATTGGGGCAGCTCGCGTAAATTTGAACCATCCGCTGAGCGCCCCGGAGGCTTCCGAGATGGCCCAAGATCCGATCGGGATGAGCCTCGCAGGGATGGACCCCGTCGCGAGTACGAGCCATCGCGCGCCGAGGAGGGTGACGGGCAGTGGAGTAAGAATTTCCAGCCGTCAGATCCCGCTGCAGCAGGCAGGCCCAGCGGCAGCCGCGGCTTCGGCTTCAGCGACCGCCCCTCTGCCCCAGCTGATGAGGAGGACCGCTGGGCAAGGCGTGGCCCGGCCCAGGATGCCGTGGCGCCCGCTGCGGCCGCTGCTCCTGCGGGTGAGAGGCCGCGCCTGAAGCTACAGCCCCGCACGAAGCCCGTGGAGGCGCTGGTGGCCGATGTAGATTCCCAGGCCGGAGACAGCGAGCAGCCGAAGAAATCCAACCCCTTTGGCGCGGCCAGGCCCCGAGAGGAGGTGCTGAAGGAGAAGGGCGTTGACGTCAAGGAGCAGGAAGAACCGGTCGAGGCCATTGTCAGGTGAGCATGCATGCATGCACGCATGCTGGAGATCGCTCTGGATATGTTGTGTGCATGAGGTCCGATCATGGTGGAATAATATCTGTGTGCAAGGAATGTGTCTACCGAAGACAGGCCTGCCAAGCAGGAAAGCTGTGAAGCAATCTACCTCCCTGCACGGTAACGGCGCGGATGTGGCTACGGTCCAGGCTGCGCTGTTTTCTTAACTCTCTCGCCCCCATGGGGCGTAGCTTTCTTTTTTTCTACCTCCCTTGCTGATTCAATTTCCTGGCGCATCTTTCATGGCAGGGATGAGTCTGCCGAGGAAAAGGCTGTCAAGGATGAGATCGAGCAGCTGCGAAAGCGGCTCGAGGTCGTCAAGGCCAGCGGCCCTGACCCGGAGTCGATTGCTGACGAGATCGCCTCGGCGGCGGAGGATGTCGATACAAAGGTGCAGGAGCTGGCCAAGCTCAAAGTGGAGACGGACCAAAAGGTGAGTGAAGTAGGATACCTTAATAGGTACATGCACGACACATGCGGGGCCTGTGCTTGTTGACTGGAAAGGTGTGAATGGATGAGGTGCATGAGCCGGCCAATCTTCATGTGAAGAGGGACGATAATGTGATACGGTACATAGCATTTATTTTTCAGGCTGTGAGTCCTCTGAAAACTTTCGGCCAGAAACCAGGAAGCAGCTGATATGTAGACGTGCCACATAGACCGAAACATAGGTGAAAGGCTTGATGAAGGCAGTTCAGCGCAGCTCATGCGGCCCCATATGAAGTCAGACAATTATGCTGACATCTGAGTGCCCGACTGAACCCCTGTGGCACGTCCTGTGTCCCGTGCCTGCTCCTTTCCCTCGCTGTGCCCTGAGTCTGGTTTCTCATGATGGTGTCAGGTGCGTCTGGCGCGCAAGGCTCTGGCGGACGCATCCGCAGCTGCCGCAAAGGAGGAAGGCGAGGAGGGTGGAGACAAGTTCCAGGAGGCGCGTTCGGCTGCCGGCGGTAAGGAGCGCGAGGTTAAGGAGACTCGTCCGGCTGCGGACCCCAAGAGCCGCGAGATTAAGGAGCGGGACCCTAAGGACCGTGAGCCCAGGGAGAGGGACGCCAATGACCGTGCCCCTCCCGCTGCCCGTGCTCGTGGCAGGGACGCTGCGCCTGTTGCTGCAGGTGCTCCCGGACGCGAGCGTTGGTGAGGGCAGGGACGCTGCGCCTGTTGTAGCGGATGCTCCTGAGCTGTAGGGCTGGGGGAAAATGATGTGTGCTTTTTCACCGGGATGAGGAGACCCTAGGCATTTGTGTCCAGGCTTTGCATGGGGAGAAAGCCAGATGCAAAGGCAGGCCCCCCCAACCCTAATTCTGAACTCTCTTTTGCAGCAACAGGATGACGTAAAAGCGTCATCCTGTTGGAAAGTATTCGGCACTTCGTCTCGACACTCATGCATTTGCTTACCATGGATGTTTTATGTTAATGGGCTGTTACGTCATGAACATGGTAGGCATGGATGTCCTTTGCCGCAGCTTAAGTTCATGATCATTTCCTTGGCAGTCTTTCGCATATTTGAGGAACCCTTTTTGAGTTTGTGATGTCATACTCTTCTAATTGATGGACTGACGACCTCACTGCTTATTGCTTCCCCGGATTTATGGCTTGCTCTATATTTATATCCAGGAGTGCAAGCATGTAGGGTGAATAGTTGTTGTACTTGCTTCACTTTTTAACAATTTTGCATGGACATGCCTGTTCCTAGAGTCGGTGACGTTACACATCTGGGACATGCACAAGAAGGCTCGGCTGCGTGCACGCCCAAGGACATGCCTGTCCCTAGAGTCAAGAGGTGTGATACAACAATGTCTGTTTTTTGTCCTCGATTCTAAGCAATTGTAAAGCGTAATGAGGCCTCTAGTACTGCCTGTCCGGACGCCTCATGCACGGGCTGCCATGTTTGACACCTATCAGGCATTCTTGACACGGAGGGGCGGCTTGCTGACAATGGCAAGGTTTCCTTAGACGAAGGAAGAAACCCAAGGTATTATAGGTCAAGACAAGAGCGCCGGAGCAAGAATGACTTAACCGCACCAGCTCTTACATCCTGCATGCACATCAACCCGGCACTTAGCTCCCGGTGCGGAGCACAGTCTAGCAATACGTTGCAGCCCTCACGTTACAGGCCTCTAGGCAAACGTAGTAAAGCATATTATTTTTTCAAAAGAGGCCAGTTGAGCAAACCTAAGGAGGCCAGCCTGGCAAGCTGCACGAGGGCGATTGCAGGATAAGCCTCTGTCCGTGATTGATGCATGCATATGCCGGGTCCGAAAACCAAGCAACATGGTGGCGCTTGCAATGGTTCAACATAGCCTATATAGGGAGTTCTTCCACACTTCGCGGCAGGCCCGTAATACCCAACCTGTCACGACGTATGACTGCACCGTGCGTTTGACCGCACAAACTGTTCTTGCTTAGGGTCACCCAATCCTATCTTTGGGGTGCACCCCTCAGCCCCGACAAACCAACCTCTCTTATATTATACTTACATCCAACCCCTCTCTCCCTAGTTTTATATGGTGCGTCCTGGAGTCTGCCGCCATCCTGGAGACTGCCCCGGGGAAAATTGCTCACTAAAATCAATGCATGGCTAGCAGAGCATGCCATATGCCTCTGATGGCAGGCAGTGCATGGCTGTCATGGAAAATTGCACAACGTGATCGGGGCATCGCCGGAGGAGCATGCAGAGCATGGCATGCAGCAGTCTGATCAGCACACCATCAGGGCCTGATCAGCCCACCATGAGAGCCTGATCAGCACACCATCAGCCCACCATGAGAGCCTGATCAGCACACCATGACCATAGCAAGGCGGGCCCCTGCTGTCAGACAACTGCTTAGGAGAACTCACCACGCTGCCCCAGGAGCTGCTGCCCCAGGAGTGCTGCCCAAGGGTGCAGCGCACAGAATGGAGAGGTAGCTGCTTGCCCTCTCCACCCTGGGCAGAGAATGCCATGGCTGAGCATGGCCATGCGTCCAGTGGTGCGCGCATGTCGTCGTCCGACCCCGGTCTGCATGTCCGGGGACCTCTACTTTGGGAGCGCAGATTTCTTCTGCGACTCATCCACGTCATCCGCCATGCTCGTGATCGCACAGGCGACAAAGCCGCCGCTGTCGTCGGTGCACTGGGCCAGGTCCCGCTCCTCGCCCTTCAACTCCAGCGGCTTCAGCTCACGTCGCTTCAACGCCAGCTTGGCCTGCGAAGGCATGTGCTGAGCCATGTCCAGCACCAGGATGTCGCGTTTCGTGGCCTGCATGACCTCGCCTTGGCCAGGCACCGTCGTTGTCCTGCGCGGAACAGCGGTTCATACGTGTGGGCATGACGCGCAGGTTGACATACCTCGTGCATGCGTATGGAGGTCAGGGACAGTGGACAAGTGAAACTGTGAAAAGCTCAGCTTAAATCGTTCTCCAGTTATGTAAATTTCCTCCTCACCCCTATATCACCCCCCCCCCCTCCCCTATAAGTCCCCCCACATTCCCCCTATATCATCACCCCCCTCCCCCTATATCACACAAAAATGCACACCTTGCCGCATTTGTCCCACAAAATAGCCCTCCTCGCCCCTCTATCACCCCCTCCCTCCCCCTACATCACTACAGAAAGACGCACCTCGCCGCAATTGCACCGTCAACGCCTTCCTTGAGAAAGGCTACGTCGTTGGGCGTCATGCCCAGCTCGGCAGCCAGCATGCGGCAGCCCAGGGACATCCCCCCCTGAATGGACGTCACCACCGTCGTGATCGCGCCCGCCTGCTGGAGCTGCGCAGCGTGCTCGATGTCCGAGCCCAGCGCGTAAATGGGCACCAGGGGGTGACTGGAGTGCAACATCTGGACAGCATTCATCGACTGCGCAAGGAAGGCAGCAGGTTTCTCAGTGATAGACCACCAGTGATAGACCACCTTGGGCACCTGCCGGTGAACAGCCCCCACTGGGCTCAATGGGGACGCAATCTTGGCCAGCGCGCGCCCGTTGCCCCCAAGCAGCAAGGCTTTCTGCACCACGGGGCTGCCCCAGGTGCAGAGGCTGGTGATGCCCAGCTGAATTGTTGCTGAAGCGAGAGCTTTGGTAAACCGTATATGGGATGATGCACGATGGATCGAGGATGCAACGCAAAACCCTCTGCCAGGTTTCATGGCGCGCGCTCCGCAACAGGCACACCTCTCAACCAGGGAACAAACCAAAAAGCTGCACACTTAACCAAACCAAACGAAATCAACCAACCCAACCAACCCAACCAAACAAAAAGCTTCACACGGCCTTTTCCAGCCATGGCAATTCACCCAGCCGTCCCTTCAGTCTACAGTTCCAGAAGACGAGCAGAGTCTAGTTTGGAGGTATCAGGTTGTCGGGTTAATCTAGGCCAGCGAAGCCCCTCCGCCAGCCCCCACCTGCTCCTTGTTCCTATGGCACACGAGGAAGGCGCGCGGACGGTCCACGCCAGCCGCCTCGAGCACCGCGCTGCGCGAGCCATCCCCGAAGATGACCGGGAAGCCTTTCATGCGCGCGGCCTGCACGCGGTCCGGGTCGGTGTCGAACACCACGTAGCGCGGCTGGCCGGGCACCATCGGGTTCTCCAACATGTTGGCCAGCATCTGGCCTTGAGGTCCGAAACCGCAGATCACAATGGACTCGGCATTCTGCGCAATGGACACCAGCAATCAAGGGGGGATGAGCAGGGGGAGGCGTCAGATCTGTGATCCAGAAGAGTGAGGCGTCAGGTCTGTGATCCAGAAGAGCGAGGCGTCTGATCTGTGATCCAGAAGAGTGAGGCGTCAGGTCTGTGATCCAGAAGAGTGAGGCGTCAGGTCTGTGATCCAGAAGAGTGAGGCGTCAGGTCTGTGATCCAGAAGAGTGAGGCGTCTGATCTGTGATCCAGAAGAGTGAGGCGTCAGGTCTGTAAACGAGAAGAGTGAGGCGTCAGGTCTGTGATCCAGAAGAGTGGGGCGTCTGATCTGTGATCCAGAAGAGTGAGGCGTCAGGTCTGTGATCCAGCAGGGTGAGGCCTCAGATCCGTGATCCATCAGGATGAGGCGTCAGATCCATGATCCAGCAAGGAGAGACATCAGATCTGCCACCAGCCAGTCCAGGGTTGATCCACCGGGTTCCAGTGGTGGCTGCACACTGGATTGCCAACGACGGTCTGGTGGCCGCTTGCACATGCAAACCAACACAAGTTCGTCGTTGCCCCCCACCTTCGCTCCACCCACCCCACCCTACAGGAAGCAGAGCGCAACCAAGCTCTCAAGCACCACCAGCTCACCACTCTCCCTGTTATTTGCCCCTCTTCCATCCCTCCCCCTGCGGGGCTGCGAGCGTAGGGCTCAGCCAAACTACCTCTCACCCTCTGCCCGTCACTCTTCAACCAAGCTCCCACTCACCCTCTGCAAGTCACTCTTCATTAAAGCCATCACTTAACATCTGCTCACCACTCTTCAACCAAGCTCCCACTCACCCTCTGCAAGTCACTCTTCATTAAAGCCATCACTTAACATCTGCTCACCACTCTTCAACCAAGCTCCCACTCACCCTCTGCAAGTCACTCTTCATTAAAGCCATCACTTAACATCTGCTCACCACTCTTCAACCAAGCTCCCACTCACCCTCTGCAAGTCACTCTTCAACCAAGCCCTCAATCAACAGCATTCGTCACTCTTCAACCAAGCTCTCACTCAACATCTGCTCGCCACTCTGCCTGATCCTCGATTACTCATCCACCAATATGCCGATGATCGGCTGGACACCCAGGTTATAGAGCCTACTCTACAGGTTTTAGAGCAGTCTTACCATCTACAGGTTTTAGAACACAGCCTCACCATCTACAGGTCTTAGAACACAGCCTCACCATCTACAGGTCTTAGAGCACAGCCTCACCAAATCTACAGGTCTTAGAGCACAGCCTCACCAAATCTACAGGTCTTAGAACACAGCCTCACCATCTACAGGTCTTAGAACACAGCCTCACCATGTACAGGTCTTAGAGCACAGCCTCACCATCTACAGGTCTTTGAACATAGTCTTACCATCTACAGGTCTTAGAACACAGCCTCACCATCTACAGGTCTTAGAGCACAGCCTCACCATCTACAGGTCTTAGAACACAGCCTCACCATCTACAGGTCTTAGAACACAGCCTCACCATCTACAGGTTTTAGACAGGTCTTACCATCTACAGGTCTTAGAACACAGCCTCACCATCTACAGGTCTTAGAACACAGCCTCACCATCTACAGGTTTTAGAACACAGCCTCACCATCTACAGGTCTTAGAACACAGTCTTACCATCTATAGGTCTTAGAACACAGCCTCACCATCTACAGGTCTTAGAACACAGCCTCACCATCTACAGGTTTTAGACAGGTCTTACCATCTACAGGTCTTAGAACGTAGTCTTACCATCTACAGGTCTTAGAACACAGTCTTACCATCTATAGGTCTTAGAACACAGCCTCACCATCTACAGGTCTTAGGACATAGTCTTACCATCTACAGGTTTTAGACAGGTCTTACCATCTACAGGTCTTAGAACGTAGTCTTACCATCTACAGGTCTTAGAACACAGCCTCACCATCTACAGGTCTTAGAACACAGCCTCACCATCTACAGGTCTTAGAACATAGTCTTACCATCTACAGGTTTTAGACAGGTCTTACCATCTACAGGTTTTAGAACACAGGCTCACCATCTACAGGTCTTAGAGCACAGCCTCACCATCTACAGGTCTTAGAACACAGCCTCACCATCTACAGGTCTTAGAGCACAGCCTCACCATCTACAGGTATTAGAACACAGCCTCACCATCTACAGGTCTATAACACAGTCTTACCATCTACAGGTTTTAGAACACAGCCTCACCATCTACAGGTCTTAGAACACAGTCTTACCATCTACAGGTCTTAGAACATACTCTCACCATCTGCTCGTCGCTCTTCTTGTTCCTCGACTGCTCCTCAACCAATAGGTCGATGATCGGCTGGTCCTCCGGATTCTGGAGCCGATCGATCAGCGGCTCGATGAAGTCCCCGGCCACCTTGCCCACCTCGGCCAATGCCGGCGTGAGCGCCATGGACAGCACCACCACAATAATGAGCACCTGTTCATCAGTGTGAATCACCAGCGTTGGTCACCGGTGTCAGTCGCTAGCGTTCATTTCAGGGTGCTTCAGCTTGACTAAGGGTACATCAAGGGCAGTGTCGGCATGAGCGCCATCGACAGCACATCCACAATGACATGAGGACCTGTTCACCAGTTTTTTTAGTGAGTGGTACACCACTATCAGCTATAGTTCAGCTACACAGTGCCCCCCGGCCACAAGCCCCTGGTGCGGCCAGCCCTGCTTCTTGGGCCACCAGCCGCAGGCCGGTCCAGGTTTGATGGGACTCGGCCCAAGGGTGGCCGCGGGGCGGCCCAGCAAAGGCGGTCCCTTACCCACTAATATAAACACTGCAGTCTATGACGCCAGTGGTCACCCGTGTCAATTACTAGTGTCCATCACCAGCGGGTATTTCAGGGTGCAGCAGCTTCACTACCAATGCATCACGGGGGTTCAGGGTCAAGGGGCCAGCGCCGGCACGTGCGCCACGACAAGAAGGGGCACCTTGATTTACAGGGGAGCTTCAGGTACACTTCAGCTACAGTTCAGCTACAGTTCAGCTACAGTTCAGCTACATCACGGCCCATGGCCTGAGGGGCCGGGTGCAGCAAGCCATGCAATCCGGGCCACCAACCATAGGCCGGTCAAGGATTGATCACCATCGGCCCAGTTGTAGCCGCCCATAGGCCCCACAAAGGAGGTTCGGCGCGTACTGAAAGAAACACTACCCCCCCCCCTCCCTTCGCTGATGGTAGTATAGCACGCACTAGAATAAACTCTGACGCGGGCATGCAGGGAAAGAGACACTTGACCTGGTTCATGTTCTCCGGCAGCACCTTGAGCTGCGCCGACAAAACCCTAAACCCTTTCAATCTGACCTAGTTCAGGTTCTCCGGCAGCACCTTGAGCTGCGCAGCCCAAAGCCTAAACCCTTTCAATCTGACCTAGTTCAGGTTCTCCGGCAGCACCTTGAGCTGCGCCAACAAAACCCTAAACTCTGACCTGGTTCAGGTTCTCCGGCAGGACCTTGAGCTGTGCAGCCAGCGAGAGCAGCACGAAGGCAAACTCGCCTCCCTGGGACAGCATGAAGCCCACCCGCAGGGCCTCTCTCCTGCGCGGTACAGAAAGTACAGTGGTAGGGAGGTGGGCAGTACAGACAGCACAGGAGCAGAGAGCACAGCAGGAGGGAGAACTCTTCACCCTGGAACAGCATAGAGCCGCACCTGCAGCGCCTCCTGCTTAGGTACAGACAGCTCAGAAGCGACGGCGGGGGGGAAAGAGGGGGACGGTGGGGCGAGGGGGCAGGCGGGAGGTCAAGCAGGCAAGCATTAACAGCCCTCAGCTCGTGCATCCCCCCCCCTGACACACACCCATGACTCCATTAGTGATGTTGAGGCGAGGGGGCCGAGGGGAAGTCGAGCAGGCAAGCCATCCGAGCCCTCAGCACACACCCATTTCCCTCCGACTGAGAATGGCCCACATGCACCACCCATAAAATCTAAACAGAGCTTTCAATCTGTTCATCATCCTCGTGTCTGGACCTGGTCAGTTTTCCCGTGTTGAGTCAAATTTAGCCGCAGGCTCCACGCCTGGTGGCGCCCTTCCGACCCCCATTTCCTCCTGGCACACACACCCTTTAGTGAGGGCGCAGCAGGCAGGCAGGTGTGTGAGGTGGGAAATCCGGCAGCAGAACAGCAAGCATGCTCCTCCTCTAGGCCCGAGCCGCTTTAGGCAAATGACACACTGTCGCACTCACACACAAAAGAGCCAACCGTCTGGCCCCTCGCCTCACGCCCTCCCTCGCCCCACACCCTCCCTTGCCCAGCTCACGTAGTAAGTCCGAAGCCCCTCCCCAGCGTTGAGATGACGGCCGTCTTGGTGGCCAGCAGACCTGCCAGGATCCACGAGATAACCTGCCAGTTCTGTTGGAGGACCTGAGGACAGGTGGCAGGCCCGCCAGGATCCAGAGGACAGGTGGCAAGTATTCAGGCAAAGGGACAGGTGGCAGACCCGCCAGCATCCAGAGGACAGGTGGCAAGTATTCAGGGTAGGGGACAGGTGGCAGGCCCGCCTGGATCTAGGACACGACCTGGCAGTTCTCCTAGAGGACATCGTTTCAGAGGGAACAGAGCAGGCAGCAAGCTTCGTCACAATTCACAATATGACCTGCCAGTCCAGCTGTAGGACCAGTAACGGCAATCGAGAGAGGGGACAGGGGGAATGCGTTCAGCAGTGCCAATGACCCTGGAAAGGTTGCGGCGGCACTCAGACGGGAGGGTAGGCAAGCGCTCGGGAGCCAAAAGTGAGTCACCAGAAGTGAGGATTGAGAAACCAGAATGAGTCATCCAGCTGTTACGTCTAAGGACACAGAGGTTATACATTAGGTAGCCTGGGGTTGCCTGGGGGCGGGTCTTAATGCTGCCTAGCCTTTCCACAGAGGCAACCAGTCCGGAGCCGAGTGAAGAGCGAATCAGAACGCCTTGGGCAGGCCGCTAGATAGCCACCCCTGGGCCAAGTGAGACCTAACCTATACAGGCCAAGCGCCAGCGGCCCGAGCAGGAGGGCTTGCTTCACCTGCCCCCCCAATTCCAGAAGCATCCTTACTAAAACAGTCCAGCCAGGCATCCCGCCCGTCAGCTGCACACCTGCAGGTCGATGCTGCCACCCGTCGTCGTGAAAAACAAGCCGAGAAGCAACCCCCGGAAGGGCTTGATGTCAGCCTCAACCTGTACAAGGAAACACGCAAGAAAGGAGAATGGGCTACAAATGGACATCAGCAACAAAAAGTCATGGGCAACTACCCTAGAACGGTTTGATATCAGCCTCAGCCTGGGTAAGGAAATCACAACAACGACAAAAAAAGTGTGAGCAACAAAAAGAAATAAACAGCAAATGGACATGGGTGACTACCCTGGAACAGCTTGATGTCAGCCTCAACCTGTGTAAGGAAATCACAACACAAAAGAGTGTGAGCAAAAGGACATGGGCGACTACCCTAGAGCGGTTTGATGTCAGCCTGCACAAGGATATAACATGGGCAACACAAGTGGGACGTCGCTTAAAGAATAATGGACAGCAGAGGGATGCTGTTTTGTGACAGCAGCTGATCCTCTTGATCCTGCCGTCTGTGTCCTACTGATCCTGCCGTCTGTGTCCCACTGATCCTGCTCATAATGTCCTGCCATCAGTGTGATCCTGCCTGCAGCAGAGCTGATGACGCTAACGTCTGATCCACACCCTAGCTCCCCCACGACACCAAACCTGCCGAATGTCTGATCTGCACCTCTTATCTCCCCCGTCACAGCATCGCTGCTGCGGCGTCACCTGCCTCCTGCACTTGGTGCCAGCCAGCAGCACGTCCCCTGGTGATAGAGGGCCAAGGGTCTGGTCCAATCCCTAAACCCTCACCTGCGTCTTGTAGTTTGTCTCAGCCAGCAGCACCCCCCGGTGATGATGGAGTGTCAAGGGTTTGGTCCAATCCCTAAACCCTCACCTGCGTCTTGTAGTTTGTCTCAGCCAGCAGCACCCCCCGGTGATAGAGGGCCAAGGGTCTGGTCCAATCCCTAAACCCTCACCTGCGTCTTGTAGTTTGTCTCAGCCAGCAGCACCCCCCGGTGATGATGGGGTGTCAAGGGTTTGGTCCAATCCCTAAACCCTCACCTGCGTCTTGTAGTTTGTCTCAGCCAGCAGCACCCCCCGGTGATGATGGAGTGTCAAGGGTTTGGTCCAATCCCTAAACCCTCACCTGCGTCTTGTAGTTTGTCTCAGCCAGCAGCACCCCCCGGTGATGATGGAGTGTCAAGGGTTTGGTCCAATCCCTAAACCCTCACCTGCGTCTTGTAGTTTGTCTCAGCCAGCAGCACCCCCCGGTGATGATGGAGTGTCAAGGGTCTGGTCCAATCCCTAAACTCTCACCTGCGTCTTGTAGTTTGTCTCAGCCAGCAGCACCCCCCGGTGATGATGGGGTGTCAAGGGTCTGGTCCAATCCCTAAACCCTCACCTGCGTCTTGTAGTTTGTCTCAGCCAGCAGCACCCCCCGGTGATGATGGGGTGTCAAGGGTCTGGTCCAATCCCTAAACCCTCACCTGCGTCTTGTAGTTTGTCTCAGCCAGCAGCACTCCAGCGATGAAGGCGCCCATGGTGTCGCTAAACCCCAGGCTGCTCGTGGTATACGAAGCGCCGGCCACCGTCAGCAGGCACAGTGCGAGGAACGCTTCGGTGTTACGGCTCTGCGCCACGACCTGCAGGACAATCACATACATCGGGGTCCATGTTGCATGGTTGGCATTGTCAGCAGCATCAAGCGAGGATTGTCCCAGTGTTGCCACTCTGCAACACGACCTACGCAGAAAGCGTACACATTAGTGTACATCTTGCATGGTTTAAAACAAATGCAGGTATCAAGCGAGGATTGTCCCAGTGAGTGTTACCGCTCCAGGCCACGACCTGCAAGACACGTACAGGCATTGGTGTCCATGTGTCTGTGTGCTTGCATAGTTTGCGAGGCCCGCAGGCATTGCGCCAGAGGAAGGCTTAGGTGCAGGGTCAGACAATGGCTCCAGAGCAGGGTCAGACGAAGGCTACGGTGCAGGGCCCCTCTGGGCCATCACCTGCGGGACACGGGCGCTGAGGGGCCTAGGAGGATTGGGAGGCGGAGCGGGGAGGCAGGGGAGCTGGAGACCCCAGAGGCATGACCAGACGCAACAGCTGTGCCAGGAAACAGCAACAAGGGATGCATGGCGCTGAAGTGTGAAGTGTTCCATCAAAAAGGCAAGGTTGGAGAAACCAATACCCAAATTCAATGCCCAAAACCTCCTTCAAAGGGTAGCGGTGAGGGGGGGTCTGCGAAAAGAGCCTACACAAATTATGTGATTTATTTGCCCCCAAAAGAACGGAATAAAAGAAATCAGCACAGAGGGTATGCACAGGAGCTGCTCATCAAAAAAATGCTTATTTTCCTCTCTCTCACCTCGAAAACTCTCCTCAGAACAAACCGGCCCCCGACTAGCAGCAGGCCCAGCCCTCCTAACGTCTTGAGAACAGTGGGCCCCAGGTGCGTGACCAGGCTAACGGCATCCGCATCCTGCAGCGGTGGAGGGGGAGGGGAGGGGGAGAGCGTTGATGGAGGGGAGGAGGGGGGGGGGGAGGGGGAGAGCGATGATGGAGGGGAGGGGAGGCAGAGTGTTGATTAAGGCGAGGCGGGGGAGGGGAGGGGGAGAGCGTTGATGGAGGGGAGGGGAAGAAGTGTTGATAGAGGCGAGGCGGGAAAGGGAAGAGAAGGGTGTCTGTTTGATGACAGTGTGCGTGACAACAGCATCCTACCACCGTCGCGGGGAGGGGAAGGAGGGAAAGATAATTACGTAGGAGAGGGTAGGGGGGAGGAGGGCAGAGAAGAGGAGGGCAGGGCAGGGCAGTACAGAGCAGGGCAGGGCAGGACAGAGGAGGGCAGAGTAGAGAAGAGCAGAGTATGATAAGGCAGTGCAGGTTGGAGGCGGTTGGATGAGGGTAAATGAGGGCATTGATGACGGTGGGACCAGGGTGTAGGGTCTGGTCCAATCCCTAAACCCTCAACGGTTGGAACATGTGCATGACCAGGCTCATGCCATCTGCATCCTGGGTTCATGGGGTGCCAGGGATCATTGAGTGCAGGGTTAAGGGTTTAAAGGTCATGGTTTGTACAGTGCCAGGGCTTATTGGAAGCAGGGCGTATTGAGTGCAGTGCTAATTGCTTATGGACCTTCAAAGTGCCATGGCCTAAACCGCGACACCAGAAGCGAGTCCGAAGGCTCCACAGGCTGCACTCCACATGGACGTGTCTGCGCTGCTGTGTGCGCGTGGAGTTGACACCAGTGCGCGCGTAACATCTGATCAGCTTCAGGCACTCACATAGGCGCTGCACGCCAAGCCCCTCTCAGCAGCCACCTAGCTGCCACTACACAGCTACTGCCCACCTAGCTACCTCTAAAAACGTCCTGCTCAACTAGCTGCCACCTAGCTGCCACCTAGCTGCCACCTAGCTACCACGCACGTAACACCTAGCTAACTTAATACAAGTAAGCCTGCTGGGCTGGTCCTACCTGCTACCTCACTGCCCCCTTGCCACCACCGCTGCTCACCTGCATAATGTTTGAGCTGTCCAGCTCCACTAGAGGCAGCAGCACCAGGAAGGGCACCACCGCAATGTCCTGAACATCAAGGAGAAAAAAACAAGAAGATAGATTAGCGGCGCCTTCACATGAAGTTTGCCCAGTTAAGCTCCTCTAGGGGCAGCAGCACCAGGAAGGGCACCACCGCAATGTTCTGAACACCAAGGAGTAACAAAAAAGTAGATGCGGGCTATTTTTTGCTTCGCGCACATGCAGGCTCCAAAGTAAAACATACTTTCCTTTTATTCAAGTACCTACTATGTTTTAAGTAAAACATATTTTCCTTTTATAAAAATACCTGCTATTCTTTTTGCCAGAAGCTCAGATATCCTGGAGCACCCCCCCCCTCATCCCCCCCCCCGGAGCACACCCCCCCTCATCCCCCCCCCCCCCCGGAGCTCAGCCCCCCTCATCCCCCCCCTCAGGATCCCCCCTCCCCTGATGCACAGCCCCCCTCATCCCCCCCCTCTGTAGCACAGCCCCCCTCATCCCCCCCCCCCTGGAGCACACCCCCCCTCATCCCCCCCCCCCCCCGGAGCTCAGCCCCCCTCATCCCCCCCCTCAGGATCCCCCCTCCCCTGATGCACAGCCCCCCTCATCCCCCCCCTCTGTAGCACAGCCCCCCTCACCCCCCCCCCCTCGGGGCACAGCCCCCTCATTCCACCTGCAGCAGCAGGATCCCCAGTGTCGCCGACCCTACGCGGCTGGCCATCTCTCCCCGCTCTTTGAGCAGCTGCAACACAAACGCAGACGACGACATGGACAATGCACCGCCGATGACTATCGCCTGCGAGGGAGGGATCAGGGGCCAGGGTAAGGCACCTGTGGCATGAGGTGTCAGGGGGCCGGGGCTAGGGTCAGGCACCTGGGGCATGAGGAGTCAGGGGGCTGGGGGGGCCCTGGGGACGCGCATGCTGCACGAGGGTTAAGGGGGCCGGGGGAGCCCTGGGGACGTGCATGCTGCACGAGGGTTAAGGGGGCCGGGGGGGCCCTGGGGATGCGCATGCTGCACGAGGGTTAAGGGGGCCGGGCGGGCCTTGGGGACGCGCATGTTGCACGAGGGTTAAGGGGGCCGGGGGCCAGCTCATGCTGTCTTGAGCTACCATCCCTCACGACCGCAGGCACATCCGACACGCCTCATCCCAAAGCCTTTGTGACCGCTCAATGCAGGCTGCCTTCAGGTTGCACAGCTCAGCGCGCCGCAGTCTCTTTTCCTTGACTCAGGGACATGCCAGCTTCAATCCTGGCGCCGGCCCCAGGCACCAGGTGCGGCCCCGGCCATGTTTTGCTCAGGCTGCCGGCTGGCCTGGCCGGTTCAGGATCGGTCCCAATCGGCCTTAAGCGACGGAGAGCTCACGGCCTGGAAGAACAATCCCATTATTATATCCCATCTCTCCTGCAAGCCGCCTTCTATCCACCTCGCTGCGGCCTCGAAGAATAACCCGATATTTAATCCCATCTCCCCTGCAGGCCGCCGTTTATCCACCCCGCCACGCCCGCCGCCGCCGCCGCCGGCCGCCGTCTATCCAGTATCCACCCCACCGCGACCTGGACGAACAATCCCATCATAAACCCTCTCTCCTGCAGGCCGCCTTTGATCCACCCCACCGCGGCCTGAAAGAACAAACCCGTTATAACTCGTTATAAGGAAGGATAATCCCATTATACAACCCCCCTCCCCTGCAGGCCGCCGTCTATCCATGCCGCCGCCGCCGGCCACCTATCCACCCCGCTGCGGCCGCCGCTGCCGGCTATCCATCCCGCCGCGGCCTGGAAGAACAACCCATTATCACCCCTCCCTCCTGCAGGCCGCCGCCGCCGGCTATCCAACCCAACCCTGGTGTCAGCTCAAGAAAGCTACTTTGGATCACGTACATCACAGCACATAGGATGCCCCCAAAACGTGCCCTTGGCACATGGCACCCCTGTTCCATTCCAACACACACTTTGATGTTCTAATGGCCAGATGCATCACCAGTGCCCCCCCCTGTTAACACACCCACACCCACGTCTGTACCTCACCCACGCTCCATTTACGTCCCCAGTGCCCCCCTTCCCATAATCTTCCCCAGTCCCCAGTCCCCCGTGCCCAGTGCCCAGTCCAAGGCCCCTCCCCACCCCTTTGGACTTTGGATCAGTCCAAAGCAAACTGAACCCCATCCGCATATCTGATGATGACGAGCCCTCGGTGTCATCCTTCATACCTCCCCCCATGCCGTACCTCATCCACACTTCTGATGCTGACCAGGCTTGGCTGCGCACTAGCCACTTGCTGCAGGATCTGAGTCATCAGGCCGTTGCCAACTGGCAACGCGCAGAGTGTGAAGATGCCCGTGGTCAGGATCATTTGGAGCGATCCCATGCCAAAGGCATATTTCGCTAGAGCCTGCGAGCGTGCATGCAATAAATAATAAAGCAATACACCCTGGGGCGTGGATTAAGGAAGCCACCAAACCTGTTGCCATGCATGGCATGCATGGCAACAGGTTTGTCTCTCTCTCCCTGCTGGTATGCTGCGCTGTTTGTGTGAGCATGCATGATGGTTTGCAGGGAGCCTCTGCTGGAGGCGTATTTTGCTGAGCCTTCGAGCATGCATGCATGGCGAGAGGGCTAACCATCTTTTCCCGCTGGCATGCTACGCTGTTTGTGCGAGCATGCCTTATCATTTAAACGGAGCCCATGCAAGAAAACAAAAAAAGGCTGAGCCTTCCAGAGCATGCCTGGTGAGAGGAGGGTTGCAGGCGCGGTCATCTCATCCAGGCGTCATGTTGAGCAGTTTGAGCCAACAGGCATAATTCTTGTGTGGGCCAGGACCCTCCAGGCCTCTACCTCTTTAAATTCAGTGTGCACCAGAGCCCCTTCGGCTCTGGCTGACGGACAGCTATCTTTGGGCTGATGGGGATCAAGCCTTGACCGGCCAAAGGCCAGTGGCGCAAGCTGTAGGGCATCCTAAAACAGGTCCCCACAGCCTTTGACCATGATGTAGCTGAATTGTAGCTGAAGCACGTTGGAAAAACAGTGCCTGCTTGGCGATGCGAGGACGCAGCATGGGTGTGTGCCATGGCATGGGAGTGGGAGGCACTGCGTCCCAGGGGGTACAAACCTTCAGCCTGTCGATGGATAGCTCCAGTCCCATCTCGAATAGGAGGAAAAGCACGCCCAGCTCGGAAAGTTTCTCGAGGTCCTCGATGTCCTTAGTCACCCTGATGATGAGTCAGCACAGTAGGATGTTTTTCGGGAGATGGACGCATCATGCAATTAAACTTGCTTCGTACCCTAGCTGGTGAAGGATAACGCCGCTGGCCAGGAAGCCCAGCACAGGCGAAACCTTGAAATGCTTGAAAAGCGGAATGACGACCACGGTCGACCCCAGGAAGTAAAGTACATCTTGTCCAAGCAATGAAAGCTGTGCTGCGCCTTCAGCGACCACGTTGATACGTCTCCGAGGTTTTCTCAGCTGGGCCACTGAGATGTGACCCGCTTGTCGCTGGTCCCACCAAACATTACTACCATGCCTATCGAATGTTCTTGATGGTGTTAATGTGCATGACGCGGCTCTTCGCCGGAAGGTGGCAGACGAGGCACAAAAGCGTGAGTGGGAACTCAAGAGCATACTTGATGAATGCTTTTCCCGCCACCTTCGGCGAGCTAATTTACAAGTAAGTAGCTACAAGCCTAGGAGTAGCAAATCAGAAAGATGGCCCACCCTATCATGATCGAAACCCCAGTCCTTAACAGATAAAGGTGTGAATTCCCTCCCGGTTCATGGCTGTAACCTCTGGTCCCATGCTCTGGTCCATGGCATGGGGATCGCCATTTGAAGCAGGATGTCCAAGTTTTTCGCCATCCCTCATCAATGCCCCTTATCAACGCCCTCAGAGAAACACAATTGTGTTGGGCTAGAGAATGCTGTCAACCAAAACATAAATTAAAATCTATGAAATTGAAAGTTTATGGGAAATATCGGGAAATCTATGAGTCTTTCAGGCTGCACCGCATTGCCAGCAGGATTCAGGAGCAGCTCGAAGAGTTCCAAACTCAAGCGAGCATGAACAAGCTGACCAGACCGCACGCACACATGCCAGTCATACCAGCAGCACAAGGGTGAAAGGGCAGGCGTCATCTTGTCCCATCAGTAGTCAGTTCCACCATCGACGATCGCCGCACACTGGGAGGGTAGAGGAGCCGCCCAGACTCCCTGGAGGCGCTGCCTTATGCATGCCAGCTTGACAGCCACATCCTTTTCGAATCCGAACGCTGCGGGTGGGTGAAGAGGCATGGCGTGGCGCGGCGTAGCGGAGCGGAGAAGATTCATCCAGACGAAAAGACCATGGCAAAAGAGCGTGCTAGCATCAAGGCACCAGGCCACGCCAGAGCCACTGCACTCTGTCTGGGCAGGCAGGGCCAAAGGAACACCGTGTGCCCCCTGTGCCAAAAGACACCCCTGTGCCCCCTGTGCCAACAACACCCACAACATACTACAGAGCCCATTAGACGCAGCATGGTCGAACCCACATGGAGATCAGCATGGCTGCATGGAGGGCAGCAAGATTGAATCCACAGGGAAGCACAAGACTCACTTGTCCCATCGTGTGACACGTCGACCTCCATCACCTCCAGATCCATACCCCCGGGCGCACCCACCCGCTCCACCGCCGCCTGATGGTCCAGGCAGCGCCCGCCGGTATGCCGCGGCTCAAACATGACCGAGTCGTCCCACACCCCGCCCTCCAGCGCACACAGCTGGGGGCTGGGGTTGTGTGACAGCAGGCAAGCGTCCGTGATCCGGTGGGCCTGCCGCATGGGGTAGGAGCACATGCAGCGTCAACACACCAGCTGCAAGGGGAGGGAACGCATGACCGAGTGATCCCACACGCCGCCTTTCAGTGCACACAGCTGGGGGCTGGGGTTGTGTGACAGCAGGCAAGCGTCCGTGATCCGGTGGGCCTGCCGCATGGGGTAGGAGCACATGCAGCGTCAACACACCAGCCGCAAGGGGAGGGAACGCATGACTGAGTCATCCCACACGCCGCCTTTCAGTGCACACAGCTGGGGCTAGGTTGTGTGACAGCAGGCAAGCGTCCGTGATCCGGTGGGCCTGCCGCATGGGATAGGAGCACATGCAGCGTTAACACACCACCTGCAAGGGGAGGGAACGCATGACCAAGTCATCCCACACGCCGCCTTTCAGTGCACACAGCTGGGGGCTGGGGTTGTGTGACAGCAGGCAGGCAGGCCCTTCATGTGGCAGGTCCGCGGTCCGGTGGGCCTGACGCGTGGACGCAGGGCCAGGACAAAATTTGCCTCAAGGGCATGGAGAGATGCGCATCCTAAATCACACACAGCTGGGAGCTGGGGTGGTGTGCCAGTAGGCAGGCATCTATGCCCCAGTGGGCCTGCCGCATGGGGGGCGGTGTTTTATTGAAGTGGGTACCAGACCACCTTGGACAGGCCGCTTGGCTGCCACCACAGGGCTGATAGGGGGACAAATCTGGACAGGGCAACAGCTGGCAGCCCAAGCAGTAGGGCTTGCTGTGCCCGGCCAGGATGCAGCTGAATTGTCGCTAAAGCACTCGTAAGTGTAAACTGTGATGGGGGAGGGTAGGCCAGCAGGGCACGTCACCCTAGTGTCACTAAGGTAGTGCGCCTGATGCTAGCAGTCCCCCACCTTCCCACTGGACGTCTTGAGCCTCAGGGCCACTACCGGTAAGTGGAGGGCGTCTTCTTGGTGTTCCTCCACACGTGGTGAGCCCCCCTGCTCGCAGGGAGGTCCTAGCTGGCAGGCCATCGTTCAACCCCAGGGCGTTTGACTCCACCTTACAGCAGCAGCCATCAGTCTTCCGCCATCTGGCGCCAGAATGTACCAGTGGCATGGCAGTCCCCTAGATGCCCCCACCTCCCAACCTGACGTCTTGAGCAGCCTAGCCAAAAGGCCGTCGTTCAACCCCAGGGCGTTTGACTCCACCTTACAGCAGCTGCCATCAGACTTCCGCCATCTGGCGCCAGATGTTACAATCAATGGCAGACCCATTAATGCCCCCACCTTCCACCCCGACGTCTTGAGCAGCCTTGCCAGCAGGCCGTCGTTCAGCCCGAGGTTGTGCGACTCCACCTTTGAGAAGCCGCGGTCTTCCGCCACAAAGCGCTGCCAGTTGTAGGCCACGGAGGAGAGGTCCGTGGCACAGAAGCGCAGCAGGTTCTCCTTGCACGGGGATGAGCCAGGAGTGGTGGCGAACCGCTCACACGGGGGCGCTGGTTGGGAATGGACAGGGAGACGCAAGAGGGGGGAGGAGGAGTCGGGGACGGCCATTCACTCATGTGATTACCGGTACGTCTCTTCTCGATATCTCTTGACTAAAATTAACTGAGCATGACGAACTGTAGATTTGATTTGCCTCTCATTGCCTTCTTTGGGGTGCAAAACAATGCATTATTTTATTTGTATGCTGCAGGGAGGGAGGGCAGGCAAAGCGAATATAGTAGGGAAATGAAAGTAAAGATCCATCATGGGGTTGGGCTATTATCATCTTGGACAAAAAATGCTTCCGGCCAAAAAATGCTTCCGGCCAAAAATGCTTCCGGCCAAAAAATGATTCCGGCCAAAAGACACCAAGGCCAGTCATTTAAAACAATACCCCAGGCAAGAATGCACCTGGCCACGGAGCAGTGGGGAACACTCATGTGTTGGTGGCCACAAGGTTCGGCATGCTGGCACCTGCACATCCTAGTGTGGGCCTTGTGTGAACCTTGGGTGGGCCTCCCTCCCTCTTAAAATATGTCCATGGTGCATGAGTTAGCATGTTTAGTGCTGGCAGTGACTAAAGTATTGAAGCCAGCCGTGTGCCTAAGTTCACCTAGTCACCCAGATACTTAGCCTTGTGCTTAAGTTCACCTGGATACTTAGCGCCCAAGTTTACCTGGATAATTAATGCGTCAGTTACCTGGGTGATTCGAGCCTTGGGCTACCTTAATATTTAATGCCTAATTCACCTGAACAGTTAGAGCCTAAATTTACCTGGATGATAAGTGCCTAATTTTACAGACGGATTGACGGTACCGGTAGTGCCTAAAATTACCGAATGTGCCCCCCCAATTTACCCTAAGTTTGACAAGCACTCGTGTTCACCTGAATAGATGGCGCTGGTGGCGGCTACTGTGGTCGAATGCCGAGATGACGGTGTGAAGGGGCACTGCCATGAGGGTTTAAACCCTGAACCCTTGCCATGATGCGTGTACCCTGAGCCATGAGGGTTAAACCCTGAACCCTTTAACTGCCATGAGGGTTTAATCCCTGAACCCTTGCCATGAGGGTTTATTCCCTGAGCCATGAGGGTTAAACCCTGAACCCTTTACCTGCCATGAGGGTTTAATCCCTGAGCCATGAGGGTTAAACCCTGAACCCTTGCCATGAGGGTTTAAGCCCTGAGCCATGAGGGTTTATTCCCTGAGCCATGAGGGTTAAACCCTGAACCCTTTACCTGCCATGAGGGTTTAATCCCTGAGCCATGAGGGTTAAACCCTGAACCCTTGCCATGAGGGTTTATTCCCTGAGCCATGAGGGTTAAACCCTGAACCCTTTACCTGCCATGAGGGTTTAAACTCTGAACCCTTGCCATGAGGGTTTATTCCCTGAGCCATGAGGGTTAAACCCTGAACCCTTTACCTGCCATGAGGGTTTAATCCCTGAGCCATGAAGGTTAAACCCTGAACCCTTGCCATGAGGGTTTATTCCCTGAGCCATGAGGGTTAAACCCTGAACCCTTTACCTGCCATGAGGGTTTAATCCCTGAACCCTTTACCTGCCATGAGGGTTTATTCCCTGAGCCATGAGGGTTAAACCCTGAAACCTTTACCTGCCATGAGGGTTTATTCCCTGAGCCATGAGGGTTAAACCCTGAACCCTTTACCTGCCATGAGGGTTATACCCTGAACCCTTTACCTGCCATGAGGGTTTATTCCCTGAGCCATGAGGGTTAAACCCTGAACCCTTTACCTGCCATGAGGGTTTATTCCCTGAGCCATGAGGGTTAAACCCTGAAACCTTTACCTGCCATGAGGGTTAAACCCTGAACCCTTTACCTGCCATGAGGGTTTAAACCCTGAACCCTTTACCTGTGAATCGTTGGTACCGACTGTAGTAGTCAAACGCTACGATGTCGTTGTCAAGGGGCACAGCCATGAGGCTGGAGATGAAGCGCGGCTCATATGTGTTGTCCCCATTGGTGACCACGACCCAACGGGTGTCCCGGGAGCAGGCTGGATCCAAGCAGAGGGGGGAAAGACACATCTCCATGAGCTCGTCAACAGCCAAGTCATCATAATTAATCAATAATGACTTCATGATGAGTCTGGGGATAAGGTGCGGCTCATACGTGTCGTCCCCATTGGTGACCATGACCCAACAGGTGTTCCGGGAGCAGACTGGATCCAAGCAGAGGGGGAGGGACACCAGTGCAGACTCAAGTGCGCACCAGACCACCTCCGGCTGGCTGCTGGGGACCAAAGCAACGACCGGCCCCGGGGGGGGGTGGCCCAGGCAGCAAGGTTCAATGCACCAGGACCCCCCAGGTGGCCAGGTCATTAGCCGTGATGGAGCTGAATCATGGGTGAGGCATCTTAAAATGTGCTAAAATAAGGGGCATACCTCCATGCAATTTTGCACAGCTTCATGAATCACGAGGCATGTCAGGATTCTTAACCGCATGAGGACCGTCTTTGCAAACATATGTCTCCAAGACTGGGCACTGGTCACATTTCCGAACGGCTGTTGGTCCACTGCGGCATTAAGGTCTGTGACATCAACACAGCAGTTCCTTTTACAGCCCAGCCTATCATCAAAGTGTATGCATGACAGGTGCCCGCAAACCACTGTGGGCGAAACAGTTAAGGCGTTTGACTTACTTGGGCAGCGAGCGAGAAGGTAGTGGCCTCCCTGGGCTTGCAGCCAACACACACAACCATTGTCATGTGGCTTGGGAATGCCCCCAACCCCCCCCCTCCCCCTGGTGCAGTACTGCAGTACTGCCAGGGGGGAGCTCAAGGGCCCTGGAGTAAAATTTTTATCAATGCTAAATGTCGATCTGAGGCCCTAGAGGAGGCAGGGCACACCTTTGATGGCGTTGTCAGTGGATGCATACAACAGCTCGTGGTACCGCGGGCTCCAACTGCCGTCCGCCAGCCTGGCGGCGTACTGCTCGCCCACCCGCTCGTCCAAGATCTTGATCCGTCGATCCCCTAGGTTCTTCACGATATCTGGCAACTCCAGGAAGGGCCTGGCATCCATGACCGTGATCAGTGCCTCCCACCTGCGCAGCCATGCACAGGCCTCAGAGTGTGGTGCCTGGTGTCACTGTTTATTTTTGGGTAACTGAGCCGCACTTCAGATGCCGTCTGGCCTTTGGCCAGCAGCAGTTGCTGCGTCAAGAGCCCTGTTCCTTGGGTCACCCGCCATAGGCCGATCACCGTGTGGTCCCCATCAGCCCAGTGATGGTCATCCGGCAGCCCCCCAAAGGTGGCATGGTGAACTCAAAACAAGACCGTCCTGAGTGCGTTGAAATGGTAAAAATCACTGTCAAAGATTGGTATCAGGATCGTTGCATGCCCTAGGGTGCTTCAGCTGCAAATCAGCCACATCACGGTCTGCAGGAGTAGGGTCAGGTGCAGTGCTTATTTCAGTTCGTGCCTGAGCACCTTCGGGGGGCCACTGGGCGGCCATAACTGGGCCGATTGGGACCAAACCTTGACCAGCCTACAGCCGGAGGCCAGAGGAGTAGGGCTTGCTGCACCAGAGCTCCACGGCCGTAGGCCGTGTTGTAGCTTAATTGTAGCTGAAGTGTGCTTTAATAATCAGTGGTCAGGTGCTGCAAGGTGCCGACCACTTGAGCCACCGGTCCAGGTATCGTCTCGCCTGTCCACGTCTCCGTGGTGGCCACCCAGCTGCCGGCCAAAGGTGATCTGGTGTGAAAATCAAATAGACACCGATCATAAGGGTACACAATGGTCTTGCCAGAGCCTCCATGAGTCCATACCATAGAATATTTTCTCATGCACCGGCGACTTTTCAGCTACGCTTGAGCTACCTCCCGGCCACCACCCACAGGGCCTAAGCGAGGCCAGCCTATGGCTTATGGCCAGCCCATACAAGAAACTGATCGACGAGCCTATGGTATGCCCATGCACAGCTAGCCATGCTGCTTGGGCCAGCGTCTAAAGGAATATAGGTTTCAAGGTCTGTCCTGATAAAGGCCTTGGGTTCAGGCAGAGCGGCCCACTGTGGGTGGATTTGTTGCCAGAAAAAAAAGTGCTGCATGCCCATCTTGAAGTAACAGGCGGTACCTGACATGTCCGCTGTCGATCAGCATGGTCAGCATCTGGGCGAGGGGGGGCCTGGCGTCGCCACCGCTGGGGCCATGCGCCCAGTACGTTCGAATGACGAAGCAAAGGCCAATGTCTGCATTTGCTGGTGTAGGGACGCTGGAAACAGCATGTTCTACATAGTGGCTGGAACTAGCTTCTTGGCCGCTTGCATGGGGGGTCTCCGGGGCTGGTCCAAGATTGGGCATACGGTACAGATACTGCGCCAGAGCCCAAACCGCCAAGATCACCGCTAGAGCTTGAGAGATCGAGCGGATCGCCGGCATAGGAAGCTGTTGGAATGCAGCATGCAGCAGAAGGGTGATCGTTTCTAAGGACGAGGTATCGATTTTAAAAACGCGTCGACAGGGTTTGAGACAGTCCCAACCGGTGGTCTCAACGCTCGAAACCCTTGCGCTCTCGAAAACCCTGATGCCGAGATCTTCTCAACGAATTCCCCACGGTGATACGATCGTTCTGTCAGACCTTGATCCCCGTAATATCTGCCTCAGACCGTTGATTAACACATTACCTCGTTTCTACCCCACGTTGACAGCATGCTGAAATCGAGATTATCGACATCCGTTCGCGGAGAAGCTTTCACCCGTAGGCCCGCGGTCAGCCGGCCGCTGGGGGTCCGAGTGAGGGCATTGCAAGATCAAGATAAGAAGCAGACAACCCCGGATGCCCCTCCACCGCCAAACAAGGAGAAGGCTGATGCGACCAAGCTAGAAACAGTCACCAAGGTGGGTGGGTGGGTGGGTGTGGCAGATGGCAGTTGGTGTGATCAACACAGTACGGTATTTACAGATACACTCCAGCTACAATTCAAAGTATATCATGCACGAAGCCCTGTTGCTTGGGTCCTTGGTTGTATGTCATGCAAGGCTTGGTCCCATCAACCCAGCGGTGCCGGCCCGGAACCCCCTAAAAGGCTGTCTAGTGCCTGCCAATGATCTCTGGTCATCATCCGTTTCACGTGCCCTGGGGCTATCTTGCACCCCCTTTCATGCACTCGAGGGTCCAGTCCATTACAATGTGCACCATACTACTTTCAGGGGTCTGTTGGGTGGCCACCATTCACTGGGCAGATGGAGACCTAAGCTGGACCTTTACCAGTGGGGGGTGGCCTGAGCAACAGGCATCTTCATGCACCAAGCCCCGCCAGCCGTAGGCCGGCTTAACTTGTTGAGGCGTGACCAAAGCATTTTAAAACAAAAAGCCAGGCTCTCTCTCACACCTATATGCACTCAAGCGAGCAGGTGCTCCAGGGGGCAGGTGTATGTGTAGGGGACAGGTGTGTGTGTAGGGGTAGGTGTGTGTGTAGGGGGCAGGTGTGTGTGTAGGGGGTAGGTGTGTGTAGGGGGCAGGTGTGTGTAGGGGGCAGGTGTGTGTGTAGGGGTAGGTGTGTGGGTAGGGGGCAGGTGTGTGTGTAGGGACAGGTGTGTGTGTAGGGGGCAGGTGTGTGTAGGGGTAGGTGTGTGGGTAGGGGGCAGGTGTGTGTGTAGGGGTAGGTGTGTGGGTAGGGGGCAGGTGTGTGGGTAGGGGGTAGGTGTGTGTGTAGGAGGCAGGTGTGTGTGTAGGGGGTAGGTGTGTCTGTAGGGGGCAGGTGTGTGTGTAGGAGGCAGGTGTGTGTGTAGGGGATAGGTGTGTGTGTAGGGGGCAGGTGTGTGTGTAGGGGGCAGGTGTGTGTGTAGGGGGTAGGTGTGTGTGCAGGGGGCAGGTGTGTGTGTAGGGGGCAGGTGTGTGTGTGTAAGGGGCAGGTGTGTCTGTAGGGGGAAGGACGCCGGCATGGATGCTGGTAAGGCAGAAGAGATCTTGCTACCCCATGCCCTGCCGAATGTAACCCGGGCTATAGCTTCAGTAAAACAGGCACACCCTAAGACCAACCGCGGGGCTCTCTCACACCCCTGTGCAACTTTTGGAGCAGGAGCTGAAGGATGCCGGAATGGATGCTGGCAAGGCGAAGGAGATTTTGAAGGCCTGGGAGAAGGCGGGCGTGACAGAGCCGCAGCAGCTGAGGAAGCTGCTTGTCAGCAGCTCCCTGGTACCTCTCACGGGGGCGCTGCTGCAAGTGCTGGTGGACAGCATTATTTGCGCCGGAGGTGGGACCTTGCTTCGTCTGGAATTAGGGTCGCTCAATGGGTCGGGGGCCCCCACCCAGTAAATGACCCTAATCAGGGTTGAGGGCTCAGTCTTGTTCATGTCCTTGGCATGTCATGACGAGATTCAGTCGCTGCTGTGGCTGGGTCTTGAGCAATGCTGGGTTTTGACTAATCCAGAACTTGGATCAGTGTTGTGCAATCACACCGTAATTCATGAACTGAGAATGTTGATGACCCTGGTCATTCCGGCCCCCCAGTGGTAGAATTAGTTGGATTTCCCTCCAAGTGACAGTGGCTGATACTCACGTACGGAAAATGTCAGCCGGCGTAACGACTGATATCGGCATAGTACTGATGTTGATTCCTGCTGCTGAGCTGTATGGCTGTGTGGTATGTTCCACTGCTTGTCAGGCTGCATTGTGGTTGTTTCATCATCTACGCCACCACCTAATGGCCTGTTGCCAGAGGGTCAGGCTAGGCTGCTGCTGGGCTGCATGGCTGTGTGGTATGTTCCACTGCTAGTCAGGCCAGGCTGCTGCTGGGCTGTGTGGTCGGCTCATTTGCCACACTGCTGCACGCTGAATGAACTGAAGCTTCTTCGCACTTCATGAAACGTTAATCTGCCCCCTGCCCTGCCCGCAGGGTTCTACGCCGCCTCCCACGTGCATGCTGAAATGGAGCGAAGCTTAAACGCTCTGAAAATTAATGTGGATCCGCTTCCCTGCCCTGCCTGCAGGGTTCTACGTCGCCTCCCTTGCCAGTACCAATGAGGAATTCCCATCGAGGATCCTGTTCATGCTCGCGGGGAACTTTGCCGGGCTGTACTACTTGATGGGAATTTTGCTGCAGCTTGGGCTGGCAGGAGGTGCGTGGCCGTGTACATTTCAGGGAGCCTGTGCCTCACTTCAGCTTATGCCACACTTCAGCTCCAATCCGGTCTACGTCCGGCTGGGCTAGGTGCAGCAAGCCATACTGCTTGGGCTTTAGCTTTATTTGTTTGACGGCTGGTCGAGGTTTGATCACAATGGGCCCAATGGTGGCCACTGCTACAAGGGTACATGGGGCTCATTGCATTTAAGTCTGGTATGAAATGTTACTGCTGGGTGTAACTGCTGGGTGTAACTGCTGGGTGTAACTGCTGGGTGTAACGATCCCAATACGCTGTCCAGGACATAAATCGCCATCTGGACATTTTGTTCGGGCTGTGATGTGCCTGAATTGTAGCTGAAGCACCTTGGCATAATCAATTCTTGACAGTAGAACCTGTCTGTCAATATCATTTACTTCGTGACCGGGGACAGGCGTAATGGCACCCATCAAAGCATTGCAGTGCCCTGCCTGATAGGACCGCCTGATGGTGCGCCTAAAATGCTGTTCTTCACAAGGAAGGATATGCACACATGCACACATGCACCGACGCAACAAGGAAGGATATGCACACATGCACACATGCACACATGCACCGACGCAACAAGGAAGGATATGCACACATGCATGGACGCAACAAGGAAGGATATGCACACATGCACACATGCACCCATGCACCGACGCAACAAGGAAGGATATGCACACATGCACACATGCACCCATGCACGGACGCAACAAGGAAGGATATGCACACATGCACACATGCACCCATGCACCGACGCAACAAGGAAGGATATGCACACATGCACACATGCACCCATGCACGGACGCAACAAGGAAGGATATGCACACATGCACACATGCACCGACGCAACAAGGAAGGATATGCACACATGCACACATGCACACATGCACCGACGCACGCATGCACCCATGCGCCCATTGACCCCCATGCACTCCCAGGCACCCATGTGCAAATGCACCCATGCGCCCATCAACCCCAATGCACCTACGCACCCATGTGGCCATGTGCCCATGCATTCATGCATCCATGCACCTGCTCGCTTGCATCGTATCTTCCGCAGCAATTGTATGCTTGACGTAACGCTAGGGCGCCAGCTCAGCGGAGGTGCTGACCGCATCATTGCATGGCTGCATAACCACATGGGCATATGGCTGCATGGGTGCATAACCACATGGCTGCATGGGTGCATAACCACATGGCTGCATGGGTGCATTACCACATGGCTGCATGGGTGCATGACCACATGGCTGCATGGGTGCATAACCACATGGCTGCATGGGTGCATAACCACATGGCTGCATGGGTGCATGACCACATGGCTGCATGGGTGCATAACCACATGGCTGCATGGGTGCATAACCACATGGCTGCATGGGTGCATAACCACATGGCTGCATGGGTGCATAACCACATGGCTGCATGGGTGCATAACCACATGGCTGCATGGGTACATAACCACATGGCTGCATGGGTGCATGACCACATGGCTGCATGGGTACATAACCACATGGCTGCATGGGTGCATAACCACATGGCTGTATGGGTGCATAACCACATGGCTGCATGGGTGCATGACCACATGGCTGCATGGGTGCATAACCACATGGCTGCATGGGTGCATAACCACATGGCTGCATGGGTGCATAACCACATGGCTGCATGGGTGCATGACCACATGGCTGCATGGGTGCATAACCACATGGCTGCATGGTTGCATAACCACATGGCTGCATGGTTGCATGACTACGTAGCTATCGTGTACTCGACGTACCGCTACGGCACCAGCTCCGTGGAGCTGCTGACTGCGGTACAGAAGCTGGCCGGCCCACAGTCGGGTCTCAGCATTGTGGACAAGGCCGCCTCGGTCGTCAACACTGTGAAGGTCCTGCAGGCGCTGGAAGAGGTGTCCAGGCTGATGCAGGTGGGTGGGTGTAGCAGGCTGTTGCAGGCGGGTGGGTGAAGCAGGCATATTGATATGCAACGTTCAGTGCGATGGGCAGAGATCACCTGGTGTTAACCGCACTCAGGACCATCACAGTGCTTTGTTTTAATTCAACAGTTGGATGCCCTGGACTCTGCCTTACCCACAAAAAGATAAAAGGCAAAGAAAGAATGATTAAGGGAAAGAAAAGAAAGGCCAATGCGGCGTGGATCTGGGGAAGTACAGGTGGGTAGGATGCCCATGCCCCGGCCTGCATACCCTTAAAAAGGCAAACTCTAGTATTGGGTGAAAACTGGACAGCCCTCACCGTAGGTGCGGAGCAGTGCAGTTTTCACTCCCTGCGCACAATGTGGGGTCCTAGTTGGTAAATTCCTACTGATGCAGAGACGCCACACTCCTGCTCCTGCTGACGCCCTCGTTGCAGGAGATGTACGGGGAAACCCCCGAAACCAGCAATTCCGGCAACGCGAAAGACTCCCTGAGGAACCTGTCGGCGCTGCTGACGCTGCAACGCGCCAAGGTCGAGCTCAACTTTGACCCCGCCACATACGGCCTCACGGAGAAGCAGGCCTCAAACATTGCGTATGTGGGTGTCCACTCTTTTTTTCTGGGGTTAGAAATCGGTGTTTGGGTTTTGACGGTTCTCAGGAAGCCTGCGTTCCCTTTCTCTCCTAGTCCCATGCTGAATTGCTCCCCTGCATGTGGCCCCTCAGGCCTTCTCCGAGTATGATCTGAACGATAACGGCCGCCTGGACATCACGGAGGTTGGCAACCTATGGTGAGGTGTGAACTGTGAACCCTCTGGTGTTATGGCACATGCAAATGTCAATCAAAAGCAGGGGCGACATCATGGGCAGGCTCTGCAAGGGGCAATGCGTTCTGTGCCTGAGCTGCAAAAACGATTTGACTTGCCTGACGGTGCGCTGATGCGGATGAATACCACACCTGGTGTGTTGGCATGTAGCTCATAACCTGGATTGACAGTCGCGTTGTTGGTGGGCTGGCGAATAGATGTAATCTGGTTTGTCGAAGGTTGAGCCTGAATAAAGATGCCGCTAATGCTGACACCTCTGGCGTGCTGGCTCGTAGCTGTATTTTGGGGGTGGGAGTCTGAGCGTGCTCACCTCTAGTGCTCATGTATGCATTGACGGTGGCAAATGCGACACGTGGCTTGTTGGCGCTTGGCCCTTATCTTATGAGCCTGCTCAACGATGCCGCTCATACTGACACCAGCTGTTTTTATTGGCATGTAGCTCTAATCTCGGGTGGAAGCTGGACCAGCCTGAGCTCAAGGAGGCGTACAAGACACTGGATGAGGATAAGGTAGGGCACGGTTTCAAGGTTAGGGTGTGCTTCAGCTACACTTCGGCTACCATCGGGCATGTAGCGGATAAGGCCTTGTTTAGGGTGTGCTTTAGCTACACTTCGGCTTCCATCAGGCATGTAGCGGATAAGGCCTTGTTTAGGGTGTGCTTCAGCTACACTTCGGCTACCATCGGGCATGTAGCGGATAAGGCCTTGTTTAGGGTGTGCTTCAGCTACACTTCGGCTACCATCGGGCATGTAGCGGATAAGGCCTTGTTTAGGGTGTGCTTCAGCTACACTTCGGCTTCCATTAGGCATGTAGCGGATAAGGCCTTGTTTAGGGTGTGCTTCAGCTACACTTCGGCTACCATCGGGCATGTAGCGGATAAGGCCTAGTTTAGGGTGTGCTTCAGCTACACTTCGGCTACCATCGGGCATGTAGCGGATAAGGCCTTGTTTAGGGTGTGCTTCAGCTACACTTCGGCTACCATCGGGCATGTAGCGGATAAGGCCTTGTTTAGGGTGTGCTTCAGCTACACTTCGGCTACCATCGGGCATGTAGCGGATAAGGCCTTGTTTAGGGTGTGCTTCAGCTACACTTCGGCTACCATTGGGCATGTAGCGGATAAGGCCTAGTTTAGGGTGTGCTTCAGCTACACTTCGGCTACCATCGGGCATGTAGCGGACAAGGCCTAGTTTAGGGTGTGCTTCAGCTACACTTCAGCTACCATCAGGCATGTAGCGGACAAGGCCTAGTTTAGGGTGTGCTTCAGCTACACTTCGGCTACCATCGGGCATGTAGCGGATAAGGCCTTGTTTAGGGTGTGCTTCAGCTACACTTCGGCTACCATCGGGCATGTAGCGGATAAGGCCTTGTTTAGGGTGTGCTTCAGCTACACTTCGGCTACCATTGGGCATGTAGCGGATAAGGCCTTGTTTAGGGTGTGCTTCAGCTACACTTCGGCTACCATCGGGCATGTAGCGGATAAGGCCTTGTTTAGGGTGTGCTTCAGCTACACTTCGGCTACCATCGGGCATGTAGCGGACAAGGCCTAGTTTATGGTGTGCTTCAGCTACACTTCGGCTACCATTGGGCATGTAGCGGATAAGGCCTTGTTTAGGGTGTGCTTCAGCTACACTTCGGCTACCATAGGGCATGTAGCGGACAAGGCCTTGTTTAGGGTGTGCTTCAGCTACACTTCGGCTACCATCGGGCATGTAGCAGACAAGGCCTAGTTTAGGGTGTGCTTCAGCTACACTTCGGCTACCATCGGGCATGCTGCTGACAAGGCCTGGGGCAGCAAGCCTTGCTGCTTTAGGGTAGAATTCGGTAACGGCGCGGATGTGGCTACGGCTCCAAGCTGCTTTGTTTCCTTAACCTCCACGCCTTAATAGGGCGTAGCTTTATTTCTTTCTTGGCTGCTTGCGCCTACGGTTATTCAAGGTTTGGTCCCGGTGCGTCTTGTGGTGGCAGCCCCTCAGGAGGTGGCCAGGGGCGCACTCACACAAGTATGTTAATGACGTTGCACCTCTGGGCCATGCTGAAATGAAGCTCGGCCACGTCGGCAAACAGAGAAGACAGCCAGGAAAGCTGACAAAAACATGCAAGGGCTTCTGAACTAGCAAGGTCTTCAAGTGCGAGACGCGATTCCTTGAACCAGACAGGCGTATGTTCTGGACACCATTAATTTGTACACAGTTACTGCTGTTCGCATATTAAGTGAGCGGCGGGACATGACTCGTGGGGTCAAGGGGCTTATCTCGCGCGGCTCGGCTTGTAGCGCGAATCCACCGATGGCCCTGCCCACCCCCGAAAACTCTGTAACCCTGCACCTTGCGCCCTCGCAGAACGGTTACGTGGACTTCAAGGAGTTTGTTGATTGGTGAGTGGGTTCTCCGCTTTCACTCGTGCACCACACGATTGCTCATTCCCTACCAGCCCCACGTGGCCGAGCGTTCAGCCCAGCGGGCATTCACTATTTTTAACTTGCGCCGCATGATTGCGAAGCATTTGCTGTGATGTTGTGTACCCAGTGTGTCCATGTCGTTCAACAGCTGTGTCTGCCATTGGGCACATTGGATGATTCACACATTTTGATATCTGTCCGCCGAAGGTGTGTCATCCTGCCTTTATTTTCTGCGCTGGAGGCTCGGTCCAGTGCTTATTCTAGTGCGCATCAGAAGCACATTTTGCATGCGTCACGTCGGGCTCCTCAGGGCTGATGGGGACCCAATCCTGACCGGCCTACGGCCTATACAGCCACAATTCAGCGACACCTCTGCTGGCGGAGAAGGGGCTGGTTAAGCCCTGCCTGCTGCTTGGGCTTAACCAGCCCCTTCTCCGCCAGCAGAGGTGTCGCTGAATTGTGGCTGAAGCACCACGTCATCAACAAGGCAGCTCGTTATCCTTGGTGTCATTTCTGTCCACACTTACAGGTGGTGCCTGCGATGCCCTGTGGACATTCGAAAGTGAGCGCTTTGGAGGCCCTTCCCGATCCTGACACAGGACCCTCTACTTTGTGTCTGGGAGGCAGAGGCAGGAAGGGGGCACCACTTGGTGACGGCGGTTTTAAGTTGGCCATGATAGTCCAACATGTCAAAGTTGAAGGGCGTTCGAATTGAGCCCTCGTGAATAAATGGGTATTGTTTGCCTGGTTTTGCTTGCTACACTATATGGGGACAATGCAAGAGCCATAGTGTGCAACAGCTGTAGTTTGGCGGTAGTTTGAGGTGCAAATGTCATAGCGAGCAACAGCCGTAGTTTGTGGTACACCGGGACTGATAAGGAATTATTTGTTGTGAACTGGTTGTGTTGACGTTGTTTACGCCTGGAGTTATAATGTGAAGACCTGTTTCAAATACCGGCATCTAGGCTTAAGTTTTATGCACAGGAAGTCTATAACATGGGCCCCGCTCACAAAGGCTCGGCCGCGTTGGCGCTCAACTGTCCCGTTGGAAGAAATTAAACTGAAGGTAAGAGGGAAAGAAGGAGAAGAACACATACAAAGGAGAAAGAAATACCCTCTCCGAAAGGAAAAGCTTCACAGGTAAGCCTCGGACTCTTCAGTGTGACCACCAGCACACTGGTATGTTGCTGGGGTGTGTGTAGGAATTAGGGTAGGGGTACAGACCCAAGACCGGCATGTCAGTGGATATGCGGGGCATATGCCTATGGGTTGACTTCAGACCAGCATGTCGGGGGGCGATTTTTTTATGTTACTGCCGAGGTCAAGCTCGACCGTCGAATTTCGGAAAACAGTCAAATACGCCGAAACCGGTGGCCAAACCCCCAAAATAGTTGTGTACTTGTGTGTCGGTTGGGTGCGGGTGTACCCATCCGGCATCTCCAGCACGTGTCATAGCGTGGATTCTCAAGTATGGAAGTGACACTTAAGTTCACACTCGAACACAACTCCCTGTCTGTTCTCTTTCAACCGCCCGCACTCGCGTGATCTTTAATTTGAACAATTCTGCGATATGGATGATAGCGAAGTTGACACTGAGCTACAATCTTTGCGAGCATTTTATGCCGACCTGGATGTGAGGCTGGTAGATTCAGTTTGGCTCGAGAGCGGACATGATTATAAAGTGGCAATGGAGGAACTAGCTAAAGCTGTGAAGAACCCTGCTTCTGCTGCCAAAATGATGAAGAAGGACCTGGTGAGTGATTTTGCATGAGATCTTCATAATCAATCGTGACAAGGCCGTGTCCGTAGAGACTTTCGGATGGAGCAGATGCGCGACCACCAATTTCAAGCTCCGGTAAGCTTTTGAACTTTTGATACTGCACAGTTGTCACCAATGTCATTAATGAAGCCCTCTCCATTCTGCAGCGTCGGAAATTGGTGGCACAAACAATGCGTCCTACAGTAGCGTCGGCAACAGTGGAAACGCCCCACCTAACGCGTTTCAGGTAATTCGCAGTGGCGCAAAGGTTTGGCGTGTTTACGATATAGGCCGACGAGATTTCTTGCATGATGTCTTGCGCAGGCTCAAGACTCGAGTGGGGCCTGGGACGTCACCAGCATGGCTCTAAGCTTGACAGATTGGGGTCAAGTGGTCTCAGATGGCATTACAGTCATAGCAGACAATATAAGTGACTTTGTAGCAGACATCGCATCTGCATTTGACGCTGGATGGGATGAAGAAGAGCAGCATCCAGAGGTGGCAGGGTACGTTGAACAGGACAGGGCCGCGCAAGGAGCCATGACGAACATGTCGCAAACATGTCATGATGATTGAAGATATCTTGGCTGTGCCATGTTCATCAGTTCATTGAACCTTCTGATCATGTTTGTATGAACAGTTGCAGTCCCAGTGATCATGCTTGTTCAATATATTTGCCCATGCGTCTTCCAATCAGGCATGGAGAAGGGCCCTCTCAGCATCGGGACGTTGCTGTGGTGATGCAAGGCGGGATCGAGTCGCAGCGAGCCAGTAGCAGGCGGCAGCATGTCGCAGGGAAGGCAGGTTCAGGAAAAAAGGCAGAGGAAATGGTGGCTGTGGAAGAGGACGAGGACGGCTTTGAAGATGAAGATGACAAGAAATACTCATGACGTCATTCTCCGCACAAAGCTTCAAACTGTCCTTGGCTTGTTAGGTAGCTTTTTTGTTCATGGCTGAACGCTCTTGTTGAATGCCTTGCTTTGGTGGGAATTCTTGACGTTGTGATGAAACCCCTACATAGTCTCACATCCATCCTTACTTTCGGATTTTGTGTCTGGCTATGTAAGCCGTCAAAATATTTTAAAATATATATATGGCCCCTTGCGGCCCTAGCACATCAGCTATTCTCATGTTGCAGCATTATGGGCAGGGCTAATTTAGGGCCATCCTGCTCTTTCTTGTGCCAGTCAATTTAGGTATCCCGAGGTTCACATAGTATGCTAGCATCTGCTGAGGCATTTTATTCTGGCCAGGCTTGCTTCTGAAGCATTGTTATTGAAGGATTGCAAGCAGGTTGAACACTTGCAATGTGTGGTGTTCAGCAGGGCCCTGCGGGTATGCACTGTTCTAAACTTGCAATGTGTGGATGCATTGTGATATGTTGCAGACAAGGAGACGCAGATCCCAGGCACGCTCTTTGTTGCTGGGGGCAAACAGCCAATCGAAGTTGGTCGATCCAGGGCTGGTGCTCTCTCTGGTGCTCTCCCTTTGATGGGCTTACGTCATGGCTATGGCCCTGAATGAATGAAACGAAGACAAGCAAGCCCTACCATTCTCCAGGCAATTAACAAATGGGCCTACGTGCCTAGTGTTATGCCGCATTAGAAAGGACCCCTCGGGGCCCTGCGCAAAAAGGCTCAGCAGCGTGGGCGTCTGACTAGAAGGGCAGGAAAAGGGGGAATAAAGTGAAGGGGCAGACATAAGGCTGGAAAAGTAAGGGAAAGGAAGTTCCAGCCTCTGAGAACGTCTACTCCTCAAAGATATCTACCACGTCGGGAGCAGGAGGAAAAAACGTGGAGACTGGAGAGTAACCAAAGGCAAATACCCCCACGACATGAAAATACATACACTTGATGCTCTCCATCTTTTTTGTCGCCACAATGCCTTGACAGTCGATATAAAAAATCTGAATCAGTTGATTTTAACCAGAAATATTGCCGTCATTTGGCATCTCTGTCTAATGACGGAGGCGTTCTTGATATTAAGCCCCTTTTCATCTACTTGGGTATGTTATTTGATGAGGCAGAGGGTATGAAGGGAGCAGGTAGACGTTGTGTCAACAAGGGAGGGCAGCTTTTCATGCCATGAGCCGGAGATGTCATGAGCTTGACATACACAATGTTCACATTAAATGTCGTATTTTTTACTCTTTGGTGAAGCCTTTTCTGTTTTATGGGTGTGAAGGTTTTAGCAAGTCTGTGGCCGAATATGTTCTCATGAGTGAACTGCACCGTGAACCTCTGATCTTAAGTCTTTTTCAGCAGACCCTGAGTTCCTGGAATATTATTAATCTGAGGCCTTACGATGACCTTGTGAAAATGGCTGTGCAGGAATATTGTGATTTGGCGAAGGCTGGCACGAGAGAAAAAAAGTCAAAGACCCCATCATAAAAAAAATATGAAACGCCCCCTGGCTACCCCCCCCCCGCCTCCGGAACCTAGTAAAACCTTAATTTCTCAGTCAAAAAACAGAATTTAAGGGAGGGAGCGGGGTCAATTTCAATCAGCTACAGTGCGCTTCTAATGGTGTTGATAAATGTAGATGGTTCACAAATGTCAAGTGGTGAAACAAAAGAATAAACCAATGCTCTTGCTACCACCTGTCAGCTACCTATCCACGCTAGAGACCACGAGGCTCCAGAAACGAGAGGACTCTCGCACGAGTGGCAGCAGACTAGAATCTAACTGAAGTGCTGACGTGCTCCTTCAGAAGCTTGGTCTTCTGCTTCTTGGGGAGCTCCTTGCCCACCACCCCCTCAAACTCCTCAGCGCTGATGACACATCTGCCTCCGTCAGCTCCTGACCAGGGTGGGCTGACTCCATGTGATCTAGGAAGTGATAGCTCCACACATAAGGGCGGACGGTGCCCGGATGCTCCTGCAGATGGTGCAAGCCACTCACTGGTCTGTTGGTGCAAGGATTGGTGGACACCGGTATAGTCCACAGACCGCAGGCCAGACTCCTCGAACTTAAAAGGCAAGGCCTGATGGCGGGGCATGTAAGCCGCAAATGGTCAATTTGCGACGAAGGGTCGGCCGACAGGAGGTGCGTAGCCGGGGCAGCTGGAAAGCTCTCTCAACACCACAACATCAGGGGTCGCTTGGGTCGCTACATCCAAAGATAGGAGCTGCTGCTGCGGGCTCTCGGGTGAAGCCTCAGCAACAGGACCAGCAGCTGTTGCTAGAGCGAGAGGCTCTACGGCAGCCGCATGCTCGATAGCAGCAGCAGCAGCCGGAGCAAGAGCTGAAGGAGTAGCAGGAGTAGAAGAGTAATATAATGACGTGATTGTGCGCTGTCGCTTCGTCGAGTGCTCCTTGGCCAGCCTCTCAGCTCCTCTCTTGCACTCTTTCCCCTGTTGGTGATTCTTTAGGGCCATTGGGTTGTCTGTGAATGTTAAGACCTTCAAACAATGCCCACAGCAGGTTGGCATTGCTTAATTCATAGCAACTACCAATGCAGCTACACCGTGTGAGTCCATAATGGGTGTACGCACAGCCGTGCATGTGGTTCCAGAGCCATGGCACCCCCCCATGCCAAAATTGCATGCCAGGAAGAGTCTGGTATTCTGTGTGGATTTTTGATGATGCATATCTGTAGCAAATGACAGTAGGAATGCAACGGTGTAGCTATCGTCTCAATCTGATGTTTAAAAGAAATGAAAAAATCCAAAAATGCCTTTTTTGTTTTACCCCCCTCCCCCCCCCACTTTGCCCCTCCGTATCTCCCAGCCCCCTGGGCCAAAAACAATCTTAAGGCCAGATATGGAAAGCTCTCGTCAAGCTCTACAACCTTAGATGATGGAATGCATACCTGACTGTTTTTGCCCCCCCCCTCGGGCTGGCACTTTAATTTGTTGGGCTGGTTTTCTGTCTACGATATTGATGACTCTGGGTATTGATTTATTGACTGCTTCAGCTAATACCTCTTTGGATATTGGGGTCATTCTGAATTCAGCTAGGGATCAGTGGCTTTCCAAAATTTCCAGGGATATGCCACGTACGGCCCTGTTAGTACATGCTACTCCTGACTCAGAACGCTCGGGGTTCAAGTTATTTACGTTATCAAGTGGTTCCAAATTAAGCGTGATGTGAAGGAGACTTTCTGGTACAATTTGAGCTGGCCTACTATTATTTTCGCTGTAGCCCAGTATCGGATGGGGTCGCATTAGCTGAATGTTGAGACGAGGCGCTTTGAGAAACCTTGTGTGCCTCGTAGCGAGAGGATTTGTAGATGTTGCAATCTTAACTGTCGGGAGGATGAGCTTTTCATGATTTACTGCCCGTTTCACACAGACCTTCGTTTTTAATTTAACCTTTCCATAATTTCCTAGAGGACGAGGATGAGGTCATGAAACGGTACACGCAAACGGAGTGTGGGGCAAACTAAATGCAGAGGATTCTGCATCAGTGTTCTAGAAGAAATTTGGTTATTTTATCTTTCAGTGTATGGTGAAAAGAGAGAATAATCTCAAAACTTGCCAAATTTCCCATCTCCCCCCTAATTCTCTAGGCGGTCCTCAATCGAAGTCTTTTGCACCCACGTCATTTTTATGGCTGGGGCTTATCTGCTGCACTATGGGGTTCATTCCCACGCCACTGTCGTGGTTGTGTGCTTGTTGCTTGCCCAGGGGGGTCACTGGTTTTCGCGTTCTGTCCTAGTGTATCAAGTGCCTGTACCGGTTTACGGGCACATGTCCCACGCATCAATTGTGATGCTCTGTTGGACTGTAAAAACTTCACAAAAAACTTCACATACCGGTGTACGGTAGTCTGACTGAATGATACCGTAGGTCATACGGAGGGTCTGAAAAACAAACTGGTGCCGAACCTCGTCACTCTTCCAACTAGCTTCAGACACTACCACCAAAAGCTCACCCCAAAGCGGCTGTGAACTTCTCCACCGAAACCGAAAAACGGCACCCAACCAACAGAAGGGGACAAGAGATGACAGGAAGTCAGAAAAGGAGCTGCATGGACACGAACTAAGAGGGCAAAAGGCAGAGTATGAACCGAAGGCATGGCCCCCAACCCCCAAAGGCACAACTCACACACTAGCGGCATAAGGCCCAAACTACCAAGGCCATCACAACACGAAGCAAAAAACGTAAACAGAACATGCACAACCTAAACCAGGGACGAAATCAAGAAGGGGGCGAGACGGGGCTTCATGACCCAAAGGTTCAAGTTAATTGCAAAGCAGGTAGGGACTAATGTGGACCAGCTCGCGCCGAGAGTCAGATGTTGAACGGCAGCTCAGGCAGCAGGGAACGGGGGGGCACGAGGTAAGGACACCTTGGAGACCCCTCTCCTCCTGAGTATCGGGGCTCTGGGGAAAATAATACAAGACAGAAGAAACCCTACTCCCAAGAACAGGGTGACGCAAAGGACAGAAAAGCACGAAGCCTCTCTCCTCAGGAGTATCGGGGCCTCTGGGAAAAAGGAAACATGACAGAAAACGCCCTACTCCCAAGAGCAGGGATCTAATCAAGATCTCAAGGGAGAACAAGGCCCACGGGCAAACGAAGGTGTAGGACTGGTAGGGGGTCGGCTGGGGAGGCACCTGGGGTGTTGGGGCCACCGCCCCCCCCAATGAACTAATGAAGGGATGTTCTGGTGAGAGGAGAGTCCCCCAAGCTGGTGGGAGGGTTTGGACGTCCACAAAGCCCTGAAGAAAATACCAGAACCAGGCAACTGCGGCCTTGGAAGCTGCGCGGAACTGCGGGAGCCCGCTAGTCCTGGTAGGGCACTAGTATGAAACGATGAGGCTCCCGGAGCCGCCGGCGTCCGAGCTCCATAGCGTATAGAGCGATCATGGACACAAAAGCCCAGACACCTAGGTTCTGTTGGGCGCCCACGCGGCCGAGCCTTCTTGTGCATGGCCCAGAGGTGTAACGTCATAGACCTAGGTTCATGCCCGTGGTGTGGGCAGAAGGGGGCTAGGGAAGCCAGACATCCGCCATAGTGAGCGGTGGACCAGATGGGAGGGCCTTATCAAGCGCTGCCATTACAACTTGGGCAACGGGGCAGCTCCAGAAGCAGCGTGCCCGAGAGTGTACGCTCGGTGGAGGGGGGCAGCTGCCGGGTCGTGGGGTGCAGGGGGACAGCCGCGTGGGCATGTGTGGTTGAAAGCGACACCAGCTGCCTTCACACCATTCAGGGTCAGGCGCCAAAGGGTACTCATGCAACGGGGGTCATACCAGAGGCCCCACAGGGATTGGAGCGCAGCCAGGAGGTCATGGCATCCTGTCGCAATGCGCTCAGAGTTAGGTGGGGTACATTGGTCGGAGGGGTAGTTGTTGAGGGCCCACGTCCCACGTAACATTAATCGTGGCAGCGCTCTTGTTGCTCACGGATGGGGCCAGCAAGCTGGAGTTAGGTGGCTGTACGAACAGACGGGGTAGCCTTGAGGAGGAGGATAGGTTTGGGGTTGCCCCGTCCCTCTGGGGCTGGAGGAGGGGGGAACCAGCCCATGGAAGCCACCAAGATACGCGTAGCCTCGTCTGTGAGAGCAAGTTTCACAGTACCGGGTAAACACCGTATGGATCCATGTGGGTGGTAAGACAGCCACGAGGGCGAACACTTGGAGCATGACGGGTACGAGCGCTGCTTGGTTGAGCCATACTAGCCATACACAAGCCGCCCCCCAAAAAGGAAGAAGCCACTTTTCCTCTCTTTTTTCCCTGCCCCCTCGTGTCTGTTTCGTGCTTTCCTCCCGACCCTTTAGTTAAGCACCCACGCGGCCTAGCCTTTTTGAGCAGGGGCCAGAGGTGCAACGTCATTGACACATACCGCCACGTTGGCAGTGAGGGTTGAGAAAATATGCATGAGGTCTCCGATGGTCTGGATGCGGGGATGGCTGACACGGATGGAAGCGAAGCCTGCAGCCCAAAACAGGATCGGTGGGGAAGTGGGGGGGGAAGGGATGGGAGGTGGAGGCTGCAGTATGACCGGCCAGGCAATCGTCCGACGGGGAGCGGGGAGCTCTAGTTGCAAGAGTGGGCTGACCCAGAGAGGCACGGCAACACACCCAGGCCCTGGGGTGGCATTGATCGCTTCGACAAGGGAGGCTCGCCCCACCGCCTGGTGCCCTACCGCCGTACAGGTGAGGGGGCACATGGGAATCTCAAGGGATGGGGGCCATGGGAGACGGCAGAGAGGAGGCACGAGACCGCTTCCTGGTCAGTGGTGAGGGCCAACGTGAGTAGAGAGAGAGGAAGGGGGGGGGGGGAGGGGCAAGAATGGTGGAGGTCCTTGGCGGGCCTGATCCATAGCGGTCAGCATGGCAAAACTGTGAGGAGAAGTTCCTCCTACAGCGGAGAGACGGGCAGAGGGGTCATAACTTCGACTCTACCCCCTCTGTGTCGAGGAGTTTCGGAGAGAAAAAACTAGAGCCTAGAAAACTAGGAGGAGGGTGGAGTCCTCGCACCAGAGATATGGAGGAGTTATGCGCTGGACCTATGCATTGCAACAGAGGCCGCATCCAAGGCTGCCCACTGATTTTCAGCTCTTCAACCTCTGTATCAGCAACCTGCCGAGCATGCTTGTAGCCAAGTGCATGGCTGAGGGCTGCAGGGATGTCGTGTTGGCCACCGGCCACCTCGGCCAAAAGAGCAAGATGCAGCCCAGTCTACTCCAACGAGATTACTGGCAACACGTGCTGAAAGGCTTCCATACTGCAGGAATAGTGTTCTATATCATTCAGGTGAACCCCGATGCCCTGATGGAGCCACCTCCTTTTGTGACCCCAAGGCAGTAACATAGTGCAGGTCCAGGGTTTGAGGTCCAGGGTTAAGGTCCATGGACCATGGTTCCTGAACCCTATTGCATCGTCACATGCCCCCACCCTTGACCTAGATGTAACACCTGTGACCGAGCGAGAAGGCAACTTCAGTTCATCACCTAAAAGGCCTCCGCACTACAGTGTTCTTAATCATTCAGGTGACCCCGATGCCCCGTTGCCCACATATTCTGAAGGCCCGATGCCCCGATGATACCCAGTTCACACCTGAAATTGCATGGCTGGCATACAACACCAGCTGTAAGCCCTGTCTTGCCCACGTGGGCTACCTTCAAGGCTTGGGCACGACTTTGTATTTCCCCTTCGACTTAGGAGGAGGGGTTTCGACATGGGCACAAGGCCACAAGGGCATGCAGTGACTCGGATTGTGAAACCACCACTGATGGACAAGAACACAGAATTGACATGCTACAATTGAACCTGGTAGACAGCGAACAAAAGTGGGGCATCAAGGTCAGTGTACGTGTGGTTAGTGGACAGGCACGCAGAGACTCGGATCTGCTATCAGTCGCGGGCTTCGGAATGACAAGTTCATTGCTTTCGCTTCTGAAGCTTCTACCTCATCTTCCTGGCCACGTCCATCTTGCGAACAATCGCCAGCGTGGAATCTTCTCCTTCAGGCATTTACCTAGAAGTATCAATGGCTCGGTTGAAGTGCCGGTAATCCAGAACCCCGTTATTTCGGAAAGTATGAACATAAACAGTACCAGCTTTACAGGGAAATGGGACATGACAAGAACGTCTCAGCCTGGTCTCAGCTAGGTTTGGCCATGCTCACGACCACTTAACCGTCCCCGTCTACAACATAGTGGTGCCACTGGAAGAACAACCCTCGCATTTTTGGTCGAGGGTCTTTGTTGTCTGTTTGGTTCTCTTTTGCATTTTCACCTCCTTCGTTTTTATTGGTTCAAGCAAGGCTGAACTCAACTGGTGGTGACTCTGAGCAGTCTTTGGGCTGCCTTTCCTTTTGCGGGGGGAGTTTTCCTTCTCCTTTATTTTTTTCTCTTTCTTTCCTTTCCCCTCTTTATTTTCTTTTGCCCCGCCCCAACCATACAGTTGGGCAGTCACGCAGCCAAGCCATTTTATGCATGGCCCAGAGATATATCGCATCAACCCATCCGTCAGAGTGCAGTCTGTCAGCCTTCTTGCTTCAAGACACCGGCTTAAGGTGATTCAATTAAGGTTGAGTCCCTAGAGAAACAATGTTGAATGCGGTATCTGCAGAATCCAGCTCAGATGCACATTTTGCTTACAGGCGATGGAGCACCTATAAAACATGTGATGTAAAATCTGTCAACAAGCTGACGTTCCTATCACTTAAACTGGTGTTGCGGGTTGTTCCCCCCCCTGAGGCAAGAGAAAATCTGAAACCGTGAGTGTTCGTAAATATGCGTGGGCTAGTAGTCAAGCACTGGTTGAACTGATTCAAACACTCCTCAATAAGGATCATTCAACTGCTATACACCTATCATCCAGAGACGTTCCACACTCAACCTTGTGACAGGAATCGAGGAGGTCAAAGTCTTCCAAAAGTGGCAGCAGCTAATAACTTGGCACCGTTCATCACCCAAGCGAACACCGCGTAACACATATTATGAACAACCATGCCTACCGTACAAACGCACCCGAGAACAAAGGCGTTATATCGTGTACCGGTCACTAGCTGTAAGAGGCCAATGACTAGCAGGAATAGGCAGAAAGTAGGCAAATACCAGTAAGCGATTTCAAACAGTGGTTTTGAAAAGGTTTTGGAAACAACTGGATCCAATGTCCCATCATAATACCGTCCCCTGACATTATCCTGGTTTATACACATATATACATATAACATAAGATGTACATGTATGGCGAAGCTCTGGCAGGTCATGGATCCAGCAAGAACTGAAAGGCTGAGGCAGCGTCATGTGGGATAAGGGCTTCCTCCGCTGGCAGGGTGACACCTAGCATGGCTGGCTAGCTCTCCATGCATGTCCTGCATGGAACTGCACACCGCTGCATTAGCCCCGCGCCGTACATTCCAGACGCAGCAATGACGGCCGTCACCATTGGCAGCAGATCCGTGACCATTGAGTCATTGAGGTCCGCTGGCTCCAGCATCAGGCCTGGTAGCTCCAGGTCGCGGGTGGGGAAAAGGGTTGGCATCAGTCCGACAGGCCCCTTAAGGGACACACCCACAGCCAGCAGAACGGCGTGAACCATCGCCGTTGCCTGCTTGAGCTGAAGCCTGAGTTCAGGGATTTTGCGGGAGAAAGTAGTCGCTTGGTCTTTGCTGAAGATGAGTAGCTTGGCCACCTCAATCAGCTGTTGCTTCATGGTGAAAGCGCCGACCACAGCGGCGTCCCGCTGCACCCTCAGGTCTACAACCTCTGTCGCCAGGATCTGGAGGGCATCAAGTGTCTGGCCAGTCATGAAGACCGGACTCGCTCGCTTGACATTTGAGTCGTTCAGCTGGTCGTTCAGCTGCTTAGCCACCACATGCAGCGCATGGAAGCGCTCCTGCTCCTGGCGCATGGCTTGCTGAGCCTGGCCAGCAGCTGCCTGCAGACGCCACTCGCCCTCAGCCGCCACGCAGCGGACATGCTCATCCGCCTGTGCCCGAGCCATCTCTGCGTTTCCAAGCCGCTCAGACAGACCCCTGTTTCCATCCTGAAGCCTGGCGATGTACATGTCTGCGTTCTGCAGCATCGCGCAGAAGTCCGCAGTTTCCATGCGCTGTAGTTGCAGCTGTGCCTCCAGTTGACTCACACGTGCTGCCTTGTTGAGCACATCCTGCTGCATGCACGACAGGTTGGCCTCCTGCATCTGGCCGCGTCGTTTCTCTTGCTGAAGCTGCCACTGGAGGTCATCAACAGCCTTCTGCTCCAGCTTCAGGAACCTGGCGTTCCTCTGCTCCACAGCTCCTTGCTGCCAGTCACACCCTGCAAAACATCATTAGGCAAGAGACCTTAGCACACGGTTGGACAAGCGGAGCTGGGGAACAGGGGACAGACTGGTTGAGTGTGGTGGAGGCAGGACCACCTGACAGTGAGTCATGCAAGAGCAGCAAGAGGGAAACAGTGAAGCATCGTTCAAGGCCACACCGGTGTTGTCACTATCGTTTCATTGAGACTTAATCGGCCCTCTGATTCAACATGATATCAGTGTTCAGGGTTTAGTAATTGTTTATGAAGTGCACACCCGGCAACCTTTTGGTGGGCCGCCAGGCGTACACTTATAAGCTAACCTATGTCAAACCTTTACTACTGAAGAAAAGCCAGTGGCAAGAGCTGCTGGGATGGCTGTACTAGGCCCCCATGGCTGATGGCCATGATGTAGCCAAATTGTAGATGATGAAGCACCCTCAAATCATCAGTGCAAGACATGCGTCTTCTTGAGTGTCGCCCATTGGACTGCTGGTTGGAGTTGATTGAAATCTGACCGAGGCGAAATTATGCATGACCCAGCAGCTGCCTACCTGATGATGCATCAAAGCCCACGTCTTGGTCGTTCGAGCCCGTGTTGGGCCTGCCAGGGATGTCACGGATGTCACCGAGGTTCTGCAGCCGCCTGTTGGCTTGCTGTACGGACTGCGGAACAAAAAAAAGGTGGCCTAAGTCAGCGGCAGTTTGGTAGGGAGGCTATTAAGAAGGGACAGGCAGCAAACAAGCAAGGACATACAGGCAGACTACACCATTGGAGCGGAACAAACCGATAGAGCAAGGAAAACTGCAGGAACCAGCTTTGGAGTGCAACTAATTAGCTGAGGGGACTTCATGCAATCTGCTATATCAGGGCCTATGACCGAGCGGCCTGGTGCAACAAGACCTGGTGTTGGGACCACCGGCCGGAGACTGTGGCTCAAGGTTTCCCTACTATCAGCCTATCCTAGTGGTGGCGGTCCAGCAGCCTCTGAAGGTGGCATGGCACGCATGATAGCACAATACGGCACGATACGGCGCTTTAGGCGGCACAATTTCAGCCGGATCGTACTACGAAGTGCCACGATACGGCTCGATACGAGACAGATTCAGCCGGATTGTGCTACCATGCTGGCACGCACCACATGAACAGGCACGTGTACTTACTGCATTCATTCGTCCATGAATTCCCATCATGTTGAGGTGTGTTTAATAAAGATGGAGCCTGCTTGGGATGGAAGGTGGCTCTTCACTGTCGCTTGATTGGTTGCGGATAAGCCTGTATGCAGCATGGGGCATGCACGACAGGAGGGCAGGGATCAGAACTGGTGGGGGTTTGCCAGCCAGATAGCATTCACTTCCAGTAGGCACGACATCAGATGTAGACGGCTTGCTGGCGGTGGTAATGAGGCTAGCCGTATGTGGCATGTATGTGGGGTAGTCAGTCAGAGGTGTAACATTGCAAAAGGGAAGTAAGGGCATCGCAGGGTCGAGCATCTGTAAAAGGGTTTATGGCGACTTGCAGGGGATTCATTGGGGTCGTAAGAGTTAGCTTTCGGGGCGTGTTTTCATCTATCTTTCACGAGCGGCAGCATCTCTCGTATCAAGCGTATTCGAGCCTGGCGGCAAACGAACTGGTTTGGACAAAAGGTGGGCAAACTGCCCCTCAGTACATGAGTACTACTGGTCGTACGAGACATCGTGCTACTGCTGACCCACCTTGAACGTAGAGGCGTGTGAGACAGTTGACGTAGACGCGAGGAGCGTGATGATGAGAAGTAGACGGGAGAAGGAAAGAAAAATGTAGGGAACATGTGTGCGCATTGATGAGGGCGCATGTTTTGTTCGTGTGCCAGGCCCTATTCAATCCATACCTGAACGACGGGCGGTCATACATTTGACATTCTGAAATGTGCCTGCAACGCCTTGGGCATGTATGCTCATAGGGGGCTGTCGTGAGGGAATGACATGTCGGGCACACCTTCCGACGGCGTGCCGCTGCAGAAAATCGGAAATGTGGCTAGCGCTGTCACTGCAGGTGGTCACTGCCGGCCCTTTGTCGCTTGCATTGCGAGGGCGGGCTGCATGCCGACAGCAGGACGGGCCCGTGCAAACTCCGCAGCAGTAGCACCAAATATCTGTGCGTCAGTGCGGTCTCGTCATGCACACAGGATCGACCGAGATCCTTAATTTCAAAATCTAAAATCATCCGCAAACCGCTTGAAATAGTATTTGTAAAAGCTGTGCCCTACTTCGCCTTGGCCCCCAAGTGATCGGTATGCAGCTGATGCTGAGTGCTGAGTGACAGTGGCACTCGATCGTGGTAAGCATTCCTTGCGTTTCTGTGTCCATGCACAGTGGACATCAGAGAGTGGACATGCCTGTTCATTGCTGTTCTGCTCGAGCTGCACCCCATGGCACCACATCCCAGTTCCCACCTCACCCTCCGTCATCCCCAGGCTGAGTGTGCCAATGAACCATTCCATACTCCGTGCTCTCCCTCTCCACCACCCTCTCCTTCAATACCGCCCTCTCCCTCCCAGGCAAACAGGAAAACACCCTCTCCATCTCCACCAGCCTCTCCATCTCCACGCACCCTACTCTCCAACACCACTACTACCCTCTCCCTCCGTCAACACCGCCCTCCCTATTTCCACTCCCTTCCCAACACCCTCTTTATCTTAAGTCCCGACTGTCACTCTCCGGGCATCCCAGCGAACCACTCCCTCGCTACCCACCACGCTCTTCCTTTCAACCAGCCTCTCCCTCCCCACCACCCTCTCCCTCCCCTCCACCCTCTCCTGCCCCACCACCGCCCTCTCCCTCCCCGACAGTAGGCCGGTCTTGTCTTGCGTTATGTCAGGGGGATACAGTACCGGTACAGCTATGGGCCACATCGGCAACCATGAAACTGCATTTACTGGCTGCATGATACATGTAGCAGTGAACGGCCACTAGTAGCCTAGTCCACACTTAAATTAATGACGTTACACCTCAGTCTGGCTGGGCCATGCAGAAATGAAGCTCGACCACGTTGGCAAACAAGAAGTCCGTTAGGAAGGTGAAGAGAGAAGGCACAAGAGGAAAGAAATTAAAATTATAGCAAGTTCACCCACCAACCATTAAGGACAAGAACACAAAGGTCAAGCAAACCTTATCCCCTGCCCCTGAAGAGACTAGCCTTCAAAAGCTCAACAACAAGTTGAACAAAACCAGGGCCTCCTACCCCTGCCTGCGGGCTCTCCGACGTCCTGTCTGGTTGGGAGGAATAAGGAAAGGAGCTAAAGGCTACAGGAAAGACAGAGAGGAGCACTAGAGGAAAGACAGAGAGGAGCACAAAGAGGAAAGACAGAGAGGAGCACAAAGAGCAAAGAAAAACACCCTTCCAGAAAACGTCAAGGCCGACCGAAGGATGCCAGCCTCTGAAAGCAAGAGAGAGACAAAAAGGGAAAGAGTAGAAAGAGCCAGTCCAAAGGGAGGCAAAATATACAGCAAACTAGCCCTCAACAAAGTCTACCACGTCCTCAACAGAAGCCAGAGCTTCCCACCCATGCCTGCCCTTGTACAAGTGCTGAACGAAAGTCCGTGGCGCCCTTCAGGGGGCCTGCCCAACCTCTCTCCCTCAGCCTCCCTTCCACGCTAGGGCACTGAAAGCACACATGCAGTGCATCCTTCACATGTTGGCCGTGTCCCTCAGCCCGTTGGCAGTAGCGTGTGTCCCGCTGCTAATCGCTGCTGTCCTCTCTTTATCAGCTGTGCTGGCCGTTCCGAGTCGCAGCCTTAAGTTAATGCACACACGAGCGCACGCCCTTTTGTTACGGTTCCTGGCGTGCGTCAGCTGTAGGCTGAAACCAGGCGAGGTAGGCTGCCGCATACTTGTGGTTGGTGGCGGGGTCCCTAGGGTCTTCCCGGCCGACGACCTCCACCTGCGCCCGCACATAGGCAGCGTCCACTAGCCCTAGCACCTTTGCGACGGGGAGAAGTTGTAGGTCATCCGCTGCCTGACACAGTTTGGGGGCGGCTGCTCCCCGCTCTAGCTCCTCTAAGGCACATACCAGTCCACTAGTACACCAATTGCGTCCTCCAGTGGTCTGACTGAGCACGAGCTGCATATCAGCCGCCATGAGTGGGCTGTCTTTAAGTGCTGCCGGTGCTTGCGCTGCATTGAAGAAGCAAAGGACATGACACCACCGACCTTGCTGTAACGGTCGGATCTGTAGCTCCCTCAGGACTCCCTAACTGGCAGCTTACACAGGGTGCCCCGCTGCCTGATGCAGGTGCTGTACAAAGCCAGATGCGAGTAGGCAAATAATGCCTCAGGCGCACCTTCGCTGCCATACGGCAGACACGCTGCAGCACAGCAGCCAGAGGTGCCTCTCTTCCTTGCATGGCCGTCTGCATGCTACCGCTCCCGTGCTGAATGATGCCCAAGAACTTGAATTCTTGGACACGCTTCACCACCGTTCTATTGGGGCCGAACACTCATAGATGGGCTGGATGCCGGCGCTGCACTGCTAAGCGGCTACCGAACTCTAAGATCTCTGTCTTGCTGACGTTGACCTGGAGCTGTTTAGCCTCCACACTTAGGTGTGTGCTGTTTGGGACTTTGGGCGACTGACAATAGGCTGGGAATGTTGTGCGCTCTGTCAGGGGGGTGTAGTACCGATATCGTTGTCGGCTAAACTAGCCTTCACGTGCAACCATGAAAACACATTGTAATGGCTGCATGATACAGGTAGCAGTGAGCAGCCACTGCCACCTTGGTTTGCGCTGAAGTGCACGCTTTTTGGGTCGACCGACAGCAGGCCCGTCTTGTTTGCACTTTGTCAGGCCAGGGAGGTGCAGTACCGGCACAGCTGTGGGTCATACGCGCAACCATGAAAATATTGGGCTCCAACACAGCTGAGCCTTTTTGAACAGGGCCGTGAGGTGTAACGTCATTTCCTGGTACAACTGTCGGCCATTTGCGCAACCTTGAAATGCTCATGGTTCTGGGCTGTTAAGCTCGCTGTGGTCCAGTACCCCTAGATCAGCCAGCTGCCCAGCTGGTGTTGAGTAAATAAAGAACCTCTGGCCAGACCGCAGTCCTACAGCTTATAGCGGTCAGCGCCTGCTCTCACTTCCCTCACATCAGGTCAAGGCCTGGTCCCCCTGTCCTGAGCTTATGTGCACAATTCTGCCTGTTCAACCTGATGTACCTGAGTAAATTCAGAACCCATGGCCGGACCATAGCACCACAGCTCATTGCGTGAAGCACCCGCTCTCAATTCCTTCACTTCCCTTTCATGCATGGTGCAAACTGGCCTAAGGTGATATGCACTATGCCACAGGGTTTCACCTGTTCAGCCCAATGTAACCATCAGGCTGAGCAAATTAAGAACCCATGGCCGGACCACAACACTGCAGCTCATTGCGGTTTGCACGCGCAGTAAGTGCCTTCACTTGTGTGCACATACCTGGTTCCATTGGCTTGAGCCTATGAGCACTGTGCTGCAGGCTTCTTGGCTGTGCAGCCCCATGTTGTTGAGTAAAATGAAAAAATTACGGCCGGAAGGCATCACCGCAACTCATTGCGCTCACTGCCCGTTCCCTGCCCTGCCCTGCCCTGCCCATTCCCTGAAACCGACCAGTGGTGTGTGCGGCAGATGTGGAGGTCATGGGATGGGTCAGTAAGTCTGAACGCTGGTTGTGTACCTGCCACACGCTAAGGGATTACACAGACTGGCTGGTCCCTCTAGAGGACAAACCAAGTTAGACGTACGGAGGGGGAGAGGTTCGACCCTTCATAATTGCCTTTCCCTTGTACCGTAGAACCTCTTAGACTCCGCGCACCCCTCCCCCCCAAAATCCGTCGCGCACCCCAAAATAATTTAATAAAAGAATTTAAAAATGGCCGCGCAGCAACGAAATTTTAATTAATTTTATGTCGCGCAGTAGGTAATTTAATTGAACATCGCGCATCACTGAAAATAATTTAAATTTCCACCGGGCTGTTGTAGAGTGTTGTTATGTTGCAAGACTTTGTGGGTCTGGCATCTGTCCCCTCTGGATGGCAGAAAATGCCCCCATCCCACCTCTTCATTGGAGTCCAGGGAGCGGGTGAGCACTGAGCAGGCAGTCTTGGGGTTTCATATGCCCCCTGGGTGATTACGAAGGGTGACGGCAGACGATCGTCATGTGTGGTTTGTGGCCGCGAACTTAGGCTTGCAGGTTTTCCTTGGCTCTGATAGTCTGTGCCCCTATGAAGGAGCCGTTTCAGGACGCGCTCGATGTTTGAGTTCTTGGTGATCTTGTTGGCCCAGGTCTTCAAGGCTTTTCGGTCTCCAGTTTGCCACCATTCCGTTGGAAGAAAATCGGGCATGCTGTGCAGTTTACGGGTGAGGCATGGTTCAAAATATAGACCAGGGGGTATAACAAACCCCATTAACATGGGAGATCACCTTTTATCCGGCATATGAAGGCATCCCAGGAGTCGCATGGCCAAGTGAAAGACTTCCAGTTCTGGTATGTTTGAGGCCATGCAGGACGGTAGTGGCAGATCTGGGCGAAGTTGGGCATGGTAATCGAAGGCACGGCACAAAAGGAACTCCACGCATTTAGGAAGACGTGTAGGCGCGGGAATTCTATTGGCCATTTTGCCAACCACAAAATATGGCGATCACCTCGTTGTACAGCACCAATCACGAAGCCAGCACAGACCCTAAACCCTGTGTGCTGTTGCTGCGCTTTGTCATCCTCCTCGTTGCTGCTCAATTTTCGCTGACGCTGATCACCCAATCCTCCATCACAATGAATATGATGAGGCAACGCCCTGTGAGCATCCGTTGCCCTGAAAGCTTAGGCCTGAAGCTGCCGACAGGCCCACCATGTCATACACACGGTGCCGTTCAATTGAAGCAAGCTGGCTATGCTACTGGGTTAGCACCCTCACATGCCTCCAATTTACGCCGTACTATCAGGGCTTCCGCGTTGCCAGCGCAAGGCCGCGTTGACGTGCCGTTATCCGAGCTTACAGAGCTGTGCACCAAGTCGTTGACGGCCCTTGGATACAAAACAAACGAAGTCAACGTTCTGCTCGAGGTGACCACAGGCAACGTGGGGCCTGCTTCGCCTGCAGACCCTACAACTCTGCCCATGCACCAACCATAAATGTGCGCCCATGCGCCAACTCTCGGCCTGGGAGGCGCCATGCGTCTGGTATTTGCCAAACTTCCGGCCTACCATCTTACTGCTGCCCCACTTGAACTGACGCTGAATTGCTCATGTCTGACCCCTTTGACCAGGTCCTCATGCATGCTCAGCTGCGAGACAACAACCAAGGCATTGTCAAAATAACGTCAGGAGCGTTAAACAGGTATCGGAGCAAAATCATTTATTGTTCTTGGCTAGGCTACAGTTCAGCTACTCCCTGGCCTCAGACAGGGGCCCCATGTGTGGCCAGCCATGCTGCTTGGGCCTGTGTCAGTCGGTCGGTCAAGGTTTGCTCCCCATGGGGCCTTTTGGCGGCCGCAAGGGGCCCACTAAAGTTGGGCTCATTGCCGAAATACGACACCTCCATGCAAACTTAGCAGCCTGCCCCCTTGTGGCGCGACATGAGCCCACTGGGGGCAAGCGATTGAGCGCCCAGGCGAGTGGTATCAAGCATGCTCGTTGCGCGCTGTCCAGCTTGCTCGTAGACAGGCGGGCAGGGAGGCCATGTGCAATGAATGAACGAGGGAATCTCTCCAATCAATTCACTTCAAAGAAAGACGTTACAGAATTTTATGAGGCCAGCACTACGTGCGGTCTCCGAGTCTTCACAAGCCTAACCAATTCCACTCGTTGGAGCCTGCTCGTCCTCTGCCCTGAGAGCACCCGAACCTGCCCCTCGCACCTAAAGCTTCCCCTCCCCCTCCCCTGTCAGAGGGATAACCAAACGGGATGAAATATCGGGCTGGTGATGAGCCGTCGCTTCCCTACCACCGTCGCGTCCTCCATCTGTCCCAGACTCTTTCGTGAACCGCATTTACCTTACGTACTCTAATCCCTCTCTCCCCCCCGTGTCCTGCAGGTCCGCTCTGTTCAAGAAGCCCGTGGTGGAGTCCTGCACCCTGACCCTCCCTCTGCCCCAGACTCTTTCGTGAACCGCGTTCACCTGATCTACCCTCATCCCTCTCTCTGCCCCCTTTCCCGCAGGTCCTCCCTCTGCCACAGATTCTTTCCGGAACCGCATTTACCTTATATTCCCTCATCCCTCTCTCCCTCCCGTGTTCCTTCAGGTCCTCTCTGGCCAAGGAGCCCGTGGTGGAGACAGAGACGCGGCTGAGTGCGCTCATCAACGGCAACAACAGCGCCGGCATGCTCGTTATGCACAAGGCGGTACACATGGCGACGGAGCGAGCACAGGAGCACGGGTTTGGCATTGTGGGCACCAACCACACGGCGAGCAGCACCGGCGCGATAGGGTGAGCGGGGGCAGGGTGCTGGGAGGCTGGGAGGGTGTCATGTCTAAGGGGTCCAGTAGCCGACCCCACACCTCGTGTACCTGCCTGCCAGCTTGACAGCCTGCCAGCCAGCCTGCCCGCTTGCCTGACTGCCTGCTTGCCAGCCTGCTTGCCTGCCAGCCTGCCTGCTTGCCAGCCTGCCTGCTTGCCAGCCTGCCTGCTTGCCTGCCTGCTTGCCTACCAGCTTGCCTGATTGCCAGCCTGCCTGCTTGCCAGCCTGCCAGCTTGACAGCCAGCCTGCCTGCTTGCCAGCCTGCCTGCTTGCCAGCCTGCCCGCTTGCCAGCCTGCCTGCTTGCCTGCCTGCTTGCCTGCCAGCTTGCCTGCTTGCCAGCCTACCTGCTTGCCAGCCTGCCAGCCAGCCTGCCTGCATGCTTGCCTGCCTGCTTGCCTGCCAGCCTGCCTGCCTGCTTGCCAGCCTGCCAGATTGACAGCCTGCCAGCTTGACAGCCTGCCAGATTGACAGCCAGCCTGCTTGCCAGCCTGCCTGCTTGCCAGCCTGCCCGCTTGCCAGCCTGCCCGCTTGCCAGCCTGCCTGCTTGCCTGCCTGCTTGCCTGCCAGCCTGCCTGCTTGCCAGCCTGCCAGCTTGACAGCCAGCCTGCCTGCTTGCCAGCCTGCCTGCTTGCCTGCCTGCCTGCTTGCCTGCCAGCCTGCCTGCCTGCTTGCCAGCCTGCCTGCTTGACAGCCTGCCAGCTTGACAGCCAGCCTGCTTGCCAGCCTGCCTGCTTGCCAGCCTGCCCGCTTGCCAGCCTGCCTGCTTGCCTGCATGCTTGCCTGCCAGCTTGCCTGCTTGCCAGCCTGCCAGCCAGCCTGCATGCATGCTTGCCTGCCTGCTTGCCTGCCAGCTTGCCTGCTTGCCAGCCTGCCTGCTTGCCAGCCTGCCTGCTTGCCAGCCTGCCCGCTTGCCAGCCTGCCTGCTTGCCTGCCTACTTGCCTGCCAGCTTGCCTGCTTGCCAGCCTGCCTGCTTGCCAGCCTGCCAGCTTGACAGCCAGCCTGTTTGCCAGCCTGCCTGCTTGCCAGCCTGCCTGCTTGCCAGCCTGCCCGCTTGCCAGCCTGCCTGCTTGCCTGCCTGCTTGCCTGCCAGCTTGCCTGCTTGCCAGCCTGCCTGCTTGCCAGCCTGCTTGCCAGCCTGCCAGACTGCCTGCTTGCCAGCCTGCCTGCCTGCCTGCCTGCCTGCCAGCTTGCCTGCTTGCCAGCCTGCCTGCTTGCCAGCCTGCCAGCCTGCTTGCCAGCCTGTCTGTCTGCCTGCCAGCCTGCCAGCCAGCCTGCCTGCCTGCCAGCCAGCCTGCCTGCCTGCCTGCCAGCCTGCCAGCCAGCCAGCCTGCAGCAGCAGCTGTCTAATTTCATGCTGCGCTGCAGCACCTCTGCGCTTGACCACGGCGTCTTTTTGTGGCACCCTTCACGCACCCTTGGGGCTGTTGGTGCGGTGTCTGCGCTGCCATCCAGCAGCCTCTTCCGACCCTACTTGTGTGGTCGCCGATCTCTCTTCTCGGCCACGCCCCTGTGTAGGTACTTTGCCGAGCTGATGGGAAAGAAGGGCCTGATCGGCATGGTGCTGGCGCAGTCCCCCGAGTACGTGGCGCCGTTTGGAGCAAAGCAGGCGGTGTTCGGCACCAACCCCATTGCCCTGTCCATCCCGTCCCTGGAGGGACCAGTGACCATGGACATGGTAGGGAAGGGGAGCCCTTGGACTTAGGGTTTTGTCTAGGGCTGGGGATTTAAGGCTTAGGTCAGTGTCTAGGATTTACGACAAAGTATGAGGGTTAAGCCTAGGATGAAGAGTTAAGACAAGGGTTTGGTGGAGGGTCAAGGTTTTATGCACCAACCCAGTGCCTAGTCCATCCCTTTACCTGGAGAGACCCATTAGCCTGGACATGGATGACTGTGAGCTCTCTGAAACCTTTTCCCCCCAAAACCTTAATTCTCTCTGGAGGAACCCCGTCGCCATGGACACGGTAAGGGCATATGGGAATGGTGAGAGATGTGGAGCTTTCGGAGATCCTAAACCCTCAAACCTAGCTTTCGGAAACCCTGAACCTTAACCCCTAGCGCATGGAGGGACAGGTCACCGTGGACATGGACACCCTAAACCCTAAAATTGGCAACATGTTGAGAGCAGGGAGCACCAGGCTTTTACCAGCAGGACAGCAGGTCGCCCAGTGGGTGTGCTTCCTTGCCTGCTGGGATGACCTGGAACCCTCTCCTGCATGGTTGCTGGGGACAGCGTAGCAAAGTGGGTGTGGTCTACCGTGCCTGTTGGGATGACTCGGACCCTCCCCCCTCTGCCCGTCTACTAACCTACTCCCGATGTTCACAGGCGACAGCAGCGTTTGCCTGGTTTGGGGTGATTGAGGCCAAGTCAGCCGGGCGCCAGGTGCCCGAGGGCGTGGCTCAGGACGCAAACGGCAACCTCACCAGAGAGCCGGATGAGGTGAGGGGCGGAAGGGGGCTTGTATAGGTTAGGACCCTAAACCCTCCAGTCAACCACAAACCCTAACCCGGCGCAAATCCCTCGGTCCTAAACCCTATGCAACCCTAAACCCTTGAACCTGCCAGGTCTTCAATTGCCGTGCAAAACCATGACCCTTGACCCTTCAACCTGTCCAGTTCCGCATTGTCGGTGCAAATTTTATAACCCTTACCCCTTTAAACTGTCCAGGTCCCTTGAGCCTAAACTTTCCCATCACCCTGGACATGGATGACTGTGACCCTAAGCCCTTCAAGCTGTACAGGACCTCAGCGGTGGCGCACAATACCTTGAGCCTCAACCCTTAACCCTGTCCTGGTCCGCGAGGGTGCAGCAAAACCCTTGAGCGGTTGAGACTAGAATTTCCAGTTAACCCTAGACCCTAACTTGGCGCAAGACTCTTGATCCTTAACCCTCAAATAACTCTGAACCCTTCAAGCAGTTCAGGGCCTCAGCGGTGGCGCAAAACCCTCGACCCTAATTGTGTCGAGGTACTTATCGTCGTTGCGAAACCCTAAACCCTAACCCTTTCACCTGTCCAGGTCCTCAATGGTGGCGCAATCCGAGTGTTTGACAAGTCGTACAAGGGCAGCAACCTGGCCCTGATGGTGGAGCTGCTGGCGGGCCCACTGGTGGGCGCAGCGGTGGCGGACAAGCTTGCTGAGAAGAACTGGGGCAACCTGGTGGTGGCTCTGGACCCTGGGCTCATGGGGGACCGGGGCGTGATCAAGGAGAGGATGCAGGCGGTGCTGGACAGGTGGGGGGGGGAGGGGAGGGAGAGAGAGAGGCAGGGTGGAGGGGTGGAGGGGGGAGAGAGAGAAGCATGGTGGTGGTGGTGGGGGGGGGGGGGGAGGGAGAGAGATAAGATGGGGATGAGAGGTGACGGAGGCATGGTGAGGGGGGCTGGACAGGTGGGGGAGGGAAGAGAGAGAGAGAGAGAGATAAGGTTCAAATTGTAGGGTGTTTATGGGGTGTTTCAGCTACAATTTATGGTGTGTCAGCTACAATTTATGGGGTGTTTCAGCTACAATTTATGGGGTGCTACAGCTACAATTTATGGTATTTCAGCTACAATTTATGGTGTGTCAGCTACAATTATTTCAGGTTGTTTCAGCTACATCATGGTCCTTGGTCTTGAGGTCCTACTGCAGCTAGCCCTGTTGCTTGGGCCCGTGGGTGTGGGTCAGTCAAGCTTTGGTCCCCATCAGCTGTCTGCTGTTCAGGGTTATGTCAAAGTGGTTGGGCTTACACTCTACTACATGAAGAAGTGGCATGATGGCGTTTGCGTGTGTATCTCACGCATTGGCCGCTGTACATGTGCTGTTGCGCCCCCCGGTACCGGAATGGTGTTTTTCTTTTGTTTGCGTTTGCTGTCCTGCAATGCTCCGCAAGGTGCATCATGCGTTTGCTGTCCTTAAATGCTCGGCAGGGTGCAGGATGCCATTGCGTTGCCGGACGTGGACCCGATATGATTGTTTCTGCGTGCTCACCTGTCGGGTTCTGAATGCGAAAGGTACTAGTTGTGGACCCTACCTGTTTATCTGTTTGATTGTGCTGTCCTGCAGGGTGCGGAATGCGGAGCGGTTGCCGGGTGTAGACCAGATCCTGATGCCTGGGGAGCGTGGTAACAAGCTGGCGGCCAGCAGGCAGGCCAGCGGGACCATCCCCATTGAGGCCAACTTGCTGAGCAGCTTGCGGGTGGGTGAAGTGTGGGTGGGAGGGGGGGCTGGAGGGACTCTGCAAGGGATGCAACGTGAGGGACAGGAGACTCTGTACTTCATTACGTCATTTATTATCTTTAGCTGTTAGCTGGACCCGTAGTCCATTTATGGCATTCATGTTTGCAGTATTTCTGCTTATGAACAGTTCCGTTATATTACTTTCTCTCGGGTTCGAATTTATGGCACTCATTAACATTTTAGTTTATGTAGGAGCATTAGCGGTCTTATTTCTATTTGTAATTATGCTGAAGTACCGTAGACGTCCTTTGCCTCTGCACCGCTTTATCTTCATTGGCTGCGGAAGAACTCGCGGTTTGACTCGATTATTAATCGTGGCAGGGTTGCGCGGTTTAACACAATGTTTCAAATCTGGGATTTTCGCCGCCGATATCGTACAAATTCCCCACACTTGCCCACAAATTCCCCACACTTGCCCATTACGGTACCGGTATCCTTATCGTCATGCTGTGTGCGTTCCCATCCACCCCTGCAGCTGCTAATCCTACTCATGCTAGCCAAGGGCCAGTTTGTGTTAAAGAAGATTTGCGGATTAACATTTAACTACGGTAGTCATGGCTGACTGCTGTTTGGCCTCGCGGTCAAAAAACTCTCATGCATTGCCTCACCACTGTTTACCACTCTATCATTCCTCAGCACGTGTTTGTACTCTCTAGCACTCGTAATCACTCTTTATCACTCTACCATTCTTCGGCACTCTTTATCATTCTTCAGCACTCTTTTACACTTGTCAGCACTATTTTTCACTCTTCAGCAGTCTTGAACACTGTTGAGCACACATCAGCACTTGGCACCACTGTTCAGCACTCCACTGCATTGCTCAGCACCCCTCAGTTAGGCAGTGAATCTATGATAAATGATGACTGGACCTGTCCTCATTTGGCCTGCCTTCTCCCCCCCCCCTGATAGGCTATGGCGAGCAAGATGGACGCCCCAGCCGCCTCGCCCTCCTCAGCCACGTCCGCAGATCCCTGGTCTCAGCTGGACGTGGCCACCAAGTTGGTTCATGGGCGGAGCAGTGTGGTGGACCCGTATGGCGCCTCCAGCGCGCCCTTGTGGCAGACGGCCACGTTTGCACAGCCCAACGCGACCACGGGCGGAGAGTATGACTACACTCGCAGCGGCAACCCGACGAGGACCATTCTGGAGCAGCAGGTGAGACATGAGGCGGGGAGACGGGATGGGGGGATGGGAACTGGGGCATCAGGGGGCAGGGAGGGTGGGGTGGCAGGGAGGAGGACTACACTAGCTTCATGGCCAAATATGGAGAGATGGTACAGTCTCAGGCACGTAGTCTGGGGAAGCTGCCTTACGCTCTTCACATTATGAATCTCATGATTGTCTCCGGTGAGAGGTCTCTATCGGGAGCTACAACCCCACAGTGAGGGTCCTAGAGCAGCCGGTGAAACAGGAGGCGAGAGGGTGCCACAATTGAGCCACAAGTTCTGTCATGTAGCTGGATTGTGGCTGAAGCACTTGAAGGGGTGCCCTGTAAGTCCCTAACATCCATTGACCTGTCACTTCACCCATGCGCACCTCAGTTAATGAGATACAAGCCAGCAACCAAGCCTTCTGCTTTACCAGCGGCCCTTAATCAGCGGCCATAGGGCTGTGATGTAGCTGAATTGTAGCTGAACCCCCTCCGTCAGCTCGCCTGGCTCTCAACCCATGTACATCTCTGTGTACTGAGGTACAAGACGGTGATCGCACCCTCTGCTTCACCTGCAGCCATAGGGCTGTGATGGAGCTGAATTGTAGCTGAACCCCCTCCGTCAGCTCGCCTGGCTCTCAACCCATGTACATCTCTGTGTACTGAGGTACAAGACGGTGATCGCACCCTCTGCTTCACCTGCAGCCATAGGGCTGTGATGGAGCTGAATTGTAGCTGAACCCCCTCCGTCAGCTCGCCTGGCTCTCAACCCATGTACATCTCTGTGTACTGAGGTACAAGACGGTGATCGCACCCTCTGCTTCACCAGGAGCCATAGGGCTGTGATGTAGCTGAATTGTAGCTGAACCCCCTCCGTCAGCTCGCCTGGCTGTCAACCCATGTACATCTCTGTGTACTGAGGTACAAGCCGGTGATCGCACCCTCTGCTTCACCTGCAGCCATAGGGCTGTGATGTAGCTGAATTGTAGCTGAACCCCCTCCGTCAGCTCGCCTGGCTCTCAACCCATGTACATCTCTGTGTACTGAGGTACAAGACGGTGATCGCACCCTCTGCTTCACCAGGAGCCATAGGGCTGTGATGTAGCTGAATTGTAGCTGAACCCCCTCCGTCAGCTACTCAGCTCGCCTGGCTCTCAACCCATGTACATCTCTGTGTACTGAGGTACAAGACGGTGATCACACCCTCTGCTTCACCTGCAGCCATAGGGCTGTGATGGAGCTGAATTGTAGCTGAACACCCTCCGTCAGCTCGCCTGGCTCTCAACCCATGCACATCTCTGTGTACTGAGGTACAAGACGGTGATCGCGCCCTCTGCTTCACCTGCAGCCATAGGGCTGTGATGTAGCTGAATTGTAGCTGAACCCCCTCCGTCAGCTCGCCTGGCTGTCAACCCATGTACATCTCTGTGTACTGAGGTACAAGCCGGTGATCGCGCCCTCTGCTTCACCTGCAGCCATAGGGCTGTGATGTAGCTGAATTGTAGCTGAACCCCCTCCGTCAGCTCGCCTGGCTCTCAACCCATGTACATCTCTGTGTACTGAGGTACAAGACGGTGATCGCGCCCTCTGCTCACAAGGAGCCATAGGGCTGTGATGTAGCTGAATTGTAGCTAAACCCCTGACACGCCACATCACCCCTGACACCTGCTGGCCTCAGCTGCGGAGCTTGAGGTCAGCAACACCCCTCTGCTTCACCTGCAGCCATAGGGCTGTGATGTAGCTGAATTGTAGCTGAACCCCCTCCGTCAGCTCGCCTGGCTGTCAACCCATGTACATCTCTGTGTACTGAGGTACAAGCCGGTGATCGCGCCCTCTGCTTCACCTGCAGCCATAGGGCTGTGATGTAGCTGAATTGTAGCTGAACCCCCTCCGTCAGCTCGCCTGGCTCTCAACCCATGTACATCTCTGTGTACTGAGGTACAAGACGGTGATCGCGCCCTCTGCTTCACAAGGAGCCATAGGGCTGTGATGTAGCTGAATTGTAGCTAAACCCCTGACACGCCACATCACCCCTGACACCTGCTGGCCTCAGCTGCGGAGCTTGAGGTCAGCAACACCCCTCTGCTTCACCTGCAGCCATAGGGCTGTGATGTAGCTGAATTGTAGCTGAACCCCCTCCGTCAGCTCGCCTGGCTGTCAACCCATGTACATCTCTGTGTACTGAGGTACAAGCCGGTGATCGCGCCCTCTGCTTCACCTGCAGCCATAGGGCTGTGATGTAGCTGAATTGTAGCTGAACCCCCTCCGTCAGCTCGCCTGGCTCTCAACCCATGTACATCTCTGTGTACTGAGGTACAAGACGGTGATCGCGCCCTCTGCTTCACAAGGAGCCATAGGGCTGTGATGTAGCTGAATTGTAGCTAAACCCCTGACACGCCACATCACCCCTGACACCTGCTGGCCTCAGCTGCGGAGCTTGAGGTCAGCAACACCCTTACGCTTCACCTGCAGCCATAGGGCTGTGATGTAGCTGAATTGTAGCTGAACCCCTGACACACCACATCACCCCGTGCACACCTCAGTTTGCTGAGCTGGAGGGTGGCGATCGCGCATTTTGCTTTACCAGCGGCATGGCTGCCATTGCAGCGGTGTGCAAGCTGGTGACGATGGGCGAGCACATCCTGGCAGGGGACGACATCTACGGAGGAACGTCGAGGCTGCTGAGTCAGGTGTGGATGTGGGCAGGCCCTGGTATGAAAGCTGATGACGATGGGCGTGCATGTTCTGGTAGGGGACGACATGCATGGCGGTATGTTGAGGCTGCAGAGTCGGGTAGAAATTTTGCTTGTTTTTATTCAAGTAGCTTACAGCTACATGCCAGCTACATATCAGCGACATGTCAGCTACGCCCCCACCTTTGTCCGAGGAGGGGCCTTCAGCAGCCCTGAGGAGCTTGCAGGTAAACATCTCAGATACGCCTGCTGGGATCATTCAGGAGGGTGGGGCAGTGCCTGCTGGGATCATTCAGGAGGGTGGGGCAGTGCCTGCTGGGATCATTTAGGAGGGTGGGGCAGTGCCTGCTGGAATCAGTCAGGAGGGTGGGGCAGTGCCTGCTGGAATCATTCAGGAGGGTGGGGCAGTGCCTGCTGGAATCATTAAGGTGGGTGGGCAGTGCCTGCTGGAATCAGTCAGGAGGGTGGGGCAGTGCCTGCTGGAATCAGTCAGGAGGGTGGGGCAGTGCCTGCTGGGATCATTCAGGAGGGTGGGGCAGTGCCTGCTGGGATCATTCAGGAGGGTGGGGCAGTGCCTGCTGGGATCATTCAGGAGGGTGGGGCAGTGCCTGCTGGAATCAGTCAGGAGGGTGGGGCAGTGCCTGCTGGAATCAGTCAGGAGGGTGGGGCAGTGCCTGCTGGAATCATTCAGGAGGGTGGGGCAGTGCCTGCTGGAATCAGTCAGGAGGGTGGGGCAGTGCCTGCTGGAATCAGTCAGGAGGGTGGGGCAGTGCCTGCTGGAATCAGTCAGGAGGGTGGGACAGTGCTTGCTGGAATCAGTCAGGAGGGTGGGGCAGTGCCTGCTGGGATCAGCCAGGAGGGTGGGGCAGTGCCTGCTGGAATCAGTCAGGAGGGTGGGGCAGTGCCTGCTGGAATCAGTCAGGAGGGTGGGGCAGTGCCTGCTGGAATCAGTCAGGAGGGTGGGGCAGTGCCTGCTGGAATCAGTCAGGAGGGTGGGGCAGTGCCTGCTGGGATCAGTCAGGAGGGTGGGGCGTGCCTGCTGGAATCAGTCAGGAGGGTGGGGCAGTGCCTGCTGGAATCAGTCAGGAGGGTGGGGCAGTGCCTGCTGGAATCAGTCAGGAGGGTGGGGCAGTGCCTGCTGGAATCATTCAGGAGGGTGGGGCAGTGCCTGCTGGAATCAGTCAGGAGGGTGGGGCAGTGCCTGCTGGGATCAGTCAGGAGGGTGGGGCAGTGCCTGCTGGAATCAGTCAGGAGGGTGGGGCAGTGCCTGCTGGAATCAGTCAGGAGGGTGGGGCAGTGCCTGCTGGAATCAGTCAGGAGGGTGGGGCAGTGCCTGCTGGAATCAGTCAGGAGGGTGGGGCAGTGCCTGCTGGAATCAGTCAGGAGGGTGGGGCAGTGCCTGCTGGAATCAGTCAGGAGGGTGGGGCAGTGCCTGCTGGCAGCATTAAGGTGGGGTGAGCTGTGCAGCCGAGGCGTATATTTAAACCCAGGTGCTGCCCTCGTCGTGCCTGAAGTTCGAGCCCCTCCCCACATGCCCTATTGTATGCCTGATACTGTTTTTTCACCGCCACTGAGGGGTGAAGCCCTCTTAATTTTTGCCTCAGTCTCTGACTATCTTGCTGCTCCTGTAATGCTTCAGGTGATGCCCAATTCGGGAGTGAGTGTGAGCAATGTTGACATGTCGGATCTCGAGTGAGTGCACGCTGTCACGGAGCCTAAACCCTTAATGAGGAACATCAAACTATATGGTGGGTAAATATCGGATCTTGAGGGAGTGCATCCCACCACCAATCTTAACCTCAACCCTGATTTCCCTAGTATGCGATTTGGACATGCCAGGTCTTGAGTGAGATGTTTTGCACGCCACCACAAGACTTAACCCTCAACCCGTAACTTCTCTCTGCTGTTGAATTGTTGACGTGATGGATCTCGGGTGGGTGCATGTCGCCGTCCTGGCAGGCAGGGGGGGGAGGTACGGAAGGATTGGCAGGATGTGTGTGTTGCCTTGGCGGTTGCACAGCAGTTTGTGTTGATTGTTTCATCGTGACTAGCATCAATAATTCCTTTGCAGCTCATGATAGTCATGTTGATGGGGAGCAGAAAAATGCATTTTGGGCTCTCACTTGCCTCATCGCCGCTCTCCCCCCCCCCTTCCTCACCTTCCCCCTCCTCACTCCGCCCCTCTCCGCCCCTTCTCACCCTCCCCCTCCTCACGCTGCTCCTCTCCCACCCACCCCTCTTTCAGCGCTGTGCGCCGCGGCATCATCCCAGGCAAGACCAAGCTGGTTCTGGTTGAGTCCCCAACCAACCCGCGCATGCAGATCTGCGACCTGCGTGCGATCGCAGACATCGCGCATGCAGCCGGCGCGATCTGCTGCGTCGACAACAGCATCATGGCCCCGGTGTTTCAGCGCCCGTTGGACCTGGGCGCGGATATCAGCATGACATCAGGGACAAAGTACGTTGGCGGACATGGGGATGTGACGCTCGGGGTGCTTTCAGTCAAGGGCGAGCAGCTGGCCAAGAGGGTCTATTTCCTTCAGGTGAGGGACTGGGGGGGGGGTTACTGGAAGGGGAGATAGGCAGGGCTGGGCTGGGCTGGGCTGGGTTAGGCTTTCCTGGAGGAAGGAGATGGGTATGCTAGGCTGGGCTAGGCTGGGCTGGGCTAGGCTAGTCTAGGCTTTTACAGGGGGGAGATGGGCTAGACTGGGCTGGGCTGGGCTGGGGTAGGCTGTGTGTGTGTGTGTGTTAGGCACTAGCTGGGGCACGGAGCCATGTGCAGGGAAGCGGCCTGCCTCACCCTCCCGCCATGCACCACCGCTGCGCAGAACGCCGAGGGCGCCGGCCTTTCGCCCTTTGACTGCTGGCTGGCCCTGCGCGGCCTGAAGACCATGTCGCTGCGTATGGAGCGCTCGGCCGAAAACTGCGCAAAGCTTGCCGCCTACCTGGCCCTACACCCGCTGGTCAAGAAGGTCAACTACGCGGGCCTGCCCGGCCACCCGGGCTACGACGTGCATCAGGCGCAGGCAACGAGCGGGGGTGCGCTGCTCAGCTTTGAGACTGGCAGCGTAGAGGCCTCAAAGGTAGGAGCGGTGGGATGTGTGATGATGCATCAGTGTTCATTTTCTTGCGCACCAGGCCAACTGTGCAGCCACCACTGGGCTGATGGGGAACGAACTCTGACCGGCCGAGTGCCAGTGGCCGAGGCAGCAGGGCTGCTCTCATGCCCGTGCTGCTCTCATGCCCATGCTGCTCGCTTTCTCATGCTGCTGCTCGCATGCCTGTGCTGCACCCATGTGTTTGCTGCAGCCATTCTCTCGCTGCTACTCTCATGCTCATGCTGCTCTCTCGCCCCTGCTACACTCATGCCCATGCTGCACTCATGCCCATGCTGCACTCATGGCCATGCTGCACTCATGCCCATGCTGCACTCATGCTCATGCTGCACTCATGCCCATGCTGCACTCAATGCCCATGCTGCACTCATGCTCATGCTGCACTCATGCCCATGCTGCACTCATGCCCATGCTGCACTCATGCCCATGCTGCACTCATGCCCATGCTGCACTCATGCCCATGCTGCACTCATGCCCATGCTGCACTTATGCCCATGCTGATGCACATATCCCTGCAGGTCATTGTGGACGAGACCAAGCTGTTCAAGATCACCGTCAGTTTTGGCAACGTCAACTCACTCATCTCGCTGCCGTGCTACATGAGCCACGCGTCAATCCCGGCCGACGTGCGCGCCGCGCGGGGGCTGCCTGACGACCTCGTGCGCATCTCCGCTGGCATCGAGCACGCGGACGACTTGATCGCCGACCTGGACCAGGCCATGACCAAAGCAATGGACAAGATGGGCATGAAGCAGGCTGCGGTGGCGGCTGGAGGCAGCAGCAGTACTGGCGGTCCAGCTGCCGGTAACGAGCAGCAGCTGCTGTCGCGGATAACTCAGCTGGAGGAGATGGTGCGGATGCTGGCGACCACTGGAGGGAGCAACGGGAACGGCCACTGATGCCTTGGCGTCGGTACAAGTTGCTGTTCCGAATAACACCGCGGGCTGTTGTGATCTTGTGGCTGATGGTGGTGGCCCGTGGTTGGGCCACTCCTAACTAAAATTATTTGTTGTGTACCGGTATGGATCTGCAGCATTTCATCATTTACTGTATCCACGATGCAGACCCATCTTCTTTCTTGACAGAACATGATTTCAATGAATTGCTCAAGACCTTAACCTACCTTAAAAGGTTCACCTGTGTTGATCCCTTGATGACCGGCTTTCCTATCGTGTGTGACTATTTGGCTTCTTCAGCGCCGCAGTGGTGCCATTGTAGATTTTGTGATCGCACCATCCTCCTCTTAAGTACTGAGCCTGGTGGCTCCGGAGGCTAGTCAGATTTCATGTCGCGTGTTACCAGTACAGCTGTTCTAAGATTTAAAGACTTGGAAGGGAAATTCCCCTGGTGCCTATTCCCTTGGTCCCCATCACCATGATATAGGAGTGTTTAAACCTATGAGTAACTCTGAGGAGCGTTCAGCAGGGCCCAGCGGGTATGCACTGTTCTAAACCTATGAGTAACTCTGGTGGCGTTTATACCCAAAGGTTGAGGAATCGAACCCGCCACACAACCCTCTCTCTACCCATGTCTAGATCGTTGGGATTCATGTTCCTGGCTTCCTGCCCCCTCACATAGGAGGGTGGCATGGCTGCACCATGGTCCTGGCCGTGCATGGTGGCTGGAATTGAGCAGCCATTCGCTAGCAGCCCCACGCCGCAAAGCGCTTAGCAGGGCCCAGCGGGTGTGCACTGTTCTTAACGTATGAGTAATACCGGTGTAACACAAAATGTATGGAAACTTTATCAAATATCAACCCTTATCCCCATGGCACAACGGAGATCGATGACTACCACCTTCTGCAGGGACTGGTACTGCACTCCTGCTACTCATGATTTAAACGTTGCCCCCTTGTTCTTTCCTGCTGGGCATCCATTGCATGGCCAGCACCTCACACCCAAGGCAATCTCAGCCCTCGGGTTTGTTGTGATGATGCCTGCTTCGTTGCGGGACTGGGTCGTCACCACACCAAGCCCCCATGTAGTCGTGAGGGCCCTCAGTGCCTCACTATGATGTGTGGTCCAGTGGCTCCATTAAGCATTAAGGGTCTGGTGGGCCCACCTAACCCTTCTAAATCTCAGATCAGGGAAGATCTGGGTTCATCAAACATGGAGGTGGTCCCAACTCCCAAGCACTCCCATGATGAGCATAGCGTGAAGCCACTTCCTCTCACATGGACCCCAAAGTGAAACTGTGCGTCCTGTCGAACCCGCCCCTCGACGTGAAACTGTGCGTCCTGCGGAACTCCGCCCCAGACGCAAACGAAATCGCTGCTACGGTATATAATATGAAAGGGTCACCTGGCGGGACCTCCCGAGTGCCTATGTATTTTTTGTAACGGCTGGGCATGCGCTCATGCACTGCACATTAAGGGTGATACGATGAAGCAAGTACCTGGGGCGGCATATTTGAAAGGATTGCCAGTGACCCCATGCACCGAAAGCTTCCAATTTGTGCAGACATTCATAACTGAATCGGTGCGTGTCTATGCACTGGATTTTGTGCGAAGTTTGAGCTCAAATGCTGGCCAGCTGGAGGCCCGACATATCTTCGTCTTCATATGCCTAGTGGTGCCTGCCCAGCAGCCTGCCAATCGTAGTATATCGGTTGCGCACACTGAATGAGCATGGCCAATACCGCATGGCCATGCACTTTTAGTGTGACCTCTACGTACCGGTACTAGACTACCGGCCACGCACACTGACTGACGCCTGCAAATGTGGGACTGGCGCAAAGGGCACCGAAGCTGTCCATGCTTGAAAGACGTTCGCAAATGGACGGATCATGACATGTTTTCCGAACGAGCCCTAAGCGAGGCCAAGGGCCCCATAGGCCCACATGGAGTGAGATTCGTGACACGTGATGTAGACAAGTTTGTAAAGGGGAATATGAAACCAAAGGGCCACGATGTGACAGCTTTTTGTATGCCACAGTTGTCCATTTGAGACGGAATGTGCGCCCAGGCCAGGATGACTTTTAGTGTTACCAACGCATGCGGGGCACTAAGTCTGGTATCGACCCAGGTAGGACGCACAGGGCAAATGCCTGCACATCGAAGCTTCTCAATTTGATGGTGCCGACATTATCAAATGGAGGATTTTTTGCTTTCCTTGCGTGCGACTCCCAGCAATGAACGAAAGCGTGCCCCGACCGAAAGTCGATTTCGGACCCCGAACAACGATACGCTTGCAAAACAGCATCAGAAAGTGTAGTGCCACGAGTTATAGCTTTCGACATGCCAACCATGCTCAAGCGTCAAGAGACGAGTGAGTAATCGGCGATTCGTTGGAACACACGGACGGACGGACAAAAAAAGGGCAGGTAGGGATCCCTTTATGCTGCTAAAGACAGCACTCGGGTATTGGCGTCAAATTCCCTCATTGTGGCACAGCCTAGCATGGTCAGCTGCCAGATGGGCATGAACAAGTGCCTGACCTTTGCACGATCAATGAGCGCAAGGCCTAAGCGGGCCTGTATGTACGTTGCACAGGGGCATATGGGGCTCAGTTCGAGGGTTTTCCCGTCCCAGTTCTCAACACTCCGGTGTACGGCATTTAAAATCCCGTATTCCTCAAGCCACGCTCAGGCGTTGTCTTTCTTTTCTTTTCAAGGCTCATCAACGAGGTCTTCGACTTATGGAATAGACGCTCACAGCCATTATTGACCGCAAGCTTTGGATACAGAGAAACGCTGACGGTCTCCCGATCATCACTCAGTGACTGGTTCACCTTTTCCGCGTCCACTGCAATTGCGACGTAGTTATGCTGCGCAAAACTTCCCTCACCATCAGCAGGACATCGACAGTGCATCTCAGATGTGGGTTTCTCGTCTGGGCTGAAGCACCTCCTGCATGGGCTTCTCACCCTGCACGCAAGCGTAACCAATCCCGGATGCCCTGGACGAACTGCAGGTCCAGGGCAGTTGAACAAGAGGTGCAGGAAACCAGTCGTCATGCAGGCCACAGGCAAGTAGCATTAAGTCAACTTTGCAGCTAGTGTTGTTTTTAGTGCGCACTTCACTGGCACTGTAAGACCTTGGGGGGGCACGCCAGGCGGCCACCACTGGGCCAAAGGGTACCAAAGCAGGACCAGCCAGTGGCTAGCAGCCCAAGCCACAGGGAGTGCTCCATCTGGACCGTCCGTCCGGAGGCCGAATTGTAGCTTACGTGTAGCTTAACTGCACTGAAATGAAAGCGGATGCAAGCATGCAACAGTCCAGTATGGAAACCTGACATGGTCCGCCTCCAACATGCTCTTCCCACAGGCAAGCCCACTGACCCGGCTGACTCCACATCGGTATCCTCTGACTTCCAATTCATCGCAAAGCTAGTGGGCATCAGCTTTGCAGGCGCCGCCGCTGTCAAGTATGGCAGCCTTCTGTCGCCCGTTCCGTTTGACGCCAACCCACTGCTGGCCGCGCTGCTGGTCGTGGGACCCCCTACAGCCTATGCCGTCATCCTCCTCCTCTCATCAAATGAGGAAGAAGCTCTTTAAGCAGCCATCAAAATTGAATATCCGTCAGCACAGTCCTACGGTACTACATGGTTCAAACATTTGTACGCACGTATTTCCGCCCCTCGTGTCTATAGAAAGAATGCCTTTTACGTGCATCTTTTGAATGCACTCACCACAGCTTGTTAGTAAAACGTGACAGAGATTGCATGGAGGGTAGTTTGGTTGCCTAAAGCCTGTGCTTGACTGGCATTTGCATGGTGTCGGCCGCATGTATCGGTATCAGTTTTTATTTACTAGCCATGTTGTGCTGAGACGTGCAGGGGAACCACATGGACATACCAAAAGCCCATGACCAGATCTGCCTCCACGTTCTCAAATAATGGTTAGGTTTCCTGTACTACGACAGCTATGTTAGGTTTTGTACCATTCTGTGGGGAGCACCGGCAGGAGAAGTATTTAGTTGACAAACTGAAAATCCTCTGCCATCACAACAAGCTTGAGGCGCAGTACCTAATAGGTACATGCGCTCTACAGCAGGGATATTCTCAATGAAGGTTAAAGTACTGACATCGGTAATGTGCAATGTAAGAAGATTTAGTTAACATACGAGATGCTGGCCTCAAGCTGCGCATAGTATTGGGGCCCATCCGCTCCACCGTTCAGCGGGCTGCCGCTCACATCCTTGGACTCCTGCTCCATTATCTCTGCAATTCGATTCAAGGATGTAATGAAGTCCACGTCACCGGGAAGCAGCAAGAGTAATGCATGGGCAGATCAAAACCATGAGGAATGACAGTAACCAGGAGATTCCTCTTCCACTGCCATCCCTGTCTCTGTACCCCAACCATCGAAATATTGTTTGTACCTTTGAGGCGGTACTCCTCAACCCTTCATTGTACGTTTGAGGCAGTACTCCTCAACCCGTAACTGTACCTTAGAGGCGGTACTCCTGAACCCTTCATTGTACGTTTGAGGCAGTACTTAACCCGCAACTGTACCTTTCAGGCGGTACTCCTCAACCCTTAACTGTACCTTTCAGGCGGTACTCCTCAACCCTTAACTGTACCTTTCAGGCGGTACTCCTCAGCCTCCTTGTCGCAGTCGACGCCCAGCAGCTGCTCTACAGCCACCACTGCCATGGCATTGGCCCACCTGGAGCAAGCTCACAAGACCGTCATCACCATGTGGCACTAAAGACATCGATTGCATACCTTAAGTTCCCTTTCTTTATCCCTACGGGACAGTTGGACGCCAACGCGGCCGGGCCTTATTGAGCAGGGCCCAGAGGTGCAATGTCATTGATTTAAGAACCTTGATTGCAGGGCAATGCAATCAAGGTGAGCGACGTCACACTTCTGGGCCCTGCTCAAAGAGGCTCAGACATGTCGGCAGTACAGTCAAGGTGTCCAGACCACTGCAATGAGCAAACATGCTCCACGAGCAAGCAGCTGTGCTTGCTTCTCTATAAAAGCATACTTAATCCGAGGCGTGTCTTGGTCACTCACCCAAACTCAGCCCTGCTGAACATTGAAGGGTCGTCCACAGCGACGCTCTCATGCACGTAATCACTGGCAGGGGTCATCTTCAGCAGCATCTGTAGATGGTGAGGTGGGTAGGGATCCGTAGGGTGGGCTGTAGGCCATGATGTGGCTGAATTGTAGCTGAAGCACTCTACTGCTCTTGATCATGGGACTAAACAAGTTCGGAGGCAAGTGAGGTCTTGGAGACCTCCACAGTCATTCCACTCCATACAGACTACCAGGGTCACAAATGTTCTCTTGCTACTCAAACCCGCTGAACACATGAGCATTGCCCAGGGCATCTAGAATGTCCACGTGCAGCGGGTTAATGTTTTGAGGTTGTAGGGTTAAAAGGTTAGGGTTAAATTGCAAGTCGGGCACATGGCGCAAACCTGAAGTTGCTCAGCCTGCACAGCGGTTGAATTGGAGGTGATCGCTCGCACGACCACAGATAGCGGCCAGATATACCTGGACACGGAGCAAACAATGCAGTGCAGTGTGTGACTTGAAGGTGTGCATGATGAGCTTAATTACATGTAAACTAGTAGACAACACCAAGGCGGAAGGTGGAAGGCCGAAGTTGGGAGGTACAGGGATGAAGGTGGAAGGTGTGAGGTAGAAGGTGGCCGGCGGAGAGCTGGATGTGACACCCAGATGAAGCAGGCCGCTGTTTTAAACCTTTATTTCTCAATCGAACCGGGACACCAGGGTGCAGGCTCCTGGCAGCACAGATTGATACAACTCATTCCGAGCCCAGTCTTGCTGAGCCCAATATTGCTGTGGAACATCACATCCAAGTTTCACAAAAACTTCACTAAGGAACATCTGATCTTACGATTCAGGCTCAACAGGAGTTACCCCAGGGAGCCGTGAGGTCCATGCAGGCCTGCTTGTCCATGCAGGCCCTATGAGCACCACAGCCTCGCCCGGACTACCCCTCCCGCCCCTCTCTGATGTGTTGGCAGTTCCAGTGGTCTAGCACTAGCTCCTGCGGTTTAACTCATCGAAGGTGGCCTCGTCTAACACGAACGGATCCCATCTCGTAGAACGAGAGCTCCACAGCTTAGCCCTGACTCCCCTCTCGCCCCTTCTAACGTGTTGGAAGGTTTAGAGTCCCTAATCTGGCTCCGTAAATAACTTCTTATCACGCGCCCCTCACCACCCTTCATCTTAGAGCGCTTCAGCTACATTACGGCTTGTGGCCGAAGGAGTCTGGTACAGCCCGCCTGGCTACTTCAGCCACTGGCTGCGGGCCGAGGGAGCCTGGTACAGCCTGCCTGGCTGCTTCAGCCACTGGCTGCGGGCCGGTGCAGGTTGGGTCCCAATCGCCCCATGAGTGGCCACCCAGCGCCCTCAAAAGGTGATATGGTGCACACTAAAAGAAATGCTGGTGCTGCTTACCCCTGTAGGGTGTGCGGAGAGCCCAGGCCTCTCAGGCTGTCTGAGCTGTTGCCCTCGTAGTAATACCGGTTGAGGTTGCTGAGGATGCGCTCACGGGTCGTGGAGTACACCTGCAAGTAGCGCCGCGGGGACACATGGACATTTAGTGTTTATTTGAGGGTTTCAGTGTTATTTCATTGTTGAGGGTTTCAGTGTTATTTCATAGTGGGCACCAGACTAGCCGTAGGGGGCCGCCGGGCGGCCACCACTGGGCCAATTGGGACAAAATCTTGACCGACCTATGGCCGGTGGCCCGAGCAGCAGGACTTGCTGCTCCAGGCCCCCACGGCCGTAGGCCGTGAAGTAGCTGAATTGTTGCTGAAGCGCGCTAAAATAAACACTGACATTTACACTTGAGTGAAATCTGGTGTGGGCAATCTCTAACCCTGTGTGCTTAAATATTTTTCTAACACAAAACTAAAATTCCTGGGTATGGATTTTCTTTTCAGAGGAAGTTTGTGAAATAACAAACAGAAACAATATTACACTTGAGTCACCTCACCACGCATGCTCAGGCCATGAAGTGGGCCATCATCGATCATGCGGTTGCATGCATATCTGTACCATGCTTTGAGCCTGATGCTCCACTGGACTTCCACACATTTCACAAATTCACACCACCGCCAATCACGTGAGTGAGTGAGTGATTGAATAATTGAGTGGATTGTGTTATTGATTGAGTGATTGAGTTAGTGGATAAGTGGGTGATTGAGTGGATGAGTGAGTGAGTGAGTGATCGAGTGATTGAGTGAGAGCCCTCTGGCAGGGCATATCGGTGTCTTCCTTCCACTGCAAGCAAGAAGCGCAGGTGAGGGTGGAACCCACCTCTTTGTCGTACTTGTCATACCCCAGCAGGGGCAGGGCCAGGAGGGATGGCAGGTTGGGGTCATCGAAGTCGGTTAGGTGGTTACCCAGGCCATCAACCTCGTAGACATACATCGAGATGCCGGGCTGTGTGGATGGGGACAGAGTCACTAGGTTTCAGGGTCAAGGTATGAGAGAGAGCAGATGGAGGTGCCGACTGCCAAGCTGTGTCATTAAGAGAGGGCGGATGGCTGGAGGGAGATGCAGAGCTGAGGGGGGATCAGGAGCCATCTGACGAGGATGAATCATGGTGCCGGGCTGTGTGGGAAGAGGAAGATTTCAGATGATTGACAGAACGGAGGGCTACATAATGCACATGGGATCTGTGCCTACAAAGAGTAGTGACTCATGAAAACGGAGAAGGATTGAGAATACTTAGATACATTTGCGTGTTTCAGGTGTAGTTCAGCTACATATCGGCCCATGGCCGGGAAGGCCTGATGCAGCCAGTGGATCGATATGCGGCCGCAAAATTCAAAGCCGGCCTGCAGACACAGTTCCAACCAGAATAGCAATTCAGCTACATCCTGGCCTCTGGCCGGAGGCCAGCAGGTAGCTAAAGCGTCACCAAGCCACCAAAAATATAAACTGCACACTCGCCTCAACCTCTACCATGCCGAATCTCTGGATGCCCTCAGTGATCTCTGAAGACAAGCGGGACGCAGTGCTCTTGATGTAAGGATCCTGAACAAGCACATATGCAAGCGATCAAGTGAGGGTGGTTCGGCGCAGAAAAGCTTGTACGCTCTCTGGATGCCTGAAACCCAAACAAGCATGCGGCAGCAAGTGAGAATAGGCGGAAGATCGACGGACGTGCCAGCTTGAGCATATGCCAGCAAGAAGCCACAGCTACATTGAGTAGCCCAAGAGGCACTGCCCACCTTCCACACAGATTCATTGGGCAGCCTGAGCTGTACTGCCTACCTTCCACACAGCTTCATTGAGTAGTCCGAGCGGCACTGCCCACCTTCCACACAGATTCATTGAGTAGCCCGAACGGTACTGCCTACGTTCCACACAGATTAATTGAGCAGCCCAAGCTGTACTGCCCACCTTCCACACAGCTTCATTGAGCAGAACCAGGCGCTCCAGTGCACCAACAGCGTACATGTTCCCCGGGATGTTGTAGCCGTACTGGTGCTCATCATCACTTGGGCGGAAGGCACTCCACACCATGCCTGGAGACAAATGGAGAATGGAGAAGATCTTGCTGGGGAGTAGATTTTGGTGGGAGTAGATATTGCCGGGAAAAGATCTTGCCGGGGAGTAGATCTTGCCGGGAGTAGATCTTGCCGGGGAGGTTTTCAGTAGGCTTTGCCCTTACTTAATAACAGATACTTCGTATCGAAAAGGAAAGCAGCCCCCATGCCTGAAGGTAGTAAGGCAAGATGGGGATCTTGCCTTCCCAATGACCTGATCAGCCCCAACAGAAATTTCAGTGCGCCCTGTCAGGCCATCTTCTGGCAGGCCGATGGGCGGAAACCACCAGGCCTATGGGGACCATGAAAGAAAGAAAGAAAGACTCCTCCTCCGCCAAAGCAGGAGGCGTGATGGGGACCAAACCTTGTCCAGCCGACAATCGGCGACCCAAGCAGCAGGGCCTACTGAACAAAACCTCCAAGGCCTCAAGTCATTGTGTAGTTAAAGAGTAGCTGAAGCACCCTTAAATAAAGTGTGAGCAGTACTCGGCTACTCGCCTGTCCATTCCTGGGAACTGTCCAGCGCCCCTAAGTTACTTGATCCTGTTAAATTCCTGCCTCATGGCATAATATTCATGAAAACGCCAATGACATCTAATTCAAATTGCAACAGCCCCGGCACTTCCCGGGCTACCCACCCCAGGCCAGCCCTTAGGTGTCACATGTTATGAACGTGACCCACCTGTGTAGCCCGTTGGCCCTCCGAGGCCATCCCGGGGCAGCTCTGAGTACCTGGTGAGGGCGGGAAGAGGAAGGGGCCCTGTCAGACTCAGACAGGAGCTTGTAACTTGAGAGCATGCGGTCATGGCCTCCGGCTGTTTTCGGGAATGAATTCCTCTTCACAAAGAGGAAAGCTCTTCCATCATTGGAAAGGTCCCTTTATCCTCACCTTATGGCGGGTAGATTTATTTTGGGGGATTAATTTACAAATTACAATTATTTACCATACATAAAGTGCGCCTCCCCTCACGCCTAGGTAAATATATTTTGTGTTTATTAAGCCCCGCAGGGTTTCATTGCTGTTCATTAAGCCCCACTAGAAAAAAATGCAATTGTTGAATCGTTCATGCACTGCCCGATTCCGACTGATTCTGCCCAGTGTCATTCCTGCAAACCCTCGATAATATTGAAGGTCTTCATCACACTCCCCTAAAAAATGTCAATTTAGTGGGAACCCACTCCGTTTGTATCGTACGGTATGCATCAACGAATCATTTATCCACCTGTAGGGCGACTGCTCATCGTGGTGCTGCTCTGTCACCAAAAGCTGCAGCAGCGTCACCACGGCGTCGTGGATCATGGGCTCTGACAGCAGCATGCCGGGCATCCACAGCCCAGGCGTCTGCACAATGTTGCAGGAGGCGTGATGGCATGATATTACACCAAGTATAAGACAGGACATCGCAAAGTTTTTTTAACACAGATTGGACTAGGGTACAAAAGTAGCATAATACAGCATGAAACGGCACAGATTTAGCCATATTGTGCGACCCTGATTGAGGGGAGTGGGGGCAGTGACAAGCGTGGTCCTTTTCGGGGGTAAGGCTGCGCTAGTGCGATGACACAAAAGAGAACTTTTAAGCAGGTTATCCTTCAGCGCTCAACATTCAACTGGCCTGCGCAAACTACGAATTGTAAAATGAGCGCATGAAACCAGAGCCGCAGGTAATTTCAAAATACTCCCATATGTGTCAACGCTAGTATTCGAGGTGCAAGCGTCGGCAAAACCAGATTCCCTTGCAAGTTCTCTGATTGTTCTTCTGAAAGCATGCAGTGCTTTCAATGTGATGAAGGGAGGGAATTTTAGAATTCATCCCAATGCATCGGTCAGTAGATTTCGTGAACCCGACCATGCTTGCCGAACACCAACTATTGCTTGCATCTGGAAGCTGAAATACAGGGATTCACACAATTAAACTGGAAACAGACAGCACATTCTGAAATGTTACTCCTGTTCAAACCACACCTCGATACGGTTCCAGATGAATTGAATTTTAAAGATCGGAACATTCGATGCTGCTCCAGGGCCGAGGAGTGCCCAGGATCAGGGGTAGAAGATCAGAGGCACTTGGAGGAAACCAAAAACATTCCACATGCTCGCACCTCGTGGTAGTTGCAGAGGAAGTCCATGAAGTAGGCGGGCGAGTCCACCTCGTACTTGCGCTCCCACACCCAGCCGCCACGCCCTTCACAGCCGGAGAACAACGGCAGACACGTTGCCTTGGGATACTCGGCCAAGCAGGGAAATTACGCTTAAGTGATTTAAAAGGAAGCATAAGTGTGAAACTGATCGATTTGTTTCTTCTCCGTGGCATGAGCAGTGGCAGCGAGTAGGATCCCACAGATGCTGGTTGGCTCCGGCACCTTCCTTTCTTGCTGGCTGGCAGATTGGCCTCACCGCCGGGCGCAATGCTGTGCCTACCATAATATCGTATCTGCCCAAGCAACGTGAATGGCATGACGGCGAGTACGTGGCGTCGGCCCAGGCAAGCTGCACTTCTTCCCTAATCTTCACAACTCAGCAAGGCGTGCCCTTCTTTCATTTTACAAGCGTGTATATGTGCCCTGCCATTTAAAGAGGATGGTAACAACTAAGAAAACGGTAATATGTGCGCTACTCTAAAGCTCACACTAATTGCAACGCTGAGCCTACCACACGCACCCACCATATGAGCCTACTGCTTGAGCCTAAAAGGCCATACGCACCCACCATATGAGCCTACTGCTTGAGCCTAAAAGGCCATACGCACCCAACGTATGAGCCTACTGCTTGAGCCTAAAAGGCCATACGCACCCACCGTATGAGCCGGACGCTCGTGCCTAAAAGACATGCACCTGTGTTCCCACCGCCAAGCTTGCTCACCGAGAACCCTGTCTTGCTTGGAGACGTTTGCCAAGGGCACAAATGAAGGGTTGTACGCATTGGCATAGGGATCCTGCAAGATGAAGAAAGCCAACGCACGTATGGAGCCCTCCACGACGGCCCTGAGAGGAGGGGTCATGGGAGGGGCTAGGGTGGGTGTGCGGCAAGGGGTCGTGGGGGTTCTGCGCGTTAGACCAGGCTTCTGCTAGATGAAGATGGCTAGTTCACGTATGGATCACTCCACAATGGCTCCATGGGGTAGGTGCATGGGTGCAGAAGAGAGAAGAGGGATGGGGCGGATGAAGAGGGCTAGTGCAACTATGAAGCTCTCATGGATGGCCCTGTGGGGAAGACGGGGGAGGGAGGGGGCATGTGTCGTAAACTGAGGGAGAAGCACTTCAGATTTGTTAAGACTTTTGTGGCCCTTGGAGCATGCTGAAAAGGTCTCCAAGGTTAAATCTGCGTCTCTGCGAGCTAGTTATTTGGAATCCACCGTTGGCCTGAAGCAGTCAGGTCTGGCTTCCAGCCGGAGGGCTGTCAGGTAGCTGAACGGTAGCTGCATGGCTGTCGAGCCACGAAAAAGGGAACACAGCCTTGAGTCCTCCATCAGGCGGCCCCACCCACAAAGCAACTACGGTATTGGGGATCATAAAATCAAGGTAGCATCGTGCATCACGATACGGCACAGGCTTAGCCAGAATGTGCTACAAAGGTAGCACGATACGGCACGATACGGCACAATATGGCACAGGTTTGGCAGGATCTTACTGCCAAGGTAACACGATATGGCATGGTACAGCACCATGCAGAACAGTTTAAGCCGGATCGGACTGCACTGGTAGCACGATACGGCATGATGTGGCACATGTTTGGCCGGGTTGTGCGACCATGCAGTAAATCATTCAAAGCAATCATGTGGGGCTAGGCTACCCATCCCCCTAGGCTGCGGGTCCCCCTAGGCTACCCATTCCCCTAGGCTACCCATCCCCCTAGGCTACCCATCCCCCTAGGCTGCCGGTCCCCCTAGGCTACCCATCCCCCTAGGCTGCCGGTCCCCCTAGGCTGCCAGTCCCCCTAGGCTGCCGGTCCCCCTAGGCTACCCATCCCCCTAGGCTGCTGGTCCCCCTAGGCTGCCGGTCCCCCTAGGCTGCCGGTCCCCCTAGGCTGCCAGTCCCCCTAGGCTGCCGGTCCCCCTAGGCTGCCGGTCCCCCTAGGCTGCCGGTCCCCCTAGGCTGCCGGTCCCCCTAGGCTGCCGGTCCCCCTAGGCTACCCATCCCCCTAGGCTGCCGGTCCCCCTAGGCTGCCAGTCCCCCTAGGCTGCCAGTCCCCCTAGGCTGCCGGTCCCCCTAGGCTGCCGGTCCCCCTAGGCTGCCGGTCCCCCTAGGCTGCCAGTCCCCCTAGGCTGCCGGTCCCCCTAGGCTGCCGGTCCCCCTAGGCTGCCGGTCCCCCTAGGCTGCCGGTCCCCCTAGGCTGCCGGTCCCCCTAGGCTGCCGGTCCCCCTAGGCTGCCGGTCCCCCTAGGCTGCCGGTCCCCCTAGGCTACCCATCCCCCTAGGCTGCCGGTCCCCCTAGGCTGCCAGTCCCCCTAGGCTGCCAGTCCCCCTAGGCTGCCAGTCCCCCTAGGCTACCCATCCCCCTAGGCTGCCGGTCCCCCTAGGCTGCCGGTCCCCCTAGGCTGCCGGTCCCCCTAGGCTGCCGGTCCCCCTAGGCTGCCGGTCCCCCTAGGCTGCCGGTCCCCCTAGGCTGCCGGTCCCCCTAGGCTGCCGGTCCCCCTAGGCTGCCGGTCCCCCTAGGCTGCCGGTCCCCCTAGGCTGCCGGTCCCCCTAGGCTGCCGGTCCCCCTAGGCTGCCGGTCCCCCTAGGCTGCCGGTCCCCCTAGGCTGCCGGTCCCCCTAGGCTGCCGGTCCCCCTAGGCTGCCGGTCCCCCTAGGCTGCCGGTCCCCCTAGGCTGCCGGTCCCCCTAGGCTGCCGGTCCCCCTAGGCTGCCGGTCCCCCTAGGCTGCAGGTCCCCCTAGGCTGCAGGTCCCCCTAGGCTGCCGGTCCCCCTAGGCTGCCGGTCCCCCTAGGCTGCCGGTCCCCCTAGGCTGCCGGTCCCCCTAGGCTGCCGGTCCCCCTAGGCTGCCGGTCCCCCTAGGCTGCCGGTCCCCCTAGGCTGCCGGTCCCCCTAGGCTGCCAGTCCCCCTAGGCTGCCGGTCCCCCTAGGCTGCCGGTCCCCCTAGGCTGCCAGTCCCCCTAGGCTGCCGGTCCCCCTAGGCTGCCGGTCCCCCTAGGCTGCCGGTCCCCCTAGGCTGCCGGTCCCCCTAGGCTGCCGGTCCCCCTAGGCTACCCATCCCCCTAGGCTGCCGGTCCCCCTAGGCTGCCGGTCCCCCTAGGCTACCCATCCCCCTAGGCTGCCGGTCCCCCTAGGCTGCCAGTCCCCCTAGGCTGCCGGTCCCCCTAGGCTGCCGGTCCCCCTAGGCTGCCGGTCCCCCTAGGCTGCCAGTCCCCCTAGGCTGCCAGTCCTCCTAGGCTGCCAGTCCCCCTAGGCTACCCATCCCCCTAGGCTGCCGGTCCCCCTAGGCTGCCGGTCCCCCTAGGCTGCCGGTCCCCCTAGGCTGCCAGTCCCCCTAGGCTGCCGGTCCCCCTAGGCTGCCGGTCCCCCTAGGCTACCCATCCCCCTAGGCTGCCGTTCCCCCTAGGCTGCCGGTCCCCCTAGGCTGCCGGTCCCCCTAGGCTGCCGGTCCCCCTAGGCTGCCGGTCCCCCTAGGCTGCCAGTCCCCCTAGGCTGCCGGTCCCCCTAGGCTGCCGGTCCCCCTAGGCTGCCGGTCCCCCTAGGCTGCCGGTCCCCCTAGGCTACCCATCCCCCTAGGCTGCCGGTCCCCCTAGGCTGCCAGTCCCCCTAGGCTGCCGGTCCCCCTAGGCTGCCGGTCCCCCTAGGCTGCCGGTCCCCCTAGGCTGCCGGTCCCCCTAGGCTGCCGGTCCCCCTAGGCTGCCGGTCCCCCTAGGCTGCCGGTCCCCCTAGGCTGCCGGTCCCCCTAGGCTGCCAGTCCCCCTAGGCTGCCGGTCCCCCTAGGCTGCCGGTCCCCCTAGGCTGCCGGTCCCCCTAGGCTGCCAGTCCCCCTAGGCTGCCGGTCCCCCTAGGCTGCCGGTCCCCCTAGGCTGCCGGTCCCCCTAGGCTGCCGGTCCCCCTAGGCTGCCGGTCCCCCTAGGCTGCCGGTCCCCCTAGGCTACCCATCCCCCTAGGCTGCCGGTCCCCCTAGGCTGCCGGTCCCCCTAGGCTGCCGGTCCCCCTAGGCTGCCGGTCCCCCTAGGCTGCCGGTCCCCCTAGGCTGCCGGTCCCCCTAGGCTGCCGGTCCCCCTAGGCTACCCATCCCCCTAGGCTGCCGGTCCCCCTAGGCTGCCAGTCCCCCTAGGCTGCCGGTCCCCCTAGGCTGCCGGTCCCCCTAGGCTGCCGGTCCCCCTAGGCTGCCGGTCCCCCTAGGCTGCCGGTCCCCCTAGGCTACCCATCCCCCTAGGCATTTGTGAGTGATCATTTTACACCGATGCATCATTATGAGCTCCCACCTGAGGGCCGGGCGCCAGGCGATCCTTGGCAAGTATGACGCAATTTGTACCGCGCTGTGAAAGCAAGGGCATTGGACGGGGGTGGATTGATCTCACAAACCAGTTATACGAGGGATGAAGTGCCTGACCAAGGAGGTGCTGTAGGTTTTCAGGACTGCAGGCAGATTGGCAAGCAAAGCATGCGTGTGAGAGCTGTCAGCGCTGTTTACTAAGTGTGTGTCAGCTACAATTCAGCTGCATCACAGTGAAGAGCGGTGGGGCGTGGTGCAGCAAGGTCCACTGCCTTGGCCACCGGCCGTAGCCAGGTGAAATTTTGGTACCCATTGGTCCAGTGGTGTCTGACCGGCGACCTGCCGAAGATGGTGTGGTGCGCTCTAAAAGGAACACTGGAGCTGTGTGGGTGTAGGAAGCCAAGAAGCCTTTACCATGCCCATCTCAAGGCCTAATACTTAGTTGCCCAGGGAACTTTTTGCAAGATAAAAATCTGATAGGCAGTGTCCTTGCCTCATTGCCTTGCGCAATCATTGGGGGACACTGTTTACCTAAGCGCTCTTTATGTATTCTAGAAGAGTTGAACAGCTACATCATAGCCTACGCCCGAAGGGGCTGGCGCCACAAGCCCTACCGGCCTACCCTGTTGCAGAGTTGGGCCACTGGCCACAGGCCGGGCAAGGTTTCGTACTCGGCAGCCCAGTGGTGCTGACCAGTGTCCCCTCATGTAAGGTCTGGAAGGCACGAAACCAGTATTTTTTAGTGGTTACCGGACCAGCCTTCGATGGGCCGTGCTGCGGCCACCCCTGGGCCGATTGACACCAAACCTGGACCGGCCTCCGGCCGGTGGCCTTGGGAGCAGGGCTGGCCGAGCCAGGGGCTGGTGGCCGTAGGCCACAGTGTAGCTGAAGTGTAGCTGAAAGTGATGCGGTAACCACTGCAAAAAACACTGCTAAGTACCCACCTGTCCCGCGTCCACATGGCCGGGATGTCCCCAGTCAACACTACTGCGATGCGCCCAAAATCATGAAGTCGGACGTAGGAGGTCAACGTGCGGTACAAGCATCGTCCACACAGCGCTTTCAGAGCATCAACATCCTCCTGCCCGAGGACCTCAGCCAGGGCGGCCTGCTGCCCGTCGTCGTCGCGGCCGCTGGTTCCGTTCCGCTCTGCGGATCCGTCCGCTGCCGGACCGCGCGCCCACACTTCTCGCTGATCGTGGACTTCATGCAGCCTTCGGGCTGTGAATCAAAGGGAAGAAAGAAAGTTATGTCTGGTTTGACTTGCTGCAGCGTTTTTCTGTCCATGCACCACAACTGTTGCATTCCAACGGGTGGGACCGTAGGACGTGGCGTCGTCGGTCGCCCTTAACTACCCAGTACCCACTACTGCATATCTCAGCGCGGTCACTACGCTGCAATTAAGCCACATCATGGCCTACAAGCCGAAGAGCACTGGTGCAGCAAGACCTGCCGATATTTCCACCGTCCATAAACTGGTCATGGTTTGGCCCCAATTTGTAATGTATTGCTTCAACAGGTGATCTACGGTATCGGGGTGCGCTTTAAAAATATCGGGCTGGCATCACTCACCCTTGTGTAAACTGCTGGCTTCGTTCAGAACCCTGGAGCAGAGTAATATGACGAAGCCTGAAATACATATGATTAGTTCACTGGACCATATCATGCTGGCCTGGCGTTAGGACACGAGGTAATATTCGAGCCTCAAATGTCGGAGCTTCCGGGCGAGTCGAGACACAGCGGAGATACCGGCGCGTCAGGTATACCGTGGTGGTATCCCTGGATCCCAGTTAATAGTTTTAGCACATAGAAAAACCCGACCTTCCGGATTCCAGCTGTACCTGGGTCTTCACAACCCGATAATACGTTAAACCCTGAGTACCGGTGTGATTGACATGCAACCGACACCTGCGGTTGCAGAAATGGCCATGGTCCATGCTCTCTCCTCAGCCAAGTTGTGTCTCCTAACCTCATTGAATTAAGCTGAGTTTGTAGGCTAGGCGGTAAGGCGATCCGATGTTTTGCGTGGTGCACAGCCACCGCTGGGCGATGCACTCAGCAGCCAACGGCACTGCTGGGCTGATGGGATTATGAGAACCTTGAACGGTCTTTGGCCGGTGCCCCTAACAGGATAACAGTGAGGCTTGCTGCACCATGACCTGGCACCAAAGGTGTCACGGTATATTACGGTGGTAGGTGGAGGAGCCGCGGCGTAACTCCTCGAGCCCTGCTTTGCACTTTAGAGAATCATCGGTATAGCTCAGGGCACCTGAGTAATCCCGATGATTCTCTAAAGCGTGGTGCATCACAATTAGGGTCCCAGATGTTAGAGGCGTAGCTCCAAGAACTCAATTCTCTAAAGACGTATCACGTCTTTAAAGAGTAGGTGAAGAAGCGTGGCCCTAAGAATTTAATTTGGAGGTAATGCGCTTACACGTCTTTAAAGAGTAGAAGAAGCGGAGCTCCCTTAGGGAGCTCCGCTTCTTCTACTCTTTAAAGACGCAGTACGCTTTAGAGAATCATCGGGATTGCTTGGAGCCCTGAGGGCGCTCTAGCAATCCCGATGATTCTCTAAAGCGTGGCGCGCTTCTACCTCCAAATTTAATTCGAAGGGTTACCCGGGGTCTACTCCACCAAAGGCGCCCAAAACTAGCCCTCTCACCGAAACCCGCACCCCCCCACAGTGGGGGGGTGCGGGTTTCGGTGATCCTCCGCTAGGTGAGGGGACCTCGTCTGCAAGCAGACGAGGTCCCCTCACTACGCGGAAGGACACGAAGTTACTAATAAGTTAATACTTCCTAAAATAGAACTTAAACCATTTAAATGTAAACTTAAAATGGCTAAATCCACTGAAGCTCCTGAATGTTGGATACTTAAGGGTGGATAACTAACCCTATTTGTTAGAATACAGTACCCCCCCCCCAAAAATAAAAATGATTATTTTATGCATCTTTACAATTACAGTTCCTGTTTTATTAAGCGTCGCTTTCTTTACGCTGGCAGAAAGGCAAATAATGGCATCAATGCAGCGAAGATTTGGTCCTCATGTTAGTGGTTTTTGTGGTATTCTGCAACCTTTTTTCGACGGCATGAAACTTGGGGTAAAAGAGCCTCTTTTACCCTCATTAAGTTCATACGGTGCGTTTAGTGCTGCTCCTATGATTAGTTTTATTTTAAGCCAAATAGCTTGGTGCGGTATCTTTATTTCGGATGCGTCCTTTGGAGGTATAGTCTTAATGGCACTTTCATCCCTCGGTGTTTACGGGGTTCTTCTTGCAGGCTGAGCAAGCAACAGTAAATACGCTTTCCTTGGCTGCCTTCGGTCAGTCGCATTAATGGTGTCTTACGAGCTAAGTTTAGGGGCAGCTTTATTAAGTATAGGATTATTTTTGACGGATAGTACAGGTATGAAATGTTTAAATTTTTATGATGCGCCATCATCGGTGCAATTCGCATTATTACCTTTATGCCATATATTTTTATTATGTATCTTAGCGGAAACAAAACGTATACCTTTCGATCTGCCAGAGGCTGAAGCGGAATTGGTGGCTGGTTATAATGTAGAGTTTTCTTCCCCATGGCCTAATAAAGACCCAAATAGTGTGATCCCGACGGCGGCCGCTTTTGCGTCTTTAAAGAGTTGGGGAAGAGGTGGAGCCCCCTTTGGGGGGAACCCCGGGGTCTACTCCACCTTTGGTGGAGTAGACCCCGGGTAACCCTTCGAATTAAATTTGGAGGTAGAAGCGCTTCTCGTCTTTAGAGAATTGGAGGGACAAAGGAGCTCTAGTTCCAGCCCCCCGAAGGGGGGGCAGAGAGAGGGGTGTGTCCGCAGGTGTGGGCTTAAAACTGAAAATGTTTACTAGATGGATATATTCAACAAATCACAAGATGGATATTGGAATGCTATATTTAGCATTCGCTTTATTCGCAGGTATTATAGGTACCACCTTATCGATGTTTATTCGTCTTGAACTTGGAGTACCAGGTCAAGGCATGTTAATGGGAAATGGACAATTGTACAACGTCATCATCACAGGGCACGGGATTATAATGTTATTATTTATGGTAATGCCGGCTTTCTTTGGTGGATTCGGTAATTGACTTGTACCCATTTTAATAGGTGCGCCTGATATGGCGTTCCCTCGTTTAAATAACATTAGTTTTTGGTTAAACCCCAGCGCTTCTTTTTTTTATTTAGCCTCTCACACAAGTGTGAGAGGCTAAATAAAGGGGTGGGCCAGCGCTCCTTTGCCTCTCCAATTCTCTAAAGACGCGGAGGCGCGACGCGCACTTATCGGTCAGGGAACCAAATTAAATTCGCGGGGGTTACCAAAAAAGCTCCTCCCCAAAGCGGAGGGACCACAAAAATACCCTCCACTTCGTGTCCCTCCGCGTAGTGAGGAGACCTCGCTGCTTCTGCTAGCAGAAGCAGCGAGGTCCCCTCACCTAGCGGAGGATCACCGAAAGCCGCACCCCCACTGTGTGGGGGTAGCGGGTTTCGGTGAGAGGAATATTTTTGGTAACCCCACGAATTAAATTTGGGTCCCAGACGTGCCAAAACCGTTTAGGCCGCAGTTTGCGACCGCGGAGGCTTCGCAGCTTCCCTGCGGATCCTCCTTATTTGAATAGGAACCTAGAAACCCGCTTACGCCAGGGGTTTAGCTGTCCTGTACTCTGAATTGGGCCTGCCGGGTCCCTGTATCCCGGCAATTGCCTAAACTAGTTACTTCGTCCCTTTCAAAAGGACAGACCTCTTATGTAACAAGCTCCGGCCGGCATCCAATGCATGAGGCCTGAGGTGTTCATAACGTCAGTACCTATATCAAGTCAAGACTAGCACAACCTCCGCTGAGACAGCAGAAGAACAAGACCTCAGTTGAGGAACGAGATCCCTGCAGAACAGTAGTTCGCAGTCTACGATCCCGTACCCCTCACCGCGTGTGACGCGGTAAGTGCACCTGATATTGCCCAGCTGGATCGCGACCAAACAGCCAGAAAGCCGGTGCCTCCCAAAGATATTGCCTGACATTCAAATACAAGTTTAGAAGCTTAACTCGTTGAGCACCCGCAGCCAGTGAGTAGTCACGAAGTCTGCCTGTAGGCGTCCATCACTGTCGTGAGGGGGAAGTCCGCCACGGACCTGAAGCGCACATCTCGTGTCCTTTTGAAAGGGACGAAGTGAATCTAGCCTGATCAGCCTAATTCGCCAGTTCCTGCTGAAGGTGTCTGTGCTTCAAACAATTTGAATTCTGCTTGTCAGCAATTGACCTTGGAAAGGTGCTTGAACTGCAATTAGGCTGAGGTAATCTCCAGAGAGAGATTGCCAAGTAAAACCCTGTGAATCACTGCGTGTGGCAGCTCAGTGCCAGGCCCAGAGAGGCTTGAAGATTTGGCTGTGGACTTATACACCCAGCAAATACTGCCTGTGTGATTGAAGATTGAGATCAGGTGGATCCAATCTGTCATCATGGACAGAAGTGAACTTGTGGATTGAAGATCCAAGTTTGAAATTTTTTGGTGGACCAGAGCATCCCCGCAGGACCACGAAGCTGAGCGGACACCACGCAAGAGGCTACATCCACGCAGGGCGTGTGACATCTAGAGCTGCCCAGCCAGAAAGGCGACGGAGGATTCCGCCAGATTCTGATTGATTAGCAAGAAAAAGCAGGAAGGCAGAGCCCTGTCCTGTTTTTTGCTGTACCTGTCGGCTTGACCTGACCTCACCAGGCTGCAGTAGGTGCAAGAGGCAGAAGCCTGAGCGTTAGCAGATCCTGTTCTGGTGTTGCCAGCACATTGCAGGATCGTGTGGATCGTATAATTGCCTGTAGGAATGGCATAGTGTAACCTGCATCCTGATAGGCACCAGCACCCCGACGCCCAGCGACGCAGCGGGCGAGTGTGGGGGCTGGAGCCAGGTGCAGACCTGATAGAGGTGGCTGATTCACTGATTGCAGAGGAAACCCTGCGGATGGCGGAGAAACTGGCAGGGCCAGTGGATCCGGCTGCAGGGGCCTGCAAGGTGTCAGGACCTGACCGCTTCCTGCCCAGAGCGGCAGGAATGCTGACCGATGGCGCTGTGTGTGTGACGAGGACGGGCATTGGGCGAGGAGGCCCACTGCCCGCTGATTCCAGGAGCAGCCTGGAATTTGAGAAGGGTCCAAAGCAGGCGGGAACCCCAGATCTGATCTTGGATCAGGTGGCTGAGGTGTCCCAGAGCAGCGGCATACGGCGTGACAGCGATCCAGATACCGCTCCGCAACAGATTCCGTCCAGGGTGACGAGGGTTGCGCAGCGGGTACTGGTGGAGCTCTGTCAGCCGGAACACAAGGCAGAGATCGCCGCAGCCCCAGGGGGGCTAGCAGGCCGATTTCAGCCAGGTGGAGAGGAAATGGAGAGCAGGCAAGTGCCTGCAGTGGTCAAGCGCGAGGGGGCAGTTGCCCAGCCAGCGGTGACCAGGCAGGTCTTGCAGGCCAGTGCAGAGCCACTGGCAGCACTTAGAAAATCAGCGGTGCCGGTGGGAAAGCCTTGGGCTGACCTAATATCCGAGGAGGAACTTTCAGACCCAGTTCGGGAGGAAAGGGGGCAGCGACCCAAGACAGGACTGGACTCAGAGCAGCAGATGGCGCTTGAGGGAGAAGCGATGCGTATTTCCCGTGGGCTAGCAGGGATCGAGGATCCCGCAGATTTGGGGTGCAAGGTGCCCAGTGCAGATCAAGCTTGGCCCAAGAGCGTTGGGCAGGCTGATGGCACTGTGGGCGCTGGAGTGTCGCACAAAGGGATTGGCCGAGGTGGGCCAGTGCCCCAATCAACCCTGGATATTCCAAGGCAAGGCCTGGAATATGCGCAGTGGTTGAGACAGGAAGGAAGAACCCCTGAGCTGACATTGGACTCGGCCGCTGAGGTGTCGCAGACCAGTGGCGCAGATCGGGACAGTGGTCCAGAAGGCGCACCGCAGCAGGACCTGCCCAGTGGGGCAGGGGCTGCGCGACGAGTCATGAACAAGCCCGATCACGGTGATCAAGGGGCAGGCGCCTCTGCAGCCCCAGAGAGGGCAGCAGAGTGCGAGGGAGCCAGAGACCTAGGCAGTGGGCCAGAATACGCGACGCAGAAGAGGCTGCTGAGAGTGGCAAGTGCTGCGCAGTGCGTTAAAAAAGAGAACGGTACGATGCCCCGTGGTGGAGGTCAGGTGATCAGGAAACCTGCAGATCTGCAGGCGGTGGGTAGAGCAAAAGACGCCACTGCGAAATGGCCCCCAGTAAAAAGGAAGGAGGATCTGGCTCAGCCAATAGGGTGGAACATGCTAGGGCGGTGGATCGCTGGAGTGTGGAAAGTTGCGTGTGACGCAGTAATCACCTTAACAGAAGAATTTCCTGCGTTGCAAGGAGAGCAGGATCTGTACTGGACAGAAGTCCAGGGGGATGACCAGAATGATCCGGAGCAGGTGAGGTTAAGGAGCCTGGCTGTGCGTCAGCAGTGCACACCCTTGGAGGCAGTGACCCGGCGTGTGAAACAGCCAGGAGGTCAGGTAACCCCCAGCGGCTGGTCCATGTTTGATATCCTCAGCAGTGACAGTGAGCCAAGCCCCAGGGACCTACAGCAGGCCTGGGGGAGGGCCTTTTCACCCAGGCGGGATAGCCCGGTAGCTAGCGAGCAGCTGCACCTGATCAGCTGTTTCCAGGCAGGAAGTGCCTGGCCACCAAGGCAGGATAGCCCGGTAGCTAGCGAGCAGCTGCACCTGATCAGCAGTGATCTGACAGGAAGGACTGAGCACAGGCCTGGCCCGCGCAGGGCAAGCGAGGCTGAGGATTATGCGAGGTTTGGGGTCGTCCCAGAGCAGGATAAACAGGATCAGGAGGATCAAACTGTGGTGGCTGGTGGCTGCGAGCCAGGCCAACTGCAGGTGCAGGCGCCGCGGTTGTCCTTGCAGAGGGAGGCAGCCCCTGTGACACCTGTGGTGGCCGGTGGCTGCGAGCCAGGCCAACTGCAGGTGCAGGCGCCGCAGCTGTGCTTGCAGAGGGAGGCAGCTCCTGTGACACCTGTGGTGGCCGATGGTTGCGAGCCGGGCCAACTGCAGGTGCAGGCGACGCGGCTGTGCTTGCAGAGGAAGGCAGCCCCTGTGACACCTGTGGTGGCCGGTGGCTGTGAGCCGGGCCAACTGCAGGTGCAAGCAACACGGCTGTGCTTGCACAGGGAGGCAGGTACTGTAACACCTGTGGTGGCCGGTGGCTGCGAGCCAGGCCAACTGCAGGTGCAGGCGCCGCAGCTGTGCTTGCAGAGGGAGGCAGCTCCTGTGACACCTGTGGTGGCCGGTGGCTGCGAGCCGAGCCACCTGCATTTGTGGGAGCAGAAGCTGAACCAGCAGGTAGCTGAGGAACCAGCTGGATCAAGTGAGGTTGAGGACCACGTGCACAGGCATGTGCCGGTGCCGGTGCAGATGCAGATGCACCAGCCAGAAGAGGATGGGCCTGTCACACCACCAGTGGCAGCAGCTCCAGGAGGGGTCCAGGTGCCAATATCAGAACCAGGGGCGGCCCAGCAGGCCAACAAACAGCTGGGGGCGGCAGAGAATCCTGAGGGGTCAGAGGAGCAGGGAGTCTCCATACCCATGCTGAGGGAAAAGTTTAACTGGTACCGGCAGAAGCTCAAAGGAGTGGCCAGGCAGCTGTGGGTGGCCAGGCAGCCAATGTTGGCCTGGAAGATGAGGATGACCAGGCAGCTGAGGATGATGAAGCATCGATTGGAACATGCCAAACAGAACCTACAGGCGCTGCTGCCAACAGGCGAGGAGGAGGAAGAGCAGCAGCTGCAGCAGACAGCCATGGTTGCATGGCACGTGGCACTACCCAGGGGGCACAGGGCTGAGCAGGCCAGCCATGAGGCAAAAGAAGAGTCACAACCGCCGCAGCACCAGGGGTGCGCGCCCAGATTTCCCAGGCAGGAGGGCTTCCGCTCAGCAGAGCAGTGTGGGCCAGTGGGTCAAGCCAGCCCTAGCCTGAGTCTCGGCCCAGACGGCTGCAGCAGGTCCAGCCAGGCAGTGGCAGACAGGGCAGCTGACAGTGACGTGGAAGCAGCTAGGAGCAGCAGGTCTCCGGTGTCAGCACCCGTGGACGACAGCAGCAGCAGGAATGTGTGCCTGGTAGCAATCCATGCTGCGGTGCCTGCAGATGTGGAGCTGGCCAGGCTCTGGGAGGATTGCGCAACAGGTGCCCGTCAGCAGCCGATGGACATCCGCAATGCCATGCGTCAGGCCATGAGGCGTAACACCGGAGGAGTATGTATGTTCTGCGGGTTCGAGTGCGAGCACAGCGACAGGGCATGTGAGCACCTCATGGATGTCAACATCCAGAGGGGGCTGGAGCCGGGTGAGGACCCGGCTGAGGCCAGTGATGCAGTAATTTCAGAGGAAGCAATGCGGATTGCGGTGAGGCTGGCCGGGCCAGCGGATCCGGCCGCAGGCGCGCGCAAGGTGCCAGTGCAAGACCGCTCCCTGTCCGCGGAGGAAGGGAAGCTGGCTGATGACACGGTGCGAGTTCAAGTGACACAAAAAGGAATTGGCCGAGGGGGCCCGGTGCTCGCGGATCCCAGGAAGGGCCTGGGAGCTGAGCAGTGGTCGACGCAAGGGGGAGGAACCCCAGAGCTGATCTTGGATCCAGCAGCTGAGGTATCCCAGAGCAGTGATACAGGGCGGGACTGTGGTCCAGACGCCGCTGTGCAGCAGAATCCGCCCAGGGGGGCAAGGACTGCGCAGCGGGTCAAGGAGGAGTCCAGCCAAAGTGACCAAAGGGCTGATGTTGCCGCAGGCCCAGAGGGGCTTGCAGGCCGGGACAAGGTCAGGGCAGGCGAGCCGCTGGTGAAAGCAGAGGTCAGTGTGGCCAGGCGCGGACCTGCAGAGGTCAAGCGCGAGGGGGCAGGAACCAAACCAGCGATGGCCGGGCAGGTTTTGCAGGAGAGCGATGAACCGCGGATCCAGAGCAAAAGGGTGGCTGTGCCGGTGGGAAAGCCGTGGGCTGACATGATGTGGGAAGAAGAGCTGTCAGATCCCATTCCAGAGGTGCAAGTGCAAAAGGGGCCGCAGCTGAGGGCAGGGCTGCATCTGAGGAGGCAGCTGAGGCCGCGCCGCACTCCAGTCAGGAGGGTGGTAGGGTCCACGGTGTATGGAACACCCCTGTCCAGGTTTCTCCCCAGTGTGGGCAGGCCTGTGCAGAGATCCAAGGAGGGATTTAGCGGCCAAGTGAAGAGAGGCGGCAGCCAAGGGGGCGGCCTGTATGGATTTTCCAATAATCCAGCATGGGCACAGGAGGAAGGCCCCAGAGAGTCAGAGCACTCCAGGGCGGTGAAGGTGGCAGATCTACAGGAGCTGATTAAGGAGGATCTGCAGCCGATCGGCTGGAGGGGGATTCTGCGGTGGGTGGCGAACCTGTGGAAGCAAGTTTGCTCCAGGTATTTCCCCCACTTCAGCGATCAGGTGAATGCAATTGAGGAATTCAGGGCCCATCATCTGAGGGAGTGGGCAACGAAGGCCATGATGGGGATTCCACACACGGGGCAGGACAGGGCGACGCTGTTGGCCGCCCTTGGACAGGCGTCCAAGGGAGGAGCAGGACGCGAGGCAGCCCTGGCCGTTAAGGCCTTCGCAGATGAGTGGGGCAATGGGGTGAAAGGAGATCAGGAGGAGCCTGGATCTGAACCCGAGGATGAAGAAGTGGAGGATCAAGAGTGGGAAGGGTATGAAACAGCTGTGCAGCAACCAGAGGAGCTCAGGGAGGTCCAAAGGTGGCAGCAGCAGGCAAGGGCCGCGCCCACCCCAGGGTCTAGAGAGGCCAGAGAGGAGGTGCTGTCAGATTCCTGGGTCAGGAATTACACAGGAGGGACACAGCCAAGCTGGCAGAGCCAGGAGCCGCCCAGGGGGAAGGCATACGGCAGGGAACAGCCAAGCTGGCAGAGCCAGGAGCCGCCCAGGGGGCAGGCAGACGGAAAGAACCAGCCAAGCTGGCAGAGCCAGGAGCCGCCCAGGGAGCAGGCAGACGGCAGGGAACAGCCAAGCTGGCAGAGCCAGGAGCCGCCCAGGGGGCAGGCAGACGGAAAGAAACAGCCAAGCTGGCAAAGCCAGGAGCCGCCCAGGGGGCAGGCATACGGCAGGGAACAGCCAAGCTGGCAGAGCCAGGAACCGCCCAGGAGGCAGGCAGACGGAAAGAACCAGCCAAGCTGGCAGAGCCAGGAACCGCCCAGGGGGCAGGCATACGGCAGGGAACAGCCAAGCTGGCAGAGCCAGGAGCCGCCCAGGAGGCAGGCAGACGGAAAGAACCAGCCAAGCTGGCAGAGCCAGGAGCCGCCCAGGGGGCAGGCATACGGCAGGGAACAGCCAAGCTGGCAGAGCCAGGAGCCGCCCAGGGGGCAGGCAGACGGAAATACACAGCCAAGCTGGCAGAGCCAGGAGCCGCCCAGGGGGCCGGCAGAATACGGCAGGAGGACACAGCCAGGCGGGCCAGGCCAGAAGCCGCCCAGGGGGCAGGCAGACGGAAATACACAGCCAAGCTGGCAGAGCCAGGAGCCGCCCAGGGGGCCGGCAGAATACGGCAGGAGGACACAGCCAGGCGGGCCAGGCCAGAAGCCGCCCAGGGGGCAGGCAGAATCCGGCAGAGGATCACAGCCTCGGGAGTCTGGCCCAGAGGAGAGAAAAAGCAAAGATGAGGCTGATCAGCCGCCACCCGAGGGGAGCAGAGGCTCCATGGGCAGGGCCGGCAGACAGTCGTCCGGGGGCGGACAAGCCCAGGATGGGGCTGGCCGCAGAAACAGCCAGTACCAGCGCAGTCGCAGCCCATCAGGGGGCGACAGTAGCGGATCTGGATCAGACTCCAGTTCAGACGAGTCAGGGTCAGGTGGAGCGGACAGGCGCGGGCCAGGGGCCAGGCGGGAGTCCAGCGACCAGGAAATGAAGAGGCTCAAAAGGGAGCAGGCAAGGATGACCCTGCAGCTGCTGCAGCAGATGTACCTGCAGCTGGCAGGGGTGGCCAAATATACCAAAATCCCAGCTATCCAAGGCAACGTGCCGGTGTTGGATATGTCACACCCGGGCGCGGTTGCAGCCAAGAAATATTGCCAAGCGTGTGGCTATTGGGGATCACACAACAGGCTGGCGCTGTCGGATGAACCACCGGCGTTGGCCACGGTGGCAGGGGAAATTGTTGGATCCTGCATTCCTGCCAGTCACCCTCGGCCATGGCCATGCTCGTGCGATCCCTGGCCAGGTTGTGGAACAACAAGCCTGCCAGTGTGGGGCCGTTGATGGCGGCCATCAGGGCAGCGCCCCACGCAGGGGACAGGGCCACCAAGGATATGGAAAGGATCGGGGGGCAGTGGGCCGCTCCAGCAGAGGAGCAGTGCTGTGAGGTTTCCCTTCTTACCCTGTGGATCAGGGTGGTAAAGGAGGAGGTGGGGAAGCCGACCTCGGATGAGAGATCCGCGATCACCAACCTCAAGCTGGGAGTCAAAACAACCTTGGATCCAGAGGTCGAGCCAGAGGAGACAGTGGAGGCGTTTGCGCACAGAGTACTGTCCACAGCAGAGTTGCTGCAGATCTCCAGGGATGCAGTGGACTACTTTGGCAGAAGGCACTCGGTCTCGCACATGTTCTATGGGGGGCTGCCAATGGCCACCAGGGGCAAGCTGAGCACGTTCGTAATCACGGTGCCAGGGTACTTGAATATGACCGATGAGGAGCAGATCACTGTACTGACGCAGCAGGTGGTGCTGTGGGAGAAGTTCGCCCTGGAAATGGGGGACCTGTCTGTCACAGATCACAGGCCTGCGGCAGAAGAGGAGAATGAGACGGAAGAGGGGGAAGAGACGGAAGAGGAGGAAGAGGAGCGAGAGGCTTCTTGGAAGCAGAGACTTTTTGGAGGAAGATATTCCTTGGATGAGGAGAGGCCAGTGTCACCCCGTGAGCGGTCCATAGATGGGCCAAGGTGGCGCTAGGCTTCCAACAAAGAAGAGGAATTGGCACTTGAAGGGTGCACCGATACCTGAACCTCAGGGAAGGCCAAGCCCAGAGCGGCAAGGCTGCTGAGCATGTGACGGTACTCACACCGCAACCGGCCGGAAAGGGCAGAGGCTGAGCAGCAGAAGACGCTTTCAGGCACAGCGCACCTGGTCCTAGTGCACGGCAGGTGCTGGGCCGGAGGCCAGCGAGTCAATGGCGGTTTATGCTAGGTGGCGACAAGACCTAGAGCAGCGACGGGTTATGAAAATTTGTTTCTCAAGAGCCGCAGCAGCAAGGCTGCGGTAGTACATATGCTAGCGCATGGACGACAATACTTGATTTTGTGGAGTAGTGATAGTACCCAAGGGGGCAGAAGCCGCTGCTGCGGCGCGCATTTCCTGTGGCCTTAAAGACCAGGCGTCTATGGCGCAGTGAGGCGAGAGCAGCGGTTATACTTAGCCTGGCCTGATGATTCTGATTAACAGCCAAGTTTGGTGATGAGCAACTGAGATGCTTAGAATGACGCGCAGTATGTGCGCATTGCTTGCAGTGATTATGAGAATTTTGCCTTGAAAACAGCCTGAACCAGGCAGATGCGTGTAGAAGGCCTGAACCAGGCAGATGTGTGTATATAGCCTGAACCAGGCAAAGGCGGAGAAGGCCTGAACCAGGCAGATTTGCTTTTACTCTTGATCTTCTGAGGTGTACATATTGCCAGAAGTTTCTTCCTAACAGTACCGACCCCTTTTTTCCGGCTCCCAGCGCATGCCCGACAGGCTTAACGCTGAGGAGCGGGGGGGCGAGTGAAGTAGTAGGGGCGGTACCCACGAGACAGGGACACCCAGACTTACCCCTAGGCAGAGAGACTTCCCGCTAGGGCTGTACCTTACAGTAGCCAGTTAACAGCTCTTGTCTGAAGTACAAGGAGCCTGTGTGTACGGTGATGTACCGTGTTTATGAGTAGAAGGACACCTCTCTAAGGCGCCTTTACCGGAGATTACGGAGTTTACCATATTGGCGCGTTTACTGCTTTATGGTGCGACAGCTGTCACGGTATATTACGGTATACGTGCCAAAACCGTTTAGGCCGCAGTTTGCGACCGCGGAGGCTTCGCAGCTTCCCTGCGGATCCTCCTTATTTGAATAGGAACCTAGAGACCCGCTTACGCCAGGGGTTTAGCTGTCCCGTACTTTGAATTGGGCCTGCCGGGTCCCTGTATCCCGGCAATTGCCTAAACTAGTTACTTCGTCCCTTTCAAAAGGACAGACCTCTTATGTAACAAGCTCCGGCCGGCATCCAATGCATGAGGCCTGAGGTGTTCATAACGTCAGTACCTTTATCAAGTCAAGACTAGCTCAACCTCCGCTGAGACAGCAGAAGAACAAGACCTCAGTTGAGGAACGAGATCCCTGCAGAACAGTAGTTCGCAGTCTACGATCCCGTACCCCTCACCGCGTGTGACGCGGTAAGTGCACCTGATATTGCCCAGCTGGATCGCGACCATACAGCCAGAAAGCCGGTGCCTCCCAAAGATATTGCCTGACATTCAAATACAAGTTTAGAAGCTTAACTCGCTGAGCACCCGCAGCCAGTGAGTAGTCACGAAGTCTGCCCGTAGGCGCCCATCACTGTCGTGAGGGAGAAGTCCGCCACGGACCTGATGCGCACATCTCGTAGTGAAGTAGTAGGGGCGGTACCCACGAGACAGGGACACCCAGACTTACCCCTAGGCAGAGAGACTTCCTGCTAGGGCTGAACCTTACAGTAGCCAGTTAACAGCTCTTGTCTGAAGTACAAGGAGCCTGTTTGTGAGTAGAAGGACACCTCTCTAAGGCGCCTTTACCGGAGATTACGGAGTTTACCATATTGGCGCGTTTACTGCTTTATGGTGCGACAAAGGTCCTCTACTGAATATTGCATTTCTCCGCCTTGGGACTCCGGCCTTTCCTTTTGTTCCTTTCTTTTCCGCTTCCTTTCAGTTTCTTCGTTTCTCCCATGTAAAAAGTTGGGCGCCCACGCGGCCGAGCCTTCTTGAGCAGGGCCCAGAGGTGTGACATCATTGAGTATTGCATTTATCCGTCTTGGTACTCCCCCATACATTGTCTAACTTAGCATACCTGAACTGTAGCTGAAGCATCCTAAATATGCGGTGCCAAGTAGCTGTGGTTGTTACCAAGAGTGGTGAGGTTTACACTCTTCGCAAGCCACAAATCAGCGAGCTCTCATCAGAAGTTGCAAATTCCTTGTGTAAGACAACATATAATTTCGTGTGCTACTAGCAAAACCGCAAGAAGGCCGGAAGGGTACTCCGGCCTTAGAAACGCACTAAAAATTCGTACAGTGCTGGTCGCGAATGCTAGCAAAACATCTATATCAGCTGAAGGTCTATCGATCAAGGTCTGTAAAGGTCTATAAGGGTCTATCAATCAGGTCTATAAAGGTTTATCAATCATCCTGCGAATCTGCCTCCTGAACCCAGGCCTTTCCCTAGATCCAGCCCTTGTGGCTCCCCTGCCCCATGTACCTGAAGTGCATCATTACTTCATTAGTTTAGGGACAGACTGGTGGTTTCACGATATTACCCCGGTCCATGCATGTGAATAAAAACAGAAATAAGTTTATAAACCCCCAGCATTCCATACCATAACATAAATATTGAAGGGTTCAACTGGTGGCAAAATCTCAAATTGAAAGAAGTTGCTAACAGAGCTTTGCTGGCCAGGCAGAATACTTTCCAAGGTTTTGCAACACCACTGACATTTTCCAGCTTAAGAGTAATCTCTGTCAGGATCATTCAAAATACAAACAACCATGAGGAGCACCAGGGAAGGAGCACAATGATACTGATAACTCAACATAATAATGCTTGTCACTATTCTACTACAATAATGGAACACCACCACTGTCCGTTTTGCACATTCCAGCTAAATTCAGGTACATCATGGCTTGTGGTCATGTTAGCCTGTTGCAGCAAGGCCTGCTGCTTGGGACACCGGCCACTGGTCAATAGCATAACACCTCTGGGCCCTGCTCAAAAAGGCTCGGCCGCATGAGTGCCCAATTGTCCCGTTGGGAGAAAAGAAAAGGAATGTAAGGGAAGAGGAGAAGAAGGAGAAGAATACAAAGGAGAAAGAAAGACCCCTCCCAAAAATAAAAGGCAGCCCAAAGTATCCCTGCCGCTCTCAAGCCTAGACCGGCCATAGGTAAGTCAAGATTTGGTCCCGACTGCCCAGCCATGCATGATAGCCCAGTGGCCTGGCGTACACTGAAATAACCCATGGTGGTAACTAGGGACGCATGGTGGCCAAGGACATGTATCCCACAGGTACTAATCAAGACCTTCCTGCCACTCCTCATGGCAAGCCTCGGAGTTGGAGACGGAGGCATAGCCGGATCTGGTGCCAGAGCCGGATCTAGACTTATAGATTCTCTCCTCGGAGCCGGAGCCGGAACCTCATTAGCTACATCAATACACAGTACCCTCGGGCCAAATGAGGTGGACCCAGTCCCGAAGGTCTTCAAGTAGAAGGGATTATGCCATCGGGCCATCGCTCACTTCATAGCTAGTGCGTGTGAACGGGAGGGCAGGTGGGGGGCGCCCACCCACAAGGCCACAAGTAGCAGCCGGCAGCCCTTTGCAGCATGAGGAGGCAGCAGGAGGCAGCAGGAGGCGCACAGCGGCCCTTTCGCAAGTAGCATGCTGCTATGACGCTGTCCTTCCCCCTTTTCTCACTCACGCTCAGCAGCAGGCAGCAGGAGGCAGCAGCCCACCAGCAGGTAGCATCCCGCTTTTTCCGCCTACCCGCAGCAGCAGGCAGCCGGCCACCGGTGTATAAGTCTTCACCCTCGGGGCATCGCTGTCAACCGATGCCTCCCCCTGAGCCTGAGTAGGAGTGCTGCTGCAGCTGGCCACGACGTCTTGAGCCTGAAGGGTCCGCTGGGCGCTGTTGGTGTTGTTGGGGGGCTTCTCAATCTTTGGCAGCACCAGGACGGCTGCATCATAGGCGGGACCAGCGGCCTTCTCCTGGATATGCTTTCTGGCGGAAAGGGTCGACTGGACACAGACCCTGTCCGCAATCACTGGTGGCTCAAGAAGTACCGCCGACTCGGCGCTGGCGGCATCAGAGGAGGAGGCAGTAGCATTCGCCTCCACGTATTGGATGGCCGGCGGATTCGCCGGCTGCTGATTGCGGATGGTCGTCACGATGTTTTTCTCTGTAGGGAGCAGGGAGCTTGAATTGATGGCCGTAACATTGGAGTGCCATGCTGTTCACGACTGGGCGACAGCCAGGATATGGGAGGCGGAGTCGAGGCGGAGTGGAACCAGAGGTGGAACCAACGAACCGCGGAACCTTTGAAATCTAGTCCATCAAGAAATGCGGCTGGCCAGATCAGACTCACCTGAAGTAAGCTGTTGATGCCTGGCGTGTTCATGTGCATTTTTACCCAGACGCTCTGGGTGTTTCGAAGTGGCGTTCTTTCCCTTCATGCGCCTTGCAATCACGACGGAAGGCATCAAATTGTGACGGGTGCTGTGATGCAGAGGGGGGTGTCAGGAGGCAGGAATGTCACGGGAATGAATTGAACCCAGAAATCTAAAACAATAACGAAATTAGGCCTTTCCTAAATGGAAATGCCCCTAACGGTCCAGCTAGCCACGTCAGGCGGGCGGAGATGAGGGACGTACCCACACTTTTCATTTCAAAAGCGTTGGTGACTCTAGCTCCACTGCACAGAGCCCCTGCACCAAGAGCCCTAAACAACCAAGCCATAGCATGTTCACAATTATGATGACCAATATTTTATTGGGTCTGACAGTGTTCTGCTTTAAAGGCGGCGCCTGAGACTCAGCGAAACTGTACGTCATATTACAAGTGTGATGTTTCTCAAGGGTCACCTCATACGATGAGTTGACCTGTCGAGAGTCACCTCATACAATGAGATATTATGTCGATGGTCACCACATGCAATGAGGTGTCCTGTCGAGGGTCACCTCATGCAATGCGGTGTCATGTCGAGGGTCACCTATTAGGTGACCTGTCGAGGGACCCCTCATTAATCATTATCCTCGTTAACAGCAGCTTTAGCCGCTCGCCCATGTCACGTACGTGTGGTTGCCGTTTACAGGAGGCTTACCCCTTACAAGTTGCTGCCTTGCTGCGCTAGCTTACTCATCACAGTAGTGTTCGGCCGCGCGTCGCACTTCTGAATCGCACTTTTTCTATTCATGTCAAATGCGCATGCGCCAATCACAGTCATGGAGTGGCTTGCTGCCCAACATCAGGCAACAGGCCGGAAGCTTATTCATGCTGTCGACGACTGCGACCGTCAGCTGCGGGCTATTCCCAGCCACCTTATTCTGGAACTGCATGTCGGCTCGGCTACCGTATGCCTTAAAGCCTTTAAGGCATGCGTGCATGTCCCAGCCAACATGCAGTTGCAGGACAAGGATCTTGTTGAAGGGTGGTACTGCTGTCATGATACATCTTGCTCATGCTTGACATCACACTTACTCCAGCTGGGCCAGCAGGGGTCCAGAATGGTGTGACATGGAATCCTGCATGCATGTGCAAGCACTTCACCACTGAAATAAAGACTGCCGCTCCCCCTGACTCTAGTGTGGCAACTATGTGCAGATTTCAACCCACACCCACAAGTTGTATTATGGTGTCAGTTGTACCACTGGGATGTTTTACTACTGGCTGGGGGACCCAGTGACCCACTACCTGGACCCAGGTGGTAACCCTTAATCTAAATTTAAATTTCTACCAGCTGCTACAGCAAAGTTGGTGGCAGCATGTCCTTCGCTTCTACAACGCAGCGTTCGCACCAGCAGCACAGCAAGACAGCCCACTCATGGCGGTAGCCATAGCGGCCGACATGCAGCTCGCTGTCAGGCAGGGTGGAGGTCGCAATTGGCGCAGTGAATTTCTTGGTGCCTTGCTGGAGCTGGAGCTGGGATCAGCCGTCCCCAAACTGCATCAGACAACGACTCACCTACAGCCGCTATCTGTGAGAGAGGTGCTAGCGGTAGTTGATGCAGCATCGAGCGGGCGCAGCGGGATGCAGCTGGCAGAGGGGACCACAGAGTTCCTGCCACTGAACACAGGTCTGCGGCTGCCTACTGCACCTGCATGCTGGTTTCTCTCTATGGCAGGCGCTTCGTGCTGGTGCAGGCCAGGGGTCGCAGTAGCCGAAGGGAGTGTGCTTGCGTGCGCACGAACTCAAGGCTGCGGCTCGTCGCCGTCAGCATGGCTGACACTAGAGGACGGCACATGCAGCGGTCAGTGGCGTGACAGACGGTGCTTTAGTGATGCTGGGTGAGGGGAGATGGCGAGCATGTGGAGGACGCGTTGCATGCATGCTTTCAATGCCCCAGCAAGCAGGATCAATTTATGGAGCGGGGATGGGCGGGTCCTCCAAACCGTGCTAGAGACTTCTTCGAGTTGTACTGGGGCAGGCTTGAATGGGATGCCCTGGCTTTTGTAGACGACGAGGTAGATGTCGTTGAAGCGTAGACGTTTTCAGAGGCTGGACCTTCCTTTGTCTTCATGTTCCAGCCTTTTGTCTGTCCCTCCACTTTATTTCCCACTTTCCTCCTTTATTTGCTCCTGCCCACTTGTGTTTTGTTTTGTTCTTTCCTCCCAACCCCTGAGTGAGGCGCCCACGCAGCCGAGCCGTCTTGAGCAGGGCCCAGAGGTGTGCTTCGTTGACAAATTACTACCAGTACATAAAAGATTGTTTTGAGCCCCCAAACGCACCCATGCACATGTCCCAACAACATCTCTCGGCCCCATGCTGTGGCCATATTATCAACTTCTCATGAAGCTACCCGAAGCCTGGTCGACCCTACCGAACATAACTTCCCCTTCGTCTTCCTTTGCCCCCCTATATATTTTCTTTCCTTTTCCGCCCAACGGAACAGATGGGAACCCACGTGGCCATGCATTTTAGCAGGCCCCACAGGTGTGACATCATTAATCTGGCACCATGATGACTGTAGGGGGTAGCGGGATTGGGGACAACCAGGGGTAAGCCGTCCCTGCTTCCTCCGTTACTATAGGTGTCCGGGTGTTAAGTGAGGCGCGCCTTGAACCAGTTCTCAACCTTTTCCCTGTCCCCGCTACCCCTGCCTGATTAGGTCTGGCGCCAAATGGGTAGCACTGCAATGGCTATATGGTGCCGGAATACAAGGCCCCTGATCTTGTGTCCGCTCTTTATGCTACCGCAGATGTCCCAAGGCTAAGGGAGTTCTGCCAGATCGCACTGCCCAAATCTTGTCCTCGTCCTGCTTACCCTGCATAGGTTAGGTAGTCAATTGAGGGGTCCCTACGCCACACCTCTGGTCCTGGTGGATGCCTTCTTACACCAGGGCTTCGTGCCACACGTCTATCCCCTTTTATTGGGGGATAAGATTCAGGGTTTCCGTTTGTCTTGTGGGTGCGCCACCCAGCCCTTCGGGAAAACGTCTTGCTTTTACTCAAGGAAGGAAAGAGGGCAAGAGGAGACAGAGCCCCATGACAAAGAGGCCAGTCGTGGGGCTTTGAGCGGGCCCAGAGGTGTAACGTTATTGACAAAGAGGCCAGTCTTGCATGTTGCATCCTTGCAAGGTGGGGTTACCACGTGCCCTTGTTGCCTTGTCAGGCGTCAGATGCTATGTCTGATTCCACACTCCACAATCGGCCTGTATCCCACTGGAGGAATTGTATTGCTTTTCAGTCCCGGCTCGGTCGATTCATCTGCTGGATATATTCAGGGGCATAAGCCTCCTTCATCGTAAGCACAGAAGCCATTGTTATACTGAGGCATGTGGCTCAACATTTTAATAATTGTGCCGCTGAGGCTGAATCTGCGTTAGAATTGTGCAAATTTTACGCACCATGGTTGCAATGTAAACCATCAGATGGAAAGATTCTGGTGGCTGAAAGGAAAAGGATGTAACCAAGACTTAAGGTCAGTGAGAAAATAAATCCCGCATAAATCCTGCTAATAATACACGACATTTGCTCACTGGTACTCAAACTCTCATCATACCGGGCAAGGAATTTCCAGCAACAAAAAGCCCTAGTTCTAATGCGACGGACGGGCCAGCTGATCTCTACTCGGTCATCCTTAATAAGCGCCAAAACCAGACACAAAGCATGGTGGAAACGTGAAAATGTGGGAATAATGTGGAAACACAAATAACGATTCACAGCCATATAAACATATATCTGATATAGTGATCGATGATACTTGTTAACATTGAAGGAGCCGAACGGCAGATCGCCCACTCTCTCTTTCGCCGCAAGTCAGAAAACGGGAGTGCTGTTATCCACACTTCATGAGTATGTTTCAGCGTGCTTCAGCTACAATTCAGCTACATCATGGCCTATGGCCGATGGGCCCTGGTGCCCTGCTGCTCAAGCCACCGGCGGCCGTAGGCTGGTCAATGTTCGGTCCTAATTTGCCCAGTGGTGGACCCCCGGCGACATCCTTTAGGTGGTAGGACACGCACCAACATCATAAACTCAGGCACCCCTGTGTCATGCATTATTGCAAAGGGTTTCCCCAGATACCTGATATGATGCGCCAGATGTCATAAAGCTTCCCAGCAACTGAATGCTCAGTTTCATGTCACCTTCTACATCTGCTTCCAAGCACCCGCACAGTGCACCACCCTGACGGCTTCAGGCATAGCTCGGGTCAGGTCCCATGAAATGCAAGCTTCCGACACCCCCTGCCGGCTTCAGGCATAGCTCGGGTCGGGTACCATGCGATTCAAGCTTCCGACACCCCCTGCCAAGAGTGCCTTTTTCACCCACAGGATGAAAGTGTTTAGTGAGATGCTGTGCTTCTGCAGGCCCACAGACAGCTGCTGCCGGGCCTGCCACTGGTCAGCAACTGCCCCCGGGAAGCCACAGGAGGCAGCCGACAATGCCTCCGCCACGGATTCAACCAGCGGGATCAGGTCACTGGCGTTTGCCCCATCACCACAGGGGATCAACTCGAGAGCCTGCGCAGTGAAGGCGTGGGGTCAGTCCGGCATTTAGAGCCACACCGGAAGCAAAGCCTGTGCACTGGCAGAGACTCAGGGCAGCTGCTGGGGCGTATGATATGAAAATGTTTTCATATTTAAATTTCACGACATCCTCGTATGTGCTCGAGCAGCACCAATCTTCATTCTTCAACAAACATGCAGGCAAGCTTTGCCATGCTCACCTCTGGACCTCTTGCCTTGACCACCCACATGACGTCATGTAGAGGCCAAGCCCTGCTCAGCACCGAGGCAGTGGTGTCCACAAGCAAGATCGCTCCTCTGGCAGAAAGGGCAGCGGCGCGCACGCTGTGCATGTGGAGATCTGCCTTGGTCTCCAGCGCCTCATGGCGGCTGGCCGCGAAGCATTCTAGCCAGTAGGCAAGGGCTGGCTGCCCTTCTGCCGCATTCTGCTGGGAATGCAGAGTCAGGGCTTGAGCCACAGAGCAGTAGGTCGTTGTGTCTGCATCGAAGGAGACAACGTAGTCCGCGGCTCCTTTGAAACGAGAGTGGACGATCCCCGAGATCGACTGGAAAGCGCATTTAAAAGGACGGGATGCCACGTCTAGTATACTGTTAGTCAGCTGTGATACCGTCTCTTCGGGAGCAACGTGCCTGGCGACCTCGTTGATGAAGTCGATCGTGACGCCGCTGGGGTTTTGAGCGGAGCGCGGCCGCTGCACCGTCAAGTCCGGTACAGGGGTCAAGCAGGAGCTGCTTTCTCTCAACAGAGCCTGCCGGATGTGCAGATCCTTCAGACCTGACAGCATTGCTCTGTTGCATGACCTAGCCGAGAGATTAGCTCTCTTAAAGAAAGGGGCGCATTCGCTGTTGGCCAAGGCATACTCTCTATCCATTATATCTGAAGCGGTGAGGAGCTGCAATGTAAGATTAATAGGGAAAGGCCAAAGCGTGACTAGATGAATAGTTGAGTATTTACGGCCACTCACGAAACTCCTTTTAGTAGAAGTTGCCTGTCTCAAATTGTATGATTCCTTGCATGCAAAAATCGACTGAGATAAGGTGCTGAAGCAAGTGAAACGAGAGAAAACGCAGTTTATAAGAGTGCAGCTAGTGGTTACAGGTGGGTTAGAGCAATGCAGCATGCAAATTGCAAGTTCCACACGTACCGGAAGCGTCCATACTTTTCAGCAATACAATCTGCAATTACATCAAGGGCCTTTGCAAGGATCTATGCATGCACGGTATTATGTTTTGAATGCTTGGACTACCACACTGAGACTCGTATCATGTCTCATCATCAGGTGCTCGATTTTTCACGAAAATCAACCGCGATCGCAGTACCTACACGTACTCTCAAATTGTACCATTTAGTCTGCTCCGTGCACTCGAATACTCACCGAGCTTCGGCACCGACATGGGTTCTGGGGCCCGCTCGTGCTCGGACAAGGACAAGGACACAGACACTGGCGACGACTGGATTCAATACTTCCGCAGAAGTAGAGCTAGCTCGAGAGGTACCTGGTCACGCTTCTACATTGCATCTATTTCCTTGGTTCCTTGGAGTTCGTTGTATATCTTTCAATCTGGAGTGTGGGGGTCAACCTTGTCGTCACACATTACACATTTCCACATGTTAGCCATCACCTGCCGTGCTCCCAAGCAGGCCCGCAGCAGCAGGAGTGGAAGCATGAAGAAGATGGTCCTGTATTCTGATAACATCAGAGACCTTTTCTTGGGCATGAACAACCGCACTGTTTTGGCCGTGTCCATTCTGGTAGGTTGACGATTGCCAATGGCCACAACCATTGTTTATTTTGGGGTGCTTACCGGCGAGCTATATACCGGTAGCTGTACAGTAAAAGTAAGGTACATCTCTGCTTATGGCTGAAGGGGCCAGGTGCAGCAAGCGCTGCTTCTTGGGGCAGCAGACTCTAGCCGGCCACAGTCTGGTTCCCTTGAGCCCACCTGTGGCCGCCCATAGGCCTGCCGGGGCGGTCTGATGCATAGTTAAGTAAAAACAGGACATAGGACCAGCAGTCATCAAGGCCTTCCCTGATCCAACCATTTGATGCACCGCCTTGGCTCGAACAATCCATTAAAATTCCCCTGGTTTATTAGTTACAAAGGCCATCACTAGAGCGTGCCGTATGCACCAAATTATATCCGGGTTGAGGGGGGAAATACCCTATTGAGTGATAATCAAGGACCGCCATACCGGTAACCTATAGCAATCCAACCTGCCCTGCAGATGGAGGAGGGCGTGACCTACGAAAACTCGAGCATGCAAGCTTTGCATGACGGGCGCCACGCCGTGCTTGCCTTCTACACGGACGTCATCTCCAAGACCCCAGATGCATCTTGGTTCATAATCGATGAGATCAGTGCCTACGACAACGACCGAGTGTCTGTCTCTTGGTCAGTGGCTTAGTGCAGCTCTCTTGCCCTCTTTCAATGCAACGCTGAAGTACCGTAGATTTGATTTGCCTTCCCTCGGGTATGAAAACAAAATCTTTTAATGCGGCACTTCAGGCCAAATTATCCTCCAAAACTCTTCATTCCTGACTGAAAACTGGCGTTGAAAAAATCCACTAATTTAGTGGATAATTAGTATCTTCACGGATCCCTCAACCCCAAACAACGTTGATTATGAGGGAAGGCAAAGCAAATCTACAGTATCAGCATACCTCCCCTTGTCCAAAGGCTCCATTTCTGCTCCTCCTCAAGTCAAGGTCCAGGCCACACTGCCTCTCCTCCTTAGCTTCGCAGAGGCCTCGCACGTCTTGACTGTCCATGTGCCCTGGTTGATGGTCGCATGGATGCCCCACCTGCCTAACTATCCATGAAGTCTGGGCTGCTGGGTAGTGGGCACCTATCGACTAGATTTAGGTTCTGAGCACAGCTTATTAACCTCCCTCTCGTCCCCACCCGCCTGCCTGGGTATACCTCGCTCATTCTTGTTGTTCAACTCGGTAGCCAGACAGGCCTTGCTGAGGTACCGGTACTTCCTTTCTCTGGGAAGGATTGACCTGCCTCATCGTTCATCTTCACTCCCACTGCTTACCCCCCATCCAGGCATGTAGAGATCAACAGCCTAGAGCTGCCTTGGTCCCGGAGCAAGGGCATCTACACGTTTGGTCCCTCCGGGAAGATTGCTAGCATCTGGGAAAGTCCGGAGCTGCCAATCGCGATAGGCCTGCCGGCCCTGGCATTTGCCGCACCTGCTATCTCACTAGCATATCCGCTCCTCTCCGCTTTCAAGGATGCAGCCAGGTGAGCGCGAGTCTACCTGATGTAGGGGTGTCCACACCTCCCTTTCCACACACACCTGTCCACATCTCCCTGTCCACACCTCCCAGTCCACACCTCTCTGTCCATAACTACCTATGCACATTTCACTGTTCACAACTCCCTGTCCACACCTTCCTGTGAGGAGAGGCCTCCTGCCAGCCGCTTGGGACGTCAGTGAAATCCCGGATCATTTTTTCAAGGATTCCCCTGAGACAGCTCTGCCGTCCAGAACATGACACATCAAAACCTGGTCATCTTTCAGGACATGGAGCTGAAACACATAGAACTAGATTGTATTGATCCAAGTGCAATTAAGGGGTACTGTAAATGCGTTGTTTTTTCCCCTCATAATTTATGCTGTTTAGGGGGAAGGATACTTTCAAATAATGGTTGTGGAGTTGTTACGGTAACGGCGCGGATGTGGCTTCGGCCCAGGCTGCGCTGTTTCCTTAACCCTCACGCCCCCACGGGGCGTAGCTTTCTTTCTTTCTTTCTGTGTAGTTGTTCATTGTCGATGCTATAGAATGTAAGTCGAAATTTAGAGTTTGGTCGATTGTCACCCCTGTGGGCCGCCTTAAAATCAGGGGCTTATAATAAATAAATCATGCATAGCGGTAACCAAGGAAAGGTAATTCAAATACATGGGTACGATCAACCCGCATCATACCCTCGGGCATGTGCCCCACTGCCCATTTGCATCGCAGTATGAGCATGTGGATTTCTGACAAGACCAGCGCCGGCAGCCAGAACCAGGCATTCGACGGCTCGATAGGCGCCCAAGCTGCCGCCAGGAACCGGGCAGCAGCCAGTGGCAGCACCGCCAGCATGCCTGCTGCTGCCCAGGACTCTGCCCCTCCAACAGGTCTGGGTGGCAAGCCTGGAAGGGCAAGCGATTCCGCCGGTCCGGGCTCCTGGGATGGCGCTTTGTCTCCTGCCTCCTCCTGGGTGGCTGCCGGTGCCGAGCCGCCTGAGCCGCGCTGCGAGGGTGCTACAGCGGGGACCTGGTCGCAGCAGCTTTCGCAACTCGAAGACCGGACAGCTTCCTTGGAAGAGCAGGTGTTATCATTTGTTTGAACATTTTCTTCGGGGGTAGACGAGGGGGATGAAACGCCCCCAACTCATGTATGAAAAGGCTTTTTCCTGTACATAGATGAGAGATTGGTACTTGTTTGTTGAGGAGGACTGAGGAGGGGCAGGTTGAAAGTGGGGGGTCAGGTTGAATTGTTGAGGGGGGCTGTGAGGGGTGAGGAGTGCAGACAGGGTGTGAGGGGGTGAGGAGTGCAGACAGGGGTCGAGGAGGGGGGCTGCCATATGGGGTCTAGTGTATATAGCTTGAGATGTACAGATTGCCCGACCGGACAGATGGTGCGGTAAGCCAACATGATGTCGTGCATTGCTGCGGCTCGGAGCCGCTCTTTTCAACTGTTAGCGTGACAACGACAGCAGGCCTTCACGTTTTGGTCCCCATTGGCCATCCAGCTGCCAGCGTAGCTGCTCTGGCGAACAATAGATGAAACGTGCCACCAGTCAAAGCAGCGGGGGCCAGCAGGTGCAAGCCTCCTGGGTCCACAAGTGTGCCTCTTTCTGAGCATGCTGCCCTCCGTAGAGGAGGTTTTCATGGCAAAAACGGCAGATTTGATATTCTCTGCATAACACAAGGGTGCGCGCCTGTTGCGATGATACCTTCACTCAACCCCTGGGGTTCACCTCGCCTACCTGCTGCGTCGTCAGGTGACGATCCTCAGGAGCGTGCCGGACCAGCAGGTCGCCGCCGCCATGGAGGTGCCCTGCCTGCGCGCCAGTGCTGCAACAGCAGCGACAGAAAATGAGCGCCTGCTGGCCAGCCTGTGCGCCAGTGCTGCGGCAGCGGCAAGACAAAACGAGCGCTTGCTGGCCAGCTTGGCTCAGTCCCAGGTGGGCTACCTGCTACCTGCCCTCGGTGACCTCATTGGTTCTGTTTTCCGATTTATGACTTGCTTGTCTATGAGCTAGGGGTCACTGTGACCTGCCTGCTACCTGACCTTGTTGCCGCCATCCATTCAGCAATCTTGCTTCCCTGCATTCCTCAAGGCGTGTCAAGGCACTGGGGTTTCGCACTGTGTTTTGCACTGGGGTAAACCCTGGGTTCAGCAGTGAAGTTCAGCACTGTTTAGCAGCATGTCTCTTTGACACCAAGGCAATGATGACAGCGAAGGAAATGGGCGGAATGGGAGGGAGCGGAAACAAGGGGAATTCATCCTTTTAGGAGGAGGAGATTGATAGTTTGATACAGAAGTGCTTGTGTTGCTGAGCTGGGAATGAGTGTTTTGCACATTATGGTATTACACGTTTGCACACCTGACCCTCTCTTGCCAGGACGAGCTGAGCGCGCTCCAGCGAGGGGCCCTCGTTACCCGGTCCGACAACGGAACAGAGCAGGGGGTATCGGGCCTGGAGGCCAAGCTGAGTGCAGCAGGTCTGGAGCTGGAGGCGGTGCGGGCTGACAAGGCTCGGCTCTCTGAAGACTTCGCGCAGTTGTGGAGGGAGAGGGATGAGCTGAAAGACAGGAATATCGGGCTTCTGACTCGGCTGGAGGAAGCTGCGGTGAGTCCAGGCAAGAGGGGGGGACCACGGTGTGCCCTTTACAAGGGACTTGTTTTGTCTTGTTGGTAGTAAGAGTCTCATCAGCATCGCAGCGGAAAGTATCACTGCTCACGAAGTAATAGCTCATGTGTGAAGGGAGGGGGGCCCTTGCAGGCCAGGCACCATATGCGGGTTGTGTGGCAGGTGTGAAGGCAGGCCTGCCATGTGTGAAGTTTGGGACACAGAGGGATAGACACAGATTGCTGCAGAGCTAAGAAACAGACGCCCTCACCCTTCTTCCACCCAGCCCTCCTGAGGTGTCGTAGAGAAGCCGCCCTCTCATGCAGCCCTTGCTTGAGGTTCCCTTTGGGCCGGCACCTAAGTGACCTGACCTCTGTGTTGTCACCAGGTGACGGATTTCTTTTCTGTCCAGATGAGGTAATGGATAGTGGTCATGTCTGTAAAGTTTTCTTCTCATTCCAGATGAGGTAATGGCAGTGGAAATGATGGGGATCATGGCAGTGGGTATGAGGGTAAAACCTGTAGTAGAAATGATGGTTTAAATGGCATTGAACATGAAAGTGAACTTGGTACTGAACATGAAATTAAAAAGGTACAGGGGATAATACCTACTGTATACATGGTAGTGGACGGGGCAGCGGACATGGTTGTGAAGATTGCAGTGGTCATGCTGCAGGCCCTCCCCTCGGAGCTCGATGCCGTGCAGAACGTTGCCTCGACGAGGGAGCTGAGCCTGGTGCCCGCGCTCCACGACAGCGAACGTGACAATGAGCATGGCAGCAAACACGACCATATACATGGCCGTGACCATGGCCGTGAACATGACAGTGATCTGGCTATCTCACTGTCTGCTGCCACGACGAGGGAGCTGATCTTGGCGTCCTCCCTCCATGACGCGTCCATGAGAGTTGCTGCGCTGGTGACGGAGTTGGGGGAAGCCACCGCAAGCCGGCAGGACTGGTTCAGTAGCCTGGCAGAGGGGCACGCCACGGTGCAGGGCCTCCTGACCACGATGGCTGAGGCGGCCGCCATGGCTGAGGCGAGATATAACGTGAGGCAGGAGGCGTGGGAAAGGAGGATGGGGGACCTGGGAAGGCAGTTGTCGGACGGTTATGCACGGGAGTGCGGCTTGGAGGCGGAGCTGGAGAGCGCGAGGAGCAGGGAGAAGGGCTGGCGCAGGGAGCAGGTCTTGGCGGCTGAGCTGGAGAACGCCTGGCGCCGGGAGCAGGGCCTAGTTGTGGAGCTAGGGATTGCGAGCAAGCGGGCGGCCGGCGCGCTGCCTGATGCCGGGCAGGAAGAGGCCTCCGGTGTGAGGGAGGTGCGGGCCGCGGGTGCGGAGGCCGAGGATGAGGCACTGAGGGCGCAGATCATGAGCCTGAAGGTGAGAGGCAAGGGGGAGATAGCTGGATAGGGGGCTGGCTTACTCTTTCCCATTTGTCTCCCCAGTATCTCTGATGACATACTGGTAATGGTATATATTTTGGAAGCTAAGCTTGCCTTGGTATTGACGGCGCGATGACGATCTGGCCATGCCTGATATTCACCGAGCAGTCTTGACTGGCATTGCGCATGGATGACGGGTATGGTACTATGGTCTCCAAAGTTAACTGCTAACCTTTTCCACTGTTTTGACCTTCAGGTGTGTCCTCCTCTCATTGGCCCGCAGAGCCAAGTTATATCTGTACCCTAAACCGTAACCCTAAGCGAGGATTTAGGGTTCACTGTATATCTTCCTCTGACCCGCCCACAGAGCCAAATTCAGGGTTCAGGGTAAACCGCATTCCTCCCCTCACTGCCCACAGAGCCAAGTTGAGGGTGCCCTTGCCGCCAAAGCGGAAGCTGAGGAGCAGCTGCGGCAGTTGCAGGAAAGATATGGCAAGATGGAGAGTATCACGAGGGACATCTGGGTGAGCAGGCCTTGATGGCTTCAGGGCCATTGCGAAAGCGCAGTGCTGCTAAGCTGTGAAGCTTTGGATTTGAGGCCATCGTCGGTCATTCACACATATTGCGCTGTCCGTGTCTTGTGCCAACCGTTATGCAGCATTGCAGCCAATCCTAGAATCTGGCCTGCCTTGAATCTGGCCTGCCTTGTGACTGTGTTATTTTCCAGATAGACCATTTTAAGCAAGATGCTGGGCTTCCACTACTGAGCTGATTGGGACCTACTCAGCACCAGCCTATGGCTGGGGGTCAAAGCAGCAGGGCTTGCTGCACCTGAGGCCCCCACAGCCACAGGCAATGATGTAGCTGAATTGTAGCTGAAGCAACCTGGAACAAACCGGGAAAGAAAGAGAAAACTGAAACAAGCCGTGGTTCCTCCACAGGCCGCCCAAGAGACCAACGACCTGGAGCTGAGCCAGCAGGAGTCGTCTGTCAATGAGTTGTCTGCAGCGCTCGAGGAGCAAGAAGAGATAGCAGCCCGCTACCGGGACCGCATCAAGGAGCTGGTCGCTGACAAGGAGAAGCTGGAAGCAGAGGCAGCCGGGCACCAGGAACGGAACAAGGAGCTGTCTGTAGCACTTGAGGAGCAGGTACAGAGGGCCACCCATTACCAGGCCCGCATCTAGGAGCTTATCTCGGACAAAGAGAAGTAGGAGCGAGGGGTGAATTCTACTCTGCATGCTGAGCAGGAGCGAATGGTGAATTCGACTCTGCATGCTGAGCGGGAGCAGGCTGCGCTCCTGATGGCGCTCAACAAGGGCGCTGCGGCTGCTGTGCCTTTGCCCGCTGAGGACGCAGCGTCAAGGCCCGCTGGCAAAGGGAGGGCTCTTGCAGGGGATGGCTCGCCGTCTGCCTCAGAGGGCTCTCCCGCGTCCTTGGGAGTGCCGTCATCATCCACGGCTGCAGCGCCCCTGCCCCTGGACGGAGCGGTTCATCAGCCGGCTCCGAAGCCTGGCAAGCGGGTATCCCCTCAGCCACGGCCTGCTTCCCCGGGCGCAACGCAGGCACGTGGCTCGTCGAAAAGCAGCAAACGGCGTGCATCCAAGGGTCGCTGACAGCGGACTGTGCAGATAGGCGCTACATATTAACATATCTATATTTTTTTCTCTCGAGAGCTGGAGGGCTGCATCACGCTTGAGGTGGAGCAGACATTTGGTTATTACCTGCTGTCCTGAGCTTACATGTTGTCACTTAGTAACGACTTCACACCTCTGGGCCCTGCTCAATAGGCTCCAGTTTTTTGGTGAGTGGTATAACACTATCAGCTACATTTCAGCTACAGTGGCCCCCGGCCACGAGCCCCTGGTTCGGTCAGCCCTGCTGCTTGGACCACCGGCCGGAGGCCTGTCCAGGTTTGGTGGGACTCGGCCCAGGGGTGGTCACGGGGCGGCACAACAAAGGTGGTTCAGTACCCACTAAAATAAACACTGATAGGCTCCGCCGCATGGGCGTCCAGCCCTGAGATAGTTTCCTGCCACAAATCCGATGTACCTTCACGTCATATTCTGGTTTGCGCCCGCTGTCCCACGTCATGCAGTGCTCGAATCAGCTTGCAGGCACTGTTCCATCCTTCCAATGTATCCCTGCATTACTAAAACCGGTAATCCACACACTTTCACACCGCACAGTGGTTGCATGTGAGTGGACATTCTAGGGGTGGGCACCGGCCTTTGTCACATACCTCATGTACATCAAATTCGCTCATGCCCCCTCAAACGGGTGGGGGGAATGGCTGCGCCATGGTAGCTGAAAGTGAGCTCAATAGCTCATCCCCTAGAAGCCCAACCTGGCTGAGCGTTGAGCAGGGCCAGTGGGTAAGCACCATCCCAAACATACATCAAATTTGAGGCTTCTAGGTATTACAAAAACGAGATCGCATAGGTGACATGACATAAGCTTGTTCTAAGAAATCAACGCGTAAAAGAGGGGTGACCTAGTCTTACAATTAGTTGACTCATTCAATCTGCTCTCTGTCATAAGTAAAGCGGTTCAATTCTTACCTTGGCCTCGCAGATATAGACCACAATCAACAACATGCCGCACAAGACTAATAAATTAAGGAGCGACTTGAGGCCCCATGAGGCCATGACAGAGCTGTGTCTGGTGCCAAGGCTTTCCGTGTGCTGGCAAACTGCTGCCTGCATCGGTACCATTATTTAAAATTTCAACTGTCCACCATTAATACAGCCTGCCGACAAACTTGGTTCTCGGATAAATTCCTTCCATTTCTTTCCACTGGACCAGCAGCAGGTCCGCGATGCGCAGGTGGTACAGGATCTTGCCTGACAGTGAAAGCGTGCGCGTGCGGGCGATGCTCTCCACATAGATGATCTTGACCGGGAGAGTGGAGATCAACCTGTTTAGCCAGGGAGAGGGAGAGAAAGGGTGTGGGGCAGTGCTTCTTTTTGTGGGCACCAGACCAACCATAGGCGGTGGCCGGGCGGCCACCACTGCGCCAGTTGGGACAAAATCTTGACCAACCTACGGCCGGTGGCCCGAGCAGCAGGACTTTCTGCCCCAGGCCCCCACGGCCGTAGGCCGTGATGTAGCTGAATTGTAGCTGAATTGTAGCTGAAGCGCGCTCAAAGAAACACTGGTGTGGGGAGGTGAAGGACATGGGAAAGAGGGGCCTGCCTGCTCTGAGCTGGAGGGGGAAGGAGAGCATGATCAAGGGCATGGGTGAACAGGGCTTGCCTGCTTCCAAGTATGACCTACAGGGCCTGCCTGTTTGAAAACATGGCATACAGACACAATGTGGCACTGCAGATTGAACACAGATGCAATGACACATTATGGGAGCAGGGACGGACGGACATCAAGATGGACATACATCAAGCAGGTTCGTCCCACCTGAAAACCGCGGCTGCGAAGCAGACTGGAATGCATGTCCCAGGGCCATTCGCCACAACCTGCGTCAGCACACAGACAAACACGACAGGTTGAGGACGAAAATTCAAACAATGGACTCGTCACGAGCAGAAAGAAGGTATCACTGGCATGATCATTTGCAGGAATACTTGCAAAATTGCTTGAATGAACAATCATCAGAATCAATAGCAAAATCACGAACAGATTCAGCAGAATCACAGGCAGGAGGCCAGAAAGCTGATAGCTGCCATGGAGCAAGCACACAATAATTTGACGACCACAAGCACACTACGGCACTTCTCTTCAGCTTCGCAGCAAGGACCTACCACTTCAGGCCAGACCTTCCCAACCAGGGCCAGCGACGCTAGGAAGGACTGAAGGGTGGTCCAGATGGATGTAATGTACGACTGGCCGACTTCGCGGCTTCGAGGGATTTCAAACAACTCCCAAGGCTTGGTTTCCTTGGCGCTGGTGCAGGGTCCGCCTGCCACCTCCTTGGCCTTGGCCTGGGTCAGCACAGGGCAGGGGAATTAACATCATAAGATGGCAGCTATCATGGCATAAGACAACTTTCCTTAGTCAACAGCTCATGCAATACAGGTACACCCTGTCTTGCACAATCCAAGGCATAGGAGTGCCAAGTGGGGGCATGGAGAGGCAAACGGAGGGCCACCGCATGACATTCTAGTGACTTGGTCAGAAACTTAAGATCTCTTGCAGGATGTCATAAATTCATTATGAGCCATCCTGCACAATCAGATAAAAGGCATTTGAGCACCGAGTGTGTGCACAGAAAAACACACACCTTGTTTTCTTGCACTGTTTTTTCAAATTCGGCGACCTTCCTTCCACTCATGCTGTCAGTCTCAGCCACTGCATACACCCTAGGGGTATACCTGGGCGGAAACAAGGGCAGTGTTATTTTTAGTGCACTCCAACATTTCTGCTACACCTCAGCTACGCCTTGACCAGCGGCCGAAGGGTCCTGGTGCAGCATGCCCCGTTGCTAGGGCCGCCGTCCAGAGGCCTATTCATTTTTGATCCCCAGGGGCCTTCCAGCAACCCTTAAAGTTGGCCTGGCCTGCACTACAAATAGGTATCGCTCGCTTGCAGTTCACTGCCCGTAGGAAGAAAGTATTTGAATAGCATCGGAACAAGTATTCTGCGTTGCTGCCTAGCTCCAGACTGTGCCTTGCAGGCATGGCATAGCACTTGGACCAGTATAATCATGGACCTGTGCATGCATACTCAGACATGCGAGCATGCACTCACCTGTCCATGTCCAGAGACTCCATCAGCTTCATAATTTCTGCTGTGTGACCTCCTACAAGTGTGATTAATATTTATTTAACCTGTGGCAACATGGCGCACTTCATGCTTGTGCACAGCCGTACAGCACATAGTGCATGGATGAAGCTCAGTCACGTGGATGACGCCCGGTCACATGGACGTAAAGCTCGAGGCATTACCAGATCCTAGGACGACCAGCGTCTTGGCGGTTTTAAGCTGCTCAAATTTCCTCCTCCCAGCGAATTTGAAAAAGAGGATGACAGCAACGATCTCCACAGTGACTGTCAGGACGAAAATGGCAAGAATCCACCAGAACCAGGAAAGCGCAATTCTCCGTGTTTCGGGGTCATCAGGAATGAGATCATCATCATCACTAAATATCCCTGCTTCTGCGTTAATCTTCATCGAGCTGGGAGTTAGTGACAATTGGAATAGCCTGCCACACCGCACAAGGTCGTAAACGCAGTTCCGCTAGTAATGCAGCGCCAGCCGAACCATGCAAGTAACATGTGGCAAACTGCTGGCACATCTCTTCTGCATGTGATTTCGCAGCCAGGGTAGAGCCAGGGTTCATGCAAGGAAGCTCACAAGCTCAGCGTTCACGTACGGGAGGGACCAAGGGGGGGGCATTTAGGTAATCAGGTCCCTTGCCCAGCAACAGCGCAAGGCTACAACAATGCAAAAGGCTTGCGTATGAAGCCATCTGTCACTGCTGTCATACACTACTCACTAAATGGCTGACCCCACGGTGAGTTAACCAAAACTTTATGTTCTGCAGTGAGGAGCGTCTGCGAGAAGTAAATCAGTGTTGATCGACATCAAATGAATTGCAACTCTACTTGTGCTGACGTCCAAGACGCAATAACTTGACGAAACGTGTGTGCTGTTTTCCCGCCACTTTCCTGTCACAGCTAGTTGCCAGAGAAGCTTCAAATGCCGTAGCTGTCGACAGCAACTGGTAGGCATTTTGGAATATCGTGATGACTTCCAGTTATTTCTCTAAACCATTATTTATTTCCACACCATCGACATGGCATTGTGCCATTGTGTGGGCTTGGCTGGCAATGATGATACCAGTTCGGCTACCCCAAGTGCACCTCGTCGTCCACACCGTCATGAGATACTTTTGCACGTTTCAGCTATATTGCGGCATGGGGACCTCATGCGACAAGCCCTACTGCTTGGGCCACCAGCCGCGGGCCAGATGTTGTCCCCATGCATCATAGCCCAACGGTGGCCGTCCGGAGGACACCCCCAAACTCTGCTGCGCTCTCAAGACAACACTGTCCAGGATCAATCATGTCCTCTGCTCCCATGCAGGCGTCATCGTGTTAAGAGTGAAGTCGATGCAGGAAAGCTGTGGCAATCCAGATGGGGGTATCTCGGCGACGTGCATGTCATGGACAGCGTAGACCGCTTCCGGAGTGAGCATGCCCTGGACACAAGCACAACCAGCCTCGGTCTCAAATTGACTCGGAGGAGGCAGGCAGCCTCTATGGATTCCGTGGATGCCTTTGTGCATCAGTACCTCCTTAAAACAGCTAGTGGCCCATCCCTCCGGTGAGCATGGAGGCTTTGGGCAAGTTGTGTGACACATATGTTGTCAAGATGTCTACGCCTCCGCCCTATAGTCTGTTTCATAAGGGCCTGGCTGTGCATACCTGTGGGGGCTATGGGCCATGACAGAATTCGGGGGCATGCTTTCAGATGGTACAAGATGGTATGCCAAGCCTATTTGAGCTCCTGACTTGTTTATGAATTGGAGCATGCAAACCATCCTTGTTTATTTTAGTGTGCACCAGACAACTTGGGGGGGGGAGTGACTCGGCAGACAGGGAGCTAACCTTGATCGGCCGATCCTTCGCCCGGTGGCTTAGGCACCAGGGCTGGCTTCACCAAGCCCTCTTGGCCACAGCCCACAGGCTGCGTTGTGACTGGAGTGTAGATGAACTGTAGCTGAATCTTGCTGAATTAGACTATGCAACTCATCATCAGGTGCTACCCAAAGGCTGAATTTCAAGTGCCTCATCTGACATCGCACCAAGTAGGATGGGGGAAAAGCCTTGAGGTAAGCGTGGGTGCAATCATGCGGCTCAACGTTGCAGACTGTGTTTGGGGACCCTTGCATACTGTCTCCTGCAGATCCTCTCAGAGGTCTTCTACGAAGCATCTCTTGCATACTATCTTGTGTGGACTAAGTCCTGCACGCTATCTCCTGCAGATTCTCTCAAACTTGTTTGATTAAGAGTCTCATGCATACTGACTCGATCTGACTCTGTCAAGAGTTGTTCGACAAAGTATCTCTTGCATACTATCTCTTGCAGGCTCTATCTGAGTATTTTTTTAAAGCATCTCATGCAGACTGCATCAGAGTTGACGATTATTCCGGCTCGCTCTGCCTGACCCTTCCTTAAAAGGCTGTGGTTGGTCATGTTCTTCTTTAGCATCAAGAACTATTTATTGCACGTTCTATGGTTTTGATGATGATAACGAAAGGTTGCTCTGAAGGAGCGCAGCCCTTTTCCGGCCCGCAGCTGCACGCCTGAAGCATTGCAACCTGCTCCTGTCCCGCAGCGATTTGGTCCATTGTCTCTGCCGATGCGTTGATGAATGATAAGCCAGGCAAGAGGTCGCAAAGCAACTAGTTTCCTTAGCCAAAAAAATTGGGTGGGGTGGGGCCTATCATGGTAGATACCCTAGTAGATACTGACGTCCATTTTCATGTCCTAGGGAAAAACTGCGGGGTCACTTAGCAACTGGGTTTCAGATAAACATACCACCATGCTACAGTTGTCCGGATGTGCGATTATTGGGCTCTGCCAATGATTGCCATTTAAGTTAAGAAGCGATAGGAGGTGAGGGTGGATTTTTTTTCTCCCTTCTGAAGCAGAGCAGGATGGGGAGGGTGGGTGGTAAGTTCATGATTTGAGAGTAACAACTAATGTGTGTGTGTTAGCCTTCTTGCCACGTACTGTTTCTTTATGGTGATTTGTTTGTAGGTAAATGGTGATCGTAGGGGGTGGTACAAGGTGCTTTGATTGACGTGCATCGGTGTTGTGTGTGCATGGTGTGGTAAATATGTTAGTGACGTCATAAACCTCAAGGCCCCTCTTGAAATTTGAAAAAGGCGCCATCGCGTTGGCGCTTAAGTGTTGGGTTGGGTTTGTAGGTGTGTTATAGCAATCATGTACGAAGTGTCAACACTTTATCACTGATGCCTACCTTAGTACATGTGCGGACAGATGTCATAGGTGTGCATATGTTATCCTTGTCTCGTAACGTGTTGGTTGTAACTCAGCCTAGAGCACCCTCTCTGTCTCCCACTCATTCCTTCATTGGGGATGGGCAATCCAGCTTTTATCTTCCAGGGCTGAGCTCTCAATTATAAGGCGTGCAACGAGGACGCATTTTATGAAGCGTTTGTGTTTCCTAAATAAAACCAGTGACGTTTGCTGTGTGGCCAGAGAGCTGTACTCTACAGGAAGTTCACACAGTGCAGCCAGAGAGTGCGGGAGAAACATTTGCATGTATTTTCGGAATTATTTTCATACCATCGCTTTGATTCAGCATCACTACAATACAGGAAGGGGCAGAGAATGGAGCAATTATGACAACTTTCTACAAATTATCGGTAATTAATGACTCATGGGGACCGTCATGTTCCAGTCAAACCATAGTGTTACCAAGTAAGGGCGGGACAGTAATGTTATCACCTAGGTCGCAATTTTGATGCTACAAATTGGCTACAACATCAACACGATAAAAGTGCCGTGCGTGGACGTAGTGCAACGGCCAAGCTAAGGTCTAATTATGCAAACCAAGGGGGGTGCATGTTTCTACTCTAAACATGAGCACATGCCTCAGTCTCATCCGTGATTGACTGGTGCATGTATCTATCCTTTGTGGTTCTAGCTAGCTTGCATTCAGACTCTGGTGTCAATGCACCCTATCATCGGGAACACCTCATCTAGTTGGATCTCCATTGGGGAAATACGAAGTGGCGGAGTTGACCGCGGAATCACGCAAGATGGTGGGCGTTTGCAGCACAAAGGTCTTGAAGTTGCTGGTGCGAGAAACAATGTGCACCTCAGTCGATTTAGAGCTGCCAAAGTATTTGATGCCGTGCAGGTTGTCCTGAGGACCTAGGTGGAAGTTGAAGACATAGGGGCTGGTCGCAGAAAAGGCAGTTGCCACGCTCAAGGTGATGGTTTGGTAGTTGCTGGCGGCAGACAGGATGTGCACCTCCACCATGCCGCTCGCTCCCTGGTACTTCACTAGGTACAAGTCGTTGTTGGAGGCAATGAGGAACTGGAAGGCAGAAGAGGTGTACCAGGGGTCGGTGAGCTTCAAGATGGAGGAGGGCATGCCGATGCCGACTTCAATGGAGTGGCGTTGGTAGTTACTGGCGCTGGTGAGGACGTGCAACTCGGGGTGTCCAGTCCCTGTCCAGCCGCCGATCAAGAAATAATACAGGTCGTTGTTGCTGCCTAGCGCAAACTTGGTGGTGCGCGGGTCCCTCATGAAGGGAAGGGGTTGGGTGAGGGTGAAGGTTTGGTACTTGCTGCTAATGCTGAGCCTGTGCAACTCGGTTTTGCCGCTGGCACCCGAGTACTTGACAACGTACAGGTCACCCCCGTTGGCAATGAGGTATGTGAAAGCTGAGGAAGTGTACCAGAAACTGGAGAGTGAGAAATAAGACTGAGCGCTTGCAAGGCCGTACGCCTCCTGGTAGGTCTGGTAGTTGTTGTCGCTGCGGAGGATCCATATCTCCACCTTGGTTGTGATGGTGTTTGCAGTCTTGATGTAGATAAGGTCAGCACTCTTGCCTGCGCAAAGGTAAATACAAGGAGCATGTGAAGTGACACTGGGGGAATACAGGAAAAGGGAGATATTGAGTAGGGCATGAGTGCATGAATATATAAATATCCGTTTTCAATCGCTCGAATGTGCTTAGGTGCTGAAGTTGTGTGATGCTGACCACAAAAACCGCACGAGGTCTGGCACAGATCTTTTCCTATAGCTCGGCCAGCAACACTCCACTTGGGATCACAGTATCCGACGTTGGCCCATCCAGGACAGTTGGAGTACACATCTGGCGTACAACCTGCCAGTGAGCACATACCGGTATTCCGGGGAGGGAGATTTGGTTTAGTAATGGACAATCTTTGAAAGTATCAGCAGAGCCAATAGGAACAGAGCTTGGCCGTAAGTATGATCAAGCAACGTAGTGTGTGACCCTCGGCTGTCTATACACTAGAAGATTGCAACACGACTAAGGGTCGGTCACACTCGCTGTTTTGGGCGTGCGGTGACGGGCAGCTCAATCAATAGGTTGTGTGTTGGCATGAACATCAGGCATGCCATCATTGATGATGGATAGAGAGGCTGCATGGCGTGACGGCAGATGATGTCATACCTAGCAGGCTCCGGCGCGTCCCATTGGTTTTGTCTGCAGCCGGTCCGTTTGAAACTGGGAGGTCGTTGCTGAAAGGCAACAGTACAGTGGGCATCGGCAGCTCGGGCGTGGAAGAGGGCTCATCAGTAGAATTGGCAGTTCTCAGCTTGCGTGCTCCTGCACACATGTAAACCAGAGGATTATGTTGGCACAACAGATCAGGATTCAGCTACAATTCAGCTATATCATGGATTCATGGCCTATGGGCCAAGCTTAGTGTCTGACCGATGAGGAGGCCCTTGACTAAAAGGATTAGCCTCGGCGGGTGGCTCTGAAGTTTTTCAACCAACACTGAAGGATGGATATGCCGTGAATCAGTTGGGAGTGGGTTGGTTGAGTTATCAGTCATGCATGCCATCATGGATGATAGATAGAGAGGCTGCATGCGGTAGAGTGACGGCATAAGGTCGGCTGGTCGCATACCTAGCAGGCTCCTGACCGTCTCATTGGTTATGTCCGCTGCCAGGTCATCATTTGAAATCGGAAGCTCATTGCTGAAAGGCAGAAGATCCGAGGACGTTGGCGGCTCGGACGGAGAGAAGGGCTCGGTGGAATTGGCAGCAGCAGTAGTGGTCAGCACGCGTGCTCCTGCACACATGCACACCAGAAGATTATGTTGGCAGCAGTGCTTACGGTATGTTCCGATGATTCAGCGGCAATTCAGCTATATGACAGCCACGGGGATTGGGGACGTGGCTGTGGACCAGGAGCACTGATGAGCCTACCCTTCCTTAATGCTGCTTGGCCTACATGTCAAGGTTTAAACATTTGAATACATGATCCTCATGGGTCCAGTGAAGGAAGCACAGCAGCCTGCCAAACTTAGCCCGGTATGCACAGCAAAACGAACACTTTATGCTATGTTGGACGAGCTTGTGCTCACGTCATCTGCTGTTACGGACGGGCTTCATTACTCGAAGACAGGCATCATGGAATGCGGCACACAGAAGTCAAGGTGCATGCATAGGATCATCAAGCCACGTATTTATAATTTTAGTGACGGTGGGCAAGATCAATAGAGGAGGAAATCAGACGTTTAGGAGGGCACGAATGCACGATGGATCTGACCTACCGTACACTTGAGAGCCAGACAAGGTGATGACGATGAGGATCGACACCATGAAGGCATACACATATCGGTGGGAAGGCGTCATCGAGTCGAAGTGCTGAATATTGATGTCGTTAAATCACCAGCCATACCTCCCCTTTTATTGAGACAGGATGCCTGTTTTTTGCTCCCGGACTCCAGTCCCGTATTCGAAAGGCAGCTGCTGACTCTCCTCGCCGGGCCCGGGGTCGGTGCAGCCCGGACCAACTTACTACTTGCCCTGTCTGGCGCATGTTCAGCTGCAACATGGGAATGTGCTAGATGGGTGAGAGCAGGGATTGAGCAGGGTGAGAGGGCGTTGATCAACTTGGATGGGATTATCGTCAGCTTGTTGGAACGGCATTCTTGCGGATACAGCTCTTTGCCACTTTCCAGCAGGTACGCCTCTTTGAAACTTGCATAACACATGTGTACTGGCCACAAATCCATGTCGAGCCAGACGGAGCATGAGACCTTCGCCGAAAAACAGCATGCGGACACTCATGCCAGTGACAACGGCATTGTTCATCGAAGGCAGACAATCCTTTAGGGGGGAAAGCACTAGGATGAAGCTTGGATGTTCAGGGCTCTGTTTGGGAGCCACCCAAGTGACGCAACTGTGGCAAAAAATCGGCAGCCTACCCGGCAGTGGTAAGATTTTGCGGCCTGAGCATCTCTAAGCAAGAGGTGCCTAAGCAGGGCACTTTGGACCAGTAGACTGAAGCAGCATGCCAGTATGTATGCATGCGAAAACAAATACTTGGAATGCAACATGCATGCACGCAACATGTACCCGCAATGAAAAAACATAACAGTAACATTTTGCACCGCAATTGAAGCACCATGCCATGGACAAAGTGAGATCTCTTCGAAGATACATTCGAAGCGCACAGTTGTGCTGATTGCAACTGACCTCTCTGGCCCTCTCCCCGTTCAAAATTCGTATTTCTGACTGAGAAATTAAGGTTTGACTAGGTTTCGCAGGCAGGGGGGGGGGGGCGGTGTCAGCCAGGGATCGTTAAACATTTTTACGATGATGGGGGTCAAGCTTCTTTTTCCCTCTACCCCTCGATGTAGACACAAATACCCGTAATTTACTACTCTTGCAGAATTGCAGATCGTTATAATCCAGGCAAACCACAGTGTAACTAAGTAATGGGACGATTATTTTCTCACCGAGGTCACAGTTTTGTATGCCATGACTTGGCTATACATCATAAACAGAAGAAAAGGGGTTAACAATGAAAACATATATAATGTGGGCGTAAAGTGCATTGGTCAAGCTAAGGACTGAGGCATGTTGCAACTTGCAACACATGCCTCAGTCTCATCAGGGATTGAGAGCAGCAGAAGATTAAGACCCCCCCCCCCCCTACCTCCCCCTGAGTGGTGCATGTTTATATTTTTCGCGGTTCCAGCTCACCCAAATTCAGATTCTTGTGGCGACGCATCATATGATCTCGAATATCTCACGTAGTTGGATTTCCATTGGGGAAATACGAATTGGAGGAGTTGACGTTAGAGCCAGCCAAGATGGTGGGCGTTTGCAACAAAAATGTCTTGAAGTTGCTGGCGCGAGCAAATATGTGCACCTCGGTTGATTTTAAGTTGCCAGAGTAATTGATCTCTTGCCGCTTGGTCCCCCCATAAACTCCTCAGCATGTAAGCAGTCGTGATGGTTTGAATAAACAAAACTTAATAAAATACAGATGTTCCCTTAACCCCTAAACCTTTAACTCTAACCCCTAAACCAGAGTCCAGCCACTCCCCTAGCATACCCCATCCCCCAAGGAGCCAACGCAACTGTTACTTGCGGCACGCCAGGCTGTGCATGGTAGCTGGGATTGAGTCATTCCCTACCAGCCCCACACGGCCGAGCTTTAAGCAGGGCCCAGCGGGTATGCACCGTTATAAACTGTCACTTGCGGCACACGTCAGCTACCATGAAGCGATGCCCCAGATTATGGCCAAGGGGTCATGGTGCCTACCCAGTTTTGCAGGCCGCCAGACGCCAGGCAAGGTTTTATCCCATTTGGCCCAGTGGATCCCGCCTGCTGGCAACTACAAGCTGACACACACACGGTCATTATTTCGTTCATGAATTTGTCCAGGTCCTTCAGCAGAGCTTCGGAAAACGGGCACTGGTAAACACCGTATGATTTCAAGCCCAGGCAGGTGACTTGATCATTGCCTGGAGCTAAAGCAGACGCAAGGAATACCGCAACACATACACTCTGCGGTGATAATTTACGACCAGGCCTCCACATGGTACCGTCCCTTCAGCTCTAGCTGGCGCACATACAGCTGAGCTGCCTCTAGAGGCATCCCACCGCTCCGTGCGGCAATGCGCTCTAGTGCGGCCACAACATCCGACGGCATCTTCTTCGCTGACCCGGAGACGTACACATGTGCACCCTGGTTGACAAGCAGGTCCCACACCACGGCGGCATGCTCCTCCAGTTTGTGAGTCACATATACCTGCAGGGAGCAAGTGAGGAAGATGCGATCCATGAATAATAAGCCCAGGGGCGTGGTTAAGGAAGCCACCCTGTAGGTCCCACACACCAGCGACATGCTCCTCAAACTCATGAGTCCATGAGCTTGTTGGATGGACCTGTGTTGCATTCTCCAGCGAAGTATCACCATTGATGCATCGGACAAATGCCCGCAAACAGGTTCAAACACTGAATAAACCGAACCGCGAGAGAAGAACAGTCCCCCCCCTTTCCCCTGGGCTAGCTATCAGCACACAACCACTAACCGACAGCATAGAAATGAGCCACACAATGCAGCGGGGAGTATTTACTATAGATTTGAATTGCCACCCCTTGGGTATGAATGATTGATTTATTCCTATGCTTCTGTCCTCAGGACAAAATATTGACCAAACTCGCAATTTTCGACTGATCGGACGTGGATGATCAAGCATTCGTATTTCAATGCATCCCTGACCCTTGCGCAGCGTTCATGATGAGGGAAGGGAAATAACACCCACAGCAGGCATCATGGTCATCATGCTGCTTTGTTGAGCAGTGCACCAGTTAGGGCAAATCCCTCTGACCAGGGTTATTAAGGGCACAAACATGGCAACGGCGTAATTTTTTGCTAAAACGACCGACGAAAAGGCCCAGACACCAAGCTCCGCTCCACCATCCCATTGTGATATTCTGCTGAGCAATTTCGAAGGAGAAGACACATCCAGGCCCCCACCTTTTGAGGCTGGTCTCGAGATGCGGCGATGCTGAGCCCCCGGGGTGGCTGCATCAGCACTCCCTCCCGCTGCAGCTCCTCCCACTGCTCCAGGTAGTAGCAGTCGGACCCCCTGTTCCGACAGCCAAAGAACAGCCAGCAAGGAGCAGGCAGCTGCCCGGCCGCCGCCGCTGCAGCCGCCTCGCCGTCTCCCTCCCGGGGCCTGCCGGGGTCCAGGGCGTCACGGGCCTGCTGCAGCATCACCGCCCGTTCCTCCAGGAAGGATCGGAACGGGGCCACACCGGTGCCCGGACCGACCAGGATCAAGGGGGTGCGCACCGACAGGGGCATCCGGAGACATCCCGCCTCCACCCACACAGCAACGCGGCCGCTCCCGGCAGCTTGCCCGGCGGAGCCCGCGCCGTGCCCGCTGGGCGATGTCGCCGGATCCACCCCGTTCTCTCCATGTTCGGGCAGGCCGGGGGAAACACGAGGCTTGATTCCAGCAAGGTATGACGAGCACAGGCCGCGACGTTGGCGCTTGTAAGGGGTGATCCACTCCACCACCGCGACGGTGATGTGCGCTTCCCCCGGATGCATCCTGCGGGGTTCAAAGTGAAGCGTTGAGAAGTGTTTCGCTTCCCCGGGCGCGCATTATGCCAGGTTCAGGGGGTCCAGGTTTAGGGTTTAGGGTGGACAACCTTAAGGCTTCCCCCCGATGGATCCTGCAGAGTTTAAGGTTAAGGGTTTAGGGTGGACAACCTTAACGCTTTCTAATTAAATTTAATAATTAATGGATCCTGCAGAGTTTAAGGTTAAGGGTTTAGGGTGGACAACCTTAACGCTTTCTAATTAAATTTAATAATTAATGGATCCTGCAGAGTTTAAGGTTAAGGGTTTAGGGTGGACAACCTTATCGCTTTCTAATTAAATTTAATAATTAATGGATCCTGCAGAGTTTAAGGTTAAGGGTTTAGGGTGGACAACCTTAACGCTTTCTAATTAAATTTAACAATTTATGGATCCTGCAGAGTTTAAGGTTAAGGGTTTAGGGTGGACAACCTTAACGCTTTCTAATTAAATTTAACAATTTATGGATCCTGCAGAGTTTAAGGTTAAGGGTTTAGGGTGGACAACCTTAACGCTTTCTAATTAAATTTAATAATTAATGGATCCTGCAGAGTTTAAGGTTAAGAATTAAGCAACTTCGAGACTCCCATAGACGAATGATGCAGGCTGGCAAGTTCAGGGTTTAGGGTTATCAAACCTCACGCTCCCTCAGGATGCATCATGCTGGGTTCAGGGTTTAGGATTGAGAAACAGTGTACTTCTTTCAGTCCAATCCTGCAGGGCTTGGGGGTTCAGGGATCAGGGTTCCGAACCTTTGCGCTTCCCTGGAAGGAATCCTGCAGGGATCACACCAGGGGGAGCAGTGCAGCAAACAAGCGCGCTGCCAAGCAACGGACGGAGCAGTAAAACGGAAATGCTAGAACCTTCACTCCTTAACCCCTAAACATTAACTCCTTACCCCTCAACCCTGAACTCCTTATCCCCTTAACCCTGAACTCGTTACCCCCTAAACCCTTCACTTCCTATCCTCTCAACCTTTAACTCCTTATCCCCTAAACCCTGAACTCCTTATGCCCTAGACCCTTAACTCCTTATCCCCTAAACCCTGAACTCCTTATCCCCTTAACCTTTAACTCATTATCAACTAAACGGATGCAAATGCAAATACCAGGCATCACCGTATCGCATTGACCGGAGGGGGGGGGATGCATTGGCGTAACATGCGCACAGTTGCACCAGCAGTAACGCCCAGAGTCACCAACGAATACCAAGCAACCAGCCTCTGCGTCATCCCGAATTCTCACAGTCCCATAGAGAGCCCCCGTCCCCCCCTTTTTTTCAATTAGCGCTACTTTCCAAATAATCCACCTTCGTCCAGCCAGGTTGAGTCCTGACATGCAAGAGGATGCCGGAAAAATACCAGGCCAGCCTGCACCATCCGCTCCTTCCGTACCCATTCCCCGAGGATGCCAGGGGGAAATGGCCAACCTGCATCAAACCCTGTACCCTGAAATCTAAACCCTAAATCTAAACCCTTCACCCTATAGTCTTCACCCCGAACTCACAACTCTACCCCCCAGACACTGGACCCTATCCCCCACTCTGTTCAAACCCCACCCCCGTGCATCCTGTTGTTCTCCAACCAGCAAGAGGAGGCCGGCTAGCCGGAAGGTCCAGCCGGAGGGTCCGAATACGGTCAACACGGGGATCTGAGGTCACGCCACACCTCAGCCCATAACCTGCCTGTTCTTGTCAAGATGGACAACGTCACTATTCTATAGTGTATGTCCCTTGAGGCGCATTCAGCTCTAGGACTCTTGCATTTTGAGCAGATGGCATCGCTTGCCAACACCGCTGGCATCCACATCAAATGTTTTCGTTACTCAAGCCGACATTCTCACTTCCAACGCGTCCATCCTAGGCTTGCGGACAGCGCCGGCTCAGGCGGTAGCATCATCCAAGATTGACAAATGCATCCAACTCCCCACCAATCATGTGCACCAGAGCTAGGGTGTTCGAAACTCCTCCCCGCTCCCTGATTTAGGCCGCACATCTCCTGTCTCAGCCCCCCCCCCTCCCTCCACAAGCGCAGTCGCCGATCCTGGCCTCAACCCACGCTCACCTATGCAACAAGATCGCCCGAGTAAAAGGATAATTCATAACGGACAAAAATCGGAAAGTGTACATACATTTTTATTTCGACTGTTGTATGAATCTATTTAGCATTGGTCAGGCCGATTGGTGGAATGGGCTCACGCTGTTTCCCTTTTTCAAAGTCCGACGTTGTCTGTACAGGAGCTGGCGTATCACGTTCAAAGATTAAATAAATCCCATCCCCGTTCATACAACACGTGTTCACACCCCTTTCATACCTGCAGGATGAAGCTAGGGAGAACTGCCGGGCCTTCATGAGCGGACTAGCCTCCAACAGCCAGTCCAGAGGCGGCCGGCAGCTGCGGAAGTCCTGCAACACCTCCAGCAGGCTCCGACCCTCGCTCTGATTGTATCTGGACAGGGAAGATACAAGCAATGCTTATAGGGTTTATATTAGGGCTTACTTAAGGGTTTATTTTAGTGAGACAGCCAGAGCACCTCCCGAAGCACCTCCAACATCATCCCCAGCAGGCTCCGACCCTCGCTCTGGTTTTACCTGAACAGGGCAAATACAAACAGAGTTTGTTTAGGGTTTTTTTTAGTGGGAGAGCCAGAGCACCTTCAGCAACACCTCCAGAAGGCTCCGCCTCTTGCTCTGATTGTACCTGAAGTCCTGAACAGGGCAGGTGCAAGCAATTATATTTATTTTATGCTTAATTCTAGTGGGAGGGTCAGCCTCCAGCAGTACCTCCAGCAGTACCTCCGGCAGTACTTCCTGCAGTACCTCCAGCAGATTCTGCCCTTCACTCCGATTATACCTCTGGACCCTTCACTCTGCTTGCCCCTTCACTCTGATAGCCCATGAACATGGCAGGGTGCTCTGCAGCTTAAGTTCACTGTGAGCAGGGCATGCCTTGGGTGCACAGGGGCCACCCACTAGGGTATACTCTTACTGCACCTCAACAGTATGCAGGCACCACGCTTGCCTGCCTCAATGGATGGAGCTAACACAAAAATTCAGGATCTTAGGTATTGGGGTTTCAGGGAAGTGCAAGATTGGGGTTAAGGGGATTGAGGTGAAGGAGATTGGGGTTGAGGGTCCGGGCACTGGGGTTTAGGGGATAGTGGTTTAGCGCACACCATGCTAGCTGGACTCAGTGGCTGTAGCTGAACCCTAAACCCTAACACTAGAGCACATCACGTATTACCAGGCAGTGTTTTATTTCAGTGCGCACCCAACCACCTTTTGCAGGCCCCTGAGCAGCCACCCCTAGGCCGATGGGGACCAAACCTGGACCGGCATACAGCGGTTAGCAAGCAGCAGGGCTTGCTGCGCCAAGTATCCCCGGCCACACACCACCGCAATGTAGCTAAATCTTGTACCCGAGGGTCCCTAAACCAAACAGTGGGTGCCATGGGTAGCTCCGGACCTGGAAACCCCTGACGGAGTACAGCACCCACTACGGAGGGCGGAGGTTTCAACTTCCACGTACCGCTTTGTTTGGAGGGCGGAGGTTTCAACTTCCACGTACCGCTTTGTTTGGAGGGCGGAGGTTTCAACTTCCACGTACCGCTTTGTTTAGAGGGCGGAGGTTTCAACTTCCACGTACCGCTTTGTTTAGAGGGCGGAGGTTTCAACTTCCACGTACCGCTTTGTTTAGAGGGCAGAGGTTTCAACTTCCACGTACCGCTTTGTTTAGAGGGCGGATGTTTCAACCTCCACGTACCGCTTTGTTTGGAGGGCGGATGTTTCAACCTCCACGTACCGCTTTGTTTAGAGGGCGGATGTTTCAACCTCCACGTACCGCTTTGTTTGGAGGGCGGAGGTTTCAACTTCCACGTACCGCTTTGTTTGGAGGGCGGAGATTTCAACTTCCACGTACCACTTTGTTTGGAGGGCAGAGGTTTCAACTTCCACGTACCGCTTTGTTTGGAGGGCGGAGATTTCAACTTCCACGTAGCGCTTTGTTTGGAGGGCAGAGGTTTCATCTTCCATGCACCGTTTGGTTTTCCTTTTAGCAGGACCATGCCAGCGCCCTGTGAGCCACTCATCACCTTTTAGCATGGTACAAGTCACCCTGATTCTCTGTGCCCTCCAAGTGAAGGAGACTCTCCATCTCGACCTCTGTACACCTTTTTTTATTTCCGCCCTTCTGAATCACGGCACCCTGCCGGTCCCTGGGATCCACTCCTGGCCTTCCCTTTTCACAAGTCACCCTGACTCAGACCGTGCTGGCGAAGTTAAGGAGACTCTCCAGCTCCAGTCATACACTTTTTTCTTCTTTTAGGGATTTAATTCAGGGGGCAGTGGACACTAGTGTGCAAAATTACCGTACACTGGCAAAACAACATAATTTTGCATTAATCTCCTGTTCCCCGGGGAGTCTCTGCCCACCTGTACAAGTCATCCCGACCCTCAGTGCTGGCAAAGTAAAGCAGCCTCTCCTTCTCCAGCTCTGCAGACTCGGGGGTGAAATGCGCAAGGACCTGGAAGAGGCGGCGCCGTGGGGACGCACCCGCCACGTCCAGCACGCCCTACGACAGCAAGAGCTCTAGTCAACGGCTGGTTGCTTCAGAGCTTTGGGGTAAAAATATTACTTACCGGTAAAAGCATAAAAAACACCTCCGTCCTTTACAACAGCGATGCCGTCCATTGCAAGAGCGATGTTAGGGGGTGGACAAGGAGGAGGGCAGCAAACTCGAGATATCTGCAAGCCTGCAAGTGCGGTCATGCTGCTGCCTCCCAATGCACAGCCAGCACACCACCAGCACACGACCAGCATATTGCCAGCACACCGCCAGCCCACTGCCAGCCCACCACCAGCACACCGCCAGCCCACTGCCAGCCCACTGCCAGCCCACCACCAGCACACTGCCAGCTCACCGCCAGCTCACTGCCAGCACACCACCAGCACACCGCTAGCACACAGCCAGCACAACGCCAGCACACCGCCAGCACACCACCAGCACACCACCAGCATACCGCCAGCACACCGCAAGCACACTGCCAGCACACCGCCAGCACACCACCAGCACACCACCAGCACACTGCCAGCACAACACCAGCACACTACCAGCATACCGCCAGCACACCGCTAGTACACCGCTAGCACACTACCAGCACAGCGCAAGCACAATGCCAGCTCACCGCCAGCTCACCGCCAGCACACCACCAGCACACCACCAGCACACCACCAGCACACCGCAAGCACACCGCAAGCACAATGCCAGCTCACCGCAAACACACCGCAAGCACACTGCCAGCACACCGCAAGCACACCGCAAGCACACCACCAGCACACCACCAGCACACCACCAGCACACCGCAAGCACACCGCAAGCACAATGCCAGCTCACCGCCAGCACACCCGAATTTTCACGTCCCGCGCTTTACACAAAGCACTCCCTCGATTTTCACCCCCCTGGACATTGCTCTAATGAGAATTTAGTCGCACCAGATTCACGCCTAAGTCATGCTCCAGGCTGAAGGGGCCTGCCGGTCCTTGTATTACCCGTAGAAGGATTCCTCTGCTCTTTCAAGTGTCAGCAGGTTCACGCCTTGGCCATGCTCCAGGCTGAAGGGGCCTATGGTAACGGCACGGACATGGCCTAGGCCCATGCCGCGCTGTTTCCTTAACCCTCGCACCCCTGCAGGGTGTAGTTTCCTTTCTTTCTTTATTTGGAGGGGCCTGCTGGTCCTTGTATTACTAAAGAGCATTCCTCTGCTCTTTCAGGTGTCATCAAGATTGCGTCAAGGTCATGTTCCAGGCTGCAAGAGAGAAACCATCTTCTTTGCTCCTAGTGGTCTTAACAGCCCTCACCTAGTGACCTTCACAAAGAACCGGATGCTGCCGGCGGCCACCAAGTAAGACCAGCCCTAGACCAGCCGGTGGACAGTGCCTCCCGAGGAGCATAGCTAGCTGCACCAGGACCCCTCATTCACATTCCTCAATGCAGCTGAAGCATGCTTACCATCTGTCAACCCTGCTGCTAACCAGCCCTCACCTCCACAAATGACCGGATGGTGCCAGTGGCCACCTGCCTCATCTGCCCAGCTGGGGGATCAGCAGGAGTCACCTAATCGGGAGGCCGGACACAGAGGGGTCGCATTCAGTGCTCGCTGCAGAATGAACCAGACTTGGGCATCGCAATTAGTGCTCGCTACAGAAAGAATGAATGAGACTTGGGCATCGCATTCAGTGCTTGTCTCAGGGAACCCCGGACAGGGGTCGCAGGCAGAGCTTGTTTCAGAGTGCACCATTCAGGGGTTGCATTCAGTGATCTGCTACGCGGCAGCCCATACACACAGAATCAGGCGTGCGCTAGTCCTAATCCTTGGCTAAATAGGGTGCAGAAGTGTGACAGCCCACGCACACAATATCAGGCGCATGCTAGCACTGACCATCGGGTGCAGAGGCGTGGCAGCGCTGGCTCTGCCTGCCTATGTTGCCTGCACGCCCGAAATGCAGAGCCACCCCATGGCATCAACACCCATAAACTGCCCCTCTCCCCAGCTAGGCCTCGTGCGTCCCCAGACCTCTCCCCTGCCAGCTGAACCTCACACACACTTCGCCAGTTCCAGCTCAAACTTGCGCGTTCCCCAAGGCCCCAGACCTCTCCCCTGCCAGCTGAACCTCACACACACTTCGCCAGTTCCAGCTCAAACTTGCGCGTTCCCCAAGGCCCCAGACCTCTCCCCTGCATCCCCGCACCTCTATTCGCTGACGGCCGTCAAGTCCCAGCCTCTCGAGGAAGGCATCCACAGCAGCAGGCTCAGGAACCGGCCACACGCTCAGCAGGTCACCGGGTTGGTACACCTCCATGGCGCCAGAACCTCTGATGGAAAGCTCAATGTGCCTTAGGGGTTGAGGGAGGTGGGGGGCTGGAGGGTCAGCAGGTCACCTAGCTCATTAACTTGCTTGGCGCCGAAACCTCTGATGAAAAAACTCAATGCATCTAAAAGCATATGTGCGCAATGGGTGACACTGAATCCTTAACCCGAAACCCGAATCCAGAGGATCCTCAGACTTTTGACCTGTATGGCTCTGGAACCTCTGATGGAAAGCTAAATGAGCTTGCCCGCATGCACATCAGGGGTTGAGGGGATGGACAGGAGGACAGGGGACGAGGGGAAGGATAGCTCAATGTGCTTAAGCGCATGCACGGAAGAGGTTGAGAGGACAGGGACGGGGTCAAAGCAATGGACAGATCGATGTTGCTAGGGTCATGCACCAAGGGTTGAGGTATGAGCTGGGGCTCAGCGGGCATCATGCCTCGCCTACAGCTCAGCTAAATCAGTGCCTGCAGCTTGCATGGATGGCCAAGTGCAGGAAGCCCTGCTGCCTGGGGTATGAGTAAAATGCTGGTCGAAGTGGGTCCCCATCGGCGCAGTGGTGGCTGCCCAGCGGCCTGCCAAAGGCACTCAGATGCACACTAAAAGAGACACCAGCGCTCGCGCTCGGAGCTCAGCCTTCCCCCCTCACAAATACTCGGCAACACAAAAAGGACTAGCAGTTCAAATTCAAATTCAAACTCTTGACATCACAGCCAGGATCCCTCCTTCCATTCAGGACCAGGTTCAGGATCCCTCTTTTGATCTTTTCCATCCTCACCGCACATCCTGGAAATGGTCTTGGCCAGTGATTCGCTTGTTGGTCAGCATGGGGGCCAGAAACGGACGCTCGGGACCATACTGGTGGTGTACAGTCTCATGGCCTGGGGAATTTGCAGAGCCAAGAAGGGTTTAGGGTTAAGGATTTTACTTTCAGGAACGGACGCCCCAGTCTGTACCGCTGATGTACAACCTCAGGTCCAGCAGCATTCGCAAAGCAATAGCATTTAGGGTTTAGGGTACAGACATCTAATTTTAGAAATGGACGCTCCGGTCCGCACCGCTGATGTAGAACCTCAGGTCCAGCAGCATTCGCAGGGTAATAACAAGGCTTCAGCATGCAGATTTGCATTTGTCCAAAACAGAGGCTCCGGTCCGTACCGCTGGTGTGCCGCGTCATGTTCTGCGGCATTCACAGAGAAAGAGGCAGATTAGAGCAGTGCCTTCCCAGTGCGCACCAGACCAGATTCACAGGGCTTCCGGGAGGCCACCCTTGGTTCAATAATAGGGAAATCTTGGCCAGCCTACGGCCGGTGGCCTCAGCTGCAAGGCTTGCTGCACCAGGACCCCCTCAGCCATAGGCCTAGTAATGCACCTTGCCTGCAGCTGAAGCACCAATAATAAACAGCAGAAGTCATGCAAGTGAAGCACATCTGAATAAGCGGCAGTCGTCACCTGCTGCATCCCAGCCTGAGGGCAGCGTCCCTCCAGCGGCCTGCGTGGCGACTCTTTTGAAGGCGGCAGCGGCAGCGACTGAAGCCGTCAGCCGCGCGTCCTCAGCGTCGACGGCGTCCTCGTCCGATGGCAGCGCAGGCGACAAGGAGTCCGCGTGCGGTCCGGTCGCTGCGTCCAGGAGGGTCGACGAGCCCGAGGGTGCAGGCGCGGGCGAGGAGTCTGCATGCGGTCCGGCTGCTGCGTCCAGGAGTTTGACGAGGTACCTGGGCTGCCCCAGCTGCATGACTGTGGAGTCGTCTAGGACAGGCTGTGGGGGGGAGTTCAGGTTCAAGGGGTTTAGATTTTCAGGAGTTAGCAAGCCCAGCAGCCAGCCTTAACCTGTACCCCTCACCATACCCCACGCTTGCTTGGACTGGGGACACCCAGTCCTCATGGCTCACCATGAGTCGGACAGCCAGCTTAAATCTGAACGCCTAATCCCTAACCCTTCATCCTGGGCAGCCCTGTCAGTGGATGTGCAGCCTGCCAACATCCTCAACCCTCATCCCTAGACCCTCACCATGGGCAGCCCTGCAGGCAGTGGATGTGCGGCCCTCATGGCTGACCACATGCCTTGCAGCCAGCGGTCTAGTCCCGCCTCATACCCGCTGGCATGTTGGTCATCCCCAAGGCCCAGGTCCAACAGGCTGGAGGCGCCCAGGCCAGCCATGCGGCGGGACAGCTTCTTGGCAGCTACCTGATAACGGCGAGGGGGTTTGGGGGGTGAATGCATCAGCGGGTTCGTGTTGTCGTTCGGTTTGACCCTGCGATTATTTTCGTCCGAAGAGCAGGCAGGAGGGGTCACGAGCATTGGAATGCGCGTTTGAACGAAACAAGTTCATTGCAGGGTGCTCAAGCCATAATGCAGCTACCATTCAGCTACAATGCAGATACCATTCAGATACAGTGCAGAAACAATTCAGCCAGATCGCGGCCTGTGGCCAGAGTGGGGCGATGCCTTCGTGCTACAAACTCTACTGCCTAGGCCACCAGCCGTACGCAGGTCAAGGTTCGGCCTCCATCAGCCCAGTGGTGGCTGAGCTGCAGTGTGCCAAAGGTGGGACCCGAAGTACACTACAGAAAAACGGTTATTTGCGCCTGTGGTCAAAACAGGCAGCACACACTGTGCAGGGCCGCAGTGTGTGTTTGTGTGGGTGTGGTAGATACAGTGAGGACAGGAATTCTGAAGTAGATTCAAAGAATCAGGGGTCAGCTGTACCATTAATCAACCTAAGGCAGTTTCCATGCGTTTTTATGGACCCTGGCATGATTTGGACAGGTCTGCTTTATTTACAAGACCCTGCTATCACTATGACAAAATTTCATTTCCACTTTGTATTTTTAAATCCTCTTTTCCCCACCCAGCACCCTGCAGGCAAGTGTTTCCCTCGTGACCTAAGCTCCCACTGTCAACTTGTGCCTCATCCCCCATCTCTCAGCCCCAACCTCTCAGCCCCTACCTCTCAGCCCCCACCTCGCAGCCCCTTCCTCTCAGCCATTGCACCTCAGCCCTTGCAACTCAGCCCTTGCAACTCAGCCCTTGCACCTCTCACATTGTACTTGGGGTATCCTGAGTCGCCCAGACCAAAGACGGCAGTTTTTAATCCAGACAGGGAGTCCGAAGGAAGCCCTTTGCGCAGCAGAAACTTCCAGAACCTCCTGGCATTCTCAGGGAACTCTCCCTGTACAGTGGGGGCATGAGCATCAGCACATATCATGGCTGCCAATATTTTTGTTTGTGTGCTTCAGATACAGCTCAGCTGCTTCAAATTCTATGGCCGTGGGGGCCTAGTGCAGCAAGGTGCCTGGACTGCCTGCTTGTTTGCAGGACGACGACATGTGCAGGTTTGATTCAGGAAGTGAATGGTGGCATGGCAAAAGCTTCGAATATAAAGCAACCCATCTCAACCAAAGCTATCTCTGCCTTCACCTGGCCTGTCGTGGAAAGGACGAAAATTGCAGTAGGCTGTGTCGGCAAGGTCGTGACGTCGAACGAGTCCATGGGCATCAGTTTGGGAGAGAACAGCAGCCTTTTGGCCTCCCGGCTGATTCTCTCTGCAACATCCTGCGTCATGCCATATTTGCGATGGTAGGTTTCAGTGTGTTGATATTTGCAGCCGCAAAAGCGGGGCTTGTGTCTGGGGGTCACATGCCATGGGTCACACACCTGTGCGTTTCCTGTCTGGGATCCATACAGGATAAGTAGGCTTGCGTCCATGAGTGTATGATCTTGTACCGGTATTCAAATCTGATCCAGAAAGAAATGCCGAAGCTGAGGAACTGCTGCTTTAGAGATCTCCACAGCTTGGTTGCCATGCTGTATGGTGCACACACGTAAGTCCACACTTTTCCATTGCCCAATTCTGTTCAGCCTCTGGTCCACGAAGGAAGGATTGAACGCATGCTTGATACAGCCATGGATTCTGCACACGACGATGATTTGGATGATGCTTTCGATGAGGCGTTCGGTTGTGTGCCCTCGGACTCTGCATCAGAAGATGAATCATGTGGTCCTCCTGTGAGCGCAAAGACCTTGTTGCTTTGACGAATTTTTGCTTAATCCAGTCTATTCTTATCGACCTTGTTTTCTTCCCTGCTCGAAGCAGGATGCATCGATTCCATCGTGTACTCCAAAGGATAGGGTTTCCGTGGAGAAGCTGCAGCAAGCAGTGGCGTTCGGAACGAAAGGCCACCTTGTAAATTCAGACCGCTTGACGAACAACCCGAAGGAAGTTCTCCTCGGCATTCTGTCGTTCCTGAGTGCTGAAGACTTGACCTCCGTCGCAAAATCGTGCAAACTGCTGGGGAAGGTGTCCAACGAGGGCGTCCTATGGCGTAGGCTGTTCTGCTCGAGGTGTGCGTTCATGTTCTGCCAGTGCATGCCCTTTGGGTGTAGACATGCACCGCATGCCTATCCTAATTTCGCACGCTCCTTAGTGAAGGCACGCACTGCCTCCCTATTCTGGCCGTGCAATTTTTTTAGTGTCATTATCATGAGCTGCATGCCCTAGTCACTCGACACGCCTCTGGACTGAAACCTGAAGCTGCCATTGCACTCAAACAGGTGGGGACAGCCGGACGATGTAAACAGCAGTGTCGTTTGGAAGGTGAGATGAGATATAGATTTCAAAAAACACGACCTATCACGTACTGTCTGGGCCCATGGCTTGAGCTGAGAAACACTGCACCTTCGAACAGCCTTACAGGTAGCATTTCCACTGATGTCTTCCGTCGGTACCCTGAATATTCCATGAACCCATTTTGCATCCATTCAGGTCTTGTATGTGGACACAGACGAGGAAGAGTGTGGCCAGACAGTGGCCAGCGCCCCGAAGGAACTGCGCGGTGTGTTCCTTGACATGCAGCGGGCCAAGCGAGCGACATGCCCAAGCCGTGCAATGGTGGCTGAGATGGCGGAGCTGCCGCGATGTGAGGTGCAGCTTCGACTGGATGAGTGGCGGTAAGTTGTTGGATGGGTTCTCGTGAGAGCCCTAAGTCAGGGTGATGATGTAAAAATATGGATGAAAGGTCGGCCAAGGAGTCAGTCCTGCCATCGACCCCTTCTCTTGTCCTGGAGGGTGTCCGTCTTGAACGATGTAAAACTTAAACTTAAATAAAATGTATGCTCTCAGAGGGGTCACTCATGCGCTTTCACTCTATGCATTCATCTCTACACCCTCAGAGGGTTCACTCATGCGCTTTCACTCTATGCATTCATCTCTACACCCTCAGAGGGGTCACTCATGTGCTTTCACTCATTCTTCACTCATGCTCTTCACTCCAGACCCTCAAACCAACATTTTCAATCCCGTTGTGTAGACACCGAAGAGGTTTCAAAGATGCGGAGGTGCGGATGCCGGACCTGAGGAAGAAGCGGCTAGGCTTCCATCGTATCGGGCCCAATACCTACGTGTGCGAGGACACAGGTGAGGTTGTGTGTAAGCTCCTTTGTCCGTGTCTGTGATTCTGGAGTGTTGCAGCCATAGCCTTTCGTGACCTCCGTGGCAGAATCTTGATGCTGCCAGCCCTGTTGCTTGGGCCACCGGATGGTGGTACCTGGTCGAAGCTTGGTCCCCAGGGGCCCCCAGTGAAGGGCTGATGGCTGCCTGTCAGCCCTGCCCCAGAGGATCTGCCCTGGATCACCCAACCCTGAACAAATGTAGAACTCTTTATTTTGCGCAAATCTTCCTTGACTGCTGGATTGGAGCTGGAATAAGGGCTCTGGCAAAGTAGAGACCCATTTCTCTCGTTCTAGCACTTCAAAGAAAAACTGGTGCCTGTGCCCATTTTCCGCACCCTGTTTCTATTCCGGGTAGGGTGGGCTCACAACTGTGACCACGCTTGCCTGGAGGGTGTCATCGACGCCGAGGGCGTCATCACCTGCCCCGTCACCGGCCGTGTCTCTCAGCGCCTCATGTCTCGGCACGAGGAGCTCGCGCAGCGGAGGAGCACGGTTGACGCCTCCTCCCTCACTGCTGACCAGGAGCTGCAATGCTTCAGTCATGCCCGGGCCTACACGGAAGGTGGGTTCAGAGACCAGGGTTCAGGGGCATGGTACGTAAGGTGGGATTCGTGCGCAGGGGGTAGGGCTAGGACATAGAAGGTTTCGTAAGTGCTCAGGGTGTTAGGCTCGAAGGAAGGTGCGTTCTGTTTTCAGGCTGGAGAGTTGAGTGTGGACAGGGGTTGCCGGGTTCAGATTGAATGCCTGGATGGCGTGGGGGCACCTGGCACGCTTGAATGATAGAGAAACCGATCCCGTGAAGTTGCCGGAAGATGCAGGTGCCTGGTCATCTGGTATTATTTGGCTAGTTTGTGGATCGGCTACCTTCAGGTGGAGTGTAAACAGCTGCTGTACCAAGTACGGGAAATTCTTATAGAACAGGCAGCGACAAAATGTACAGCTTGATACGGCATCGTGGTCAATTGACGATCGCATGGCATGACCGACCATGTGCATGATCGCATGACAAAGTTTGGACAATGGGCATACGTCAGACCAACGGAAGGATGTAAACGCCCGATCCCTTCTCTAGCTCACTATTACTTAAAAGCAGGCACTGCTCCTGCACCTAGACAGGGACAGGGTCAGAAGTGCAATATCTGCAGGCGCTCCTGTCTTTTGTCCTGCCCCCTTGTGTTGTTTCCATCTTTCCTCCCAACTCTTTTTAGTTAGGCGCCCACGCGGCCGAGCCTTTTTGAGCAGGGCCCAGAGGTGTAACGTCATTGACTTGCAGGCGCTGACCCCCTTAACCTGGGCAGCTGCCCAACCTGTTTATTGGGGGATGCTTTAGCTGCAGTGCGACTACCGTATATCGTGACGTTCATGACGTTCAGCCAGGAGGGCTGGGCGCACCAAGCCCTGCCTCCTTGGGTCTGTCAGGGTTGGGCCCCGATTGGGTGAAGTGGTTGTGCAGCAGACTGCTGTAGTTCCATGGTGGTTGTGCAGCAGACTGCTGTAGTTCCCTGGGTGGTTGTGCAGCAGACTGCTGTAGTTCCATGGTGGTTGTGCAGCAGACTGCTGTAGTTCCATGGGTGGTTGTGCAGCAGACTGCTGTAGCTCCATGGGTGGTTGTGCAGCAGACTGCTGTAGTTCCATGGGTGGTTGTGCAGCAGACTGCTGTAGTTCCATGGGTGGTTGTGCAGCAGACTGCTGTAGTTCCATGGTGGTTGCGCAGCAGACTGCTGTAGTTCCATGGGTGGTTGTGCAGCAGACTGCTGTAGTTCCATGGTGGTTGTGCAGCAGACTGCTGTAGTTCCATGGGTGGTTGTGCAGCAGACTGCTGTAGTTCCATGGTGGTTGTGCAGCAGACTGCTGTAGTTCCATGGTGGTTGTGCAGCAGACTGCTGTAGTTCCATGGGTGGTTGTGCAGCAGACTGCTGTAGTTCCATGGTGGTTGTGCAGCAGACTGCTGTAGTTCCATGGTGGTTGCGCAGCAGACTGCTGTAGTTCCATGATGGTTGTGCAGCAGACTGCTGTAGTTCCATGGTGGTTGCGCAGCAGACTGCTGTAGTTCCATGGTGGTTGTGCAGCAGACTGCTGTAGTTCCATGGTGGTTGTGCAGCAGACTGCTGTAGTTCCATGGGTGGTTGTGCAGCAGACTGCTGTAGTTCCATGGTGGTTGTGCAGCAGACTGCTGTAGTTCCATGGTGGTTGTGCAGCAGACTGCTGTAGTTCCATGGGTGGTTGTGCAGCAGACTGCTGTAGTTCCATGGGTGGTTGTGCAGCAGACTGCTGTAGTTCCATGGGTGGTTGTGCAGCAGACTGCTGTAGTTCCATGGTGGTTGTGCAGCAGACTGCTGTAGTTCCATGGGTGGTTGTGCAGCAGACTGCTGTAGTTCCATGGTGGTTGCGCAGCAGACTGCTGTAGCTCCATGGGTGGTTGTGCAGCAGACTGCTGTAGTTCCATGGTGGTTGTGCAGCAGACTGCTGTAGTTCCCTGGGTGGTTGTGCAGCAGACTGCTGTAGTTCCATGGTGGTTGTGCAGCAGACTGCTGTAGTTCCATGGTGGTTGTGCAGCAGACTGCTGTAGTTCCATGGGTGGTTGTGCAGCAGACTGCTGTAGTTCCATGGGTGGTTGTGCAGCAGACTGCTGTAGTTCCATGGTGGTTGTGCAGCAGACTGCTGTAGTTCCATGGGTGGTTGTGCAGCAGACTGCTGTAGTTCCATGGTGGTTGCGCAGCAGACTGCTGTAGCTCCATGGGTGGTTGTGCAGCAGACTGCTGTAGTTCCATGGTGGTTGCGCAGCAGACTGCTGTAGCTCCATGGGTGGTTGTGCAGCAGACTGCTGTAGTTCCATGGGTGGTTGTGCAGCAGACTGCTGTAGTTCCATGGTGGTTGCGCAGCAGACTGCTGTAGTTCCATGATGGTTGTGCAGCAGACTGCTGTAGTTCCATGGTGGTTGCGCAGCAGACTGCTGTAGTTCCATGGTGGTTGTGCAGCAGACTGCTGTAGTTCCATGGGTGGTTGTGCAGCAGACTGCTGTAGTTCCATGGTGGTTGTGCAGCAGACTGCTGTAGTTCCATGGGTGGTTGTGCAGCAGACTGCTGTAGTTCCATGGTGGTTGTGCAGCAGACTGCTGTAGTTCCATGGTGGTTGTGCAGCAGACTGCTGTAGTTCCATGGGTGGTTGTGCAGCAGACTGCTGTAGTTCCATGGTGGTTGCGCAGCAGACTGCTGTAGTTCCATGATGGTTGTGCAGCAGACTGCTGTAGTTCCATGGTGGTTGCGCAGCAGACTGCTGTAGTTCCATGGTGGTTGTGCAGCAGACTGCTGTAGTTCCATGGGTGGTTGTGCAGCAGACTGCTGTAGTTCCATGGGTGGTTGTGCAGCAGACTGCTGTAGTTCCATGGGTGGTTGTGCAGCAGACTGCTGTAGTTCCATGGTGGTTGCGCAGCAGACTGCTGTAGTTCCATGGTGGTTGCGCAGCAGACTGCTGTAGTTCCATGGGTGGTTGTGCAGCAGACTGCTGTAGTTCCATGGGTGGTTGTGCAGCAGACTGCTGTAGTTCCATGGTGGTTGTGCAGCAGACTGCTGTAGTTCCATGGGTGGTTGTGCAGCAGACTGCTGTAGTTCCATGGTGGTTGTGCAGCAGACTGCTGTAGTTCCATGGGTGGTTGTGCAGCAGACTGCTGTAGTTCCATGGTGGTTGTGCAGCAGACTGCTGTAGTTCCATGGGTGGTTGTGCAGCAGACTGCTGTAGTTCCATGGTGGTTGTGCAGCAGACTGCTGTAGTTCCATGGTGGTTGTGCAGCAGACTGCTGTAGTTCCATGGGTGGTTGTGCAGCAGACTGCTGTAGCTCCATGGGTGGTTGTGCAGCAGACTGCTGTAGTTCCATGGTGGTTGCGCAGCAGACTGCTGTAGTTCCATGGGTGGTTGTGCAGCAGACTGCTGTAGTTCCATGGTGGTTGTGCAGCAGACTGCTGTAGTTCCATGGTGGTTGTGCAGCAGACTGCTGTAGTTCCATGGGTGGTTGTGCAGCAGACTGCTGTAGTTCCATGGTGGTTGTGCAGCAGACTGCTGTAGTTCCATGGGTGGTTGTGCAGCAGACTGCTGTAGCTCCATGGGTGGTTGTGCAGCAGACTGCTGTAGTTCCATGGTGGTTGTGCAGCAGACTGCTGTAGTTCCATGGGTGGTTGTGCAGCAGACTGCTGTAGTTCCATGGTGGTTGTGCAGCAGACTGCTGTAGTTCCATGGTGGTTGTGCAGCAGACTGCTGTAGTTCCATGGGTGGTTGTGCAGCAGACTGCTGTAGTTCCATGGTGGTTGTGCAGCAGACTGCTGTAGTTCCATGGGTGGTTGTGCAGCAGACTGCTGTAGTTCCATGGTGGTTGTGCAGCAGACTGCTGTAGTTCCATGGTGGTTGTGCAGCAGACTGCTGTAGTTCCCTGGGTGGTTGTGCAGCAGACTGCTGTAGTTCCATGGGTGGTTGTGCAGCAGACTGCTGTAGTTCCATGGTGGTTGTGCAGCAGACTGCTGTAGTTCCATGGTGGTTGTGCAGCAGACTGCTGAGTTCCCTGGGTGGTTGTGCAGCAGACTGCTGTAGTTCCATGGTGGTTGTGCAGCAGACTGCTGTAGTTCCATGGTGGTTGTGCAGCAGACTGCTGTAGTTCCATGGTGGTTGTGCAGCAGACTGCTGTAGTTCCATGGGTGGTTGTGCAGCAGACTGCTGTAGTTCCATGGTGGTTGTGCAGCAGACTGCTGTAGTTCCATGGGTGGTTGTGCAGCAGACTGCTGTAGTTCCATGGTGGTTGTGCAGCAGACTGCTGTAGTTCCATGGGTGGTTGTGCAGCAGACTGCTGTAGTTCCATGGTGGTTGTGCAGCAGACTGCTGTAGTTCCATGGGTGGTTGTGCAGCAGACTGCTGTAGTTCCATGGTGGTTGTGCAGCAGACTGCTGTAGTTCCATGGGTGGTTGTGCAGCAGACTGCTGTAGTTCCATGGTGGTTGTGCAGCAGACTGCTGTAGTTCCATGGGTGGTTGTGCAGCAGACTGCTGTAGTTCCATGGTGGTTGTGCAGCAGACTGCTGTAGTTCCATGGGTGGTTGTGCAGCAGACTGCTGTAGTTCCATGGTGGTTGTGCAGCAGACTGCTGTAGTTCCATGGGTGGTTGTGCAGCAGACTGCTGTAGTTCCATGGTGGTTGTGCAGCAGACTGCTGTAGTTCCATGGTGGTTGTGCAGCAGACTGCTGTAGTTCCATGGTGGTTGTGCAGCAGACTGCTGTAGTTCCATGGGTGGTTGTGCAGCAGACTGCTGTAGTTCCATGGTGGTTGTGCAGCAGACTGCTGTAGTTCCATGGTGGTTGTGCAGCAGACTGCTGTAGTTCCCTGGGTGGTTGTGCAGCAGACTGCTGTAGTTCCATGGTGGTTGTGCAGCAGACTGCTGTAGTTCCATGGTGGTTGTGCAGCAGACTGCTGTAGTTCCATGGTGGTTGTGCAGCAGACTGCTGTAGTTCCATGGGTGGTTGTGCAGCAGACTGCTGTAGTTCCATGGGTGGTTGTGCAGCAGACTGCTGTAGTTCCATGGTGGTTGCGCAGCAGACTGCTGTAGTTCCATGGTGGTTGTGCAGCAGACTGCTGTAGTTCCATGGGTGGTTGTGCAGCAGACTGCTGTAGTTCCATGGTGGTTGTGCAGCAGACTGCTGTAGTTCCATGGGTGGTTGTGCAGCAGACTGCTGTAGTTCCATGGGTGGTTGTGCAGCAGACTGCTGTAGCTCCATGGTGGTTGTGCAGCAGACTGCTGTAGCTCCATGGTGGTTGTGCAGCAGACTGCTGTAGTTCCATGGTGGTTGCGCAGCAGACTGCTGTAGTTCCATGATGGTTGTGCAGCAGACTGCTGTAGTTCCATGGGTGGTTGTGCAGCAGACTGCTCTAGTTCCATGGGTGGTTGTGCAGCAGACTGCTGTAGTTCCATGGGTGGTTGTGCAGCAGACTGCTGTAGTTCCATGGGTGGTTGTGCAGCAGACTGCTGTAGTTCCATGGTGGTTGTGCAGCAGACTGCTGTAGTTCCATGGGTGGTTGTGCAGCAGACTGCTGTAGTTCCATGGGTGGTTGTGCAGCAGACTGCTGTAGTTCCATGGGTGGTTGTGCAGCAGACTGCTGTAGTTCCATGGGTGGTTGTGCAGCAGACTGCTGTAGTTCCATGGGTGGTTGTGCAGCAGACTGCTGTAGTTCCATGGTGGTTGTGCAGCAGACTGCTGTAGTTCCATGGTGGTTGTGCAGCAGACTGCTGTAGTTCCATGGGTGGTTGTGCAGCAGACTGCTGTAGTTCCATGGGTGGTTGTGCAGCAGACTGTTGTAGTTCCATGGGTGGTTGTGCAGCAGACTGCTGTAGCTCCATGGGTGGTTGTGCAGCAGACTGCTGTAGCTCCATGGGTAGTTGTGCAGCAGACTGCTGTAGCTCCATGGGTAGTTGTGCAGCAGACTGCTGCCGTTCCATGGTGGTTGTGCAGCAGACTGTTGTAGCTCCATGGTGTTTGTGCAACAGACTGCTGTAGCTCCCTGGGTGGTTGTGCAGCAGACTGCTGTAGTTCCCTGGGTGGTTGTGCAGCAGACTGCTGTAGCTCCATGGTGGTTGTGCAGCAGACTGCCGTTCCATGTGTGGTTGTGCAGCAGACTGCTGTAGTTCCATGGGTGGTTGTGCAGCAGACTGCCGTTCCATGGTGGTTGTGCAGCAGACTGCCGTTCCATGGTGGTTGTGCAGCAGACTGCCGTTCCATGTGTGGTTGTGCAGCAGACTGCTGTAGCTCCATGGTGGTTGTGCAGCAGACTGCTGTAGTTCCATGGGTGGTTGTGCAGCAGACTGCTGTAGTTCCATGGGTGGTTGTGCAGCAGACTGCTGTAGTTCCATGGTGGTTGTGCAGCAGACTGCTGTAGTTCCATGGGTGGTTGTGCAGCAGACTGCTGTAGCTCCATGGTGGTTGTGCAGCAGACTGCTGTAGTTCCATGGTGGTTGTGCAGCAGACTGCTGTAGTTCCATGGGTGGTTGTGCAGCAGACTGCTGTAGTTCCATGGGTGGTTGTGCAGCAGACTGCTGTAGTTCCATGGGTGGTTGTGCAGCAGACTGTTGTAGTTCCATGGGTGGTTGTGCAGCAGACTGCTGTAGCTCCATGGTGGTTGTGCAGCAGACTGCTGTAGTTCCATGGTGGTTGTGCAGCAGACTGCTGTAGTTCCATGGGTGGTTGTGCAGCAGACTGCTGTAGTTCCATGGTGGTTGTGCAGCAGACTGTTGTAGTTCCATGGGTGGTTGTGCAGCAGACTGCTGTAGCTCCATGGGTGGTTGTGCAGCAGACTGCTGTAGCTCCATGGGTAGTTGTGCAGCAGACTGCTGTAGCTCCATGGGTAGTTGTGCAGCAGACTGCTGCCGTTCCATGGTGGTTGTGCAGCAGACTGTTGTAGCTCCATGGTGGTTGTGCAACAGACTGCTGTAGCTCCCTGGGTGGTTGTGCAGCAGACTGCTGTAGTTCCCTGGGTGGTTGTGCAGCAGACTGCTGTAGCTCCATGGTGGTTGTGCAGCAGACTGCCGTTCCATGTGTGGTTGTGCAGCAGACTGCTGTAGTTCCATGGGTGGTTGTGCAGCAGACTGCCGTTCCATGGTGGTTGTGCAGCAGACTGCCGTTCCATGGTGGTTGTGCAGCAGACTGCTGTAGTTCCATGGGTGGTATGATGTGTGCCAGGTTGCGATCTTACCTGCCCTTACATGGCATTGCACCAGCTTTTTCCCGGTAAATGTGACACGCATATGCTCTATTCCCTGTGGGCTGCTGCTTTTTGATTTTGTGTAAGCGGACACGTTGCATTTGCACGACATGTTTTTTGGGTTATGTCATTGTTTGAATTATTATACCTGTCCCTTTTCTTGCACCAGGTTACTATGCTGACGAAAAGGAAATGAGAAGTAAGTTTGGCTTTGGCAAGTGACCCAAGAAGTGTGAGAGACAAGTGGCTGGCTGCATAAGCACAGTTGCCCAAGTTGTGTCGCAAGTAACAGATTCAGATTTTCGACCATGTATAATATGTTTGTCGTGACATAGTATACGAATATGAGGTCACACCCTCAATCTGTAATAAGTCGAAGAAGACCCAGTGTCTGACATCGTTTCGACGGCACTGGCATTTTCCCGCCTTACACTGCTTTAGGATTTAAGCCGCAGTATGGTGTGGTGAGATCCGTGTCCGTGCAGTTAAGATCAGCAGCGCTGATGAGCCCGTTTCAGCTTCGCCGTTGTCTGTGCCTGATGCTTACCTGTTGATGCATGATGTCTGACATGAGACGGTCTCGTCGGCCACTCCCATGGAGAAACTCATGTGTGTGAGAGAAGGGACCATACAGTAACGAACTCCATTTTCCGGATAAGATACAGGGAAATCACAAATGACGTGGGTACTTTTGAGTGGAACTGAGTAAAGGCAGGGCAGGGATTTTATGCCAGGCAAAGCGATACAACAGATCAGCCCACCTTCCTACCATGAATTAAAAGGAGATACGACCCACATTCATCGTTCCTCAATGAACAGGCTTGTACTGGCAAAACCTTGGTACACATGGAGCTTTCTGTACTAAACGAGGGGGGGCAGAAAAAAAAACAGGGATCCCCCTCGGGATCCCCATCCAAAAAGTAGGGGCCCTCAGCCCCCCTAAGTCTTCAAAGATCTTCCCTTTGACATGGAAGTTGTACAAACTGACTTTTGGGAGGGTATCTCAGCTTCAAGAAAAAAAAACCTAACGTCTATTTAAGGGACTTGGACCCCCCCTCATAGTTTGACATGCGTTGACCGGGTACTGAACGTTGGCCATGCACAGGGGGTCCTTGGAAAGCCCTGGGCCTACGTTTTGCAGTGAGAACTTCATACCATGCAGTTTTCTCGGGGTTATTATTTGCAAAATAAGTTCCTGTCAAATCTACGAAATCCTCATTGTTAGGCTCTCTGTACCTCAGTCAACGTTGGGCCAAAAAGCATTTTAGGACCAGATATGGTAAACTTTCGTCAAGCTCTATGATTTTCGAGGATGGGATGTTTCCAGTTCTTTTTGACCCCGGATCTGTACTGAACATGAAAAAGGGTCCCTGCTTTGAAGGCGGCCCGTTCCGTATCTTTAATTAAAGTGTGTGCATCTAAGCAGATTATCCAGCAGGACTGGACCCAATCATCTTACTGCGGAAACCCCACTCATTCACCGCAGATCAGTTGACCCCCAGAAGTGCATGCAGCAAGTAGTTAAGAACGGTATGCATACCCGCCGGGCCCTGCTGAACGCTCGGCCGCGTGGGGCTGGTCGATGCATGCCGCAAATAGTGTCAATCACAAACTCCGGCCAGAGACATCCATTTGTTTTGCGTGACAGGGTAGCTAGATTTACAGATCAAAACAGAGATTTCTCACAAACTTGTACGAACTTACACAAAAACAAATATCAACGGGTAGCCTCCATTTCCGAACATTTATGTTATCACCGGTCTTTTGAACATGTTGCATTACTCGTGAGAAGGAAACACAGTCACGAGACAAAAGCATGATGCTGAAGTTATCGCAGGACCTTCTACACGGCGCCGCTACTTATTCCGACGGATAAAAAATGCTGGAACTCGGTAAATACAAAAGAATGAAAGGCTGTTGACCGACTGGCCACTGCCCGTATTATAATTATACTATCATAATTTCGATCGTGAAGGCATCCTCCTGATTGAAACCAAAATCGGAAGCCGAGCCTGAATACTCGTCACACGCAGCCATCAGGGCTTTCAGCAATCCGCTTAACGTTTATGGTTCGGACAATATAGGATGTGTTAGTACACAGGTCTTTTCTCCCTGCCCCTCTGAGGCGCCCCCGCCCCGTCCCGTAAGCACCAGCTGCCTGCCTACTTCCCCTCCTCCCCTGTACCCTGCAAGGCACTCCCTACCATTCAGTGCCCCCCTGCTCCCGTTCGTCACGCTCTCCCCGCCCTCCAGCTAAAGTCACAGCTCAGCGTCGGCAGGCTCCTGGGCTTCCTCATCTCCTCATCTGCGCTCTCGGTCACCTCGTGAACCGGCTCCAGCTCGAGGAAGTTGGCGGTGGACTTGCTCAGCGCGCCGGCATTCATGCCCGGGAGGGCCTTGGCTGCACCATGAGCACCGGCGTCAAACTTGGCGGCGCCGGCATCGGCGGCGCCCTGGACAGCGCTGTCGGCGGGCAGCACCTTGGGCGGCTCGATTTGCACCTTGGCCGTGGGTCCCTGCTGCGAAGCCCTCATCTTGAGCAGGTCCGCCAGAATGACATCGAAGGTTGGCCTGATCGGGGGTGTCAGTGATGAAGGGTCGGAATTTTGTCACAATTGGCCCAGATTCAGCCGCCGGAAGGTCCCCAAAGGTGTTGTGGTCACATCACTCATATCCCTGATACAGCCCTGCCCTCCTCCCACTTGCGCTTGTCCACCGGTTGCTAGCACCCACATCTTCCCTCACATCCCTCAACCCCCTTTCCCCCACCTTGTCCCTTAATCCTTCCCAACTCCTACCTCCCACCTCCCTCCCTCCCTCCTTCCCACCTGGGCAACACCCAGCGGCCAGAGCAAGCATCCGCATGTTCCGTCACATCCCCGCAACCCTCCCTCCCTCCATCCCACCTTCGCTCGTGCTCCGGATGCCAGCACCTCTCCACCAGCGTGCGGTACGGCTCGGGAGCGGCCAGCGGGAAGGCCGGTCGCTTGTGTTCCTTGAAGATCAGGTGTCCCAGCAGGGCTCGGGGCGTGCCCTTGAAGGGGCTGCCGCCAGTGAACAGCTCCCACAACGTGATCCCGTAGGCATACACCTGAGGGCGCGAAAGCAGCAGCTTAGTCCATAACAACAACCTTTGTTGAGGCTGTTCTGAAATTTATCATGCGGCCAGCAGTCCTTGCTATTCCGCAGATCGACAGAGGACCACAGCTTAGACACAGGCTGCACCGCCCGCCTCCCTGCCATGGTCGTGCGCTCGGCCCGCTCACCCTCCCTTTCATGTCAGCCACCTCCCTGCCCGCCCGCCCGGTCTCACATCTGCCGCCTTGATGACGCGCCCATCCACCATCAGGATCTCCAACGCCGAGTGCGTCATGTCACCCTCTCACTTCTGCCGCCCCCTGTGACCACCCGCTACCCGGTCTCACATCTGCCGCCTTGCTGACGCGTCCCTCCATGAGTATCTCTGGTGCCATGCACATCATATCACCGTCTCAACTCAGTCGCCCCCCCTGACCAGTCGCTTCCCCGCTCTCACATCTGCCTCCCCACCCGCCTACCACCCCGGTCTTCCTTCTACCGCCCCCCCTGCTTCCCTACCCGCCCTCTACCCGTCTCACATCTGCCGCCTTGCTGACGCGTCCCTCCATGAGTACCTCCGGCGCCATGTGCGTCATGGTGCCCTGGAACACGTTGCTCAGGTGTGTCTCCATGTGGTCCATCTTGACACTCAGGCCAAAGTCCGCCACCTTGGCCGTGAAGCCGCGGCCGTCACCGCTACTCTTCAGCATCACGTTGCGGGCCTGCCAGGCGGGGGACGGGGGGGCGGGTGCGGGTGGGGTCTCGTTTATTTTCATTTTCTTCCGTTTTGCTTGTGGGCAGGTGGGAGGTGGGACCGGGGGTGACATTGACAGGGGGTGTGCACCCCAGGCCCACTACAAAACCATTTGATCTGCATGTCTGGGCCATCCTGAAATGTAATGAAACACAAAAGCTCACTCAACCAACATTAGTTCGGATGCAAGCTGACACATTTGTTTTGAACCTTGAGCACAACACCAGAGTCCGACTGATACCGCGCAGCCTTTTTAACATGTACCCCCCAAAGCGTACCAGCACTCACAATCTGTTTATCCACACCACTTAACCGTATCACGTACCGCCCAATTATTTATCATTTTGAGAAGGCAAAGATAGCATACGGTTTATACATACCGGTATATACCGTAGAGTCGCTTTGACTCGGCTCGTAATTAAATGATTATTGGGGTGCGCGGACATGGCTGCGCGCTAATATTAATTCAAACATCGCCGCTGCGCGGAGCGTCAGTCAGGTGCCCAAACAACTATTTTGGGGGTGCGCGCTACGAATTAAAAACAGCAAATGTCAAAAAACTGTTTGATTTGACATCCGTCGAGTGATCCTTATGCCAATCCCCGTTGCGAAGCTCGATCCTGGAGGCAGAGACGGGTGCCGGACGGGTGCTGACAACTGCTGACGTTTCGGGGCTTCTACAGCCACACGTTTCCCTGCACGTTTCCTGAGGCTAGGAAACGGCAGAGGAGGAGGATGACGACTATGCTGAGTATTGCTGACCGTGTACTATCCTTGCTAGCATCAAACGAGGTTTTAACTAAGTTTACTGTACTGGCTGAAAGTGCTGCGCGGAAGGAATTTAAATTATTTCCAGTGATGCGCGATGTTATATTAAATAACCTGCTGCGCGACGTAAAATTAAATTAAAACTTCGTTTTTTTTAAATTGAAATTACGTTTTTTAATTCTTTTTGGGGTGCACGACGGAAAACAAATTCCTTTTTTTTGGGGTATATATATTTATTTAAGTGTGTTCGGTATCCCACCTTGAGATCTGAGTGCAGGACGTTCATCGAGTGCAAGTGGCACATGGCCTTGGCAATGTCCAGGGCTGTGTCCAGGATGGCGTGGTAGTTGAGCACGCTGGAGCTGAGGAAGGCGCCTTGGTCCAGCGCCTCCCACAGGCAGCCCAGGTCGCAGTACTCCAGCACCAGCCGCACCTACGCAGCGGGGAGACAAGCACGTGTTAAGAGTGAAAAAGCTCGCAGAAACTTCGCATGGGGGCGGAATAAATTGTGAGTTTTATTTGTTCCTCCCCTTGGGATTGAATAATCTGTGTCTCATCAATTACCTTTAGGCGGGAGGAAGGGGACGGATGAAACTTGCGAGATAGGTCACACTTAAGGTTAACGCAACATATTTGAATATATGGGTACCGTAGTTTTGCTTTGCCTCCCCTCATAAGTTAAGTTGTTTGTATACTATATCCATGAACACGGTATACTATTTAGATTGTCGGCGCCAGATTTCAGTAGGAAATTAAGTTTTTGTTGACATTTGGCTCCGAGTGCAGCATCAAAATAAAACATTTTTTGGGACGAGGAGGGAGAGCTTGCTGCAAGAGAGTTGTGTGGGCGGAGAGAGGACAGCGCAGAGCGCCTGTCATCCAGTACCTTGAGTGACCCACGAATGAACAGGGGTGTGAAGCGGGACAGGCCACCATGAAGGCCCCCTGTGCTCCCCCACACTTGTTCAACCACGCCACACTCCCAGAGGTCCTTCACACCTCGTAGCTGTGCACTTGTCCGATGGACGCGCCCTCGCTCTGGCTGGTGCTCGTCTCCTGGCCGCAGCTGCTGCCGTTGATAAGCACAATGATGGCAGGGTCCATGCGCTCCATGGTGTCGCGCACCGGCTTGATGGAGTACGTGTACGTTGCCACCACGTTGGGGTGGGCCAGGGAGCTGCTGATGGCAGCTTCCATCACGGCCATCTTCTCGCGCTTCTCAGTGCCTGCGTTGCAGGGTTTTGGCGACGGTTTATTTGACAGCCATGTTCTCGCGCTTTTCAGTGCCTCGTTTTGGGGGGTCAGGGCTTTGCCACTCATGGCGGGGCTTCAACGACAGCCTATTCCCCCCCACTTTTCCGCCACGTTTCAGTGTCTGAGACAACTGAGTTGAGGGTTCTCAGTCCATATTTCTATGGCGGCGTACGTGTCAGCCACCTTCTCACGCTTTCCAGAGCACTGGTTTAGTGTCCGGGTGTGGACATCTGCCACCATGACAGTCATCTACCTGCAGTACTCAGCGCCTGGGTCCAGGGTTCAGGTTAGGTTTCATTAGCCAGCCTCCTACCCGCACTGCTCAGCCTGAGGTCAAGGTCAGGGTTTTGACAGCTGCTTCCAAGGCAGCCAGCATCCCGCGCATCTGCTTACCTGAGACCAATCCTGGGAGAGCGGGACAAGGGGTAGCCACAGGACTACAGCTGTGTGCCATCGACTAAAATCTAGGCAAAGAGGAGAGCACGACGAGGGATCACGGGCGGTCGATCATGCACATGTTGCGCTGCAAGACTGCTTTTGATCCCAGTTATTTGCCAACGGAGAAAATAATCCTCCCCTTCCACTCACAGTCCACCATGCCGCCATATATCTCCCCCATTGTCCATTTGATTACAATTGTATTTTTTGTTTTTTTTTGCGTGCGATCCTCCATTTCTACACCATAACCAGCATATTCCCAATGAACGTCCTGTGCGCCACACCTTCCTGCGTTAAGGGTCGAAAGGAGGCCCACTGCTGTCCAACATGCCTTGAAAGGTACGCTCCCGATGCTCACTGCAACGTCCAGCTTCGTCCAGCGATACCTCTCCCTTGACACCCCGGGCGCCCCGCTTTGCCCAGCCCCGCTTTACCCCAAGTGCCCCGCCTTGCCCTAATTGCCCCGCTTTACCCCAAGTACCCTGCCTTGCTCTAAGTGCCCCGCGCTCTGCCACCCTGAGACTCCCCTCACCCGATAGGTTAGCGGCCAGCAGCATGGTCTTGATAGCCACCTCGGTGCCTCTCCACAGCCCCTTGTACACCTTGCCGAACGAGCCCTCTCCAAGGACCTGAGGGGGGCAGGGCCAGAAATGAGGATCCATTGGAGTCAGGGAGATGTCAAGATCTGTAACCTAGAACCTACCGGGAGGCAAACCAGAGGACACCTCCCATTTCAAGTAGCTCCCCCCCTCCCCTTCCCCCCACCATTCACTCCCATGTCAAGCAGTCCAACCTCCCCTCCCCCTTTCCCCTACCCTTCAATCACCTCCCATTTCAAGTAGTCCCCCCACACCCTCCCCCTCCCCCCTACCCTTCACTTACCTCCAGCATTTGGATCTGCTCTGTCTCCGCCAGGTTCCTGACGTTCTCCGTGTTGAGTTGCTGCCGCATGCTCTCAATGCGATCTGGTAGAGGGGCGACAGGAAAAGCATAAGGGGGTCATCTGATCAGCTAGGACATACAGGACAGGTAGGAAAGAATCAGGGCTTGTAAGCGGGGGCGGGATTTGGGAAGTGGTACTGTATGGAAAACGGGTCAAGGCAGCAGGCCACTGCTAAGAAGAGGGAGAGAGCTGCCTGCATTCAGAGGGGGAAGCGGTGTGCCCTGCATCTCACCAACAGCAGATATGTCCCGCAAGTTCGAGTCACCCGCAGCGACCGGCTTGGTGCTCGAAAAGCACTGGATGAGGTTGTACTGGCGCACCAACATGGCATCCATGCGCGCCTTCTCAGCCTGCGCGCGAGGAGATAGAGAACGGCAAGAAAGGTATGAGCACTGACTGCCGATGAACAAACCACCATGCGTGGGTCAGGGCAGGGGCTGCATCGGGATATGGGTTTTGGGAGCAATGACAGGGTGAAAGGGTGAAAGGGTGAAAGGCTGCGGCTGCCTTGACAAGGACATACAGAGGCAGTGACAGGACTTGGGGGAAAGGCGCCTAGACTTTCGCTGGAGGACGAAGATAACGTGCTACGGCCAGACAGGTGCCCTCCTTAGTCCAAACACCAGGGCGTGGCATTACAAGGGCCATGCGTTCAACCTGCCAGGATGGGAGCTGAGCGTTCAGGCCGGCGAACAGTTGCATCGACATAACCAGTAAAAGTGTGTGGATGCAACATCCTCAAACGTAGCAAATGTGTGAATGCAAGTTGCGTAACATCCACACACCCAGCGAACGTGTGGATGCAACATGTGTGTGACACCCCCACACGCACAGCAAATGTGTGGACTTTTGAAGTTCCAAGCGACCCCGCAAACACACCCAGGGCAGGCCCCCGCGCCCAAGTCAGCTTCCCCCCACCTGCAGGTCCTGGGTGGTGGCCGCGAGCTCGTTGTTCGTCCGCGCCATGCGCCCCTTCTCGTGGTGCAGCGCGCGCGTGGTGAGAGCGAGTGCGTTGTTGGTGCGAACCATCGCCAGCAGCAGCAGCGACTGCTGCTTCAGGCTCACATTCATGATGAACAACAGCAGGGCGATGATGAAGGCAATAATGACCACAGCTATGACGACCGGAGTCTTCCAGTTGGCATCCCAGCCGCCTGAGCGGAGCAAAAAGCGGTACCATGTGTGAGGCATGGACAAGTGAGGCATGGTCATGTGGGGGCATGTGTGAGGCATGGACATGTGAGGCATGGTCATGTGGGGGCATGTGTGAGGCATGGACAAGTGAGGCATGGTCATGTGGGGGCATGTGTGAGGCATGGACAAGTGAGGTCATACGGGGGGCATACATCCCCATGTGTGGGACATGTGTGAGGCATGGACAAGTGAGGCATGGTCATGTGGGGGCATGTGTGAGGCATGGTCATGTGGGGGCATGTGTGAGGCATGGACAAGTGAGGCATGGTCATGTGGGGGCATGTGTGAGGCATGGACAAGTGAGGTCATACGGGGGGCATACATCCCCATGTGTGGGACATGTGTGAGACATGGACAAGTGAGGCATGGTCATGTGGGGGCATGTGTGAGGCATGGACAAGTGAGGCATGGTCATGTGGGGGCATGTGTGAGGCATGGACAAGTGAGGTCATACGGGGGGCATACATCCCATGTGTGGGACATGTGTGAGGCATGGACAAGTGAGGCATGGTCATGTGGGGGCATGTGTGAGGCATGGTCATGTGGGGCATGTGTGAGGCATGGACAAGTGAGGCATGGTCATGTGGGGGCATGTGTGAGGCATGGACAAGTGAGGTCATACGGGGGGCATACATCCCCATGTGTGGGACATGTGTGAGACATGGACAAGTGAGGCATGGTCATGTGGGGGCATGTGTGAGGCATGGACAAGTGAGGCATGGTCATGTGGGGGCATGTGTGAGGCATGGACAAGTGAGGCATGGTCATGTGGGGGCATGTGTGAGGCATGGACAAGTGAGGCATGGTCATGTGGGGGCATGTGTGAGGCATGGACAAGTGAGGTCATACGGGGGGCATACATCCCCATGTGTGGGACATGTGTGAGGCATGGACAAGTGAGGCATGGTCATGTGGGGGCATGTGTGAGGCATGGTCATGTGGGGGCATGTGTGAGGCATGGACAAGTGAGGTCATACGGGGGGCATACATCCCATGTGTGGGACATGTGTGAGACATGGACAAGTGAGGGCAGATGTGGGGTATATCAGTATGTGTGGGGCATGCATCAACATGTGTGGGGTATGTGTGGGGTATGTGTGAGGTACGTGTGGGGCATGGACCCTGAGGGGCATGCGTGGGGCATCATGTGTCACCATGCTGTTGTGATGGATATATGCTTTATTAACATCAGGTAAAAAAAGTCTAAACCCTTAATCAAGCTACATTTCAAACACCTGCTAGCCAGAGGCCTCATGCAAGGACCCGCCATGCTGCTCATGATGCCAGCCGGCCCAGATAAGGTCCCAATCAGGCTGAATGCACCCTAAGAAAGTCCCGGCAAAGGTATGGCAATGGTGTGGCCTCAAGGCTGGATAAATAAATAGATGCTGGAGGAAAGGAAACATGGCATCCATCCGCCTCTGCATGCAGCGGGCTTACCCGATCGGATGGGGTACACCGACAGCTGCCACAGCTGGTTGGTCATGTTAAAATTATAGCTCACGATGTCCTCCCCCAACTCCAGGCCCGACTCCCCCGGGTACACCGAGCTGTTGCTGATGGTCTTCCCGGTCTTGAGACTCCTCAGCCTGGCGAGAGGCAGGGGGGGGGGGTAGGTATACAAACACAGGCAGGGGATAGAGTTATGGTTTGAGGTGTAGAGACACAGGCAGGGGGGGGGTTATGGTTTGAGGTGTAGAGATACAGGCAGGGGGGGGTTAGGGTTTGAGGTGTAGAGACACAGGCAGGGGGGGGGTTAGGGTTTGAGGTGTAGAGACACAGGCAGGGGGAGGGTAGGGTTTGAGGTGTAGAGACACAGGCAGGGGGGGGGTAAGGGTTTGAGGTGTAGAGACACAGGCAGGGGGGGGTAGGGTTTGAGGTGTAGAGACACAGGCAGGGGGGGGTAGGGTTTGAGGTGTAGAGACACAGGCAGGGGGGGGTAGGGTTTGAGGTGTAGAGACACAGGCAGGGGGGGGTTATGGTTTGAGGTGTAGAGACACAGGCAGGGGGGGGTTATGGTTTGAGGTGTAGAGACACAGGCAGGGGGGGGTTATGGTTTGAGGTGTAGAGACACAGGCAGGGGGGGGTTATGGTTTGAGGTGTAGAGACACAGGCAAGGGGGGGTAAGGGTCTGAGGTGTAGAGACACAGGCAGGGGGGGGGTAGGGTTTGAGGTGTAGAGACACATGCAGGGGGGGGTTATGGTTTGAGGTGTAGAGACACATGCAGGGGGGGGTTATGGTTTGAGGTGTAGAGACACAGGCAGGGGGGGGTTATGGTTTGAGGTGTAGAGACACAGGCAGGGGGGGGTTATGGTTTGAGGTGTAGAGACACAGGCAGGGGGGGGTTATGGTTTGAGGTGTAGAGACACAGGCAGGGGGGGGTTATGGTTTGAGGTGTAGAGACACAGGCAGGGGGGGGTTATGGTTTGAGGTGTAGAGACACAGGCAGGGGGGGGTTATGGTTTGAGGTGTAGAGACACAGGCAGGGGGGGGGTAGGGTTTGAGGTGTAGAGACACAGGCAGGGGGGGGGTAGGGTTTGAGGTGTAGAGACACAGGCAGGGGGGGGTTATGGTTTGAGGTGTAGAGACACAGGCAGGGGGGGGTAAGGGTCTGAGGTGTAGAGACACAGGCAGGGGGGGGAGGCCCCAGGACCGTAACTTCCGCAGATGGTGTGCCCAGAGGTGCGACTGTGCAGCATGTCGAGGGGCGAGGGAGGGTTAAAGGTTGAAGGTGCCAGTAAACAGACAGGAGAAACAGTGTTAAAACCACAACTTCAGCTGAGGGTTCAGGTTTCCAGGACACAGGCAGGGGGAACAGCCCCTAAACCCTAACCCCAGCTGAGGGTATGCCCAGGGGTGACTGGTGAGAGACTTTGGCTTGGCAAGGGGCAGGGGGGGTGAGGCTGGGAGAAACGCCTAGAAGCTGAAGCAGCAGCAGGGCTCAGCCAAGGGGAAGAGCCTTTTGACTACAAAGGCAGGGGCAGGCAAGGGTACAGAGAGGGAAAGGCTGGGAAAGGCGCAGGGCCTGCGGCAGGACACAGGCTGGGAGAGGCGCAGGGCCTGCGGCAGGACATACGCTGGTAGAGGGGGCCATCAGTCCCATCACTCAACCACATGCTCTTTGCCAATCGCAATGAGGATCGGGGCGGGGCTCGCAAGCAATTAGCAGAACGTCGGTGTTATCAAGGTGCGTCATGTCATCAGGCTGGATTGGGGGCTTGGACTGGCAGTTATCTCCTAGCCATGCCCATGCCAGATGAGCCTACCGTATCATCACTGTACATCAGTGTTTCTTTTTTCGTGACTCAGCTACATGTCAGCTACATTCTGGCCGCTGAAGTATCCGGAATGTGCTGCCCCGGATTGGCAACACATCCGGAATGTGTTGCCAATCCAGGGCAACATTGGAATGGCAACATGCTCTCAGGCAGGTTTCACCCTCGATATATTACTCTCGGTTTCTTGTACCGTTGACGTCATTTGCCTCCCCTCGAGTATGCATGCATTCTTTATTTTAATTGTAAGGGAAGGCAAAGCGAATCTGCAGTGCGGGGAATGAAACAAGAGGGGCAATCTTGAGTCACCCTCAGCCTAAACTTGAGAAAACAAAGGATGCATATATAAAAACTGCAGGTCTGACTACCTGCCGACCGCCTTTGGGTCAACAAATCCCGACGGATAATGCAGGCCTGCCACTCTAGCCCCAATCAGCCAACTCCCTCCCACCCTGATAAAAATTCCTCCTGCCACAATAAGCACACCCGGTGCTCAACTGTACAGACAGCCCTGCCATTCAGTCCTAAACCACCCTGCCCTACCCCTCCCAGTCCTACCCCTCCAAACATCGCCTCTCAGTCCTACCCCTCCCAGTCCTACCTCTCGAAACCTCGCCTCTCAGTCCTACCCCTCCCAGTCCTACCCCTCCAAACATCGCCTCTCAGTCCTACCCCTCCCAGTCCTACCTCTCGAAACCTCGCCTCTCAGTCCTACCCCTCCCAGTCCTATCCCTCCCACTGCCTCAGACCAAGAGTGCATAGTAAAGTGCACACCAGGCCACCTTTGGCAGGCCATAGGGCAGACCACACTGGGCCAACTGCCACCGTTGCTGATAATGTGCAGCTGGCAGACCCTAATCAAACAATGCAATCATATCCCACCTGTATAAGTAGCCCTTCCCGTGCAAGCTGGACATGGCAGGCCCGATTCCATCCCGAATATCTGCAGGGGTTGGAACCCAAGGCAAGGCAGGTTCTCACCAAAAGGAATGTTGGAAGGCATCAGAAACCAAGGCACGCCACAACTGAGAAAGGAAATCAATCTCGCAAAAGCCCAAGATGTGCTTACAAATCACACAAAAAATGCCACACTATCCCTTGGCAAGCCGTCTGGCAGCCACCACTACGCCGATGAGGACCAAACCTGGGCAAGCCTACGACCGGCAGCCCAAGCAGCAGGGCATGCAGCACAAATCTCTCTCGGCCGCAGGCCATGATGCAGCTGCATCTTAGCTGAAGCACCCTGGAATGAATAGCGCAGCTCACCATTGAACAGAATGATCGCCGTGACGAAGCCCTGCGCAAATGCAGAGGGCGCGCATGGTGAGATAATTTGGTGAGCTAATGTGGCATTCATTCATGCGCTACCTCAGTACGCCGTCTGGGGAGCTCATGAGAAATGGCCTGGACAAACAAGCTTTGAAGAGCAACGAACAGCTGGACAAACAAGCTTTGAAGAGCAACGACAAGCTGGACAAACAAGCTTTGAAGAGCAACGACAAGCTGGACAAACAAGCTTTGAAGAGCAACGCCAAGCTGGACAAAGACTGCAGTGCTGTACCACCTCATACAGCATGGCGAGTGAAACAAAGACAACACGATTTCTACTCGCAATGAATGGCATCAACTTGACGTCTAAATCTACGCGACCCAGAAACTTTCGCTACTGGGCCATGTTCAAGACCGGGACGAAAACTGTTCATCACAATCCATACTGCAGAGAGTTCAATGGCATGTCGGATTCCTCGTACCCAGAATTTTGTGCGCGTGACTGGGTCGTACACCTGCTCCATCGTTACATTGGTGGGTACTGCAAAGGAGGGCATGAGGGCGAAGATCAGGATCGTCTGAAGTGCGCACCCGGCCACTCTTGGGGGGCAGCCGGGCAGCCCACAATGGGCTGAATGGGGACAAGAGCATGACCGGCCTACAGGCCACGGCTTGCACAATAGGGCTGGTGCAACAGGCCCTTTGGCCACATAGTGGGCTGAGCCATATAGCGGGTGCTTGACCCCCAGACTTGCCCAGGTGGCCAGAGATGGACAATGGCACCCTTTTGCTGGCAGTCCTTGATTCCCTGAACCCTATACCCCAAAAATCAATCTCCAATGAGGAGGGAGTGCACCTGCACACAAAAAATCTCGCATAAAACTCCCTTTGAGAGGCGCAAGCTGACAGTTCAGGTTGATGGCACGACCCCGGGACCAGAGGCCCCATGTGGGACAACAACTTGGCAAAGTGTGGATCAGAGGCAATTCAAAGGAAGGCTGGAACCGGGCAGGTAGCATGCAATTAGTGCTGGCGCATGGACAGCAGGAACTGAGACAGAGGGCGTTGGGGATCTGCAAGACAAGCAACTTAGCGTGGTGAGGGCATGTGAAGAAGACAAATATACAAATGTGCGTTAGGGCTCTGCCACGCAGGCCTTGGAACCTCACATGTGTAGTTTGTTCCAAACGTCTCGTTCGCTGACACGTTGGTGATGAAGATGGGCATGCGGGTTGGTGCTGCGTAGAGGCTCAGGTCAAACAGCAGGTTCAGAGGACCCGACAGCTGCGTTTGCTTGAGCTCCAGCGTCGCGAGGGCACCGTGGCGCAGAGGGTTGTTGCCGAACAAGTCCAGACCTGTCTGGTTATTGTCAGGGATCTCACTCTGTGCTTGGGAGGGTTTGGGGTTGAGGGTTAAAAGGTGTTGTGTGAATCTGGACGCAAAAAAGTGGGCTTAAGGTCTGGCGTTTGGGGGTTTTCTTATTCTGTGCACAGATGGGTGGGAACGGAAGCAGTCCGGTGAGGTCTGTGTGAGGATGTGTGTAAATTGGACCAGCTAGACAGCCTTGTAAAATGGCTGTGCTGCCCGCATGCCATGTTAAATGGCTGTGCTGACTGCATGCAATGTGGTTGGACCAGCTAGATAGCTTTGTAAAATGGCTGTGCTGCCTGCATGCGGTTTGATGCATGGCGAGACATGGATCAGGCAATCTATTTTGCAACCTGTCTTATTAATTATGAACGTTGCCATGCGAAGGCATGGTTGAGCAGGCATGCACAAAGCCAGTTACGATACCCCTACTCTGATGCGCATCAAAAGTAACTGTAGGGGGATAGCTGCCATGCAGACAATGGCGCGGTGAGAAGGTCCAGGCACAAAAGGGGTGCCCACGGTAAGTATCCGGACACCACGCACCATAATGTGGCCCATGGGGGAGAACTGCAGAGACACAAACGTTTTCTTCGGCAGATTGTTCAGGAGGCCTCTGGCAATTTGGGGGAACTCAGGCAGCAGCGTTGGCACGTCGGGCGTCTGTTTGATGAAACTGTTGAGCGTGATAAGTGGGGCAAAGGCCTGCGCAGGATTGTTGGGGGTTCAGGGTTACGGGCAAAGATCTGTGCAGGATTGCTAGACGTGTGCATGTTGCGGGAGTTGCATGAGGCCCATCGCCTGATCATTCCTCCCCATGTCCATGACACGAGAATTGCACGCGACCCACCGCCTGATCATTAATCCCCATGCCACAGCCGTTCCAACAGGCGTTTACCGCTGCTCCTCCACACTTACCCTCTCCACGTAGAGGGTGAACGTCTTAGATGTGTCGACCGCAATTGAATATGCTGTGTTCTTGTTGGCGATTTGAACACCGTCGGCGCCTGCCAAAGCTCCATAGACGCCCAGGGCAGTGAGAGTGATAAAGACAACGAGCGGGATGCCGACAGTCGAGACTGGGTGCTTGCGAACCACCTCCCCAATGACCTAAGGCGGGACATGTTGGAGAAAGGGGCCTCAGAGCATGGAGCGTTTTTGACCTGGCCATGCGCCGCACTGATCCTGGGGACGGGGGAGGGGCAAAACACTACCGGCCATGCTGCAAATATCTGAGCATGATTTCGATTCTCCGTACGAGTCGCAGGCTTGCCAAAGCAGTCGGCAAAGTGCTTCATTCAGAACCCCTGGCTAGATCAATGAGACGTCGAACACCCCGCACTTGGTGAATCCATCACTCACAAGGAAGGTGTTCTGGGTCATTGTGCAGCAGGTGACAGGTGGGACAGGACCTTCCTCATCGGCATGTTCATCAGGGTGCGCGTCATCCAGTGAATAGTCGAGGTCCTTGTCTGCTGGCGCTACTCCGCTGCCTAGAACGTTCGGAGATGCAAAGAAGGACGCCTTGAGAATCCTGGAATTGTGTATGCCCTTCTTGCAGGAACCCATGGAGGAGTCGAGGGAATCTCGGGCAATGTGACCAGGGATAGTATTTCGTGCATTATTGCTCAGCTGCGTTACAAGCGCTGAAGGCGACGGTGCCTCTTCGATCCCACTCAAAGAAGGCGGGGAAGCCGTTGCTGCTATTGCTAACGGTGCCATGAGAGCCCAACGCTAGTCAATTATTTGACGATTTGGGGGGCTACTACGGCCATGTGCCGACAACTTGAAACAGATTAGGCCGCAGACCCTTAAACTGTGTTCATGTACAATGGAAAAGTGTTGGATACATTCGCCCTGGCTCCTGTTGTATGGAGCATTGGTGAACCCTGTCGCAGTCGACCGAGTACCCAGATATTATCAGTAAAAATCCCACCCTACCCTCGAACCAGGGGCCCTTCAACTTAGCCGTACTTCACTACTCCCTCGGGTCTGGTTCGGGTTCTATCCCACCATTCACCCCCCACCCCCCACCCCTCGAACCTGTCGCACATCTTCATTCCTCGCCCGAAACCAAACCATGCTGGCCACTGTCCTGGTCAGGGGGCCCAATTCCACCTGTGTCCGGAACTTGAAAAATAGCGCCAGCTAGACAAAAGTCAAAAGCGCACGGGATTAGGGTCTGTCCGGACATCGTAATTAGTGCTGTACAACGTTATGATCGCCTTATTTTGTGGTTGGCAAAATGGCCAATTGCATCCCCGCTCCTAAACGTCTTCCTAGATGCATCGAGTTCCTATTTCACCGCGCCTTCGATTACCATGCCCAACTTCGCCCAGATTTGCCTCTCCTGCATGGCCTCAAACATACCAGCACAGGGGGTCTTAAACTTGGCCATGCGACTCCTGGGATGCCTTCATATGCGGGCTAAAAGGTGTGATCTCCACGCTACTGGGGCCTGTTATACCCCCTAGTGTGCAGCAACTCACCCGTTAAACTGCACAGCCCAAATTATCTTCCAACAGAATTGTGGCAATATGGACACCGAAAAGCCTTGAGGACCTGGGCCAACAAGACCACCAAGAAATGAAGCATCAAGCGTGTCCTGGAACGGCTCCTTCAGGGACGGCTCCTTCAGGGACACAGACTATCAGAGCCAAGGAAAACCTGTAAGCTTGAGCTCACGGCCACAAACCACGCATGACGATCGTCTGCCGTCACCCTTCGTTATCAACCAGGGGACATGTGAAACCCCAAGACTGACTGCTCAGTGCTCACCCGCTCCCTGGACTACAACGAAGAGGTGGGATGGGGGCATGTTCTGCCATCCAGAGGGGACAGATGCCTGACCCACAAAGTCTTGCAACAAAACAACACTGTACAACAGCCCGGAGGAAAGTTTGGCGCAAAACATTTGCCATCGCTGTCATGAGAATATAGGGGGAAAGGCTATTCACAGCAATTATAAAGGGTCGAACCTCTCCTCCTCCTTCCGGCTCACATTGTTAAACCTGGTGGTCCCGGGCGGGTTTCTTTAGAGTGACCCTCAGTCCCGGGCGGGTTTCTCTAGAGGGACCCTCAGTCCTGGGCGGGTTTCTCTAGAGGGACCCCTCAGTCCTGGGCGGGTTTCTCTAGAGGGACCCCTCAGTGCTGGGCGGGTCCCTCTGGAGGGACCAGTCAGTCCTGGGCGGGTGTCTCTAGAGGGACCCCTCAGTGCTGGGCGGGTTTCTCTAGAGGGACCCCTCAGTGCTGGGCGGGTTTCTCTAGAGGGACCCCTCAGTGCTGGGCGGGTTTCTCTAGAGGGACCCCTCAGTGCTGGGCGGGTTTCTCTATAGGCACCCCTCAGTGCTGGGCGGGTCTCTCTAGAGGGACCCCTCAGTCCTGGGCGGGTCTCTCTAGAGGGACCCCTCAGTCCTGGGCGGGTCTCTCTAGAGGGACCCCTCAGTCCTGGGCTGGCCTCTCTAGAGGGACCCCTCAGTGCTGGGCGGGTTTCTCTAGAGGGACCCCTCAGTGCTGGGCGGGTTTCTCTAGAGGGACCCCTCAGTGCTGGGCGGGTTCTCTAGAGGGACCCCTCAGTCCTGGGCGGGTCTCTCTAGAGGGACCCCTGAGTCCTGGGCGGGTCTCTCTAGAGGGACCCCTCAGTCCTGGGCGGGTCTCTCTAGAGGGACCCCTCAGTCCTGGGCGGGTCTCTCTAGAGGGACCCCTCAGTCCTGGTCTGGCCTCTCTAGAGGGACCCCTCAGTCCTGGTCTGGCCTCTCTAGAGGGACCCTCAGTCCTGGGCGGGCCTCTCTAGAGGGACCCCTCAGTCCTGGGCTGGCCTCTCTAGAGGGACCCCTCAGTCCTGGGCGGGTCTCTCTACAGGGACCCCTCAGTCCTGGGGTGGCCTCTCTAGAGGGACCCCTCAGTCCTGGGCGGGCCTCTCTAGAGGGAACCCTCAGTCCTGGGCTGGCCTCTCTAGAGGGACCCCTCAGTCCTGGGCTGGCCTCTCTAGAGGGACCCCTCAGTCCTGGGCTGGCCTCTATAGAGGGACCCCTCAGTCCTGGGCGGGTCTCTCTAGAGGGACCCCTGAGTCCTGGGCGGGTCTCTCTAGAGGGACCCCTCAGTCCTGGGCTGGCCTCTCTAGAGGGACCCCTCAGTCCTGGGCTGGCCTCTCTAGAGGGACCCCTCAGTCCTGGGCGGGTCTCTCTAGAGGGACCCCTCAGTCCTGGGCTGGCCTCTCTAGAGGGACCCCTCAGTCCTGGGCGGGTCTCTCTAGAAGGACCCCTCAGTCCTGGGCTGGCCTCTCTAGAGGGACCCCTCAGTCCTGGGCGGGTCTCTCTAGAGGGACCCCTCAGTCCTGGGCGGGTCTCTCTAGAGGGACCCCTCAGTCCTGGGCGGGTCTCCCGTGAGGGACCCCTCGGTCCTGGGCAGGTCTCTCTAGAGGGACCCCTCAGTCCTAGGCGGGTCCCTCTGGAGGGACCAGTCAGTCCTGGGCGGGTGTCTCTAGAGGGACCCCTTAGTCCTGGGCGGGTCTCTCTAGAGGGACCCCTCAGTCCTGGGCGGGTCTCTCTAGAGGGACCCCTCAGTCCTGGGCGGGTCTCTCTAGAGGGACCCCTCAGTCCTGGGCGGGTCTCCCGTGAGGGACCCCTCGGTCCTGGGCAGGTCTCTCTAGAGGGACCCCTCAGTCCTAGGCGGGTCCCTCTGGAGGAACCCCTCAGTCCTGGGCGGGTCTCTCTACAGGGACCCCTCAGTCCTGGGGTGGCCTCTCTAGAGGGACCCCTCAGTCCTGGGCGGGCCTCTCTAGAGGGAACCCTCAGTCCTGGGCTGGCCTCTCTAGAGGGACCCCTCAGTCCTGGGCTGGCCTCTCTAGAGGGACCCCTCAGTCCTGGGCTGGCCTCTATAGAGGGACCCCTCAGTCCTGGGCGGGTCTCTCTAGAGGGACCCCTGAGTCCTGGGCGGGTCTCTCTAGAGGGACCCCTCAGTCCTGGGCTGGCCTCTCTAGAGGGACCCCTCAGTCCTGGGCTGGCCTCTCTAGAGGGACCCCTCAGTCCTGGGCGGGTCTCTCTAGAGGGACCCCTCAGTCCTGGGCTGGCCTCTCTAGAGGGACCCCTCAGTCCTGGGCGGGTCTCTCTAGAGGGACTCCTCAGTCCTGGGCTGGCCTCTCTAGAGGGACCCCTCAGTCCTGGGCGGGTCTCTCTAGAGGGACCCCTCAGTCCTGGGCGGGTCTCTCTAGAGGGACCCCTCAGTCCTGGGCTGGCCTCTCTAGAGGGACCCCTCAGTCCTGGGCGGGTCTCTCTAGAGGGACCCCTCAGTCCTGGGCGGGTCTCTCTAGAGGGACCCCTCAGTCCTGGGCGGGTCTCCCGTGAGGGACCCCTCGGTCCTGGGCAGGTCTCTCTAGAGGGACCCCTCAGTCCTAGGCGGGTCCCTCTGGAGGAACCCCTCAGTCCTGGGCGGGTCTCTCTACAGGGACCCCTCAGTCCTGGGGTGGCCACTCTAGAGGGACCCCTCAGTCCTGGGCGGGCCTCTCTAGAGGGAACCCTCAGTCCTGGGCTGGCCTCTCTAGAGGGACCCCTCAGTCCTGGGCTGGCCTCTCTAGAGGGACCCCTCAGTCCTGGGCTGGCCTCTATAGAGGGACCCCTCAGTCCTGGGCGGGTCTCTCTAGAGGGACCCCTGAGTCCTGGGCGGGTCTCTCTAGAGGGACCCCTCAGTGCTGGGCTGGCCTCTCTAGAGGGACCCCTCAGTCCTGGGCTGGCCTCTCTAGAGGGACCCATCAGTCCTGGGCGGGTCTCTCTAGAGGGACCCCTCAGTCCTGGGCTGGCCTCTCTAGAGGGACCCCTCAGTCCTGGGCGGGTCTCTCTAGAGGGACCCCTCAGTCCTGGGCTGGCCTCTCTAGAGGGACCCCTCAGTCCTGGGCGGGTCTCTCTAGAGGGACCCCTCAGTCCTGGGCTGGCCTCTCTAGAGGGACCCCTCAGTCCTGGGCGGTTCTCCCGTGAGGGACCCCTCGGTCCTGGGCAGGTCTCTCTAGAGGGACCCCTCAGTCCTGGGCGGGTCCCTCTGGAGGGACCAGTCAGTCCTGGGCGGGTGTCTCTAGAGGGACCCCTCAGTCCTGGGCGGGTCTCTCTAGAGGGACCCCTCAGTCCTGGGCGGGTCTCTCTAGAGGGACCCCTCAGTCCTGGGCGGGTCTCCCGTGAGGGACCCCTCGGTCCTGGGCAGGTCTCTCTAGAGGGACCCCTCAGTCCTAGGCGGGTCCCTCTGGAGGGACCAGTCAGTCCTGGGCGGGTGTCTCTAGAGGGACCCCTCAGTCCTAGGCGGGTCCCTCTGGAGGGACCAGTCAGTCCTGGGCGGGTGTCTCTATAGGGACCAGTCAGTCCTGGGCGGGTGTCTCTAGAGGGACCCGGACCCCTAGAGGGACCAGTCCGTATAATCCCTTTGTATGTGGCATGCACACAAACAAGCGTCCAGACTGTGTTGACCCATCCCAAGGCCTCCACATCTGCCGCACACACCACTGATTGATTGCCAGGCAGTGAACGGGCAATGAGTGGCGGTGATGCAGTCCGGCCATAGTTTGTTATTTTATCAAGTAGATGGGGCTGAACAGCCAAGAAGCCTGCGGCACTCAAGCCAATGGAACCAGATATGGGCACACAAGTGTAGGCATTTACGGCACGCGCTAACCGGAGTGAGCTGCAGTATTGCGGTCCGGCCATGGGTTCTTAATTTGCTCAGCATGATGGTTACATCGGGCTGAACAGGTGAAACACCATGGCATAGTGCCTATTACCTTAGGCCAGTTTGCACCATGCATGAAAGGGAAGTGAAGGAACCAGGGGTACTCGACCACAGCGGGCTGAGCCAGGTGTACTTGACCACAGCGGGCTGAGCCAGGGGTACTACCACAGCGGGCTGAGCCTGGGGTACTCGACCACAGCGGGCTGAACCAGAGGTACTCGACCACAGCGGGCTGAACCAGGGGTACTCGACCACAGCGGGCTTAGCCAGGTGTACTTGACCACAGCAGGCTTAGCCAGGTGTACTTGACCACAGCAGGCTGAACCAGGGGTACTCGACCACAGCAGGCTGAACCAGGGGTACTCGACCACAGCGGGCTGAACCAGGGGTACTCGACCACAGCGGGCTTAGCCAGGTGTACTTGACCACAGCAGGCTTAGCCAGGTGTACTTGACCACAGCAGGCTGAACCAGGGGTACTTGACCACAGCAGGCTGAACCAGGGGTACTTGACCACAGCGGGCTGAACCAGGGGTACTCTCACACAGCAGGCTGAACCAAGGGTACTCGACCACAGCAGGCTGAACAAAGGGTACTCGACCACAGCAGGCTGAACCAGGGGTACTCGACCACAGTGGGCTGAACCAGGGGTACTCGACCACAGCAGGCTGAACCAGGGGTTCTCGACCACAGCAGGCTGAACCAGGGGTTCTCGACCACAGCTGGCTGAACCAGGGGTACTCGACCACAGCGGGCTGAACCAGGGGTACTCGACCACAGCGGGCTGAACCAGGGGTACTCAACCACTGCAGGCTGAACCAGGGGTACTCGACCACAGCGGGCTGAACCAGGGGTACTCGACCACAGCAGGCTGAACCAGGGGTACTCGACCACAGCAGGCTGAACCAGGGGTACTCGACCACAGCGGGCTGAACAGCCCGGAACCATGTGCATGTCACTATTGCGCATATGGCCGACAGTTGTATCTGCAAATGACGTTACACCTCACGGCCCTGCTCAGAAGAGCTCAGCTGTGTTGGAGCCCAATATTTTCATGGTTGCGCGTATGACCCACAGCTGTGCCGGTACTGCACCTCCCTGGCCTGACAAAGCGCAAACAAGACGGGCCTGCTGTCGGTCGACCCAAAAAGCGTGCACTTCAGCGCAAACCAAGGTGGCAGTGGCTGCTCACTGCTACCTGTATCATGCAGCCATTACAATGTGTTTTCATGGTTGCACGTGAAGGCTAGTTTAGCCGACAACGATATCGGTACTACACCCCCCTGACAGAGCGCATAACATTCCCAGCCTATTGTCAGTCGCCCAAAGTCCCAAACAGCACACACCTAAGTGTGGCAGCTAAACAGCTCCAGGTCAACGTCAGCGAGACAGAGATATTAGAGTTCGGCAGCCGCTTAGCAGTGCAGCTCCGGCAACCAGCCCATGCAAGGAAGAGAGGCACCTCTGGCTGCTGCGCTGCAGCGTGTCCGCCGTATGGCAGCCAAGGTGCGCCTGAGGAATTATTTCCCTACTCACATCCGGCTTTCTACAGCACCTGCGTCAGGCAGCGGGGTTCCCTGCGTCAGCTGCCAGTTAGGGAGTCCTGAGGGAGCGACAGATCCAACTGTGACAGCGAGGTTGGTGGCGTCATGTCCTTCGCCTCTACAATGCAGCGGTAGCACCGGCAGCACATGAAGACATCCCACTCATGGCGGCAGCCATGGCGGCTGATATGCAGCTCACGCGCAGTCAGACCACTGGAGGATGCAATTGGTGCAGTGAACTGCTATGTGCCTTACAGGAGCTAGGGCGGGGAGCAGCCGCCCCCAAACTGCGTCCGGCAGCGGATGACCTACAACTTCTCCCCGTCGCAAAGGTGCTAGGGCTAGTGGACTCTGCCTATGTGCGGGCGCAGGTGGAGGTCGTCGGCCGGGAAGACCCTAGGGACCCCGCCACCAACCACAAGTATGCGGCAGCCTACCTCGCCTGGTTTCAGCCTACAGCTGACGCACGCCAGGAACCGTAACAAAAGGGCGTGCGCTCGTGTGTGTACTAACTTAAGGCTCGGAGCGGCCAGCACAGCTGATAATAGAGAGGACGGCAGCGATCAGCTGCGTGACACACGCTACTGCTAACGGTGCTGGGCTGAGGGACACGGCCAACATGTGAAGGATGCACTGCATGTGTGCTTTCAGTGCCCTAGCGTGAAAGGGAGGCTGAGGGCAAGAGGTTGGGCAGGCCCCCCGAAGGACGCCACGGACTTTCAGCTGTTCTACCAGGGCAGGCATGGGTTGGAGGCTCTGGCTTTTGTTGAGGACGTGGACACGTGGTAGACTTTCTTGAGGGCTAGCTTGCTGTATATTTTTGACTCCCTAAGGACTGGCTCTTTCCCTTTTTGTCTCTCTTGCTTTTTTAGGCGGGCATCCTTCAGTATGCCTTTCCGTTTTCTATATATCCTAGTGCTCCTCTCTGTCTTTCCTGTAGCCTTTAGCTCCTTTCCTTTTTCCTCCCAACCATACAGGACGTCGGAGAGCCCGCAGGCAGGGGTGGGAGGCCCTGGTTTTGTGCAACTTGTAGTTGAGGTTTTTGAAGGCTAGTATTTTCAGGGGCAGGGGATACGGTTTGCCTGACCTTCCGCCTTCTTCTTCTTCGTGTTCGTGTCCTTGTTGTTTGGTGGGTGAACTCACTGACCTTTTTATCTTCTTGTGCCTTCACCATCACTGTCCTAACTGACTTCTTGTTTGCCGACGTGGCCGAGCTTCATTTTAGCATGGCCCAGAGGTGTAACCTCATTAACTAAGTGTGGACCAGGCTAGTAGTGGCCGTTCAGTGCTACAGGTGTCATGCAGCCAGTATATATGAACAATTTCATGGTTGCGCATGTGGCCCATAGCTGTACCGGCGGTACTGCATCCCCCTGACATAGCGCAAAACAAGACCGGCCTACTGTCGGGGATGGAGAGGGCGGTGGTAGGGAGGGAGAGGGTGGAGGGGATGGAGAGGGTGGTTGAAAGGGAGAGCGTGGTGGGGAACGAGGGAGTGGCTGGCTGGGATGCCTGGAGAGTGGTTGGGACTTAAGATGGAGAGGGTGGTGGGAATGAAGGGAGTGGGGATAGGGCGGGCGGTGTTGAGGGAGAGGGTAGTAGTGGAGCCGGAGTAGGGGGCGTGGAGACGGAGTGGGTGGTGGAGATGGAGAGGGTGTTGTCCTTTTGGGGATGGAGAGGGCGATATCGAATGAAGGAGAGGGTGGTGGAGAGGGAGAGCATGGATTATGGAACGGGTGGCACAGGGGGAGGAGAGTGAGGTGGGAAGAGGTACCATGTGCTGCAGCTCGAGCAGAACAGCAATGAACAGGCACGCCCACCCTCAGATGTCCACTGTGCATGACACAGAAACGCAAGGATGCTAACCACGATAGAGTGCCACTGTCAGCATCAGCTCCATACCGATCACTTGAGGGCCAAGGCGAAAGCACAGCTTTTACAAATACCATTTCAAATGGGTCGCAGGTGATTTCAGATTTTGAAATTAAGGATCTTGGTCGATCCTGTGTGCATGACGAGACCGCACTGACGCACAGATATTGGTGCTGCTGCGGAGTTTGCATGGGCCCGTCCTGTCGGCATGCAGCCCGCTCTCGCAGTGCAGGCGACATAGGGCCAGCAGTAACCACCTTCTGTGACAGCGCTAGCCACATTTTCGATTTTCTGCAGCGGCACGCCGTCGGAAGGTGTGCCCGACATGTCATTCCCTCACGACTGCCCCCTATGAGCATGCATGTCCAAGGGGCCACAGGCACATTTCGGGATTTCAAATGTATGACCGCCCGTCGTTCAGGTATGGATTGAATAGGGCCTGGCACACGAACAAAACATGTGCCCTCATCAATGCGCACACATGTTCCCTTAATTCTGCTTTCCTTCTCCCGTCTACTTCTCTTCATCACGCCCCTCGCCTACGTCAACTGTCTCACACGCCTCTACGTCCAAGGTGGGTCAGCAGTAGCACGATGTCTCGCTCGTACGACCAGCAGTACTCATGTGCTGAGGGGCAGTTTGCCACTTTGCCCACCTTTTGTCCAAACCATGTTCCAAAAGAGGTCCAGCGTGTGCTGCACCTTGAATAGTGTATCCCAAGCATGCATACTGGATGCATATGGTGGTTTCTTGGCAGTATTCCCTGCTGTCCCTCCTGGCAAAAGTCCCCGGCTGGATGGCTGCTGACTAGATAGGTGCATGGCTGCTGTCTGGCTGGTGCCTTTGCCATACGCCACTGCTCCCCTAATCGTTTGCTTCTGTCTCTTTTCATGCTGCAGGAAGTCGGCTTCAGTTTGCACTTTGATTTCCTCGATTACATCCACAACAGACATCTCGCAACTTGTGTTTCGGCACACGGAGGTAGCCAGCAGGTGGGCGGGAACGATTTCCATTTACCCTTCCGTCCCGCAAAGTTCGTTCGCCACCAGGCTCGAACAAGCTTGATACAAGAGATGCTGCCGCTCGTGAAAGATTGAAGAAAACTTACGCCCAGAAAGCTAACTCTTGCGACCCCAATGAATCCCTGCAAGTCGCTATCAACCCTTTCGCAGATGCTCGACCCTGCGATGATGATGCCCTTCCCTTTTGTAATGTTACACCTCTGACTGACTACCCCACATACAGGCCACATACGGCTAGCCTCATTACCACCGCCAGCAAGCCATCTACATCTGATGTCGCGCCTGCTGGAAGTGAATGCTATCTGGCTGGCAACCCCCACCAGTTCTGATCCCTGTTGCCCTCCTGTCGTGCATGCCCCATGCTGCATACAGGCTTATCCGCAACCAATCAAGCGACAGTGAAGAGCCACCTTCCATCCCAAGCAGGCTCTTTCTTTAAGCACACCTCAACATGATGGGAATTCATGGACGAATGAATGCAGTAAGTACACGTGTTCATGTCGGTGGTGCGTCGGTGCCAGCATGGTAGCACAATCCGCCGGCTGAACCTGTCTCGTATCGAGCCGTATCGTGGCACTTGGTAGTACGATCCGGCTGAACATGTGCCGCCTTTAGCGCCGTATTGTGCCGTATTGTGCTATCATGCGTGCCATGCCACCTTTAGAGGCTGCTGGACCGCCACCACTAGGATAGGCTGGTAGGGAAACCTTGAGCCACAGTCTCCGGCCGGCGGTGGCCCCAACACCAGGTCTTGTTCCACCAGGCCCCTCGGTCATAGGCCCTGATATAGCAGATTGCATGAATTCCCCTCAGCTAAATAGTTGCACTCCAAAGCTGGTTCCTGCAGTTTTCCTTGCTCCGTCGGTTTGTTTAGCTCCAATGAGTGGTGTAGTCTGCCTGTATGTCCTTACTTGTTTGCTGCTTGTCCCTTCTCAATAGCTTCCCTACCAAACTGCCGCTGACTAAGGCCACCTTTTTTTTTGTTCCGCAGTCCGTACAGCAAGCCAACAAGCGGCTGCAGAACCTCGGTGACATCCGTGACATCCCTGGCAGGCCCAACAAGGGCTCGAACGACCAGGACGTGGCCTTTGAGGCATCATCAGGTAGGCAGCTGCTGGGTCATGCATAATTTCGCCTCGGTCAGATTTCAATCAACTCTAGCCAGCAGTCCAATAGGCGAGAAGAAGACGCATGTCTTGCGCTGCTGATTCGAGGGTGCTTCATCATCTACAATTTAGCTACATCATGGCCATCAGCCATGGGGGCCTAGTACAGCCATCCCAGCAGCTCTTGCCAACGGCTTTTCTTCAGTAAAGGTTTGACCTTGGTTAGCTTATAAGTGTACGCCTGGCGGCCCCCCAAAAGGTTGCCGGTTGTGCACTTCATAAACAATTACTTAACCCTGAACCCTGATACCATGTTGAATCAGAGGGCCGATTAAGTCTCAATGAAACGATAGTGACAACACCGGCGTGGCCTTGAACGATGCTTCACTGTTTCCCTCTTGTTGCTCTTGCATGACTCACTGTCAGGTTGTCCTGCCTCCACCACACTCAACCAGTCTGTCCCCTGTTCCCCTGCTCCGCTTGTCCAACCGTGTGCTAAGGTTTCTTGCCTAATGATGTTGCAGGGTGTGACTGGCAGCAAGGAGCTGTGGAGCAGAGGAACGCCAGGTTCCTGAAGCTGGAGCAGAAGGCTGTTGATGACCTCCAGTGGCAGCTTCAGCAAGAGAAACGACGCGGCCAGATGCAGGAGGCCAACCTGTCGTGCATGCAGCAAGACGTGCTCAACAAGGCAGCACGTGTGAGTCAGCTGGAGGCACAGCTGCAACTACAGCGCATGGAAACTGCAGACTTCTGCGCGATGCTACAGAACGCAAACATGTACATCGCCAGGCTTCAGGATGGAAACAGGGGTCTGTCTGAGCGGCTTGGAAATGCGGAGATGGCTCGGGCACAGGCGGATGAGCATGTCCGCTGCGTGGCGGCTGAGGGCGAGTGGCGTCTGCAGGCAGCTGCTGGCCAGGCTCAGCAGGCCATGCGCCAGGAGCAGGAGCGCTTCCATGCGCTGCATGTGGTGGCTAAGCAGCTGAACGATCAGCTGAACGACTCAAATGTCAAGCGAGCGAGTCCGGTCTTCATGACTAGCCAGACACTTGATGCCCTCCAGATCCTAACGACAGAGGTTGTAGACCTGAGGGTGCAGCGGGACACCGCTGTGGTCGGCGCTTTCACCATGAAGCAACAGCTGATAGAGGTGGCCAAGCAACTCAGCTTCAGCAATTTCCAGGCGGCTACTTTCTCCCGCAAAATCCCTGAACTGAGGCTTCAGCTCAAGCAGGCAACGGCGATGGTTCACGCCGTTCTGCTGGCTGTGGGTGTGTCCCTCAAGGGGCCTGTCGGACTGATGCCAACCCTTTTCCCCACCCGCGACCTGGAGCTACCAGGCCTGATGCTGGAGCCAGCGGACCTCAGGGACTCGATGGTCACGGATCTGCTGCCAATGGTGACGGCCGTCATTGCTGCGTCTGGAATGTACGGCGCGGGGCTAATGCAGCGGTGTGCAGTCCCATGCAGGACATGCATGGAGAGCTAGCCAGCCATGCTAGGTGTCACCCTGCCAGCGTTAGGAGGAAGCCCTTGTCCCACATGACGCTGCCTCAGCCTTTCAGTTCTTGCTGGATCCATGACCTGCCAGAGCTTCGCCATACATGTACATCTTATGTTATATGTATATATGTTTATAAACCAGGATAATGTCAGGGGACGGTATTATGATGGGACATTGGATCCAGTTGTTTCCAAAACCTTTTCAAAACCACTGCTTGAAATCGCTTACTGGTATTTGCCTACTTTCTGCCTATTCCTGCTAGTCATTGGCCTCTTACAGCTAGTGACCGGTACACGATATAACGCCTTTGTTCTCGGGTGCGTTTGTACGGTAGGCATGGTTGTTCATAATATGTGTTACGCGGTGTTCGCTTGGGTGATGAACGGTGCCAAGTTATTAGCTGCGGCCACTTTTGGAAGACTTTGACCTCCTCGATTCCTGTCACAAGGTTGAGTGTGGAACGTCTCTGGATGATAGGTGTATACCAGTTGAATGATCCTTATTGAGGAGTGTTTGAATCAGTTCAACCAGTGCTTGACTACTGGCCCACGCATACCGTATTTACGAACACTCACGGTTTCAGATTTTCTCTTGCCTCAGGGGGGGGAACAACCCGCAACACCAGTTTGGGTGATAGGAACGTCAGCTTGTTGACAGATTTTAGATCACATGTTTTTTAGGTGCTCCATGGCCTGTAAGCAAAATGTGCATCTGAGCTGGATTCTGCAGACACCGCATTCAATATTGTTTCTCCTGGGACTCAACCTTAGTTGAATCACTACCGTAAGCCGGTGTCTTAAAGCAATAAGGCTGGTAGACAGCACTCGGACGGATGGGTTAACAGCGCTGGGCCATGTATAAGATGGCTTGGCTGCATGGGCACCCAACTGTATGGTTGAGGGCAACAGAAAATAAAGAGGGCAAAGGAAAGAAATCTAACAAAATTGAAGGAGAAGGAGAGCCCCCACCGCAGAATGAAAGGCAGCCCTAAGATTGCTCGAAGTCGCTACCGGTTGATTATAGTCTTAAAAAGTCAAAACGAAGGAGAGGAGAGAATGCAAAAGAGAACCAAGCAGACAAAGACACACCACCAAAAATTTGTCGGGCTGTTCTCATATATAATTCGAAGGGCCGGCCGGGCTGCTCATAAGGTTATTCCCAATAATATCCACGCCACATCGGCGATCTCTTTCTTTTCTGAACAGTTGCCGTGCGTGATTGATGGTGGCTGGTTCGTTGAACTCGCATGTTAATCTTTCCCCGACCTTAGTAGTAGCATGGTTCCGATATTCAGAGGGCTTGTCCGTTGCACAAAAACTGCAATGGTGATGACATGCAGAGACGTGGAATGCCGAGTGACTTGCCTATTAGAAACCTCCGATGAACCCCCGATTGGCACCCACATGGCCACATGGCCTTCCTGGCTGGATAGGATAGGCTATGTATGTGGGTGCCAATGGCCTTGCCAGCCAGGAAGGCGATAGGGGCCTTAGTTCCTGTCTGGGCCCCTGGTTACCAGCGGGCTCCAGCGTTGCAACTTTTTGATGACACCATGTTACGGTATCTGTATTCATGCCTCTTTCGCCCTTGCCTAGGTTGCATGCCTGAGATCTTGCTGCTTGGTCTGGCCCGGCTCACGAAACCTGGGATACCTCGCCTGCTGAAGCTCGATCTCCGTAATCAATCTCCATAAGGACCGCACCCAAATTGTTTGCATTCTAACTCCCCAGCGCTCCATTGGACGCATCTGTTCCATTGCGACGAAAATTTGGGTGATATGCACCAGCAGCACTAGACATTTCGCAGCCGGACCAGTCTGGAGAAGGAGTAGAAGTCACAACAGCTTTAAAACAAGCTTGCCAACTACCGGTAGTACGTCATAAAAGCAATGCACAATACATTCGAAATACTGTACATATAAGAAGGAAAAAATACCAGTGTGAAGCAGATACGGTATCAAGATCTTAGTTCACCAGGCAAGACCTGAAGTGAAAGCTTGCCAAAATTCGGACTGGAAGAATTATAAATGTGCCACCAATTACTCCGTAAATATGGCATCAACCACTGCGTCATATGCCTGTACATTATGGATGCCCCACGGCAATAAAACTACCGTGGCATGACACCTCAACACCAGCCTGAAGTACTGAACCAGGCCAACAACTGTATTATTTACCAGAACTGCAAAAGCATCAGATCATTAGAGCATCAGCTGGGGCATAGCCTGGCTTTCTGACACAGTCTACACAGTCGAGTGAGGGCTGGGATGGGAAACGGGGGGGATATATCTTGTAAGGCGGCTTATAAGGGGGCAACCAAGTATGACTGCCCATTCCGATCGCCATGTCTATAGTGCTGGTGCCCATAGTAAGGCTTTCAGCTCAACTTGTGGGTCTGCTGCGGAACCATCAATATCCTGCGTGGCTCTCCGTATTCCACCATGGAAATACAGTTTGGCACACTGTTGGCCACATATTCAAACATCAAGCTCGATCTGCTGCAGGCTCATGATCAAGGTGAGTGTGGCTGGACCATCCACTGCTGCCAGCTGATGACTATTTTGGAGGCACCATCTACTGCAAGCTGGTATGCGTGCTAAGGACCCCAAACCAGGCTGTTGGAGGCACCTGGCTTATCCACTGTACGTACATGATCCCGCCTGGGCGGCCCTGGCCGATCAAACAATCATGCTGCTGCTCACGCCGGGGGCACCACGCCGATGGTGGTGTTCGACGTGGAGTTGAACAAGTCCTGTGCCTGGTCAAAGTAGAACTCGGCCTCGTCGTTGCTGATGTAAGCCTTGCCAGCATACTGCTTCTTCTTGCTGTCATATAAGAACATGGCATGCTTGTACGCCGCAGCCTGCTTGTTGATCGTAGCGTTCAGTGCGTCGCCATTAGGTGACACGGCGCTCCCGTTCCACCAGGCCGGGTCGTTGAGGTAGTGCAGGTTGGTGGCGTTGAGGTCGGTGTAGATGTTCAACGAGGTGTCGTACAGGACGTACCGGAAGTTGCGGATCTGGTTGGCCATGATGATGCTGGGCGCGTAGCCGCCCATGGCGAAGAGCGCGGCCGTGAAAGCAACCGCCAGCAGGATGGTCCAGATCCAGCCCATGAAGGTGCGGAGGAGGATGGGGAAGTTAAGGCCTGTGCGCACGTTCTCCAGCAGCCCGACCCCGATCTCACAGCCCACGATGATCTGCCGAGAGGGGAGGCAGGTCACGGGTTGGATTCTGAAATGCGAAAGGCGATACCGGTATACTATCATGCTGACAATGCGGTATGTGCACACAGTTCCAAACTCACAGAGGGGAGGCAGGTCACGGGTTGGATTCTGAAATGCGGAATATAGTGCCGACAATGCGGGATGTGCACACAGTTCCAAACTCACGAAATCATGACTGGGGCCTGCAGCACGTATTTAAAGTTTGACTTCCAAATGTTTGAAATCCAGCGGTTGATCCTTGCACACACCTGCGTCGTCGAGACTGGGATGCCGTAGAATGAGGCGAGGGAGATTGTGAGACCAGCTCCCAGCTCAGCGCTGAAGCCACGCGAGGGGGTCAGATGCAGCATCTTGACACCAATCTGCAGAGGGAGTTTTACAAAACAGGCGCATCTACTTCATTCGAATGGTTTAAGAAGGAATGAAGGGCAGAGACTCAACAGATAACATAGCATAAGGAGTGGTTGGTGAACATGCTAACATAACACACTGCCACACGTTCACTGATTGGAGGAGTGATTGGTGAACATGCTAACATAACAAACTGCCGCACGTTCACTGATTGGAGGAGTGATTGGTGAACATGCTAACATAACAAACTGTCACACGTTCACTGATTGGAGGAGTGATTGGTGAACATGCTAACATAACGAACTGTCACACGTTCACTGATTGGAGGAGTAATTGGTGAACATGCTAACATAACACACTGTCACACGTTCACTCATTGGAGGAGTGATTGATGAACATGTTGATATATCACAATTTCACTCATTGGAGGAGTGATTGGTGAGCATAATGATATATCACGCTTTCATTCATTGGAGGAGTAATTGGTGATAAATCAACGTCTCACACTATTAGGGATTGGAGGGTTGGTTGAACAGTGCAGAGCATCGTAGAGGCCACTATCTTTGTGTGGTGCGCACCTCTGGTCTGTGAAAAAGCTATATCGCCAACATCACACCAGTCACACTCCTAGCGAGTACCTGCCTCCACACCTTGTACTACACTCACGCCCAGCCAGCCCCCGGGATGCCCCCTCCCCCTTCAAAAAAAAAGGCAAGGCGTTCAGAGCACTGCCTTTCAGGGTGCTTTGGCTACACTTCAGCTCAAACCCAGAGCTACAACTGACTGAACTCGGCTCAGCAAGCTCTGCTGCTGGGGCCACCAGCCATAGGTCTCACAAAGTCAAGTCCCGGCCAGCTTCATGAAGCGCACTCTCAGCGGCCCCCTGAAGGTGGTCCAGCGCACACATCAATACACACAAGTGTGAAGACTGACCTGCATGATGATGTTGTAGCCGTACATCATGAGGCCCATCACGATGCCAACCCCGCCCATCGCGAATATCCACTTCTCGGTCTGCGCATTGTCGGTCGGCACCGCGTGCGTCTGGTAGGCAGTGTAGATTCCAGAGAAAGGGCCGATGCTGTTGGCAACGTCGTTGGCACCGTGCGCAAAAGCCACGCAGCAGGCAGAGAAGACCTGCGTGAACAAGACAGGGCCATGGCAAGGCACAGCTGTTGCATCAGGGTGCAACAGGAATGCCCAGCTGGATTGCCAGCTGGAATGCCCAGCCGTGCTCTCAACCCAGCCAGGTGGACCCTGTCTGCATCTCTCATTCAAATTCAAATTAAAGGCCCTGGATTTGCTCATTGTTCTGAAATTGCTTGCACAGATCAATTGAAATTTAAAGAATCAACTTTTTGATACCCCTAACCGGTACTGTGACCACAAGTTTCTTATAATTGTTGCGCATTTGAACCTTGCTGCAAGCGAATGAGCATGTCTTGCAATACATTTGTCACTCATGAAAGGATCCATAGCTTCTATCTTCTACGTCGCGATAGCGTAGAGACACTTAGAGACCATACCGGTGTTTACCGGGAACAAACCAATCCCTAAGAAGTTGTTACCCAGAATCCTCAACCCTGAATACCTCACTCCAAGATACCCCATTTTACGGTCTCACCCCAAAAGACCCTAAACCTTAAAATCCCTGAATCTGCAGCCTGTATAACCCATTACCACAACCGTCAAAACCTAAATGCCTGGAAACCCTAGAAACCTCACCTGTAGATACTTAAAGACCATCTCAGTCTGTACGGGAAAGACCTCGGCGGCGTTGTGCATGTTCAGGATGGCCTCCGTGTCCATTCCCGCGCTGTGCACCTCGTAGTACAGCCCCTTGAGGATCTGCTTTACGAAGTGCGTGACGAAGAACATGACGTAGTGGTAGGGCAAGGTGTAGAAAGGAGCGTCGGGGGGCACGGCGTGGATGGCAATGCGATCCTCAGTACTTCGCATCTTGGACTTTCCGGGCCCGTCGGGCAGATCTGCAATCGCAATTTCAATATCTTCCCCTCCTTTGGTAACTTTGACCTCCAGCTCGGCCCTGCGCTTGGCCTTCTCCTCCGCCCTTCGAGCAGCCCAGGGGAAAGAAGGGAGGGAGAGGGCAAGGGCTGAAAATAGTGGGGAGTATTGATTTTACACCACCGGAGCACAGCAAGTACACAGATTATTTGTTAGCTTTTGCAGTGGCGACTTGGCAAGCTCCTTGTGGTGCTTGTTTGTCCTGAAACCCTTGAGCGTGTCCACTAGCGATCTCTCTAGCACCATACCTTAGAAAGTCACACCAGCACTTAGAGAGGTCTGTTCGAGGGCTTTGCGCCGGGTTAGGGTTTGTGGTTGACTGGAGGGTTAAGGGTCCTAACCTATACAAGCCCCCTTCCGCCCCTCACCTCATCCGGCTCTCTGGTGAGGTTGCCGTTTGCGTCCTGAGCCACGCCCTCGGGCACCTGGCGCCCGGCTGACTTGGCCTCAATCACCCCAAACCAGGCAAACGCTGCTGTCGCCTGTGAACATCGAGAGTAGGTTAGTAGACGGGCAGAGGGGGGAGGGTCCGAGTCATCCCAACAGGCACGGGAGACCACACCCACTTTGCTACGCTGTCCCCAGCAACCATGCAGGAGAGGGTTCCAGGTCATCCCAGCAGGCAAGGAAGCACACCCACTGGGCGACCTGCTGTCCTGCTGGTAAAAGCCTGGTGCTCCCTGCTCTCAACATGTTGCCAGTTTTAGGGTTTAGGGTGTCCATGTCCACGGTGACCTGTCCCTCCATGCGCTAGGGGTTAAGGTTCAGGGTTTCCGAAAGCTAGGTTTGAGGGTTTAGGATCTCCGAAAGCTCCACACCTCTCACCATTCCCATATGCCCTTACCGTGTACCGACGGGCTTCCTCCAGAGAGGGTTAAGGTTTTGGGGGGAAAGGGTCTCAGAGAGCTCACAGTCATCCATGTCTAGGCTAATGGGTCTCTCCAGGTAAAGGGATGGACTAGGCACTGGGTTGGTGCATAAAACCTTGACCCTCCACCAAACCCTCGACTGAACTCTTCATCCTAGGCTAAACCCTCATACTTTGTCATAAATCCTAGACACTGACCTAAGCCTTAAATCCCCAGCCCTAGACGAAACCCTAAGTCCAAGGGCTCCCCTTCCCTACCATGTCCATGGTCACTGGTCCCTCCAGGGACGGGATGGACAGGGCAATGGGGTTGGTGCCGAACACCGCCTGCTTTGCTCCAAACGGCGCCACGTACTCGGGGGACTGCGCCAGCACCATGCCGATCAGGCCCTTCTTTCCCATCAGCTCGGCAAAGTACCTACACAGGGGCGTGGCCGAGAAGAGAGATCGGCGACCACACAAATAGGGTCGGAAGAGGCTGCTGGATGGCAGCGCAGACACCGCACCAACAGCCCCAAGGGTGCGTGAAGGGTGCCACAAAAAGACGCCGTGGTCAAGCGCAGAGGTGCTGCAGCGCAGCATGAAAATTAGACAGCTGCTGCTGCAGGCTGGCAGGCTGGCTGGCTGGCAAGCAGGCAGGCTGGCTGGCAGGCTGGCAGGCAGGCAGGCAGGCTGGCTGGCAAGCAGGCAGGCTGGCTGGCAGGCTGGCAGGCAGACAGGCAGGCTGGCAAGCAGGCAGTCTGGCTGACTAGCAGGCTGGCTGGCAAGCAGGCAGTCTGGCTGGCTGGCAGGCTGGCAAGCAGGCAGGCTGGCTGGCTGGCAGGCTGGCAAGCAGGCTGGCTGGCAAGCAGGCAAGCTGGCAGGCTGGCAAGCAGGCAAGCTGGCAGGCAGGCAGGCTGGCAAGCAGGCAAGCTGGCAGGCAGGCAGGCAGGCAGGCAGGCTGGCAAGCAGGCAGTCTGGCTGGCTGGCAGGCTGGCAAGTAGGCAGGCTGGCTGGCAGGCTGGCAAGCAGGCAGGCTGGCAAGCAGGCAAGCTGGCAGGCAAGCAGGCTGGCAAGCAGGCAGGCTGGCAAGCAGGCAGTCTGGCTGGCTGGCAGGCTGGCAAGTAGGCAGGCTGGCTGGCAGGCTGGCAAGCAGGCAGGCTGGCAAGCAGGCAAGCTGGCAGGCAAGCAGGCAGGCAAGCAGGCAGGCTGGCAAACGGGCAGGCTGGCAAGCAGGCAGGCTGGCAAACAGGCTGGCTGTCAAGCTGGCAGGCTGGCAAGCAGGCAGGCTGGCAAGCAGGCAGGCAAGCTGGCAGGCAAGTAGGCAGGCAAGCAGGCAGGCTGGCAAGCGGGCAGGCTGGCAAGCAGGCAGGCTGGCAAGCAGGCAAGCTGGCAGGCAAGCAGGCAGGCAAGCAGGCAGGCTGGCAAGCAGGCAGGCTGGCAGGCAAGCAGGCAGGCAAGCAGGCAGTTAGGCAAGCGGGCAGGCTGGCTGGCAGGCTGTCAAGCTGGCAGGCAGGTACACGAGGTGTGGGGTCGGCTACTGGACCCCTTAGACAGGACACCCTCCCAGCCTCCCAGCACCCTGCCCCCGCTCACCCTATCGCGCCGGTGCTGCTCGCCGTGTGGTTGGTGCCCACAATGCCAAACCCGTGCTCCTGCGCTCGCTCCGTCGCCATGTGTACCGCCTTGTGCATAACGAGCATGCCGGCGCTGTTGTTGCCGTTGATGAGCGCACTCAGCCGCGTCTCTGTCTCCACCACGGGCTCCTTGGCCAGAGAGGACCTGCAGGAACACGGGAGGGAGAGAGGGATGAGGGAATATAAGGTAAATGCGGTTCCGGAAAGAATCTGTGGCAGAGGGAGGACCTGCGGGAAAGGGGGCAGAGAGAGGGATGAGGGTAGATCAGGTGAACGCGGTTCACGAAAGAGTCTGGGGCAGAGGGAGGGTCAGGGTGCAGGACTCCACCACGGGCTTCTTGAACAGAGCGGACCTGCAGGACACGGGGGGGAGAGAGGGATTAGGGTACGTAAGGTAAATGCGGTTCACGAAAGAGTCTGGGACAGATGGAGGACGCGACGGTGGTAGGGAAGCGACGTCTCATCACCAGCCCGATATTTCATCCCGTTTGGTTATCCCTCTGACAGGGGAGGGGGAGGGGAAGCTTTAGGTGCGAGGGGCAGGTTCGGGTGCTCTCAGGGCAGAGGACGAGCAGGCTCCAACGAGTGGAATTGGTTAGGCTTGTGAAGACTCGGAGACCGCACGTAGTGCTGGCCTCATAAAATTCTGTAACGTCTTTCTTTGAAGTGAATTGATTGGAGAGATTCCCTCGTTCATTCATTGCACATGGCCTCCCTGCCCGCCTGTCTACGAGCAAGCTGGACAGCGCGCAACGAGCATGCTTGATACCACTCGCCTGGGCGCTCCATCGCTTGCCCCCAGTGGGCTCATGTCGCGCCACAAGGGGGCAGGCTGCTAAGTTTGCATGGAGGTGTCGTATTTCGGCAATGAGCCCAGCTTTAATGGGCTCCTTGCGGCCGCCAAAAGGCCCCATGGGGAGCAAACCTTGACCGACCGACTGACACAGGCCCAAGCAGCATGGCTGGCCACACATGGGGCCCCTGTCTGAGGCCAGGGAGTAGCTGAACTGTAGCCTAGCCAAGAACAATAAATGATTTTGCTCCGATACCTGTTTAACGCTCCTGACGTTATTTTGACAATGCCTTGGTTGTTGTCTCGCAGCTGAGCATGCATGAGGACCTGGTCAAAGGGGTCAGACATGAGCAATTCAGCGTCAGTTCAAGTGGGGCAGCAGTAAGATGGTTGGCCGGAAGTATGGCAAATACCAGACGCATGGCGCCTCCCAGGCCGAGAGTTGGCGCATGGGCGCACATTTATGGTTGGTGCATGGGCAGAGTTGTAGGGTCTGCAGGCGAAGCAGGCCCCACGTTGCCTGTGGTCACCTCGAGCAGAACGTTGACTTCGTTTGTTTTGTATCCAAGGGCCGTCAACGACTTGGTGCACAGCTCTGTAAGCTCGGATAACGGCACGTCAACGCGGCCTTGCGCTGGCAACGCGGAAGCCCTGATAGTACGGCGTAAATTGGAGGCATGTGAGGGTGCTAACCCAGTAGCATAGCCAGCTTGCTTCAATTGAACGGCACCGTGTGTATGACATGGTGGGCGTGTCGGCAGCTTCAGGCCTAAGCTTTCAGGGCAACGGATGCTCACAGGGCGTTGCCTCATCATATTCATTGTGATGGAGGATTGGGTGATCAGCGTCAGCGAAAATTGAGCAGCAACGAGGAGGATGACAAAGCGCAGCAACAGCACACAGGGTTTAGGGTCTGTGCTGGCTTCGTGATTGGTGCTGTACAACGAGGTGATCGCCATATTTTGTGGTTGGCAAAATGGCCAATAGAATTCCCGCGCCTACACGTCTTCCTAAATGCGTGGAGTTCCTTTTGTGCCGTGCCTTCGATTACCATGCCCAACTTCGCCCAGATCTGCCACTACCGTCCTGGTTGGCCTCAAACATACCAGAACTGGAAGTCTTTCACTTGGCCATGCGACTCCTGGGATGCCTTCATATGCCGGATAAAAGGTGATCTCCCATGTTAATGGGGTTTGTTATACCCCCTGGTCTATATTTTGAACCATGCCTCACCCGTAAACTGCACAGCATGCCCGATTTTCTTCCAACGGAATGGTGGCAAACTGGAGACCGAAAAGCCTTGAAGACCTGGGCCAACAAGACCACCAAGAACTCAAACATCGAGCGCGTCCTGAAACGGCTCCTTCATAGGGGCACAGACTATCAGAGCCAAGGAAAACCTGCAAGCCTAAGTTCGCGGCCACAAACCACACATGACGATCGTCTGCCGTCACCCTTCGTAATCACCCAAAGGCATATGAAACCCCAAGACTGCCTGCTCAGTGCTCACCCGCTCCCTGGACTCCAATGAAGAGGTGGGAGGGGGCATTTTCTGCCATCCAGAGGGGACAGATGCCAGACCCACAAAGTCTTGCAACATAACAACACTCTACAACAGCCCGGTGGAAATTTAAATTATTTTCAGTGATGCGCGATGTTCAATTAAATTACCTACTGCGCGACATAAAATTAATTAAAATTTCGTTGCTGCGCGGCCATTTTTAAATTCTTTCATTAAATTCTTTTGGGGTGCGCGACGGATTTTGGGGGGGAGGGGTGCGCGGAGTCTAAGAGGTTCTACGGTACAAGGGAAAGGCAATTATGAAGGGTCGAACCTCTCCCCCTCCGTACGTCTAACTTGGTTTGTCCTCTAGAGGGACCAGCCAGTCTGTGTAATCCCTTAGCGTGTGGCAGGTACACAACCAGCGTTCAGACTTACTGACCCATCCCATGACCTCCACATCTGCCGCACACACCACTGGTCGGTTTCAGGGAATGGGCAGGGCAGGGCAGGGCAGGGAACGGGCAGTGAGCGCAATGAGTTGCGGTGATGCCTTCCGGCCGTAATTTTTTCATTTTACTCAACAACATGGGGCTGCACAGCCAAGAAGCCTGCGGCACAGTGCTCATAGGCTCAAGCCAATGGAACCAGGTATGTGCACACAAGTGAAGGCACTTACTGCGCGTGCAAACCGCAATGAGCTGCAGTGTTGTGGTCCGGCCATGGGTTCTTAATTTGCTCAGCCTGATGGTTACATTGGGCTGAACAGGTGAAACCCTGTGGCATAGTGCATATCACCTTAGGCCAGTTTGCACCATGCATGAAAGGGAAGTGAAGGAATTGAGAGCGGGTGCTTCACGCAATGAGCTGTGGTGCTATGGTCCGGCCATGGGTTCTGAATTTACTCAGGTACATCAGGTTGAACAGGCAGAATTGTGCACATAAGCTCAGGACAGGGGGACCAGGCCTTGACCTGATGTGAGGGAAGTGAGAGCAGGCGCTGACCGCTATAAGCTGTAGGACTGCGGTCTGGCCAGAGGTTCTTTATTTACTCAACACCAGCTGGGCAGCTGGCTGATCTAGGGGTCCTGGACCACAGCGAGCTTAACAGCCCAGAACCATGTGCATTTCAAGGTTGCGCAAATGGCCGACAGTTGTACCAGGAAATGACGTTACACCTCACGGCCCTGTTCAAAAAGGCTCGGCTGTGTTGGAGCCCAATAGTTTCATGGTTGCGCGTATGACCCACAGCTGTGCCGGTACTGCACCTCCCTGGCCTGACAAAGCGCAAACAAGACGGGCCTGCTGTCGGTCGACCCAAAAAGCGTGCACTTCAGCGCAAACCAAGGTGGCAGTGGCTGCTCACTGCTACCTGTATCATGCAGCCATTACAATGTGTTTTCATGGTTGCACGTGAAGGCTAGTTTAGCCGACAACGATATCGGTACTATACCCCCCTGACAGAGCGCAAAACATTCCCAGCCTATTGTCGGTCGCCCAAAGTCCCAAACAGCACGCACCTAAGTGTGGCAGCTAAACAGCTCCAGGTCAACGTCAGCGAGACAGAGATATTAGAGTTCGGCAGCCGCTTAGCAGTGCAGCTCCGGCAACCAGCCCATGCAAGGAAGAGAGGCACCTCTGGCTGCTGCGCTGCAGCGTGTCCGCCGTATGGCAGCCAAGGTGCGCCTGAGGAATTATTTCCCTACTCACATCCGGCTTTCTACAGCACCTGCGTCAGGCAGCGGGGTTCCCTGCGTCAGCTGCCAGTTAGGGAGTCCTGAGGGAGCGACAGATCCAACCGTGACAGCGAGGTTGGTGGCGTCATGTCCTTCGCCTCTACAATGCAGCGGTAGCACCGGCAGCACATGAAGACATCCCACTCATGGCGGCAGCCATGGCGGCTGATATGCAGCTCACGCGCAGTCAGACCACTGGAGGATGCAATTGGTGCAGTGAACTGCTATGTGCCTTACAGGAGCTAGGGCGGGGAGCAGCCGCCCCCAAACTGCGTCCGGCAGCGGATGACCTACAACTTCTCCCCGTCGCAAAGGTGCTAGGGCTAGTGGGCTCTGCCTATGTGCGGGCGCAGGTGGAGGTCGTCGGCCGGGAAGACCCTAGGGACCCCGCCACCAACCACAAGTATGCGGCAGCCTACCTCGCCTGGTTTCAGCCTACAGCTGACGCACGCCAGGAACCGTAACAAAAGGGCGTGCGCTCGTGTGTGTACTAACTTAAGGCTCGGAGCGGCCAGCACAGCTGATAATAGAGAGGACGGCAGCGATCAGCTGCGTGACACACGCTACTGCTAACGGTGCTGGGCTGAGGGACACGGCCAACATGTGAAGGATGCACTGCATGTGTGCTTTCAGTGCCCTAGCGTGAAAGGGAGGCTGAGGGCAAGAGGTTGGGCAGGCCCCCCGAAGGACGCCACGGACTTTCAGCTGTTCTACCAGGGCAGGCATGGGTTGGAGGCTCTGGCTTTTGTTGAGGACGTGGACACGTGGTAGACTTTCTTGAGGGCTAGTTTGCTGTATATTTTTGACTCCCTAAGGACTGGCTCTTTCCCTTTTTGTCTCTCTTGCTTTTTTAGGCGGGCATCCTTCAGTATGCCTTTCCGTTTTCTATATATCCTAGTGCTCCTCTCTGTCTTTCCTGTAGCCTTTAGCTCCTTTCCTTTTTCCTCCCAACCATACAGGACGTCGGAGAGCCCGCAGGCAGGGGTGGGAGGCCCTGGTTTTGTGCAACTTGTAGTTGAGGTTTTTGAAGGCTAGTATTTTCAGGGGCAGGGGATACGGTTTGCCTGACCTTCCGCCTTCTTCTTCTTCGTGTTCGTGTCCTTGTTGTTTGGTGGGTGAACTCACTGACCTTTTTATCCTCTTGTGCCTTCACCATCACTGTCCTAACTGACTTCTTGTTTGCCGACGTGGCCGAGCTTCATTTTAGCATGGCCCAGAGGTGTAACCTCATTAACCAAGTGTGGACCAGGCTAGTAGTGGCCGTTCAGTGCTACAGGTGTCATGCAGCCAGTATATATGAACAGTTTCATGGTTGCGCATGTGGCCCATAGCTGTACCAGCGGTACTGCATCCCCCTGACATAGCGCAAAACGAGACCGGCCTACTGTCGGGGAGGGAGAGGGCGGTGGTAGGGAGGGAAAGGGTGGAGGGGATGGAGAGGGTGGTTGAAAGGGAGAGCGTGGTGGGGAACGAGGGAGTGGCTGGCTGGGATGCCTGGAGAGTGGTTGGGACTTAAGATGGAGAGGGTGGTGGGAATGAAGGGAGTGGGGATAGGGCGGGCGGTGTTGAGGGAGAGGGTAGTAGTGGAGCCGGAGTAGGGGGCGTGGAGACGGAGTGGGTGGTGGAGATGGAGAGGGTGTTGTCCTTTTGGGGAGGGAGAGGGCGATATCGAATGAAGGAGAGGGTGGTGGAGAGGGAGAGCATGGATTATGGAACGGGTGGCACAGGGGGAGGAGAGTGAGGTGGGAAGAGGTACATACCATGTGCTGCAGCTCGAGCAGAACAGCAATGAACAGGCACGCCCACCCTCAGATGTCCACTGTGCATGACACAGAAACGCAAGGATGCTAACCACGATAGAGTGCCACTGTCAGCATCAGCTCCATACCGATCACTTGAGGGCCAAGGCGAAAGCACAGCTTTTACAAATACCATTTCAAATGGGTCGCAGGTGATTTCAGATTTTGAAATTAAGGATCTTGGTCGATCCTGTGTGCATGACGAGACCGCACTGACGCACAGATATTGGTGCTGCTGCGGAGTTTGCATGGGCCCGTCCTGTCGGCATGCAGCCCGCTCTCGCAGTGCAGGCGACATAGGGCCAGCAGTAACCACCTTCTGTGACAGCGCTAGCCACATTTTCGATTTTCTGCAGCGGCACGCCGTCGTAAGGTGTGCCCGACATGTCATTCCCTCACGACTGCCCCCTATGAGCATGCATGTCCAAGGGGCCACAGGCACATTTCGGGATTTCAAATGTATGACCGCCCGTCGTTCAGGTATGGATTGAATAGGGCCTGGCACACGAACAAAACATGTGCCCTCATCAATGCGCACACATGTTCCCTTAATTCTGCTTTCCTTCTCCCGTCTACTTCTCTTCATCACGCCCCTCGCCTACGTCAACTGTCTCACACGCCTCTACGTCCAAGGTGGGTCAGCAGTAGCACGATGTCTCGCTCGTACGACCAGCAGTACTCATGTGCTGAGGGGCAGTTTGCCACTTTGCCCACCTTTTGTCCAAACCATGTTCCAAAAGAGGTCCAGCGTGTGCTGCACCTTGAATAATGTATCCCAAGCATGCATACTGGATGCATATGGTGGTTTCTTGGCAGTATTCCCTGCTGTCCCTCCTGGCAAAAGTCCCCGGCTGGATGGCTGCTGACTAGATAGGTGCATGGCTGCTGTCTGGCTGGTGCCTTTGCCATACGCCACTGCTCCCCTAATCGTTTGCTTCTGTCTCTTTTCATGCTGCAGGAAGTCGGCTTCAGTTTGCACTTTGATTTCCTCGATTACATCCACAACAGACATCTCGCAACTTGTGTTTCGGCACACGGAGGTAGCCAGCAGGTGGGCGGGAACGATTTCCATTTACCCTTCCGTCCCGCAAAGTTCGTTCGCCACCAGGCTCGAACAAGCTTGATACAAGAGATGCTGCCGCTCGTGAAAGATTGAAGAAAACTTACGCCCAGAAAGCTAACTCTTGCGACCCCAATGAATCCCTGCAAGTCGCTATCAACCCTTTCGCAGATGCTCGAGCGACCCTGCGATGATGATGCCCTTCCCTTTTGTAATGTTACACCTCTGACTGACTACCCCACATACAGGCCACATACGGCTAGCCTCATTACCACCGCCAGCAAGCCATCTACATCTGATGTCGCGCCTGCTGGAAGTGAATGCTATCTGGCTGGCAACCCCCACCAGTTCTGATCCCTGCCTGTTGCCCTCCTGTCGTGCATGCCCCATGCTGCATACAGGCTTATCCGCAACCAATCAAGCGACAGTGAAGAGCCACCTTCCATCCCAAGCAGGCTCTTTCTTTAAGCACACCTCAACATGATGGGAATTCATGGACGAATGAATGCAGTAAGTACACGTGTTCATGTCGGTGCCTGGTGCGTCGGTGCCAGCATGGTAGCACAATCCGCCGGCTGAACCTGTCTCGTATCGAGCCGTATCGTGGCACTTGGTAGTACGATCCGGCTGAACATGTGCCGCCTTTAGCGCCGTATTGTGCCGTATTGTGCTATCATGCGTGCCATGCCACCTTTAGAGGCTGCTGGACCGCCACCACTAGGATAGGCTGGTAGGGAAACCTTGAGCCACAGTCTCCGGCCGGCGGTGGCCCCAACACCAGGTCTTGTTCCACCAGGCCCCTCGGTCATAGGCCCTGATATAGCAGATTGCATGAATTCCCCTCAGCTAAATAGTTGCACTCCAAAGCTGGTTCCTGCAGTTTTCCTTGCTCCGTCGGTTTGTTTAGCTCCAATGAGTGGTGTAGTCTGCCTGTATGTCCTTACTTGTTTGCTGCTTGTCCCTTCTCAATAGCTTCCCTACCAAACTGCCGCTGACTAAGGCCACCTTTTTTTTTGTTCCGCAGTCCGTACAGCAAGCCAACAAGCGGCTGCAGAACCTCGGTGACATCCGTGACATCCCTGGCAGGCCCAACAAGGGCTCGAACGACCAGGACGTGGCCTTTGAGGCATCATCAGGTAGGCAGCTGCTGGGTCATGCATAATTTCGCCTCGGTCAGATTTCAATCAACTCTAGCCAGCAGTCCAATAGGCGAGAAGAAGACGCATGTCTTGCGCTGCTGATTCGAGGGTGCTTCATCATCTACAATTTAGCTACATCATGGCCATCAGCCATGGGGGCCTAGTACAGCCATCCCAGCAGCTCTTGCCAACGGCTTTTCTTCAGTAAAGGTTTGACCTTGGTTAGCTTATAAGTGTACGCCTGGCGGCCCCCCAAAAGGTTGCCGGGTGTGCACTTCATAAACAATTACTTAACCCTGAACCCTGATACCATGTTGAATCAGAGGGCCGATTAAGTCTCAATGAAACGATAGTGACAACACCGGCGTGGCCTTGAACGATGCTTCACTGTTTCCCTCTTGTTGCTCTTGCATGACTCACTGTCAGGTTGTCCTGCCTCCACCACACTCAACCAGTCTGTCCCCTGTTCCCCTGCTCCGCTTGTCCAACCGTGTGCTAAGGTTTCTTGCCTAATGATGTTGCAGGGTGTGACTGGCAGCAAGGAGCTGTGGAGCAGAGGAACGCCAGGTTCCTGAAGCTGGAGCAGAAGGCTGTTGATGACCTCCAGTGGCAGCTTCAGCAAGAGAAACGACGCGGCCAGATGCAGGAGGCCAACCTGTCGTGCATGCAGCAAGACGTGCTCAACAAGGCAGCACGTGTGAGTCAGCTGGAGGCACAGCTGCAACTACAGCGCATGGAAACTGCAGACTTCTGCGCGATGCTACAGAACGCAAACATGTACATCGCCAGGCTTCAGGATGGAAACAGGGGTCTGTCTGAGCGGCTTGGAAATGCGGAGATGGCTCGGGCACAGGCGGATGAGCATGTCCGCTGCGTGGCGGCTGAGGGCGAGTGGCGTCTGCAGGCAGCTGCTGGCCAGGCTCAGCAGGCCATGCGCCAGGAGCAGGAGCGCTTCCATGCGCTGCATGTGGTGGCTAAGCAGCTGAACGATCAGCTGAACGACTCAAATGTCAAGCGAGCGAGTCCGGTCTTCATGACTAGCCAGACACTTGATGCCCTCCAGATCCTAACGACAGAGGTTGTAGACCTGAGGGTGCAGCGGGACGCCGCTGTGGTCGGCGCTTTCACCATGAAGCAACAGCTGATAGAGGTGGCCAAGCAACTCAGCTTCAGCAATTTCCAGGCGGCTACTTTCTCCCGCAAAATCCCTGAACTGAGGCTTCAGCTCAAGCAGGCAACGGCGATGGTTCACGCCGTTCTGCTGGCTGTGGGTGTGTCCCTCAAGGGGCCTGTCGGACTGATGCCAACCCTTTTCCCCACCCGCGACCTGGAGCTACCAGGCCTGATGCTGGAGCCAGCGGACCTCAGGGACTCGATGGTCACGGATCTGCTGCCAATGGTGACGGCCGTCATTGCTGCGTCTGGAATGTACGGCGCGGGGCTAATGCAGCGGTGTGCAGTCCCATGCAGGACATGCATGGAGAGCTAGCCAGCCATGCTAGGTGTCACCCTGCCAGCGTTAGGAGGAAGCCCTTATCCCACATGACGCTGCCTCAGCCTTTCAGTTCTTGCTGGATCCATGACCTGCCAGAGCTTCGCCATACATGTACATCTTATGTTATATGTATATATGTGTATAAACCAGGATAATGTCAGGGAACGGTATTACGATGGGACAGTGGATCCAGTTGTTTCCAAAACCTTTTCAAAACCACTGTTTGAAATCGCTTACTGGTATTTGCCTACTTTCTGCCTATTCCTGCTAGTCATTGGCCTCTTACAGCTAGTGACCGGTACACGATATAACGCCTTTGTTCTCGGGTGCGTTTGTACGGTAGGCATGGTTGTTCATAATATGTGTTACGCGGTGTTCGCTTGGGTGATGAACGGTGCCAAGTTATTAGCTGCTGCCACTTTTGGAAGACTTTGACCTCCTCGATTCCTGTCACAAGGTTGAGTGTGGAACGTCGTCTCTGGATGATAGGTGTATAGCAGTTGAATGATCCTTACTGAGGAGTGTTTGAATCAGTTCAACCAGTGCTTGACTACTGGCCCACGCATACCGTATTTACGAACACTCACGGTTTCAGATTTTCTCTTGCCTCAGGGGGGGGAACAACCCGCAACACCAGTTTGGGTGATATATAGGAACGTCAGCTTGTTGACAGATTTTAGATCACATGTTTTATAGGTGCTCCATGGCCTGTAAGCAAAATGTGCATCTGAGCTGGATTCTGCAGACACCGCATTCAATATTGTTTCTCCTGGAACTCAACCTTAGTTGAATCACCTTAAGCCGGTGTCTTAAAGCAATAAGGCTGGCAGACAGCACTCGGACGAATGGGTTAACAGCGCTGGGCCATGTATAAGATGGCTTGGCTGCATGGGCACCATGATATTCAGAGGGCTTGTCCGTTGCACATGGGAAGCAGGGCCCGCTGGTTGAGCAAGGGAGTGAAAAAAACTGCAATGGTGATGACATGCAGAGACGTGGAATGCCGAGTGACTTGCCTATTAGAAACCTCCGATGAACCCCCGATTGGCACCCACATGGCCACATGGCCTTCCTGGCTGGATAGGATAGGCTATGTATGTGGGTGCCAATGGCCTTGCCAGCCAGGAAGGCGATAGGGGCCTTAGTTCCTGTCTGGGCCCCTGGTTACCAGCGGGCTCCAGCGTTGCAACTTTTTGATGACACCATGTTATCTGTATTCATGCCTCATTCGCCCTTGCCTAGGTTGCATGCCTGAGATCTTGCTGCTTGGTCTGGCCCGGCTCACGAAACCTGGGATACCTCGCCTGCTGAAGCTCGATCTCCGTAATCAATCTCCATAAGGACCGCACCCAAATTGTTTGCATTCTAACTCCCCAGCGCTCGATTGGACGCATCTGTTCCATTGCGACGAAAATTTGGGTGATATGCACCAGCAGCACTAGACATTTTGCAGCCGGACCAGTCTGGAGAAGGAGTAGAAGTCACAACAGCTTTAAAACAAGCTTGCCAACTACCGGTAGTACGTCATAAAAGCAATGCACAATACATTCGAAATACTGTACATATAAGAAGGAAAATATACCAGTGTGAAGCAGATACAGTATCAAGATCTTAGTTCACCAGGCAAGACCTGAAGTGAAAGCTTGCCAAAATTCGGACTGGAAGAATTATAGATGTGCCACCAATTACTCCGTAAATATGGCATCAACCACTGCGTCATATGCCTGTACATTAGTTATGGATGCCCCACGGCAATAAAACTACCGTGGCATGACACCTCAACACCAGCCTGAAGTACTGAACCAGGCCAACAACTGTATTATTTACCAGAACTGCAAAAGCATCAGATCATTAGAGCATCAGCTGGGGCATAGCCTGGCTTTCTGACACAGTCTACACAGTCAAGTGAGGGCAGGGATGGGAAACGGGGGGGATATATCTTGTAAGGTGGCTTATAAGGGGGCAACCAAGTATGACTGCCCATTCCGATCGCCATGTCTATAGTGCTGGTGCCCATAGTAAGGCTTTCAGCTCAACTTGTGGGTCTGCTGCGGAACCATCAATATCCTGCGTGGCTCTCCGTATTCCACCATGGAAATACAGTTTGGCACACTGTTGGCCACATATTCAAACATCAAGCTCGATCTGCTGCAGGCTCATGATCAAGATGAGTGTGGCTGGACCATCCACTGCTGCCAGCTGATGACTATTTTGGAGGCACCATCTACTGCAAGCTGGTGTTCGTGCTAAGGACCCCAAACCAGGCTGATGGAGGCACCTGGCTTATCCACTGCACGTACATGATCCCGCCTGGGCGGCCCTGGCCGTTCAAACAATCATGCTGCTGCTCACGCCGGGGGCACCACGCCGATGGTGGTGTTCGACGTGGAGTTGAACAAGTCCTGTGCCTGGTCAAAGTAGAACTCGGCCTCGTCGTTGCTGATGTAAGCCTTGCCAGCATACTGCTTCTTCTTGCTGTCATATAAGAACATGGCATGCTTGTACGCCGCAGCCTGCTTGTTGATCGTAGCGTTCAGTGCGTCGCCATTAGGTGACACGGCGCTCCCGTTCCACCAGGCCGGGTCGTTGAGGTACTGCAGGTTGGTGGCGTTGAGGTCGGTGTAGATGTTCAACGAGGTGTCGTACAGGACGTACCGGAAGTTGCGGATCTGGTTGGCCATGATGATGCTGGGCGCGTAGCCGCCCATGGCGAAGAGCGCGGCCGTGAAAGCAACCGCCAGCAGGATGGTCCAGATCCAGCCCATGAAGGTGCGGAGGAGGATGGGGAAGTTAAGGCCTGTGCGCACGTTCTCCAGCAGCCCGACCCCGATCTCACAGCCCACGATGATCTGCCGAGAGGGGAGGCAGGTCACGGGTTGGATTCTGAAATGCGAAAGGCGATACCGGTATACTATCATGCTGACAATGCGGTATGTGCACACAGTTCCAAACTCACAGAGGGGAGGCAGGTCACGGGTTGGATTCTGAAATGCGGAATATAGTGCCGACAATGCGGGATGTGCACACAGTTCCAAACTCACGAAATCATGACTGGGGCCTGCAGCACGTATATAAAGTTTGACTTCCAAATGTTTGAAATCCAGCGGTTGATCCTTGCACACACCTGCGTCGTCGAGACTGGGATGCCGTAGAATGAGGCGAGGGAGATTGTGAGACCAGCTCCCAGCTCAGCGCTGAAGCCACGCGAGGGGGTCAGATGCAGCATCTTGACACCAATCTGCAGAGGGAGTTTTACAAAACAGGCGCATCTACTTCATTCGAATGGTTTAAGAAGGAATGAAGGGCAGAGACTCAACAGATAACATAGCATAAGGAGTGGTTGGTGAACATGCTAACATAACACACTGCCACACGTTCACTGATTGGAGGAGTGATTGGTGAACATGCTAACATAACAAACTGCCGCACGTTCACTGATTGGAGGAGTGATTGGTGAACATGCTAACATAACAAACTGTCACACGTTCACTGATTGGAGGAGTGATTGGTGAACATGCTAACATAACGAACTGTCACACGTTCACTGATTGGAGGAGTAATTGGTGAACATGCTAACATAACACACTGTCACACGTTCACTCATTGGAGGAGAGATTGGTGAACATGTTGACATATCACACTATCACTCATTGGAGGAGAGATTGGTGAACATGTTGACATATCACACTATCACTCATTGGAGGAGTGATTGGTGATAAATCAATGTCTCACACTATAAGGGATTGGAGGGTTGGTTGAACAGTGCAGAGCATCGTAGAGGCCACTATCTTTGTGTGGTGCGCACCTCTGGTCTGTGAAAAAGCTATATCGCCAACATCACACCAGTCACACTCCTAGCGAGTACCTGCCTCCACACCTTGTACTACACTCACGCCCAGCCAGCCCCCGGGATGCCCCCTCCCCCTTCAAAAAAAAAAGGCAAGGCGTTCAGAGCACTGCCTTTCAGGGTGCTTTGGCTACACTTCAGCTCAAACCCAGAGCTACAACTGACTGAACTCGGCTCAGCAAGCTCTACTGCTGGGGCCACCAGCCATAGGTCTCACAAAGTCAAGTCCCGGCCAGCTTCATGAAGCGCACTCTCAGCGGCCCCCTGAAGGTGGTCCAGGGCACACATCAATACATACAAGTGTGAAGACTGACCTGCATGATGATGTTGTAGCCGTACATCATGAGGCCCATCACGATGCCAACCCCGCCCATCGCGAATATCCACTTCTCGGTCTGCGCATTGTCGGTCGGCACCGCATGCGTCTGGTAGGCAGTGTAGATTCCAGAGAAAGGGCCGATGCTGTTGGCAACGTCGTTGGCGCCGTGCGCAAAAGCCACGCAGCAGGCAGAGAAGACCTGCGTGGACAAGACAGGGCCATGGCAAGGCACAGCTGTTGCATCAGGGTGCAACAGGAATGCCCAGCTGGATTGCCAGCTGGAATGCCCAGCCGTGCTCTCAACCCAGCCAGGTGGACCCTGTCTGCATCTCTCATTCAAATTCAAATTAAAGGCCCTGGATTTGCTCATTGTTCTGAAATTGCTTGCACAGATCAATTGAAATTTAAAAAGCCAACTTTTTGATACCGTACCCCTAACCGGTACTGTAACCACAAGTTTCGCATATAATTGTTGCGCATTTGAACCTTGCTGCAAGCGAATGAGCATGTCTTGCAATACATTTGTCACTCATGAAAGAATCCATAGCTTCTATCTTCTACGTCGCGATAGCGTAGAGACACTTAGAGACCGGTGTTTACCGGGAACAAACCAAACCCTAAGAAGTTGTTACCCAGAATCCTCAACCCTGAATACCTCACCCCAAGATACCCCATTTTACGGTCTCACCCCAAAAGACCCTAAACCCTAAAATCCCTGAATCTGCAGCCTGTATAACCCATTTCCACAACCGTCAAAACCTACATGCCTTGAAACCCTAGAAACCTCACCTGTAGATACTTAAAGACCATCTCAGTCTGTACGGGAAAGACCTCGGCGGCGTTGTGCATGTTCAGGATGGCCTCCGTGTCCATTCCCGCGCTGTGCACCTCGTAGTACAGCCCCTTGAGGATCTGCTTTACGAAGTGCGTGACGAAGAACATGACGTAGTGGTAGGGCAAGGTGTAGAAAGGAGCGTCGGGGGGCACGGCGTGGATGGCAATGCGATCCTCAGTACTTCGCATCTTGGACTTTCCGGGCCCGTCGGGCAGATCCGCAATCGCAATTTCAATATCTTCCCCTCCTTTGGTAACTTTGGCCTCCAGCTCGGCCCTGCGCTTGGCCTTCTCCTCCGCCCTTCGAGCAGCCCAGGGAAAAGAAGGGAGGGAGAGGGCAAGGCCTGAAATAGTGGGGAGTATTGATTTTACACCACCGGAGCACAGCAAGTACACAGATTATTTGTTAGCTTTTGCAGTGGCGACTTGGCGAGCTCCTTGTGGTGCTTGTTTGTCCTGAAACCCTTGAGCGTGTCCACTAGCGATCTCTCTAGCACCATACCTTAGAAAGTCACACCAGCACTTAGAGAGGTCTGTTTGCATAAGGCTAGCCTGTTCATACTTACACACATATTCCCCACTCCAAACGCACCCCCTTAACTCACCAACAAGCTTTCCAGATATTCACATTTCCATCCCTGTCTCCTTCCTGAGCAACGGGACTCCAAACCCAGAAAACCTGAACCACCGAACTCACTCAAACCAACACCATCCTGCAACAAATTCTTCAGCCCTCCTAACCCTGAACCCTAATCATTCACCAGCATAGTGCAGTTGTCCACACTTCTGCTTGTGTGCACTCACTCTTTCAGGTCTCTCCTGACTGTCCTACGGAGCAGCGGGATTCCGACGGCACTGCCGAGGACCGCGACGCCTGCGGCGATGGACGCGGCAATCCAGCACGCCGCTTTGTTGAGTGCCGTGCAATCCTTATAAGAAATGCCCTTATACCCAGGGACGGTGGTGCAAGGGTACTTGTCCTCAAGGTCCTGGAAGTGGCCCTTGACGATGACGAACCAGAGGTTGATGAAAAACGTGATGAACAGCAGGAGCGGGAGCGCCCAGATGGCCAGGTGAGAGGAGTTTTTCCGGCGCAGGATGCAGAGGCGCGCCAGGAAGAAGATGATGGCGGCCAGGATCCCGCCGATGATCGGGGAGAAGAACCACGAGAGGACGACGGGAAGGAAGCCCTGCGGGGGCGAAGCAGGGGTGCGGGTAGTGTGTTGCGGGGGGGTGAGTGGTACGGGGTATCGTGTGATGCAGGACGAGTGGTGCAGGGCGAGCAGTGAAAGGTGGGTGTCAGATGCAGAACAGGGAGTGAGTGGTGCCACTAAAGAGGAATGCAAATGTAATTGCTGTGCAGGCACAAGATTGGCACAAATGTGGAGGGGGGGGGATTGTGTGGTGCTACATAGGCAGCATGAAAGAGCAATTTGTGCGTGGGCAGGACAGCAGGCAAGGCCAGACCTTGCACAATATTACACCAGGGTGTTTCCACACCTCTTCACTTACCACTCCACACATGTTCACACATATTACACCAGGGTGTTTCCACACCTCAATCTATTCATCCCAATTCACAGGACTAGGCGCCTGACTGCACCCCTCTCTGAGCAGCTTCAGCTACAATTCTAGACTTTGGCCGTGTGGGCCTGGTGCAACAAACCCTGCCGCTCCAGCCACCGCCGGCAGTCGTTGGCCAAGTGGTGTGCGCACGGTGGCGCCCTCAAAGCTGGTCTGGCGCACACTAATATAGTAGTATACACACTGATGAGCACAGCCCCATCCGCCCCACCTGCCTCATCCACCCCACCTGCCTCATCCGCTTCCTCTGCCCCAGCTGGGGCAGCTGCCATTTCCCCACACGCGCACCTTGGTGTAGGGGAAGTCTCCCTTCTCCTCATGCCACAGCACGCCGTTCCAGCCGCCGTACACCAGCGCAAAGCCCATGATGGAGCCGACTGGAATCACAGGGGGGCGCAGAAATAAGTCATGTAAAATTCAAAGCATTCCAGCCGCCGTACACCTGTGCATAACCCATATGATGGAGCCGACTGCACACACCAAGAAGAGCAAATCAACACTACGGGAGGGCAGACCCGGGGGAACAAACCTGTGAAATACCCTTAACGAGCCGGCCATACACATACGCAGTGCAGCCCAATGCGCACTCAGGGCAAGTTAGTACCCATGAAGTAAAGCATGTGCCCATGAAAGAGCCAAATGCTTAAAGAGGCAGGCGGGTATGCCACAAAGGTGAGGTGACTGTGTATTGTCATGTCTCTCAGATATATTAGCTTCGTTTCGGCTGAATCTTGGCACGCCACCACAGACTCAATGCCTGGCCAGCCATTCTGCTAAGGCCTCAGATCCTGGGCCAATTCAGGTTTCACCCCAATTTTCTGAATGGTTTTCAGAGCCATTAATTGGAATGCTACCGGTGCCCCAGCTTCAATGTTCCAAGAAATGATAGCAACCCCTTCATTAGGGGCAACATGTTGAGACTTGAAAAAGGGTCATGAGGCTCCCTCCCCCCTAGGCAACCACCACCGTTGTAACAAGCCACTTGCTCACTGATAGAGTGCGTAGTTGAGACGGGGAGACACCAGTAGGTAGCCACTATAAGCCAGGTGCCCGCCACTGCCAGCGAGCAGAGCATGCCGTACATGTAGATCTCAGGGACATCCTGCAACAGGACAGGCAGGGGGGCGTTGCAGACATCTTATCGCAGGACAGGCAGGGGGGCGTTGCAGACATCTGATCGCAGGACGAGCAGCTCAACTTTATGAACGGAGGCGTCGTAACATTGTGGTTCCAGCCATTTGGATAAGACCGGGTCTGATGCACACATCTTGGTGGACACAAACAGGGTTGATTTAAACATGATATTGGAGTATTGGACAAACAGGGCATTTTTTAACATCTCTCTAAATGTACCGGGTCGTGTCAGACATGCTGTAGGTAGGCATACAGGATTTTATTTCCAGACATGTTGTGCGGCATGCGCACAAGGTCATAGGCAGACATCTTTTGGGTCATACAGGGCCTTTCAGACGTATTGCAGCAGGACATGCAGGCAGGTAGACAGGTCCATCTAGCGTCCTGAAGGAGTTGAAGGAGGATTAATGCCAGGAGAAAAGTGAAATATGACTATCTGCTGGAATCCCCTCACGGCTATTAGAACCGAGTAGGTAAAATACTGATGCCTTGCTGCAATCAAAGTCTACCATAAAAAGATAGCTTTGCATGCATTGCGCGGCGTTTAAATATTCGGTTGGGGAAGGTGGGTATGTGGGGAACAACCAGCTGCAGAACATACAAGATCGATATAGACACTTAAAATAAAGCAGGCGTCGAGCTTGGTCATTCACCAGGTCAGGTGGGTGTGGATGTCAAAGTGGGTGTGGAATGGGTGTGGATGGGAGGACCAGGTAATATCTTATCGTGTGCAGCTCCGCCACTGGTGCAATAGCACTGCCATGTTATCAGGGCTGTGCCAATTACGGTCCTTTCGGTGGCTGAATGACGTAGCTGACTTTCAGATGCCGTAACTTCAAGGCAAATTCAGCTAGTCTTACCAGTGAAGGACCATAATTACTCGCACAATTTCTCAATTTCGGCATCATTGCACAACACTTTCATTTCAAAGAAATAAGACACCCCTGAATATGGATAGCGGCTTGCCTGAAAGTAGGTGAGCCTAGCAATGTCGCTGGCCACCGTCTTGGTTGTCGCTCCACCCAGAGCAATAGCACCCACAAACTCAAACACACCGGCAATCTGAGGATGGAGGTGTGGACAGCACATTTCAGGGAGTGTGAACAGACAGCACAAACAGGGGGAGAGAGTGAATATTGGGATGACAGAGGAAGAGAGGGACGGTGAATAGACAGGCAAAAACAAACTTTTCACTTGGGCCATTGTCATCACGTTGGACACCTATGGAAGTGTCAGCTGTTGAAACTATGGAGCATTTGAAAATGCGTGGACCATGTCACACTCGGCCCTCAAGGACTGCTGGGCAAGTTTGTCTGCAGGTTCCAGTCCAGTGCCCCTCATAATCGACTGTGCTGGGTCAAGTACAGGGCCCATGGACATTCTGCAAACATGAATGCCTTGATTACAAGAAAAAATGGGACGCAGTGCGCTCAGTCTGAGCAATGAGCATTGCCCATCAGCAAGGCAGCATCAGAAGGCCACTGGGTCACAGTGTGTGTGTCACACATCAGGCAGCAAGGCAGCAACTGATGAAGACGACTGCCACGTTTAAGACCCAGCAGTGACACACCAGGAACTGAAGAACACATGGTCACCCTCTCAGTTCCCCAAAGTTCTCACCACAACCGCTTGCCATAGCCTCAGCGTCTTCGAGCCCACTGACGTGGCGAACGAGTTGGCCACGTCGTTCGCCCCGATGCCCCACGCCATATAGAAGGAAGCAAAGCCGGCGCACACAACGATCCAGGTGTAGTCCGGCCAGACATCGCCCAGGACAGGAGCAAGAGGACCCGGAGACGACATGTTGTAGACAGAAAATGTGACACCCTCTCCGACACTTTCTCCAAGTGAATATATGGCAGGTTGGGATCTTGCGGAACGGAGAAGGCGGTGACATCGAATATTCCGTCAGCAACGTTAACTTTGACAGCCGAATATACCTCCAGAAAATGTAAAGAAACTATCATAATTCATATGTGCGTTCGCCATGGTTGGTCCAATATTTATTACGTCATATTGCCTAACAGCAGATCCGTCACCTGACCTTCAGTGTGACCTAACAGGTTGTTAACATGAACCAAACATCGTACGCAGATATTCAGTGCAAGAGCAGCTTTCACAAGTAAGGCCATTATTTTTCGGGGGAATCCCCTTGCTTCTTCCTCCTTTCCAGACTGATACCGGTACGAAGTGTAAATAAAGCCATCTTGGTCAGCAGCTCCTAGTTATGAATAACGATTCGGCTGTGTTCCTCCAATCTCGCAGCATTTGAATTAACGTCAAAACGAGCAATGCATGCCTTGGCATGTTAAGGAGATAGCCAGGTGGACAAGAGGAACTCTCTGATTGGACAGGGGCAGTGAACTTAAGCCAGAGCCTGGCTCAGGTGCTCCATCTTAGTTTTAGATTCTGGTGCACCGTTTGTGCGAAGAGTATCGCCATCGTGGTTGTGCATTTGGGCTAAAAAGACCTGTCGGACAGGTTTGCTGTCGGCTACACCCCTCATCTTCGCTCTGGATGGATGAGGAAACAGTATTTGAACAGGCAGTGACTCAAATGTTGAAAGGCAGGCTGCTACCGCAACGTCGGCAGAATCCAATTCCCTGGCCTGAAAAAATCAAAATATAGTAGTGCTGCTTCCTAGAGCCCTAACAACGCTGGGGGCATCCATACCCAGAGGTTCTCTCTCCTTCCTCCTAGAACGCCGGGTTCCATATTCCTGCTCCCTCGCGTAGGAGGATGGCATGGCTGCACCATGGCCCAGGCTGTGCATGATAGCTGGAATTGAGCCTAGTCATTCGTTACCAGCCCCACGCGGCCAAGCGTCCAGCAGGGCCCAGCAGGTATGCACCATTCTAAACCTAGAGCCCTAAGAGACTATTCCCTGAGACATACCCTAATAGGTCACATCACACAGGCCGTGCGACAAAGTACAATCTCATCCTTGCAGCGGGGGTTCAAGCGCCTCTTTCCCAAAAGACAAGATGGCCTCCTGCATCTCAGAGTTCAAGGCCACCTGCGATGGGTCCAGCTGGACCGCAGCAGGTACGTCCTGTGGGACTGCTTGCGATAAAGCTGCTTCAGCGGCAGGCTCAACATCCCAAGCAGCCACCATAGGGGCTCCTGGCGCCTGCATCACGCCCGCCTGCATCGCCCCCGCCTGCATCCCTCCTGCCTGCATCCCTACCGCGAGCGTATCCCGCTCTGCCTGCGCTGTAGCCGCTGCCGCAATGGCTGCAAGCGCAGCCGCCATGCCGTTGACATGCAGGCTGGCATTCTCTCCAGCGGGCGGCGTGGAACTGTGAGGCGCGGCAAAAGGTGCCGACCCCGAGGCCGCCGCGAACGGCGTCACCGCGACGGCGGTATGCGGAGCCACCGGTGGGTCTGAAGCAATGTTCCCTTGCATCCCCCCCAGCCCATCGGCTCCTGAGAGGATGGGGTAAAGGCTGCCAGGAGGCACCCTGCTCATAGACGGGTCCAGCCCAAAGCTGGGAGAAGATCCACGGCCCATTGATGGGTCCCGCCCCGTGCTAGACGGACCTCGAGCCGAACATGGGTCTGGCCCGATGCTGGGAGACCCCCCTTGACCCAGCCTCGCGGCTGGCATCGCAGCAGCTGGAGGGCGGGCCGCTGGCTGCGCCCCGGACGACACTCCGGGACCGGATTGCGTCGTCACGAGCGAGCCTGCCGAGGCGAGGACAGGGGCGCCGGCGGCAGGGGCTGTGGGTGCGGCCCCGTGGAGCGGCCCCGCAGCGCTGCTCAGCCCAGCAAAGCCGCCGAAGGCGTTGGCGCCCATCATCGGCCTCATGTGCTGCGTCAAGTTGCTTGGGAGCTGCCCGTACAGCCCGGCGATGGCGGCGGCGGCGGCAGCCGCTGCCGTGCCGGCCAAGGCCTGCCCGGGTGCCGCGCCTTGCGGCCCGGAGGGGCCCTTGTGCGCGCCAGTGGGAAGGCCCTGCCCTGTTGCGGATGCCGCACCAGCCGCAGCCGCCTTGGCGGATGCTGTCGAGGCGGCACCGTCACGGGCTGCTGCTGCCTGCGCCTGCGGGCCAGGATCTTCCCCGCCATTCAGCTGAGCGCCGCCGCTGCTGCTACGCTGCGCGGAAGGGGGCACGAGGGGGCCTGAGGATGCGGACTGCAACAGGTGCTGCCGTTGTTGCTGCTGCTGCTGCTGTGCGAGCATAGCCTTGTACGCGGCAGGTAAAAGCTGCTGCTGCTGCTGTTGCTGCTGCGGCATTTGTTGCTGCTGCGATAACAGTTGTTGCTGCTGCGGTAACAGTTGCTGCTGCTGCGATAGCAGCTGTTGCTGCTGCTGCGGTAAGAGCTGCTGCTGCTGTTGCGGCAACAGCTGTTGTTGCTGCTGCTGACCGATCTGCGGCGCTCCAGCCTGCAAGCCCATGCCAGCCATCGAGTACAAACCGGGGAGAGACAGCGCTGGTGCTGGTGCCGCTGCTGCAGCAGCAGCTGCCGGGACTTTGGCCGCTGCCTGAGGCGCAGTGGTCACCGACCTCCTCTGCTGCTGTTGTTGTTGCTGCTGCTGTTGTTGCAAAGCCGCGCTACCGTGGTTGCCCTGCTGCGAGCTGGGCGTCTGCGTCTTAATCGAGCCAGCGGCAGAACCCTCTTGATGAGCGGCACTACCGCCCTCGGGCCTGCTGGGAAAGTTGCCTAGCAGCTGGTTGTGCATCAGGCCTTGGGTCAAAGCCTGCTGTTGCTGTTGTTGGAGCTGCTGCTGTTGCTGCGAGGAGGCTGCTGCTGCAACCGCTGCGACCATTTGCTCCACAGACGTCGGCATCTGCTGTTGCTGCTGCTGCTGCTGTTGATGTTGCTGTTGTTGCTGTTGTTGTTGCTGCTGCTGGCCGCCTGGTCGCAGGTCGCTGCGGCTGAACATCATGGCCAGCTGGCCTCGCAGTGGCTCTGAGATATGCTCCAAGCCGAGGCGGCCCATCGCGATGGCCTGGACTAGCTCCTGCAGGGAGGGGGGGCCTCCCCCAGCACCTGCAATAGAGGCACCGCTGCCAACGCCAACGCTGCCCACACCTTGTTGCTGCTGTTGCTGTTGCAGCTGTTGTTGTTGTTGCTGTTGTTGCATACCTTCATGTTGCTGCTGCTGCTGCTGCCCTACGGGTGTCAGTGACCTGGCTGGGGCGGACATGGACTGGCTCCTGCTGACCTGCTGCTGTTGTTGTTGCTGCTGTTGTTGCTGTTGTTGTTGCTGCTGCTGTTGTTGCTGTTGTTGCAGGGGGTCTGATGTCGCCGCAGATGAGGAGGCTGCTGCCGCAGCCAGCGCTGCCACCGCTGCCGGGTCCATCATAGCTGCCATGCTCAGGCCACCCGACCCAACTCCCTTCAGCAGCCCCTGAGCGCAACCGGCACCGCCCAGTAGCCCCTCTTCCTGTGCAGGCGTCAGCCCTGAGCCCCCGCCCCCGCTCCCGCCTCCTCCGCCCATTGACAGCATGCTGCCCGGGCCGAGGTGCGCCCCGGCTTGCTGCACGTGCTGCTGCTGCTGCGCGGCTGCGGCGTGCTGTGCTGCCTGGGCAACGCGGTGTATCTGCTGTGCGGCTTGCTGCAGCTGCTGCATCGGGATCTGCGCCTGCGCGGGTGGGACAGCACAAGGCAGACATGCGTGTCATTGAAGCTCAGGAGCCCAACATACATGCCTCTGCAGCTAGCAAAGGGAGGCACGCACACCCAAGTGTCATGGCAGAAGTGGCACTAGTTGCCAGAAACGGTACTCTCCCATTTCTGGAAGATTCTGGGCGCGTCAGAACCCCGGTAATCCAATGTCAAACCCTGATAAAACCCTGGCATGGCAAACCCTGGTTCTTCGCGCATGTCCTTGCAGCGAGCTGGACAGCAGGAAGAGCACACGAGTATCAAGGATATCCCTACAGGAAATAAAAACACACAAGTATCAAGTATGGCACTATAGGGTGCGGGAAGTAGAAGGGCATGGGACTGCAACCAGCAAGCAACGCGCAAGGGTGTCATGGCAGCTAGCGGGACAGCGGGGGGCAAATGCAAGTATGGCATTGCAGCGACGAGCGGGAAGCAGACGGGTCAATCAGCCGAGTCTGCAGATTTCTAGGCAAGAAGATGCAAACCTTAAGTCCGAGGGCAGGGGGTCCATCTTGAGGATAACAATGGCTGTTCGGCCAGCAGCATGGCCAGTTTCAGCAGCATGAAACTTCAGTCTGGATGGAGGGCTCCAACACCTTCATGGAAAAGCACTGGCCCCAACACTGACCGTCGCAACGGCCTTGCAATGCGGCAGCAAGTTCGGAGTCCACTGCGACCCAAACCCTGCATGCGCTTGCCTGGAGGTAGGAGGATGGCATGGCCAGGACGTGCATGGTGGCCGGGCGTTCAGCAGGGCCCTGCGGGTATGTACCGCTCTAAACTTGCCTGTAGGTAGTCCACCATGATGGTCATGCGGCCGGACAGTAGCGTCTTGGAGCCCTGGTACTCGCGGTTGGCCGCGTCGATGGCACCCTGCGCCTTGCTGCGCACCTTCTCCATGAAGTCCTGGTACTCCTTCTGGATCTGCTGCACCTGTGGGTGAAGCGGCATGTGAGCAGGGGCGCGGTTATTTCAAGCTACCGGTGCCGGTGATAATTCGGGGACTACCGGAACCGGGCACCTTCTCCATGAAGTCCTGGTAATCCTTCTGGATCGGTTGCACCTGTAATTGCAGGCCGATGGGAGGGTAGGGGGGGGTCGCAAAGATATAAAAAACCAGTCCAGGTTCGTGGCTAAGAGAGCGGGAGGGGAGCCATGCAGCCAGCCATGAGGGGAGAGGACTCTCCATGGCTTATTCCTACACGCAGTTCACAAAGCATACACAATAGAGTTGTACAAAACCAAGCAGAAGAAATTCCCGACCCCCCCCCTCCGTGACGTCTAAGAAACAAGAATCTGGCACGACATCTACCTTGATGTCATAGTCCCTGTCCATCACTACCAGCTGCTTTAAACCCTAAAGCCCTTCCTTAATCCACGCCTCAGGGCGTGTCATTCATTTATTCAGAGCCCACCTTAATGCTGTGAGTCCTGTCCAGCACCACCAGCTGCTCCTGGCACTCCCGTGACGTCTAAGAAAAAAAACGTGGCACAACATCTACCTGTTGTGATGTCATGGTCCCTGTCCATCACAACCGGCTGCTATATACCCTTAAGCCCTTCCTTAATCCACGCCTCAGGGCGTATCGTTTATTTATTTACATTTAGCGCACCTTGATGCTGTGTGTCCTGTCCAACACCACCAGCTGCTCCTGGCACTCCCGGACCTGCTTGAGCGCGTTCTTAATGTTGCCGTCGTTGAGCACGCCCGCCATCTGGAGCAGCGGCATGAGCGTGGCCAGCGGACCGAGGGGGATGTTCTCCTGGCTCACCTGGGTGTACACCAGCTGCGGATAGAATGAGGGAGGGGGGGGGGGCATGGGCCATGAGGGTGGGGGGGCATGGGCCATAAGGGGGGGGGGGCATGGGCCATGATGGGCCATGAGGGGGGGGCAGGGGACATGAGGGGAGGGCAGGGGCCATGAGGGGGGGGCAGGGGACATGAGGGGAGGGCAGGGGACATGAGGGGGGGGCAGGGGCCATGAGGGGGGGGGCAGGGGCCATAAGGGGAGGGCAGGGGACATGAGGGGGGGGGCAGGGGCCATGAGGGGGGGGCAGGGGCCATGAGGGGAGGGCAGGGGCCATGAGGGGGGACCAGGGGCCATGAGGGGAGGACAGGGGCCATGCGGGGGGGGCAGGGGCCATGAGGGGAGGGCAGGGGCCATGAGGGGGGGGCAGGGGCCATGAGGGGGGGGCATGGGCCATGAGGGTGGGGCGGGATTATCTCCTGCCTCAGGTGAGTTTACACCAGCTGTGGGGAATACAGGGTTCAGGGGTGAGGCATGCATGGGCTGCGAGGACAAGACAGGGAGGCACATGGGCCATTTGCAGGTCCCTATCTACATATACGTATAGGGTATTTACTTATATATATATATATATTGGTAGAGTATAAGATATACCAGCCCTGCACATGGGCCACAGGGGAGAGACGAGGTACCGTTTCACTCAATTTCACACATTTTCACACCCGAGCAAAATATTAATTAATACCAAAATGTGAAAATTGCATCACTGCGAGGCAGTGGTCAGGGAAGGTGCTCAAAACAACAGAATGTCCACTGCAGCTTAAAGCAGCGATAAATCTTGTATCAATGTGTAGAATGAAGGACACTCGAAATGGAGGGCGAGAGGGCCTGGGCCTTGGCAGACACTTTTAGGGCGCGGTGTCAACCACCCCTCAGAATTGCAGAATACCTAGAAACTCATCAAGAGGTTCAGGAGATAGTGTGATGGTGTTTCTCATCATCGGGGTCGAGAGGCGTGCAAGGAAACCTGCTTGCTCTCACATGTTCAAATGAAATGCTCTGATGCACTGCAGGTCAGCAGGTGTGAAGCTGAACCGGAACGAGGCTCCTTGAATGAAGGACATGACACATCAGGAGGTTCAGGTAATGGAGTATAGCAATCAATGGAGTGGAGGAATGAGAAAATTATACTACTCTGCGATAAGTGAGCTGCCTGCCTTCTGTCAAAAAAATGACATTGATAAGGGGCCAGGGATAAAATCTTATACGCTTTCTTGACTGTTGACGCCAGCTTCCAGTCTTAATAAAACAACTTTTGAAGAGCTGTTTTCCCTGAAGGCAGCGTTGTAATAAAAACTCGTTGGACCTCGAGGGGGGGGGGGGCAATTCAAAGCTGCAGCAATGTGCACCCATGAAATGCAGTCATGAAGCTGGATCGAAATGCGCGACTCCTCAGAATTGCAGAATACCTTGAAACTCATCAAGACGTTCAGGAAATAGTGTGATGGTGCTTCTCATCATCGGGGTCATGAGGCAAGCAAGGGGAGCTATTCGCTGCACTGAGTTCAAATGAAATGCTTGGATGCAATGCAGTCACGAATGTGTTTGGAACACGACTCCTCAGAATTGCAGAATACCTTGAAACTCATCAAGAGGTTCAGGAGATAGTGTGATGGTGTTTCTCATCATCGGGGTCGAGAGGCATGCAAGGGGAGCTCTTCACTCTCCGCAGTTCAAATGAAATGCTCGATGCAATGCAGGTACAAAGCTAAATCGTAACGTCACTCCGCAAATCTACCTGATACTCATCAAGAAGTTCAGACCCACAATCATCTAGAATCATAGGAGTGTAGGAACAGAAGAAAGGAAGGCTGAAATTGCTTTAAACATGCTTGCCCTTCCTCGAAATGACAGTGATGAGGGGCGAGGGATGCGTTGAAATACGACTTCATGACTGTCAACGCCAGCTTCAGGTACAAAACAAGATCAACTGTTGCGGTGCTGCTTGCCCTGAGGGCAGCATAGTTATGAAGATTCATTCATCCCCGAAGGAGAGCATTCAATGCTGCAGCATGCTGCTCCCATTAAATGTATTTATGAAGATGGATTGTAATGCGAACCCTCAGAATTGCAGAATACCTTAAAACTCATCAAGAGATTCAGGAGATAGTGTGATGGTGTTTCTCATCATCGGGGTCATGCGGCAAGCAAGGGGAGCTATTCGCTGCCCTAAGTTCAAATGAAATGCTTGGATGCAATGCAGGCACGAATGTGTTTGAAACGCGACTCCTCAGAATTGCAGAATACCTTGAAACTCATCAAGAGATTCAGGAAATAGTGTGATGGTGCTTCTCATCATCGGGGTCATGAGGCATGCAAGGCAGGCTTTTCGCTAATGGGTTTAAGTGATGAAGTGCACTCAGGAAGTTGGCGTATATTCCTCAGAATTGCAGAATACCATAAAGCTCATCAGAGATTCAGGAAATAGTGTGATGGTGCTTCTCATCATTAGAATCATATACTCCAGCTCCCTTCTTATGCACAAAACCTGACCTTTGATACAAAATACAGTCCCTGTTTCTCAATGAGATACTGTCCTACCCAAGTGGGACCCAGCCGCGGCGGTCCGTTAGCATAACGTACTTGCACACAGCTAACAGCAACAGAGGCAACATCAAGGTGCAACAGCATCACCGCAAATGGACACATGAACAGGCTCTGAAACCACCAAGCCGAGGTGTCCATCAAGCCAGAGCTGCTTGGCAATTGCGCAGGCAGGCCAGCACCGCAGCTCTCCCTCTCACGACGGCCAAAAAGACGCATGCTGGTTCACCGTCAAAACCCACACGCCCCGGCTCCACATTCCCCTTGGCCTCCTCTTCCCCCCCCCCACCCACCCACCTCCAAGGAACATGTATAAAAGGTCGTTTGGCCATGCTGGTTCTCCCCTTTGATTGTCAAAATACATCCGTGATTTGTTATACACACACTCACTCACTCACTCACTCCTCTCCCTCCCCACCCCACGCACTCACTGTGGACATATCAGAGATGAGGATGGCGTTGAGGCGAGAGGCAAAGCTGTCTACCTCAGATATGGCCATCACCTCCTTGCCCTCCAGCATGCGTCCCAGCATCTGCTGGTGGCCGGAGCCCTGCGCGGCGGGCATGAGGGGAGGGGGATGCATTCAGCAAACCAGGCTTGCCCTCCATATGATACTCCTTAGCACCTGCTTATGTCAGGAACGATAGGGTAAACGTTCGAATGGCTCAACATAGGTCGCAGAATTGGCAAACAAGGCAGCTCTTAAACTCAAAGTGCATCCATCCTGCAGCAGGCAGCAGGCAATGCCAGGCAGGTGCCCCTAGGTGACCGGTTTCCCCAGGCAGGTGCCCCTAGGTGACCGGTTTCCCCAGGCAGGTGCCCCTAGGTGACCGGTTTCCCCAGGCAGGTGCCCCTAGGTGACCGGTTTCCCCAGGCAGGTGCCCCTAGGTGACCGGTTTCCCCAGGCAGGTGCCCCTAGGTGACCGGTTTCCCCAGGCAGGTGCCCCTAGGTGACCGGTTTCCCCAGGCAGGTGCCCCTAGGTGACCGGTTTCCCCAGGCAGGTGGCTGGTTCATCCCCAGTGGCTGCGTAGACATGGCCAACCTCTTCCGCTACCAAACTGTCTCTCCGCTAATAGAAACGGGCGGGCCGCTTCCTTTTTTCTTTGGCCTCTCAAATCCAAAACCCTAACAAGTGTATATCGGTGAGCCACCCAAGGGTTGCTCAGACAGCCTATGCAGGGCCCAGGGGTAACACGGCCTTTTGTTCTCGATGCCATCATTATAACCGCATCTACAACATCATTAATGCTACGATATACTACATCATCATCATCACCGCCAGCCCCTGCCCCTCCCCCTCGGTGCAACATACTCGACCCCTTCCTGCAACATACCGCTTGTTCCAGGGGGGCCTGTGAGCGGACGTGGAGCTCTCTGTAGTAGGACAGGCGCGTGAGGATGTGCCAGAACACCTAGGCAAGGCAGAAGAGGAGGAGGAGAGGGATCAAGGGATGGTGGTGGGGGGGGGGGAGGGGTTTCAAGGGGGGGAGGGAGAAGACCAGGTAGAGAGGGTGGGCAAGGCGGAGGCGGAGGGGGAGAGGGATCAAGGGGGGTGGGGGAGGGGTTTTAAGGACGGGAGGGAGTAGACCAGGTAGAGAGGGTAGGCAAGGTGGAGGCGGAGGGGGAGAGGGATCAAGGGGGGGGGGGGAGGGGGAGAGGGATCAAGGGGGGTGGGGGAGGGGTTTTAAGGACGGGAGGGAGTAGACCAGGTAGAGAGGGTGGGCAAGGCGGAGGCTGAGGGGGAGAGGGATCAAGGGGGGGGGGTGGGGGAGGGGTTTAAAGGACGGGAGGGGGAGACCAGGTCGAGAGTGGGCAAGGTGGAGGCGGAGGGGGAGAGGGATCAAGGGGGGGGGGGTGGGGGGGGTTTTAAGGACGGGAGGGGGAGACCAGGTAGAGAGGGTGGGCAAGGTTTAGAATGATGGAGGATAGACCTACATTGAGCAAGCAGGTCCACTTTCATCTCATAACAAAACCCATGACAAAATGCCGGAATGATGCCCCCCGGACCAAAAAGAAACCGAGGCACAACGTGACTGGGCCTGCCAGCACAGTATGCCAGCAACGGGTGCCAGCAGAGCATGCCAGCAAAGGGTGACAGCAGAGTATGCCAGCAACGGATGCCAGCAGAGCATGCCAGCGAAAGACGCCAACAGGGCCTGCCAGCAGAGCATGCCAGTACAGAGCACACCAGTTGGGCTTGCCAGTGCAGAGCACGTCAGTAGGACATGCCAGCAGAGCTAGGAGAGCTCGCGACACTCCACTCTCAGAAAGCGATGGCACAGGAACAGCAATCCCCCTCCCCCCCCCCCTGTTCATTCCCCCCCATTCACCCCACGGGTAGCAGCCCCCTCCCACCCCCTGTTCACTACACCTCCCCTCCCCCCCCACAGGCAGCAGCCCCCTCCCTTCACTTTGACCCCATCACTCCCGGGCGCCCAGTCCGCACCTGATCCAGAGATCCAAAGTCGTGCTGGTGCCTCTCAGCCAGCCGCCGGAGCCCGTAGTCCTCTCCAATAGGCTGCTTCAGCAGGTGGGCCGCCACTGCCACAATGGCCACCAAGGTGTAGTCTTGGAAATCCGAGGGTGCCTCCTATAGAAAATATATATCGGTGAGCTCAATTAAAAAACAGACGCTGGCCATGCAGATGTAGTCCAAGAGTCCGAGGGAGCCACCTGAGCAGAAAGGAAGAGGCCTATGTGAAGCATTTCTTTTGATAAATTTGAAACATGGAGGGGTAAGCGAAGGAGGGCTTGTCCACACCCTTTGAGCATCAATAGATTGCAGCAGGGAGTGCCGAGACTGTGAGGCATGCCCCCAATACCCACTTCAGCCGACAGAGGATGCATTGTGGTGCAAGAGAGAGTACCATCCCATCATATCATATAGTTCAGTCTTGTCGAGGACAATGTGAGGCCCTAAACCTATTTACGCAGCAGGGGCATGCTCCGTAACTCCATTAGGCATAGATGGCATGCCCCCCATAGGGCACCTGCACTTTGCACCCATAAGGGGCATGCCCCCCATAGGGCACCTGCCCTTTGCACCCATAAGGGGCATGCCCCCCATAGGGCACCAGCCCTTTGCACCCATAAGGGGCATGCCCCCCATAGGGCACCTGCCCTTTGCACCCATAAGGGACATGCCCCCCATAGGGTACCAGCCCTTTGCACCCATAAGGGGCATGCCCACCATAGGGCACCAGCCCTTTGCACCCATAAGGGGCACGCTCCCCATAGGGCACCTGCCCTTTGCACCCATAAGGGGCATGCTCCCCATAGGGCACCAGCCCTTTGCACCCAGAAGGAGCATGCCCCCCACAGGGCACCTGCTCTCTGCACCCAGAAGGGGCATGCCCCCACAGGGCACCTGTCATTTGTACCCATGAGGGGCATGCCCCCCATAGGGCACCAGCCCTTTGCACCCATAAGGGGCATGCTCCCCATAGGGCACCAGCCCTTTGCACCCAGAAGGGGCATGCCCCCCACAGGGCACCTGCTCTCTGCACCCATGAGGGGCAAGCCCCCCTCCATCAGGATGGGCAGTTGACTCAACAGAGCCAAGACACCCACTCGCATCTCCTTAAATCCAGTAATACACAAGGGCTACAAATTTCAAATTACAATGCAGCTTTGCTCTCCAAACACACTTGACGCCCCTACCCCTCCCCCCCCCACACACAAACAAGCTTCACTCCCCTGAGGCTTACATGAGGACACACTGAATAGCAACAAGCTAGATCTTGCATTGCACATTTGCACCAGGGCTTCAAACTTCAATGCAGCTTTGCTCCCTAACACCCTTAACGACCCACCCACACCACACCCACACCACACAAGCTTCACTCCTTTGAGGCATACTTGAGGACACACTCAACAGCAACAAGCTAGATCTGATCAAGACCCAATTGGACACCCCTCTCTGAGCCTATTTGTAGACCCTAGAGCCCAGATGATGCCATCCTGAAGTGCCCCAGACTTCAATATCACATTCAATTCCAACCCGACTAAAATAGATCCCTCCGTCAGTGTTAAGGGGAACGGTATAATCTAGGAACAAGTGCCTGCTCCTCCTCCTTCTCCCTCCCGTCGCCTCACCTCCTCATGCCGCATCATGATTAGGATGTCGGCCACTTGGTGCCCCATGTCGCCAATGTTGGCCGCCATGTCGGGCGAGGCACCCTCGATGCCCGCCGCAATCAGCTTCATGCGCGCAGCCGCACGCATCGCGACGCCGCCCTCCGGCGTCGAAGGGTCCGCCAGCGCCTGCTTGACCACCTCCATGCGCGCAACCTCGCGGACCAGGATCTCCCGCACACGCCTCGGAGACGGCAGCGCCGCGTCAACATCGTCAAAGCCGCCGCCGCCGCCGGCAGGGCCGACACCCGCGCCGGGGCCGCCAGCAGCAGCTCCGCCGCCACCAGCACCAACCCCGAAACGCCGCTTCTGCCGTTTGCTGCCGATGCGTTCCATCTCCATCGGCATCATGCCCATGTCATCCTCCTCATCCATGCGCCGGCCGCGGCTGCCTGCCGCGCGTCCGCCCGCGCCCCGCCCCCCACCGCCCCTGCCCGGCCGCCCGCCCCGGCCGCCTCCGTTCGCACCCACGCCGTTGCCGCCGACGCCCCTGACCACCCGCCCGCCCTGGCCCTGGCGCCCAGCCCCTGCCCGGCCGCTCATTGGATCGCGACCCTCCATGTACGATGGGTCCGAGCCGTTCCGTGCACCATGCAAGCCCATGTAACCGCCTCTCCCACCAAAAGCTTCCACCCCGTACTCCTCGTCCCCACCCATTTCATCCACACAATCGACAGACGGCCCGTCGGCAGCCTCCTCCTCGGCATCAACACCACCTCGCTGCCGCAGCCCCGCCGCCTCGTCTTCACGCTGCAGCCGCTCCCACCGCTGCCGCAAGAGCCCTTCCCAAAAGGCAGGCGCTGCCGCCCGTCCGCTCGTCTCCGCCAAGTCACTATCACCTCCTACCGCAGAGCCCTGCGTCCGCGAGGCAGAGACCCCGTCCCGGTCCTCGCCATCGCTATCGATTGCCGACGGATCCCACTGCTCCCTCCCCGTCGCATCGGCCTCGCTTACTGGCCCGTCGACATTGTGCCACGAGCGTAAGCAGGCCGGGAGCAGGACGTCACACGTCAGCGGAGAATCGGTGCATGGGGCGGACCCAGGCGCAGCCGACTCCACAACATCGGGATACCCAGGGCGCTGCAGCAGCGCCCGCAGCTGGGCATCAGAGTAAACACCGGGCCGCGGTGCGGTGCCGCGCTCCCCCTGCTGCTCGCCCCCACCGTCCACGTCCATGGCAGTCTCCCCATAATGCGCACGCTGCTGCTGCTGCTGCGGGTCGAACATGCCGGCGGCGCCTGCCTGCGCGACCTCCTCCAAAAGGCGCAGGCTACCGCAGGGCAGGGCCGAAGCCGGCTCGTCTGACAAGAGCAATGGCTGGAGGCGTCGGCCGTGGCTGAGCGCTAGCTGCATGGAGCGTGACTCGGAGGAGCGGTCGGCAACGAGGCGGAGCACGCGCAGCATGCCGGGGCGCCCCAAACAAGCGCAGCGGCGCAGTGCCTGAGGAGGGACAACAAGGTTCCATTCAGGGGGGACCGTAAAATAAAGGAATACCAGTAGGCACACGCAAACAAGTGCGTGGGGTGGGTTAAGGAACCCGCCCATTTTGACTGATGCATGGGCACATGGCTAATGCTGTAGGGGGATGCAAGGCATGCAAGGTAAAGGGGTTCACACACCCATGAGCAACTGGATACCGTATCCTACCCGTCTGCGAGTGCCAACAAACGAAGGTACAGTATCGGTACAAGATTTGCATTTCCTAATTTGTCCACCCATCCACACCTCAATGTCCATTACTCCATTGGTGTGATAATAAACACTGCTGGTCTGCTGTTTCTTAATCACGAGCCCATCCTCACCTGGATGTCCAGCAAAGGGTGCCAGTTGCTATCCAGGAGGATCACTGTGCTGACGCAGGGCAGGTCGATGCCCAGCCCGCACAATGTTGGCGTCATCAGCAGCAACCGCACCGCGCTGGAGGGCGACCGCAGGGACGCCATCAGCTCAAAGCGGGCCCTGACAGAGCAGGTGTCTAGGCGACGGACGACCGAGGGACCCAGCGCGGATTGGGCAAAGCCCTCCACCAGGTCCAAGTGCTGCAGGCGGGGGGGGAGGGGACGAATACTAAATATTGACAGGGGGAGAGTCAAAAGAAAGGCCGCCATTGGCAGCAGCAGCAGCAGCAGTAGCAGCAGCAGCAGCAGCAGCAGCAGTAGCAGTAGCAGTAGCAGTAGCAGTCACAGTAGCAGTAGCAGTGACAGTAGCAGTGACAGTAGCAGTGACAGTAGCAGTGACAGTAGCAGTGACAGTAGCAGTGACAGTAGCAGTGACAGTAGCAGTAGCAGTAGCAGTGGCAGCAGCAGCCAAGCTTCCGACAGGGTGTCTCACCTTCACGGAGTGCGACACAACCAGCGCTATCTCGCCCTGCTCCCTCAGACAGGCCAGCAGGCGACCCAGCAGCTGTATCTTGGCCCCAGCCGCCGCACACGCCTCCGCCTCGGCGCCCAAGGCCCTCAGGTGCTCGTGGGGATCGTCATCGATAGGGGACGCGTCGAGCTGCGGCTCCAACTCGGGGAGCAGGTATGGGTGGTGGCACACCTGCCCAGGAATCAAAGGTAGGCCAAGCTGCTTTGCAACAGGTGGTGTGGGTCTTGTGTTTATTTTTTCGTCTACAAGTCCACGTTCGGCAGGCCGCCCCACAGAACCAAAAAAGGCCGGATTGGGACCAAACTTGGGCCAGCCTACGACTGGTGGCCAAAGATGCATGGCCGGCCACATATGAGCCCCCCAGTCATAGGCCGGAGAGTAGCTGACTTGTAGCTGAGTCACGAAAAAAGAAACATTCTATGGGTTGTTGCACGCAGATGTGAGGGGGGCACAGCAGGAGGGGGCGCAGCGGGAGACAGAGACAGTTGGTTGGAGAGGCAACAGGTGGTACGGGTTAAGTGTTTAGGGTTCAGGTTAAAACCCTGGGTCGTTGCACGCATGTGAGGGGGGCGCAGCGGGAGAAAGAGACAGTTGGTTAGAGAGGCCTGCCATGAGTCACAGCCCAGGTGTACATCAAAAAGGACGTGCAATAGAACAGCTGAAGCTATCTGGTATCTACCTGTCAGGTAGCTGGGAGCTACCCAGTATCTACCTGGCAAATACATGGAAGCTACTAGGTATCCACCAGACAGGTAGCTGGAAGCTACCCAGTATCTACCTGGCAATAACATGGAAGCTACTTGGTATCCACCAGTCAGGTAGCTGGGAGCTACCCAGTATCTACCTGGCAAAAACATGGAAGCTAACTGGTATCCACCAGTCAGGTAGCTGGGAGCTACCCAGTATCTACCTGGCAAATACATGGAAGCTACTAGGTATCCACCAGACAGGTAGCTGGAAGCTACCCAGTATCTACCTGGCAAAAACATGGAAGCTAACTGGTATCCACCAGACAGGTAGCTGGAGGCTACCCAGTATCTACCTGGCAAAAACATGGAAGCTAACTGGTATCCACCAGTCAGGTAGCTGGGAGCTACCCAGTATCTACCTGGCAAATACATGGAAGCTACTAGGTATCCACCAGACAGGTAGCTGGAAGTTACCCAGTATCTACCTGGCAAAAACATGGAAGCTAACTGGTATCCACCAGACAGGTAGCTGGAAGCTACCCAGTATCTACCTGGCAATAACATGGAAGCTACTTGGTCTCCACCAGTCAGGTAGCTGGGAGCTACCCAGTATCTGCCTGGCAATAACATGGAAGCTTCCTGGAATCCACCTGACAGGTACATGGAAGCTAGCCAGTATCTGCCTGGCAATAACATGGAAGCTACCTAGTATCCACCTGACAGGCACCTGTAAGCCTTCTGGTATATATTTGGCAATAACATGGAAGCTACCTGGCAGGTAGTCATTTAAGACTCCAGATGGAGATCAAGGACCAAGCGAGGACATGGAGCAACCTCCAGTGCTCAGCAATTACTGAAATACCGGGACCAGTACCCAAAGTTTTCATACCCGACTTGCTGCAGTTGCACCCACCCACCCACCCACCATGACCCAAACCCACGCACAGTGTACACTCCACCGCTTTGCACTCGTTCAAATCACACGGGGTACCGTTTCCACACCTTCAGCAGATCAGCGCAAAGGAGCTTCAGCTGCAGAGCCCGTTCCGATGCGGGCTTTTCGGGCTGCCTGTCTGACAGTACATCGTACCGCCTAGCCAGCAGCGAGCAGTACGCCTGGGTCTGCTGTACGGTGAGCTCCACAGGCAGCAGCAGCTCGCAGCCCGCATCCACTGAACGGGCAACCTGCGAGGCTCGCTGCCTGAAGCAGCAAGCAGAAAGGATAGGAGCAGGGTTAAGGACAGCAGCCGGTGTAGTTGAGGGATATTGAACGGGCAGCAGCACCTCGCAGTATGTGTCCACTGCGCAGGCAACCTGCTTGGCTCCTTGCCTACAGCAGGGAAGGGGGGGGGGTCTGCAACAGCAGGTACAGCAGGAACAGCGTTTGCGGCGCGAGGGACGGGAGAAGTAAGCAGGGAGAGAAGTTGGGAGCGTTTGTGATGGTAGAGGGTGCGTTTGGAAAAGGCTTCTTGGCCACTATATTGCTTATAGCTGAGTCTCCAGAAGGACCTTTCCGGTGTGCCATATTCAGGATGGGGAAATCTTAAAAAGTAACAGCTCACCAGTATACAACAAAACGAGCCAGCAAATCGTGAATGGAAAGCTTTCCGTTTCAAGAGGCCTTGATTGCTGATTAACATAGAGGACAAGCCAGACAAATGTGCATTCTGGGATTAGGGTGCAGCGTACTGGGTGGAGGGTTCAGCGTCCTGGGTGAAGGGTTCAGCATCCTGGGATAAGGGGTCCGGCGTCCTGAGACAAGTGTTCAACATCCCGAGATTAAGGTTCAGCGGCCTGGGTGATGGGTTCAACATCCTGAGATTAGGGTTCAGCGTCCAGGGTTACGGATTCAGCATTCCGGGTCAAGGCTGAACCTGTACACCCCTGGGTCCTGAAACTGAGCCCCAGATTCATTCACGTGCTCCCTCACCACCGCATGCTCTGCTGTAGCAGCGCTCCGGGACCTGCGCCTGCAGCCTCGGGCGTCCCGCCCCGCCCCCGACCCTGCCCCTGCTCTGCCTCATCCTCTGGGCGCACAAACGCCAGCAGTGCCTGCCTCTCCCTGGCATTCCCTTCCACTGACGACAGTCCCGAGCTGAGCACAACCACTCTCTGCCGGCAGCTCAAGCCCTCCAGCACTGCCACGGCCTCCGCCACAGACGGTATCCCGCCCGCTCCTCGGCCGCTGCTGCCCGGGGTGGACGCCCCCACCGTGCGTAAGTCCAGCACCAGCGCCTCCCACGGCAGGGCCTGCAGCGCAGCCAGATCCCGCTGGACCGCCTCGTAGCTGGCGATGACGACATCGGCTCGGGGAACGCGCTCCTGTCGACCCTGCAGGTTGCATGCAAGGTGTGACAGGATGTGTGAGATCTAGGCCGATCTACGCGGATCTAAACGGATCTAGGCAGATCTAGGAGCAAAGATCTTACGAAGTGTGGGGGCGTGCACGACAGGCTTGATTGGGGTGGTGAGGTGCTGGGTGGGGTAAGGTAGGGGGAGCCAGTGAGGTGGGCTGAGTTAGTGAGGTGCATGGACTGGGGAGGGTTGGATGATGTGGTGCGGTGTAAGGAATAGGGAGGGTGGGGTGAGCTAGGAGGGTGGGTGCAGCGGCGAGTGCACATTCTGAGAGATCATGGAAGGTGCAGGGTGTGGACTCCATGCGTTAAGGACGGGAGGGTGCAGGGTGTGACCACACACAGTAAATCTAGGCGGATGCAGGATAGCTCAGTGAGTTCATGAGTCCATGCGTAAGTCCATGCATGAGCCCATGCATGAGTCCATGCGGCAGGCCCTCTCACCCAGGTGACGCCCTTGCCGTCGGTGGTTGCGGGATGCAGCCACACTTCATGCTCCAGGATGCAGGCGCGTGTTGATGTCGGCCCCGAGTACTGAACCATATTGACCGGCGCATCGTCCCCCGCGTTTGCAGCAGCCCAGAACCGCCACTCTCCATCCCACGAGTATAGCTCAGATTGCGGGGCCACCACGAGCATCGGGGCGCACGCCTTAAACTCGTGCCTGGAGGGAGAGGAGGATGCACAGCACTGTTAATTTAGGGAGCGTCAGCTACAGTTCAGCTACATCACCAGCATTGCGTTGCAAGGCAGCCACCAGCACCAGGGCACACAGCTCACATTTGTGCCCAGTGGGTCACCAAGCTTGGTATGGTTTAGGGTTCAGGTTTAAGTGGGCAGGGAAACGGGAAGCAGGGATTGTACTGGGGTACATGCCTTGAACCCTTGCCTGGTTGGTGATTCAGGATGAACAAGGTACATCAGTGTATGAAAGTATCTTCATTACATAGACTGAACTGTGATTGAACTGTCAAAGTGCAGCGCGCACATGCACATGCATCCCTCAACAGCCACCTGCATCAAACACGCATGGGCATGACGGCGAAGAACGGCCAGCTCCGAAACTCACGACCAGATCCAAACCCCACAACCAACTTCTAACCTTCAAACCGGATCCGAAACTCACAGCAGGCTTTGCAGGAAGGTGACCACTGTGACCGCTTTGCCCATCCCCTCATCATCCGCAAGGATTGCATGGCTGCCGCTGACCCACTGCCGACGCAGCCAGTTCAGCCCACCCATCTGGTGAGGCAGCAGGCGCCCGCTGACCACGTACGCCGGCTGCTGAGTCAGCTCGGGCAGGCCGCCAGGCGCGCGGGCGGCCCCCAGCGTCGCGGCTGCCGCTGCCGCGGCTGCCGGCGAGGCCTTGAGCAGCGCTCGCTGCTGCCGCGCCCACATGTCGCCGTGCAGGTGCATGTACTCAGGCCGCAGCAGGACGCCTTCTCCCTCAGGCTGGAAGAGGGCACACAAGCAGCGGGGAGGGACGAGCAACATGATGAGCATGCAGCGCGACAACGCACAGAAAGCCAGAGTCAGTGGGTCGGGAAGACAGGTGCACAGGCGGGCAAAGCTCAACACCTCATGGCATGCGCATAAAAGTTCTTCCTAGGCACGCTCAAAACAGGCCAGCGAGACCCGCGAGGATGTTTAAAACATCAGACCTGAAGGTTTGAAGACAGCCATTCCCCTCTTCCAGTGTGGCGTCACACCTGACAGTCCTAGCTCCCGCATCTGATATCCCTGTCGCCTCCCCCCCACACCCCTTTGTAGCCTCACCTCCCAAGAAGCAGCCTCATAGCCAAGACCCGTCCATCTGACCAGCACTTCCCAGCCCGGGCCAGCTGGCGACGGCCGCCTCGTGACAAAGCACTCGGGCACGACGCATTCCGGCCCAATCAGCAGGCAGGGCTGCCCGCCGTGACGCTTCCTGAAGCTGAGCAGCTTGCGCCTGGCCAGCCCAGCCAGCACTCCCTCCTTGACCCACTCGTTATGGACATGGCTCTTGTGGCGCCACTTGACCAGGTACTCGGGTTCGTGGCTGGTGGGCGGCGCAGGCGCGGGCATGGACTGCATCCCGCCCAGGGCCAGGACAGCCATGGAGTCTGGCGCCGGCTCATCAGGCGGTGCGGGGCCGGACCAGAAGTGCGGCGGCGGCGCGACAGCCGCGGCGGCGTTGCCGCCGCTGCCCGGCAGCTGCAGCAGGGCAGACCGCGGGGCGAGCTCCCGTCGAGTGGGTAGCTGCGCCGAGGTCTTCAGCAGCCCCAGCACGCGCAGCCGCTCTGCGTCGGCCGCGCGCCGCTGCTCCCGCTCACGCTCGCGTTCCCGCTCGGATGGCGGGTGCCGCCAGCCCAGCACGGCCTCGACAGACTGCTTGGGCCCGCTGCTGCTTGGAACCGAATCGTACACGTCAAGCACACATGCGCCGTCAGCCTCCTCCTCGTCGCTCCCTCGACTGGCCCTGGCGCGCCGCCTGCCCCCTCTACTGCCGGCGCCGATCCCGCTCGCCCGTCCGTCCCCGCGCCCGAAGCGATGCCCCATTGTCTGCTGGTACTCCACCGAAGACAGGCCCCAGCCGCCGTCCGAATCGCTCTCGCAGTGCTGGTGCTGCAGCAGGTCCTCCGCGCGCCCCGAAGAGCCCACGCCGAACACCTCCGAGGCCCGCATTGCCGCCTCGGCCTCTGCGATCGAGGCGCGCAGGCTCGAGTCCTCGCTGGCCGGGGCGCCCTCAGTTCCACTAACGTCGCCGAGCTTGAAGGGCTTGATGAAGTCGAGGGGCAGCCAGGCATACTCTGCTTCGTCCAGCTCCTCGGCATCCAGGGCAACTATGAAGGGGAGGGTCCACCGTTAAGGTACCAAAGATGACAGGGATTTCCTTCCAGCTTCAAGGGCTTTTAAAGATGTTTATCAACATGCAAGTATAACCGGTACTCTGCTTCGTCCAGCTCCTCGGCATCCGGGGCAACTTTGAGGGGGAAGGTTAACCGTTGAAGGACCAAAGATGACAGGGATTTCTTTCCAGCTTCAAGGGCTTTTAAAGATGTTTATCAACATGCAGGTATAACCGGTACTCTGCTTCGTCCAGCTCCTCAACCTCACCGGCTACTATGAGAGGGAGGGTCAAAAGAGATCAGAGATCAAGAGTTCAAATTTCATTGCACAGCCGATTTGAAGACTACGTGGGGTAGCCCGGGCCAATCCCTGGCCGGCTCCCAGTTCAGGGTTTAGGCTTCCTGCCGGTGTTCCAGCTCTGGGCGTGCCCTGCGCCATATCTCTTTCTAATGCCACACACTTTCCCCTCAAATCCCACACGTGTCCTGTTCCTCGCCCTGGGCGGGCCCTCACCTCTCCCAAGAGCCCTGGCACAGGCCGCAACAATCCCGTCCTTGGTCTCCAACCGCTCGTCCACCTCGTCAGGAATGCCTTTCGCTGTGAAGAAGACCACGGGCACGTACATGAGCACGTGCGCAGGGCCGCCTGGGGGTGGAAAAACCTGCAGCCAGGAATCGAAGGCAAGGAGGCTTGGCGACCGCTCCACCGCTCCACCAGTGGGCCTGGCAGTCTCTTCAGTGCACAGCACATGACCATCCCTGAAGAAAGGTCTCACGATATCACAAACCTTGTTAGACCGGGCCTGGTCCCGAAGGAATGGAAAATCCCAGTCGCTTGTCGTCCAGGACACGAGCAGCGCCTGCGTCCTCCTTACCATCGTTTCTTTTCGTGACTGGTATACCACTATCAGCTACAGTTCAGCAACACTGTGGCCCCTGGCCACAGGACCCTGGTTCAGCCAGCCCTGCTGCTCGGGCCACCAGCCAGAGGCCGGTCCAGGTCTGGTGTGAATTGGCCCAGGGGTGGCCGTGGGGCGGTCCAGCAAAGGTGGTCCAGTACCCACTAAAATAAACACTGCTCCCTATTCAACCCTGATCTAAACAATCGATGGATCGCATCAACCTCTCACCTCGCGAGGCACTGCCCTGCGCCTGACCACCTTGGCCGGCCACCAGTCGTGACCTTCCACCTTGGCCCACACCACCCTGCCCGGGCCCAGCTTGGCGGCCCTAGGCAGGCCCTGCTCATCCTCGCCTCTCATCCCAGCCGTCCCAACGTCCTCCTCCTCCTCCCCATGACCATCATAGCCGCTGGCGACCAGACCTATGAGCGCCTCCGCCGCCTCGTTGATGCCGCTGATCCCCGCTGCGGCATCATCTGTGTACCCGCCGTTTGCGAGGCCGCTGCTGTGCGACCGCCTGTCCTGCCCGTGCGCGGAGCGCCTGGCGCCTCCCGCCTCGCTGCCGTGCCGCATGGCCTTGGTGCCTGGCATTTCAACACTGAGGGACAGGCTGTCCCGCTGCCCTGCCAGGAGCTCGGGCCTGGGCGCAAGCAGGTGGGGCGGGTCAGCAGCGTTGCTGTCTCTAGCACTCTTCAGCTACAATTCAGCTACATGAAGGCATATGAACCCAACGAGCCTACCACCTACCCACCCACCCCCTACCCCTGCCTCCGGAACCCATAGCAATTTAAATATCTCAGTTATAATTCAAAATTACAGGGCGTGTAAGGGGTGTTTTTTGATCAGCTAGTCAAGGCGCTTCTACTGGTATATTTCAATTCGTTAGGTGATGACATGCCAAAAATCAACTAAGAATGACTCAGCTGGTTCCGGGGTGTGTCCAATGGAGCTAAACCCTCAGTGTGGGGGGGCAGGGGGTCATGTGGTACTTCAAGCAACATTTTAGGATGTAAATGGACTCATGTTGGCAAGGAGAACACATAGGTGCCGCTGCCAGCCTCAACAGACCTACAGAAAAAAGGTACGGAGTTTAAAAATAAAACAAATATTGGATTTTTTGGGTGACCCCCCCCTCCCCCCAACTTTGCCCCCCCATATCTCCCACCCCCCTGGGCCAAAAAACTTTTAAAAAACAGCTATGGAACGCTATCGTTAAGCTCTACAAAGAGGGATGGGGTCGATTTTTTTAGTTTTTGCCCCCCCCCCTCAAGTTATTAGCCTATTAAAATTTATACAAGGGAAAGCATGGGATGGGAGCAGGCTCCCACTATACAAGAAAATGCTACACTCTCCAAGTTCGGCCATGCAGCTCAGAAAGGCCTGCAAGTATTGCTCACCGTTCTCCATCATCCCGCGCCCTGCCTCGCATCCCCATCTCCACGGCTGGCATCGCCTCCGTTTTCTGCTGCCCCTGCATTGCCAAGATCGCGTCTATTTGATGATTTGAGAGCTCTTGTGCAGTGCCGCAGGACTGCCGCATGTGGTCCCAAGTGTTGAGTTCGCATGCCCAGTCCTCAGCAAGCTCCTCGTCGCTCAGCATAAAGGGCACCTGCATGGGCCACCGGGACACGGATGTGAGCTGACAATCATGTAGGGCTAGGGAGGCGCCTGCATGGGCTGTCAAGACATGGATGAGGGGAGTGAACTGACCATGCATGCTCACCAAGCGCACAGTATTTCAATCCGCGCGCCAGTACTACCGGTAATCATGCCACAGCTAATAATGCCTGCCCTTCTGCATGCATGCATGGGATGCGTACAAAAGGCATGCATGCAGCGAGGGCGCATTTGAGGCCTCTGCTGCCATTGCTTACCTTCCTCCACTTTTGGCATTTGCAGCACTGCACCCATTTCTGGGATGGCTCGCCATGCTTGTCGCCTCGCAGTACAAGGAGGCTTCCTCGACTAGGCTGGGATGACTCTCTGTGGTAGGGCACAATCTTACTTATTAGGGCGACAGCATTCAGGACTTCGACTGATTAGACGCACCTCGAAAATCCAGCCAGGGCTCCCAACGCTCCGATTGCCTCCATTTCAGCGTCGGCCTCCACCTCTGTCATCTGCATGCAAAACCAAATGCTCTCTATCTCTCCATCTCGGTCCGATGAATGTGAGTGAACTTTAATGGCAGCGCGCCAAAAACGAGCCTTCGTCCACACATTCCTAAAATTCTAGAGAAACTTTGTTCGCAAGCCATCGTTGGCATATTTGCAAGGCTTTTCCAAGATTGCACTGTGCCAGGGGAACCCTGCTGGCAGCAAACTGCCCATCTCAAGTAGTTGCATGGCCACGGTATTCCCCTAAACTCATCATAATAAACAAATGGAGCTTGCGAATAAAAATTGCATGTTGCTTGTGATGACGTGCCCACACACCGCAATATTCGAGTCTTGTAAGTGACGGCTTACTCTAAATGACCGGGCAGTTATTTGCATGGTGCATTTCGATATGTGCAGGCCAAGATCTTGCGCCGTCTACAGTGTTCTCACCTCCAGACTTGTTCGGTGTCGTTCGCGGTCCTTCCTCAGCGAGCAATATGTATTTGCAGCACTTCCATATTATTATCAATGGTACGCTATTAGATCGCGCGATTTAAGCGAGCCCTTCAACAAGTTGCCGACAATACTATGACTGACTGGTAGGAGAGTCCCAGGCCATGTTGATTGGGATTTTTGCAGAAAAGGAATGGTGAATTCTCTCAACTAGACATTCAGATGGCCCGAAATTAACCATGCTGAACGTCGTGTACGGAGGCGTGTGGACATCTTCCCACACTGCGTCACTCAACACCAGTGTGGCAGCACCTTAGATGCGGTGTAGCCATGTAGCCGTGTGCGTGTAGGCGTTGGGCGTCCCCAGCCCGATCAACCGTTAATAAACTGAAGTAGGCGATACTCTGACGATAGCGATGGCGTTCGTACTTCGACATCTTGTGTTTGGGCAAACAACGCACTCTTTAAGTCCCTCTGTCTCTCTATCTCGCCAGCGTCGACGGCAGTCGGCGTCAGTGCTGAACACGACTGTGATGGATGCGTCGATGAACTCGACTGCTATTTACCGGTACGGCGACTGGAGGACAGGGACAGGACAGGGACCCCGATATGCACAAGTGTGGCATGTGGTAGTTGTGGTTCGGTGTCTTCCATAATTCATTTCCACTTGCCCCTCCCTTCTTCCACCGTTTTGGCAAGGGTGGTGGCTGAGGTGGCAGCAGTTTGTGTACCTAGATCCAATATTTATGCACATGCGTTACCGCGGCCGTGAGCCAGTCAACATGATATCCTGTCCACTGTTTCCTGGTAGCTCGGGCAGCGGAGCTCATAGCACTTTCCCAGACTCCTGATTACTGGGCTGATAGTGGGATGGATGTCTGGCGGGATCTGCCCCATGCATGCTCTCCACAACCGGGCCAAGAAGACAGGTCAGGCCAGACCTGCTGCCATGCAAACTAATAGGGGTCTAGGGGCCTTCCCCTGGGCACGAGGCTAAAATCCGAATTGTTTAGAGCTACCAGCTGTACATTTCGAACTTTGTTGCCACATTCTGGTCCACAAGTACCGAACGGCATCCGTCATTCCGCCAATTTGAAATAGAAATCGTTGGTCTGGTAGCTCAGACGACTACCTTCCCTGCAGGTTGGAAGGCCCTTATGATACTTTCTCCTGCTTATTCTGCCTCATTGTCTCACTCTTCTGATGGAAGCACACAAATGTGGGCCACAAGAGGAGTCCTCCTCTACCAACGGAGGTCGTAGGTGTGGTCAGGTGGGCATGCTGCTCCGGCCGCAGGCCCAAGTCCGGTCAAGGTTTGGGCGGCTTGCAACAGGAGGCCTGCTGGTACAGAGCATTGATTAAAGACTAGGATGATTGCAGCTTGTGAGGGTCTCAGTGCCAATCGTAAGCTAGGTCATAAACCTGAAGCGGTGTGTGAATTTTGTGTAAAAAGACAGTTCCTGCGGAGCATCATATTTGATGCATGGGACAGGTGCCCGCAGGCCTGTTTAGCACTGCATTAAGTTGAATAGCCAGGGAAATAACATGGCCCCCCTGGGCAGGCAACCAACACCCAACCGTCTACCACAAAGCAGTGGCTTGGGATTGTGGGAATGATTACAAAAGTGCAGCAGATAAGCCCCAATCACAAAATGTGATGTGGGTAAAAATATACAGTAAATCGTCATATACAGATTCGTGTTGTAGGGACTGTTGAGCGGGAATAACGGGTGAGTGTGTATGCGTTCCCACCAACCCCTCAGTCACTACCCCTTATTTTGATGGCGTAGTGCCAGCTTTCCACTAAAGAGGCTTCACGGATTAACAAGGAACTATTGAAGGCCCATGCAGCTCAATACACAACTATTTGACTACCGTATGACGGATGATGAGAGGCCCTCTCCAAACAATTATTTATAATTATGCGGTGAAACGAGTACCGATATTATTAATTGCGTTGTGCAAAGACAAAAGACGTTAACAGTGCGGTACACTTATCAGTTCATTTATGGAGGGCGGCCAAAACAAAAAGGGAGGACTCCATCACGGGAATATAAAGGGATTCTCAATCATAAAATGAGCATCATTCAACACTTTGCGATGCTTGTTTGGTGCTACCTATTCCCGTCCTCGTCATTCATTCCTACTAGAGTAACTAATGTGTGGGCATGCAGACATGCAGTGACACACTTCCTGTTTATGTCACTTCGTTCCAGCTCAGTCCACCACCCTCTTAAGTGCCGCCGTGTCCCATGCTGGGACCTCATACCCATTCTCAGAGGCGAGCAACTCCGTGTCAGCCAGTCCAGTTGGGTTTGAGCTATACCTACAAGAACAGAAGGCGGGCATGAGAAAAGGGAATGCATGCAACTTTTTGATTGTTTGGCGGTGGCGCCCCACCCAGGCCACTGCAAGGCGCTGGAGACACAGCTCCCATTGCTGATAATCTGGAGGCGCAACTCCAAGCTCTGAGGATAGCTGAGCTATACACATTGCACAGGTCACAGATATGGCGGTGGGCCAAGCTGATCAGACAGGTGTCAGACAAATACACCGGCATTGCCTGGCAAACGATGCAATCCGAAGAAAGAGGTTCCCGAGCAGGGTTTCCATCTTGGTTAATAATAGTCAACATCCAGGCTCTTACCGGAGGCCCCGGGTGTGGCCAGCCATGCTGCTTGGGCAGCTGGCCGCGGACCGGTCCGCCCAGGTTTGGTTACAAATCTGGCCATCTGGGCAGCCTGCCAGTAGTGGCCTCATAGCCTGGCTGACATATTTCCCTCAACCTGTCTAGCTGGTGGCCACTACTCGTGCAATGGCTTGCGTTTTCAGCTTTGCTTCTCACCATGTCGCCAACCGCGAGCTGGCGGTCAGGGTACGATAAGAAATCGCACTTGGCGATTTTGATGTGTTGTGGCACATGTCCAGGGTAGCAATCACAGTGGCCTTGAAGATCCTGCCCTGCAATGTCAGAGCATACATGCACCACATTAACCGAAAAGAAGCACGACATCATGCCCTGTTGAGCTAGATGGCTTCGCATGACCTTGCGCTCTTTTCCTCAGGGATATCTGAAAATCTTACCAACGTGCGTTACTTGTGTTGACGGTTAGTACATAGCTGCATTTATCTCCCCGTTTAAGTCCGCTGACTCGCTGAGTGCTTACAATATCCTGTTGGGCATGACTTGCCATGACTCATCATTCGGACGCCCTGTCTACGACGGCACTCTTACTTTTGTATACCGTCGACGTTCTTTGCCTTCGTTTTAGGCAATTAATCGCAGGCCAAAAACAGTTTATTACGCCTCAGGGGCCATCAATAGTTTTATGTTCGTATGCGAAGCCACTTCAATGGAACCTGGTGCTTTGCTAGCGAGATATTGATATGAGGCATTGCAACCGTAGGGGTAGGTGGGAACGCATAGAGCATGACGATAAGAATACTAGTACGGCTGTGGGAAAGTGTGGAGAAATTTTTACGGTATTGGCAGGTATCGGTACTCAATTGCGAAATGTTCAGATTTTAATTAGTAAGTTAAGCCGCGTGACCCTCCAATGATGAATTAACAAACCGCGTGTTATTCTGCGCAGGCCAATTAATATAAAACGGTGCAAAGGCAAAGGACGTCTTCAGGGTTATAAAGGTATAATATACTGTGACAGGCATGACACAAACACAAAACAAAGGTTTTTCACATATGTCAGTGCAGATTTAGGTCACGGTACCTGTACGCAGAAGTGAAAATTAAATTTTTGGAAAAGTTATGGTAGGTAACAGGAACGGTACAATAATACATCATATGTTCATCTTTGATCAGTTCACCCTGCCTAAATCTGGGTGCGGCAGTGAAAGCACCATGACAACAAACATTTCCAGCCGCTTGAGTGACTCACCGCACAAGATCTGTGACGCGTTGGTCAGTTGTGCCTCCGTCAGCGCACGCGAAAAGTGTTTGTGCTGGATGTGCTGCACAAACGACATAGCCAGCATTTGTGTCAACTTTGGTATGCAGGTTTAATCGCGACTCAGGATGAGGGCTGTAAGGAGTACCAAGACTGATCAGAAATGCCTCACCACTGCACCAGCAGACTTCTCATTGGCTTCGAGTTCCTCCTCTAGCTTCTCCTCAGCTGTCAACTTCCTGATGGGCACAACACACAACACTGCTTTCAAACTGTCGCAAGCGTGTTCTACAAAACGGCATGTATGGTGAAGTGCGCATCAGACCACGTTTGGCAGGCCGCTGGGCTGCTACCGGTTGGCAGGAATCAAGCCCTGATAGGCCAGCGGCCAAAGGCCCAAGCAGGAGGGCTTGCTGGTCCGGGTCCCCATGGCCATAGGCCGTGACGTAGCTGTATTCTAGCCCCCTCTAGGAACATTGATTGACAGTGCTCATCATGGCATGAATTTGACCTGTCCAAAGCTCAACTGCTGTGGCAATCCCAAGAGCAAAAGGCAAGTCTCGCAATGTGATGTAGCTGTTTTCTAGCCCCCTCAAGGAACATTGATTGACAGCGCTCATCATGGCATGAATTTGACCTGTCCAAAGCTCAACTGCTGCAAGAGCAAAAGGCAAATCTCGCTCAGTGATGTAGCTGTATTCTAGCTCCATCAAGGAGCATTGAGTGAGAGCACGCACAGCGCAAATTGGACAGGTCGATTTTTGACTTGTACAATGTTTGTTTGGCTGCTATAGCAGTCCCATGTGCTCATAAGGGCAAGCCTCTGAAGATGATAACAAAAGTATCCTCAAGGTTATCAAGAACTGCAATGAGTGCCATGGGCACCGCAGCATCAACCTCCTCCATGTAGAGTGGTCCCCTAGGCATTCCCCGTCACACCTGTTAACCGGCTGCGCTGTCCCTATTGGGTAGGTACCCAGCTCTGTCATTTGCATGTCCAATAGTATGTTGTTAGCTCTGAGATTCCCATGGACGTCGCTATTCTGCAACCACAACAAGCATGGACGGGGCAGATGGGTTCATGCCATCGAACGCAGAAGCACGGAAGTGGCAGGAGATCATTCCAACAAAAGCAGAAGCATGGAAGGGGCAGGAGATCATTCCAACAAAAGCAGAAGCATGATGGAAGAGGCAGGAGATCATTCCAACAAAAGCAGGAGCATGGAAGTGGCAGGAGATCATTCCAACAAAAGCAGAAGCATGGAAGGGGCAGGAGATCATTCCAACAAAAGCAGAAGCATGGAAGGGGCAGGAGATCATTCCAACAAAAGCAGGAGCATGGAAGGGGCAGGAGATCATTCCAACAAAAGCAGAAGCATGGAAGAGGCAGGAGATCATTCCAACAAAAGCAGAAGCATGGAAGAGGCAGGAGATCATTCCAACAAAAGCAGAAGCACGGAAGTGGCAGGAGATCATTCCAACAAAAGCAGAAGCATGGAAGGGGCAGGAGATCATTCCAACAAAAGCAGAAGCATGGAAGTGGCAGGAGATCATTCCAACAAAAGCAGAAGCATGGAAGGGGCAGGAGATCATTCCAACAAAAGCAGAAGCATAGAAGGGGCAGGAGATCATTCCAACAAAAGCAGAAGCATAGAAGGGGCAGGAGATCATTCCAACAAAAGCAGGAGCATGGAAGGGGCAGGAGATCATTCCAACAAAAGCAGAAGCATAGAAGGGGCAGGAGATCATTCCAACAAAAGCAGAAGCATGGAAGGGGCAGGAGATCATTCCAACAAAAGCAGAAGCATGGAAGTGGCAGGAGATCATTCCAACAAAAGCAGGAGCATGGAAGGGGCAGGAGATCATTCCAACAAAAGCAGAAGCATAGAAGGGGCAGGAGATCATTCCAACAAAAGCAGAAGCATGGAAGGGGCAGGAGATCATTCCAACAAAAGCAGAAGCATAGAAGGGGCAGGAGATCATTCCAACAAAAGCAGAAGCATGGAAGGGGCAGGAGATCATTCCAACAAAAGCAGAAGCATGGAAGTGGCAGGAGATCATTCCAACAAAAGCAGAAGCATAGAAGGGGCAGGAGATCATTCCAACAAAAGCAGAAGCATGGAAGGGGCAGGAGATCATTCCAACAAAAGCAGAAGCATAGAAGGGGCAGGAGATCATTCCAACAAAAGCAGAAGCATGGAAGGGGCAGGAGATCATTCCAACAAAAGCAGGAGCATGGAAGGGGCAGGAGATCATTCCAACAAAAGCAGAAGCATGGAAGGGGCAGGAGATCATTCCAACAAAAGCAGAAGCATGGCAGGGGCAGGAGATCATTCCAACAAAAGTAGAAGCATGGAAGTGGCAGGAGATCATTCCAACAAAAGCAGAAGCATGGAAGTGGCAGGAGATCATTCCAACAAAAGCAGAAGCATAGAAGGGGCAGGAGATCATTCCAACAAAAGCAGAAGCATGGAAGTGGCAGGAGATCATTCCAACAAAAGCAGAAGCATGGAAGGGGCAGGAGATCATTCCAACAAAAGCAGAAGCATAGAAGGGGCAGGAGATCATTCCAACAAAAGCAGAAGCATGGAAGGGGCAGGAGATCATTCCAACAAAAGCAGAAGCATGGAAGGGGCAGGAGATCATTCCAACAAAAGCAGGAGCATGGAAGTGGCAGGAGATCATACCAACAAAAGCAGAAGCATGGAAGTGGCAGGAGATCATACCAACAAAAGCAGAAGCATGGAAGGGGCAGGAGATCATTCCAACAAAAGCAGAAGCATGGAAGTGGCAGGAGATCATACCAACAAAAGCAGGAGCATGGAAGGGGCAGGAGATCATTCCAACAAAAGCAGAAGCATAGAAGGGGCAGGAGATCATTCCAACAAAAGCATAAGCATGGAAGTGGCAGGAGATCATTCCAACAAAAGCAGAAGCATGGAAGGGGCAGGAGATCATTCCAACAAAAGCAGAAGCATGGAAGTGGCAGGAGATCATACCAACAAAAGCAGAAGCATGGAAGGGGCAGGAGATCATTCCAACAAAAGCAGAAGCATGGAAGGGGCAGGAGATCATTCCAACAAAAGCAGAAGCATGGAAGAGGCAGGAGATCATTCCAACAAAAGCAGAAGCATGGAAGTGGCAGGAGATCATTCCAACAAAAGCAGAAGCATGGAAGGGGCAGGAGATCATTCCAACAAAAGCAGAAGCATGGAAGTGGCAGGAGATCATTCCAACAAAAGCAGAAGCATGGAAGGGGCAGGAGATCATACCAACAAAAGCAGGAGCATGGAAGTGGCAGGAGATCATTCCAACAAAAGCAGAAGCATGGAAGGGGCAGGAGATCATTCCAACAAAAGCAGAAGCATGGAAGGGCAGGAGTTCATGCCAGCAAAAGCAGAAGCATGGAAGGGGCAGGAGATCATTCCAACAAAAGCAGAAGCATGGAAGTGGCAGGAGATCATACCAACAAAAGCAGAAGCATGGAAGGGGCAGGAGATCATTGCAACAAAAGCAGAAGCATGGAAGTGGCAGGAGATCATTCCAACAAAAGCAGAAGCATGGAAGGGGCAGGAGATCGTTCCAACAAAAGCAGAAGCATAGAAGGGGCAGGAGATCATACCAACAAAAGCAGAAGCATGGAAGGGGCAGGAGATCATTCCAACAAAAGCAGAAGCATGGAAGTGGCAGGAGTTCATACCAACAAAAGCAGAAGCATGGAAGGGGCAGGAGATCATTCCAACAAAAGCAGAAGCATGGAAGGGGCAGGAGATCATTCCAACAAAAGCAGAAGCATGGAAGTGGCAGGAGATCATTCCAACAAAAGCAGAAGCATAGAAGGGGCAGGAGATCATTCCAACAAAAGCAGAAGCATGGAAGTGGCAGGAGATCATTCCAACAAAAGCAGAAGCATGGAAGGGGCAGGAGATCATTCCAACAAAAGCAGAAGCTTGGAAGGGGCAGGAGATCATACCAACAAAAGCAGAAGCATGGAAGAGGCAGGAGATCATTCCAACAAAAGCAGAAGCATAGAAGGGGCAGGAGATCATTCCAACAAAAGCAGAAGCATGGAAGGGGCAGGAGATCATTCCAACAAAAGCAGAAGCATGGAAGGGGCAGGAGATCATTCCAACAAAAGCAGGAGCATGGAAGTGGCAGGAGATCATACCAACAAAAGCAGAAGCATGGAAGTGGCAGGAGATCATACCAACAAAAGCAGAAGCATGGAAGGGGCAAGAGATCATTCCAACAAAAGCAGAAGCATGGAAGTGGCAGGAGATCATACCAACAAAAGCAGGAGCATGGAAAGGGCAGGAGATCATTCCAACAAAAGCAGAAGCATAGAAGGGGCAGGAGATCATTCCAACAAAAGCAGAAGCATGGAAGTGGCAGGAGATCATTCCAACAAAAGCAGAAGCATGGAAGGGGCAGGAGATCATTCCAACAAAAGCAGAAGCATGGAAGTGGCAGGAGATCATACCAACAAAAGCAGAAGCATGGAAGGGGCAGGAGATCATTCCAACAAAAGCAGAAGCATGGAAGTGGCAGGAGATCATTCCAACAAAAGCAGAAGCATGGAAGAGGCAGGAGATCATTCCAACAAAAGCAGAAGCATGGAAGTGGCAGGAGATCATACCAACAAAAGCAGAAGCATGGAAGGGGCAGGAGATCATTCCAACAAAAGCAGAAGCATGGAAGTGGCAGGAGTTCATACCAACAAAAGCAGAAGCATGGAAGGGGCATGAGATCATTCCAACAAAAGCAGAAGCATGGAAGTGGCAGGAGATCATTCCAACAAAAGCAGAAGCATGGAAGTGGCAGGAGATCATTCCAACAAAAGCAGAAGCATAGAAGGGGCAGGAGATCATTCCAACAAAAGCAGAAGCATGGAAGTGGCAGGAGATCATTCCAACAAAAGCAGAAGCATGGAAGGGGCAGGAGATCATTCCAACAAAAGCAGAAGCTTGGAAGGGGCAGGAGATCATACCAACAAAAGCAGAAGCATGGAAGGGGCAGGAGATCATACCAACAAAAGCAGAAGCATGGAAGAGGCAGGAGATCATTCCAACAAAAGCAGAAGCATGGAAGGTCAGGAGTTCATGCCAGCAAAAGCAGAAGCATGGAAGTGGCAGGAGTTCATGCCAGTAAAAGCATCGGCATGTGTCATGCTGATTTAGCGCACCGCGCGTATGACTGATTTATCCAGTACCTTGTTAAGGATTCCTGCAGTTTAAATCTGTGTACGGAAACTGCTCAGCCTATTTTCGCCGCGACACATGGAAGGGACAGGAGTTACGGTATGAGTTCATGCCAACACCCGCAGAAGCATGGAATGGGCAGGAGTGCGTGCCAGGAAAAGCAGAGGCATGGTGTTGAAGATGTCCTAGTGGCTTACGCCTCCTAATTGAACAAAAAGGGCTGGTGCTCATGTTAGGAAAAGCAGAGGCATGGAAGGGGCAGGAGTACATGCATGCCCGTCCACTGTGCATAGCAGTGCATGGCGCATTCTGTATTGAACTTGCTATCAGCTGCAGGTGCCCAGATGCTTGCAATAACTTGGGCACTCTTACGTCCATAATTTAGTTCAAAGAGCATCATGTCTGCCTGTTCGCTCATGCAGCCAAGCCTTTTTGAGCTGGGCCCAGGGGCGTCATTTACTTGGTCGAGCTTGCGCATCCTGTACCAGCCCCACGGTCGAGCTTTATGAGCAAGGCCTAGCGGATAAGCAATACATTGAAGCCTTGAATGCAGTTCAATATTAGCCAGGCCTGCTCGATGAATGACAAACGCTTTCAGCTAGGGTCTCCAAGTGTGACAACAGACACGCGCATGTTACCGGTAAGCAAGAATGTAAGTCGAAGGAAAGGCACACGGCGAAGCCTTTGTTGCACTCAGTGACGCGCAGGGTCCGAAGGAGTTTGTCAACACACACTACCGGTAGTGCAACTAATAGACTGCACCACCCAGCCATTACCCCAAATCAGTGAACACCCGGTCACTCCGGTGAGAACCAGGCCGGCCAGCCATACATCACCACAGCCTCACTCGGGTGGCTCCCCAAAGTGCCTTGAACGATATAATACATGCTAGTGAGCTGGCGTTTGGGGCGTGATGCACCCCGGCCTTCGTCCTGGGTGGCCCGTGGCAGTTGGGGTTACACCACCGACGGCAGTTGGGGAAACGTCAAACTGCCAGTCGATTGGCAATTCTAATGGAAACGTTTTCGCCGGGGTCACATAGCTGGCGCCTAGCTGACGTTGGGGCAGCCCATAGAGAAAAAGCGTTTATGTCACAAGGGACAGGTTAAACGGTTGGAGGGAAACCTAACCTGTCCCATCCGGTGGCAGTAGGGGCCAGTGGATAGAATGGCCGTTAGTTACTTAGTTGGCAGGCCAGAAGAAGATGACTGCCTGCCGGCGTACTTACGAGACCCAATCGAACAATCTGCATGCTTCCAATCAAACAGTGCCCTGCGACGAACTGATTTTTCAAGCCCAACGTTATCGAGCATTAGGACAAATGAAAGGTGAGGCACTCGGGCGTGACTTGCTAGGCACGTGGATTACGCGTCCCAAGCGATCTTTGCATGGTTGCCAATCAACCGGGTCCGCATTTGTTGATGTGTCCGTCGGCAATAGCATACGCATAGTTGCTTGCAAATCCATCAGCAATGGCTTCTATCACCGCATCCCTTTCTTGCGCTGCTGCCTGCAGGCCCCCTTCTCCTTTGCAACATCGCCATATTGAGCACGATTGCCCTGCTGGTGGCTGGAGCTTGCACGACATGCGACGCTGCCCGAAGGTAAGTGGCTGAATTAGCACTTGACTTCCGTCTGGTTAGAGTAACTGCCACTGTGACGTCCAAGTGCACAGACAGTCGCCGACTGGCTCCCTCATTAACAGCACGTTTCTGATGACGAACGTCGTCAGTAGCCCAAGTGCCTCAGAAATTGGGTAGGTCTTTCAGGGTTTGGCGGAGGAGGTTATAGCGCATTTAGGGTCGACTGCGTCCCCGAGGCGCCTGGCCTGGCCCGTCTTGGGGGGGTACGGGGCATCACACTTTTTGTGCCAGCCGGACCTGTCTCTTTCAGTTTCTTGACAGTTCCTTCTCTGTTTGTCTTGCCTACGTTCGGTGACCTAGTTACGAACGTCGTCAGTAGCCCAAGTGCTCCAGATTTTGGAGAGGGCTTTCAGGGTTTAGCGGAGGACGGTTTAGCACTTTTAGGGTAAACTGCATCCCCGAGGCAATCATCGCGTCAGGCTTGGCCTGTGTTGGAGGGATACGTGGCATCACACTTTTTTGTGCGAGCCGAACTCTTCTTTCTTCTTGACCGTTCCTTCTGTGTGTGTCTTGCCGACGTTCGGTGACTAGGGAAAAACGTGTACGACGGTCTTCTGGTCTTTGAGAGATTTCCGGGGAGGGTGTTTCTGCAAACACCCCGGAGCCAGACACCGGAACGTGAGGCCGCGTAATCTTGCGTGGTTCAGGGTTTACTGCGATATTGCCGAATGTGTGTATATAACTTATCTGCGCTGTGACTGCTGCTTCTGCTGCTGCTGCTGATGATAATGATGATGATAGCCAGGGATGACTCGCTCGCGTAGTGACCAAGGCCGAGGCGGCCCGCGGCCTTTCTGCAGGGCCGCCCTCATCGCTACCGCCCGATAAGCTCATGGGAAGAAAAATGCGGCGATTAATATTTCTATACAAAAGCCATTCAAAGGCCTGAAAACTCTCCGGGGTCTTTGGAATTTCCGGGGAGGGGGGGATGTCCCCGGAAAAACAAGAGACGTACTGTACGACTCTTGGTGTTCTAGAGGGCCCGGAGATTTTCCGGGGTCCAGTGTTTCTGCTCAAAACGACCCGGAAACACCCCGGAAAGTTTCCCAGGTCCAATCAGAAACGCGCTGTAAACTACGGGCCGTATTGGCGTATTCCACTTGTGTCCGGGATTGTGTTTGGGTATGAACGAGGCGAAATCGTTTAATAGATCAGCATGGTTTTTTTTGCAGAAAGGCTTGTCCAAGCATAGCAGGCTGCCGACGCTGCTGCTGCTGCTGCTGCAGCAGCATATGTATGCTGCACGCACATCCCAGGCATTTGGAAGACTGCCTGAGGGTTCGCGCGCGCTCACATTATTCGCGAATGCATGCGCTGGCCAAAGCAATACCAGTGCGAGGAATATTATAACGAGGCATCTGGCAAGGAGTTGAGTCGGCCATGGCGACTGCGACGGGTGGAAATGAAACGGATAAAAGAGAGAAAGAACGCCGCCGCCGATGGAAATGTGAAAATGAGTTTAAGGAAGTCCACGCTGTCGGAGCGTTGATGCGAAGTTATTATGCATCGAGGGGTAGAGGCACGAATATGCAACTTCCCAGAGAAGAAATGCACCAGGGACACAGGGAAAAGGTTACGGTATCACGTTACGTTACGATCCGTTACGTTACGGGCCTTTGGCCCGAAACGGGATTCAATACGACCCCCCCCCCCAAATCTCACATTTGAGGTGGAGGTGCCATATGGCCCAAACCGGCATGCATGGCTGCATGCCAGCCCCCATGCAATCTTGCATGGACCCCAAGTAACCCCTAAGAGGCGATTCACACCGGCCAACTGAAAGTCACTTTCGCACGAACTGAACCCCTGCCACTTCGCGATCCCAACCCCGACGTTTGGACGGCCGATTCACACCAGATAAATGTCCAAAGGCGACGAAAGTCAAATCGTGTTTCTTTCAACATGGCTCGTCCGCTTGATTGCCTGCTGCCATTGATGTTTCTTACCCTTATGAATCTACATCGAACAACGGTGATTGCTGTCATCGCCTGGGCAGTAATTTCTGAAGTGCTTGACATCACAGATGTGCCAGGCAGGGTAGCATGGGCTTTCAAGCTTCAAGCTGCCTGGCTCTTCTCATTCGAGTTCGCCTTTTTGGACTTAAGCCGAAGGCGTTTTATTTTCAGGGGGCGAAGAACCCATACAATTGGCTGCACGAGATAGCAGGCGGCGGACGGGACGAAGGAACAGAGAAGCAATTAAAGGTGCCCGTCGGAAATGGCCAGCACGAACTGAAAGTTGCGAAAGTGATTGACGCGAACTGAAAGTGGGGTCTAGACCCCACTTTCAGTTCGTGCGCGAAAGGTGCCCAACCCCCGGGGTTGGCCGACCTGAACTGAACTGAAATTCGTGCGAAAGGTGACGAAAGTGGCGAAAGTGCCCCGGTGTGAATCGCCTCTAAGGGTCACCATGTATGCATGCAGATTGACCATGCGGAATGCTAGTTTAAGCAGACAATCATTCGGGCAATCATGGATATTTAACTCCTTATTTCACCCAGTCTGTATAAGCACTAGCACATCCCCTCTCAGTTGAGTCAGTTCCTCTTACGTCTCACACTCCCACCTGATCTGTTACATCTGAGCTAGCTGAGCAGCTGAGCTGCAGGCTTGATATCCGTTAGCTTGAAGTGCTAGTTCATAGGAAGATAAACATATGACACGAATGAAGGATCCCCAAGCGTTAAACGGGTGCATTATCCATGAAATTTCGAACGGGCTGTCCGAACATGACTTGCGTCTGTTCCCTATCTGTGCTCACAAACTCACGATGCAATTGTAAGAAGCATATTTTTTGCGTGATGCATCGCTTCAAATCTGCAATGTACCAGATGCTGGGCTTATCACTAGCGATGGTCGTGTCGCTGTGTGGAATCTCAGCGCGGTCATTCCACACATACTCAAAAAGTGTGGATTTTTAGTCGGTGCACCGTAGTGGACCGTAACGATACGTCACGTTACCATACGTTACGTTACGGGATTTTTTTGCCCATACGGGCCGTATCCTGTGTCCCTGAAATGCACTGTCAGAGTGTCAGGGTACGGCAGGCACAACGCTGGCCACCATCCCAGTATCCCACGCTGGCCACCCCTGACACAATCACACAATCAAGTGGAACTGGGCCCTACATGCCTGTGACCCTGTGTATTTCATACCCTCAGCACTCCGTGGGGATGCATTATGCATACGTTACCGGTATACCGTATGTAGTCATGTACCACACTGATGACACTCCCAGTCAAGAAGGCAACACTGAACAGATGGTTGACACTTCTACACACAAACACCTGGAAGCCCGGAAGCCCCTATCTAAGCATATTTGTATCCAACCTCTGGCCCACCTCCCTACATACTGCCTACACCGATGGGGCTGACGAAAGAAATATTCCATCTCATTTCCTGACTGAACCCTCAGCACAAGCAGATACTAGTAGTCTCGCTTGTACCGGTAATCTCGTTTTACTTACTCAAGCGGTTGAAATTCTGATGCCTTGCGCAGCTTCGATGCCAAAATTGATCTGCTCAGGAAGGCCTCAGCAGGCCAGGCCGCGGTAGCCAGCGGCAAGCTCCTATCAGCCCTCGAAAACGGCGATGACTTGGACCTGACTGAGCTTGACATCCCGAGGCGATCCCTCGCTGGAGGGATGTACGGGGGCTACGGAACCTACCCTCCCGCTTATGGAATGTACCCCTCTCCCCCTGTACCTTCCCCCATCCCCTGTCCGGAACCCTCCCCCATTCCCTCTCCCATTCCATCCCCGGATCCCTCTCCCATATCCTCTCCGCTCTCCTCGCCCAAACCCTCCCCCGTTACCTCTCCCGAACCCTCCCCTGTCCCCTCTCCCGAACCCTCTCCTATTCCGTCCCCGGTTCCCTCTCCTGTACCATCCCCAGAGCCCTCTCCTACATTGGACATATGCAGCGCGGCTGAAACAAATGCTTGTTCCGCTTTCTGTGCCACCAACGTTTACTGCTGCCACCATGCTGATGAATCAACACCCAACTGCGCCGCTCCGGGTTCAGGACCATTAGATGATGCGACATATCGCTGTGATTACCAATGCCTGATGCCTTAATTGCCATCCACAATTATGGTCCTTGAAAACTCGCCTTGAAATATGGTTTAGGATTATGACGTAACTGAGGAGCAGGATGCATAGCTGGTATTTGAGATATTGATACCAAATCAATTGAAGTGCGCAGCATCCATCCTGCTGGGCATTACCGGTACAGTGCACACAATCTTCTTTTAAGTACCCAATCATGGTGTAGTCATCCCAAGAGGACTTGCTGCCGAGAAGTACGAATAACATAGCAGTCACTATTATTAGGGCGGGTCATCTTTACTTCAGCTACCACCCAGCCTACGGGCGGCAGGACTCCACATCAAACCCAGATGCTCAGGCCTCCGCCCATAGACCCGTCAAATTCGATGCCAATGACCCCATCGTGGCCCCTGAAGGTAGTCTGGCGCACACTGCAACGATCACTGGATTCAGTCAGTCATCATCCTTTGAAGGAATGAGAATGTTGAGAGTTGTTGTGTTGTCGATTTCCAGCCCAGCGTTCTGTTGGGGCAGCGAGTGTGAGGTTGGTTAAAGCTTTTCAAGTTTGGTCCATGCATGACAAAGGCATCAGTACAAGTTGTCAGGTAAAAGCTCATTGTCAGGACCGGAACACATCGGGGATAGAAAAATGTAGCAATCTGCTCACCTTGAACACAAACAAGAAATGCACGTTCGTCAGATTTTCAGATATCCCTGAGGGGAGGGGCAAAAGATTATATAGAACCTTCCAGCCCAGCAGGGCATCATAGAAACAAAGAACACTGTTTGTATCAACATATGTGCTGTTCCAAGTTACGGTACAGGGTGAAGAGCATTTTTGTAAAAAGGCATGGCGTGAACAAGCAGGGGGTAACAAGCATGATGACACATCATCTATTTATCTTCAATCAGGTGTCCCTGCCTGAGCCCTTGCGCGGCAGTGAAAGCACCATGACAACAAACATCTCCAGCCGCTTGACTCACCGCACAAGATCTGTGACGCGTTGGTCAGTTGTGCCACTGTCAGCGCACGCGAAAAGTGTTTGTGCTGGATGTGCTGCACAAACGACATAGCCAGCATTTGTGTCAACTTTGGCATGCAGGTTTAATCGCGACTCAGGATGAGGGCTGTAAGGAGTAGCCAGACTGATCAGAAGTGTCTTACCAGCATAGATGCCTCATTCGATTCGAGTCCCTCCTCCAGCTGCTCCTCGGCTGACAAGTTCCTGATGGACACAACACACAACACTGATTTCAAACTACTAATTTGCTTTAAGAGTTATCCAGATATTATTTTTTTCATTACTAAATTATATTATTTATTATCTATACCGTCCACGCCTATTATTTATACCGTCCACGCCTTGTGCTGTGCAACAGCATTTACGGTGAAGTGCGCACCAGTCCACCTTTGGAAGGCCGCTGGACGACCACCATTAGGCCGATAGGAACAAAGGCTTGACCAGCCTATGGCCGAAGACCCAAGCAGCAGGGCTCCCTGCTGCAGGCCCCTCCGGCCGTACGCCGTGATGCAGCTGTATTCTAGCTCCATCAAGGAACATTAATTGAAAGCCAGCATAGCGCGAATTTGACCTGTCCGTTGCTCGTTCAACTGCTATGGCACTCCCAAGAGAAAAGGGCAAGTCTCTCAAGATGATAAAACAACATCATCATGGCCATCAGAAAAGCAGTGGCAGCAATTGGTACCGCAGCAGCATCAACTTATTAGTGATGTGTGGTCACCTAGGCATTTCCCGCCACACCTGTTCACCGGCTGCGCTGTTCTGGTTCCTATAGGGTAGGCAGCCAGCTCTCTCATTTGCGTGCCCAACAGCATGTTGATAGCTCTGACGTTCACATGGACATCGCCATTCTGCAACCAGAACAAGCATGGAAGGGGCCGGAGTTTAGGCCAGGAAAATCAGAGGCATGGAAGGGGCAGGAGCTCATACCAGCAAAAGCAGAAGCATGGAAATGGCAGTAGTTCATGCCAGCAAAGGCAGCAATATCTCTTTTGTTTCTTAGGGTAAGTTTCTCAAACCATCGCGAACCCCAACAAAGCATTTCCTCCCTAAACGTTATTGAGCCAGTAAGCCAGCGAAGCAGCCCAAACAAAAATGTAGTGGAGAATGCCCCTGCAACAAACGTGCAACCATGTGCTCCACACCCCATATTTCTTCACTAGTTTTAGGATTTCAATTCGAACCCGGTGCACTAAAAAGCCAATGCCAGTCCTCACCTTGCATGTCGCAAACATCAATGTGCCAGAGACGCTCTTCATGCGGTCGATCATGGCATGCAAGGTGGTTGCACATGGCTGCACGTCCACGTAGTAGGGGGCCAGCGTCGCAGTGGTTGCCATGCTGACCAGACGGTCAATCTCGTCAGCAGTGTATGGCTTGCTGATTGGAAGCTCTTGAGTTATACTCATGGTCTGCCCCTACAACCAGCAGGTAAGGGAAAGTTGAGAGTGCCACTGCATCGCTAGGGGACAGGCTGAGCAAGCGTGGGGTAGATGAGAGCATCCCTGCAGCCAGCAGGCGTGGGATAGCTGAGAGCATCTCTGCATCGCCGTCAAGGAATCCAAGGCTGGTCGAAAAAGCCCAACCCACCTCTCCTTTGAATACGAGGAATGGCTTTGCTTCTGTCTCTTCACTGCCAGCCAACTTGAACTCCTTTTGGGACAGCTTGACCTCCATTGCCTCATCAGCAATGTTAGAAGTGACTGCCCGTATCACACGTAGGAGCAAAGCGGCATCGACAGCAAACGCAATGAGGTTATGGTGCCTGTAGATGACGGGAGGGAGGTGGGGCAGATGGTAGGTGGTCAAGAGGGAAGAAGGGAAGCTGAAGCTGAGAGGAATTGCCATTTGCAGCAGCAGCTGCCTCTCTTTTGTGTCTGTTATTTATTCCACGAGGCCTTGCTTATTCAATTGAGTGTCAGAGCTCGGCTAGGAACAAGATCCTACCTGCTGTTGCATTTGTACTTGGATGGTTCAAAAAGGGCCTCCTGCATGATTGTAAACAGAAGGTCGTGACATGAAGGGTACCGGAATACAGCTCAAAATCCTGTACCATGGGGAAGGATGCCACGACTTGAGCACCATCGGTGTCGATCGGAGTTTGAACCAGCTTCACTTCATCCGTGCTCAGCAGTATTTGAATGGACTGCACAGCAGAATTTGAAACATAAATTGGTACTGGTAGATCTCAGCTTGAGATTCCAAACAAAAATGTGCAAATGCAGGCAAAGCATGACCTACCTTCCCAAACTTCTCAAGCGATGGAAGAAACCCTGGGGATTTGAATTCCAGTGAGCACATTTGAACCGGTAGATGCATGCCATGCGCATCAACACATGACGCTCTCTTTGCCAACTGCTGAGGTTGCACAAACACGTACTCACGCTTCTCCAAATATTCAGTCCCTTCGCGTGTAAAGATTCCTTTGAATCTCATACCATGTGCTCCACAGCATGAATTTCTAAGGTACGAAAGATTTCGGTCGTATTCGCCTTTAAGGCACTCAAGAGACTGTACCGTTAAAGATAAGACTTCCAAGATGTAGAGTGGCTGGTGAATTGAGCGTCAAGTCACATGCCAAGCCTGCACTTCATGCCGTGTTACATTTTCGAATATTTACGGGCATCATGGTGTGGGCCACAGTGTGGACGAGGGGATGGAACTTGGGGCACGAATCGGGCCAGCTATCGAATTCGATTAAGCGGTCAGTATATTTCTGCTACCTGGATGGCTGCTTTCTTGCTGTGCCGCCGCCTTCAATAGAAATGGAAGGCATCAAGATCCGGATTGTCTGGTACGATAACGTACATTTGGGAGGGCTCTGTTGAGGTGGACGGCGGGTGACACTCCTTCCCCCCTCCCCCTGTGCGATTGCAAATTCAAAGCTGGGAGGATGGGCAAAAAGTAGAAAAGGTATGCCATGCCATGTGCCCATGTCATACCTTGCTGGTGACCTTCTTGTGCATGCATGTGGGCGCATGTGACAAGTAGCTCTGGCCATCCAGTGTCTAGCTTTTTGCGCACAAGACCACCTTGAACCGGATGCTGGGCGGCCACCAATGGGTGAATGGTACCCAACCTTGACCGACCGACGGCTGGCGGCGCAAGCAGCAGGGTTACTGCACCAGGCACCCAACACTGCAGGCCGTCGGGGCCTGGTGCTGTTGCTTGCCTCTGAATTGAAGCACCCTGAATTTTACAGTGTACTGGCCATTCACTATGCACGTGCCTGTTTAGCTCCATGCTCCACACCTTGACTTGGTATACAGCCGCCAAGAATCCTCCAGAAAGAAAAGGTTTATGTGTGCCCCTTGCAGGACCTTGAGAAAACAGACCGGTGGGTGCTTCACTCGGCGGTGGAGCTGCAGGTGACCTTGCCCTGGGCCAACGACGTCACTATCAGGCTCAAGCAGGAGCCGCATGCCCTGAACGCCACACGCATCGGCGTCGGTGCATGCCTATGGGAGGGCGAGCTGTTCCTTGCCGCTTACTTAGGTGAGAGGCTGTGACAAACGGTAATGAGCATACAGCCGTCCTCTGACCCTAACATCAGGGTCAGACCGCGTTGGTGTAGTGTCAGGCTGCAGCCAGTAACGGTGCCTGACCTGTTTGCCCCCCCCCCCCTGCAGCATCGTTGCCTCTGCACCGGTACATCGGCTCTCGGGTTATAGAGCTAGGCTCAGGTCCAGGCCTGATTGGGCTCATGCTGGCAAAGCTCGGTGCAAAGGTGGGACGAGGCTGGTTGGGCAAGGTGGCAAGGACAACACTTGAGAGCAGTGTTAGGGGTTGGCCGGGCAAGGTGATGAGGACAAGACCCAAGCACCATGTAAGGGAACGGCTGGCAACGGGGACAAGGGAAATGGTCAACAGCAGGGCTAGAGTCTGGCTGGGAAGGTCTACAAGGGATACACACGAGTGACGTTGGGACTGGTTGGGAAAGGTGACCAGGAAACACGCACACCTGAACAGTGGAACCGATGCGGCAGCCTTGCAGCTAAGCGGGAGCAAGGGACTGACTAGGTTTGCCGATTCACCTGCCTCGATGCTTACCACTGGTCAGGCGTACAAGCTGTCTTGCTGCTAGCTTGAAGGCACCAGTATGCGTGCTTCCTTAAGTTTGGCAAGGAATGTGCCTGCCGAGTGTCTGCTCATGCAGCACATGCCTCTGATATGTGCCCGTAGGCTGTTGTAACGATCCTAAATAACCTAAGAGGACTGAAACCATTGTAGCGTTCTTACCAGTTACACCAAAGGATCCAGATGTAGTTAATGTCCTCTTAGGTTATATGATGGTTACAGCTGTGTTGAACCCAAGGTGCTAGGAAACCAGCCTCGCTGCTAGAATGGCATGCAATTGAGGCACGTGGATCATTTTTATTCCAAGTGTGCAGCAGACCACTTTTGAGTTGCTGATGGTCAGCCACCGCTGGGCCGATGGTGATGGAACATTGGAACCTAGATTGGCCTACGGCTGGTGGCTTGAGCAGCATGGCCTGCTGTACCAGGCACCTTTGACCTTAAGCTGGGTTGTGGCTGAAATGTGGCGGAAGTGCACGCAAGGTAGCACTGCTGGTCCCTCCCCTGTTCTTGTGCTGCTGCAGGTGATCATTACAGACATTGAGAAGGTGTTGGGCCTGGCGCTGTACAACGTGGAGTTGAACGAACTGCTTCAATCTCAAAGGTGACGCAGCATTGGGTATTTGATGGGCCCCAGAAAATGGCGTAACACCTCGCTCATGGAGAGAAGCCGGTGTGGCTTTTTGCTTCTCGCATGTTATGAGTTCTCAATAATATTCCATACATAATTGCAATCCAACAATCCAGCTGTAGAAACCAGTTGGCTTGATGGATGCAGATGAGCACTCTGTCAACACAGTGGGTCCTGCATCTCAGGCTCCCTGTAACTCCCCTGAAGTGCAAAGATGGTTTGCTGCTGTGAGTCGCAGAGGAGAAAAGCAGGACGCAGGCCACACGTGCATAACTGCGCTTCATGGACTAAACAAAACAGGGATGGGGAGGGTACTTGTGATCTGAGATAGCGTATATGTCCTTGCACCCATCCCTGCTTCCCAGCTCAACTGCCGAATTGTGAAGAAAAAATCATCTGGAATCTGACCGGCGAAATTTCTGGAATGTGACAGGCAAAAATCTGGAGTGTGACAGGCAGTCCCGCCTCCTTACTTCTGCCTCCATGTGCTCAGGCGCGGCGCTGTGTCCGGTTTCGCCAGTGTCGAGGAGCTTGAGTGGGGCAAAGAAGGTTATGAGCAGGTGGTGCAGTCGATGGCCAGCTCAGCCGTAGACTGGGTCGTCGCCGCGGACTGCTGCTACATAGATAATGTGAGAGGCTGCCTGGATTATGTGAGAGGCTGTCAGGAGCTGCTGGTCCTGATGCCGTAACGATCCTGTTAGTATGATGTGGCCTTTATCACAATGCAAATTCGATTCCAAACCCGGAACTCTTAACCCTAAACACTAAAGAGCGCGTAAGTCATGCATATAGACTTGCATGCGCTCTTTAGTGTTGAGGCCCACTCGTCTTATCTGTGCACGTCATGCTCCTGGATGCAGCGTTGAATGTGAGTTTAGGATGGTGCACACGCTGGGCCCTGCTTAACGCTCGGCGGCGTGGGGGGCTGGTAGGGTTTGAGCAAGCTCAGATCTACCTACCATGCATGGCTGAGACCTCGATGCGGCCAACGTTGAAAATGACTTATATGAGTGTGGTGTGCGTGTGTGCCTTTTGCAGGAGGGGGAGAGCCCCAGCACGCCGCACTTCATGCGGGCCTGCCATGGCCTGTGCAGTGTTAACACGCGCTGCCTCGTGTCGTTTGAGCTGCGCTCAAATCAGGTGGGATGGCACTGAGTATGTGTGCTTGATGGCTTACACTTGCTGCTGTTATTTATCACAGGTCGCCACTTAACGTTTTATGAAGCACCGGCTGACTCGTATCGTTTGGGCTACGCTCAAATCATGTGATATCATTGATTATGTTATGTGTACAATGCAGAGTATGCCGTCTGCTTGCTGCTGCCATTCATCACCGAGTTACTGTTTGGGATTTCATACGAAGGCATGCTGACAGGCCATGCTGACAGACCATACTCACAGGCCATGGTGGTCTGTTGATCATCTCGTGCACACCCAGATACTGTATTGTATTTTACAGGGGTACTTTATATTTGCAATGGTGTCTGATGCACCGTACTTTTAATATCCTGGGTGCTTCTCCTGCAATTGCTCAGTCACGGTCTTTCGCCGTGGGGGCCCGGTGCAGCATGCCTTGCTTCTTTCGCCACTGGCCATGGGCCCGTCACGGTTTGTTTCCAATCACTTCAGTGGTGACCACCCTCAGGCCTGCCGAAGGTAGTTTGGCGCACACTGAAATTAACTCGGATACAACCCTCTGTAGCTGTTTCTGGCCTCAGTCATGTCCTGGTAAGAACATGTTTGAAGATGCCCAATGCCATTTCTGTGCCTGAGACTGTTTCTTTCATGTCCACAGGTCAAATCTGTTTTTTTAAGCGAAGCACATCGAGCTTTCAGCAAAGTTCAGGTAGAAAAGGCTATTTTTCACATGTGGCCACCCTGATATTTTTGTCCGTAGGTCAACGACATGTTGCTAAATTGATAGGCAAGGACCTCAGTAATGCTATTCTCATTTTTCAGCACATTTAGGAGCACGGCAATAGCACAGCTGCAGGTACTGGTATTCTGCCCGTATTCTGCCCCACTTGCCTGGGTGGCCATCCCACATGCTGACATGCTATGCACCTGCAGAGAGTGCCGTCCAAGTCATTACCTAAGGGTTGTCAAGTGGATCACATCGAGCTGTACGACCTTCAAGGCAGGAGACCAGAGATCCTGCCGGAACCAGCTTAACGGTCGGAAGTTGTGACTAGCCGTATGTACTGGCCTGCTGAAGATGACGGAACTCCAGAACCTGTCGAGATTGATAGCGTGCAGTATGCTGATTCTCAGGTGCAAGTTGAGAATAGTAGGCTCTTGCGAGGGATTTTGTGCGTTAACAATCCCACACGGGAAACTTCCCTGGCTGTCGACCTACTTTCGTCGCCTACCTCCTACTGTAACAGGAAAACCTAAGGGTATTGAGATCTTGTGCCTGCACATCCCCCTGGCCTGCACCACTCTCAATACCAGGTCAGAAGTAGTATTGGTAGGCTTTTTGGAATGCGCGGCATCTCAGGACTCAAGGCTGGCGCCCAAGCCAGGGCTGTAGGGCGACGAGCCGTATCCCCAGCGACATTTTCTCCCAAGCCTCAGCCTCGAATTTCCACGATCGCAACTGTGTTCCTAAATAAAACGAAAGATGCCGCTGAACCAGCCCCAGGACTGTATGACACCATGGGGAAGGTCCTACAGATAAAGCAGTTGGTTTCCAGCGACCCAGCTTTGAGCGCGGGCGTGCTGGAGCCCAAGCGTTTCACTGGTGACGTCGGCGAACGCGTCGGCTTTATTTGTCAAGCAGAAGTGCAACAATCCGGGGTGAGGCTGGCAGTAGGAACAGATGTGTGACGGCCATGCCGGCACCCCCAACCTGTGCCTAACCGGACAGCGCCTTGCAGGAAGTGTTTGCAGTACCGGAGGCACTGGCCATCACGTCAATTGACGCGGAAGGCCATGAGCTGATAGGACCCATCGCTGCCAGCTGCGAAGGAGAGCTGTTGTCCCTGACCCTGTGGCTCATAGCCGAGCGTGCTAAGGGGCCTGCATCAGCCCACGCCAATTTGCTTGCAACAATACCGGTGGGTGCTGGGCGTCACGGTACACGCATGGCATGCCACGGCGTGGCGCCATGCAGGACCATGCCCCGCTTGCTGCCAGCGCTCTCTATGCATGCGGCGTCCCTAATGGTTTCCACCATCCCTCACATGGAAATCCATGCGACTTTGAACTGATCAAATGGATCTATGTATGGCGGCCTCCCGCTTACATGCCATGGTTTATTTTAACGCACCCAAGCTACCGGGACATTTAATCTACATCGCGACTTATTTTAGCGCGCTCAAGCTCCCGTGAGTTTAATCTACAGCCGAGGTAGCATGGTGCTGGAAGCCCTGCTGCCTATGCCCTAGGCTGTAGTGTAATCCAGGTTCGGCCCTTATCATCCCAGTGGTGCGCCACCCGGCAGCCACTTGAAGGTAGTCTGGCGCACACTAAAATAAGCACTAGCAATGCAACATACCCTTCACCCTATCCTCGGCATGGTCCATCAGTCCATGCCATGCATCTGCCCCTCCCACCGCGTCTGGCTTTTTCCTAATGCAGGCCCAATCCAACAGCCCGCTGCTTTGGTCGGAGGCTGAGCTGGCTGAGCTGTTGAGGGGCTCACCAGTGCTGGCTGAGACCCAGAGCCGCGTTGCGCAGCTCAAGGGGCAGTGGCAGGCTTTGCAGGATGAATGGTTTATCAAAGACACGGCCAAGTACAGTCCAGGTAGGCTGCTGGCCGGCTCACCGGTGCTAGCTGAGACCCAGAGCCGCGTGACACAGCTCAAGGGGCAGTGGCAGGCTTTACAGGATGAATGGTTTATCAAAGACACGGCCAAGTACAGTCCAGGTAGGCTGCTGACCGGCTCACCGGTGCTGGCTGAGACCCAGAGCCGCGTGACACAGCTCAAGGGGCAGCGGCAGGCTTTACAGGATGAATACCGTAGTTTAGCAAGGACACAGCAAAATACAATCCAGGTGACGGGATTTCATTTTGAAAGAACCGGCGGCTTCCCAAAGGCCTGTTGGGGACCAAGCCTGAACCGGCCTTCACCTGAAAGCCCCAGCATTATGAATGGCCACGCATTCTACCACAGGCCAAAATATAGCTGACATGCAGCTGAGATGTAGCTGAGCCACAGAAAAGGAAACAATGGCCAGAGCTGCATGGATTTGAGTACGGGCCAGGTTGATAGGTTGGCAAGGAAGCCACATTTCAGAAGAGTGTATTGCCATCAATCCAAATCACCAAAGGATCAACCCCACAGACAGGCCCACAATTGTTGCTCTGATCCACTCCCACTGAAATTCAGCTTCCTCGTTACAGCTTCTGATTATGCCTATGTGTTGCCCGTCCCGTCCCGCCCTGGGCCTTCCGCAGAGATCTTCAGCTTTGAGCGATTTGCCGCTGCCTTCTGCGCTGTCCTGGCGCACGCGGTCTACCTGCCCAGCGCGCAGACCTTCGCCCTGCTGCCGGTCGTTTCGATCATTGGCCGCACCGGCAACGGCAACGGCTGTGACATTGACTATGATGAGGCCACCAAGCGTGTCGTGGTGACAGCGGGGCGGCCCTACAGGTGTGCACGTCTCTTGAGCGCTTAGCTGGAGATCTGCTTGAGGAGGAACGGGGAAGGGCGGGGCGCAGGTTCCTCAAGTCCAGGCTTAAGGGTTGAAACACAGTCCCAAACCCTCAACTCGATTCGGATTTATGAAATGTCTGTCTGAGGTTGAGGTTGTGTCACTGGATTTATGAAATGTCTGCCTGAGGTTGAGGTTGAGTCACTGGGGCATTGCTAAGACAGGTTGCTCACAACCTGTCTTAGCAATGCCCCAGTGACTCATCAGTGCCCATGCGGCCCGATTAGTCTTCCCATGCCCACTCCCACTCCTGTCTATCCGGCCCACAGAAGGGCCGTGTTTATGATCATTTTGTTTTTTCCGCCAGCATTTATCAAAAACAAAAACATCCCGCATGCAGGGAGGGCCAGGAGGTGTTTCTCAACGACTCCAGACCTAACGGGGAGCTGCTGATGGCCACCGGCGCTCTGGCGGACTCCAACGCCTCGGACTTCCTCTACTTCCCGGTGTCCCTCCTGTCTGCTGACCGCTACTTCATCATGAAGACACAGATCCTGGAGTCTATGGGATTCTCGGCACAGGCAAGTGGGCCAATAGCAGTATTTCCTTTGAAGTGCGCGTCAGGCCACCTTTGGTACGCTGGCCACCACTAGGCTGATATGGAATTAACCTTGAGCTGCTTACGGCCAGTAGCAGTATTCTCTTTTTAGTGCACGTCAGGCCACCTTTCGTGGGCTGCCTGGCGGCCACCACTGGGCTGATCTGGGCCTAACCTTGAGCCGCCTACGGCCAGTAGCCTAGGCATCTGGGCTCGCAGTTCCATGGTCCCCTTGCCGTATACTGGGATGTAGCTGAGATGTAGCTGAATTGTTCTAAATTGATCACTGGTGGTCAGTGTTTATTTTAGTGGGTACGAGATCACCTTTGCCGGGCCGCCGAGCGGCCACCCCTACGCCGATTCACACCAAACCTGGCCCGGCCTCTGGCCGGTGGCCCAAGCAGCAGGGCTGGCCAAACCAGGGGCTTGTGGTCGGTGGCCACCGTGTAGCTGAACTGTAACTGATAGTATACCACTCACTATAAAAAAACTGTTGGTGGTGTGTGTGGGAAAGAGAGGCAGCTGGATTTGCTGATGTTTACCTTTCCTGCACGTTGGTACCTGCAGGAGAACTTCCCTGTCTTCATGGACCGCATGCCCAACCAGCTGCTGGCGTATGTCAGGCTGAGCAGGGTGCAGGATCCAGCGCTGTTTGCCAAGGTTAGTTTACAGGTTCACACTTATGCCAGCTGTCGACTGGTTTCTTGCTACTTGGACCCTCAAGTGTTGCTGGTGATGACGCCGTCCTAGTCATCAGTGGGATCTGCCGTGCTGTAAGGAAGCTTGCCAGACAAGTTTTGTTTTATAGAATCTGTCGTTCTCCTCTCCCTCTCCCCTTGCTGAGCGCACACACTGACACCCACCCACCCACCCACCAACACATGCCCACACCTTGCTTTGCCCTGCCTAGGTCTCTTTTGATCAGGACATCACGCTGAGTCAGATGAATGAATACGAGGTGCTGCAGCTCCTCATGGGGGACTGCCGGGAGCGCCTGGCGCTGTACAAAACGAACTTGGAGGATGATATCAAGGTTTCTCAGGTGAGGTAGGCAGAGCTTGTTTTAGGGTGCTTCAGTAATATACTTATATTTCGTCAGCAGCATGGCCTAGGAAAGGGGGAGCCTTGTGCAGCTAACCCTACCTTCGGGGGGGCACTGGTCGTAGGTTTGTGAAGGTTTGGTCCCAATCGGCCTGGTGGTGGCCGACCTGCAGCCTGCCAAAGATGCCCTGGCTCTCTTAAATAAACGATGGAGAGGAAGCAAAACGTTTCCTTTCGCAGGTGAGGACTAGGTTTATTTCGCAGGTGAGGACTAGGTTTATTTCGCAGGTGAGGACTAGGTTTATTTCGCAGGTGAGGACTAGGTTTCTTTCGCAGGTGAGGACTAGGTTTATTTCGCAGGTGAGGACTAGGTTTATTTCGCAGGTGAGGACTAGGTTTATTTCGCAGGTGAGGACTAGGTTTATTTCGCAGATGAGGACTAGGTTTATTTCGCAGGTGAGGACTAGGTTTATTTCGCAGGTGAGGACTAGGTTTATTTCGCAGGTGAGGACTAGGTTTATTTCGCAGGTGAGGACTAGGTTTATTTCGCAGGTGAGGACTAGGTTTATTTCGCAGGTGAGGACTAGGTTTATTTCGCAGATGAGGACTAGGTTTATTTCGCAGGTGAGGACTAGGTTTATTTCGCAGGTGAGGACTAGGTTTATTTCGCAGGTGAGGACTAGGTTTATTTCGCAGGTGTGGACTAGGTTTATTTCGCAGGTGAGGACTAGGTTTATTTCGCAGGTGAGGACTAGGTTTATTTCGCAGGTGAGGACTAGGTTTATTTCGCAGGTGTGGACTAGGTTTATTTCGCAGGTGAGGACTAGGTTTATTTCGCAGGTGAGGACTAGGTTTATTTCGCAGGTGAGGACTAGGTTTATTTCGCAGGTGTGGACTAGGTTTATTTCGCAGGTGAGGACTAGGTTTATTTCGCAGGTGAGGACTAGGTTTATTTCGCAGCTGAGGACTAGGTTTATTTTTGCGCACACCAGACCACCTTTGGCATGCAGCTGGTCAGTCACTGATGGGCCCATGAAGATCTAAACTTGAATGGCATACGGCCAAGTGCCAAAGCAGAAGGGCCTGCGGTACAAGGCCTCCTCAGCCAGAGGCCTACATGTAGCTGAATTGTAGCTGAATTGTAGATTTAGCAGTATCAGCTCCCTTACAGGACCCTCACTGCAGAGGAGGAGATGAAGCATAATGCACTGTTGGGTGCTGCTGGGTCCTTGGGTCTAGCAAGGGTGTGCTTGTTGGATTGTCTACGCGCCTCATCATTTCGAGGATGGCTCCAGGGCCCAATGAAACAAGGTTTGCCGTGCGGGTCACCAGATGGGGACTGGGTGGGGCCTGGGTCCGGGCCTAAAGGGGCCCCAGGCTGGATTTGCGGACAGGGACACAAATCATAAGCATGGGCCAGAATTGCAGTCGTGGGGTGGTGCGTCCTTTTGTTGTGTCTTTTCATACACAGCTACCTCTTGTCCAGGACAGGGGGGGATACCCCAGACCTGGAATCAGGACATGCACGATGCGGAGACGGGTTAAAAGAGGCCGCCAGGATAGCGAGGTTACGAGAGGCTGCCAGGAGAGCGAGGTTATGAGAGGCTGCCAGGAGAGCGAGGTTATGAGAGGCTGCCAGGAGAGCGAGGATATGAGAGGCTGCCAGGAGAGCAAGGTTATGAGAGGCTGCCAGGATAGCAAAGTTATGAGAGGCTGCCAGGAGAGCGAGGTTATGAGAGGCTGCCAGGAGAGCAAGGTTATGAGAGGCTGCCAGGAGAGCGAGGTTATGAGAGGCTGCCAGGATAGCAAGGTTATGAGAGGCTGCCAGGAGAGCGAGGTTATGAGAGGCTGCCAGGAGAGCGAGGTTATGAGAGGCTGCCAGGAGAGCAAGGTTATGAGAGGCTGCTAGGAGAGCGATGATATGTGAGGCTGCCAGGAGAGCGAGGTTATGAGAGGCTGCCATGATAGCAAGGTTATGAGAGGCTGCCAGGATAGCAAGGTTATGAGAGGCTGCCAGGAGAGCGAGGTTATGAGAGGCTGCCAGGAGAGCAAGGTTATGAGAGGCTGCCAGGAGAGCGAGGTTATGAGAGGCTGCCAGGAGAGCGAGGTTATGAGAGGCTGCCAGGATAGCGAGGTTATGAGAGGCTGCCAGGAGAGCAAGGTTATGAGAGGCTGCCAGGAGAGCAAGGTTATGAGAGGCTGCCAGGATAGCAAGGTTATGAGAGGCTGCCAGGATAGCGAGGTTATGAGAGGCTGCCAGGATAGCGAGGTTATGAGAGGCTGCCAAGAGAGCGAGGTGATGAGAGGCTGCCAGGAGAGCAAGGTTATGAGAGGCTGCCAGGAGAGCGAGGTTATGAGAGGCTGCCAGGAGAGCGAGGTTATGAGAGGCTGCCAGGAGAGCGAGCTTATGAGAGGCTGCCAGGATAGCGAGGTTATGAGAGGCTACCAGGATAGCGAGGTTATGAGAGGCTGCCAGGATAGCGAAGTTATGAGAGGCTACCAGGATAGCGAGGTTATGAGAGGCTGCCAGGATAGCGAGGTTATGAGAGGCTGCCAGGATAGCGAGGTTATGAGAGGCTGCCAGGATAGCGAGGTTATGAGACGCTGCCAGGATAGCGAGGTTATGAGAGGCTACCAGGATAGCGAGGTTATGAGAGGCTGCCAGGATAGCGAGGTTATGAGACGCTGCCAGGATAGCAAGTCCCCAGAGCGCTATCCCCGAATAACCGAGCATGGTTGGGGTACTCCTCTGCACATGGTTTCCAAATGCCATTGTGGGCTTTGCCTCCCCCGGAATATATATGTTTGCTCATCTGGATTTGTGCTGCTCTACCCTGTGCCAGAATCGAGAGCTGAGTGTGAAGGAGAGATTGGCAGTCAAGCTACGCCTAACCGAGGCAAGTGGGAATGGCCATGCCTGTTTTACATTGTGTTATATATATAATTGGAATGGTTCAGTTTCCGATTGCAGTATTGCACGCCTCCTCGACTCGCCCTGGTGGTCATTTATTCATTTTCTGCATGTCATCTGAGTGTGCCCATGTGAGCCCTCCCATTTCACTTACCTCATCTTCAAATTAAAAGTCTGATAATTAATTGTGTTTGCAGAAGCGCATCATTTCAACAGCGATGGATGCAGTGAGGCAGCGGCTGGCCCCTATCCGAGGCATCCCCACCAAGGCTGGGGGCATGACGGTCAGTCAAGGGGGAGGGGCTGTGATATGCTGCATCAACAGGCGGAGGATTGGTTCGAAAGCCATCCCCATGCTCTGCCGCTCACTGAAACCCATAGCGGTGCATACCAAATGAGATCTGATCCTCTCAACCTACACTGCCCTCCATTAATCGAAATGTGATCCAGTGAGCTGCGTGGTGATTTTCTTGGGCCCCCAAATAGGGTAGACTCTGAAAATGATCATTGATCTCTGCACCCCGTTGGTAGATGAGTATATTTGTCTGCTTGCAGGATCCCAACTCGGACCTGACGGAGATTTTTGAGACGCTCGAAGCTATTCCTAATGCACCCAAGATGCTCTTCGACGGGTTGATGAGCTGGGCGAAAGGAGAGCAGGTAAGGAATTGCAATTTTATAACGGTTCGTACCCGCTGGGCCCTGCTGAACGCTCGGCCGCGTGGGGCTGGTAGGGGATGAGCAAGCCTGATTTCAGGTACCATACACAGCCAGGACCATGGTGCAGTATTGCTGTCTGTACTGCCGGAGCAGTGACCCTGTTTTGTCACACACTGCTAATATTTGCATATGAGCTTCTTTGTTTTCCTGCCGCAGGATCCTGACTGGGGTAAGCCTCCGCCCAAGAAAAACGCGCCAAAGCGCCCATGGTAGTTCGCGACGAAGACTGCATACATACATATTCTGCGTGTGTCTATCACTAATTCATTTACATTGCGTTGGTAATCACCAACTGTTAGCATAAAATGTATACCCTTAATGTCGTGAATGTAAATCAAATTAAATGACAATGACAATTTCCAACTAGTTATTTATCATTCAAACACAGGCAGTTGCCCTCCCTACTCCAGAGGATCACATGGCAGTGCAGATCCAACATCTTCAAGCTTGCAACCTGTCCAGCTCTTTAAGCAGGATCTCATTTTCAGATAAAAGTGCCGCTGAAGCCCCTGCACCTTCGGATACCTGGCGAAATTGGAATACAGAAAACCAAGTTAAAACACAGAGGATGCAGCAACTCAGAGAAAAATGGCAAGCAGAAGACTGCCACATGAATTGAGACATGCTTGTGTCAGTGTGCCCATCAGGTCAGCAGTCTATATTGTATGTGGCACATCCCAGCGCCAATTTTTTTTTACAGTACACTGCGGACGCCAAGCTATCGGTACTGCCCAGCCAACACCAGCTTAATGCAGCCCGACCTGTAACTGGCCTACAATCGGCTGGCTCCAGTAACGAGTGCAGCTGATGCCCTGTCGCTTGGGCTACAGATCATAGGCCCCCTCACAATAGGCCGAGGTGCAAATTTTTTGTAAAGATAAAACATTTGCCCCCCTCAACAAAGGCCATGGTGCAGCTGAATTGTAGCTAAAGCACCCAGGTGTTTAGGCCGTTACAGCCCCCGCCCTCCCGCATTGCTTCCCCTCACCTGCTGACACAGAACCTTCAGTTGCCGCAGCATGCCATCACAGTGTGTCTCGAGGACCGCCACCTGCTTGCCTGCAGCTGCCGCAGCCGCCTCCAGCGCCTCCTGCTGCCCCGGCGCCGCCCCGCCCATCGGTGGCTGCGCGTAAGGCTTAAAGTCTGAGTACGCGCCTCGGTGCTGGTGCCTCGCAAGGTTGTCCACCACCAGCTGCACCGGATGCAGGCGGATGGGCGCAGATGGCTGCTGCTGCTGCTGCTCACCCGCAGCGGCATGCTGCTGCAGGTGCGACGGGGAGGCGTACGAGGCCTGGAAGGCCCTGAGGCAAAAATGACGTGGGGAGAGAGCAGCGCATCATTTTCAAGCAAGAACATCAGAGAGCGGCGTATCATTCTCAAGCAAGAACATCAGGATCTGCTGACAGCGTTTCTGTCTCCTGCAAGAACATGAGACTCGGCAGGCTTTGTTTAAGTCTCAAGCTCCAAAATCAGACTCGGCTAGCAGCGTTTCGGTCACAAGCCCTTCAATCTGACCCTGCTGTCCACCTGGAACCCTTGCCAGGCTTGAAGGAATCATAAAGGACCAGATGGAAGTGCTGCTGGCGCAGGGGGCCGGCAGCATGTGGACTGGCAGTCTGAGCTGCTTGGGCCCCCCCATCAGGTTGCCTCACAGCAGAATTCACACACACAAACACGCAACTTCACAGTTGCACAATATACACAAGGCAGTACACAGTCACACAGTAGGCAGTACTAATTAACACAGTACACAGTAGGCAGCATACAGTCACACAGTACAGAGTACACAGCATTAAGTGACAAACACAAAGTGTGAGCATCAGTCCCCAGTCCACACAAACTGTTCCGCCTAAGCAGCAAGCCACAGACACAAAAACAATACTGAGCCTCAGCATCATAAGGCACGGGGGCCGCCCTGACGGAATCTCGTAGTATCTTAGCCGCCATCCCCGAATCCTGAGGCATGGCGGCCGCCCTGACTGAATCCCAAAGTATGGCAGCCGCCATCCCCGAATCCTGACTCCTGAGGCATGGCCGCTGCCATGACGGAATCCCAAAGTATGGAGGCCGCCATCCCCAAATCCTGAGGCACGGCGGCCGCCCTGACTGAATCCCAAAGTATGGAGGCCGCCATCCCCGAATCCTGAGGCATGGCGGCCACCCTGCCCGCAGCCTGAGGCATGAGGACCATCCTCCTCGAGTCCCGAGGCATGCCTGCATCCATTCCGCAGCTTACCTGTAATCTAGTGTTACTGTCGCCCCGCCGTGATCCGTGGTGCTGCTGCTGACCAACAGCATCAGGACCGGGGCGAGCTTGACTGGCACGCCCGCAGGCCGCTGCTCCTGCTCTGCGAGCGCTTGCCTCGCCGCTTGCATACAGAGGCTGCTAGTCACGGCGCTTTCACGCATGGAGGGGTGAAGGGGGGTGCCCACACGGTAGGATAGCCAGCCTGCGGATAGTGCTGAGGTTAGTGCTGAGGTTAAGTGCTGAGGATAGTGCTGAGGTTAGGTGCTGAGGTTAGGTGCTGAGATTAGGTGCTGAGGTTAGGTGCTGAGGTTAAGTGCTGAGGATAGTGCTGAGGTTAGGCGCTGAGGTTAGGTGCTGAGATAAGCCTGAGGATAGTGCTGAGGTTAGGCCTGACGTTAGTGCTGAGGTTAATTTGTATGTCAGGGCAGATGCTTAGGCAGGGATAGAGAGGGGCGAGTGCTCTGTCCAGGGTGTTAAAGGGGTTGCCAGTGCGTCATGCAGCCTGCGGAAATCGACACTGGATCTCAAGTCCCTAGCATCCTCGCAATGTTGTGCCCCGGCTGCAAAGCTGATGAGATAGCCAAGCCCTTGTAAACGAGCGGCATGGCCTCTGCAGGAATTCCAGCCTGTCCCCAAAATCCACCAGAGATATCCACCACCTCTGATACCCACCTATCATGTTCTCCTGGATGCCCTCTTGGCTCGGAAGAAGCTCCTTCAAGGTGTCAGCTGGAGATGAGAGATGCATGCATGGTCAATTAATGGCGTGAAAAAGACATGCACAAGCCATGCATATGAAAGACATTTGTTATCCAAGAACAGAAGTATGACCCAGTTGCGACTTGCAATTCCTACTCTTGAATGACTTCCTCCAACTTTGAAGGCATGTCATGAAATTTTAGGTGAATGCCTCTGAGCAAAATGAAGACACTGTGCAACTGCAAAGCAGGCCGCCCCGCGTTGGCATGCCCCTGCATGCCAGTGTTGCATGGGGTTTGCGGAACCCACCTTCCACATTTCCTGCAGCATCATAGAAGTTGCATGTGGACACGTTGCACATGGTGGCCGTAATGTAGGCCTCATGCTCCTCGACGGTCACCATGCCTGAGATTCGAGGCCAAATGGGTAGTTGGATGGACAGCTGTATCAGCTAAGAACGCCATCTCCTGCTTGCATGTGGAATCTAACCTGAGTCGTCATCTTGGAAATTTTGTTGGACGTGAGTCCGTGTGTGTCCCAACAGCAAGCCATCGCACGCATTGCGCCCGGTACTGATCACGGATTGCAGCAGAGCTGCCAGTGTAGCTCCGTGTATGCACGCTTTATCTAGTACAAGTGATTCCATGCGGCACTGATTTGCATTTGAGCGTTGGAGTAACCAGGGGGGTAACTATGTTCGGCAGGCCCACATGTCCTCAAACAAATAATTATGACGTCGGAGACATCAAAATCTTGCAGAGCACGCGGCTGGTCGTGCAAATTATAGTGATTTAGAGGCCGGGGCAGCATTTTCTACGGCTTCAATCAGCGGTATATGATATACCCCGACCCGGTGTGCCTTCAAGGCTCCCGCTGACTCAGCACTATCAACTTCTTGCTACCGGTAAGGCTGTTTTAATCTCTTTTAATCTGGGTACTCACCCGTGAGGCAGACCCGCCTGACTCCTAAAACCCTACCGAGCGGTCATACTCGATACTCGTCACCTTTGCCACGGCTGTGCAGCTTTCTGGGACTGCCTTCCTGCCCCCCGGCCAGGCACTGTGCCATGAGACCCCACAGCTGCTCCACCCAGTATTCCTTGCTTGAGATTTGCTGAGTGCAGCAGCCAGGTAACCAGGATTTTCAACAGCCACACCAGCCCATTGGAGATACAAGACACACAGACAGTGGCCACTTTCGGCCATGTAGGAGTAAGCCTTTAATCACTCTGTATCTCTGGCTTCTTCTACCTGCCCTCATATGGCTGGTGCTGCAATGACTGTCACGTGCCCTCTGCTCCCTTCCTCTGCAGGATAGGGCCCGTCAGTCCAGAGCAGCAGCCCAACATGACCAATGAGTGCGAGGTTGGTGCAGCCTCCGATGTGGGCAACGGAGGTCTTTACGAGGACAACTACAGCGATGATGCTGGGGACGACGGGGCTGCTGCCTATGAGGGCGAGGACGCTGTGCCTGACGCGCTCATCCCCGTGGAGGAGGATGGGCTCGGGACTGAGGTGGGGGGATCTGGCTAGGGCAATGCCACTTGAGAGCCCACTTATAGCTTTGTTTCCTGAGCGCATGCAAGCCGTGCATCCTGCTGTGAGGTGCTTGGACGCGATGGAAGGCATTGGACTCATTCCCGATGGAAGGCTTTGAATGCTCCCTGTATTGTCAGACAGTGCCTCTTTCAAACGGTACATGTTGCACCTCGTAATTTAGAACGGGAGCAAGGGGAAATGCCGTCTAATTCTTTTTTTAACCAGGTGCAACAGCACTATGAAACTAAATGGAACTGGCGAAGATCCTCTGCCTGCAGAACTTTCCATGTCTGAGGCGCATGGCAGTGGGAGAACCAAAAAATAAATACGGGTGCGGGCAGGCAGTGCACAACACGCCCATGCTGCTGCGGCCCCCTCCCTGCTTCTCAGGTGGTGTATCTGAGGGAGTACGTGGCGGTGTGGCCCACCAGCCGTCAGCGCATCCCTGGCCGCCTCTCGCTCATCAAGCAGTGTGGCGTCCTGTTCGTTGCGTGGCTGCCCTACGGGCACAGCGCCGGGGCAGGGAGGCCCAGGGGCCGAAAGTCCCCAACTGCCGCTGAGGCCACACAGCACACAGGTGTGAATGCTGTCCCCACACTGGCGCTGCGCCAAGCGCGGAACACACAATGTGGAAAGCCTCGGCCCCCCTGTCTCTTCCTAAAGCTTCCTCCATCATGGGAAGTGTATTAGAATACCCGAACCGATACATATTTGAAAGGGGGGGGGGAACTGTCAGCTGAGAACTACAGCAGTGACTGGATAACTAAACTCACGGCTGCTCCTCCGGTAAATATAACACCGTCAAAATAGAAGCACTACCCCCGCCGTAAGCCCAGCCTGCATTCTCGCTCCGCCCCGCAGGCCGCTCGCGCTATGCGGTGCACCCCATGCCGCTGTCAGAGCTGCGTGCTCTGCGCTGCCGCCCGTCACTGATGCTGCTGCGCGCCGCGTCGGTCGTGCTTGTGCGGCAGGATGGGCTGAGCCTCCCGCCGCTGCTCTTCCACGCGGGGGGCCTTCCGGAGCTCATCAAGTGCCTCAAAAAGGTACGATGCTAATTCCCAAGCACGGGGCAGGGTGTGAGCTGTCTGTGGTTGCTGGCTTCAGGATTTGTGTTCCTGAATGCAGGATGTGTGTTGCTGGGCTCAGGGTGCGGGCGATGACGACGGTGCGTGTCTTTACGCCTGCCACCGGAATCTGATGTGCCTCCATCTGAAGCGCAGGTTGGCTGAGCTTCAAAAACACGATTGAGTCTCTCTGCTGGTACGCTAGCATCCTTTGAGCGACTTGAAGCAATTGGGCTCGGATCCCTTTCCCGGCTCTCTCAAGCTCTTCCCCTCCCTCTCAGCGTGTGCCCTCTGGGAGCTGATCCAACAGACCCCTCCTTCCCGCATGTGCTAACCCCTCCTCTCATGCGCACACCTGCTACTCCTCCACCCTGCAGCACCTGCTTCACCTGGCGCGCTGCACATGGGACCCCTCCGTGTACCTGGTGAACGACACGGCAGACCCCCTACCGCGCACACTGCACCCGTCCGGCCTGGTCGAGGCGGCCATCGGCGCCCAACCCGGGGAGCTAACGGGCGCCGGCAGCAGCAGCCCATTGAGCCCCTTGCCCGCCATTCCAGCAGCCAATGGCAGCCCTCGGCCTCGACAGCCCTCAGCGTCCGCAAAGGATGCGGATGAGGTGGAGAAGGAAGTGCATGCCGTACAGCCCCCCGGGGGCGGCGGTACACTGCGGTATGGATCCGGCGGTATGGATATGGCATCGCCCGGCAAAAATCATACATCTGGAGGATCCGCATCTTACCCGCTCTGCCCTGACGAGCGGGGCAGTGTACAGATGGAGCCTCCGGCTGGCAAACAGGTGTTGGTGTCGTCCGTTCCCGTCGGGCGCAAGCTCTCCGTCCGACGCGATGGGGCCATACCTACCAGTGGGGCCGCATCGGGGGGAGGCGGCGAGCAGGCGGAGTGGCCGGAGCACCTCCTGGCCAGCTGGCAGGCCCAAGGCTGGTCACACTGGCTGGACAGCGTGCAGCGTAAGCTCGTGAGCGCGGCGTCCGTGGCGGTATCCTTGGCGGTCGCGGACGGGCTGCCGTGGCAGGGTGTCATGCTGGAGCAGGAGGCAGCATTGATGTACGGCACTGCGCTGGCTATGGAAGTACCCGGTGCACTGGGTGCGGCAGAGGCGGCCGCTCAAGCGCGGATAATGGAGCGGGCGGGCGGCGACAGAATCGCCGACAGCACCGACGACGTGGACGCCGCGACAGCAGGCGGCGGGGTCGAGGTCGACGACGCGGAAGGGTCGCAGGATGAGACGTCCGGCCGTGACCTCAGGCCGACTCTCGACGACGGGGACGCAGGTGGCAGTAGCAGCAACAGCGGCGGGTCTTCCCTCGGCAGCCAAGATGATTTCGAGATGGTGAGGGACGCGTCCGTCGGGATTCGGCACCCGTCCGCATGCGGCGAGTTAACGGCAAGGCTTGTTGTTTTTCTCAGCACCCCCACATCCCCCACCTAGCCTAGCGCCTGGATATAAATCGCAGCCTCTGGGCCCATATTTGCAGATGTTCACACTAGGATGTGGTCATGTGGACGCATTCCTTGGGCAGCTCCCCGCCCCCTGTCCCGCGTACCAGGTGGACATGGGTGTGCGCATCCCACCCCTCCTGCAAGATGGCGTTCCCAATGCCTGTGAAAGAAAAACGCCTTGAACCCTTAAACCTCACAAATACACACCATCCCAACCACGAGACATGCATGCCACACAATGTTGAAATCTCTCATTCTCTCCCCACGCCCTGCTGAATATCTGCCAGGTGGACGTTGTCATTATCTGTGAAAGAAGCCCTCACCCCCCCCCACACACACACTATCCCAACCTCGAGAAGCGCAAGCCATGAATTTTTGTATGCCTCCCTGCCCCCTGCTGAAAGTCTGCCAGGTGGGCTTCTGGTGAAGGCATCCCACACGCTGTTGAACGTGGGCTTGCCCGTCGCTGTTGAAGACCCTGCCCCCACCCACCACCACACACATTCACAATCCCACCACAAGAATCTGGGGCTATGAAATGCCGACATGCCTCCCCGCGCCTTGCCTGCGTTTTCCCCAGGTGGACATGGGCGTGGGCATCCCCGCCTCCCTGCTTCCCGGTAGCTGTGTTCGCGTCAAGGGCCCCCCTCTGTCAGCAGACGAGTGGGAAGCCATGATGGATGAGGGTGAGATGTGCAGGAAGGGTGACGTGTGGATGCTGTCTAGATTGGCAGGTGGGTTTTTATGCTTGCGGTGGTGCGGACGCGTGAATGCTGTCCTTGCAGCAGATGGACAAGTGGGCTTTATACTCGTGGCGGTGTTGAAGCTTGGATGCTGTCTTGATTGGGTTTAATACTTGCAGCAGTGTGGACAGAAAGCAAGAAAGAAGAAAAACTATGCCCCGCAGGGGCGTGAGGGTTAAAGAGACAGCGCGGCGTGGGCAGAGGCCGCGTTCGCGCCGTTACCACCAGTGTGGACAAGTGAATGCTGCCCTTGTAGCAGGTTGGACAAGTGGGTTTTATACTCGTGGCAGTGTTGATGCAAGTGGATGCTGTCCCTGCAGCCGGGCACGCTGGCATCGGGAACAAGTTGGTGGATGACCCATTGTTGAATGGTCCCCTTCCTCCACGAAGGGGACCAGGCGCTCCTGTGTGCATATCGCAGAGTTTAAGGAATTTAGGGATAAAGGGAATTTAGTTTTTTTGAATTCAGGGCTCAGGCCTCCTATGACAAGGTGGCAAGGCAGTGGAGGCATGACATGCCCTGATTTCTGTAAAATCTGCCGACCCTCTTCGCCTCACGCGGCTGTTCCTGCTGCTGCTGCTGCTCCTGTCCAGATGGGCGCTTGGTGGACCTCCCGTCATTGCGCGAGCGTGTGTACAGCTCGGGCGTGGCGGCGGACGTGCGGCGAGAGGTGTGGAAGTTCCTGCTAGGCCTGTACCCGCCATGCAGCACGCGTGTGGAGCGGAAGGTGCTCATGGCCAGGCTTCGGAGCGAGTACCAGGTGAGGGGCTAGACAGGTGTGAGGTGTGGAAGTTCCGGCCAGGCCTATACCCGCCATGCAGCACGCGTTGGTTTTACGGTGCTTGTGGTGCAGCTTTGGAGCCAGTGCCAGGTGAGGGGAACCAAGGAATAGAGGTTCACTCCCGAGGTGTATCCTCGAGTCCTTGTTTAGACACGTCCTGAATACGTCTACCCTGATGCCTGAATAGGTCTGCCCTGCTCCCCCTGGTCCAGGCGCTGTGTGTGTAGTGGGAGACCATCAGCCCTGCTGCCTGCCTGTTCTGCCCTGCTGCCCTCAGCTGTTCCCTCCTCCCCCCCGGTCCAGGCGCTGTGTGTGCAGTGGGAGAGCATCAGTCCTGCGCAGGCCGCTCGCTTCGATGGCTGGAGGGAGCGGCGGAATCATATCAGCAAGGATGCTAGGCGCACAGACAGGTGAGAGGCATGCGGGACCTACAGCATCAATCCTAGCATGTGGATGGGTCAGAGGCTTGTGAAATTTAACCCTGAACCCTAGCGTAAGGACAGGTGAGAGGCATGCTCGCCCAGTCACCCTGAAACCTTGAGCCTGGGCGCAAGATGGGCCCTGTCTACCCTGGTCGTGTACATCATAATGCGCATTTCCCCTTCCCCTATTTTCCCTCTTCGTTGCCGCACCTGATGTCTTCCCCCCGCCCTCCCCCCTGCCCCTAGGCACCTGCCCTTCTACGCCGCAGAGAAGGGAGCCAATGTGCGCTCCCTGCGGCGCATCCTGACCACGTATGCCATGTACAACTTCAACCTCGGCTACTGTCAGGTGGGGGAAGCTGCTGGGAAGCTGCTTTGACAGGTGCAACACGCATGCGGCATGCTGTTTGGTTTTGTTGACCTCAAATACTGGTATATTAGCATGCATGTATGTAACAGTATGAGCAGAGATGGGGGCAGGAAAAGTGTGGACATCAGAAGTGGTGTAATCAGTGATGTGCCGCTTTCAGTCCTTACGGTGATTGAATTACGTAGCCGAGTTTCAGTCACTGTAATTTCAAGGCAAATTTAGCTACTTTTACCAGGGAGGGACTGTAATTACTTGCACAATTTCTAAATTACGGTGCAATGGCACAGCACTGGGTGAAATCCTGTGGATTCCTCATAGAGATGAACAGCTGCATCGCGATTGCAGTGGAAGGTGCAAAAAACATAAATTACATCCGGGTCCGTAGTTCCCCCCCTAATTCCCCCCCACTGTCCTTCATTTCCCCTTCCCCCCCCACACGTCTGTCCGTCTCTGCCTCCCCCATGCTTACAGGGCATGAGTGACTTGGCCTCCCCGCTGCTCTTTGTCATGCGGGATGAGGCCGAGGCCTTCTGGTGCTTTGCCTCCCTCATGGAGCGGATGGGAGGTGAGGGGGGCGCCTCTTTACGTGTGACGAGTGAGCAGTGTGGACGCCTGAGTGATGTGTTCAAATGCCCAACTGGAGTGCTGGGCATAGTGGCCTGCAATCTTTGAAGCTGCATCCGCGCCGTTACCATACCGGCACAGGCCTTAACGATGCACGACTCTCTTAAGCTCACAAGGAGCATCCTGTGCCTGTGTCTGAGCCTGGTTTGTGCCTCTGCTGCTGGCTGCTGCCCTCCAGGATGCTTCGATGAGCGGCAGAGTGCAGTGCAAGCGCAGCTCAAGGCCCTAGGCAGCCTCATGCAGGTGCGAGGATGGCTTAACGGGGGACGGGGGGGTCGAGCACCAGGGGCTGGTGGCCGTAGGCCACAGTGTAGCTTAAATGTAGCTGAAAGTGATGCGGTAACCAGTGCAAAATCACTGACCGTCAAGGCCTCAGGCAGCCTCATGCAGGTGCGAGGATGACTTGACGGGGGGGGGGGAGTCAAAGTGTCTAACACCACGGCGGGACATTTTCCTGACAATGAGCAAAGACATCTTACTTTTTACCAGCACATGCACATTCCTCCTGATGGCATGTTGTCATTCCGTGCATGAGGTTCCGCCCAGGCTGTGCGAGTGTGTGCGCAGACCGGTTGCCGATGTACGGAATTAAGGTCCACAAAGATCCAACTCCTTCGATTGCGCTCCCTATCCATGCGTTTGTTTCTGCACGGTTGATGCAACCAACAGAAATGGTGTGTGCATCATGTCATTGGAGCGTATGTGCATCACTGACTGCAGCACCTCAGGACTCCTATGTCCCCACACATTGCTTGTATTTTCGTTCCTCAGCTACATGTCAGCTACTTGCCGGCCTCTCGCCGGCGGCCCCGTCTCTGGCGAGCCATGTTGCTTTGGCCACCAGTTGTAGGCCGGTCCAGGTTGAGTCCCGATCGGGCCTGTAGCAGCTGCGGGGTGGCCTGCCAAAGGTGGACTGGTTGCTGGGGGAAAACGAACACTGTTCCCATATGGCCTGAGAACTGCCCCTGATGCTCCCCTCCCTACCCCTCTCGCCGTCTCGCCAACTGTGTTTCTTTTAGTGGTTACCGGACCACCTTTGATGGGCCGTGCTGCGGCCACCCCTGGGCCGATTGACACCAAACCTGGAGCGGCCTCCAGCCGGTGGCTTTGGCAGCAGTGCTGGCCGAGCCAGGGGCGGGTGGCCGTAGGCCATAGTGTAGCTGAAATGTAGCTGAAAGTGATGCAGTAAACACTGCAAAAATCATTGCCCGCCAGGTGCTGGATCCCCCTCTCCACTCCCACATGGAGTCCCTGGACGCGCTCGGCTACTTCTTCGCCTTTCGCTGGATGCTGGTGTCGTTCAAACGGGAGCTGGGCTCCATGGGGGAGGTGCTGAGGCTGTGGGAGGCAAGCTGGGCCTGTCCCTTCACGCAGCACATGAACGTGTACCTCGCAGCGGCGGTGCTGGTGCACCACAGACGAACCTTGATGGAGCAGGTACGTGGTGGTGGTGGGGGGGGGACCTTGGAGGAGGAAGAATTTATGTCATGGTACCTAGACAGGGGTGAGCAGCTGGGAGCTGATGTAGCAGTTGAAGGGTGGGGGGGGGGGTCCCTGAGGTTTCTGACCCCTGCCTCCGCCTGCATGGATAATGCGTGATCAAGCAATATGCCTGCCCTTGCTTGACATCTGATGCGCAGACCTCCGTGCGCCTCAGCTGGGTCAGGGTTACGTGTTGTGTGACACGCTCAGAGCTGCATGCATGATACCACACATGGTGCCAACTGAGAGGCTTGGTGGGATCCTAGGGTGGGAAAGAAGGAAAGCTACGCCCTAGTAGGGCGTGGAGGTTCAGGAAACAATGCAGATTGGGGCCGTAGCCACATTAGTGCCGTTACCATCCTAGGGTGGGAGTCAGGACGTGCATAAAACAATTATAAAAAATAAGGAAATTATGTTTAGATGCTTTTTATCATGTACCGTAGTGCAAAAGAAATATATATTTTAAGAAGGAAAAACATGGCGTGCCCTCCCCCCGCCTCATTTACTTTCCTTGTCAGGGGGGGGACCTGGACGAGCTGCTAAGGCTTTGTTGCAAGATGACGGGAAACCTGCAGCTCGAGCCATTGATGGTGCTGGCGGAGCAGCTGGCTGGCTGCGCGGCGCGGGCGGGGATGGAGGTTGCCACATCAGAGGGCATGCCGCCACCGCCGCCTCTCAGCGTCGAGGCAAGCCCGGCTGCGCAGGTGCTGGAGCAAGCACACTGAAGAGCAGGTGTACGACGGGCTTTTTCTTACATGTTTTTTTGTCGAATGAGACTTTGTAATTTGTACCGGTATGTTATTTGTTGTCCGACAGTAGGGACCCTCATAGGTGGAGTTCTCGTAAGCTTGGGTAAATGAGAGAGGTTGGTAGTGGGACATCCGGCCCTCCTGCAAAACGGAGGATGTTTTACTGGGTTTTTTCTGTACTGGCATACATCATGCACAGTAAGTAGATATGGATCGTGTGATGCACTGTCCTTGTGATGCTGGCTGTTTGGCTCAGATGCTTTGTACCATATATGTTTGTAAGCCACTATGCCTGAGCTAGTGAGCATCGCCACCCAGCATCTAGGGAATGAGTTTATGTGTCTGAATTGGAGGCCGGGGCTGGAATCATCATCACCTCATGGGATTCCCTTCCCTGAAGGAGGTAATGAGTCCTCTACTGCCTATGAATCATATTGATTGTTCCAATACCGCTAGGCCATGTCCGGTTCCCGGTTTCCACTCCGGCACCATGGTATTCAGAAACCCATGCAACCATGGTTGCCAATGATGTGCTAGTACTGATAGTGGATGCCCATGCGGCAGAGCCTTTTCAAGCATGGCCCGAAGGTGTAATGTCTTGAATTGATGTGAACGTGGATCGTAGATTTTACATTTGTATTCTGTTAAGCATGTGGTTTATTTGCTTAGCCAAACAGGGATGAACCGTGTCCAGTGGATATATTGTTTTGTAACTCGTGTTTCCAATGGTCAGAATTAGTAAAGGACCGTGGGGAAGAGCACCTATGTAGTGTTTGTTACTCTGTGCTTGTGGTAAAAATATTATGCCATTCGCATGTACCCTACCCAGAAATTACGTTTTTTTAGACGGGAGTCGTTCAGGACAAAAGGGCGACCAAGAAGTGTCGAAATCGAACTCAAGGACCTCAGGGAGGTAGCAGTTCAATGACGTTAGACCTCTTGGGCCATGCTCATCAGGCAAACAAAGATTCGGCTGCGTGGGTGCCGAACTAAAGGGTTGGGAAGACAGAAACATCTTGTACGCCAGCCTTCGTATGAGCCTTGCTTGTTCCCGCCAGACTTCAGCAGGGGTCGCGTGATTTAGCGTTTGACAGGTCGACAGCAGCTTCGATTGTGATTTAGCGTTCGACACGTCAGCAAGCATCTTCCCCGAACGACCGACCTCCGACGCAAGGAACATGAGCATTGCAATGTGACAAACAAAGCGACTAATTACGAACGTCGTCAGTAGCCCAAGTGCCTCAGATTTTGGAGAAGTTTTTCAGGGTTTGGCGGAAGAGGTCATAGCGCTTTTAGGGTGGACTGCGTCCCCGAGGCCCCTGGCCTGGCCTGTCTTGGGGGGATACGTGGCATCTATCACACTTTTTGTGCCAGCCGAACTTCTCTTTTCGTGACCGGTCCTTCTTTGTTTGTCTTGCTTACGTTCGGCATCCTAGTTGTTACGAACGTCGTCAGTAGCCCAAGTGCCTCAGAAATTGGGTAGATTCTTCAGGGTTTAGTGGAAGAGGTCATAGCGCTTTTAGGGTCGACCGCGTCCCCGAGGCAGACGTCGTGTCAGGCCTGGCCCGTCGCATCGTGCACAGGAATTTAGGCAAACTCTAGCAATTCTCAGTGTTTCGCAGAAATCCATTCGGCAGCCATCGCATCAGCTATTTTGGAATTCGATTCGGCATCTGTCACATGTCTCGTCCTTACTATCGGAACGAAGTAATGTGCGCAATCTTTAAGCCACGTCTTCTTCTCCCGTTTCCAGTAGAGCCCCGGAGAGACTCTAAACCTGCTCTAAACACAAACCGGGAAGACACCAGGGCAGTATGAACCAGGTGTGAACACACCAGACATTCCATGCAAGGCAGATAACATGCACTTGTCAAAGCCACATCGCTTCCGTACAAAAGATCATACTCCCTATATTGTATGTGCACTTTAATTATGAACAACCCAAGCAACCACGGGCTACTAATATAGGACAAGCATGTATTTCCACAGTCCACACCACCTAAAGACTGAGAGTAATGGAGCACACCTTCAGACACACGGCCAAGGCCAGTGCCCAACACAAGCCAGCACTAAGCATACCACATGAAAATATTTTTATTTTCTGTACACATTTTTCTTTCCATACCTTAAACAACCTAAAATAATCCTTCAGCGTTTTCCCCCCCAAAATGGCGAAATGCTCAATTCGTAAATCGTACTTTCGAAGTGTGTAATCCAGGAATTTAATAATAAACTAACAAAATTCTCTTGCAATAATCTACAAAACAACTATAATATTGGGGGAGGGGGATACGCTTTCTTTTGATGCCGTAAGGACGTAGCACCAACTTACAGCTATGCTCAGGCCGCTGACGGCGCTGGTGCTTCCTTGCTCGCTGCGGGGGACGAAGATGCCCGGCTGGATGCGGGGGATGAAGATGCCCGGCTAGATGCAGGGGACGGCACTGCCGGGCTAGGGAAAACTGTAGCCAACGGGCTGTCGGCCAAGAACTGGGCAAGGATTGCGTCATCACAAGCGATGCCAGACAGGCTTGGAATCTCGATGGCCTTGTTCCTCCAGCACTGCTGCAGGGCATAGAGTGAAGCTGCACGCGCGTGGAACGCAAGGACCTCTACAGACGGTGCCTTGCCAGGCTCAAAGGTTAGCTCCTTGCCGTCCACATCCTTCCAAGCTATCGATTCCCCATCTCCCCACATCACCTGCACTGTATCCTTGAGGAGGCCGAGGTCGACGACGCAGATCTGCATGACAAAAAAACATAGCGTTATGGCTACTGAACTCGCCATCAGAGTCGGTCCCCTCGAATCGATCTGCACGTCAAGAGGCCTCACCTGGCATCGGTAGGCTCCGAGAGGTACCATGGTAACACGAAACTGGTCCAGAGCTGTCTCGAATGCATCATGGAGCATGAGCATGTTTTGAGGGCCGTTGACGTCGACATTCCATGCCGCCTGCGTCCAACATGTAGCGTTCTTCTTTTCAGTGACACAGGTTATATGGATCTTGAGGCGACAGTTAATTGTTAGCTTTCTGCTCAAGCCGTACAGTGTGTATGTCATATGTCAGTTCCAAAAGATAAGCTGGATAATATTTTAAGCGAAACAGCACGGCGGAAAATTGACTAACTAAACCCTACAAATTACTAGGCTCTAAAAGGAGGGCCCTGCCAGAAGTAAAAATTATCAGGTCCCAAATTGTGTAAGGTACAAATCTCCCAATGCCCAGGTTGACCCCTGTTGCAACTCTGTTGAAACCCAGTTTAAACCCTTTTTCAACCCAGGAAAAATTACTAGGCTCTATCGAGCATAGTAGTAATAATAGTAGTGACCATGTTCGAATTCTTCCTGAACAAATCCCATGTAAATGCCTCAGAATATTTCTGAGCTCCACACCAGACAGGGGGGCTTGGGCCCTTCAACTGAAGCTTCAACCCAGGTCACACTATTCCACACCGTCGAGAGTTTTGGGGGGGAAATGAAGCACGGATACTGGTCTAAAGCAAAAGGACACATGAAGGAACGTAGATGCAACGTGGGCTCTAACAATTCGGCAATCACCTTGTCCCTAACCATGTTGGCCAATATGATGTTCATTATCGCTCAATCAACTCACCAGCAGTTCCTTGCCTGTCCTTGTCTTCGCCCACTGCAGTCGGAAGAGGTGTCCATTTGTGAGAGACTCAGCGGAGCACATGATGCCGAGGGCCTGGCAGGCCAGGCGAGCGGCCGCCGGCTTGGGGCCCTTATCCTTGCCGCCTTTGCTCCATGCGGAAAACGCTGCAGCATACTCGACATGCTCTGCAAGGACGACATCACCGTAATAGAAACGAAGCGTCGTCTGGCGCTCCTCAGACAGGGTGGATGGTGGCCCATGCTCCTTTTTTGAGGCTGAGCTCTTGGAGAGCGCTTTCGGCTGGTACGCAAAGGACAGCGCCTCGAGGAACTGCTTGTGCGTTGCCTGCTTAATCTCTTTTCTAAACTTGTCAAACTTTCGGTCCAGACCTTGGAGCATGGCAATGCTCGTTCTGTCCAGAGATGGCCCTGAGTACAATGGGTGGAGATAGCAACAAGATGGGACCAGTCAGGTGATCATCCTTCAGAGGGTGGCACTGCCACTAGGCACCTATGGAACAGGTGCTTGGGCACGCACCAGGCAAACAAGGGACAGTTGCACGTCCCCTGACAGGCCGGTGGGGATGCAGGCTGGATGGAGCCACATCGGGACGCGCAGGAGGGCAATATGCAGGAGGGCAGGCCGGAAGGGGGGCTGGCGGCAGCAAGGAGGGGTGGGGGGATTCAAAGGAGGTGCAGGCTGCGCGAGCGCATGCGCCTAAGGGGGCGTGCTCGGGTGGTGAGAAAGCAGGCAGCAGGGGGACGAAACAGCTGGCATGCTGGAGTTCAGCTAGCCTTCGGCACGTTCCATGCGCGCGCGGCCAGCCACACTAGATGGCGCATGGCAGCATATGCATGGAGGTCATTGGCCAATGCCAGGGCTCTTGGGAGACCATGCGGGGACAGATAGGGCAGTCCCACCCACCCCGGGGAGGCGTGCGACAGCACCTGCCGCGCCAGAGCACCCCATGCATGAGCTCACACTTCAGCTGCGTGCACTCAATGCACCCCCAGGTCCATGCAGGGAGGTTCATGTGCATCCCTCAGGGGGCGCGGGGTTCCTAATGCGAACAGGGTATCTTGCTCAGCTAGGGGGATGGCGGCAGCATGGAGGGGTTGGCGTGAGGCAGGGCACTCAAAGGGGGTGCAGGCGGTGCGAGCGCATGAGTCTCAGGGGGGCTCATAGAGTGCAGCTTCATGCGCATTGGGTGGCCACCAACTGATGCAGCTGCCACAGTAGATCAGGGCATCCGGCGGAGGGAACATGCAGCCTCATGGATGGCTATGCGGCGCTAGTGGCCGAGCAGTCAGCCCATGGATGCACCGCGCGTCACTGACCTACAGCCTTTTCCCGCAGCCCCGGGCAGGCCGGGGGGGGGCAGGCCGGGGGGGGCAGGCTGGGGGGGGGGGCGATCCGGGGGGCAGCAGGCCATGAGGGGGACAAGCCGGAGGGGGTGCAGGCTGGGGGGGGGTGCAGGCTGGGGGGTGCAGATTATGGGGGGCAGGCCAGGGGGGGCAGGCCAGGGGGGCAGGTCGGGGGGGGGGGCAGGCCGAGGGGGGGCAGGTCGGGGAGCCCACCTGCCCCTGTTTGAGTTCCGCTATAAGGCTGGAGAAGGACAGGATGGGGGGGGGGACAAAGGGGGAATGGATATTACCAGAGATACTGAGAAACTACTGAGAAAACCCACCTCCCTCCCCCTCACCTGCAGAATGGTCGAAAGAATGGTTGGAGCAATAGGTGATGTTGGCGTGGTTGAGAGTGTGGTAGATGGCGAGGTAGATGTTGAAGTGGATGGCGTTGCACAAGAAGTAGTAAAAGGCGCAGTGGAAAGTGAGTGGTACATGGAGGCAAGGAAGGGACATGTCTGTATTAGATTGAAAACATGGAGGAAGCACTTGATGGCAGACAATGGAAGACATCGCATAGTGGAGTGAAGATCTCTTGAACATCTGAGGGCATCCCACTCCCCAAAAGAGCAGGGCCCGGGGAGCACAGGGGTCAGCAATGTGAGGCGGAAAACGGGGCTGCATCACGAGTGTGGGAGGGAGGGGGGCTGCATCGACGGTGGCAGGAGCTCGCAGTGACGCAGCCAGGGGGGCAGGAGGGAGAGGCAGGAGGGCAGTAACGAGGGTGGCAGCACCAGGGTGGTGCTCCATGGGTTCGAGGAAGCAAGGCCCTGCAAGGGGGTGCTCCATGGCGGCACGATTAGGCGTCGCCGCTAAAATTCACACAGGGGCTAGGTGGCACGAGAGCGTCATTCGCAGTAAACAGGAAGGGCAGCAAGCGTAACCAGACAGAGCATGCAATGGGGCCCTTGCGGCACCACGGAGAGGAGGGGCCGGAGTGGACAATGGGGCAAAGGCCGGCGGGAGGGAAGGGGACAGGCGACACAGCAGCTGCTGCAGCCTCCCCTGCAGTCAGCAAGGGAAATCAGCAAGGGAAAAAATAATGTAAAAGAAAAGAAAATGATGGGGTCCGCTGCGGCACCACTGAAGAGTGGACAATGGGGCAAAGGCGGGGGGGAGGGAAGGGGACAGGCGCCACAGCAGTTGTTGCAACCTCCACTGCAGTCAGCAAGGGAACAAATAATTTAAAATAAAAGAATGGGTTCCGCGGCGGCACCACTGAGAGGAGGGGCAGGAGTGGACAATGGGGCAAAGGCGGGCGGGAGGGAAGGGGACGGGCGCCACGGCAGCTGCTGCAGCCTCCACTGCAAGAAGCAAGGGAACAAATAATTTAAAAGAAAAGAAAAGTAAGGCAGAAAGGTAGCGGGAAATCATGCTGGGCAGCAGGCAGCTGCACTTCATCTTCATCAGGGCTGCGCGCCTGTCATCTACACTCCGGCCTCCAGCCGCAGGCTCCAGATGTGACCAGGCATGTTGCACTGCGGGCTCCAGCCGCATGCCGGTCTAGGTTTCGAGTCTAATGGGCCTTTAGCGGCCGCGGGGAGGCCTGCCAAAGGTGGTCTAACTGTACTCATGAAGGGGGGGGACCACAGCAAGAGGCCAGAGTGAAAACTGAAGTACATATGTTGTGCATCTGAGCAGTGATGTCCTGTTCGGCGACTGAGCGCCATATGGCAATTGCATGGCGATTCAAAAGTGAGTCGATTTGCGATTTTCGCCTAGCCAATCGCCATGAGAAGTCGCCGCGACGCCCAATTTCCAGGGTTTTTCACCGGGTTTACACTCGAACAAACAGAGAATTCGGAATCTCTAAGGAACATGAACCATAATTAGCTATCCTAATTTGAGGAGAAAGGCAGGCGCACGTTAGTCGTCCCAGAGTCCAGATCGGTATTTTGAGTCTGTTTGCAGCGGCAAATAACAAGGACATTCGAGCAAATCTAGTGCAGATTAGCGATGACGAAGGCCGGCCCCGAATGGGAAGGCCCAAGAAAAAGGCCAGGGTGAAGCCTGAACAACAGCAGCCACAGCAGCAAGCAGGGACAGCCAGCAGAAGCAGAACAGCGAGTAGGACCAGAGGAGCAGTAGCCAGAAGAACAGCTGGCGCAACCAGCAGCACAACAGCAACACGAATTACCTGCCATGCTCAAGTATTTTGACTGAAACATGGTTGGCTGGTGGCCTTCAATTATCGTAATGATGTCAATTTGCACGAGATTTCAATAAAGATTACAAGGACAATCCCACGAAGTATCTCTGAACTTCGGAGGCTTCGCCCCCGAACCCCCACCGGGGGGTGGCCCCCGGACCCCCAAGCGGGTGGGCTCGGGCACCCCCACCTACCCCCTCCCCACGAGGCCTGGCGGCCTCGGTTTTGGACCCACACTTTTCCCACTCAGTCAAACTTTTTCACACCCATGGCTCCTGGAAAGTAAGTCCTAAAATCTGAAAAGGACATCACTGGGCGAGGGGGTATGCTATCCCACCCCAGGGATTAGGATGTGCGCCTGTGTGCAGCCCGCCATGCGTTTCCCATGAACAGCCAAAATGGACGGCGCCTGAGTGCCGGGTCCCGGAGGTTCCCACAGCTCACAACAGACTGACATGGTCCCCACCCCTCCCGCCCCACCCTAGATCCCCTCCCCACGCCCACCTGCCGCCGCCGCCACCGCCACCGGCTGCACCACCGCCGCTGCAATCAAGAGCAAAACAATTCGTCAGGAATAATCAAAATAGCAAAGCAAGGTAGAAGGCTGTATGGGCCCCTGCATGGGTCGCTAGTGTGGGCGAGAGGCAGGGGGGGGGGGAGCAGCAGTGGAGAGCGAGAGGTCAGGGGGACTGTTGGGGATCTTGGGAGCCCATGCATAGAAATATTTGAAGCAGGATGCAGCTCTCAGCCAATGGAGCCACATGGATGGCCATGCGGCGCCTGTAGCCGGGCACTCGGCCCACGCCCAAGCATGGGAGGGGCGGGCGTGCAGGTCACGGAAAGCGGGGCACTAGCTACTATATGCAGTCGCCCTCAGGGGGTGAGGCCATGCAGGGCTGGCCACCGGGCAGCACCCACAAAGCAGGGCAGGCCATTGCACTAACAGTATCATATGGCGGTAAAGGGCAGAGGAACACACCCTGCGCAAGAGCTTTGCGAATGACGCGTGCGTTGGCCTCCTTTGCCCGTCCCAGCATGCCTTGGCGATAGGCCACAGTTTTGTCAGCTAGAAGCAAGGCGGCATCATCGCGCTCCGCCGACGTCAGGTCTAGAGCATCAAGCAGTGTCGTCCAGTTGGCGTCGTCGTAGGCCATGATGCCTGCAGAGCAGTGAGGCATGCACAAAGCTCAGAGCAGATTTCCAGATCCGATTGGTTAGTCCTCAGAAGACCTGCGAAAACTGTGCACATGCATTCTCGAAGAGAACCAGTGCTGCATGGTTCCACATGGGAGAAAACTAAGGTAACCAAGGAGACTTGCAAGGGCTGGAAACGTTTGTAAGGATCTTGCAAATGGAGGTCGCGAAACAGGCGAAGGCAGCAAGAGGAATGAACAATGAGAAGGAAGGCCAAGCACAACACAAAAGTGATAGAAACATGCTATTACGCGATGACTCGAACGCGCAACGTCACCCAATTCGTGGCAAGAACTTCATTGTAGAAGCAGAGCTTAAGTCATTGAGAAATCTCCTTCCTATTCCTTTCTATCCCTCAAATCTCACCTTGCCCCTGTACAGACTTGCCACAAAGGTTCTTCTCCAAAGCTCTGCATAAATTAAGCGAGAGATTAGAAATTCCAACAATCTAAAAGGTTCGGAAAGGTCGACGCGACCATGTATCGAGCGACCCTCCTCGAAACACACTAGCTCCCAACCTACTTCACAGCTGCTCTTACTTCTGCAACTATGGAATTGAAAAATAACAATGCTTCAGGGTTATCGTTATAAAATAGAAAGATAGAAAGAAAACGCCTGAGCGTGGCTTGAGGGATACGACATTTGAAATGCCGTACACCAGGGGGGGCAACCAGCGGTTCCGGGGCGGGAAATTTCGTCGAAGCATGTAATTTGCATCCTAGAGAACATGCGTGGATACAAATACTCGGATTGTTTAGCTGACCAGGGCTAGTCAGCGATCGATTCGGTGACCTGTAGCGAAAATAAGACCTTACAGGTCCAGTGTACCGACGCGCCTTGCTTTCGTTTGTGCGAAAGATTTCCGACGTGCTTGAATGGCATGTGCGAACTCAAAACCAGAAGAGCGACTGAAATGGTTGCGCGTCGAGAACGTTTCGGAAATTCAAACTTTGCCAGGCTGGGGGCAACATGGGTGGCACTGCTTTTGGAGTGGTAGGGGTGGTCCCGGATCTCGATGCCACGTGGACCATTTTTCAAGACACGAAATATGTAAGCGGCATGTGCTGTCACCTGATGATTGCACAAAAAATATTTAGAATCCAATGGCAGGAAGTCCAGCAAAACCTCATGGACTGTGCGGTACATTTGAAATGTACCGATCATGTCTTGGACTCTAACTTTTTATTTGGGAAGGGCATCCAATATTGTATTTGTGAAATCGATAGCCAACATCAGGGGCCCTACGCAAAATTGAAGACATGTTGTAAGGCCCATTGAAGGGAAAGCTGTGTTTGAAACCCTTCACCCCTACAAATTTGAAAACCTGGCCCTCAGAAATGCCCCAATTCAACAGATTCAACTCAATTGACATCGAACCCTCCCTTATCTACACATCTGCACTGCAATGGTTAGCACACCAATTAGCTAATACGGATGAACCTGATGAGCCTGGTCAGCTGAATGAGCCGGAGCAGCAGCAGCAACAGCAGTAGCAGCAACAAACGGAGGCAAAGCAGCAGCCAGAGCACACACAGGAAATTGAGGTGCTGCGGCAGCAACTGCATGGAGGACTGTGTCTGGAGAGGCAGCTGCTGTTTTAGCTGAATGAGCCGGAGCACGAGCAGCAACAGCAAAAGCATCAGCAGCATTAGCAGCAACAACAACAAAAACAGCGACAGCCTCGCCTCTATGTCAGCTAGTGCGATCCCCAGCGCATGCCCCTCGAGAAGCTCGCTGAGTTTGCGCTTTTGCACGTAGCCGGGGATCCACAGTTAAGGTGCGTCACGCAGGCAGTTATCTCCAAGGATCAGGAAGCATGGGAATGATGCAGCCGTGCATGGGCAGCACAAGCTTGCAATGGTCAAGCTACACCTGAATGCAGCTGCGGTTCTAACGTATGCAGCAAGATCATCAGAAGTAGCACGACCGGGGCAGCAGGAGAAGTAACAAAAACAGCAGTAGCAGCAGCAGGAGTAGCAGCAGCAACAGCCGGAGCAAAAGCAGCAACCAGAACATTCAAGGAATATTGAGGTGCTGCAGGTGCACCCGCGGGGGGTCTACCTCTGGACATGCGGCTGTTTTTTCACCGGCTACCGCACTAGCTGCAGCATCACCAACAATAGCAGAAGCCGGAGCAACAACAACACATGACAGTTGCCATGCAGCTGAACTGGCTTCCCATGCTGGGCAAGCCGGTCATACGTATGAGTGAACTGTTGCATCTGCTGTGCGAGCTGGGGTTAAGCCGGCCATGCGTCATTCTGCGCCATGATACCGGTATCTTCAGGCAGGTGCTAGAGGAAATGGCAGGGCGAGAACTGCAGTCCACTGGATCTAGCAGATTATCTCCCTTGTTATATAATTACCTCGGTGTCCTCCATTTGTTTGCCATTGGGCTCATTAACCTAGAGGGCTGCTCCCTTGGCCAGCTACTCCCTCTGGCTGTGCTGGGTCTACCGGTAGGCCCGCTTGAAGACGCAAGCACCCGCTGCAACCTATCGCACTCTTACATCTACGCTCGAATATAATACACGTTTCGAGTGTTTTGAATTCCAAGTGGTGAAAGTAGCGGACTCAAAAGTTCTGCGACCTTACGTCAAAGGCACAGGCCAGCTGTCCGTAAATCAGTGATCACTCGCTGAACTGATTTGGTAGGGCGAAATAGTATGGTATAATGTAAGGCTACGAACTGGCAAACGTGGCCTTGAGGTCGTATGACAGCCTAGTTCGGACGCGCCATATCGAGGGCACCAAATCGACCTTCGCCTGGCTCAAGCCTGGCTCAGACAAGCTTCAATTAATAAGATCTTTCATTTCCTAGCTTCCAATTTGCAAATTGCACGCTTTGACAAAATTTCCCGCGCCGGAACCGCTGGTTGCCACCCCCTGCCGTACACCGGGAAACAGTAATTAAGTTGGTTAAGGAGGGTCGTCAAGGGGGACAGGGCAATAATGGGAATGGGAATTTTCCAGATGACGACGTAAACGCAAGAGGTTAACATGACAGCGAATGGTATGTCGCATGAGACGGCTAAGGACTGATGAGATGCCGTGTTTGGAGACGCCGAGCATACTGAGGATTTTATCAGCAGGGCGAAAGAGAAACCCTGAGGTGCCCAGAAGGATGGTATGTGTATGGAAAGGTGGCGGGTCAGGAGGAGGGGGTGGAATGTGCACGGTCGGTAGACGATCAGGTAGGGGGGCTGGAGCAGTGATGTTCATACGTGTATCCGTAAGCATGCACCGTATGGATGTTGACTGTATGGATGTTGACCGTATGAAAGTAAGCTTTAAGATCCATACGGTGCTGCAAAACAAATGGAAAAGGGGGGGTCGGGGGCGCAGCCCCCGAAAGCTAGCGAGGAGGCATATCATCATCCCTTTTATCTTTAAGCAAAGTTGAATCTAAGCCAAGGAAGCATGCAACACAGCGAGACGCGAAAACGGCGAGAAAAAAATATGGAATTGCCACACTTTTCACACATATTGCCCTCGGGACCGTATGACTGTAAGTAAGAAAAATATCCATACGGAGCTCCGTATGGATAAATAAACGTCATACGGGACCGTATGAACAACACTGGGCTGGAGGGAGGACGGGTGCTAAGGAAACTGTCCAACCATTCTGTTTGAGGAGAAGGATACGTTGTAAATGTTATTTTGATTTACAGGTATGGCATAGTTGGAAAGAAAATTCAGAGGTGTAACCGATTTCAACGACATGTACGATGCAAGTCCTCTGGAGGCGGGACATAGTGTGTGAGCTAGAGAGGTGACCAGCGCGGTGAAGACTAAGGAATTTGGAATGCGCAAGACCTTGGACAATGAGCAAATCCGGACGCAGTTTGTCACAGTAATCAAGGTGTCAGGAAAAGTGGGTGGTTGTCGGGGCACCATCCAACGAGGAAGACGAGTGTCATAGACCCCGAAGGAGAGATTAGCATGGGAAGTGGCATCCATGATAGTAAAGGAGGAGCAAAGGGAGCCATTAGCATCACAGCGTGTAATGGTGGTTATAGGCCCCGGTTTTACTTATTTTACAACTGATATTTCAAACTTTTTTTTAATTTACGAATATGGATTCAGGGGGGGGGGCACTTAATATCTGTGAGTCCGACCTGGCTGGTATGAACTGGTATGAACTATTTTTTTTGCGTTGCAGAGTTGGCTTCATTAAAAATAGTCTTCTTTCAGTTTACAAAGGAAAACCCGACTATTAAGGCTATTGAGGCCCCAGTCAAAGTTCGTCGGATACTGTCATGCACCACTCAACAGCTAGCACTATGTATGAAACAGGGAACTGCTACCCATTAGGGACTATGTTGGGAGTGGCGGGCACACCATGGGGGGCCAACACACGCAATTAGTGTTGCATACATTGACGTATGCATGCTAGGCAATTCAGCACCAACAACCGGAGTGACACTCAAACTAGACACTTAAGACGGAAGTACTCTTCGATTTCAAATGCCGCCAAACTGTCATACCTAGCAAAATACTTGTCTACCATGGGGGTGGCATCAGCTCTTTGCATGGCACTTTTAAATAACTGACTGGTAGGGGATGTTATGGCAACATGCACAAACTTGCGTGTGCCAGGGTGTATCACGAAGTCAAGCTTCTGCAATTTCCATGCAGCCTCAGGGGTGGTGATGATACAAGTGAGGACACATGCAGCAGATGCGAAACCACGCCGGCACTTACCTCTTCGGAGAGTCCAAAGGCAGCCTTGTTATCAACTGTGAGGTTGCACATGTATGCACTTGCATGCGTACCTACCTTCGCGAGGTACTTCATAAGATACTTAATCCACACGCTAGCTAGCACAAACTCTCTGAAGGTGGCAATACCCACCCCCACTCATAAAGCGGGCCAAGGTGGTAGTGCACAAGATATGGTCAGTAGTGGAGCGGCGAGGGTACCGCCAACAATCCATGATAGGACAGAGAAATGCCATTTTCGTAGTAGGTTCAGGGAAGCCCTTGGTACACATACCTTCATCAACCTTGCATGCACCGTTGTGCTTGGTACAGTCATGCGCCAAGCATGTAGTTACTAATTTATGCACACGCTGCCAGAATGGATTATTATCGCACTCATGGTACTTCTGCATGTCAGGAACATCAGCAGTGACATCACTGTTTAAAAACTCTACATCACCTCGATCAGTCATCCATGTGGCCATGTGTGCATGTGCTGATCCTCGAGACTGGAATTTATCGCCAAGGTGCTGTTTGAGAAACCACTGCAGCCTCAACACTAATAACCCATTTACTTCACATGGTGCTTAAGTGAACAAGTTTTCAAGCTCCTGTCAGTCCACCTCACCTTAGGCTGCAGCTCAGCTACCATTTTGTTTTACACACCTCTTTCCACGAAAACTCATTTTTTGTAAGAGTGAACAATGGCCCTTGTGCGCCTCGTGTGGCAGGAGATTTCACACTGACTCAGATTCCCCTCAATGTCGACGGCAACGCCCGATTACGCCGACGATTTCGACTTCACATTCCTCGCGTTCCAACACCGGAAGACGTGTGAACGTTTGAAAGTCAGCTGTCAGCGGTATCCGACATCGCCTTGTTGACTCGCTGACTCACCGTTTTCATTCGCTGCTCCACTCAAATAGTAACGAGGATTCTTAGCAGCCCATTGCACCTGCGTTGTGAGGCTAAAATACGACAGCGAGGCTGTGGCGAGCATATGGCACCAGTGACACCCGGTCGGTTGCCTGTCGGTTTGTACAGGTCGAAAAATGTGCTCTTTATTCTACTGTGGTGCCGTACGCGACGATATGTACGGGTCGAAAAATGTGGTCTTGATTAATAGACCGGGGCAGATAGCTGTCTGGATGAGGCAGACAGCTCGGTTGTGCCGAGCTATGTATGCGGCGGACATGGAGGAATGAGCACGACCGCCCAGGAGGTGGCCTGGGGTATCGTTGGGATGTGAGCAGATGGGGCTGTGGGTGGTGGACTGGTGGTGCGCGTGCCTACAGCTGTTTTGTATGGGCGGTTCATATGCATGGCTGCAGATGCGGTCCACAAAGTATTGGTGCGAGATTTGAGGATGTTGCGAATACCACTAAAGGGCAAGCCCATGTGCCACAGGATGGGAAGGTAGGAGGCGAGGGCAGAGGCAACGAGGGCTTGCATGCGGACAAAACGAAGGGGCAAGGGCGGAGAGGTAGGACTTCGGTGAGAAGGGGGCAGTGTCCGGAATTGTGTGCCTTCAAAGACTGGGTGAGGTCCAATGCAAACCACGGTTCGTCCGTGTCATGGGGCGGAGGGAGGCATGGCCATGCGGGTAAGTGTGCGAAATGTAGGACATCCGAGTTGCACGTGAAATCGCATTGTTCAGGGGATTGGAGGGCGAGGGCAGCACCCTTATCGGCAGGTTCATTGCCAATGATGCCGATGTGAGATTTGACCTTATACATGTAGAAGTGGTGGCGGTGGCGGAGCCTGGTAAGGATGAGAGCACGGATGTCGAGGAGTAATGGGGCGAGTTTACATTCAAGTAAAGTGTGGGGGTGGCGAAGGGCCTTCTGAGTATCATAGAGAGCCGGAACAATGTCTCTGTCTGGGTTGCATTCCACAGGGTCGAGTCTGACATGCTGCCTCACTGACCGTGCTGTCTCCCATGTGGATTGCACGGCCAGGTGACTGCCAGTCCTACCCTGCCGGAGGTGCTCGGGGAGGTGAGCGTCCCTTGCCTCTGGGGGTGGGTTGGAGTTTTCTGCTGCCCGTAGTTAAGGGTGCATGTGTAAAGTTTTGTACTCAGCCAGGAGTCGGGGGAATACGTGGGGGTGGCTGGCATGTAAGTTGCTTTCGGTGTTACTGGAATCCACCCAAATCACCCTCACAAAGGTAAGGTGTGTGGTGCTGCCTTGCTTAGAGAGGAAGTAAGTTTTTTCATCTGTGGGTTCTGAGTTGGCCACTTGAGCATGATTTGAGGCCCCTGTCCTTGCTGCTGGTGTTTTGGAACTCAGGGTAAAGGGGTCATCACCATGCTCTCGTATGGGACAAGTATATCCCCCGCAGTGTAGAACTCCCGCCATATCTCATTGCATACCCCCCACCCCCGCATGGGCACAACGGGATCGGCAGCTGCTGGCGCTGTGGAAGGTATGTCACAGTATATTACCGTATACGTGACAGAACCGTTTGAGCCGCCACTAGCGGCCACGGAGCCTCCGCAGCTTCTCTGCGGAGTCTCCTGATTTGAACTGCGACCTAGAAACCCGCTTACGCAGGGTGAAGTGCATAATTTACCGTACTCTGAATTGGGCTTGCCGGGTCCCTGTATCCCGGCAATTGCCCAAACTAGTTACTTCGTCCCTTTCTAAAGGACAGACCTCTATTGTAACAAGCACCGGCCGTCATCCGTGAATGAGACCTTCTGCGTTCCCAGAAGTCAGTGCCTTAACTCAAAGTCAAGCCTATACAACCTCCGCTGGTATAGCAGGAGATAGAATCCTCAGTTGAGGACCGAGACCCCTGCCGAAGAAGAAGTACGCAGTCTACGCCTCGGCCACCTCACCGCGTGACGCGCGGTAAGTGCCCCTTTACATAGCCCCGCTGGATCGCGCCCAGACGGCCAGAAGGCCTACGCTCCCAAAGCTATTTGCTAGTCTTACATCTTTCAGCTCCATGGCTTAACTCGCTGAGCACTCGCAGCCAGTGAATAGTCACTGAGCCTGCCCGTAGGCGTCCTTCACTGTTGTGAGGAAAGAAGTCCGCCACGGACCCGAAGCGCATATCGCGTGTCCTTTAGAAAGGGACGAAGTGGATCTAGCCTGATCAGCCTGATTTGCCAATCCCTGCAAAAGGTGCTTGTGTTGTGGAATTGGAATTTTGTTTGCCAGCAAACGGCCTTGGACAGTGTTTGAACTGCACTTTGCTGAGGTAATCTCCAGAGAGAGATTGCCAAGTTAAGCCCTGAGAATCATTGAGCGTGGCAGCTCAGTGCTGAGTCCAGGAGAGGCTTGAAGATTTGGCTGCGGATTTATACACCCAGCAGATAAATTACCTGTGTGATTGAAGATTGTGATCAGGTGGATCCAAGCTGTCATCATTGACAGAAGTGAACTTGTGGATAGAAGATCCAAGTTTTAAAATTTTTGTGGTGGGCCAAAGCATCCCCGCAGGACCGCTGAGCTGAACGGACACCACGCAAGAGACTACATCCACGCAGGGCGTGTGACATCTAGAAGCTGCCCAGCCAGAAAGGTGGGAAGTGCTGAAGGCGACGAAGGATTCCGCCAGATACCGATTATTTAGCAGAAAAGCAGGAAGGCGAGGCCTGTCCTGCAAATTGCCGTACCTGCCATCCCAACCTGACTTGCAGACCCTCACCAGGCCGCAGTAGGAACAAGAGGCAGAAGCCTGACGTTAGCAGATTCTGTAGTTGGTGTTGCCATCACAACTGCGGGACCGTGTGGTTCGTAAATTGCCTGTAGGAATGACAGACGTAGATCTGAATCCTGATAGGCACCAGCACCCTGACGCCCAGCGGAGGAGTGGGCGTCTGAGGGGGCTGGAGCCAGGTGTAGACCTGATGGATGCTAGCGACGAGCTCATTGCAGAAGCCCTGTTGGTGGCAGAGAAGCTAGCAGGGCTAGTGGAACCACCTGCAGGGGATTGCAAGGTACCTGAACCGGACCGCGCCATGCCCAGAGCGGCAGGGATGCAAGCAGATGGCTCAGTGCGGGTGACACGTTAAGGCATCGGTCGAGGGGGTCCAGTGCCCGCTGATTCCAGGACCAGCCTGGAATTTGAGCAGTGGCTGACTCAAGCGGGAACTCCAGAGCTGATCTTGGATCAGGCGGCGGAAGTATCCCAGAGCGGTGATACGCGGCGGAACTGTGAGCCTGAGGCCACGCCGCAGCAGAATCCGCCCAGGGTGGCAAGGGTTGCGCAGCGGATCAAAGATGAGCCAAGCTATCCGGATCAAAGGCCAGAGGGCGCCACAGCCCCCGGTGGGTTCCGGGGTGGCACCTGCCCAGACAGGCCGCAGATAAGAGCAGAAGCAGCGGAGGGCATGAGTGTACTTGCAGGGGTCAAACGCGAGGGGGCTGAGGCCCAGCCAGCGGCGACCAGGCAGGACTCGCAGGTCAGCAAGGAGAGGGAAAAATCAGCTGTGCCGGTAGGAAAGTCTTGGGCTGACCTAATATCCGAGGAAGAGCTGTCAGACCCAGTTCAGGAAGAGAAGGGGCGGCAGCCTAAGGCAGGGCTGCGTCCAAGGCAGCAGCTGCGACCGCGCAGAGTGCTGGTTAGAAGAGGGGCAGGATCCACAGTCTACGGGACGCCGCTGTCCAGGTTTCCGCCTAGTGTGGGCAGACCTGTGCAGAAATCCAAGGAGGGATCTAGCAGCCAGATGCAAAGAGGCGACAGCCACAAGGAAATCCTGCGCGGATCTTTTCACGATCCATCAAGAGCGCAGGATACCAGCCCTAGAGAGCCAGAGCGCTCCGGGGCAGGGGAAGTAGTGAACGGCGAAGAGGATTCAGAGGGGCAGATGCAGCCAATCGGTTGGGCAGGAATTTTGCAGTGGGCAACAGACCTGTGGAAGCAAGTTTGCTCCAGGACGTTCTTGCATTTCCAGGACCAAGTCACAGCCATTGAGGAGTTCAAGGCCCATCATCTGCGGGGATGGGCAACAAAGGCCATGATGGGTATTCCCCACACAGGGCAGGACAGGGCGACGCTGTTAGCCGCCCTTGGACAGGTGTCCAAGGGAGGGGCGGGACGCGAAGCAGCCCTGGCTGTTAAGGCCTTCGCAGATGAATGGTGCAACGAGGTAACAGGAAATCAGGTGGAACCTGGATCCGAGCCAGAGGATGAGGAGGACCAGGCATGGGAAGGATTTGAAACAGCGGTGCAGCGGCCGGAGGAGCTCAGGGAGGTCCAAAGGTGGCAGCAACAGGCAAGGGCCGCGCCAACCCCAACACTCAGATCTGAAGTTTTCGAGGTCAGCAGCGAGCCAAGCCTCAGGGGACGGCCAAGGGGCAGGGAAGCGCCCAGAGCCAGCAGCCCAGCCGCCAGCGAAAGGGCAGAGTTGACTAGCCGATCGCTTGCTAGGATGGCAGAGCAAGGCATAGCAACACGCTGAGCAAACAGGCAAGAGTCTTATGCACTGCTGCGCATAGTCGAGGACAAAGAGAACACATGCCAGGAAACCCAAGTGGATTACATCGAGGAATTCCTGAGGAACAGGCAGGCGTGCACAGCAAGAGGAACCAGGCAGGATGAGCCTGCAGGCAGTGTGAGAAGCAGTGGACCAAGAAGGCAGGAAGCCAGAGATGAAACGCAGTCTGATTCCTATGCCAGGAATTACACTGGCGGGACGCAGCCAGGTTAACAGAGCCAGGGTCCGCCCAGGGGGCAGGCATACAGCAGAGAACAGCCAAGCTGGTACAGCCAGGAGCCGCCCAAGGGGCAGGCAGATGGCAGGGAACAGCCAAGCCAGCAAAGCCAGGAGCCGCCCAGGGGACCAGCTGAACACAGCGGTAAAGTAGTAGGGGCGGTACCCACGAGACAGGGACACCCAGACAGGCCCTAGACAGGAAGACTCTCCTGCTAGGGCTGTGCCTTTCTTATCATGTTAACAGCTCTTGTATGTAGTACAAGGAGCCTGAGTGTACGGCGCTGTACCGTATTTGTGAGTAGAGGACGCCTCTCTAAGGCGTCCTGACCAGAGTTCACGGTATTTACCATAGTATTGCATTTACTGCTTTATGGTGCGACAGGTATGACGGGCATGAAAAATGGAAGGTATGAAGGAATGACGTATACAGATTGAGTATAGGGTACCGGTATGGGAGGTATGCAGAATATGGAGGGTATGTAAGGTATGAAGGGTATGCAAGGTATGGAGGGTATGGAGGGTATGGAAGGTATGAATGAATGATGGGTACATGACCCACCCACCCACATCCCACCACACTCGCGCACAATCCACCATCCTCCACCCTTCTATGCATAGCTTACATGGTCTCACCATTCGTTGCTGTCCAATAGCAGTAAACACCCCCCAGCAGGTAATGCACACCCACCCAGGACTAACATAAGAAGACCCCGGACGAAACAGAAGAGTTTCAGGTAGACTGGGACCTGGGATAACCTCATGGGAGTGGTGAGATAGCTTAAGCTCTATGAACATAGCGAGTCGGGTTGAGCTATTAATACCAATTGAACTTCGCAAAAACCAGGACTTGGATGTGCCACCGGTACACAATGGGCTGAGATCAATGCATACTACGAGGAGAATGGACGAGCTCCAAGCAAATGACGAGCTCCATGTACAACGGGCACTGACATCAGCTGCCTCTGGTTTAGAATGCGCTGTATAAATATCGGATTGAGCTATCGGTACATAGGTATACCAGGATCTGGGATGAGCTACTGGTATAACAATAATCAAGTAGTGGGCCTGAGCAATTCAAGTAGCAAGCTCTGACCCACCCAAGCTTGCAAATCAAGGATTTTCTGGCCATGTCACGAGTATTTCATAAACAGCAAAGAAGGCATGCCAATCTCCGCATAAGCTACTAAGTAGTTACTGACGAGATTATTACCGGTATAGTGCAATCTGATATTTAGCATGCAGTGACGAAGAAAACATGTCAATGACGTTACACCACTGGGGCACTGGGCCATGCTGCGAAGCTCGGCCGCGTCGGCGTCGGCGTCGACAACAAGGTCCGTCAACAACAAGGTCCGTCAACGAACTCCATCTTCAACAAAACATGTGATCGTGCAATCTCAGGAGCGGGGAATCACAATTTATACCTCACCTACTATCAGCGAGCACACCTGGTCGCGACGCAGTCGCTTCCAAGACTAAAAGGTCTTCTTCTTTCTAAAATATACCGTTGTAGAGGACGTACTTAATTGTTGTCAGAGCCCTCGTGGCTTTAAGTCAGATGCATTTGACACTGGGGGGACAAGGCGACTTCGTAGGCAGCCCCTAGTTATAGTACCGGTAATGAGGCCAGTACACCAATAATAAGAAAATGTTTTGATAATATATGAAACGTAAGTTCATTAAATCATTGGGGTCACGAGATGGACAACGGTTCAAACGAGAGAAAAAGGGGGGAAGGCTGTCGCAACAAAGATCTAGGGCAGGCTATCTAGGAGATCCGTGAAACAGAAAAACTAGAGGATTACAGCAAAATGAAAATATAAAACATAATCTTGTGCTTCTTCTAAGGATGCAAAGGTTTCTGATGGCGCTACTCTATCTGCTATCTGATCCTAAGTACGTGGGCATTGCGGCATGTGAAAGTCTCTCACTGCCAAGCACCCGCCCCAACTTCAAGCAGCTGAGCAGAAGGGTCATGCAGAGGAGTCGGCTGCAGACCAAAGGCCTTCCGGACGCTGCGTATCTGGCGCCTCTTCGCCAGCTCCTGCTTCACACGAGCACTCTCAGCCTTATCAAACGCCGAGGGCGACAGAAGGGCAGGAGGCGCCGTCTCCCCACCCGCTCCGCCCGCGAGCCCCCATCCTACGCCTGACGCTAGCACCGCTGCGGCAGCTGCTGCCGCCGCGCCCCCAGAGGAGCACTCCTGCCTCCGCGCTGCTATGACATGCACCACCTTGCTGGCGCTCTCGACGCTGAACTGCTGCAGGCCCCGCAGCTGGTCTGCCCCCGCCGCGCTGGCACAGCCGCCTATGAGCTCCTCTATCAAGTCCTGGTCGAAGTCGTGTTTGCGGTTATTTAGCGCGTCCATTTTGTTGAGGCCGCTGCCGGGTACCAACTTCTGCTGTTTGCCAAGGGAGGGGCGGGTATCGGAGTCGGCAGAGGATGACGGCCCCGGCATCTGCTGCATGCTGTTGCTATCAGGGCTCCCGGCCCGCTCCGAGTCCGCCGGCGTTGACACGGAGGAGCGGCGCGGCGTTGCTGCACCGGAGGCAGCCGGCAGAGGGGAGGCTGGCGACGGCGACGTTGCCTTTCTAGATGCTGAGGTGGGTGTTAGGCGCGGGGGAGTAGCAGGAGCGCCTGCTGCGACCGCGGCTTTGCGCCCTGTCGCATCGGCTGAGGACGGTGACGACCGTGTGCGCTTGACGGCCTGAGGCGCGGGGATGCCGCTGAGGGAGGGTCTCAACGGTAAGCCTGAGGAGGCCAGGCGCTGGAGGGTGCCACTGGCAGGTCTACGTCCGTAAGTGGAAGTTGGGGGCGTGGTAGTGGTGGTAGCTAGGCTTGCTTGGGAGGTCGAGAGTGCCGCCGCAGCAGAACTCAGGGCGGAGGCTGTGCTGGACCTCAATGATGAGCGACCTGCACACACACAGAGAGGACACGCATATTCAGAAAGCGACCGAGCCTTTTTTGATCAGGGCTCTATAGCGTCCGAGTCATTGGCCTACTTAGAAAGTAGTGGCAAACCATCAGAGGCATGAAGGTGTACAGAAAAAGTGTGAACACATGGTGTAGGTGGACAAATTGGCAGTGGGGAAAGATGCGCTCATGCGCATGAGGCGAAGTTGCATGGAGGTGCTGCAGCAGTTGTCAGATGCACCCACCAGTGACTGGTCTGAGGGCCTTTTGCGGGGCGACGGCAGGGCCGAGAGCCCCTAGGATATCCTTAGCAGCAGAAAGCACATCGTTGTCCGAGTTTTTCTGAGCCTTTTCGGCTTTTCTTGCCAGCAGGTCTCGCGTCCTCTGCTTCGCATTCTCAATCTCCCGGTCATACTTGGCCTCCTCGGATTGCAGGAAGTTTATTCGGTTCAGCATGCTCTGCAGCGACAGACAAAATGAGTCAAGACCGAGCCGCGGGCCCACCAAGTTTCCTTGCACACGCCAAGATTGCACTAATGCAAATATAAATGTGACCATAATGTACCTGATGCTTGTCGTCTGTGTCCTTGCGATTCCTCCTTGCCTCTAAGAGCTGTTTCTCCTTTACAGCTTTCAGCTCCTCCGCCCTCTCTTTACTGACTTTAACAACCATGGAGAAAATTGGCAACGCTACAATGGCGCGGATGATATCAAATATACCGTGGGCGTGGGCCGTGAAGGAAAGAAAGAAAACGCCTGAGCGTGGCTTGAGGAATACGGGATTTTAAACGCCGTACACCGGGAGACAAGAAACATGGTGGTTAAGCAGGGTCGTCAAGGGGTACCGGACAATAATGGGCAGGCGACGCTGACGAAGGATGGTGATATGACAGCGTATGGTATGCTTGGTGAGACGGCTGAGGACGGAGAAGATGTCGTGTTTTGAGACACCGAGCATGCTGATTTATCGGCAGGACGAAAGAGAAAGCCGGCGGTGCCCTGAAGGATGATATGTGTATGAGAAGGAGGCGGGGAAGGATGAGGGGGGGGATGGGCACGTTCGGCGAAGGATCAGGTGGAAGGGCAGGATGGAGAATGGGTTCCACGGAATATGTCCAGCCATTATGTTTGAGGAGTAGAATAAGTTGTAAATGTTGTTCTGATTAAAAGAAAGAAAGAAAGAAAACGCCTGAGCGTGGCTTGAGGAATACGGGATTTTAAACGCCGTACACCGGGCTTTACGGGCATGGCATTGTTCGAAAGAAAATTCGGAGGTGTAACCGACTTCAACTACGTGTACACTGCAGGTCCTCTGGAGGCGAGACATAGTTTGTGAACTAGAGAGGTGACCAGCGCGGTAAAGACGAAGGAATTCGGAATGTGGGAGACCTTGTACTATAAGCATATCCGGTCGCAATTTGTCACAGTAATCGAAGGTGTCAGCAGGGAAAGTGGGGGGTCGTCGGGGCACCAGCCAACGTGGAAGACGGGTGTCATAGACCCCGAAGGACAGGTTAGCTCGGGAAGTGGCATCCATGATAGTAAAGGAGGAGCCTAGGGAGCCATTAGCAATTGCAGTTTGGATGATGCAGACAGCTCGGTTGTGTCGAGCAATGTATAAAGCGGACATGGAGGAATGAGCACAACCGCCTAAAGATGGCCAGGGATATCATTGGGATGGGAGCATATGGGACAGTGGGAGGTGGTGCGAGTGCCTACACTGGCAGCTGTTTTAGTTGTAAGGGCGAGGGCAGGGGCAACTAGGACTTGCATGCGGACATAGCGCAAGGGCAGTGGGGGAGAAGTAGGGCCATCTGTTAGAAGGGGGCAGTTTCGGGACATGTCTTCCTTCAAAGAATGTGTAAGGTCTGATGCAAACCACAGTTCGTCCGTGTCATGGGGGGGAGTGAGGCATGGCCATGCAGGTAGGTGTGCGAAGTGTTGGACATCTGAGGAGCATGTGAAGTCGCACTGGTTGGGGGATTGGAGGGCGAGTGCAGCACCCTTATCCGCGAGTTCATTGCCAATGATGCCAATGTGAGATTTGACCTTGTACAGGTGAAAATGGTGGTGGAGGCGTAGCCTGGTAAGGATGAGAGCACGAATGTCGAGGAGAAGAGGGGCGTGTTTACATTCAAGCAAAGTGTGCGGGTGGCGAAGGGCCTTTTGCGTATCATAGAGAGAAACCAAGGAATCTGAAAAATTGTAAGATCACCGGTGTGGTGTATGGCGGCATGAGTGAGGGCAACATGGATGCCAGCAAGCTCAGCCCGTGTAACAGTGTTGGTTTCAGCCCGGCCATCGGGGTGGACTGTGTAGGTTGTGGTGTCTTGAGTACAATAGAAGGCCGCACCCGTGGCCGTGCCTTTGCCAGGTGTAGATAGGGCCGAGCCATCGGTGTAGTAAGTTGGTATATCGTGCCAACGGAGGGGGTAGGAGGGTGCGTACGGTGGAGGGGTTACCGGGCTTGGCTGGGCTGAGGGTGGAGGTGCAAGGATTGTGGTGGGCAGAGGAAGGAGATTTGCCTGGCCAAAACCGGGAGGGAGTAAGTATCGCGAAGGGTGGGAGGAGCCCGGGGCCAAAGTGGGGGCAACATATGGGAAACTGGGAAAGTACGGGTTGTATCTTTAAGAGTGTTTGAGATGAGGAGGAGGAGAAGTTCAAATTTCGGCATGCCTGCGTTAGCAATATCGGCCGGTGTGAGATGGTCGGGGGGAAGGAAAGGTAAATGGGTGTGGTGGAGGTTGGTGTAAGAGATATGGCGATGGCCTGAGTTGAGGAGGATCATGAATTTGACATGTTTCCAATTGGGAACAACGATGAAGGTCGATGTAGGTATGTGGGGTTGTTTTTGGAGGGATGCCAACGACCATCGGATAGCCTTGAGCAGTGCAGGACCAGAAAAAGGAGGCTCAACCAAGGAGGTGCCTGTCCAAGGGGTGGAGTAAGGTTGATAGAAGGCCCCCGCCAACCTCTGGGCCCACGTCCAGGCCGGGCAGAGGCCGCGGCCGAGCGGGACCAGCAGGGTGCACCTGACCCAGCTGCCACCCGCGGCTGCAGTGACACGGGCACCGAGGAAGACGGCTCGAGCTGCGAGGCCGGTGGGCTGCAGAACCCGCCTGCATTAGGATGGGACCCCAAATAACAAGATATTTGTACCTTGGAAATCAGATTTTTGCATTCATGTTTTCCCCCCATACTACGGACGTGGTGACCCTCGGCTTTTAAAATACAGTCAGACAGTGCCATGACACCCCTTAACCCTAAACCCGTAACCCTCAACCCCTAATCAGACCTCTCCATCCAACCAGCGTAGAGGACGCACCCTGGACCCTGGGGTATGCCATTGTGCTCAACTGCCAACTGCCAACTGCAAACCTCCCGAGCCTTTCAGTCCGAGGGATCCTTGTTCATTGATCCATGCATTCAATTGCAGTGGTCACAAAACGTCTACGCGCCCACCTGGTAGCCTTTTCGGAAAGGGCTTGGCAGTGGCCATAGAGAAGAGAGGGGGGGACATGGATTTCCACAGTCAAACCACGGGATACCGGTATCCATGCTTTTATTCCAAAGTCCCCCCCCCCTGTCCCCTCCCAGACAGTCAAACCTTGACCCTCCCGAAATAGAGAAGTAAGCCAGGAATACCGTAGTATCAGTCCCATTTCGTTTAATTGATCGTTTTCAATTAAAAACGAACGGCTGATTTCCACGATAACATCGACCGAAGCAAGAAAACGAACCAGAAAACGAATGTATTGATCGTAAAACAATTGAGCCTCCGATCAGTAAAACGAACCACTAAAACAAAACCGTGTATTGATTAGGAGGTTTCCCAACAAAAACGAATTCAATATAAAACAAAATTCGACTGATACTACGGTAGGCGAAAGGAGACAAAAATATATACCGTAGAACCTCCTAGACTTCGCTCATAATTAATTAATTATTGGGGTGCGCGGACATGGCTGCGCGCTAATATTAATTCCAAAATCGCTGGTGCGCGGAGTGTCAGTCTGGTGCCCAAACAACTATTTCGGGGGTGCGCACTAATAAATAAAAACAGCTAATGTAATATTAAAAAAAATGTGCGTTTGCGCGACTACTTAATTTGACATCCGTCTAGTGATCCTTACGCCCGTCCCCGAAGCGAAGCTGGATCCTCGAGGCAGAGACGGGTGCTGGCGACGTTTTGGGGCCCCAACAGCCACACGTTTCTTGAGGCCTGGAACCGGCGGAGGAGGAGGATGACGACTATGCTGAGTATTGCTGACCGTGTACTATCCTTGCTAGCATCAAATGAGGGTTTTAACTGAGTTTTACTGTACTGGCTGAAAGTGCTGCGCGGAAGGAAATTTAAATTATTTACAGTGATGCGCGGCGTTAAATGAAATTACCCACTGCGCGACGTTTAAGTAAATAACATTTGCCGCTGCACGGCCTTTTTTTTAACCAAAAATTGGCTGCACGACGGGAATAAAAAAACACTTTTTGTGGTGGGTGCGCGGACCCTAAGCGGTTCTACGGTACAATGTTTATAATTAAATTCAGCGCCCCCCCCCAACCCCCCTCTTACCCGTACCTGCCCAGAGAGTATATGGGGGTATCGCACCTGAAGGAAAATAACAAAAATAAGTGAAACAAAGATAAGTAAGCAGTCTTTCTCGCGAAGTGAGGAATATTGAAGGGCTGAAAACGGGACAGAAAGGGGTGAAGAAAAGCGATGGACCGTGAGGGGCATGATAGCAGAGATATCAGTGTGAAGGCTTGCATGAGTGACCCAATGGACATTACTTGATGGCAGGGGGGGGGAGTAGTGGTGAATGTTTGCCGGTGCGTGAGGTAATGTTGGGGCGCTTGGGAGAGGTAATGGAGAGGCGGTATCGGATGAGTAAGGAGGCAAGATCGTGTGCGAAGGACCCGTCAGTTAGGCGTGCGAAGTCAATGGGGTGTGTGGTGCGGATGCGGTCATAGCACGAGCGTAGCCAGAGTAGGCGGCGGACAGGAATGTGACCAACATAAGTGCCATTGGGTCGGTAGACGAATGCCCTATCGAGATGAGTATGGGCCATAGAGGTGGAGAGGGTCGGCGTAGGGAAGGGTGCGTGTGTGGTAGGATAGCGGAGTCCAATTTGGATAGTGAAGGAGAGGGGTGGGAGGATGTCGTAATCGGGGTGAACTGGTGAGGTATGGATGACAAGGTGGGAATCGAGGAGTGATTGGTGTCTTCAAGTAGATAATTGGGGTCTTCACCCGGAGGCGGGGGGAAAGGGGTGACCGAGGGAAAGGGATCCCTAGACCATGTGCCTTGCTCTTGGAGATTGGTGAGATGTGTGTCGAGGGGATGAACCGGTTCAAGCGCAGTGTCAAGCATGTGGAGGACATTGAGTGTGGTTGGAGGATGCAACGTGTGGACCTGGGAGGTTGGTGGAGGAGGAAGGGGAGGGAGAGGTGTGTTATGTCGTGGGGAGAGTGTTGGTATGGGTAAGGAGTGGGGGGGGGGAGGCAAGGATTGGAACGTGTGTGCCAGGAGTGAGCGTGTAAAAGCAGGCATGATAAGTGGCCGTAGGATGGGCGGGAGGGAGGTAGACATACGAGTCATAGTGCATGCTCGACCAAGTAGTGTTGGAAGAGGACGAGGAAGTGTGGCATGGGACGGACTGGGAGCGACTCGGCCAACCATGAGGGCATCCTCCAATAGTTGATGAAGGGGATAGCAAGCTAGTTTTGCACACGAGGCCCTTACGTCTCTATTCGTCACACGGCCTGCATGTCACGGTATATTACGGTATACGTGCCAGAACCGTTTAGGCCGCAGATTGCGACCGCGGAGGCTTCGCAGCTTCCCTGCGGATCCTCCTTATTTGAATAGGAACCTAGAAACCCGCTTACGCCAGGGGTTTAGCTTTCCCGTACTCTGAATTGGGCCTGCCGGGTCCCTGTATCCCGGCAATTGCCCAAACTAGTTACTTCGTCCCTTTCAAAAGGACAGACCTCTTCTGTAACAAGCTCCGGCCGTCACCCAGTGCGTGAGACCCGAGGTGTTCCAAACGTCAGTACCTACATCAAGTCAAGACTAGATCAGCCTCCGCTGAGATAGCAGGAGAACAAGACCTCAGTTGAGGAACGAGAACCCTGCAGAACAGTAGTTCGCAGTTTACGATCCCGTACCCTCACCGCGTGTGATGCGGTAAGTGCACCTGATATTGCCTAGCTGGATCGCGACCAGACGGCCTGAAGGCCTGCGCCAACCCTAGCTATTTGCCTGACATCCAAACCCAATTCTAGAAGCTTAACTCGTTGAGCACCCGCAGCCAGTGAGTAGTCACGAAGTCTGCCCGTAGGTGCCCATCACTGTCGTGAGGGAGAAGTCCGCCACGGACCTGAAGCGCACATCGCGTGTCCTTTTGAAAGGGACGAAGTAGATTGAGCCTGATCAGCCTGATTTGCCAGTTCCTGCAGAAGGTGTTTGTGCTTCAAAGATTTGAATTTTGCTGTCAGCAAACAGCCTGGAATTTGGTGCTTGAACTGCAATTTGGCTGAGGTAATCTCCAGAGAGAGATTGCCAATTTAAACCCTGTGAATCACTGTGTGTGGCAACACAGTGCTGGGTCCAGGAGAGGCTTGAAGAATTGGATGTGGATTTATACACCCAGCAATTTGTACCTGTGTGATTGAAGATTGTGATCAGGTGGATCCAATCTGTCATCATTGACAGAAGTTATCTTGTGGATAGAAGATCCAAGGTTGAAATGTTTTGGGTGGGCCAAAGCATCCCCGCAGGACCACAGAGCTGAGCGGACACCACGCAAGAAGCTACATCCACGTAGGGCGTGTGACACCTAGAAGCCGCCCAACCAGAAAGGTGGGAAGTGCTGAAGGCGACGGAGGATTCCGCCAGATTCTGATTAATTAGCAAGAAAAAGCAGGAAGGCAGAGACATGTCCTGTTTTTTGCTGTACCTGTCATCTTGATCTGATTGGCAGACCCTCACCAGGCTGCAGTGGGTACGAGAGGCAGAAGCCTGAGCGTTAGCAGATCCTGTTCTGGTGTTGCCGGCACATTGCAGGATCGTGTGGATCGTATAATTGTCTATAGGAATGGCAGAGTGTAACCTGCATCCTGATAGGCACCAGCACCCCGACGCCCGACGCCGAAGTGGGCGCGTGCGGGGGCTGGAGCCAGGTGAAGACCTGACAGAGGTGGCTGATTCACTGATTGCAGAGGAAGCCCTGCAGATGGCGGAGAAACTGGCAGGGCCAGTGGATCCGGCCGCAGAGGCCTGCAGGGTATCAGGACCTGACCGCTTCCTGCCCAGAAAGGCAGGAATGCAGGCCGATGGTGCTGTGTGCGTAACAAGGACAGGCATTGGGCGAGGAGGCCCACTGCCCGTTGATTCCAGGAGCAGCCTGGAATTTGAGCAGGGTCCGACGCAGGCGGGAACCCCAGACCTGATCTTGGATCAGGTGGCTGAGGTGTCTCAGAGCAGCGGCATACGGTGGGACAGTGGTCCAGACACCGCTGCGCAACAGAATCCGCCCAGGGTGGCAAGGGTTGCGCGGCGGGTGTTGGTGGATTCCTGCCAGCCGGAACACAGTGCAGAGAGCACTGCAGACCCAGAGGGGCTAGCAGGCCATGACAAATTACAGCCAGGTGGAAAGGAAATGGGAAGCAGGCGAGTGCCTGCAGTGGTCAAGCGCGAGGGGGCAGGTGCCCAGCCAGCGGTGACCAGGCAGGTTTGGCAGGACAGTGCAGAGTGAAGTAGTAGGGGCGGTACCCACGAGACAGGGACACCCAGACTTACCCCTAGGCAGAGAGACTTCCTGCTAGGGCTGAACCTTGCAGTAGCTAGTTAACAGCTCTTGTCTGAAGTACAAGGAGCCTGTGTGTACGGTGATGTACCGTGTTTATGAGTAGAAGGACACCTCTCTAAGGCGCCTTTACCGGAGATTACGGAGTTTACCATATTGGCGCGTTTACTGCTTTATGGTGCGACATGCACCGATAAACCCGGCTTCCTAGGGAGGATTTAAAACATGCCCTGGATATAAAGGTTTTGTCACAGGCAGGCTTGATGACGTTCAAATGCAATGAAGTCATCTGGCAGTTCTCAGAAGCAACAATTGCTTGGACATCTATGGGCAAAATACAATTTATCGCACACAATAGTACGATTTTTTATGAAATGAAATTTAACAATTGTGATTTAATGTGTACTGCACATACACTTTCCGTTTTTTCTTATGTTAGGTCGTATAAGAAGCCTCAAGTCAGTAGCCCCCAAACGCTATCTTGGTGGCACAGTCAACCTTGGTTTGATATCTCACATCAGTAATCGCTGCAGAAATTGCGATATTGACGGTGCCACCATGCTGGTGACAGAGATACCTGGCGCAACGATGGAGGAGGGAAAGAAAGAGGCTCGCATGAGACAAGCAGGAGGGAAAGAAAAAGGCAGGTGTGATACAGGCAGACAGGCAGGCATTAGAGAGGCCTAGATGCCTTCCAGTCGATTCACCAGGCCAAGGGTTCATCTCAAGAGAATAGGAAGGACAGCACTGTTACTCAAAAGCAAGGGTTGTGTCCACAATTTTCTCATGCTTTCAGGAGGGCATGCCAAGATTGGTGAGAAGGTACAAGTAACAGCTTTGTATACCCTGAACCCTAAGCCAGCATGCCTCAGAAATAAGTTTCAAGAGACGAGTCCACACTACCGCCACACTACTATACGTCTGTACACTTATGTGGGTGCAATAAGGTTGGTGAGGAGGCACAGCAATGGTTTGGCATACCCTAAACCCTTACACGGCATGCCTCAGAAAAACAGCTTGGCTCACCCCTTGCCACAAATACGTGTCCAGATCTTGACACCAAGAATCGGCGACTGCCGCTGACATTTTCGGCGAACTTGATCAGGGGCAGTGCCCCTTCGTGGCTTGAATCAAATGAAATGGCCGCTACGCCTGCGGCTAGCCGCGCATTGTTCTCCATTTGGACGAGCTGGGGAGCAGCTGCAGCAGCAGCAGCAGCTGGGGCGCTGCAGTGGCCTGCCATTACCTGACAAGTGTGAATGCGGTGCAAAACCCTCTGTCAGCCGCAAATGACACAACATTTGTGTGGGTGGCGCAAACACTGTCCCCCAGCATGAAATGATGTCAACCTTATCTGGGTGGGAACAGCACACGAGAGCAGGGACGCACACGTTTCTACTGATCTTGTGAGGAGGCACCGCACAGCCCTTGTGACATCTATTTTAAATGTCTTTGCGCTTGGTCCACATTGGCTCAGTGGCAGGGGCCCACCGGATGAAGGGCGGAGCACAGCTCCCTTTCCCTTCCTCCTCTACATGTATGCTCCCAAGCGTTCAACCCCTAACTCCCTGCCTGCCTGCCATGCATGCAAACATCCCCAACCCTCAGCACAGCCCACATTGCTCCCTGCCAAATAGAGTCCGTCGAGCACTGAAATAAATCCTGCAGGTATCGAACAGCTATGGGACATGGGGCTGTTAGACAGCCATGGGCCATGTGGCTACCCAACCCCTGCTGCTCCAGTGCATGTGAGCGGTGGCTGAGTACTCACTGCATCGGGGACTCCAGTGGCAACAGCTAGGCAGCGTTGCCCGCCTGTGCGCGGCCCACCTCTTGCCGCTCTCTGCCTGGGCAAGGGGAGCTCATCGCCCGGGGGCTGGTGGGCAGCCAGGCCGGATGCCAGCACAACTGCAGGCAGGTGGCCCATCTCGACTGTCAGCTCCTCAAGGCCTGCACAGTCGATCACCAGTGCTGTTTCCATTGTGAAGCATTGTGCACCTTGGGGGGCTTGCCAGGCCTTTGAGACCCATGCACCACTACTGGTCTGAGGCATATTTTCTCTGTCTGCTTTTTTAGGCCCACACAAGTGAACATATTCCAACATTTTGGGTGGTCGATGCATTGGAGGTCAGCGGGTGTGGAAACCAGAGATGAGGTGTCGCTTTATGCCTGTGTCTCTTTGTCTCTACTCCAAGGCTGGATCTTTCAGGTTAGCTCATCAACCAGGGTTGAGGGATCAGGGTTTAGTTTCAGGGTTTTATGCATGACAAATTATAATACGAATCAAGGATTTCGGATCATCATGTCGGGGAACAGCCGGGGGGTACCATACTGGCCATTATGCGCAAATTGCGCACCCGAACCCGGGGCAAAATAATACTCGTCTAAAGCCAGCATCCGCCGATGATCGCAATACACACAGGTCGCAGCATTCGCAGGCTTGCACATGGTTCATAAATCAGTCCATAACGCAGTCCGCAGGACTCACACAGAAAGCGCGCATCGTCAATGAAGGCGACCCGGCCAGCTTGGGCCTGCCCAGCCTGGAACCGATATAACTCCCAAAGCTGCACCACGGGGACACCGCAGGATAGGGCAGGTCCATCTCAGCAAATGGACAGATCAGACCGTCACACCACTTGACCGAGCGAATCCATATCAGCGACGGGGCAAAGCGCATAGGGGCGCCCCTGAGGACAGAGCGGGTCCATCTCAGCTGCTGGACAAAAGTTTTGTCCAGTTGCTGAGATGGACCTGCTCGGGCCCCGGGCATCAGTGGATGGGATCTCAGAAGAAAACACAACCTGCAGGTGAGAGAGAGCCACACAACCCTTAAGCCCTAAACCGTAAAACACAACCTTCAGATGAGAGAGAGCCACACAACCCTAACTACCCCTACCCCAAAATCTTAGGAACGCCATGGGACAGACACAGCACCCAAAAGAGCAGGTCCACCACAGCCATGTAAGGCATTTCAAAGCTCATGCCAATCCGGCTAAACAGTCGAGACAGTAAACCAGTTGTGAGACATGCAGGTGCCTCCAGGTGGAATCGTCCCAAGAAAATCTGTTACCCGCATTTGAGAGTCGGGTTCGCAGTGACCCGAATGCAGGAGCCCGGACATAAGTGCGTTAGTGCGCACCTCCCACGGCAAAGGCACTCCCAAGGATTGCTCAGCCTTAAGAAGAAGATCAGGTGCTGCCCCTGAGGAGACGTGAGGGGCAGAACGGTCACCAGGGGTGGCCCCGGGACGCCAACAAACGCAAAACGCAGCAGACTAGCAGCGCATGGGACTGGCATAGATACAAAATAATGACCTGGCATCAAGCGAATGGCTACTAAATGCCGACCTGGCCTGCCATGCAATGGATTCATGAAATCAGGCTGCTGCTGCTGAAATTGCTGACCTGGCATCATGGCCAGCTGGCTGGGTCTCCAGAGGAACGGCACGAACAGCCGCATGAAGCGCCTGCAACAGGGCATGCATGAGGCAGGCTCCGGCCTGAGCTTGGAAAATCTGGACAGCAGCTGCAGCGCGATTATCAGCAGCAGGCCGCAGCTCATTCCCAACCAGCCAGCATTTATTCGAGCCTGCTTCGGCTAGAATTGAGCTAAAGGACGGCTTATGGCCAGGGAGGGCCAGGGGCAGCAGCTCTATCCCAACTACTCAACCATATTTATCCCTACAGACCAGAGTTTATTTTAGCACACTACATCTACAATTTGTCAACATCACAGCCTCTGGCCAAGGGGCTGGTGAAGCAAAGGCCACTAGCTGCAGGCCGGTCAAGGTTTGGTCCCCATCGGCCCGGTGGTGGCTGCCTGGCTGGCTGGCTGCCCAGCAGCCTGCCAAGAGGGGTACGGTAAGACTAGAGTAAACACCACCCCTACCCCCCTTACTCCTCTAACTCCCTCTGCTCCCCTTACCCCTCTACCCTTCCCACCTCTTAAGCTCTACCCTTACACCCTCTCTACCCCTAACCAATTTTATCCCCACCTGACCCTCCAACGTGTGTTCATGCGGCGACTGTAGTAGAGGCACCACAGACCCGCCTGCTCGAATGCAGGGGGCAGGGGCCGTTGATCATGGACTTCTGCTGCACCTGCATTGCTGCAAGGGACAGCACGCACGGCTGTCAGTCTACATGGCAATGGCATTCCAGGACAGGTCTTAAACCAGATGCCTGCTCATGCACCCAGCTGGTTTCTTGTGATCAGTTTTGTATTGTCATGGTAGGTTACTCCCCTGCTTTTCACCATGTTTGCTGAAAGCATATATTTGGGTGACTGCTTTTATTGCGCAGACATTCGACGCCTCCCCCTGGACTCCGCAAGGTACTTAGTTATAATGATTTAAAGCAGGATTTTAAGCTAACAATTGTGGTGCGTCGTACTGCACAGGTGCCAGACACCGCCCCCCACACCCAGTTATACGCAGTGCTGTGCAATTGCGCCAAAATTCAGAAATCAGAAGTACCGGTAATGATGATCCCTGAATAGTAAAAGTAGCTGAATTTGCCTTGAGATAACAGCTCAGCTACTTAATTCAGCCACCGTAACGACCGTGATCAGTACAGCACTGGTTGTAAGGCATCCTCTCCCCGCACCTCCAGCCCTGCTTGATGCAGAGATCTTCCCAGAGCCCATCTGCTGCCAGCACAGCAGACCTCAGCGCCTTAGACACCTGTAACATCCAGCAAGGGCTCTTTTAGTGCAATTCAGACACGATTCAGCCGTATCCCAGTTTTGTTGTAATGGGCCAAATGGTCGCCATCCAGCAGCTTGCCCATGGCGGTCTGGTGTGGACTGAAACAACACCTGCAGCATGCGGCAGACCCTAGGCTACAGCTATGGCTGGGTCGGTTACGGCTAATTCACCATGCACACATATCTTGCCATGCTGCTACCATGCTTCTGCCATACTGCTACCATACTGTAACCCTGCTGCTGCCAAATGCTGCTACCCTGCTGCTGCCATGTTCCTACCCTGCTACTGCCATGCTGCTACCCTGCTGCTGCCATGCTGCTACCATGCTGCTGCCAAGCTGCTACCATGCTGCTGCCATGCTGCTACCATGCTGCTGCCATGCTGCTACCATGCTGCTACCTTGCTGCTACCATGCTGCTACCGTGCTGCTGCCATGCTGCTACCATGCTGCTTTCAGTCTGCCACCATGCTGCTACTATGCTGCTAGCATGCTGCTACCGTGCTACTACCATACTGCTACCATGCTGATTCCATGCTGCTACCATGCTGCTGCCATGCTGCTGCCATGCAGCTACCATACTGCTGCCATGCTGCTACCATGCGGCTCCCATGCTGCTGCCATGCAGCCACCATACTGCCTCCATGCTGCTTCCATGCTGCTACCATGCTACCGCCATGCTGCTGCCATGCAGCTACCATGCTGCTGCCATGCTGCTACCATGTTGTTGTCATGCTACCATGTCTCCATGCTGCTACCATCCTGCCATCCAGATGCCATACTTATGTCATGAAATATCTACAATCAACAGCTTCTCAGCTGACCGGGTTGCATGCGCATGGGAGCTGTTCCTGCTGCATGAGCATAGGGGCCGTTCCTGCTTCATGAGCATGGGAGCCGCTGCTACATGCGTGCAGCTAGTGGGAAGCTGCCTACCAGTGACAGGCATAGAAGTGATCCCGGGTTTGCAAAGTGCAACACATGAAAGCTGAGGTAGGAGAAAACCGTTTGTGGAAGAAGCTCTAGGGGGTGCATGGACATTGTTAGAGCAAACAGCGGCTCCAGGAAACAAGTCTCAAGAGGTGTGCAACAGGTCAGCTTGTAAAAGTTGCAATAGGCAATGAACGGAAGTGGCGCTGTTCTGGGACTCTGACTGGGAAAGGAGCCTTACACAGGTGTATCAGTACATCGTCCAGAGCGACTACGCACTTTTTCGCACGAACTGTTGTTCTGGTCTCGTATCTAGTACGCTGCGTCGCTCTACGCCACCATACAGCTAGTGCACACTCACTTTTATTTTCGTTTGCCAAACTGAAAAATGAGTAAAGAGGGCTACAGGCTAAACAACTGGCTCGCCCAATCCGGCATCCCTCAGAAAATCAAGGAGATAGGGGGCGTGTCTCGCACGACAGTCGTCGACCTCAAAGCTCAGACCGAGAAGGTCAAGGTCCAGGCCCAGGGCATCAAGGATGGGTCGATGGACCCTGGCGACCGGCGGAAGAGAGGCATTGACCTGTCCTCTTTGGGGCCAAGCAACTCGGGAGTCAAAGAAAGGGATGATAGGGACAAGGTCCTTCAGCTTAAGGAGGTGAGGAGGCAGTTTGGTAATGCAGCACCCAATGTGTAATTTGTACACGCCCAGGCAATGCGCATGCACATGATTATGCACATGGCGTCCTATGCACATGCACATGACCATGTCCATGCAGATGTTCATGCACAAGCATATGCACATGGGGTCTCATGCAGCTTTCCGTCCTAGCATCTCCATTGGGCAAGTAATCCGCGCAGTGGCCTGAAATACTGCGAGATTCGTCTTATAATAATAATTTTTGCAGAAAAAACACACGAATTGGACTCCCGAGATGGAGCAGGCGCTGGCAAAGAAGGCGGAGACTTACGACATGTTGCGTAAGTTCCATTGTTTAATGAAGTGCTAACTAGACCATCTTAAGCAGGCACTGTTCAAATAAGGTGGACACCTAGGACATGTTGTTGGAGTCTTGATGGTCTAGGTTTCATGAACATATCACGTCTTGCAAACTGAATTATGCTATGGTTCGATGTGCTTAAGTATACATTATAAACAGGGCTAGATTTACAGGGCTTGTAGACTTCATATTCTCATCTACATCTTAGTATTATTTTCATAATGCTTCTGCTACAATTCAGTTGTATCACGCCTGCGGCTGAGGGTAAAAGATAAACTTGTACCCTGGTAGCCGTGACATTCCTGTGATACTCACTTGCTCAGAGTTGATTTTCGTGGCTTGGGAACAATTCAGCTACATTTCAGCTACCACCTGACCCTCTGTCAAAGGTCCCATGTCTAGCCAATTAGCCAGCCATGCTGTGTTGTGCACCGGCCGTCGGTCAGTCGAAATTTCTCCTGCGTCGGTGGTGGCCGCGGCCGAGGTTCAGGGTCCAGAGTCAATCCCTAAACCTTAAACACTGAACACCAATCCCCCAACCTGGTGCGATATCTTTATGCAGAATCTGGCCAGCTGAATGATGATGAAGGGCTGTATGAGGTGGACTTCATGCGCAAGGGGGGCTCCACCAGCGGCAGGGCGGAGCGGGACGGGGACCGGGCGGCGGCGGGCAGCAGACAGGAGTGGGAAGAGAGGGGGCGAGGGGAGGACGCCGCTGCTATGGATACTACGGGGCTTGCAGTGTCAGGCACAGGTGCGTGGCGGGGTCATAGGCGGTGAGGCAATGGTGTGTTGCTAGGGGGGGCCTGGGTGGTGAGGCACGTGTGTGGCAGGGGTGGGGGGGCTGGGCTCTCCAAGAAGTGGGCAGGGTTGGGGCTGGGGCAGGTCTGGGCTGGGCAGGGGTGGGGGGGTAGGGCTCTCCAAGAACAAGGTGTGCTCTCCAAGAACAGGTGTGCTGCAGGGAGGGGGAGGGGCTGGGCTCTCCACTTGAAGTGTGGTCTTTGATTGGCTGGCCTCGCGCACCCAAGGCCGCATCCTTGCCGCCTGACACCACTCACTGGTTATTTTAGAGTGCTGGAGACCTAGAGGAGCATCATTGATTCATAGCTACGGCCAAGGGGGCCTGATGCAGCAAGCCGTGCAGCCCAGGCCTCGGCCCAGTGGAGACCGTCTGGCAGCCCTTGAAGGGGGTCTGGTGCGCATGACAAAAAATGTTTGGTTTACACATTCCAACCCATCCTCCTCCTCCTGCATGCTTTCAGGCGGCATGAGGAGTGCAGACATGGACCGTGAGCGGGAGCGGCGGCAGTGGGAGCAGCAGGAGGACAACAGAACACAAGCGGACGAGAGGAAGCGGCAGTACAAAGAGGTGGTTACAGGCTAGGATGGCATTACACAAGAGTTGCTTGTTGTTTAGGGTTAAGGGTGTACGGTTATTACAGTGGCAGCTGCATTCAGACAACTAGGCGCAGGTGGACGAGAGGAAGCGGCAGTACAAAAATGTGTGCACAGGCTAGGGTGGCGGTACACAAGGGTTGCGTGTTTTTCAGGGTTAAGGATGGTAGCGGTGGCAGCGGTGGGAGCTTCATGAGGACAACTAGGCGCAGGTGGACGAGAGGAAGCGGCAGTACAAAAATGTGTGCACAGGCTAGGGTGGCGGTACATAAGGGTTGCGTGTTTTTCAGGGTTAAGGATGGTAGCGGTGGCAGCGGTGGGAGCTTCAGGAGGACAACTAGGCGCAGGTGGACGAGAGGAAGCGGCAGTACAAAAATGTGTGCACAGGCTAGGGTGGCGGTACATAAGGGTTGCGTGTTTTTCAGGGTTAAGGATGGTAGCGGTGGCAGCGGTGGGAGCTTCATGAGGACAACTGGGCGCAGGACGAATACGCACGGGCTGCTAATGGGTAATGATGCAGGGTGAAGGGTTTAGTACGAAGGGTATTGGACTTTGGGGGTGGCGCCTTCAGGCTGACTGTGCGCCTACAGGCTGACTGTGTGTGGTGTGCTGGGGTCGCGGCTAGGCAGGCCACTGGAGCGCCAGACATACGGTTGAGAGGTGCTCTACTGCTCTTCACAGCTTTTCTTGAAAGGACCCCGTGGACTATATCTCTTGGTACCGGTATGTGATGTAGCGATTAGATAGCGGTTGTGCCCCGTTGTGCCAGCGAGGCCAGAGGGCATGTGTGACACACTAGTTGCCAAACAAGAGCAGAGTGCATGGCTATATGCTGCTCCTGCCGTACTGCGACAATCCATCCCCATTATGTTTCTACATTTCAACGTGCATCATGTACTGCTTGGCTGTGTGTTGTTGAACATGCGTATCCCTCCCCATCATGTTTTCAAAAGCTAGAGCCCGAAATGCATGGTTCCATGCAGGGGGGTCCATGCAGGGGGGTTCATGCAGGACCTCCTCTCTGGGGGATGTCTGATGATTGGTATTTCCTTATGTTGAATCTAGCTCCATAGTTTCAGGCCAGTAGAGCTGCTTAGCTTCAGACCAGTGACTTAACCTTCAGGCCAGTAGAGATCCACAGCTTCAGGCCAGTGGCTTCACCTTCAGGCCAGTAGCTCCAGGCTTCCCCTCATCTACCCAATCCCTTCCAATGCTGTGCAATTGCGCCGTAATTGAGAAAATATGTCATAATTACTGTCCATTACTGTTAAAAGTAGCTGAATATGCCTTGGACTTACGGTGCGTGAAACTCAGCTACGAAATTCAGCCACCGTGGGGACCGTAATCGGCACAGCACTGATCCCTACCCTCCTCACGGCAGACTGTGCTGGATATCCACGAAGATGCTCTGGACGGTCAAGATGAGGCGCGGCAGCGGAAGCGGGAGCGTGAGGCGCATGACAAGGCCCGGTTGGAGGTGTTCAAGCATCAGATTGTGCAGAACAGGGTGAAGCAGATGATGCAGCAGAGGGCGACGGAGGCGGTGGCAGCAGCAGCAGCAGCAGTGGTCAAGAAGAAGAAGAAGAAGAGAGCTGCCGCTAAACCAGTGGGAACTGTGGTGGAATCTGCGTTGCCCCCTGACCAAGAACTTAGGGATGAGGCGGACATTTGAACAAGGTGCAGATGATGATGTAGCAGACTATGACTGGGGCGGCAGCGGTGGCAACGGTAGCAACGGCGGGGGAAATAAGATGGATATTCGTCACAAAACCTGCTTATACGGTGGTGGGATGGATCCCATGGTATGTGGTTGAAAATTTGAGGGGGGGGGGCAGACAGGCTTTGTAAGCCAGAGCTAGAGCACGTTGAGCCTTTCTGCAGCCCCTAGCTAGGGTACGTTTCCCTCAATGCAACAGAGTGTTTGATTGTAGTAGTATGAAAGGTTGTGCGCAGGCATGCGCAACTCAAATAACTGTTTCGCATACTGCATCACTGTTTTGGATGATGTGTCGTCAATCGGTATCTGATAGCTTACTAGGAGTGTTGCGAGAGTTTAATGGTCACACATGCGCCAACCGGCAAGCGCCTACTTAAGTTCTGAATTTGCTTGAGTCGATTAGCATTTTTGGGTATATTTGTATTCTCATTGATCATGCATAGTGTAGGCACTAAATCATAAGTCGGAGGCAGAAGAGCCAAATTGCATCAACACACTACAGGCTACTTGGTAAGAATTAGGCGGGGTAGTTGCAACTCAAGGACGGTCCCAAGAAGATGTGTCAAACTGTGGTAGAACTGCGACGGCATCATTAACTTACATGATTTGTTGGTCTTGGGTGGGATGTATATCATGAAGGCAGAGAGGGCCAATGCATGCTATATGTATGTGGGGTTTATAACGTAATATAGAGAACGCCATAGCATGGCTTGATGAATGCGGTTGTGATTCATGTGGAGGACACGCAGGATGCTAGGTTCATCCGTGTTTGTGTGAGTCTAGCTGTTCATTAATTTAAAATTGCTTGACTATTCCTACATGCTGGTATCAAAATTCACACATGAATTCCTGGACGATTTTCCTGGAAATGAACTAGGAGGGGGGGGGGGAGGAGGCAAAACGAAAGTTATAACCATCGACACAAATGTTGACGTCCTTTCTCAGAGATGAACCCGTCACCAGAAACTAGTAAACCTTCATAACAGCATACAATAAGAACAAGGAGCATGGCAATAGCATGGACAGTCAAGAGTGGAGAAGGTAACTGAGAACAAGTTGAGAGACACCAAGGGAAGTTGAGATAGGCCCATAAATGGGAGAGAGGACACTAAAGGAACCGGGGAGGAGTAAATATAAAGAATGGAGCCTGACTGAGGGAAGGCGTGGGAAATAGGCAAAGCCACAAAGGTGACATAAGGTGATAAGGGTAGCCTCCGCGGATGTCAAGGCCATGACGGATTTAAACGAGGGATGAGAGCAAGGGCATGGAGGGGTAGCTTCATAATAAAAATTTTGATTACAAAACGGGGCCGACCGCTAAGCTGAAGGTAGGTGGAGGGTGTGGTACAGGATTTGTTTGCCATGTACCATCTGGTCTCGCTGTACCTAGCCCTCTTGACACCTGCAAGTGTGCTACTGTGCACTTGCGTGCATGGCATATGGGGAACAGGAAGAATTGGTTGGAGGCACATCGCAATGTGCAGGGGCAGCCCGCCTGTAGCCCAGATGGCGCGGTAACAGCAGTAGGGTTGCCATGCAATGGCGAGTGCCGTATTGGTGGTGGGGAAGAGGAGGATGAGGAATCGCCACGTGTGACTCTGTGGGACGTGTTGGTGACTGGGAGACACCGGTTGCCACAAGTAGGATGTGATGGGCTGCAAGTGGACTGCTGCAACGTCACCTTCGTTCCCTGTTGACTGTTGTGATGCCAATTTGCCTGCTTGTGCCACGTGCAAGAAATTGGACAGTTGTGCCAATTGTGTTGGCCCGTATTGATGGGCTGCGAGTGAGAGTTGATGGGATGCAAGTATAGACTCTGGCTGCAAGTGGACTCCTATTGATCAAGGACCAGGGATGTGCTGAGAACGCTCTCGAAGGTGGCTGAATTATGTAGCTGAGTCTCCGTCACCGTAATTTCGAAGCAAATTCAGCTACTTTTGGTAGTAAGGGGCCGTAATAGCAGACACGATCTCTGAATTATGGCGCAATTGCACAACATTGTTAAGAACACCTGAGAAATCGCACTGGGATTTGGTTTTCTGTGTTGCTTTTGAGGACTACGTAGGTATGAATCGAATTTTAACGCATCTGTCCCACTCCCTGGCAACCCACCGTGCTGCAGAGTTCCTACCACTATGCTTCAGCATTGCTAGCACTGTGGCAGGCATGGGCGAATATAAATCTGTGCATAGAAGTCTTTTAAATGTTGTAGGTGCAAATATTCTGGAATTAGTGGGGAGTGTCCATATTTTTGTGTCCAGGTGGATTTCAGCTACAATTCATTCACATCACCGCTGAGGGTTGGCGAGACCTGGTGCGGCAAGTCATGTTGCTTGGGACACTGGAGTAGGTCCATCAATTTTCAGGGCGGAAGTTGCAGAGGTGTCAATGACGTTACACCTTTGGGCCCTGCTCAAAACGGCTGGGTTGCGAGGGTGCCCACATGTCGGGGATCGGAGAAAATGCCGATTCACGAGTAAAAAGACGTAAGAGAAGGGAGAAAGCGGGCAAGAAACGCAAATTACCTCCCCCCCATAGGAAAATAAAGATGATTCCCCCTCAAGAAACAAGGAACAAATTCCAGATATGTATATCCCTTCAAGAGCCTGTGAGTGGTCTTCGGCAGCATTTTACAAATACATGAAGCGGAAATTGTGACTATCAGCTACACCATGGCATCAGGGTTCCCCGGCGCCACCTCGTTCGAGTCCCCAAATACCTCCCATAACTCCTGAACATAGAAGGAATTGCAAACAACCTGGATAATCGTGAATCGTGCGGAATGCACGAAGCGGTCCCCGTCCTCCATCATCATTTTCAGGTGGGCCCAAGAAAGCAAAACAATCTTTGACTTCTCTTCAATATCCCCCGCCAGCTTCACCCACCCCAAGAGGACAAGGCAAATACTGGTCAGAAGGAATAACCAGAAGAAATGCAGCAAAGGGACTGGGAGTGAATGCCTGAAGCAAAAAGCCACACCTTGCAGACTTGCCACAACTAGGTAGGCCCAGTAAGCAATTGAATGCCAAACGAATTTAAACCTCCTCCCGGACAACACCAGGCCTGCAATCACACTGATAATACGCCATAATACAGCCACAACAACTCTGCATACGCAATACACTACAAAGAAGCAGGCCCACAAAACAAATGCTGAGAACAAATACAACACCCAGTGGATTGCAAACGACACATACCACCTCAAGGGAGCCCCAAAGCCAGCCCTCCAGCCAGCCGGGACCCGCCAAGTCATCACCGGCTTCAGCGGCTGTGGGACCCAAAAAGTATGAAGCCACAACGACAATGAGCACCACAATATACATACGATAGCCCAGACAGCATCAGCCTGAGACAGCTGCTTCCAGATGGCCCCTATCAGTAGGGTGACTGCAATCGTCAACAAGACCGATGCCGCTTCGCCCTGCATCCACGTTGGACACCAGGGCGGCACGAAGATGCCGATCAGACAGCCCGCCATAAACTGGACCAACAGTCTCAGGATAAACTGTCAGGATGCCTTCAACCGGCCTGTCATAGTCGGGATGGCGTCGACCTCCGCCTTCCGCACCCGCCAAGTGTTCACCTGCTTAGCATGGGGGTAAAAGCATATTATGAAAGAAAGTTTGATGCACGTGACTTAAGTCTAGGGGTTAAGGGTTGAGTCTAGGGCGTGTGGAACCTTTCAAAAAAAGTTCATCATACCCCATTGTGGCCAAGTACAGCCGCCCCACTCGGCCGTAAATTACGAATTTGCCCATCTTCCTCCCTAAACAATGGAGAGTTCAAATTTCCCCTTGTACCAGGCATGTTGCCATGGACGGTGACACTACCCAATAAGGGCAGTACATTGGCGCATCGCCGACTAAAAAGGATATGAGCCAATAGGTCATGGGAGGGTCTGGCGAGCTGACTCCTACTCCAAGAATCCTTGTTCAAGTCCGTAGTGCCTGACCTGGGTCACCGAGGCACCCGGGTGGAGGTCTGTTGTATCTCTGTGTGCTAAATAATTCAAGTTGTAGTGAAGTTCAAGTTTGTTCTGTAAAATCCCATGCCCTGACCACTTGCTCTTTCTGAGCTCAGAGCTGTCCCCCTAACCCACCAGCATGCAAGGATAGCCAGAGGACGCCAAGGCACTGGGGCTACAAGGCCACTTTATCCTGACTTTGTGTGTAAACACTAGTGGAGAACATCCCACACTCACCCAGGCCGTCCATTGCTGTCCCGTGTTCAGCCAAGGCTCCTCCATAGGAGCCGGTTGCAAGACGCCTGCATCGACGCAACCCAACCTTGTCAGCTCAACGCGGGCAAGGGGGCATGAGGACTGCTAGGGGGCTTGGGGGCAATGCGCCATGCGAAAATCGCAAAATCGACTTACTTTTGAATGGCCATGCAATCGCCATATGGCGCTCAGTCGCCGAACAGGACATCACTGCTCAGATGCACAACAGATGTACTTCAGTTTTCACTCTGGCCTCTTGCTGGCCCCCCCCCTTCATGAGTACAGTTAGACCACCTTTGGCAGGCCTTCCCGCGGCCGCTAAAGGCCCATAAGACTCGAAACCTAGACCGGCATGCGGCTGGAGCCCGCAGTGCAACATGCCTCGTCACATCTGGAGCCTGCGGCTGGAGGCCGGAGTGTAGATGACAGGCGCGCAGCCCTGATGAAGATGAAGTGCAGCTGCCTGCTGCCCAGCATGATTTCCCGCTACCTTTCTGCCTTACTTTTCTTTTCTTTTAAATTATTTGTTCCCTTGCTTCTTGCAGGGGAGGCTGCAGCAACTGCCGTGTCGCCTGTCCCCTTCCCTCCCGCCGGCCTTTGCCCCATTGTCCACTCCGGCCCCTCCTCTCCGTGGTGCCGCAAGAGCCCCATTGCATGCTCTGTCTGGTTACGCTTTCTGCCCTTCCTGTTTACTGCGAATGACGCTCTCGTGCCACCTAGCCCCTGTGTGAATTTTAGCGGCGACGCCTAATCGTGCCGCCATGGAGCACCCCCTTGCGGGGCCTTGCTTCCTCGAACCCATGGAGCACCACCCTGGTGCTGCCACCCTCATTACTGCCCTCATGCCTCTCCCTCCTGCCCCCCTGGCTGCTTCACTGCGAGCTCCTGCCACCGTCGATGCAGCCCCCCTCCCTCCCACACTCGTGTTGCAGCCCCGTTTTCCGCCTTGCATTGCTGACCCCTGTGCTCCCCGGGCCCTGCTCTTTTTGGGAGTGGGATGCCCTCAGATGATTAAGATATCTTCACTCCACTATGCGATGTCTTCCATTGTCTGCCATCAAGTGCTTCCTCCATGTTTTCAATCTAATACAGACATGTCCCTTCCTTGCCTCCATGTACCACTCACTGTCCACTGAGCCTTTTACTACTTCTTCTGCAACGCCATCCACTTCAACATCTACCTTGCCATATACCACACCCTCAACCACGCCAACATCACCTATTGCTCCAACCATTCTTTCAACCATTCTGCAGGTGAGGGGGAGGGGGGTGGGTTTTCTCAGTAGTTTCTCAGTATCTCTGGTAATATCCATTCCCCCTGTGTCCCCCCCCATCCTGTCCTTCTCCAGCCTTATACCGGAACTCACACAGGGGCAGGTGGGCTCCCCGACCTGCCCCCCCCCGGCCTGCCCCCCTGGCCTGCCCCCCCTAATCTGCACCCCCCAGCCTGCACCCCCCCCAGCCTGCACCCCCTCCGGCTTGTCCCCCTCCTGGCCTGCTGCCCCCCGGATCTAGCCAATCGCCATGAGAAGTCGCCGCGACGCCCAATTTCCCAAGGTTTTTCACCGGGTTTACACTCGAACAAACAGAGAATTCGGAATCTCAAAGGAACATGAACCATAATTAGCTATCCTAATTTGAGGAGAAAGGCAGGCGCACGTTAGTCGTCCCAGAGTCCAGGTCAGAATTTTGAGCCTGTTTGCAGCGGCAAATAACAAGGACATTCGAGCAAATCTAGTGCAGATTAGCGAAGACGAAGGCCGGCCCCGAATGGTAAGGCCCAAGAAAAAGGCCAGGGTGAAGCCTGAACAACAGCAGCCACAGCAGCAAGCAAGGACAGCCAGCAGGAGCAGAACAGCGAGTAGGACCAGAGGAGCAGTAGCCAGAAGAACAGCTGGCGCAACCAGCAGCACAACAGCAACACGAATTACCTGCCATGATCAAGTATTTTGACTGAGACATGGTTGGCTGGTGGCCTTCAATTATCGTAATGATGTCAATTTGCGTGAGATTTCAATAAAGATTTCAAGGACAATCCCACGAAGTATCTCTGAACTTCGGAGGCTTCGCCCCCGAACCCCCACCGGGGGGTGGCCCCCGGACCCCCAAGCGGGTGGGCTCGGGCACCCCCACCTACCCGCCCCCCACGAGGCCTAGCGGCCTCGGTTTTGGGCCCACACTTTCCCCACTCAGTCACACTTTTCACACCCATGGCTCCTGGAAAGTAAGTCCTAAAATCTGAAAAGGACATCACTGGGCGAGGGGGTATGCTATCCCACCCCAGGGATTGGGATACGCGCCTGTGTGCAGCCCGCCATGCGTTTCCCATGAACAGCCAAAATGGACGGCGCCTGAGTGCCGGGTCCCGGTGGTTCCCACAGCTCACAACAGACTGACATGGTCCCCACCCCTCCCGCCCCACCCTAGATCCCCTCCCCACGCCCACCTGCCGCCGCCGTTGCCGGCTGCACCACCGCCGCTGCAATCAAGTGCAAAACAACTCGTCAGGAAATAATCAATATAGCAAAGCAAGGTAGAAGGCTGTATGGGCCCCTGCATGGGTCGCTAGTGTGGGCGAGAGGCAAGGGGGGGGGAGCAGCAGTGGAGAGCGAGAGGTCAGGGGGAGTGTTGGGGATCTTGGGAGCCCATGTAGGGAAATATTTGAAGCAGGGTGCAGCTCTCAGCCAATGGAGCCACATGGATGGCCATGCGGCGCCTGTAGCCGGGCAGTCGGCCCACGCCCAAGCATGGGAGGGGCGGGCGTGCAGGTCACGGAAAGCGGGGCACTAGCTACTATATGCAGTCGCCCTCAGGGGGTGAGGCCATGCAGGGCTGGCCACCGGGCAGCACCCACAAAGCAGGGCAGGCCCATGCACTAACAGTATCACATGGCGGTAAAGGGCGGAGGAACCCACCCTGCGCAAGTGCTTTGCGAATGACGCGTGCGTTGGCCTCCCTTGCCCGTCCCAGCATGCCTTGGCGATAGGCCACAGTTTTGTCAGCTAGAAGCAAGGCGGCATCATCGCGCTCCGCCGACGTCAGGTCTAGAGCATCAAGCAGTGTCGTCCAGTTGGCGTCGTCGTAGGCCATGATGCCTGCAGAGCAGTGAGGCATGCACAAAGCTCAGAGCAGATTTCCAGATCCGATTGGTTAGTCCTCAGACGACCTGCGAAAACTGTGCACATGCATTCTCGAAGAAAACCAGTGCTGCATAGTTCCACATGGGAGAACACAAAGGTAACCAAGGAGACTTGCAAGGGCTGGAAACGTTTGTAAGGATCTTACAAATGGAGGTCGCGAAACAGGCGAAGGCAGCAAGAGGAAGGAACAATGAGAAGGAAGGCCAAGCACAACACAAAAGTGATAGAAGCTTGCTATTACGCGATGACTCGAAAGCGCAACGTCACCCAATTCGTGGCAAGAACTTCATTCTAGAAGCAGAGCTTGAGTCATTGAGAAATCTCCTTCCTATTCCTTTCTATCCCTCAAATCTTACCTTGCCCCTGTACAGACTTGCCACAAAGGTTCTTCTCCAAAGCTCTGCATAAATTAAGCGAGAGATTAGAAATTCCAACAATCTAGAAGGTCCGGAAAGGTCGACGCGACCATGTATCGAGCGACCCTCCTCGAAACACACAAGCTCCCAACCTACTTCACAGCTGCTCTTACTTATGCAGACATGGAATTGAAAAATAAAAATCAGGATTGTCGTTATAAAATAGAAAGAAAGGAACAAAAACGCCTGAGCGTGGATTGAGGAATACGACATTTGAAATGCCGTACACCAGGGGGGGGGCAACCAGCGGTTCCGGGGCGGGAAATTTCGTCGAAGCATGTAATTTGCATCCTAGAGAACATGCGTGGCTATAAAACAAATACTCGGATTGTTTTTGGCTGACCAGGGCCAGCCGGCGATCGATTCGGTGACCTGTAGCGAAAGTAAGACCTTACAGGTCCAGTGTACCGACGCGCCTTGCTTTCGTTTGTGCGAGAGATTTCCGACGTGCTTGAATGGCAAGTGCGAACTCAAAACTAGAAGAGCGACTGAAATGGTTGCGCGTCGAGAACGTTTCGGAAATCCAAACTTTGCCAGGCTGGGGGCAACATGGGTGGCACCTGGGTGGCACTGCTTTTGGAGTGGTAGGGGCGGTCCCGGATCTCGATGCCAAGTGGACCATTTTACAAGACACGAATTATATAAACGGCATCTGCTGTCGCCTGATGATTGCACAAAAAATATTTAGAATCCAATGGCAGGAAGTCCAGCAAAACCTCATGGACTGTGCGGTACATTTGAAATGTACCGATCATGTCTTGAACTTTTTATTTGGGAAGGGCATCCAATATTGTATTTGTGCAATCGATAGCCAACATCAGGGGCCCTACGCAAAATTGAAGACATGTTGTAAGGCCCATTGAAGGGAAAGCTGTGCTTGAAACCCTACACCCCAACAAATTTGAAAACCTGGCCCTCAGAAATGCCCCAATTCAACAGATTCAACTCAATTGATATCAAACCCTCCCTTGTCTACAAATCTGCACTGCAATGGTTAGCACACCAATTAGCTAATACGGATGAACCTGATGAGCCTGGTCAGCTGAATGAGCCGGAGGCCCGGAGCAGCAGCAGCAACAACAGTAGCAGCAACATACGGAGGCAAAGCAGCAGCCAGAGCACACACAGGAAATTGAGGTGCTGCAGCAGCAACTGCATGGGGGACTGTGTCTGGAGAGGCAGCTGCTGTTTTAGCTGAATGAGCCGGAGCACCAGGAGCAACAGCAAAAGCATCAGCAGCATTAGCAGCAACAACAACAAAAACAGCGACAGCCTCGCCTTTATGTCAGCTAGTGCGATCCCCAGCGCATGCCCCTCGAGAAGCTCGCTGAGTTTGCGCTTTTGCACGTAGCCGGGGATCCACAGTTAAGGTGCGTCACGCAGGCAGTTATCTCCAAGGATCAGGAAGCATGGGAATGATGCAGCCGTGCATGGGCAGCACAAGCTTGCAATGGTCAAGCTACACCTGAATGCAGCTGCGGTTCTAACGTATGCAGCAAGATCATCAGAAGTAGCACGACCGGGGCAGCAGGAGCAGTAACAAAAACAGCAGTAGCAGCAGCAGGAGTAGCAGCAGCAACAGCCGGAGCAAAAGCAGCAACCAGAACATTCAAGGAATATTGAGGTGCTGCAGGTACACCCGCGGGGGGTCTACCTCTGGACATGCGGCTGTTTTTTCACCGGCTACCGCACTAGCTGCAGCATCACCAACAATAGCAGAAGCCGGAGCAACAACAACACATGACAGTTGCCATGCAGCTGAACTGGCTTCCCATGCTGGGCAAGCCGGTCATACGTATGAGTGAACTGTTGCATCTGCTGTGCGAGCTGGGGTTAAGCCGGCCATGCGTCATTCTGCGCCATGATACCGGTATCTGAAGGCAGGTGCTAGAGGAAATGGCAGGGCGAGAACTGTAGTCCACTGGATCTAGCAGATTATCTCCCTTGTTATATAATTACCTCGGTGTCCTCCATTTGTTTGACATTGGGCTCATTAACCTAGAGGGCTGCTCCCTTGGCCAGCTACTCCCTCTGGCTGTGCTGGGTCAACTGGTAGGCCCGCTTGAAGACGCAAGCACCCTATCGCACTCTTACATCTACGCTCGAATATAATACACGTTTCGAATGTTTTGAATTCCAAGTGGTGAAAGTAGCGGACTCAAAAAGTTCTGCGACCTGACGTCCCAGGCACAGACCAGCTGTCCGTGAATCAGTGATCACTCGCTGAACTGAGTTGGTAGGGCGAAATAGTATGGTATAATGTAAGGCTACGAACTGGCAAACGTGGCCTCGAGGTCGTATGACAGCCTAGTTCGGACGCGCCATATCGATGGCACCAAATCGACCTTCGCCTGGATCAAGCCTGGCTCAGACAAGCTTCAATTAATAAGATGTTTCATTTCCTAGCTTCCAATTTGCAAATTGCACGCTTTGACAAAATTTCCCGCCCCGGAACTAACCGCTGGTTGCCACCCCCCTGCCGTACACCGGGAAACAGTAATTAAGTTGGTGAAGGAGGGTCGTCAAGGGGGACAGGGCAATAATGGGAATGGGAATTTTCCAGGTGACGACGTAAACGCAAGAGGTTAACATGACAGCGAATGATATGACGCGTGAGACGGCTAAGGACTGATGAGATGCCGTGTTTGGAGACACCGAGCATACTGACGATTTTATCAGCAGGGCGAAAGAGAAACCCTGAGGTGCCCAGAAGGATGGTATGTGTATGGGAAGGTGGCGGGTCAGGAGGAGGGGGTGGAATGTGCACGGTCGGTAGACGATCAGGTAGGGGGGCTGGAGCAGTGATGTTCATACGTGTATCCGTAAGCATACACCGTATGGATGTTGACTGTATGGATGTTGACCGTATGAAAGTAAGCTTTAAGATCCATACGGTGCTGCAAAACAAATGGAAAAGGGGGGGTCGGGGGCGCAGCCCCCGAAAGCTAGCGAGGAGGCATATCATCATTCCTTTTATCTTTAAGCAAAGTTGAATCTAAGCCAAGGAAGCATGCAACACAGCGAGACGCGAAAACGGCGAGAAAAAAATATGGAATTGCCACACTTTTCACACATATTGCCCTCGGGACCGTATGACTGTAAGTAAGAAAAATATCCATACGGACCTCCGTATGGATAAATAAACGTCATACGGGACCGTATGAACAACACTGGGCTGGAGGGAGGACGGGTGCTAAGGAAACTGTCCAACCATTATGTTTGAGGAGAAGGATGCGTTGTAAATGTTGTTCTGATTTACGGGTATGGCATAGTTGGAAAGAAAATTCAGAGGTGTAACCGATTTCAACGACATGTACGATGCAAGTCCTCTGGAGGCGGGACATAGTGTGTGAGCTAGAGAGGTGACCAGCGCGGTGAAGACTAAGGAATTTGGAATGCGCGAGACCTTGGACAATGAGCAAATCCGGACGCAGTTTGTCACAGTAATCAAGGTGTCAGGAAAAGTGGGTAGTTGTCGGGGCACCATCCAACGAGGAAGACGGGTGTCGTAGACCCCGAAGGAGAGATTAGCATGGGAAGTGGCATCTATGATAGTAAAGGAGGAGCAAAGGGAGCCATTAGCATCACAGCGTGTAATGGTGGTTATAGGCCCCGGTTTTATTTACGAATATGGATTCAGGGGGGGGGGCACTTTATATTTGTGAGTCCGACCTGGCTGGTATGAACTGGTATGGACTATTTTTTTTGCGTTGCAGAGTTGGCTTCATTAAAAATAGTCTCCTTTCAGTTTACAAAGGAAAACCCGACTATTAAGGCTATTGAGGCCCCAGTCAAAGTTCGTCGGATACTGTCATGCACCACTCAACAGTTAGCACTTTGTATGAAACAGGGAACTGCTACCCATTAGGGACTATGTTGGGAGTGGCGGGCACACCATGGGGCCAACACACGCAATTAGTGTTGCATACATTGATGTATGCATGCAAGGCAATTCAGCACCAACAACCGGAGTGACACTCAAACTAGACACTTAAGACGGAAGTACTCTTCGATTTCAAATACCGCCAAACTGTCATGCCTAGCAAAATACTTGTCTACCATGGGGGTGGCATCAGCTCTTTGCATGGCACTTTTAAATAACTGACTGGTAGGGGATGTTATGGCAACATGCACAAACTTGGGTGTGCCAGGGTGTATCACGAAGTCAAGCTTCTGCAATTTCCATGCAGCCTCAGGGGTGGTGATGATACAAGTGAGGACACATGCAGCAGATGCGAAACCACGCCGGCACTTACCTCTTCGGAGAGTCCAAAGGCAGCCTTGTTATCAACTGTGAGGTTGCACATGTATGCACTTGCATGCGTACCTACCTTCGCGAGGTACTTCATAAGATACTTAATCCACACGCTAGCTAGCACTACTAGCACAAACTCTCTGAAGGTGGCAATACCCACCCCCACTCATAAAGCGGGCCAAGGTGGTAGTGCACAAGATATGGTCAGTAGTGGAGCGGCGAGGGTACCGCCAACAATCCATGATAGGACAGAGAAATGCCATTTTCGTAGTAGGTTCAGGGAAGCCCTTGGTAGTACACATACCTTCATCAACCTTGCATGCACCGTTGTGCTTGGTACAGTCATGCGCCAAGCATGTAGTTACTAATTTATGCACACGCTGCCAGAATGGATTATTATCGCACTCATGGTACTTCTGCATGTCAGGAACATCAGCAGTGACATCACTGTTTAAAAACTCTACATCACCTCGATCAGTCATCCATGTGGCAATGTGTGCATGTGCTGATCCTCGAGACTGGAATTTATCACCAAGGTGCTGTTTGAGAAACCACTGCAGCCTCAACACTAATAACCCATTGACTTCACATGGTGCTTAAGTGAACAAGTTTTCAAGCTCCTGTCAGTCCACCTCACCTCAGGCTGCAGCTCAGCTACCATTTTGTTTTACTCACCTCTTTCCACGAAAACTCATTTTTTGTAAGAGTGAACAATGGCCCTTGTGCGCCTCGTGTGGCAGGAGATTTCACACTGACTCAGATTCCCCTCAATGTCGACGGCAACGCCCGATTACGACGACGATTTCGACTTCACATTCCTCGCGTTCCAACACCGGAAGACGTGTGAACGTTTGAAAGTCAGCTGTCAGCGGTATCCGACATCGCCTTGTTGACTCGCTGACTCACCGTTTCATTCGCTGCTCCTCAAATAGTAACGAGGATTCTTAGCAGCCCATTGCACCTGCGTTGTGAGGCTAAAATACGACAGCGAGGCTGTGGCGAGCATATGGCACCAGTGACACCCGGTCGTTTGCCTGTCGGTTTGTACAGGTCGAAAAATGTGCTCTTTACTCTACTGTGGTGCCGTACGCGACGATATGTACGGGTCGAAAAATGTGGTCTTGATTAATAGACCGGGGCAAATAGCTGTCTGGATGAGGCAGACAGCTCGGTTGTGCCGAGCTATGTATGAGGCGGACATCGAGGAATGAGCACGACCGCCCAGGAGGTGGCCTGGGGTATCGTTGGGATGTGAGCAGATGGGGCAGTGGGTGGTGGTGCGCGTGCCTACAGCTGTTTTGTATGGGCGGTTCATATGCATGGCTGCAGATGCGGTCCAAAAAGTATTGGTGCGAGATTTGAGGATGTTGCGAATACCACTAAAGGGCAAGCCCATGTGCCACAGGATGGGAAGGTAAGAGGCGAGGGCAGAAGCAACGAGGGCTTGCATGCGGACAAAACGAAGGGGCAAGGGCGGAGAGGTAGGACTTCGGTGAGAAGGGGGCAGTGTCGGGACATGTGTTCCTTCAAAGACTGGGTGAGGTCCAATGCAAACCACGGTTCGTCCGTGTCATGGGGTGGAGGGAGGCATGGCCATGCGGGTAAGTGTGCGAAATGTAGGACATCCGAGTTGCACGTGAAATCGCATTGTCCAGGGGATTGGAGGGCGAGGGCAGCACCCTTATCGGCAGGTTCATTGCCAATGATGCCGATGTGAGATTTGACCTTATACATGTAGAAGTGGTGGCGGTGGCGTAGCCTGGTAAGGATGAGAGCACGGATGTCGAGGAGTAATGGGGCGTGTTTACATTCAAGTAAAGTGTGGGGGTGGCGAAGGGCCTTCTGAGTATCATAGAGAACCGGAACAATGTCTCTGTCTGGGTTGCATTCCACAGGGTCGAGTCTGACATGCTGCCTCACTGACCATGCTGTCTCCCATGTGGATTGCACGGCCAGGTGAGACTGCCAGTCCTACCCTGCCGGAGGTGCTCGGGGAGGTGAGCGTCCCTTGCCTCTGGGGGTGGGTTGGGGTTTTCTGCTGCCCGTAGTTAAGGGTGCATGTGTAAAGTTTTGTACTCAGCCAGGAGTCGGGGGAATACGTGGGGGTGGCTGGCATGCAAGTTGCTTTCGGTGTTACTGGAATCCACCCAAATCACCCTCACAAAGGTAAGGTGTGTGGTGCTGCCTTGCTTAGAGAGGAAGTAAGTTTTCTCATCTGTGGGTTCTGAGTTGGCCACTTGAGCATGATTTGAGGCCCCTGTCCTTGCTGCTGGTGTTTTGAAACTCAGGGTAAAGGGGTCATCACCATGCTCTCGTATGGGACAAGTATATCCCCCGCAGTGTAGAACTCCCGCCGTCTCTCATTGCATACCCCCCACCCCCGCATGGGCACAACGGGATCGGCAGCTGCTGGCGGTGTGGAAGGTATGACGGGCATGAAAAATGGAAGGTATGAAGGAATGGTGTATACAGATTGAGTATAGGGTACCGGTATGGGAGGTATGCAGTATATGGAGGGTATGTAAGGTATGAAGGGTATGCAAGGTATGGAGGGTATGGATTATGGAAGGTATGAATGAATGATGGGTACATAACCCACCCACCCACATCCCACCACACTTGCGCACAATCCACCATCCTCCACCCTTCTAAGCACTTACCTGGTCTCACCATTCGTTGCTGTCCAATAGCAGTAAACACCCCCCAGCAGGTAATGCACACCCACCCAGGACTAACATAAGAAGACCCCGGACGAAACAGAAGAGTTTCAGGTAGACTGGGACCTGGGATAACCTCATGGGAGTGGTGAGATAGCTTAAGCTCTATGAACATAGCGAGTCGGGTTGAGCTATTAATACCAATTGAACTTCGCAAAAACCAGGACTTGGATGTGCCACCGGTACACAATGGGCTGAGATCAATGCATACTACGAGGAGAATGGACGAGCTCCATGTACAACGGGCACTGACATCAGCTGCCTCTGGTTTAGAATGCGCTGTATAAATATCGGATTAAGCTATCGGTACATAGGTATACCAGGATCTGGGATGAGCTACTGGTATAACAATAATCAAGTAGTGGGCCTGAGCAATTCAAGTAGCAAGCTCTGACCCACCCAAGATTGCAAATCAAGGATTTTCTGGTCATGTCACGAGTATTTCATAAACAGCAAAGAAGGCATGCCAATCTCCGCATAAGCTACTAAGTAGTTACTGACGAGATTATTACCGGTATAGTGCAATCTGATATTTTGCATGCAGTGACGAAGAAAACATGTCAATGACGTTACACCACTGGGGCACTGGGCCATGCTGCGAAGCTCGGCCGCGTCGGCGTCGGCGTCGACAACAAGGTCCGTCAACAACAAGGTCCGTCAACGAAATCCATCTTCAACAAAACATGTGATCGTGCAATCTCAGGAGCGGGGAATCGCAATTTATACCTCACCTACTATCAGCGAGCACACCTGGTCGCGACGCAGTCGCTTCCAAGACTAAAAGGTCTTCTTCATTTCTAAAATAAACCGTTGTAGAGGACGTACTGAATTGTTGTCAGAGCCCTCGTGGCTATAAGTCAGATGCATTTGACACTGGGGGGACAAGGCGACTTCGTAGGCAGCCCCTAGTTGAAGTACCGGTAATGAGGCCAGTACACCAATAATAAGAAAATGTTTTAATAATATATGAAACGTAAGTTCATTAAATCATTGGGGTCACGAGATGGACAACGGTTCAAACGAGAGAAAAAGGGGGGAAGGCTGTCGCAACAAAGATCTAGGGCAGGCTATCTAGGAGATCCGTGAAACAGAAAAACTAGAGGATTACAGCAAAATGAAAATATAAAACATGATCTTGTGCTTCTTCTAAGGATGCAAAGGTTTCTGATGGCGCTACTCTATCTGCTATCTGATCCTCAGTACGTGGGCATTGCGGCATGTGAAAGTCTCTCACTGCCAAGCACCCGCCCCAACTTCAAGCAGCTGAGCAGAAGGGTCATGCAGAGGAGTCGGCTGCAGACCAAAGGCCTTCCGGACGCTGCGTATCTGGCGCCTCTTCGCCAGCTCCTGCTTCACACGAGCACTCTCAGCCTTATCAAACGCCGAGGGCGACAGAAGGGCAGGAGGCGCCGTCTCCCCACCCGCTCCGCCCGCGAGCCCCCATCCTACGCCTGACGCTAGCACCGCTGCGGCAGCTGCTGCCGCCGCGCCCCCGGAGGAGCACTCCTGCCTCCGCGCTGCTATGACATGCACCACCTTGCTGGCGCTCTCGACGCTGAACTGCTGCAGGCCCCGCAGCTGGTCTGCCCCCGCCGCGCTGGCACAGCTGCCTATGAGCTCCTCTATCAAGTCCTGGTCGAAGTCGTGTTTGCGGTTATTTAGCGTGTCCATTTTGTTGAGGCCGCTGCCGGGTACCAACTTCTGCTGTTTGCCAAGGGAGGGGCGGGTATCGGAGTCGGCAGAGGATGACGGCCCCGGCATCTGCTGCATGCTGTTGCTATCAGGGCTCCCGGCCCGCTCCGAGTCCGCCGGCGTTGACACGGAGGAGCGGCGCAGCGTTGCTGCACCGGAGGCAGCCGGCAGAGGGGAGGCTGGCGGCGGCGACGTTGCCTTTCTAGATGCTGAGGTGGGTATTGGGCGCGGGGGAGTAGCAGGAGCGCCTGCTGCGACCGCGGCTTTGCGCCCTGTCGCATCGGCTGAGGACGGTGACGACCGTGTGCGCTTGACGGCCTGAGGCGCAGGGATGCCGCTGAGGGAGGGTCTCAACGGTAAGCCTGAGGAGGCCAGGCGCTGGAGGGTGCCACTGGCAGGTCTACGTCCGTAAGTGGAAGTTGGGGGCGTGGTAGTGGTGGTAGCTAGGCTTGCTTGGGAGGTCGAGAGTGCCGCCGCAGCAGAACTCAGGGCGGAGGCTGTGCTGGACCTCAATGATGAGCGACCTGCACACACACAGAGAGGACACGCATATTCAGAAAGCGACCGAGCCTTTTTTGATCAGGGCTCTATAGCGTCCGAGTCATTGGCCTACTTAGAAAGTAATAGCAAACCATCAGAGGCATGAAGGCGTACAGAAAAAGTGTGAACACATGGTGTAGGTGGACAAATTGGCAGTGGGGAAAGATGCGCTCATGCGCATGAGGCGAAGTTGCATGGAGGTGCTGCAGCAGTTGTCAGATGCACCCACCAGTGACTGGTCTGAGGGCCTTGTGCGGGGCGACGGCAGGGCCGAGAGCCCCTAGGATATCCTTAGCAGCAGAAAGCACATCGTTGTCCGAGTTTTTCTGAGCCTTTTCGGCTTTTCTTGCCAGCAGGTCTCGCGTCCTCTGCTTCGCATTCTCAATCTCCCGGTCATACTTGGCCTCCTCGGATTGCAGGAAGTTTATTCGGTTCAGCATGCTCTGCAGCGACAGACAAAATGAGTCAGGACCGAGCCGCGGGCCCACCAAGTTTCCTTGCACACGCCAAGATTGCACTAATGCAAATATAAATGTGACCATAATGTACCTGATGCTTGTCGTCTGTGTCCTTGCGATTCCTCCTTGCCTCTAAGAGCTGTTTCTCCTTTACAGCTTTCAGCTCCTCCGCCCTCTCTTTACTGACTTTAACAACCATGGAGAAAATTGGCAACGCTACAATGGCGCGGATGATATCAAATATACCGTGGGCGTGGGCCTTGAAAGAAAGAAAGAAAACGCCTGAGCGTGGCTTGAGGAATACGGGATTTTAAACGCCGTACACCGGGAGACAAGAAACATGGTGGTTAAGGAGGGTCGTCAAGGGGTACCGGACAATAATGGGCAGGCGACGCTGACGAAGGATAATGATATGACAGCGTATGGTATGCTTGGTGAGACGGCTGAGGACGGAGGAGATGTCGTGTTTTGAGACACCGAGCATGCTGAGGATTTATCGGCAGGACGAAAGAGAAAGCCGGCAGTGCCCTGAAGGATGATATGTGTATGAGAAGGAGGCAGGGAAGGATGAGGGGGGGGGGGATGGGCACGTTCGGCGAAGGATCAGGTGGAAGGGCAGGATGGAGAATGGGTTCCACGGAAACTGTCCAGCCATTATGTTTGAGGAGTAGGATAAGTTGTAAATGTTGTTCTGATTTACGGGCAGGGCATTGTTCGAAAGAAAATTCAGAGGTGTAACCGACTTCAACTACGTGTACAGTGCAGGTCCTCTGGAGGCGAGACATGGTTTGTGAACTAGAGAGGTGACCAGCGCGGTAAAGACGAAGGAATTCGGAATGTGGGAGACCTTGTTCTATAAGCAAATCCGGTCGCAATTTGTCACAGTAATCGAAGGTGTCAGGGAAAGTGGGGGGTCGTCGGGGCACCAGCCAACGTGGAAGACCGGTGTCATAGACCCCGAAGGGCAGGTTAGCTCGGGAAGTGGCATCCATGATAGTAAAGGAGGAGCCTAGGGAGCCATTAGCAATTGCAGTTTGGATGATGCAGACAGCTCGGTTGTGTCGAGCAATGTATAAAGCGGACATGGAGGAATGAGCACAACCGCCTAAAAGATGGCCAGGGGTATCATTGGGATGGGAGCATATGGGACAGTGGGAGGTGGTGCGAGTGCCTACACTGGCAGCTGTTTTGTAAGGGCGGTTCATATGCATGGCTGTAGATGCAGTCCAAAGGGTATTGGTGCGCGTCTGCGCGATTTGAGGCTGTTGCGAATACCACAAAAGGGCAGACCCATGTGCCATAAGACGGGAAGGTAGGAGGCGAGGGCAGAGGCAACTAGGACTTGCATGCGGACATAGCGCAAGGGCAGTGGGGGAGAAGCAGGGCCATATGTTAGAAGGGGGCAGTTTCGGGACATGTGTTCCTTCAAAGACTGGGTGAGGTCCAATGCAAACCACGGTTCGTCCGTGTCATGGGGGGGAGTGAGGCATGGCCATGCAGGTAGGTGTGCGAAGTGTTGGACATCTGAGGAGCATGTGAAGTCGCACTGGTTGGGGGATTGGAGGGCGAGTGCAGCACCCTTATCCGCGAGTTCATTGCAAATGATGCCAATGTGAGATTTGACCTTGTACAGGTGAAAATGGTGGTGGAGGCGTAGCCTGGTAAGGATGAGAGTACGAATGTCGAGGAGAAGAGGGGCGTGTTTACATTCAAGCAAAGTGTGCGGGTGGCGAAGGGCCTTTTGCGTATCATAGAGAGAAACCAAGGAATCTGAAAAATTGTAAGATCACCGGTGTGGTGTATGGCGGCATGAGTGAGGGCAACATGGATGCCAGCAAGCTCAGCCCGTGTAACAGTGTTGGTTTCAGCCCGGCCATCGGGGTGGACTGTGTAGGTCGTGGTGTCTTGAGTACAATAGAAGGCCGCACCTGTGGCTGTGCCTTTGCTAGGTGTAGATAGGGCCGAGCCATTGGTGTAGTAAGTTGGTATATCGTGCCAACGGAGGGGGTAGGAGGGTGCGTATGGTGGAAGAGTTGCCGGGCTTGGCTGGGCTGAGGGTGGAGGTGCAAGGATTGTGGTGGGCAGAGGAAGGAGATTTGCCAGGCCAAAACCGGGAGGGAGTAAGTAACGCGAAGGGTGGGAGGAGCCCGGGGCCAAAGTGGGGGCAACATATGGGAAAGTACGGGTTGTATCTCCAAGAGTGTTTGAGATGAGGAGGAGGAGAAGTTCAAATTTCGGCATGCCTGCGTTAGCAATATCGGCCGGTGTGAGATGGTCGGGGGGAAGAAAAGGTAAATGGGTGTGGTGGAGGTTGGTGTAAGAGATATGGCGATGGCCAGAGTTGAGGAGGGTCATAAATTTGACATGTTTCCAATTGGGAACAACGATGAAGGTCGATGTAGGTATGTGGGGTTGTTTTTGGAGGGATGCCAACGACTATCGGATAGCCTTGAGCAATGCAGGACCAGAAAAAGGAGGCTCAACCAAGGAGGTGCCTGTCCAAGGGGTGGAGTAAAGTTGATAGAAGGCCCCAAATAACTAAATAAGCAGTCTTTCTCGCGAAGTGAGGAATATTGAAGGGCTGAAAACGGGACAGAAAGGGGTGAAGAAAAGCGATGGACCGTGAGGGGCATGCATGATAGCAGAGATATCAGTGTAAAGGCTTGCATGAGTGACCCAATGGACATTAGTTGATGGCAGGGGGGGGGAGTAGTGGTGAATGTTTGCCGGTGCGTGAGCCGTGAGGTAATGTTGGGGCGCTTGGGAGAGGTAATGGTGAGGCGGTATCGGATGAGTAAGGAGGCAAGATCGTGTGCGAAGGACCCGTCAGTTAGGCGTGTGAAGTCAATGGGGTGTGTGGTGCGGATGCGGCCATAGCACGAGCGTAGCTAGAGTAGGCGGCGGACAGGAATGTGACCAACATAAGTGCCATTGGGTCGGTAGACGAATGCCCTATCGAGATGAGTATGGGCCATAGATAGAGGTGGAGAGGGTCGGCGTAGGGAAGGGTGCGTGTGTGGTAGGATAACGGAGTCCAATTTGGATAGTGAAGGAGAGGGGTGGGAGGATGTCGTAATCGGGGTGAACTGGTGAGGTATGGATGACAAGGTGGGAATCGAGGAGTGATTGGTCAAGTAGATAATTGGGGTCTTCACCCGGAGGCGGGGGGAAAGGGGTGACCGAGGGAAAGGGATCCCTAGACCATGTGCCTTGCTCTTGGAGATTGGTGAGATGTGTGTCGAGGGGATGAATCGGTTTAAGCGCAGTGTCAAGCATGTGGAGGACATTGAGCGTGGCTGGAGGATGCAACGTGTGGACCTGGGAGGTTGGTGGAGGAGGAAGGGGAGGGAGAGGTGTGTTATGTCGTGGGGTGAGTGCCTGTTGGTATGGGTAAGGAGTGGGGGGGGGGAGGCAAGGATTGGAACGTGTGTGCCAGGAGTGAGCGTGTAAAAGCAGGCATGATAAGTGGCCGTAGGATGGGCGGGAGGGAGGTAGACATACGAGTCATAGTGCATGCTCGACCAAGTAGTGTTGGAAGAGGACGAGGAAGTGTGGCATGGGACGGACTGGGAGCGACTCGGGTACGGCGGGAGGGGACAGGTGGTGGGACAGGTGGGGGGGTATATGCGTAGGAGGTGATGCATGGCGGGTGGGTGTGGTAGGGCCCGTGTAAAGTAAAGAGGATGCAATTTGCTGAAGGGAATGATGTGCACCCTGCGGAATATGGGCGAAGTCATGAGCGACAGTAACCCGACGGGTATCTTCTGGAAGGGGTGAGGTGAGGGTGTGTTGTTTGGCAAGTGGCAGAGCAATTGCCTTGCCGTACTCGAGTCCTAAAAAGCTTCTTAGGTCTCGGTAATTAGACTCAAAGGACGAAGAGCGGTAAGGTGCAACTAAAAACTAACAATAGACATTGTTGAAGTCCGCCGCAAGCTCCGCACAAGGGAACCATTTGCCGTCGACCTTAGTTCCGCACACACGCCACATGCTCATTGCTCAGCAGTCATACCATGCATTTCTGCATGCTGTTGCCGTTTACTAGGTATTCAGGTGATCAGCGTAGATAAGGAAGGCATAATATAAACCAGGCAGTCCTTTAACATATCCTCAGAACTGTCTTGGCCCACTTGATTGGTGAGTGGTGCTTCTCATGCCAGTATGCCACAAACATTGCTCACAAGTGAAGGATACAGCTAACACGGTCTGTCGCTAATTTTTTGCCTCCCAATCCTCAGTCTTTGCATCTTTTGGCAACGATTCTTGCGGTACTGATTCCCTCAGTCCTCAGGGGTGTTCCGGCATTGACAGGTTCCAACTCCATTTCCTGACAGCATTTCTTCAGACCCGGCTGCACAAGTGAACAACCCTGAATTCCAAACACATGGCCACCCATGAGGGCATCCTCCAATAGTTGATGAAGGGGATAGCAAGCTAGTTTTGCACACGAGGCCCTTACGTCTCTGTTCGTCACACGGCCTGCACCGATAAACCCGGCTTCCTAGGGAGGATTTAAAACATGCCCTGGATATAAAGGTTTTGTCACAGGCAGGCTTGATGACGTTCAAATGCAATGAATTCATCTGGCAGTTCTCAGAAGCAACAGTTGCTTGGACATCTATGGGCAAAATACAATTTATCGCACACAATAGTACGATCTTTTATGAAATGAAATTTAACAATTATGATTTAATGTGTACTGCACATACACTTTCCGTTTTTTCTTATGTTAGGTCGTATAAGAAGCCTCAAGTCAGTAGCCCCCAAACGCTATCTTGGTGGCACAGTCAACCTTGGTTTGATATCTCACATCAGTAATCGCTGCAGGAATTGCGATATTGACGGTGCCACCATGCTGGTGACAGAGATACCTAGCGCAACGATGGAGGAGGGAAAGAAAGAGGCTCGCATGAGACAAGCAGGAGGGAAAGAAAAAGGCAGGTGTGACACAGGCAGACAGGCAGGCATTAGAGAAGCCTAGATGCCTTCCAGTCGATTCACCAGGCCAAGGGTTCATCTCAAGAGAATAGGAAGGACAGCACTGTTACTCAAAAGCAAGGGTTGTGTCCACACTTTTCTCATGCTTTCAGGAGGGCATGCCAAGATTGGTGAGAAGGTACAAGTAACAGCTTTGTATACCCTGAACCCTAAGCCAGCATGCCTCAGAAATAAGTTTCAAGAGACGAGTCCACACTACCGCCACACTACTATACGTCTGTACACTTATGTGGGTGCATTAAGGTTGGTGAGGAGGCACAGCAATGGTTTGGCATACCCTAAACCCTTACACTGCATGCCTCAGAAAAACAGCTTGGCTCACCCCTTGCCACAAATACGTGTCCAGATCTTGACACCAAGAATCGGCGACTGCCGCTGACATTTTCGGCGAACTTGATCAGGGGCAGTGCCCCTTCGTGGCTTGAATCAAATGAAATGGCCACTACGCCTGCGGCTAGCCGCGCATTGTTCTCCATTTGGACGAGCTGGGGAGCAGCTGCAGCAGCAGCAGCAGCTGGAGCGCTGCAGTGGCCTGCCATTATCTGACAAGTGTGAATGCGGTGCAAAACCCTCTGTCAGCCGCAAATGACACAACATTTGTGTGGGTGGCGCAAACACTGTCCCCCAGCATGAAATGATGTCAACCTTATCTGGGTGGGAACAGCACACGAGAGCAGGGACGCACACGTTTCCACTGATCTTGTGAGGAGGCACCGCACAGCCCTTGTGACATCTATTTTAAATGTCTTTGCGCTTGGTCCACATTGGCTCAGTGGCAGGGGCCCACCGGATGAAGGGCGGAGCACAGCTCCCTTTCCCTTCCTCCCCTACATGTATGCTCCCAAGCGTTCAACCCCTAACTCCCTGCCTGCCTGCCATGCATGCAAACATCCCCAACCCTCAGCACAGCCCACATTGCTCCCTGCCAAATAGAGTCCGTCGAGCACTGAAATAAATCCTGCAGGTATCGAACAGCTATGGGACATGGGGCTGTTAGACAGCCATGGGCCATGTGGCTACCCAACCCCTGCTGCTCTAGTGCATGTGAGCGGTGGCTGAGTACTCACTGCATCGGGGACTCCAGTGGCAACAGCAAGGCAGCGTTGCCCGCCTGTGCTCGGCCCACCTCTTGCCGCTCTCTGCCTGGGCAAGGGGAGCTCATCGCCCGGGGGCTGGTGGGCAGCCAGGCCGGATGCCAGCACAGCTGCAGGCAGGTGGCCCATCTCGACTGTCAGCTCCTCAAGGCCTGCACAGTTGATCACCAGTGCTGTTTCCATTGTGAAGCATTGTGCACCTTGGGGGGCTTGCCAGGCCTTTGAGACCCATGCACCACTGGTCTGAGGCATATTTTCTCTGTCTGCTTTTTTAGGCCCACACAAGTGAACATATTCCAACATTTTGGGTGGTTGATGCATTGGAGGTCAGCGGGTGTGGAAACCAGAGATGAGGTGTCGCTTTATGTGTCTCTTTGTCTCTACTCCAAGGCTGGATCTTTCAGGTTAGCTCATCAACAAGGGTTGAGGGATCAGGGTTTAGTTTCAGGGTTTTATGCATGACAAATTATAATACGAATCAAGGATTTCGGATCATCATGTCGGGGAACAGCCGGGGGGTACCATACTGGCCATTATGCGCAAATTGCGCACCCGAACCCGGGGCAAAATAATACTCGTCTAAAGCCAGCATCCGCCGATGATTGCAATACACACAGGTCGCAACATTCGCAGGCTTGCACATGGTTCATAAATCATAACGCAGTCCGCAGGACTCACACAGAAAGCGCGCATCGTCAATGAAGGCGACCCGGCCAGCTTGGGCCTGCCCAGCCTGGAACCGATATAACTCCCAAAGCTGCACCACGGGGACACCGCAGGATGGGGCAGGTCCATCTCAGCAAATGGACAGATCAGACCGTCACACCACTTGACCGAGCGAATCCATATCAGCGACGGGGCAAAGCGCATAGGGGCGCCCCTGAGGACAGAGCGGGTCCATCTCAGCTGCTGGACAAAAGTTTTGTCCAGTTGCTGAGATGGACCTGCCCGGGTCCCGGGCATCAGTGAATGGGATCTCAGAAGAAAACACAACCTGCAGGTGAGAGAGAGCCACACAACCCTTAAGCCCTAAACCGTAAAACACAACCTTCAGATGAGAGAGAGCCACACAACCCTAACTACCCCTACCCCAAAATCTTAGGAACGCCATGGGACAGACACAGCACCCAAAAGAGCAGGTCCACCTCAGCCATGTAAGGCATTTCAAAGCTCATGCCAATCCGGCTAAATAGTCGAGACAGTAAACCAGTTGTGAGACATGCAGGTGCCTCCAGGTGGAATCGTCCCAAGAAAATCTGTTACCCGCATTTGAGAGTCGGGTTCGCAGTGACCCGAATGCAGGAGCCCGGACATAAGTGCGTTAGTGCGCACCTCCCACGGCAAAGGCACTCCCAAGGATTGCTCAGCCTTAAGAAGAAGAGCAGGTGCTGCCCCTGAGGAGACGTGAGGGGCAGAACGGTCACCAGGGGTGGCCCCGGGACGCCAACAAACGCAAAACGCAGCAGACTAGCAACGCATGGGACTGGCATAGATACAAAATAATGACCTGGCATCAAGCGAATGGCTACTAAATGCCGACCTGGCCTGCCATGCAATGGATTCATGAAATCAGGCTGCTGCTGCTGAACTTGCTGACCTGGCATCATGGCCAGCTGGCTGGGTCTCCAGAGGAACGGCACGAACAGCCGCATGAAGCGCCTGCAACAGGGCATGCATGAGGCAGGCTCCGGCCTGTGCTTGGAAAATCTCGACACCAGCTGCAGCGCGATTATCAGCAGCAGGCCGCAGCTCATTCCCAACCAGCCAGCATTTATTTGAGCCTGCTTCGGCTAGAATTGAGCTAAAGCACGGCTTATGGCCAGGGAGGGCCAGGTGCAGCAGCTCTATCCCAACTACTCAACCATATTTATCTCTACAGACCAGAGTTTATTTTAGCACACTACATCTACAATTTGTCAACATCACAGCCTCTGGCCAAGGGGCTGGTGAAGCAAAGGCCACTAGCTGCAGGCCGGTCAAGGTTTGGTCCCCATCGGCCCGGTGGTGGCTGCCTGGCTGCCCAGCAGCCTGCCAAGAGGGGTACGGTAAGACTAGAGTAAACACCACCCCTACCCCCCTTACTCCTCTAACTCCCTCTGCTCCCCTTACCCCTCTACCCTTCCCACCTCTTAAACTCTACCCTTACACCCTCTCTACCCCTAACCACTTTTATCCCCACCTGACCCTCCAACGTGTGTTCATGCGGCGACTGTAGTAGAGGCACCACAGACCCGCCTGCTCGAATGCAGGGGGCAGGGGCCGTTGATCATGGACTTCTGCTGCACCTGCATTGCTGCAAGGGACAGCACGCACGGCTGTCAGTCTACATGGCAATGGCATTCCAGGACAGGTCTTAAACCAGATGCCTGCTCATGCACCCAGCTGGTTTCTTGTGATCAGTTTTGTATTGTCATGGTAGGTTAATCCCCTGCTTTTCAACATGTTTGCTGAAAGCATATATTTGGGTGACTGCTTTTATTGCGCAGACATTCGACGCCTCCCCCTGGACTCCGCAAGGTACTTAGTTAAAATGATTTAAAGCAGGATTTTAAGCTAACAATTGTGGTGCGTCGTACTGCACAGGTGCCAGACACCGCCTCCCACACCCAGTTATACGCAGTGCTGTGCAATTGCGCCAAAATTCAGAAATCAGAAGTACCGGTAATGATGATCCCTGAATAGTAAAGTAGCTGAATTTGCCTTGAGATAACAGCTCAGCTACTTAATTCAGCCACCGTAACGACCGTGATCAGCACAGCACTGGTTGTAAGGCATCCTCTCCCCGCACCTCCAGCCCTGCTTGATGCAGAGATCTTCCCAGAGCCCATCTGCTGCCAGCACAGCAGACCTCAGCGCCTTAGACACCTGTAACATCCAGCAAGGGCTCTTTTAGTGCAATTCAGACACGATTCAGCCGTATCCCAGTTTTGTTGTAATGGGCCAAATGGTCGCCATCCAGCAGCTTGCCCATGGCGGTCTGGTGTGGACTGAAACAACACCTGCAGCATGCGGCAGACCCTAGGCTACAGCTATGGCTGGGTCGGTTACGGCTACTTCACCATGCACACATATCTTGCCATGCTGCTACCATGCTTCTGCCATCCTGCTACCATACTGTAACCCTGCTGCTGCCAAATGCTGTTACCCTGCTGCTGCCCTGCTGCTACCATACTGCTGACGTGCTGCTACCATTTTGCTGCCAAGCTGATGCCATGCTACTACCATGTTGCTATCTTGCTGCTACGAAACTGTAACCCTGCTGCTGCCAAATGCTGATACCCTGCTGCTGCCATGTTGCTACCCTGCTACTGCCATGCTGCTACCCTGCTGCTGCCATGCTGCTACCATGCTGCTGCCATGCTGCTACCATGCTGCTGCCATGCTGCTACCATGCTGCTACCTTGCTGCTACCAGCCTACCATCCTGCTACCGTGCTGCTGCCATGCTGCTACCATGCTGCTTTCAGTCTGCCACCATGCTGCTACTATGCTGCTAGCATGCTGCTACCGTGCTACTACCATACTGCTACCATGCTGATTCCATGCTGCTACCATGCTGCTGCCATGCTGCTGCCATGCAGCTACCATACTGCTGCCATGCTGCTACCATGCGGCTCCCATGCTGCTGCCATGCAGCCACCATACTGCCTCCATGCTGCTTCCATGCTGCTACCATGCTGCTGCCATGCTGCTACCATGCTACTGCCATGCTGCTGCCATGCAGCTACCATGCTGCTGCCATGCTGCTACCATGTTGTTGTCATGCTACCATGTCTCCATGCTGCTACCATCCTGCCATCCAGATGCCATACTTATGTCATGAAATATCTACAATCAACAGCTTCTCAGCTGACCGGGTTGCATGCGCATGGGAGCTGTTCCTGCTGCATGAGCATAGGGGCCGTTCCTGCTTCATGAGCATGGGAGCCGCTGCTACATGCGTGCAGCTAGTGGGAAGCTGCCTACCAGTGACAGGCGTAGAAGTGATCCCGGGTTTGCAAAGTGCAACACATGAAAGCTGAGGTAGGAGAAAACCGTTTGTGGAAGAAGCTCTAGGGGGTGCATGGACATTGTTAGAGCAAACAGCGGCTCCAGGAAACAAGTCTCAAGAGGTGTGCAACAGGTCAGCTTGTAAAAGTTGCAATAGGCAATGAACGGAAGTGGCGCTGTTCTGGGACTCTGACTGGGAAAGGAGCCTTACACAGGTGTATCAGTACATCGTCCAGAGCGACTACGCACTTTTTCGCACGAACTGTTGTTCTGGTCTCGTATCTAGTACGCTGCGTCGCTCTACGCCACCATACAGCTAGTGCACACTCATTTTTATTTTCGTTTGCCAAACTGAAAAATGAGTAAAGAGGGCTACAGGCTAAACAACTGGCTCGCCCAATCCGGCATCCCTCAGAAAACCAAGGAGATAGGAGGCGTGTCTCGCACGACAGTCGTCGACCTCAAAGCTCAGACCGAGAAGGTCAAGGTCCAGGCCCAGGGCATCAAGGATGGGTCGATGGACCCTGGCGACCGGCGGAAGAGAGGCATTGACCTGTCCTCTTTGGGGCCAAGCAACTCGGGAGTCAAAGAAAGGGATGATAGGGACAAGGTCCTTCAGCTTAAGGAGGTGAGGAGGCAGTTTGGTAATGCAGCACCCAATGTGTAATTTGATCACGCCCAGGCAATGCGCATGCACATGATTATGCACATGGCGTCCTATGCACATGCACATGACCATGTCCATGCAGATGTTCATGCACAAGCATATGCACATGGGGTCTCATGCAGCTTTCCGTCCTAGCATCTCCATTGGGCAAGTAATCCGTGCCGTGGCCTGAAATATTGCGAGATCTGTCTTATAATAATATTTTTGCAGAAAAAACACACGAATTGGACTCCCGAGATGGAGCAGGCGCTGGCAAAGAAGGCGGAGACTTACGACATGTTGCGTAAGTTCCATTGTTTAATGAAGTGCTAACTAGACCATCTTAAGCAGGCACTGTTCAAATAAGGTGGACACCTAGGACATGTTGTTGGAGTCTTGATGGTCTAGGTTTCATGAACATATCACGTCTTGCAAACTGAATTATGCTATGGTTCGATGTGCTTAAGTATACATTATAAACAGGGCTAGATTTACAGGGCTTGCAGACTTCATATTCTCATCTACATCTTAGTATTATTTTCATAATGCTTCTGCTACAATTCAGTTGTATCACGCCTGCGGCTGAGGGTAAAAGATAAACTTGTACCCTGGTAGCCGTGACATTCCTGTGATACTCACTTGCTCAGAGTTGATTTTCGTGGCTTGGGAACAATTCAGCTACATTTCAGCTACCACCTGACCCTCTGTCAAAGGTCCCATGTCTAGCCAATTAGCCAGCCATGCTGTGTTGTGCACCGGCCGTCGGTCAGTCGAAATTTCTCCTGCGTCGGTGGTGGCCGCGGCCGAGGTTCAGGGTCCAGAGTCAATCCCTAAACCCTTAACACTGAACACCAACCCCCCAACCTGGTGCGATGTCTTTATGCAGAATCTGGCCAGCTGAATGATGATGAAGGGCTGTATGAGGTGGACTTCATGCGCAAGGGGGGCTCCACCAGCGGCAGGGCGGAGCGGGACGGGGACTGGGCGGCGGCGGGCAGCAGACAGGAGTGGGAAGAGAGGGGGCGAGGGGAGGACGCCGCTGCTATGGATACTACGGGGCTTGCAGTGTCAGGCACAGGTGCGTGGCGGGGTCATAGGCGGTGAGGCAATGGCGTGTTGCTAGGGGGGGCCTGGGTGGTGAGGCACGTGTGTGGCAGGGGTGGGGGGGCTGGGCTCTCCAAGAAGTGGGCAGGGTTGGGGCTGGGGCAGGTCTGGGCTGGGCAGGGGTAGGGGGGTAGGGCTCTCCAAGAACAAGGTGTGCTCTCCAAGAACAGGTGTGCTGCAGGGAGGGGGAGGGGCTGGGCTCTCCACTTGAAGTGTGGTCTTTGATTGGCTGGCCTCGCGCACCCAAGGCCGCATCCTTGCCGCCTGACACCACTCACTGGTTATTTTAGATTGCTGGAGACCTAGAGGAGCATCATTGATTCATAGCTACGGCCAAGGGGGCCTGATGCAGCAAGCCGTGCAGCCCAGGCCTCGGCCCAGTGGAGACCGTCTGGCAGCCCTTGAAGGGGGTCTGGTGCGCATGACGAAAATGTTTGGTTTACACATTCCAACCCATCCTCCTCCTCCTGCATGCTTTCAGGCGGCATGAGGAGTGCAGACATGGACCGTGAGCGGGAGCGGCGGCAGTGGGAGCAGCAGGAGGACAACAGAACACAAGCGGACGAGAGGAAGCGGCAGTACAAAGAGGTGGTTACAGGCTAGGGTGGCATTACACAAGAGTTGCTTGTTGTTTAGGGTTAAGAGTGTACGGTTATTACAGTGGTAGCTTCATGAGGACAACTAAGCGCAGGTGGACGAGAGGAAGCGGCAGGGCACAAATGTGTGTACAGGCTAGGGTGGCAGTACACAAGAGTTGCGTGTTGTTTAAGGTTAAGGGTGGCCGCGGTGGTCGCAGTGGTAGCTTCATGAGGACAACTAGGCGCAGGTGGACGAGAGGAAGCGGCAGTACAAAAATGTGTGCACAGGCTAGGGTGGCGGTACATAAGGGTTGCGTGTTTTTCAGGGTTAAGGATGGTAGCGGTGGCAGCGGTGGGAGCTTCATGAGGACAACTGGGCGCAGGACGAATACGCACGGGCTGCTAATGGGTAATGATGCAGGGTGAAGGGTTTAGTACGAAGGGTATTGGACTTTAGGGGTGGCGCCTTCAGGCTGACTGTGCGCCTAGTCGCCTACAGGCTGACTGTGTGTGGTGTGCTGGGGTCGCGGCTAGGCAGGCCACTGGAGCGCCAGACATACGGTTGAGAGGTGCTCTACTGCTCTTCACAGCTTTTCTTGAAAGGACCCCGTGGACTATATCTCTTGGTACCGGTATGTGATGTAGCGATTAGATAGCGGTTGTGCCCCGTTGTGCCAGCGAGGCCAGAGGGCATGTGTGACACACTAGTTGCCAAACAAGAGCAGAGTGCATGGCTATATGCTGCTCCTGCCGTACTGCGACAATCCATCCCCATTATGTTTCTACATTTCAACGTGCATCATGTACTGCTTGGCTGTGTGTTGTTGAACATGCGTATCCCTCCCCATCATGTTTTCAAAAGCTAGAGCCCGAAATGCATGGTTCCATGCAGGGGGTCCATGCAGGGGGGTTCATGCAGGACCTCCTCTCTGGGGGATGTCTGATGATTGGTATTTCCTTATGTTGAATCTAGCTCCATAGTTTCAGGCCAGTAGAGCTGCTTAGCTTCAGACCAGTGACTTAACCTTCAGGCCAGTAGAGATCCACAGCTTCAGGCCAGTGGCTTCACCTTCAGGCCAGTAGCTCCAGGCTTCCCCTCATCTACCCAATCCCTTCCAATGCTGTGCAATTGCGCTGTAATTGAGAATATTGTCATAATTACTGTCCATTACTGTTAAAAGTAGCTGAATATGCCTTGGACTTACGGTGCGTGAAACTCAGCTACGAAATTCAGCCACCGTGGGGACCGTAATCGGCACAGCACTGATCCCTACCCTCCTCACGGCAGACTGTGCTGGATATCCACGAAGATGCTCTGGACGGTCAAGATGAGGCGCGGCAGCGGAAGCGGGAGCGTGAGGCGCATGACAAGGCCCGGTTGGAGGTGTTCAAGCATCAGATTGTGCAGAACAGGGTGAAGCAGATGATGCAGCAGAGGGCGACGGAGGCGGTGGCAGCAGTAGCAGCAGCAGCAGTGGTCAAGAAGAAGAAGAAGAAGAGAGCTGCCGCTAAACCAGTGGGAACTGTGGTGGAATCTGCGTTGCCCCCTGACCAAGAACTTAGGGATGAGGCGGACATTTGAACAAGGTGCAGATGATGATGTAGCAGACTATGACTGGGGCGGCAGCGGTGGCAATGGTAGCAACGGCGGGGGAAATAAGATGGATATTCGTCACAAAGCCTGCTTATACGGTGGTGGGATGGATCCCATGGTATGTGGTTGAAAATTTGAGGGGGGGGCAGACAGGCTTTGTAAGCCAGAGCTAGAGCACGTTGAGCCTTTCTGCAGCCCCTAGCTAGGGTACGTTTCCCTCAATGCAACAGAGTGTTTGATTGTAGTAGTATGAAAGGTTGTGCGCAGGCATGCGCAACTCAAATAACTGTTTCGCATACTGCATCACTGTTTTGGATGATGTGTCGTCAATCGGTATCTGTTAGCTTACTAGGAGTGTTGCGAGAGTTTAATGTTCACACATGCGCCAACCGGCAAGCGCCTACTTAAGTTCTGAATTTGCTTGAGTTGATTAGCATTTTTTGGTATATTTATATTCTCATTGATCATGCATAGTGTAGGCACTAAAACATAAGTCGGAGGCAGAAGAGCCAAAGTGCATCAACACACTACAGGCTACTTGGTAAGAATTAGGCGGGGTAGTTGCAACTCAAGGACGGTCCCAAGAAGATGTGTCAAACTGTGGTAGAACTGCGACGGCATCATTAACTTACATGATTTGTTGGTCTTGGGTGGGATGTATATCATGAAGGCAGAGAGGGCCAATGCATGCTATATGTATGTTGGGTTTATAACGTAATATAGAGAACGCCATAGCATGGCTTGAGGAATGCGGTTGTGATTCATGTGGAGGGCACGCAGGATGCTAGGTTCATCCGTGTTTTTGTGAGTCCAGCAGTTCATTAATTTAAAATTGCTTGACTATTACTACATGCTGGTATTAAAATTCACACATGAATTCCTGGACGATTTTCCTGGAAATGAACTAGGAGGGGGGGGAGGGAGGAGGCAAAACGAAAGTTATAACCATCGACACAAATGTTGACGTCCTTTCTCAGAGATGAACCCGTCACCAGAAACTAGTAAACCTTCATTTAACAGCATTAAATAAGAACAAGGAGCATGGCAATAGCATGGACAGTCAAGAGCGGAGACTGAAGGTAACTGAGAACAAGTTGAGAGACACCAAGGGAAGTTGAGATAGGCCCATAAATGGGAGAGAGGACACTAAAGGAACCGGGGAGGAGTATATAAATATAAAGAATGGAGCCTGGCTGAGGGAAGGAGTGGGAAATAAGGTGATAAGGATAGCCTCCGCGGATGTCAAGGCCATGACGGATTTAAACGAGGGATGAGAGCAAGGGCATGGAGGGGTAGCTTTATAATAAATTTTTTGATTACAAAACGGGGCCGACCGCTAAGCTGAAGGTAGGTGGAGGGTGTGGTATAGGAATTAGGGGAGGAGGAGGAGCAGCTGGCCGTGCAGGTCGATCTCGTACGGTCAATAACGTCACACCTTTTTACACCTCGTACGGTGATCTCGTCCGAAGAGGGTACATTCCGGTGGCTCCGGAACCAGACTCCGGTCACAGATTCTACCAGACGCAGACGTCACGACCCGACACCCTGACACGACCAGTACACCGCGCCGGATTTATAGATCTGCTTCAGTATTGCTGTCAAACAGCGGAAATAAGCTCAAGATCTTCCTCGTCATTACCGTCAAACCTGCGTCAAGCAGAGGCATGCATGTGCTTTCGCTAGGTCCAGAATCCATGCCGCTCAAAGCAGTAAAGCTACCTGCAATTACCTGAAAAATACATTCCACATAAATCTTCATCAAGGTCCCACCCAAGGGGCATTGCGCGTGAGAAGGTCTCCCGGTCGCCCATGCACCCGACCGCCCGGCCATCCTTGCACCACCCTGCATGCGGCTGCCCCGGGACGCTCGGTCACCCCGCGGCAGACGCTGCCGCCGCCGCCGCGTCCGCCGCTGCCTGTGTCTCTGACAGCCTGGTCTCAAACTACTGCCAGCTCTCCCGGCTGGGCGCCGCGCAGGTCCACCGTCCGCTGCGCGTCGCTTACATGATCCCGCATCACCATGTGACGGGAGGCATGAAGGTTATCTGCCAGCATATCAAGCTCCTGCGGCAGCGGGGACACCACGTGCTGGCGGTGTTCCGCACGGTGTCCGACTCTCCCGCCCCAGCTACGCAGCCCGCATCCGCAGGGCAGGGCAGTGACACCGGCACGGCAGGCATGGCCCCGGCTGGACAATGGAGGGGCGCCATGCCGGCCTGGAGTGACGTGGTAGCTGACGAGCAGCTGGCGCTGGGGCCGCATCAGCACCTGGGCTCTGCCTACGCAGGTGCTTGGAGCTTGGATGCCGTGGTGTGTGGGATGTTCCAGCAGGTACGTATTAAATGCTACATGAATAAATAAACAAACGGTACGCCCTGAGGCGTGGATTAAGGAATGCAGAGCGCAGTGCATTTCAGCTTGCTGCAGCTGCAAGCCAGCCATGTCCTGGCGTACGGTCAGGAATGCCTGCCGCTGCCAGCTCTGATGCTTGGGCCGCCGGCAGCAAGCTGGTCGAGGTTTGTTTGTTCCCCATCGGCCCAGTGGTTACTAACCAGCAGCCCACCAGATGGGTTGGCGTGTGGAATTGGAATGAACACTGGTGTAGCGCTGAGGCTGACGGCTTGGCAGGGGGGTCGTACGTTCGAATGTTATGACCACCGCTCCTCCCAACTGAGACAAGAGTGCGTCCCGTTTGAATTCATGTTTTTACGCGTAATGAAGACGATTTACACGGCCCAACACTTGGACGCCTCTCAGTGAGGCGCGCATTAGCCCCCGCCCCTACCCTCAGTTCCATCCGCTCCCTTGCTGTTTGCTGCAACAAACAAACATCACGGACTTTACCGATCTCTCGCCTCTGTCATTTTCGTGCTACAGGTCCCAGAGCTCATGTACGGACTGCCCGGCCCCGTCGCCATCATTTACTACGAGCAGGGCCACGAATACTTGTTTGGCGACCCAGAACGACTAGCGGGCGGCCCGGCCGCCGTGGCGCAGGACCGCGTGTTCCACATGGTCATGAATCTGCCTGTGGTGCTGGCCACCGTGTCCAGGCACGCGCTGTCGGTGCTGGATGTACAGTTTGGACGCCGCCAGGCGCTCATCGTCCCAAACGGGATCGACACAGCGAGGGAATTCCGTCCTCGAGAGCCGCAGGACACGGCTGCGGCTGCGGCTGTTGCGGCTTCGACGGCTGCAGCTGCGACGGTACTGGCAGCTGCTGTGGCAGCCAAAATCCCGCATGCACTGCCTCCGCCTGACAGCCCTGAAACCAGCGGTCTGATTCGTGGCGGATCGGGCAGCAGGCTTGTTGAGATGAATGCCTGGCAGAATGTGGGCCTGCCTCAACCCACTCATATACTTGGATGCGCTCAGGTAGGTTTGGTTGCATGAGGTCTTGTGGAGCTGTCCAGGACTTGTCTTCTAACTGCATGGATGACAGTATAGCTGCCGGGCTGCATGGTGAGCTGCATGGTGAGCTGCATTGTGAGCTGCATGGTATTTTGAGGAGCTGTCAAAAAATGTGATCTGGCTGCATGGACGGTGGGCTGCTGGACCTGTTGTGGTGCTGTCCGAAGCTTTTGCTTCTGCTGCCATTTGAGTCACATTATGTGACTGCACGTTCCATGGAGGAAGCTGCAAGAAAGTGGCCGCAGGGTTGAGGACTTGAGAGTGTTGGGAACCTCAGCGTTGATGCACCAAGCATCTCCTTATGCTGAGATTTTAAACAATATAATGTGGGTTGTCAGGTTATGGACCAAAACAACATCCAGATCACCGGCTGCAAGTGCTTTTGACGGGACAGCGGACTCTCTTCTGGAGATGCATGGCCATGTGAATAATTTTATGTACCTGCGGACCTTTGCTTGCAGGCGCCAGGCGGTACACCAAGCGTACTGCTGGTGGGAGACCCCGGCCTGAAGCTCAAGGGTAGGACGGAGGGGAGGAGAGCTTGTTCCTGTGATCTAGAACAAACCCTAGGGTCGATTTCTTGTGCATTCACGGGCTGGACGTCCTGGCATGAGACCGTGGCATGCATTGTCACCCCTTGCCGTTTATGAAAACACGTTCCGGCAATTTTTCTAAGCGTGTTTGTTCCTCACAGGTTTCAGCGTTGCCTTTGAGGTGCTGCAGCAAGTCGTCGCAAGTCTCCAAAGCCGGCTCACGGCTCCAGAGTCGGAACCTGCGCACAGCCAGCCAGGCGGCGGGTGTGGTGATGCAGCTGCGTCCCAGCCTGCCCCTGGCCCTGTCCCTGCCCCTGGCCCTACCCAGACGAGCGGGTGTGATGCAGCTGCGCCCCAGCCTCCCGTGTCAGGTCTTGGCCCTGCCCAGCTGCCCCTGCTGGTCACGTGGGTTTGCCAACAGATGCCGGGCCAGGATCTGCTGGACATGGTGGCGGCGGCCGGGGACGGACTCCTCGTGCTTGCAGTCTACATTCAGCCTGCTCAGGTACCGTAGATTTGCTTTGCCATCCCTCATAATTAGCGTTGTTTGGGTTTCATCTGGGAAATGGAGGGATCCAGGCATTTCCCAATTGCCGATTGCCGACGCCAGCTTCCAGTCGGTAATTAAGAGTTTTTGTCGACAGTTTGCCCTGGGGGCAGCATAAAATAAATCATGTTTTGATGCCTGAGGGAAGGCAAATCAAATCTACGGTAGTGTGCAAGAACATCAACGCTGGTACCGGGAGTGTGAGACTGGACAGGGATATCTATGTGTCGCCTGCCCAGGAACAGTCCTGATGACCGATCCTGTTTTTATGTTAGGATGATTCAGCTACAACTCAGCTCAACTCAGCACTCAGCAATTCAGTATGTCATATGGCTGGGAGGGGGGTCCTCGTGCTGCAAATGATAGTGCTCGGGCCCCCTTGGATGTATAGGCCAGCCGAGATTGGGTCCCCATCAGCCCGTTGGTGGCCTCCCAGCGGCTTTTGTCCAAGAAGGTCTGGTCCACACTTAAATAAACACCAGTGCTGAGGCTATCATGCAGGTTGGCACTGACAGTAGTTTATCAGATTATCATCTACCAGCATGGGGACGGCCGCTTTGTACTCGCTGTGTACGTTCAGCTCGCCCAAATACTGTAGACTGAAATGGGCATAGGTTCTGTGGCTGGGCAGAGTCGTCCGTGTTCAGCCCACCTAAGTACTGAGGTAGTGCCAAGTTTATTTGTTTCGGAGCTTGGCGTCGGCAGTGATTTATCATCTGGGTGCATAAGGACTGCCTCCTATTGCTTGCTGTCTACGTTCAGCCTGCCCAGATACTGGAAATTTGTTTTATTTTCAGCTGCTTCAGCAAAACTCGGCTACGTCAAAGCCTACGGCTGTGAGGCGCCTGGTGTTGCAAGCCCTTTTGCTTGCCCCTGTCCCCGGCCATTGGCCTGTTCAGGTTTAATCCCCATCCACCCAGAGACCTGCCTAGAGGGACCTGATGCACCCTAAAATAAACACATGCTCTGAGGGAGGGATCTTGGAGCTGGGCACTGACTAATGACATTGCTGTTTTCCTAAATTTCCATGATGTGGCTTCGGCCCAGGCTGCGCTGTTTCCGTAACTCTCACGCCCCCCACGCGGCTTAGCTTAGCTTTCTTTGTTTCCCTGCGGTGCCTTTGGGGATGAGGGAATGAGAGTAGCAGCAGCAGGTCTACCTGCACTTCTTTCAGTTGCAACCCTCTTCCTGAGACCGATGCTCCTTTCCTGTTTGAATTGTATATCTGTATCTTTGAATGGCACGTCTTCCCTCTTTTCCTGGCAGCACCTGCCCTCAGAGACTTGCGTGCCTCTGCTCGCCTCCCTCTTTGCCTGGCAGTTCCTCCCTCAGAAACTCGCGTGCCTCTACTTGCCTTCCTTTGCATGCTGACTCGCCTGAGTCGCCTCCCCCTGCTTGCCTTCCTTTGAATGCTGACCCGCGTGAGACGCCTCTGCTCACCTCCCTCTTTGCCTCGCAGTTCCTCCCATAAGAGACTCCCGTGCCCCTGCTTGCCTCCCTTTGCATGCTGTCAGGACCTGCTCCCCGTTTTGTACCGTGGGCACCGCACCCTGTTGTTCACGTCACATTACGAGGCTTGGGGGATGCCTGTGCTGGAAGCTATGGCGTGCGGCCTGGCGGTCGTGACAACACTGTGCGGCGGAGTCTCCGACTTCTGCAGACCCGGCCACGACTGTCTGGCAGCGGAACCAGGAGATGTGGAAAGTGCGTTAAATGAATAAATATACTGACTGCGGACAGGTTCTTGGATTGAGGAAGCCGCCCATTTTGTGTGTATAGCAGCGGGCATGCCAGTGGGGCAGCGGGCATGCCAGTGGGGCAGTGGACGTGCAGCAGTGTTTGTTCTAGTGTGCACCAGACCCTCCTTGGAGGGCTACCGGGCGGTCACTGGGTCTATGGGGACCGGACCGACAGAGTGGTGACTGGTCTACGGCCGGTGGCCCTAGTTGCGAGGCTTGCTGCACCAGCCCCCTGTGCGGCCTAGGCTCTGAGTAACTTATTTCTAGCTGAAGTATGCTTTTCATAACCCTGGTATGTCAGTGAGGCGTTGTGGGCCTGTTGACAGCATGGGCGTCATGATGCATATTTTGCATACCACACCATTCCAGGCTGGCTGGGGAGCACATTCCCCACGATATGGTGCATGTTTTACGTCAATGGTACCGCACCATGCTGGACCATGCCGCACCGCTCATACTATACCATTTAAATGTAAAATGCGTACAGTACCATACTGAAGCAGATTTTCGGTCTCGGTAGGTGTCTTCGTTTTTTATTCCCCTAAAACTTTTAGTGTATGTCTGCATTCTCTGATGCTTCACACTTTTTTGTTTTATGTCTCTCATGCCACACGTTTGTGTGTACAGGCCTGGCGGCGCATCTCACGTCTGTGCTCCTGGATGACAAGCTGTGCGTGAGGCTCGGCAGTGCCGCGCGTAGCAGTGCCGTCGGCCACAACCTCACCAGGGTGGCAGACAGCCTGGAGGAGCTCCTGTACAGCTCGGTTGCAGCGGGGAAGGACCTGATGAAGCTGAGGCAGCACCCGCTGGTGGCGGCGGCAACTCAGACTGCGTGCATGGCTGCTATAGAGGCGTCTACGATGGCCCTCATGGATGGGTCATCGATGTGTGTTTGAAGGCGCTGATGGTACCAATGTTTCTGACGGTACCAGGTCAAGGACCAGGGGCATGAGGGAGCTGATGTACGGCTCAGTCGCAGCGAGGCGGGAGCTGCTGGATTTGGGGCAGCAGGCCCTCTTGGTGGTGGCAACACAGACTGTCCATCTGACTGCCATAGAGGCAGCTTTGATTTCTGGCCACCACTGAAATACTGTTAATTTAGGAATTATGTTATGCTTCCATACCTTCTGTCTCAACAGTGTCTGCTGGGTATCTACTGCCCAATCTGCCCTACCGTCTGTCCTGCTGGAGTGCCAGTGGAACTTCAAAGTGATGGCAATTCTCCCTTAGCTATCATGTTTCCTCCAGGACGTATGAGAAGTGACGGGCACTGGTGGCATACTGATTGTGGATGCACCCTGAACTCTTAAATGCTGTTCCGCCTGGGGATTAAGAGTTCGGACATGAAACGAACATAGTCGCAAGGATTAATTCACCGATTCCGTATAAAAACGCTGCCAGGTGCAGTCCTGAGAACACTTGTGTGAACGTCAAATTCGCGATGCGGTCGAGCGGCGGGTTTCCCGTCACAATCGTGCGGAAAGCTCGCACACTTGTCAAATGGCAGCCCCGCACGCCGAGTTCACCGTATCACAAGGCGTGTGTTTTCTTACAGAGGTGGTGATGGCCTTCCCCTTGCTGCAACACTCATTCTTCTAGTAATACCATTCACAGCTCGCAACGCCGAAATGCAGAATAAAGATGCTGAGAAATCGCTGAGTCGACGGATCTCGCCCGAAGCGATTTTCGCGGTCACAGCAGAAGAGGGCGCCTGCTGCCGCATCTGCATGGATCCCGTGCAGGAAGCGGACATGGCCTCTGGGTCAGGCATAAGGCTGGGATGCAGGTGACAGACATCCACATGAATGAACCTCAGTTTCAAGTACCATCTGATTGGCAGCACCCATAATACAACACCCTGTCCCGTCCCTTCTCCACATATGCATCCCTGTATACCCGCATACATCCAACACCCCAACCTTCTCTCAATTCATTCCTATCTAACGATACCTACACTTCATGCCGGTGGTCTGCGATGGAAAGGTGCTCTGCCAGCGGGTTCGATGCCATGCACCGGACCTGTGCCGCCCAGTGGTTTGGCGCTGTGAGGAAATCAAATCTGTGCGAGGTCTGCAGCGAAGAGGCCGTGGGCCTGCCACAAGAGGTCAAGGCCCAAATCAGGTAGGACTGCAGCACTGCCTACTTCAGTGCATACCAGTCCGTCTTCATTGGGACATCCGACTGGTACCAGAGCCAATCGGATCCAACCATACCCAGCTCCCGGCCGATGGTCCAGGCAGCTGAGCTTGCTACACCAGGCCCCCACAGCTGCAGCTGAAATGCGGCTGAAGCGCAAAGATACACTGATGGGACTGTAGCCCAGATTGGTAACATGGCTTGACGACACTCAGCTTGCAGGTTGTTTTACCCTTGGCTTCACAATCCCCATGTACAAAGACACCTTCAGAACATTCCCGGTGCTAGTCTTGGTGCTACTAGGCATTCCTAATGTTAGCTAGCACCGGACCACCTTCGGCGGGTGGCTGGGCTGCCATCACTGGGCCGTTGGGGAATGAGGCTTGACCGGCCCACAACCTGCAGCCCGAGCAACAGGGCTTGCTGCACCCTATGAATCCTCACCACTGCAGGCCATGACGTAGCTAGATTGTAACTGGAGCATCCTACATCAATCCCTGAATAAAGCCAAGTTAGAAGGGCGCTAACCTCATATTGGTAGGATCTCGGACCTTTGTCTGCACCTTTGTCTGCACCTTTGTCTGCACCTTTGTCTGCACCTTTGTCTGCAAGGCCACTGCTTGACTGGGTCCACCGACTGGGTCCAGGGTTACCTAGTACTGCCTTTTGGGCCCAAATCCCGCTCCAACTATCAATCCGTGTTCAGTATAGCTTGTTGCAGTGTGGTGGGACCTATCCGTGGAGCTAACATATCAAACCCTTCATTTTAGTACCGTACTCGTCCTGTTTGACCGTACTGCATTTCCGCATTAGGGACCCTGACAGGTCACCGTGCTGCTGCCTTCAGGTCAGCTAATGGAATGCAGCTTCAGGACCCGGCCCATGGCTCCATCCGCTCCTTTGTCTCGGTGCCAGCGTTTGTGGGCAGCTATGCAGCCTTCTGTTTGCTCCCCGCGACAATCTCATGCCTCGCACTCTCATTCTTCTTCATGAGTGAGTGTCAGTCAAGATATATCTGATAGATCTGAGCGACGTGAGTGTCAGTCAGGATCCATAGACCTGGTAGATCTGAGTGATGTGGCTTTTCTACCCGAGCGAGTGGCTGCCAACAATTGTTGCAGCTGATCCGTCCAGTGCATGTTGTCTATCGTCTAAACATATAATCTATGATCCTAATTTTCTTCAGATATGCGTATTGCATGACGGCAAATGATTTGTGTTATACCGTGTTATCCTGTATAGAGCATGCCCTCCTGACATCTGTCCTTTTCCGCCCCCTTGAAACCCCTCCAGAGCTGGTCGTTGTGGCAACAGGAACTGGCATCGGACTGACTATTGCACTTTCCAGCTTCACCATCGTACACTGGTTTGTAGCCCCCCGGAGGTGAGCAGGACAAGTACTGGCGACATCAAATCTTGTGTGTGCGTCCAGCAGCACTTGCACTTGCATGCGATCAGCAATGCTTCAAGCATGCTGTGACGCATGCACTGTATACTTTTAGTAACGCGCTCAACCCGGGCTGTTTTTATGTGTCAGCGTTTCAAGTTTCTAGGGTTGGGCTGCTGGTCTCACACCTTGTATAAAGTCACAGCAAAAGAACTCAATACTTGCGGCAACGCTTACAAAAATCACTATCGTGTATTGCACGGCGTGCACTGGTTCCTTGCCCCCAGAAGGTTAGCAGCTCTTGCATGCATAGAGCAACACAGGCACCCCCATGCACTTCACAACGCTAACAAGACAATCAGCAACAATCGTTAGGCAATCCTCGCATCGGGCCAATAGAGGTGACAAAGCACGGCCATTCGGAAGCTTGCCGCATGCTGTATGAGAACACCCCTCGCTCCTGCACAGCTGCACCGCATTTTTCTTGGGTGCTTCATCTACACTTAAGCTACATCACGTTCGGCTACACTTCAGCTACATCACGGTCCCCTGCCAGGGGTGCCTGGCGCAGCAAGGCTTGCTGCATTGGGCCGCTGGTCATCAGCCGGTCAAGTTGTGTTCCACACCGGCCCCAGCTGTGATAATTGGCCCGCGGCCCGCCCTAGGCGGTTCTGTGTGCCCTAGGAGGAGCAACGAACTGTGCACTCTCTTGCTTTCTTACAGCTTCACGACGTGTTGTTGCACTTTCAATGCCCTCACAGGCCAGTGCTGCACATTTTGTTCGTGGCTTCCATGCTCTTTAGTACCGTGGCGTTCACACTTATGGCTGAATCGGTGTTCCTCAGGTATGAATGCTTATATCAATGGCATCCTGCATGTGGGATCACCTTTTAAAAACCTTGGGTCACACCTCCGTTCACTGATCCAGACCCTGGAGTCACACCTTCTTTAGTTATCTTACTGACCCAGACCCTATTTGTTGTCAAACAAAGTTATCAATTATCACAGTATCACACCATGTTTTCATCCAGCCACACATTTAGAGGGAGGGGGATGGCATCAAAATAGCCAGAGCATGATGACCTGACCTTCATTTCGCACCTTGCGTCATCACATCACCTTGTTACCGCTACTTGAATTATCCAAGTTACGTAATTCCATTCTTCATAGTATATTATCTCATCACTTCATTCCCTTCCTCATGTCCTATACCATCATATCACCTTGACTCTGTTTCTTGCATCATGGCAGCTGGTCTCACGACCCGCGGGTCATCTGTGGCGCCTTCATGGGGGCCGCCATGGGCTCCCTCATGTTCTATGGAGTCGGCATCCCCCTGGGCACCCTGCTGGCATGGTGCCTCTACCCCAGCTCCCGAGGAAGCTTCGGCGGCAGGGGCGGGAGAGGCATGATCGTGTGCAGCAGTCACTGTGGGCAATGCTGGCGCTTCCTGCGCGACGGTTTTCTTGCGCTGAGAAGCCCGCCAGCAGTGACACTTGTCACGGCAGCAAGCCAGCAAGGCCCAGCGGCCCTGGACCCATTGCAGAGCGGTGAAGCAGGATCACAGCGCAGCCCCGTGTCAGCCGAGCCTCACGAGAGCGGCGTGCGACAACAAAGCGTGACGCGAACGTCCTCCACTCTGGTGACTTATCCAGCGATGCTGCCGCTGGCTAGGACCAGCTCTAGCCTCCATACTGCGTCCATGTCCTCCGCCGCCTCGCGCCCGGGCCGGGTTGCGCAGGGCACAGCCGTGATGCGCAACGGTGACTCTGCGGCAGATCTGAACCTGTAAATGTAGTTAGGAAGCCCATGGTATACAGTTTGAAGCCACTGACTTGAGAATATAGGGTTTACTGCAAGTGATAAGGGGACGGAGGTCGAACCGGTTGTGCCTCTTTTAGTAGATCTAGAGATCCATCCACCCTTAGCCTGTAAGTGGATGGCCATCTAGGTGTGAATTGTGATGACAGTCAAATCCGCAGATGTTGTCACAAGTTTGTGGAGCTTGTTGAGGATATCAGCATATTAGGCGAAAGCTCGCCAGTCTTTCGCTGGGTGACTATCACTGAGCCGATCAGGACTTTTAAATTCGACTGGCCTACAAGCAGTCAAGCAGCAAGGCTCGCTGCGGCTGGCCTCGAGCCCTAGGCTTTCATGTACCTGAATTATAGCTGAAAATTTCTAAAATAATGAGTGGCAGAGGTACGCCGGGAGACCCCTTCAAAAGCCCAATATCCCAGCCCAGTTTGAATCTGGTTTGAATGTTCATTGGAGACAGCTGGGAGCGAGGGTATTTGTGTTTGAAGCCTGTCCTTTTTGGTAATCAGCGTGACATATCTCTGTGGCTGGCCAATGAAACTGAACACCACCTGAAAGAACGATCCACTGCTTGGCGCCTCCTGATGGCGCTTCCTTTACTCCTATCCCGGCCTCAGGTTCTGGGGTTCAGAGAATGCGAGGTCGGGGGTTTACCCGCTCGAACGGGCGGTGCGCGGGCAATTCCGTCATTGCGCGACCACTTCCGTCAATTCCAGCCATTGTACTCCCATAGATGAACGTGGCTCGAGTTAGCAGAAGCAGAGCTAATAGTTGTTCTTGGTCATTCACGGCCCTGCGTCTCACCTCGCGCTCCACCGCGGTGCCGATCCGTCGCCCAGTCCTCCTACGGGCGAATGAACCGGGGGATGTGTTCGGCAAGCTGAAGGATAAGGCGTACCTGGACATCGCTGCCAAGAAGTATGCCTTCGGCGTCCAGAAGGGAATGGACGAGGATGAGATGATCGCCATGGAGTTTGGGACCACCGTGGAAAAGCTGACGGACCTGCAGTCGGAGTACATCGGAAAGGTCAAGGACAAGCTGGAAAAGAGGGCGGAGGAGATGAGGGCCGAGGAGCAGGCAGTAGCAGATCGCTTGGCTAGAAGCTACACGCTGGGTAAAGAGGCCTACGAGTGAGTGTCCCACCCTAGGGTCACGCATGAGGGTCCCACATGGGCCAGGGATGGCAGACCGGGCCACATGGGGTGAGTGGCAATGTTATTTCACTGCATGCAAGACTCCAAACCCTACATTCTAGAACCTGCACTCTGGGGAAACAAATGCATGAGTGAATGTCGCGCAAGCAAACCTTGTTCGGGCATGTGACAGGGTTTATTTTTGTACGTACCAGACCTGCTTTGGCTGAAACCCTAAAGGCTGGGTTTTGAATTTGTCAAGAGAGTGTACCTCATGCAAACCCTATCCGGGCTGCATGGGCTGTGTGACGGCGATCCAACTTTATCTCATTTAGGCTCAAAAATAAAGGCCCATGCATGCAGATCCTGTCCAGGCTGCATGGGCTGAGTGGCACAGCCCCTGCTATCTCACGCCCATCCACCTGGCATAGTGGCATGGCAGCTAAGAATTTGAAATCCTTTGACAGTGCTTGGACCACACTTCGTGAAATACCAGCCAGGGCACCTCGGAACCTCCGTACTCCAAGAGAGAAAGAGACGCAGACTGAATTGACTTCAGCGGCATATGGTGATGAGGTCTGTCAAACTGTGTGCAGGTGTGGGGAGTACACCGCTGCAGTTCGCCTTTTGGAGCGAGGGGTGGAGGAGCTAGGCTTTGAATCGAACCTCGGAGGAGATGCACAGCTGTGGCTGGCGCTCTCGTATCAGGTAGGCACATGGCACCATCCCAATGTTTGTTTAGGGGGTCTCCCAGCCACAATTCAGCTAGATCACAGCTTTCAGCTGTGGAGTCCTGGTGCAGAAAGCCCTGCTGCTTAGGCCGCAGGCTGCAGGACTGTCAATTTGCATCCCCTTTGACCCAGTGGTAACTGTGCAGGGGCCTGTCGAAGGTGGTCTGGTGCGCACGAAATTAAACGCTGCCAGGGTCAGTCACGCTGCTAGGAGGTTGCTGACTAGGCGAGGTGGTGGCACGCCAAATGCCATGCTTGAGGCCGTGCTTATTTTTACGGCTCCATGGCTGCCATTGGCAGGCCGCGCAATGGCAGCCAAAGGCCTCAACAGGGACAGACCTGTACCAGCCAATGGTGGGCGGCCCAGGCAGCAGGGCTGGTCACCACTGTGGCCTCTGGCCAGAAGCGGGAGTGTAGCTGACAAGTAGCTGAGTCATGAACAATGAAATAGTGGGCTAAGGAGTCCTTGGAATCCCAGAGACAAAATTGGCAGCTGTTGTCATGCCTGTTGACAGTATTTGAGCTGTTGCTGTGGCACACTTCACTGCTGGGTGCTTGAGCTACAATTCGTCTGAACCACGGTCAACCGCCTCAGGGGCCTGGAGCAGCAAGCCCTGCTGCTTGAGCTGTCGGCTGTAGGTCGGTCAAGGTTTGGTCCCCATCGACTCAGTGGTGGTGGTGGTGGTGCCCAGTGGTTTTCCAAATGTGGTTCAGGGCGCTCCACAAGAAACACCGCTGTGGGCAGAGGGTTTGAGAGGGACCGGCCTGCACCCGAGCTGTTACCTTGTGTGTCCCTGCCTGATGCCACATGCAGACATGCTGATGCATGCATTCGCACGCCTGCTGTTGTAGGCATGCGGTCGCGAGGAGGAGGCCGTCGCCGCATGCAGGTACGTCGAGGCGAACCACCCGGAGCGACGGCTAAAGAAAAAGGCCGCTGACATTCGATACATTTTCGAAGCGCCCAAATTGGAGATCAGCGACGACGAACGTGTGACCATCCCCATAATGCAGAGCGAGACGTGGCGCAAAGAGTGAGCAACTGATTTGCCTCATGTATCACTTTTTTCGAGCTGCAGTTGTTCCTGTTAGTCAGCGTGCACCAGGTGTTGACCAGCTCCACCAATGGGACCATGCAGGCCTTCTATAGGATTAGGAGCAGCTTCTGGGAGTTGTCTTGGTTCATGCTTTAGTAGGAAGGTAAGTAGGTATGACTTGACCCATGTGGTCTGGTAGAGCCATGCAGCTAGCTTGCCCCATGCAGTCTTCTCAAACGGATGGTGCTATTTAGTTGTAGCTAGGGCTGTGATGGCAGGAGCATAGTCATTGGTTTCTAAGCCGCTAGCTTGCACCTTGCTGCCAAGCTCATGCACCGTGACATCCTCAACTGAAGAGTGCCTTGCCTTATCTGGGCCTGCCGCGCAGCCGCAAGACAACCGTCACGTCCAAGCTGAACAAGAAGAAGGTTGCGGGGCCAACGTCTTATTGGGATCGCGCCGAGTGGTCCATGCCAGATCCAGACTTCTTGCCGGACCAATGGTACATCCGTTTCTTGTGGGCGGTGGTCGGCGTTACGTTTGTGGTATTTCTCAACCTGCAGGCTGCTGGGCCCCGGTGATGATGTGGAGCTTTTACCTTCAGCTTGAATTCAAGTAGCTTCCAATGCACCAGGGGGTACTTGCTGAGGCACCCAAAGACGGGGGGTTTTCTACTTTCCGTGACGTCCCCCGTGAGGTTTCCGTCAGGCGATCCTGCTTGTTGAATCTTTTGGTGCAGTGATGAGCTGAGAGCGGTTATTTGTGTCAGTCGTTCTGCCTATTGAATCTTTAGGTGCAATGCTGAGCTGTGGGCAGTTATTTCTTGTGCGTTCACGTCACGTTATTTGGCAAGGACTTTTCGAATACTGTATCATTAGGTTCATAACTCCGTGCACTGAAAACATGAGGATTTACTGGATGCGGTATGCATAAGATTTGATCGGGTAGAAAGTGCAGGGAAGCCACCGGTCTTGTACCTGTTTGCTGTCCTAGTTTTTTGTGTGCCCAAATCAGTTTGCGGGCACCTGGCCCTTGCATCAAATGTGATGCTTCGCTCGCCTTCGCAATTTTCACAGGGAACAAGGTTCTGGACAACTCGGGTATAGCCACATAGCTTGGCTGGCAAGGGATATCTAGCCGGTTTATTTGGGCTCCTACCTGCATTACCCCAGATAGGCTGACACATATTTTATCGTCCCTTTATTCATGTTTTCCATGCCCACCTGGATAGCAGTTTCCCCTCCAGACCCCCGCAGACTCAAACAACATAACAGGGTGTTGTGCCGGGAATGCGTTTTCCACCTTTCCCAACTGAATAGTAGGGCGCCCACGTCGCCGAGTCTTTTTAAGCAGGGCCCAGAGATGTAACGTCATTGGCCGGTAATGCAAATGGCTATGTTTGCAATACAGTCTCAAAAATTGCTACAGAATGCTGCACAGCACTGACTGAGTACAGTCTTACCTGAGGACCCCGAAATGGCCCTGAAGCAGGTCATACAGGACACTATGTCTGTTTCTTTCCTTTCTCCTCTAACCGTTCGTTTATTTTCCTCCCGACCAGAAAATCAGGACCTTCCAGACCAAGCCTTCTGAGCATGGCCCAGGGGTGTTATGTCATTGACATACCACATGAACAGGAAATGTTAGTGGCGATGGACGTCACAGCAGTGCCAGAGTGATCACCTATTTTTGATGATCAAAGCCCCATAATAGCGTGATGGCGATGCACAGCTGGGCAGTTGCTTTTCCATGTCACAATCGGAAGACTTGGAATCAGTTGACTAGGGTCACCCCTCAGAGAAATAGCCACGATTCCTAGAGCTTATTGGCCTGCCTTCTCTTCTGATTTACAGCCCATATGTTGTCCACAGACGCAAGGGACCTTCACATACTGGCAACATCAAAACCTGGAAAACATCCGACATTTAACACATAATAAGGACAACAGTACAATAGTAACAATTAAATACCGATACATCATGGTCACGCTAGATGCCTAGGAGCGGCAACCCAGACCAGCCACCATAATAAACTCGTGACTAAATACCGACATGGACACACACAATCTCAGTCCAAGGTCCGTACATTGGCAAGGTTCCACCTTAGGTGTTTTCCACGTCTTCCTCTTTACTAGAGGTTACAATGCGTGCGTTCTCCTTGAGGTAGATGCGCAGCTCATTCTCAAACCCGTCCAGCTCCATGTCCACCTCGATAGCATCGTGGGAGGAAGTTGTTGGCACAAACGGGTCCTCCAGCTCCGTCCTGAGGTTGAAGAGGCCTTGCAGCGCCATGGACATGCACACTGAGAAGGTGGTGGAGAAGCCAATGTGCGTCGAGTTGGCCAGGGACGCGTAGTAGGGGCCGTACAGGATGGGGAGGAGTAGGATGAAGAGGCGGGCGAAGGCGCGCAGGCCCAGTGGCGTGCGGTAGTGCTTGATGAAACGCAGCTGCATCAGCGAGTTGATGACGTCCTTGAAGTGCTGCCGTATCCGGGTGGCTTCATTGGCCGGCAGGCCCGCCGCCTTGAACTCCTCGGCCAGGGCTGACAGATTCTTAAGCCTCTCCGCCATGTGCTCGTGCAGTAGCCTGGTGTGGTGCAGGACCAGCTTCTGGATCTGGCGCCCCGTGGACGTGTGCATGTGCCTGAGCCGGGAGACGGTGGGCGCCTTCAGGGCGCTCCTGAGCAGACAGGAGAGGCCTATGATCTGGTCAAAGACCTGGTCGACGTGGTCGCTGGGCAGCCTGCCGGCGCGCCCGGAGATGCATGGCGCGGCCGAGTCCTTTGGGATGACAAACCAGTCCCAGTGACGGTGTGCGATGAAGATGCTGGTGAGATTTGCCTTGACTAGGGAGAGGTGCAGCAGGGCAGTCTCCCGCCGCGTGAAGGCAGATGTCATGGTCATGGTCAGGGGGAAGACGAGGAAGATAGCAATCAGGGTCCATGATTGGTTGTAGGCCAGCTGGCGGCCGTCCAGGTAGTAATAGTAGAAGAAGCAAGGGGAGGCAACTGCTATGGAAGCCACCAAGAGGGAGTCTAGTGTGAAGATGGACCTTAGGAAAGAGATTACGGAGGAGTATTCATCAGCTAAAGATTTGGCACAGACTTGCAGGCAAGCACGTGCGAAATTTGCTGGTGGAGGAACAACACGATCCCAGTGTATGTTTTCGCCCTCCCAAGCGTCCATGTAGTTCATGACTCCAACGATTTACAGGGACACATGTTCATTACCTCTTTAATTTAAAAAATGCGAGACCGGCCGCCCAGCCATAGGACCCCGAAACGCAGCATAGTCATCATGCGAGTTGCATGTTGTAATCTTGTTCGTCATCAGTGTGGAGGGTGTACGGGAAATGTGTGGAACTTGCGGGGTCAATTTGAGGCAGTAGACGAGGATCCGAGGACAACATTCTGAGGACTCGACTGTATATTTTTTCAGACTGCTGAAATTCATCTGGAATCATTTCATGCAGCATGGTCCACATTTTGGGACACAACACCCATGGTTGGCGCTGTACCAACAATATAACCAGGCCTTATACAAAAACACCTCAAACGATCATCGCTCATTCATCTCCAGTAGATGATATCGTGAGTTTATCCTCCTGTCGCCCACCTTTCCCATGTCCCGGCAGTGCCGATCTTCAGTGACGATGCTAATGCTGCAGGGCGGAATCAAACTGCCGATCGACATTGATGCTCATAACTGGGGCAATGACACGGGCCTTCAAAATGTCCATCAGACAGCCAGGGTGCATGCGTCGATTCTAAGGGATGCAGAGCATGGATTCCGCCGAATCACGGGGATGCACGCCGATCCTCATGGCGTCAATAGCTCGGTGCGTCAAGATCCCATCGGCCAGGCATTGGCGCACTAGGGTTCTTACAGGTCTCAGCTACCGGTACTGCTGTCACAGTGACAGTACATTAAACCCGTCGTCCATGCAGCGGCCAGGCCCATGCCAGTTTGAGTCAATATAAGTGTGCACCCGACCATCCTTGGCGGGCAACCGGGCAACCACCACTGGGCCGATGGGGACCAAACCTGGACTGGCCTACGGCAGTGGCCTAAGTAGCATGGCTTCCTGGCCATGACGTGGCTGCATTTTACTAATAGCTCAAGCAACATTAAATGAAGCACAATGAAACTAACTGCCATGCAAGTCCTATCCCATGCAAGTCACACCCACTTCGAATGAAGCATGCCGTGTGCGTATGTGACGTTCAGGTGAGACGAGCCATGGAGCAGCTGCTGAGTGAGCAGCTGCCGCCAGGCGCGCCGCTTCCGGCAGACCCCGCAGCCAGCGACATGCTGCAGCAGCATGTGGGCAGCGGGGGAGGCGACCACATGGCGGATGGCTTGATGTCCAGCCTCTCCTCGATGCAGCCTCCAGCCCGCCTGCCTCCTACGGCGAGCATGTCATCCATGTTTGACCGAGTGGTCGCCGCAGCCAGAAGCATCAGCCCCGCAGGCGTCCCCGCCGCCGATGGCGCCTACGGAAATTCAATGGACTGCGGGGAGTTCTCAGCTGACGCCGCCTCGCTGGCTCTTTCCGGTGTAAACGACAAACTTGAGCAGTCCATCCTCGCTACCGGCGCAACGGCGGGCACCACGCCCGCCACTGCTGCTACTGCCGCTGCTTGGGGTGTAGACGGGCCTGCGAGTCTGTCTGGGGTCACAAACACTCTGAAAAATGCCAGCCGGTCTATTTCGGGGGATGCCAGCGACCCCCCTGCGAGCCTCATTGGTATTACAGACAGCCTGAAGGCGTTCAGCCTGTTCACACCTAGTCCACAGGATGCCACATCTGCTTCCTCACAGCTCAACCAGATCTTGTCCTTGTGGCCCGGGTCTGCCGCCAGGTCAGCAAGATCTGCGGGTATGGCGGATCGGATCTCATCCGCTGATACGGCGCTGGATCCAGGCCCAACAGTGGAGGCAGCCCAAGAGCTTCAAGACTTTGTGTCGCAATACCGAGGGCAGTACGGGAAGGAGGTGAAGTCACGCATCGATGCGGTCTCGTCCAAGCTGCAGTCCTTCATCGATGACAGCGGCCCTCATGGCCAGCAGCCATCCATGGAGGTGGTCACGCCGGAGCTGCTGGTTGACGGCGGGCTGCATGGCTCTCAGGCTTTGCCGGGACTGATGGAGGCGGCAAAAGGTGGGAAACGGATCCACACATATTTCAGTGTTTGATCACTGGGGCCCAGAGTGAACGAGTCGCTTTCTTATCTGTTTGTGGGACTGTGAAGTTTTGTTGACTTTTTCCAGTCCAGCAGGGCATCACATTTGATGCATGGTACATGTGCCCGGGGCTGTAGATGCAGAGGCAATTGGTTCATTGAAGGTGAGCCACTGCCTAGTTTAGGGCTCAGAGTTTAGGGTTTAGGGTTTAGGGTTTGTTCATTGAAGGTGAGCTGCTGCTGCTTCTTGGCAATGCCGGGCAACGGACAGCAGTACGCTTGAAGACATCCACATGGACGTACTGTTACTTACTGTATGAGGTAGTCATTTGACCCCAAACCCTTATCTAGAAACCCTGTACCCTTAACCCTTCACCCTGGACAGAAAATAATCTACCATCTGCTCTTGTATAGGTGCATGCTTGTTCCGGGACCTACTTCATCCCCTCTCTTCCTCCTGGCTAAACACTACGTATCCCCTCCCCCACAACACAAACATGCTACACAAGATAATTGACTTTCGGTTCCCCTCTCCCGTGGCCATGTCGTGCAGTGGCGCCTATCCCTGGTGCAAGCCCTGAGCCAATTTACCACAACTACTTGATAGAGGGAATCCAGGGGACCCTGGATCGGGTGAAAGCTGCCTTGGGACCTCTGCCGGGGTCGCCCCCCACCGCCGCATCAGGCCCGCAGCAGCAGCAGCAGGAGCTGAGCTCAGCAGCAGAGCAGCTACGGGCCCTGGCGCAACAGCTGGGTGAGGTGAGCTTGATGGCATATGTCCCGCTTCCTGAAAGAGTGCCAGGGGGCGATGCTTCTGCTGTTTTCTTTCCTGCTGCTTTCTTTCTTTTCTAGAGGAGGCTGAGAGTTTTCACTGATGCAGCTCTACCTAGGTTAGGGGTCAAGGGATTAAGTCTGTAGGGTTCAGGGTGTAGGGTCAAGCCTCAAGAGTTAAGGGTTTAGGGTTTAAGCCTTTAGGGTTTAGGCTAGCAGCTCTGCCTGCAAAGGGACATAGGTCATTGCTGCTACCTGCCATGGCTTCAATTGACCCGTCTTGCCTTGAACCTTTGCCTTTGAAACCCTCAAGGCCCTCCCTTCCTGACACAATCATCCGTCCCTGTGTCCTGTGAACTTTTATTATTAGCTTCTGGATCTCCACCAGTTTAACCTTTTCAGCTAACAGGGCAATGCGTTTCGGCGATAGAGGCCCTGCATGGTCGCTAAAACAAGGAGCGGAACTATTCCCCCCTGCCCATGTCTCGTGCCCTGTCCAGGAGAACCACATGTACGTCGTTCCTGATGTCGAGGAGCGGGCAGCACTGTCGGGCGTCCTTTCGCAGATCTCCACCATTGCCGACAAGCTGCAGGCGGGCAGGCAGGCTGCAGGAGGAGCGGGGCAGGCACCCTTGGCTGCGTCCGCCGCGGCCGGCCCAGGGTCTGAGGACCCACTGCAAGGCCTGCTGGATGGGCTGTACAGCGCTGTGGTGGAAGACAGCGGTCTCAGGGAGCTGCTTACAGGTGCAGAGCAGGGCTTACAGGTTGAAAGCTTCGTTCAGGTTGGAGTGGGGCTTGAGTTCAAAGCTTCATTCATATAAGAGCAGGGCTTCAGGTTGAAAGCTTCATTCATATAAGAGCAGGGCTTCAGGTTGAAAGCTTCATTCATATAAGAGCAGGCTTTGAGGTTCAAAGCTTCATTCAGATTGGCGCGGTGCTTGGGGCAAGCTCCACTCAGGTTCAGAGAGACTTCAGACTTAAGGTGGCAGTGCAACGTCCTGACTGAACACTACTTTGACAAAATGAACTCTGAGGGTCGCTGGTGTGTGCGTGTGTGATAGAGATGGCGCTGTGATTGCAAATAATGGCCTGGACTCTAATGGATAGTGCCCCTGCATTGCCCCTGGGTGCGCGCTTGAGCCACCCCTGCGCCTACCTTGGAACCCTCCCTGGATAACCTCACAGCCCCTCCGGAGTGCCTCCTTATAGTCCCATGAGCGCCTCCCGAGTGCCTCCTTCTTGTCCCATGAGCGCCTCACGAGTGCCTCCTTATTGTCCCATGAGCGCCTCCCGAGTGCCTCCTTATTGTCCCATGAGCGCCTCACCAGTGCCTCCTTTTTGTCCCATGAGCGTCTTCTGAATGGCATCGCCTGCTGAGTACCCTTTACCCTTAACCCTCAGGGTTTAGGGTGAGGGTTTAGGTTTCAAGCGTCTAGGGGCAACATAGCGGTGGTTTAGATTCAAGGGTTGAGTGTTGACTGCCTCCTGAGACCCGACCATCTCCGCCACCTGTGTGCAGGAGTCAAGCGCCTGGGGGATAGCATTGTAACGGGCATGAATGTGTCGTGGAGCGGTGCGCCACCAGCAGCGCGGGTGGGGGCCTACGTGGCTGCGCTGGCAGGAACCTTCTTCCTGATCCGCATGCGGCTGGCACCCTCCGCCCTCAAGGCGTGCGATGTGTCTGGACAGGTAATGACGTGGCAGGGGGGAGGGTTTGGGGTTGAGGTTTGAGGGGCAGGGAGTGCACGATATAGAACAGGTTCTAACTGCCACACCTGTTGCACGGGATGGCTGATGGTCAACAGCGGGTTGGCTAGTAGACACCTGGCGTCAGTTGTCAGATGTCTACTAGCTGACCCGCTGTTGACACAGGTCTGACATTGAATCTGGAGCTCGTGACTCCCTAGAAGGTTATTTTATCGCTGGCTTCTTGCTAGGCCTCTCTTTGCTGTTGCTGTACAAGAATAAGAGGACACAGAAAGCACTGTCAGTTGTGGCCTGCCGGAGAAAGGTGTGAAATATGTCCATCCCAACCTCGACCCATGAGTCCTGCCTGTATTTATAATTTTGCATGGTCTCAGCAAAAACAAAACATTCCAGATGAAGGCTCAGGGATTTGAATAAATACATCATATACCGGTATATATACGGTATCCATAATATATATATATATATATATATATATATATATATATGTTTGTTCCCTATTTGCATGCACCTAATGTGATGCTTCGTTGTACTGTAAAACCTGCACATTCAATTGCCCTTTTTGCCCTTGCTGCAACGCAGCCCACCCCCCCTCACGACCCTAGCAGTCCCGGTTCATCTGAGCAGCAGCACAGTGACGGCGCGCCCTACGGTGCAACCAGCAAAGGGCCCTCCGACGGTTGCACGCCCGGCGCAGCTGCGGCGGACGTCGCGGGCTGGAGCGGCGCCGGGCAGCTGGCCCCGGGCTCTGCCGGGAACAGCGTGCAGGATGCCTGGCGGCTGTTCAAGCAGTCGGTGCAGCTCACCTCGGGAGGCAGCATGTCCCCTGTGGGCACAAGCACACAAAAGCAGCAGCAGCCGAGGCAGCGGCCTGTTGGAGCGGACGGGTGGGCTGACGACAGCAGCGGCAGCATGGCCGTGGCTGAGGCGTTGACGGCCGCGGCGGCGGTAGCGGCGGCTGTCAGCAGTGAGGAGGCGAGGAGGTTGGAGGTGGAGCAGGCTGCGGGGACGCACATGATGGAACGGGTGGGGCTCAGCAGAGGGGGGAGGGGGGCGGAGGGGGGAGATGATTTGTTATTCGGCCTGCTTCCGCTACGATTAAGCTCCATTACGGTCTATGGGCGGGAGAGGGGGGGCGGCGCCTGGGGTAGGTAGCTCTCCTTCTTGGGCCGCAGTGCTTAGGCTGGCCAGGGCAGTGGTCTCGTGTGCACTTCAAATTATAGCAACTCTGCCGCCTTCTGATCTCTCCACCTTGCAACCCCCTCTACAGGAGCTGAGCCGCAAGCGCTCAGAGATCAAGGGCCAAGTGCGGTGGGCCACATTGGCGCTGGGCCCGGTCATGGCCGTAGTGCCTGGGGGCGAGCCTGTGCGGGAGGAAGTGGATAAGCTGCTGGTGCTGCTAGAAGGAATCAGCCCCACCGACAAACCACTGAATACAAAGGTGTGGGTACAAATCTGATTGATTTAGGGTGCTTCAGCTACAAACCTGGAATTCAGCTACATCAGGAGACACGGCTGTGGCAGCCAGGTGCAGCTGGAGGGGATCAGCCACTCATTTCAGACGTGCATAAATTCACTATCGAGGGTCTATCAAGCATGACGGTTGGGCTTTAAACCGTTTGACAAGCCCCTTCATCAGTTGTCCCCAACTGTTGACAATCCTCTCCATCATTTGCCCCCGACTGTTGACAATCCTCTCCTTCACTTGCCCCCAACTGTTGACAATCCTCTCCATCACTTGCCCCCAACTGTTGACAATCCTCTCCATCAGCTGCCCCCAACTGTTGACAATGCCCTTCATCAGCTGCCCCCAACTGTTGACAATCCCCTTCATCAGTTGCCCCCAACTGTTGACAATCCTCTCCTTCAGTTGCCCCCAACTGTCGACAATCCCCTTCATCAGTTGCCCCCAACTGTTGACAATCCTCTCCTTCAGTTGCCCCCAACTGTTGACAATCCCCTTGATCAGTTGCCCCCAACTGTTGACAATCCCCTTCATCAGTTGCCCCCAACTGTTGACAATCCTCTCCTTCAGTTGCCCCCAACTGTCGACAATCCTCTCCATCATTTGCCCCCAACTGTCGACAATCCCCTTCATCAGTTGCCCCCAATTGTTGACAATCCTCTCCATCAGTTGCCCCCAACTGTTGACAATCCCCTTCATCAGTTGCCCCCAACTGTCGACAATCCCCTTGATCAGTTGCCCCCAACTGTTGACAATCCTCTCCGTCAGTTGCCCCCAACTGTCGACAATCCCCTTCATCACTTGCCCCCAACTGTTGACAATCCTCTTCATCAGTTGCCCCCAACTGTCGACAATCCCCTTCATCAGTTGCCCCCAACTGTTGACAATCCTCTCCTTCAGTGGCCCTTAACTGTTGACAATCCTCTTCATCAGTTGCCCCCAACTGTTGAAAACCCCCATCACCAGTTGCCCCCAACTGTTGACAATCCTCTCCATCAGCTGCCCCCAACTGTTGACAATGCCCTTCATCAGTTGCCCTGATTTGCCCCCGACTGTTAACAATCGTCTCCATCACTTGCCCCCAACTGTTGACAATCCTCTTCATCAGTTGCCCCCAACTGTTGACAACCCCCATCATCAGTTGCCCCCAACTGTTGACAATGCCCTTCATCAGTTGCCCTGATTTGCCCCCGACTGTTATCAATCGTCTCCATCACTTGCCCCCAACTGTTGACAATCCTCTTCATCAGTTGCCCCCAACTGTCGACAATCCCCTTCATCAGTTGCCCCCAACTGTTGACAATCCTCTCCTTCAGTGGCCCTTAACTGTTGACAATCCTCTCCTTCAGTGGCCCCCTACTGTCGACAATCCCCTTCATCAGTTGCCCCCAATTGTTGACAATCCTCTCCATCAGTTGCCCCCAACTGTCGACAATCCCCTTCATCAGTTGCCCCCAACTGTTGACAATCCCCTTCATCACTTGCCCCCAACTGTCGACAATCCCCTTCATCAGTTGCCCCCAACTGTTGACAATCCTCTCCTTCAGTGGCCCTTAACTGTTGACAATCCTCTTCATCAGTTGCCCCCAACTGTTGACAACCCCCTTCATCAGTTGCCCCCAACTGTTGACAATCCTCTCCATCAGCTGCCCCCAACTGTTGACAATGCCCTTCATCAGTTGCCCTGATTTGCCCCCGACTGTTAACAATCGTCTCCATCACTTGCCCCCAACTGTTGACAATCCTCTCCATCACTTGCCCCCAACTGTTGACAATCCTCTCCATAACTTGCCCCCAACTGTTGACAATCCCCTTCATCAGTTGCCCCAAACTGTTGACAATCCTCTCCGTCAGTTGCCCCCAACTGTTGACAATCCCCTTGATCAGTTGCCCCCAACTGTTGACAATCCCCTTGATCAGTTGCCCCCAACTGTTGACAATCCCCTTGATCAGTTGCCCCCAACTGTTGACAATCCCCTTGATCAGTTGCCCCCAACTGTCGACAATCCCCTTGATCAGTTGCCCCCAACTGTCGACAATCCCCTTGATCAGTTGCCCCCAACTGTTGACAATCCCCTTCATCAGTTGCCCCCAACTGTTGACAATCCTCTCCATCACTTGCCCCCAACTGTTGACAATCCTCTCCATCACTTGCCCCCAACTGTTGACAATCCCCTTCATCAGTTGCCCCCAACTGTTGACAATCCTCTCCATCACTTGCCCCCAACTGTTGACAATCCCCTTCACCAGTTTCCCCCAACTGATGACAATCCTCTCCTTCACTTGCCCCCAACTGTTGACAATCCCCTTCATCAGTTGCCCCCAACTGTTGACAATCCTCTCCTTCAGTTGCCCCCAACTGTCGACAATCCTCTCCATCATTTGCCCCCAACTGTCGACAATCCCCTTCATCAGTTGCCCCCAATTGTTGACAATCCTCTCCATCAGTTGCCCCCAACTGTCAATCCCCTTCATCAGTTGCCCCCAACTGTTGACAATCCTCTCCGTCAGTTGCCCCCAACTGTCGACAATTCCCTTCATCAGTTGCCCCCAACTGTTGACAATCCTCTCCTTCAGTGGCCATAACTGTTGACAATCCCCTTGATCAGTTGCCCCCAACTGTCGACAATCCCCTTCATCAGTTGCCCCCAACTGTTGACAATCCTCTCCTTCAGTGGCCCTTAACTGTTGACAATCCTCTTCATCAGTTGCCCCCAACTGTTGACAACCCCCATCATCAGTTGCCCCCAACTGTTGACAATCCTCTCCATCAGCTGCCCTTAACTGTTGACAATGCCCTTCATCAGTTGCCCTGATTTGCCCCCGACTGTTAACAATCGTCTCCATCACTTGCCCCCAACTGTTGACAATCCTCTCCATCACTTGCCCCCAACTGTTGACAACTAATCCTCTCCATTACTTGCCCCCAACTGTTGACAATCCCCTTGATCAGTTGCCCCCAACTGTTGACAATCCTCTCCATCACTTGCCCCCAACTGTTGACAATCCTCTCCATCACTTGCCCCCAATTGTTGACAATCCCCTTCATCACTTGCCCCCAACTGTTGACAATCCCCTTCATCACTTGCCCCCAACTGTTGACAATCCTCTCCATCACTTGCCCCCAACTGTTGACAATCCCCTTGATCAGTTGCCCCCAACTGTCGACAATCCCCTTGATCAGTTGCCCCCAACTGTCGACAATCCCCTTGATCAGTTGCCCCCAACTGTTGACAATCCCCTTGATCAGTTTCCCCCAACTGTTGACAATCCCCTTCATCAGTTGCCCCCAACTGTTGACAATCCTCTCCATCACTTGCCCCCAACTGTTGACAATCCTCTCCATCACTTGCCCCCAAATGTTGACAATCCCCTTCACCAGTTTCCCCCAACTGTTGACAATCCTCTCCATCACTTGCCCCCAACTGTTGACAATCCCCTTGATCAGTTGCCCCCAACTGTTGACAATCCCCTTGATCAGTTGCCCCCAACTGTCGACAATCCCCTTGATCAGTTGCCCCCAACTGTCGACAATCCCCTTGATCAGTTGCCCCCAACTGTTGACAATCCTCTCCATCACTTGCCCCCAACTGTTGACAATCCCCTTGATCAGTGTCCCCCAACTGTTGACAATCCCCTTCATCAGTTGCCCCCAACTGTTAACAATCGTCTCCATCACTTGCCCCCAACTGTTGACAATCCTCTCCATCACTTGCCCCCAACTGTTGACAACTAATCCTCTCCATTACTTGCCCCCAACTGTTGACAATCCCCTTCATCAGTTGCCCCCAACTGTTGACAATCCTCTCCATCACTTGCCCCCAACTGTTTACAATCCTCTCCATCACTTGCCCCCAACTGTTGACAATCCCCTTCATCACTTGCCCCCAACTGTTGACAATCCCCTTCATCACTTGCCCCCAACTGTTGACAATCCTCTCCATCACTTGCCCCCAACTGTTGACAATCCCCTTGATCAGTTGCCCCCAACTGTCGACAATCCCCTTGATCAGTTGCCCCCAACTGTTGACAATCCCCTTGATCAGTTGCCCCCAACTGAAATTGACAATCCCCTTGATCAGTTTCCCCCAACTGTTGACAATCCCCTTCATCAGTTGCCCCCAACTGTTGACAATCCTCTCCATCACTTGCCCCCAACTGTTGACAATCCTCTCCATCACTTGCCCCCAACTGTTGACAATCCCCTTCATCAGTTTCCCCCAACTGTTGACAATCCTCTCCATCACTTGCCCCCAACTGTTGACAATCCCCTTGATCAGTTGCCCCCAACTGTTGACAATCCCCTTGATCAGTTGCCCCCAACTGTCGACAATCCTCTCCTTCAGTGGCCCTTAACTGTTGACAATCCTCTTCATCAGTTGCCCCCAACTGTTGACAACCCCCATCATCAGTTGCCCCCAACTGTTGACAATCCTCTCCATCAGCTGCCCTTAACTGTTGACAATGCCCTTCATCAGTTGCCCTGATTTGCCCCCGACTGTTAACAATCGTCTCCATCACTTGCCCCCAACTGTTGACAATCCTCTCCATCACTTGCCCCCAACTGTTGACAACTAATCCTCTCCATTACTTGCCCCCAACTGTTGACAATCCCCTTCATCAGTTGCCCCCAACTGTTGACAATCCTCTCCATCACTTGCCCCCAACTGTCGACAATCCCCTTCATCAGTTGCCCCCAACTGTTGACAATCCTCTCCTTCAGTGGCCCTTAACTGTTGACAATCCTCTTCATCAGTTGCCCCCAACTGTTGACAACCCCCATCATCAGTTGCCCCCAACTGTTGACAATCCTCTCCATCAGCTGCCCCCAACTGTTGACAATGCCCTTCATCAGTTGCCCTGATTTGCCCCCGACTGTTAACAATCGTCTCCATCACTTGCCCCCAACTGTTGACAATCCTCTCCATCACTTGCCCCCAACTGTTGACAATCCTCTCCATAACTTGCCCCCAACTGTTGACAATCCCCTTCATCAGTTGCCCCAAACTGTTGACAATCCTCTCCGTCAGTTGCCCCCAACTGTTGACAATCCCCATCATCAGTTGCCCCCAACTGTTGACAATGCCCTTCATCAGTTGCCCTGATTTGCCCCCGACTGTTATCAATCGTCTCCATCACTTGCCCCCAACTGTCGACAATCCCCTTCATCAGTTGCCCCCAATTGTTGACAATCCTCTCCATCAGTTGCCCCCAACTGTCGACAATCCCCTTCATCAGTTGCCCCCAACTGTTGACAATCCCCTTCATCACTTGCCCCCAACTGTCGACAATCCCCTTCATCAGTTGCCCCCAACTGTTGACAATCCTCTCCTTCAGTGGCCCTTAACTGTTGACAATCCTCTTCATCAGTTGCCCCCAACTGTTGACAACCCCCATCATCAGTTGCCCCCAACTGTTGACAATCCTCTCCATCAGCTGCCCCCAACTGTTGACAATGCCCTTCATCAGTTGCCCTGATTTGCCCCCGACTGTTAACAATCGTCTCCATCACTTGCCCCCAACTGTTGACAATCCTCTCCATCACTTGCCCCCAACTGTTGACAATCCTCTCCATAACTTGCCCCCAACTGTTGACAATCCCCTTCATCAGTTGCCCCAAACTGTTGACAATCCTCTCCGTCAGTTGCCCCCAACTGTTGACAATCCCCTTGATCAGTTGCCCCCAACTGTTGACAATCCCCTTGATCAGTTGCCCCCAACTGTTGACAATCCCCTTGATCAGTTGCCCCCAACTGTTGACAATCCCCTTGATCAGTTGCCCCCAACTGTCGACAATCCCCTTGATCAGTTGCCCCCAACTGTCGACAATCCCCTTGATCAGTTGCCCCCAACTGTTGACAATCCCCTTCATCAGTTGCCCCCAACTGTTGACAATCCTCTCCATCACTTGCCCCCAACTGTTGACAATCCCCTTCATCAGTTGCCCCCAACTGTTGACAATCCTCTCCATCACTTGCCCCCAACTGTTGACAATCCACTTCACCAGTTTCCCCCAACTGATGACAATCCTCTCCTTCACTTGCCCCCAACTGTTGACAATCCCCTCATCAGTTGCCCCCAACTGTTGACAATCCCCTTGATCAGTTGCCCCCAACTGTCGACAATCCTCTCCATCATTTGCCCCCAACTGTCGACAATCCCCTTCATCAGTTGCCCCCAATTGTTGACAATCCTCTCCATCAGTTGCCCCCAACTGTTGACAATCCCCTTCATCAGTTGCCCCCAACTGTTGACAATCCTCTCCGTCAGTTGCCCCCAACTGTCGACAATTCCCTTCATCAGTTGCCCCCAACTGTTGACAATCCTCTCCTTCAGTGGCCATAACTGTTGACAATCCCCTTGATCAGTTGCCCCCAACTGTCGACAATCCCCTTCATCAGTTGCCCCCAACTGTTGACAATCCTCTCCTTCAGTGGCCCTTAACTGTTGACAATCCTCTTCATCAGTTGCCCCCAACTGTTGACAACCCCCATCATCAGTTGCCCCCAACTGTTGACAATCCTCTCCATCAGCTGCCCTTAACTGTTGACAATGCCCTTCATCAGTTGCCCTGATTTGCCCCCGACTGTTAACAATCGTCTCCATCACTTGCCCCCAACTGTTGACAATCCTCTCCATCACTTGCCCCCAACTGTTGACAACTAATCCTCTCCATTACTTGCCCCCAACTGTTGACAATCCCCTTGATCAGTTGCCCCCAACTGTTGACAATCCTCTCCATCACTTGCCCCCAACTGTTGACAATCCTCTCCATCACTTGCCCCCAATTGTTGACAATCCCCTTCATCACTTGCCCCCAACTGTTGACAATCCCCTTCATCACTTGCCCCCAACTGTTGACAATCCTCTCCATCACTTGCCCCCAACTGTTGACAATCCCCTTGATCAGTTGCCCCCAACTGTCGACAATCCCCTTGATCAGTTGCCCCCAACTGTCGACAATCCCCTTGATCAGTTGCCCCCAACTGTTGACAATCCCCTTGATCAGTTTCCCCCAACTGTTGACAATCCCCTTCATCAGTTGCCCCCAACTGTTGACAATCCTCTCCATCACTTGCCCCCAACTGTTGACAATCCTCTCCATCACTTGCCCCCAACTGTTGACAATCCCCTTCACCAGTTTCCCCCAACTGTTGACAATCCTCTCCATCACTTGCCCCCAACTGTTGACAATCCCCTTGATCAGTTGCCCCCAACTGTTGACAATCCCCTTGATCAGTTGCCCCCAACTGTCGACAATCCCCTTGATCAGTTGCCCCCAACTGTCGACAATCCCCTTGATCAGTTGCCCCCAACTGTTGACAATCCTCTCCATCACTTGCCCCCAACTGTTGACAATCCCCTTGATCAGTGTCCCCCAACTGTTGACAATCCCCTTCATCAGTTGCCCCCAACTGTTAACAATCGTCTCCATCACTTGCCCCCAACTGTTGACAATCCTCTCCATCACTTGCCCCCAACTGTTGACAACTAATCCTCTCCATTACTTGCCCCCAACTGTTGACAATCCCCTTCATCAGTTGCCCCCAACTGTTGACAATCCTCTCCATCACTTGCCCCCAACTGTTTACAATCCTCTCCATCACTTGCCCCCAACTGTTGACAATCCCCTTCATCACTTGCCCCCAACTGTTGACAATCCCCTTCATCACTTGCCCCCAACTGTTGACAATCCTCGCCATCACTTGCCCCCAACTGTTGACAATCCCCTTGATCAGTTGCCCCCAACTGTCGACAATCCCCTTGATCAGTTGCCCCCAACTGTTGACAATCCCCTTGATCAGTTGCCCCCAACTGTTGACAATCCCCTTGATCAGTTTCCCCCAACTGTTGACAATCCCCTTCATCAGTTGCCCCCAACTGTTGACAATCCTCTCCATCACTTGCCCCCAACTGTTGACAATCCTCTCCATCACTTGCCCCCAACTGTTGACAATCCCCTTCATCAGTTTCCCCCAACTGTTGACAATCCTCTCCATCACTTGCCCCCAACTGTTGACAATCCCCTTGATCAGTTGCCCCCAACTGTTGACAATCCCCTTGATCAGTTGCCCCCAACTGTCGACAATCCTCTCCTTCAGTGGCCCTTAACTGTTGACAATCCTCTTCATCAGTTGCCCCCAACTGTTGACAACCCCCATCATCAGTTGCCCCCAACTGTTGACAATCCTCTCCATCAGCTGCCCTTAACTGTTGACAATGCCCTTCATCAGTTGCCCTGATTTGCCCCCGACTGTTAACAATCGTCTCCATCACTTGCCCCCAACTGTTGACAATCCTCTCCATCACTTGCCCCCAACTGTTGACAACTAATCCTCTCCATTACTTGCCCCCAACTGTTGACAATCCCCTTCATCAGTTGCCCCCAACTGTTGACAATCCTCTCCATCACTTGCCCCCAACTGTTGACAATCCTCTCCATCACTTGCCCCCAACTGTTGACAATCCCCTTCATCACTTGCCCCCAACTGTTGACAATCCCCTTCATCACTTGCCCCCAACTGTTGACAATCCTCTCCATCACTTGCCCCCAACTGTTGACAATCCCCTTGATCAGTTGCCCCCAACTGTCGACAATCCCCTTGATCAGTTGCCCCCAACTGTCGACAATCCCCTTGATCAGTTGCCCCCAACTGTTGACAATCCCCTTGATCAGTTTCCCCCAACTGTTGACAATCCCCTTCATCAGTTGCCCCCAACTGTTGACAATCCTCTCCATCACTTGCCCCCAACTGTTGACAATCCTCTCCATCACTTGCCCCCAACTGTTGACAATCCCCTTCACCAGTTTCCCCCAACTGTTGACAATCCTCTCCATCACTTGCCCCCAACTGTTGACAATCCCCTTGATCAGTTGCCCCCAACTGTTGACAATCCCCTTGATCAGTTGCCCCCAACTGTCGACAATCCCCTTGATCAGTTGCCCCCAACTGTCGACAATCCCCTTGATCAGTTGCCCCCAACTGTTGACAATCCTCTCCATCACTTGCCCCCAACTGTTGACAATCCCCTTGATCAGTGTCCCCCAACTGTTGACAATCCCCTTCATCAGTTGCCCCCAACTGTTAACAATCGTCTCCATCACTTGCCCCCAACTGTTGACAATCCTCTCCATCACTTGCCCCCAACTGTTGACAACTAATCCTCTCCATTACTTGCCCCCAACTGTTGACAATCCCCTTCATCAGTTGCCCCCAACTGTTGACAATCCTCTCCATCACTTGCCCCCAACTGTTTACAATCCTCTCCATCACTTGCCCCCAACTGTTGACAATCCCCTTCATCACTTGCCCCCAACTGTTGACAATCCCCTTCATCACTTGCCCCCAACTGTTGACAATCCTCTCCATCACTTGCCCCCAACTGTTGACAATCCCCTTGATCAGTTGCCCCCAACTGTCGACAATCCCCTTGATCAGTTGCCCCCAACTGTTGACAATCCCCTTGATCAGTTGCCCCCAACTGTTGACAATCCCCTTGATCAGTTTCCCCCAACTGTTGACAATCCCCTTCATCAGTTGCCCCCAACTGTTGACAATCCTCTCCATCACTTGCCCCCAACTGTTGACAATCCTCTCCATCACTTGCCCCCAACTGTTGACAATCCCCTTCATCAGTTTCCCCCAACTGTTGACAATCCTCTCCATCACTTGCCCCCAACTGTTGACAATCCCCTTGATCAGTTGCCCCCAACTGTTGACAATCCCCTTGATCAGTTGCCCCCAACTGTCGACAATCCCCTTGATCAGTTGCCCCCAACTGTCGACAATCCCCTTGATCAGTTGCCCCCAACTGTTGACAATCCTCTCCATCACTTGCCCCCAACTGTTGACAATCCCCTTCATCAGTTGCCCCCAACTGTTAACAATCGTCTCCATCACTTGCCCCCAACTGTTGACAATCTTCTCCATCACTTGCCCCCAACTGTTGACAACTAATCCTCTCCATTACTTGCCCCCAACTGTTGACAATCCCCTTCATCAGTTGCCCCCAACTGTTGACAATCCTCTCCATCACTTGCCCCCAACTGTTGACAATCCTCTCCATCACTTGCCCCCAACTGTTGACAATCCCCTTCATCACTTGCCCCCAACTGTTGACAATCCCCTTCATCACTTGCCCCCAACTGTTGACAATCCTCTCCATCACTTGCCCCCAACTGTTGACAATCCCCTTGATCAGTTGCCCCCAACTGTCGACAATCCCCTTGATCAGTTGCCCCCAACTGTCGACAATCCCCTTGATCAGTTGCCCCCAACTGTTGACAATCCCCTTGATCAGTTTCCCCCAACTGATGACAATCCCCTTCATCAGTTGCCCCCAACTGTTGACAATCCTCTCCATCACTTGCCCCCAACTGTTGACAATCCTCTCCATCACTTGCCCCCAACTGTTGACAATCCCCTTCACCAGTTTCCCCCAACTGTTGACAATCCTCTCCATCACTTGCCCCCAACTGTTGACAATCCCCTTGATCAGTTGCCCCCAACTGTTGACAATCCCCTTGATCAGTTGCCCCCAACTGTCGACAATCCCCTTGATCAGTTGCCCCCAACTGTCGACAATCCCCTTGATCAGTTGCCTCCAACTGTTGACAATCCTCTCCATCACTTGCCCCCAACTGTTGACAATCCCCTTGATCAGTGTCCCCCAACTGTTGACAATCCCCTTGATCAGTTGCCCCCAACTGTTGACAATCCTCTCCATCACTTGCCCCCAACTGTTGACAATCCTCTCCATCACTTGCCCCCAACTGTTGACAATCCCCTTCATCAGTTGCCCCCAACTGTTGACAATCCTCTCCATTACTTGCCCCCAACTGTTGACAATCCCCTTCATCAGTTGCCCCCAACTGTTGACAATCCTCTCCATCACCTGCCCCCAACTGTTGACAATCCTCTCCATCACTTGCCCCCAACTGTTGACAATCCCCTTCATCACTTGCCCCCAACTGTTGACAATCCCCTCCATCACTTGCCCCCAACTGTTGACAATCCCCTTGATCAGTTGCCCCCAACTGTTGACAATCCCCTTGATCAGTTGCCCCCAACTGTTGACAATCCCCTTGATCAGTTGCCCCCAACTGTCGACAATCCCTTGATCAGTTGCCCCCAACTGTTGACAATCCCCTTGATCAGTTGCCCCCAACTGTTGACAATCCCCTTCATCAGTTGCCCCCAACTGTTGACAATCCTCTCCATCAGTTGCCCCCAACTGTTGACAATCCTCTCCATCACTTGCCCCCAATAACTGCTGACAATCCCCTTCATCAGTTGCCCCCAACTGTTGACAATCCTCTCCATCACTTGCCCCCAACTGTTGACAATCCCCTTGATGAGTTGCCCCCAACTGTTGACAATCCCCTTGATCACTTGCCCCCAACTGTTGACAATCCCCTTGATCAGTTGCCCCCAACTGTCGACAATCCCCTTGATCAGTTGCCCCCAACTGTTGACAATCCTCTCCATCACTTGCCCCCAACTGTTGACAATCCCCTTGATCAGTGTCCCCCAACTGTTGACAATCCCCTTGATCAGTGTCCCCCAACTGTTGACAATCCCCTTCATCAGTTGCCCCCAACTGTTGACAATCCTCTCCATCACTTGCCCCCAACTGTTGACAATCCTCTCCATCACTTGCCCCCAACTGTTGACAATCCCCTCCATCACTTGCCCCCAACTGTTGACAATCCCCTTGATCAGTTGCCCCCAACTGTTGACAATCCTCTCCATCACTTGCCCCCAACTGTTGACAATCCCCTTCATCAGTTGCCCCCAACTGTTGACAATCCTCTCCATCACTTGCCCCCAACTGTTGACAATCCTCTCCATCACTTGCCCCCAACTGTTGACAATCCCCTTCATCAGTTGCCCCCAACTGTTGACAATCCTCTCCATCACTTGCCCCCAACTGTTGACAATCCCCTTGATCAGTTTCCCCCAACTGTTGACAATCCCCTTGATCAGTTGCCCCCAACTGTCGACAATCCCCTTCATCAGTTGCCCCCAACTGTTGACAATCCTCTCCATCACTTGCCCCCAACTGTTGACAATCCCCTTGATCAGTTGCCCCCAACTGTCGACAATCCCCTTGATCAGTTGCCCCCAACTGTCGACAATGCCCTTGATCAGTTGCCCCCAACTGTTGACAATCCCCTTGATCAGTTTCCCCCAACTGTTGACAATCCCCTTCATCAGTTGCCCCCAACTGTTGACAATCCTCTCCATCACTTGCCCCCAACTGTTGACAATCCTCTCCATCACTTGCCCCCAACTGTTGACAATCCCCTTCATCAGTTTCCCCCAACTGTTGACAATCCTCTCCATCACTTGCCCCCAACTGTTGACAATCCCCTTCATCAGTTGCCCCCAACTGTTGACAATCCCCTTGATCAGTTGCCCCCAACTGTCGACAATCCCCTTGATCAGTTGCCCCCAACTGTCGACAATCCCCTTGATCACTTGCCCCCAACTGTTGACAATCCCCTTCATCAGTTTCCCCCAACTGTCGACAATCCCCTTCATCAGTTGCCCCCAACTGTTGACAATCCTCTCCATCACTTGCCCCCAACTGTTGACAATCCCCTCCATCACTTGCCCCCAACTGTTGACAATCCCCTTCATCAGTTGCCCCCAACTGTTGACAATCCTGTCCATCACTTGCCCCCAACTGTTGACAATCCCCTCCATCACTTGCCCCCAACTGTTGACAATCCCCTTCATCAGTTGCCCCCAACTGTTGACAATCCTCTCCATTACTTGCCCCCAACTGTCGACAATCCCCTTCATCAGTTGCCCCCAACTGTTGACAATCCTCTCCATCACTTGCCCCCAACTGTTGACAATCCTCTCCATCACTTGCCCCCAACTGTTGACAATCCCCTTCATCACTTGCCCCCAACTGTTGACAATCCCCTCCATCACTTGCCCCCAACTGTTGACAATCCCCTTGATCAGTTGCCCCCAACTGTTGACAATCCCCTTGATCAGTTGCCCCCAACTGTTGACAATCCCCTTGATCAGTTGCCCCCAACTGTCGACAATCCCCTTGATCAGTTGCCCCCAACTGTTGACAATCCCCTTGATCAGTTTCCCCCAACTGTTGACAATCCCCTTCATCAGTTGCCCCCAACTGTTGACAATCCTCTCCATCACTTGCCCCCAACTGTTGATAATCCTCTCCATCACTTGCCCCCAATAACTGTTGACAATCCCCTTCATCAGTTGCCCCCAACTGTTGACAATCCCCTTCATCAGTTGCCCCCAACTGTTGACAATCCTCTCCATCACTTGCCCCCAACTGTTGACAATCCCCTTGATCAGTTGCCCCCAACTGTTGACAATCCCCTTGATCAGTTGCCCCCAACTGTCGACAATCCCCTTGATCAGTTGCCCCCAACTGTCGACAATCCCCTTGATCAGTTGCCCCCAACTGTTGACAATCCTCTCCATCACTTGCCCCCAACTGTTGACAATCCCCTTGATCAGTGTCCCCCAACTGTTGACAATCCCCTTCATCAGTTGCCCCCAACTGTTGACAATCCTCTCCATCACTTGCCCCCAACTGTTGACAATCCTCTCCATCACTTGCCCCCAACCGTGACAATCCCCTTCATCAGTTGCCCCCAACTGTTGACAATCCTCTCCATCACTTGCCCCCAACTGTTGACAATCCTCTCCATCAGTTGCCCCCAACTGTCGACAATCCCCTTCATCAGTTGCCCCCAACTGTTGACAATCCTCTCCATCATTTGCCCCCAACTGTCGACAATCCCCTTCATCACTTGCCCCCAACTGTTGACAATCCTCTCCATCACTTGCCCCCAACTGTTGACAATCCCCTTGATCAGTTTCCCCCAACTGTTGACAATCCCCTTGATCAGTTGCCCCCAACTGTCGACAATCCCCTTGATCAGTTGCCCCCAACTGTCGACAATCCCCTTGATCAGTTGCCCCCAACTGTTGACAATCCTCTCAATCACTTGCCCCCAACTGTTGACAATCCCCTTGATCAGTTTCCCCCAACTGTTGACAATCCCCTTGATCAGTTGCCCCCAACTGTCGACAATCCCCTTGATCAGTTGCCCCCAACTGTGGACAATCCCCTTGATCAGTTGCCCCCAACTGTTGACAATCCCCTTGATCAGTTGCCCCCAACTGTTGACAATCCCCTTGATCAGTTTCCCCCAACTGTTGACAATCCCCTTCATCAGTTGCCCCCAACTGTCGACAATCCCCTTGATCAGTTGCCCCCAACTGTTGACAATCCCCTTGATCAGTTGCCCCAACTGTCGACAATCCCCTTGATCAGTTGCCCCTAACTGTTGACAATCCTCTCCAAATCTCCAGCAATATCCCTACTGGTGTCTGCTGCCAGGTGGATGCGGGGCGCCTGGCTACTGTGAACCCGCAGCCTCAGCCGGATCCCGCCCTGCTGGGTGCATGGGTCCTGGCATACACCTCCAATGGGCGGAAGTCCTCGGATGGCATGTTGGAGCCGCCGCGGGCCAATGACAGCACATCCAACCTCCTGGCTCAGGTGCGGACTGTGGAGGGACATGTGAAACTTAGGGGACCCAGAAAGAAAGGAAGGAAGACAGCTTTTAGGTACGCCCCAAGATAGAGACATGGAAGAAAGGAAGGAAGAAAGGAAGGAAGGAAGGAAGGAAGAGACCCAAGAGAGAGGAAGGAAGAGAGGAAGGAAGGAATAAAGGAAGAGACCCGGAAGAAAGGCTGTGTGCCCGCAACAACAGTGGAGGGTTCCAGAGACAGTGCCAGCCTGGAGGACGCGAAGATTCTTGTCCGGCTGGATTTCATGTCACACACACACACACACACAAGCACAGGATCATTCGTATTGTAAAGCTAATACTTATCTTTGTAATTTCTCCCAGTTGCTCCAGTTTGCTGACTCCATTCCTGGGCTGGGTATGGACGCCGTCACGCAGAGGCTGGGGACCGACTCCACCCGCCCCGAGGTCATCACCATGGAGAACAGTACTGTGTTCAGGTGTGGAAACACACACAGGGTTGAGGGTGAAGGGTGCAGGTTACTCAGGATGGACACAAACCCTGGTTTGATGGTGAAGGGTTCAGGTGTGGACACAAACCCTGGTTTGATGGTGAAGGGTTCAGGTGTGGACACAAACCCAGGGTTGAGGGTGAAGGGTTCAGGTGGAGGGGACGAGTTATGCCCTGGGGAGGTAAAAGAAGTCTTACCCGTACTTGTATTACCGAGGAGCTTGACCGCTTCCAGGAACTCAGCCAGTGCAATTGAATAGTGTTTTTGATGTAGCGGTAGTGACGAAACGTGTGCATACATCTTAAAGGAGGACTGAAACAAGCTTGAGGCAAGGCAGCAGAATACGCACACACTCACAAAATTGGAATCACAGCCAGGCTGGGCAGTACACGTCAGGTTGTATGAAATATCTGAATCAACATCCCGTTCATGCCTTGCAGCTTTGGCCCGTTAGGTACTTGGCGTGTGGGCGTGTCCGGCCGCTGGCAAGACAACGGGGGCGGCATGTGTGCCGAGGCTACCTTCCAGACCTTCTCCACCAGGCCGCTATCTTTCTTGGGCATGTCCATGGAGGTGCGTGCTGGTGTCGTTTTCAGTGCAAACCAGATCCCAGGCCGGAGTGTAGCTGAAGTGTAGCTGAAACATGAGACCGCACAGTCTCTCCTGTGTGCATGTCCATGTAGGTGCGTGTGTGTGTGTGTGTCTGTGTGGTGATTAGCGCGCACAAGCGCACACAAGAGGTGTTAGGGGCCTGCTGAGAAGCTACCGCTGGGATAGGTGGGGACCAAACCATGACCGATATACGGCTGGTGACCACGTAACAGGTAGCTGAGCTGTAGCTGAACGGAAGCTGAAATGTACAACAAAACAAAACCTCTAAAACCCTGAGGTGCAAACAGGAGAAAAACAGCCGTCCGCTTGCCCTTGTGGCCCTTGTCGTCGGCTAAAGGAAGGCAGACAGAAAGCAGGAGGGGCGCACTCTACAACTGTCTTTCATTTGTGTGACTGTCCCTGTGCTTGTGCGTGTGTGTGCAGAGTTTTCCTGAGATCGTGGTCGCCATCCCGGAGCCGCTCCGAAACCAAGGTACCTGGTGCACGACCTACTTGGACCCCGACACGCGCATCAGCCGGCAAGCCAACGGCAGCATCTTTCTGTTTAGGAAGCCGTTGCCCGAGGACGAGGCCGGCCGCGGGATCCCCGCTGGTAGCACCTCGGCGGCTGAACCGTCGCGAGAAACGGGACAGGCCCGAGGAGAGGGGGCGGCGGCTTCGGCGACGGGGCCTGTCGCCTCTGTTGCAACGACCAGGGGTAGAGCGGCTCCACTGGCAGGATCCGCTCCTGCCCAGACGAATTTTCGAGGGGCGGATGCAACTGCTCTGGGTGCCTCTTCAGAGGTTCGCTCTATGATGCCTGCCACCCCACGCGGGCCCCCAGCTGGCAAGGGCTCGGGGGGATTTGTCCCCAGGGTGGCAGTCTCCTGGGGCAAGCTCACCTCGTCAAATCAGGCGCAGCGCAGCTAGGAGGGGCGGAATCACAATTGGGGAATCTGAGGGCTACAGCCCCATCCAATTAACAAGAGGCAGCGGAGGAGCATCCATCAATCTTTCAAAACCTATGAGCACTTCGATTGATTGGCGTTTGCATTTCGAGTGTACTACAATATGCCTAGTTTTATCATAATACTGTGGACAGGTATGCATTTATCATAATACTGTAGACAGGTATGCATTTATGTTCCGTCGTACGGCACTGTCGTATGAAAACTAAGCTTTGTGAGGTGGTGCACGAAAAGCATGTGTCACGGGAGGTATATGGTGTTTAGAAGGAATTACCAAAAATTGCCAGTCTTCCTAATACATAGTATTGCAACGAGGTTGATCACGAACATCACCAGGCTTTCATTATCGCTTTCTGGCCTGGTAGGCTGCCATGTTCACTAACCATAACAATTTACTGAACGGACAAGAGAGGGAACTCTCGATTTGGCTTCTGTTCGATTGGCAAGCTTGCAAGGGACGTTTCCTTTCTGTACAGTCTTTGCCAGGGGTACCAGCCAAGTATGACCCAGCTCGCCAATTCCTTGGACTGAGTGCTGCCGGTAACCCTGGTTGTCAACCTGAAGCTTTCATGGAAATGTGTAAAATACTAATATGTGTACCAGTGTACGGCATGACATCATTGATCCATGATTCCATGAAAGCCCTCGATGAAGCCTTCTCCCAGACTCGCTGGTCAATGTCGTCACACCTATGGGCCCTGTTGAACAGGCTTGGCCACGTGAGCACCTAACTAGTCGATTGGCAGGAAAGAAAAACAGGCCGGTCTGAGTCCCAGGTGTGTCGTTATGAGGATGTGAATAACTGGTGGTGTCCAATATGGTGGTTTGGCAAACAATGGTCCGGCACCCATGTGGGACCCACACAAGAATTTAAAGTTATCCCAAACAGTGCAGCTCTTTGTGGTCAAAGTTAAAAGCGCCCTGGCCGACTCCAGGTGGCTGGGAAGCTTATTCACACTTCGAGCTGAGCCTCACTTCCTACATTCTCAACCAGTACCTTCATATTGAACCATAACACACGAAGTAGCAGTCACTTCTCATCATGGGGGTCAAATGTGACAAGAGTAGGGGGCTGCCTGCTGACCAAGTGGGCGTTTCAGCATTTCTACATGAGGCTGGACATGCCAGTCCAGGCTTTTGTTTCCAGGATGTGGACGATGTGATGCTTAAAGCGATGTGATGCCCCTCCTTCTTTTTCACGGACCTGTCTTCACAGCCAGTGAAAAAACGCGCATCATAACCCAGGATGCCAGCCGAAGGTGCCAGCAGCCCAGCCTGGGCAACGAGGTTGTCAGTCAGCCATCCAGGCCCAAATTGAATTCCGTTAAACATACGAAATATGTATAGAAGGCTTACCTACCTGCCAAACAAATGCGCAGTAGGGCCCAGAGGTATTACGTCATCGACTCAGCCATTGCGCCATGCCATTGCATCATCCAAGCTGGGCAAAGCCTGTAGGAGCTAACTCTCAATATCGCAAGCTGGGCAAAGCCTGTAGGAGCTAACTCTCAACATCGCAAGCTACATCCCAGGGAAGGACTATAGCCAATACAATCATGCCTGCCAATGATCGACGAGGGATTTACGGTGCATTTTAATACGGCCTTCTCTCGTGTGTTGGCAACCGGTATGGCCTAGCTAGCTCTGGTTATGTGCATTTAATTAATGGCAGGGGATTCAGGCATCCCGGCAGGTTGCTTGATCCAGAGCATATCTCAAACATTTCCTCCGTTGATAGCCAGTCTTGATTTATATCACTGGTGCTGTCCATGAGGCGAACAGAGGAACGCCATGTCTGCAAGTAGCTCGCAAACACCATCATCGGCCAAAAATCAGGGCGCCCCAATCCCCTGCACCCAAACCTCGGAAACTGCAAAAAATATGAATCCAGACAAAAGGGAAATAATACCTGTGCACTCCTATACGATCTTGAGCGTTAAAAAAATCCCCGAAAATCAAAGAAAAACTCTTTTCGATAAGATCGTGATAATGCAATCTGAACGCTGCATCCGAGCAGTCAAGCAGATTTGTGAATTTTACGTCCCGGCCCTGATGAAAAGGCTAGGCCGCGTTGGCGCCCAACTGAACCCAACTGTCTGCTCGGGAGAAAAGAGAAACAACAGCAAAGCATAATCATATGCAGGTCCCTCATGCTAATCCATGCTTTATTACTTCCGTGTTGAATCACATCAAAAAGAACATCCCACTCATCGAAATCCAAGCACCACGCAACGATCATCACATGAACAACAGGTAGGGAATAATGAGCAGGTAGAGGCGGCTCGGGCCGATCTAGACCCCCCCACCATCACATGAACAACAGGTTGGGTATGACGAGCAGGCCTGCACTGTAAGGCGGCAGCAGTACCGTGTAAACGCTAGACCCCCCCATCGTCGTGACGGACACTGGCTGGCTTGACCGAGGTCCCGTCATCAAGCCCGTGTCACTGACCTGGCAAGGGTTAAGGGTTTAGGGTTAAGGGGCAGCGGCAAGGGGCAGCAAGGAGGGAGAGAACTGCGCCGGACTTCGGAAGGCACTAAAAGCATTTCCGTCCGCATGAGATTTAATGCACCTCGAAGCTATCAGACAGCGGGCAGAGAACATGGGCGGGCAACAGCCCAAGTCAAAGGAGCGGCCATCTGCTCTGATCTAGTGCTGATTTCAATGTTGGAGTGCGTGCCGTGTGTGTGCCATATTTGGGTGGCTGCCGGGCGGCCAACATTGGGCAATTTGAGATAAAAACTAGATCGACCAACGGCTGGTGACCTAAGCAGCAGGGCCTGCTAAGCCAGGCAGCCTAGGCCATAGTGTAGCTGAAATGTAGCTGAAACGCACACTGTCATAACACCGGTGCTGCGCCCCGCCTCACCTGCTGCCCTGCCAGGGTGATGTCCTGTGCGAGGGCAGTGATGGCAGGACCTTCAAGCAAGCTCAGGGAGCCGTGCCCATATATCCCTGCAAGGGGCATCACAGCATCAGGCATGCGAGGACCTGCAGAGAGGCTGCGCCTCGAAAGGAGTAGCCGCGACCGTGCACTCCCGAGGGACATCAGGGCAACATGCGTCTCAGGAGCGGTTCAGGTACCCCCCCGTCTTCTTGAACTGTTAAAGCCTGCGCAATGACTGGAGGGGCTGCCACTCAGCCTACCGCAAATAGAGCAGGTGTTTGACGACCATCAAAAGGCATGAGGCCTGGCGGTGATTCATCTCGTGACACAACCCTCATACATATCTAGGTTAGGGTATAGGGTTCAGGGTCGAATCCTATAGTAAAATATTATTGAGCTCGCTCATCCCCAAACCCTAATTCCATGTCGTGATAACCCCTGGTGACAACCCTTCTAAATCTTTATTCATATATTCTATGCACGGTACCACAAGTGCTGCATTCCTGAAGCTAAGCTGCCACACATTATTTATTTCTCCCTTTCTTTCTGCAGCCCCTGCAAACTAAGATAAAAAACGTAAAATAGGATGAAATGAGCAGAGTGAGGGTGTCTTGCTTTGCCCTGCCCTCTACCTGGTATTGTGAGGGTGACAGCCTGTGCCTCGTGCCCATCCTTCTTGACCAGGACCACGCGCAGCTCCGATTCGGCCCGGAGCGCGTACACATTGATGATCGGCTCGTTTCCCGTTTTCTTCACCGCGGGGGCCTGATGCGGCAGCGAGATGGTCCTTGTGAGCACTCCGTCAAGAGTTTTAGTGAGGCGTTACGGCTTCCAGGATCAGTCTGCCAGTTGTAGGCTTGCACCTCAAAAGCCGTTCAGCAGATCCGGTTATCAGCCCCAGATCTGAGTGCATGCTCCCGATCCGGGTATGAGCCCCAGATCTGAGCGCATGCTCCAGATCCGGATAACAGCCCCAGATCTGAGTGCATGCTCCCGATCCGGGTATCAGCCCCAGATCTGAGTGCATGCTCCAGATCCGGGTATCAGCCCCAGATCTGAGTGCATGCTCCAGATCCGGGTATCAGCCCCAGATCTGAGTGCATGCTCCAGATCCGGGTATCAACCCCAGATCTGAGTGCATGCTCCAGATCCAGGTATCAGCCCCAGATCTGAGTGCATGCTTCAGATCCGGGTATCAGCCCCAGATCTGAGTGCATGCTCCAGATCCAGGTATCAGCCCCAGATCTGAGTGCATGCTCCAGATCCGGGTATCAGCCCCAGATCTGAACCGTCCTCCCTTCCTCTCTGCCCCCCTGTACCTTCTTCCCCTCTTCCTGACATCCTCCCCCCCCCCCTCGTCCTCATGGCCAATCCCAGGAAGCTGTGCGCACCAGGAGCAGCTTGGGCAACCCAGACATGGCCATGTGGAGGAGCAGCATGCCGTAGAAGGGTGCACTGATGAAGGGGACGGTGTCGCTGAGGCCGCAGGTCAGCGGGCACATGGTGTCACCGCCATGCTGCGGCCCATTCGGCTCGCACACCTGAAACACAAAGCCGGACGGAGGACAAGGCACACAGCTTCTTTCATCGTTTTGAACATGCTGCTGCAACCGCAGTTTATCCCAAATGTATTTCGAAACCATATCCACCAAGATGGTGGCTGGAAATTCTCATTTTGTTCCACAGGATCGATTCCAGGTGCGCAATGGAACGGGACACATCACAAAGGAAATGCAACCATGCAGCACCACATGGCTATAGCATGCGTGGGGCGCGTTAGGGGTGTGTGGGCATGCATGGGGCATGTCAGGGGTGCACCTAGGGCATGTCAGGAGTGCACCTAGGGCATGTCAGGGGTGCACCTAGGGCATGTCAGGGTTACACCTAGGGCATGTCAGGGGTGCACCTAGGGCATGTCAGGGGTGCACCTAGGGCATGTCAGGGGTGCACCTAGGGCATGTCAGGGGTACACCTAGGGCATGTCAGGAGTGCACCTAGGGCATGTCAGGGGTGCACCTAGGGCATGTCAGGGGTGCACATGGGGCATGTCAGGGGTGCACCTAGGGCATGTCAGGGGTGCACCTAGGGCATGTCAGGGGTGCACCCTCCGCCGACACACTGTGAGAGGGTGGCTACGAGAGAGGTGTCTTGAAGAGGAACTTCTCGCACCCATGGTAGCTGGGGGTGGGCGGCTCTGACTGGCAACTCAGTCACCCATGGCTCCAGAGACACTACACTCACCGATGGCAGCATGATGGGTGAATACGGCCGGCAGTCAGCATCGTGGAAGTTCATTCCGCTCACCCCAGTCTGTGAAATCAGGTGGGAGGCGGAGTGAAGTCAGTCAGATGTGAAGTCAGATGTGAAGTCAGATGGGTGATGGAGCGAGTTCGGGCGTATGAGCCACCAAAAACAATACTGGATTTTACACCAGGGTGCCATTACCCCCCGCAACCTTGACCAACACCGCTTTGAACATCTTGAACAGCCGCATCCTGCAAGCAATGAGGGATGGACCCCAGCAGGCCCATAAAAGAATCCCGCAAGTAATGAGGGTGTACCCTCAGCAGCCCCTCAGCCGAATGTAGCGAGCAATGAGGGTGTACCCTCAGCAGCCCCTCCGCCGGTAGTAACACGCCTCCCCCCTCCAACCCTATCCATGCATGCACGTGCGTTGCCCACACATTCACCCCCCTCCTATGCCCATCGACTCTCTCCACATTGCACCCTGCCTCAACCCTTCCCTCACCTGCATCATATTGAGTGCATAGTCCACGTAGTAGAGCGCGGCACCTAATGTGTTGCTTGCATTGGCCAGGCCCGAGATGGCCAACGTATTGGTCTCTTCGATTCTGACTTTGATGTTGTAGCGGCTGGCCCAGCCCACCCAGTAGCCAATGCGCCGCTGCATCAGGGCCAGCTGCAGGGCGGGCGCGCAAGGCAGGCTTTATTTCAAGGCGGGCTTTACTTCAACAGAGCGGGGCAGGGCAGATCGGGAAGCGGTCAGCAGTGCAGGGCAGAGCGGCAGGGCAGTGCATGGCGGAAGGTGTGAGGGGGCAGAGCAGAGCAGAGCAGAGCAGTGGAAGGCAGGCTTAATTTCAAATCTCTGGAGGGGAGGTGGACATGTTTGCCCCGTGGAAAAAAAATCACGTTTTGGGGATTCCTACCGGTATGCGGCCACGCACGAAGCGGCTTGTGCTGCTGCCACGAGGCGGGTGGCACTCTCCCAAGGCAGTCAACTCACAACAGTTAACTCCACGGTTAATTCCAACTCTGACGGCTAACTCCAACTCCAACGGTCAACTCAAAATCTGACGGTAAACAAGGACCATGCATTCAGCACTGACCAGTTACTGACACCGTCTTTTAGAAGACGGTATCACAGCTTAAATTCAGCTATACCACAGCCTTCGGTCACAGGGGCCACGTGCTCTAAGTCTTATTGCTCGGGCCATTGGCCATGGGTCGGAAAAGGTTTGGTCCCCGTCGGCCCAAGGGTGGCCGCCCAGCAGCCGGCCCAGTAACGATTCCAGGCACACTCAAACAAATGGATAAACGAGCTGATTAACAAATGCATGCAAACGCTCACCACCGGCTCAGCCAGGAAGGTGCTTGTGGTGACGCCCGGGCTGGTGGCTCTGGCTGTATAGAAGTGTGTGGTGAGCATGGAGGCAAAGTGGCTGAGCGGGGCTAGGCCGGCAAACCTCCGAGCCTGCTCGCTCTTCCACATGGTCATATCCGCTGATCCAGGGCCTGGGACGGGTGGAAGGGGGTTTAGGGTTTAGGGTTTCAGCTGGCTCTTCCACATGGTCATATCCGCTGATCCAGGGCCTGGGACGGGTGGAAGGGGGTTTAGGGTTTAGGGTTTCAGCTCGCTCTTCCACATGGTCATATCTGCTGATCCAGGGCCTGGGACGGGAGGAAGGGGGTTTAGGTTTAGGGTTTCAGCTCGCTCTTCCACATGGTCATATCCGCTGATCCAGGGCCTGGGACGGGAGGAAGGGGGGTTAGGGTTTAGGGTTTCAGCTGGCTCTTCCACATGGTCATATCCGCTGATCCAGGGCCTGGGACGGGAGGAAGGGGGGTTAGGGTTTAGGGTTTCAGCTGGCTCTTCCACATGGTCATATCCGCTGATCCAGGGCCTGGGACGGGAGGAAGGGGGGTTAGGGTTTAGGGTTTCAGCTGGCTCTTCCACATGGTCATATCCGCTGATCCAGGGCCTGGGACAAGTGGAAGGGGGTTTAGGGTTTAGGGTTTCAGCTCGCTCTTCCACATGGTCATATCTGCTGATCAAGGGCCTGGGATGGGAGGAAGGGGGGTTAGGGTTTAGGGTTTCAGCTCGCTCTTCCACATGGTCATATCCGCTGATCCAGGGCCTGGGACGGGTGTAAGGGGGTTTAGGGTTTAGGGTTTCAGCTCGCTCTTCCACATGGTCATATCCGCTGATCCAGGGCCTGGGACGGGTGGAAGGGGGTTTAGGGTTAAGGGTTTCAGCTCGCTCTTCCACATGGTCATATCTGCTGATCCAGGTCCTGGGACGGGTGGAAGGGGGTTTAGGGTTTAGGGTTTCAGCTCGCTCTTCCACATGGTCATATCCGCTGATCCAGGGCCTGGGACGGGTGGAAGGGGGTTTAGGGTTTAGGGTTTCAGCTCGCTCTTCCACATGGTCATATCTGCTGATCCAGGGCCTGGGACGGGTGGAAGGGGGTTTAGGGTTTAGGGTTTCAGCTCGCTCTTCCACATGGTCATATCCGTTGATCCAGGGCCTGGGACGGGTGGAAGGAGGTTAAGGGTTTAGGGTTTCAGCTCGCTCTTCCACATGGTCATATCCGCTGATCCAGGGCCTGGGACAAGTGGAAGGGGGTTTAGGGTTTAGGGTTTCAGCTGGCTCTTCCACATGGTCATATCTGCTGATCCAGGGCCTGGGACGGGTGGAAGGGGGTTTAGGGTTTAGGGTTTCAGCTCGCTCTTCCACATGGTCATATCCGCTGATCCAGGGCCTGGGACGGGTGGAAGGGGTTTAGGGTTTAGGGTTTCAGCTGGCTCTTCCACATGGTCATATCCGCTGATCCAGGGCCTGGGACGGGTGGAGGGTTTAGGTTTAGGGTTCCAGCTGGCTCTTCCACATGTTCATATCCGCTGATCCAGGGCCTGGGACGGGTGGAAGGGGGTTTAGGTTTAGGGTTCCAGCTGGCTCTTCCACATGGTCATATCCGCTGATCCAGGGCCTGGGACGGGTGGAAGGGGGTTTAGGGTTTAGGGTTTAGGGTTTCAGCTGGCTCTTCCACATGGTCATATCCGCTGATCCAGGGCCTGGGACGGGTGCAAGGGGGTTTAGGGTTTAGGGTTTAGGGTTTCAGCTCGCTCTTCCACATGGTCATGTCCGCTGATCCAGGGCCTGGGACGGGTGGAAGGGGTTTAGGGTTTAGGGTTTCAGCTCGCTCTTCCACATGGTCATATCCGCTGATCCAGGGCCTGGGACGGGTGGAAGGGGGTTTAGGGTTTAGGGTTTAGGGTTTCAGCTCGCTCTTCCACATGGTCATATCCGCTGATCCAGGGCCTGGGACGGGTGGAAGGGGGTTTAGGGTTTAGGGTTTCAGCTCGCTCTTCCACATGGTCATATCTGCTGATCCAGGGCCTGGGACGGGTGGAAGGGGGTTTAGGGTTTAGGGTTTCAGCTTGCTCTTCCACATGGTCATATCCGTTGATCCAGGGCCTGGGACGGGTGGAAGGGGGTTTAGGGTTTAGGGTTTCAGCTGGCTCTTCCACATGGTCATATCTGCTGATCCAGGGCCTGGGACGGGTGGAAGGGGGTTTAGGGTTTAGGGTTTCAGCTCGCTCTTCCACATGGTCATATCCGCTGATCCAGGGCCTGGGACGGGAGGAAGGGGTTTAGGGTTTAGGGTTTCAGCTCGCTCTTCCACATGGTCATATCCGCTGATCCAGGGCCTGGGACGGGTGGAGGGTTTAGGTTTAGGGTTCCAGCTGGCTCTTCCACATGTTCATATCCGCTGATCCAGGGCCTGGGACGGGTGGAAGGGGGTTAAGGTTTAGGGTTCCAGCTGGCTCTTCCACATGGTCATATCCGCTGATCCAGGGCCTGGGACGGGTGGAAGGGGGTTTAGGGTTTAGGGTTTAGGGTTTCAGCTGGCTCTTCCACATGGTCATATCCGCTGATCCAGGGCCTGGGACGGGTGGAAGGGGGTTTAGGGTTTAGGGTTTAGGGTTTCAGCTCGCTCTTCCACATGGTCATGTCCGCTGATCCAGGGCCTGGGACGGGTGGAAGGGGTTTAGGGTTTAGGGTTTCAGCTCGCTCTTCCACATGGTCATATCCGCTGATCCAGGGCCTGGGACGGGTGGAAGGGGGTTTAGGGTTTAGGGTTTAGGGTTTCAGCTCGCTCTTCCACATGGTCATATCCGCTGATCCAGGGCCTGGGACGGGTGGAAGGGGTTTAGGGTTTAGGGTTTAGGGTTTCAGCTCGCTCTTCCACATGGTCATATCCGCTGATCCAGGGCCTGGGACGGGTGGAAGGGGTTAAGGGTTTAGGGTTTCAGCTTGCTCTTCCACATGGTCATATCCGCTGATCCAGGGCCTGGGACGGGTGGAAGGGGGTTTAGGGTTTAGGGTTTAGGGTTTCAACTCGCTCTTCCACATGGTCATATCCGCTGATCCAGGGCCTGGGACGGGGGGAAGGGGGGCGTAAGGATGAAAGGAAGCAAGAACGGAGTTTTTCCTCTTTAGTAAGCAAAGGTTACCGTGAGGGTTTAGGGTCTCAACTCGCTTTTCCACGCGGCCGTGCCTGCTGATCCAGGGTCTGTGACGTGGGAGGGGCACAGGGATGGAAATCAACAAAAAAACGATTTTTTTGTACTTTTTGAAGGATGAAGGGTTTAGTATTGCTGCTCGCTCTTCAACGTGGCCATGCCTGATAACCCAGGGTGTGTGACGTGGGAGGGGGGGCATAGGGATGAAAAACAATGAAAAGTGATGTCTGTCTTGTCTCCAGTAAGGGTTTGAGGTTCTAGGGGTTTGAGGTTAGCTCTTCAGTAAGGGTTTGAGTTTCAAGGGCTTTGAGGTTAGCTCTTCAGTAAGGGTTTGAGGCACCGCATGTCACGCCCCTGCTCGTCACCCGCCTGTGATCAGCTTGGTGTGGTTGAAGTGTTTGAGGAACAGTGGCTTGAGCGCGTTGCAGTAGGACTCCACGTCATCAAACCAGCCTTGCTTCCAGTAGTCAGCAGGGAACACCGTCTTGTTGCGCTTGAAGCTGTGGGGAGCAGGCAAGGCAGGGTATAGGGCGAACCTAGTTGAGGGTTTAGGGAAACCTAATTTAGGGTTTAAGTTAAGGGTTTAAGGTAAGAAATGAAGGTAAAGGTTCAGGGTTTAAGGTAAGGAATGCAAGGTTTAGGGTTTAAATCCTAAACCCTTTTAAACCTAAACCCGATGACAAACCCTAAACCCGTATTGTTGCAGTTGGAGCTGTGGGTAGCAAGGAAGGCATGCATGCAGAACTCTACTTATTCTAGAGTGCATCAGCTACGATTCGAGTACGTCTCCGCCTGCAACCAGAGGGGTGGCCGGCGCAGCAAGCCCTGCTCCAGAGAGCCAGGGTCCGGTGTTTTATCGAAAGACTGGGCCCCATTTTGCCCATTGGTGGCCGCCCTAGCAACCTGGCCACGCGCAAGTAAACACTAGCATGCAGAATTGCAGATGGCAGGTTTTACATGAGTTCGCCCGAGGGGACAGCCAGGTCAGCAGCTCACACACATCATGTTGGTAGCCGATTTCCTCTCTAAAAGAAGATCGTCCGGGCACACCAATCAAGTCACCCAGGCAAGGCTTGGCACTTGGCGTGTTATAACGGAGCATGAACGGCACCTCATGCAGCGGTGCTTACCTCAGCGGTTTACGGGCACAAGTCCCATGCATCAATTGTATTGCCCCGCTGGACTGTAAAACTTCCCAGAGGACATCAGACCATCTTCTGGGGGCTGCCAGGCGGCCACCACAGTGCTACTGGGGATCAAAACAGGACCGGCTTACTATCAGAGGCCCAATAAACAGGACTTGCATCAACAAGTGCCCCCGCAGGCAGGTCTGGATGCAACTTAATTGCGCTAAAAATGCAAGCACAGTGATAATAGCACTTTCTTGCAGTAAGGCCTGCGGTGGATCGGCAGAATAGCAGGGTCGCTTACGTGAAGGCATCTGCCTCGTTGCCGACACCGAAAGCCAGCACTGCCTCCGGTGGCAAGAATCTCATTGCGTTGGAGACCTGGGTGAGAGCTAGTCCAGGGTCCCTGGCCTGCGCAGATGCATCATTGGATTCAGAGGAGGTGTTGGAGGAAATCCACATATACAGAGAGGCATGTACTCAACGTTCCATTACAGAAAACGTTTGTCTGCAACCAGTTTTCGGTGTCATGCATTCAGAGGCCTTTCGAAGGAAGTCTGCGTTTGCATGCGTGCAGCATGACCGAGCAGCATAGAGAGTGAGCGAGCGAGTATTGAGCATGCTCCAGCATTGTGGGGCACGCCCATGCATGCAGCTGTGTTAAGCAATGTCGATGGAACGCATGCACGCTTGCATGCATACAACATACACATGCAAGCTTGCATGCATGCAACAAACGCATGACAGTTGGGTGACGATGTTACCGCTAGATTAAGGCCGAACATGTATTTGCATCCAGTTTCGGCATGGAGTGCTGCCATGCTCTTCCACTGGTCGTCATCTAAGACTTCTAGTTGCATGTCTTGGGAGTTGCCGCCCCATCGGATGATAAAGGGCCCGGTATCGAACGAGCTGAGGAGCTTAATAAAACCTGTGTATTGAGCCGTTGGCAGCACATGCTTGCCGATGTATAAAGGCTCATGCGAGATACCGAGATAGGAGGCTGGCACCGGAATGGAAGCTCCCGCGAAGTTGATGCCAACAGAGACGATGCTGCTGCTAGCGCAATTGTAGAAGCACAAGAGAAGAACAGTGCATGAAAGCGCTAAGCTGGCCGGGCATGCGTCCATTTGAGATCTGAGGCCCATCGCCCGAGCCTGGCTCAAACGCTGGACGCGCATAATCAGCTCATCTATCGACAGGCAGATTTTATAAACTGACGCATGACTTGAGTCTCTGGTTCTGTCTGACAAATTCGAAAATCGGGCTTCGACAAGGAGTGTGGTCATGGAAAAGTGGAAAAGTGAGAAACTTAAGACATGACAATTGCGAACGTCACAGATATTGTCATAGCGCTGTGTCAATAGCCATATTATAACCATCAGCAATGCTTTGTTTTTGACCGGCTGACGCTGAGTCAGTAATAGTGAACCAATGAAGTCTTCATTATGGAGCCGAAAAAGGACGAAACCAAAGAGAGCCTTATTGACGAACGAAGCCATCGTTCGTCATGGATTTGACAGCCTCATGGATGCCCCATGCCAGAAAGGCCCGACCCTCTGCAGGCCCTGCTACTGCCTCCCCTTCAGACAGTTCGATACCCATGCGGCCGAGCATGTTTGAGCAGGCGAGGCCCATGCTGCCATGCAGGTATGATGTCAGAAAAAATTCCTCCTCTTCCCTCGCACAAACTGGGCCTCTTCTTTCGCCAGCATGTGCTGAAGACCTGTAGATCCTGCTTGCTCTCACTTTGCTAACGAAGGCGAGGCTGGCAACACAGGCCCTGTCCTTCTTGTAACCCAAAGTCCTCCTCCTCCGCCCACACCCTTTCTCGCGCCTAGATGTCTTGCAGCGGGCCTACCTCAGCAATACGACATCCTCCACGAGCCGATGGTTCAACGTTCCACACAATGCACAAATGTTTGATCCTTCGCTTGTTTAGGCATCCTCACAGACCCTCGGTACTCCAGACAGCTGCCCGCACCCACGCAAGAGCTGCATGGGCGGCGGAGGTAGCGGTTGACGCAGAGGAGGCAGGGGTGCTACAGGCAGGGGTGCTCCCGGCAGTTCCACAGGCAGTTCCCCAGAGAAGGCATCCTTCTTGACCTGAAACAGGTACTGAAACCGTACTGCCCGCCGGTCCTAAAGCACTGTCCCAGCCGCTATTGCCCCTGTATTGCCCCAAAATGCCATGGCCATGAGGATGAAGCAATGGCCATGAGGATGCAGCAATGGATATACCATGCTATGCAGGATTGCTGGCCAGCACGGATGGCATGCATGGCATGGATGGTTAAGAAACGGTGCACAGGCTACTGCACAGTTCCCTTGCATTCATTGCTCCAGCCATGTAACGTGGGACGTGCCTAGCTTTCTTTCTTTTTAAACTCCCCTGGATCACTAAGCCTGTCACGTCCCTGTTGCTGCTTCTCATACACCCAAAAGCTTTTCATGCATGCAGGCATGTAGGCAGGCATGGACTGATCTCCTGGACGCGATTGTTCCTGATTGCTGTCACCAGCGCACCCCCTACATCATGCGCCGCGCAAGTGTCACCTCGTACTTCAATCCTTATGGGGAGCCTCACTGAAAGCACCAAGTGGGCTGGGTTCACTTGCAAGTTGCAAGGAAGGTGAATGGGCTGGATCCATTTGCAAGGTAGGTGAGTGGGGCACTACGTAGGGCCAGTTAAGGCCCGAGTAAATTTTTTCTAGGCCTTTGTGTATGTGTCCCTTTCCTTTTTTTCCTCCTTCTTGGTATTCCTGATCTTCTGTCCGGTTTGCTTCTTTCTTACCTCTTTTTTTGAAGGCTAGATCTAGACGGGCTGGAGTTTCTTCGGACTTCCCTCACTTTATATGATGTTATTTTTTCCTCTCCCTTTTCCGTCTGTTCCTTTCCTTTATCCTCCTTTCATTGCCCTTTTCATTTCCCCTCCTGACTAGCTAGACAGTCAGGTGCCCATGTGGCCGAGCCTTTGCAGCATGACCCAGAGGTGTTATGTCATAGACTACGGCCAGTTAAGGATCGCTGCAGCTGCAAGCCAGGTGTGTGATACAGTATACAATAGACGGTATCTGGACATCAAGTGTGACACGGAAGGATGGCGATATTTGAAGCAGCATTGAAGCCACACAATTCATGCCAAATGAGGATCATTTGATGTACCAGAATTACAAAACGTACAACTTATCAACTAATTAACAGATTACCGGGTATGTGACGGGAGATTGACGGGAGTCGTAGCAACTGTTGAACAGAAGTTGTGCACAGTTCATGGAGAACCATAATGAAGGCACATGCATCAGTCCTTACTGTGCCCACCTTGGTAACAAGCCTTCGTAAGTAAAAGCCTTTGTAAATAACAAGCCTTCGTAAGTAAGATAGAAGCCTTCGTAAATAACAAGCTTTTGTGAGTAAAAAGCCTTCGTAAATAACAAGCTTTTGTGAGTGAAAAGCCTTCGTAAATAACAAGCTTTTGTGAGTAAAAAGCCTTCGTAAATAACAAGCTTTTGTGAGTAAAAAGCCTTCGTAAATAACAAGCCCACAATGACATCCAGGACAAGGGGCATACTTCACAAAGTAATCATCAGGGGCTAATAATACTTGTAATAGTATCCGCCTTGCCTGATCCCATGCAACATTAGGACATGAACGTGAATGTTAAGAATCTCCTCAATGTTTCCAGATGTCGCAACATTACATATGCGATGTGAACATGTAATGATCAAGTTGTAAATTGAATGAAAGCGAGCCTTAATACGAAATTTGGTAAACAACATTTCCAGCAAAGCAAAGCCCCTCACTCCTGTCCTGGTAGCCTGCATGCCCTGAAGCTATTCTGACCCGAATATATACATGTGTACATAAATGCAAATGGTGCATGCATACCAGGGTGCATACCAGCTAGTATGGCAAAATGTGCTGTCAGAGAGAGCTCTCTGTTTCCATTCACGGGACACTGAAGATAGTTTCAGCATCTTGTATAAGATACCCCTCACCCTCAACAGGATCCACAAGATCTCATGCATTGGATGCTAAGCATCTGCTGCTTCTGCAGATCTAATACAGCCATACAGCAGACCTGGAAACATACAATCATGCTGCAGATATAATACAGCCATGCTGCAGATCTGGTACAGCCATACTGCAGATCTAGCACAGCCATAGTACTACAGGTGCAAACAGCCATGCTGCGGATCAAGTACAGAGTTAATGCAGATCTGGCACACGCATACTGCAGATCTCATATAGCCATACGCATGCGCCTTTGATGTGGACAGCAATTCTCACACCCTGCAGCTGCGTACAGGTGGGCCGCTGAAGCGGTGCTGCTGTCGGCTCAGGTTGCGGTGGCAGCGGGCTGCTGTCGGAGGCAGCGGGGTGGCAGGAGGCGGTGGGGGTGGCAGGAGCAGCCTTACTGGCAGCAGGGCGGGAGCGTTGCCATGTGCTGCGGCCGTGGCCTGAGTTGCCTCTGCGGATCCAATAGCCGACAGCAGAACCATGATGGACACCAGTAATAGGATGGTCACTGTGTACTCAATAGCGGCCTCAGCCTCAGCCGCAGCAGCCGGTCCGAGGTCGCTTAAGGTCAGGGTGGCTGAGGAGCTTCCGATCGGAGCGCCGACTGAGAAGAGGGCCATCTGTTTGAGGGCTGCGGCCTTCCCGATGTCCTCCCCCAGGGCGATGGAGTCCCGCAGCTCCTCGGAGACATCGCTGTAGGTGGACTGGTGGGCTGCGACATCGCAGCGGGTGCAGAAACCTCGTCCCTGTGCATGAATCATAGGAAAATAGAAAAGGTTAGTCTGACAGTTGAGCCGAGCAGGCACGAGTTGCGGAATAGGAAATCAACACTAATGGTGGTCAGATTTAGGCACTGGCTCATCTGTCATCAACAGATCATGCACTTTGCTTTCTGGTGCATGGATGAGAGACGAGAGGCAACAGATACCCTGTCTTGAGTCTAGACTTTGAAGGCCATCCTCAGGAAGACGAGCGGAGCAGCTGCATGAAGGTAGTGCCAGGCGCCAGAAACTGCATCGAGTTGACAGATACAATTAAAATGTAGGCGTCGACCCTCACCTTGGTATCGAGGGACGAGGATCCCATAAGGTGGGACGGAGGCCCAGGGCTTGAGTCCCAGAAGAGATTGGAGAAGCTGCCCAGCAGGGTGCTGCAGGTGGCGGCAGCCGTCTGCTTGATGTTGAACCGGAAGGCAATGCGCTGGCCGCCGGGAAGCTGCACGGTCACTGGGTTGAAGCAAAAGCCGTTCACCTCCTTGAACTCCAGGAAGCCGTGCTCATCAACCCTGAGGTTGGCAGGGATCTGTGGCAAGGTATGGGGCACACAGCACAATGATCAGGCAGGGACACTCAGGTAGGAGGACTCTTGGAGCACAGATGTGCACATTGCAGTCAGTATCAGCCTATCAGGCAGGTCGACAGCAACTAAGGCACACAGACGTGCGTAGTAGCCCGCCCTTTTCTGACATTCAATCAATCGCATGTCGCATCACATAATATTGGAACAAAATTGCTATGTGCAGCTAGCTGATACACACTTCTAAGGGTAAAGAAGACGTTCAGGAATGAATCTCGCTCATCGCCTACCGCCCTGCCTTGCAGCCAGCAGGTAGGTGTTGCTGGAAACCCAACTGGCCAACACGACAGCAAGCAACCTGCAGTGCCCTGTCTATTCGAAAGCAACTTTTGTGAAGGCCTGCATGTATGCCGCCCCGTATTTGGATGATTGCGCAGTCTAGCTTTTTGTCTCGGATGCAGCTGTTTTACGCTGTATGTTCCCGACACGGCGAATGCTATTACGCGCAATTTGTTCATTTTTTGAGTGGCTATGCCTACTATGCCTCGACCTGTGGCGCGAGACTGACGAGGCCATAACCAGGTTGCCAAGGCGTGCAGTAAAATCTCGGTAAAATCTACTTGATCCGACCATGGGAGCAAAGCCTACCGGCGGCAGCCTCATCACCTGGACAAGGGTCGACATTCGGCTTGATGTTGGGTGCATGGTACCAGCGGGGGATGTGACTGGTAGATTGAGAAGCAGGAGAGAAGGATAGTATTGATGCGGGGAGAGAAATTGAGGATAGCAATGGGTAAATGTTAGATTCCCTTGTTTTCAAGAGCGAAATGTCGTTGGTCTGGCAACCGATTCGCCCTCCATTCATGCATTCAACTTTCGAAGACTCTTGTTCCGACTCACCTGGTGTGCCGCGCGCCACCACATCGTCGCCATATGCGCTGCTACGTATGTGCGTCGCTTATCCTGTTTCCAAATTTCGATGCGCCGCGACAACCTGATAATCGGCGACGCATGCCGCCGTCAGCAAATCTCCACGCTGCTGACGTTCGTGTCGTACATGACATGGTCGGCCCAGAGTGTTCAGTGCTGATTTCTGTGCGCCCCTGAACTGCTTGGGGCCTGCCGGGCAGCTAACCTTAGGCCAATTGGGACCAAGCCTTACCAGCCTACAGCTGGCGGCCCAAGTGCATGCTGCGTAAGCCCCCCTAACCAGAGACAGGCGGCCATGTTGTAGCTGGAATTTGGCTAACCAATGTCAAAAAATACTGTGCTCAGCTGCTAGTCAGTAGGAAGGGCTGGCTAGGCTGCTTGCTGTCGGGATGAAAGTATGAACACATGATAAGGTTGGGATGGCAGGATAGATGCTTGATCAGATTCAGGCACATAAACGCATTCAGGCCTGCCTGCCTGGCATGCTGTGTCCAATGCTTCTTCCCTCGCCCTCCCAGCTCTATCTGCTCGCTGTCATATTTCTGTATTCTCTGCTGTCCGCTGTGTCTTCCCACTGTCCACCTTAGCTGACATACCAATCTGTACCCAGTACTGCACCTCTGCTGCCGAATAAATGCGTTAGGATGGATCTGTGACGTCCGCAATTTTCATGTTTTTCATTACCCACTTTTCCTTGACCAGCCTCAATGCCCAACTCATAATGGAGAAAAGTAACTGACGAGTTTCAGAGCCCCCTCAGTCCTTCACAAGACTGAAGACGTTCACATGTTTGTAGGGGATGATGGGCATGAGGTCACTCAGCTTCTTTCCATGACCAGCAAAGCTAAGGTAGGGTGCAGCCGTTTGGGACGATCCCTTTGAAGAGCACCGCTGCACCAGGTGTCATGCCAGCACCGCTACATCGTTGCAGGGGTCTGAATGACAGAGGCTAGTAAAATTTTACATATATTTTAAATATGCGGTACTGCAACATCAAGCTTTCGCTTGTGGCTCTTAAGCTTTGGCCGGGAAAAATAGGCCTCTCTTCAAATCGCCAGCCTCCAAAGCCGAGTTGATCATAGAATACAATTAGGTGTATGCCCAGCGCTAATATGGCTGTGCCACCGGTCACAAAATTGCGCCCATATACAGCACCCATGTACCCATGCCCCCATGCCCCCATGTACCCGCATGTACAGCATGCCCCCATGTACAGCGCCCAAAATTGCGACCATTTACCGCATGCCCCCTCATCAGTCATTTCTCAACGGTCCCTTAAGTTCAGCAGCTCCAGTCGTCAGCCCAGCCTTCCAATCCTGCAAACCCAACAAGTCAGCGTCACACACCCTCATCGCCCCCCATACGAGTCCCTCGCTATTCGCTTGGTCGGCCGCTCTGTCGGCGAGCAATGCGCAGGAGACCGCACGATCCGCGAAGCATGCTTTGTTAACGGGGTGCCTACCGGCGCCTTGTCCGGGACGCTGGGCAGACCTCCCGCCGCCGCAGCGGCCAGCGCCAGGGCTGCCAGGGCAGGATCGCCGCCAGCCGCCACAACGGCCGCAGCCGCCGAGGCTGCCGTGGCCCTCTCCAGCGCTGCCTGATGGTTCTGCCTGCTCTTAATTTCCCGCAGAGCGTCACGCACGATCGTGTTCTTGGCCTGCCAAGCTGCGGGCTCTGATGGCCCGGCCGTCGCATCAGGAACGGCCTGTTTCGCACTGCCTGCCTGCGGCCCCCCCCCGGCCTCCCCGCCTGCTGCTGCGGCCCGTTCCGGAAGCGCGATGCCGTTGCGGGCGGCTGCCTTGACGGCCAACGCAATCAGATCCTGTAGGCCGAACAGGGCTTTGGCCGCAGCCACCACCTTGTTGGTGCTCTGCTTCGCAGCATTGTCGGAGCCTTTGCGCACTGTGGGGGGGCAGAGAGGGGCGCATGCTTGTCATAAATTGTGCAAACTGCGATTCAGAGCGGGCCATATGCATACGAAAAGCAGAGCAGGGTGGCAGAGAAGGATGAAGCAAGGGGCCGCCAGATCCCTCTCCAACCAAAAGGCTCACTAGTTTAGAGTTTAGGGTTTAGGGTTTAGGCGAGGGGCAGCCAGATCCCGCTCCAACCAAAAGGCTCATCGGATCTGGATATCAGGAGACAAGACACATCAGGCACAGGACGAGCATGCCGAAATTGCCAGCACCTGTCCCATGCATTAAATCTTACGCTCCACTTAACTTCAAGTGCCACGAAACGTGCATATGCCGCCAACCGCCCCGTACCCCACGCTTGCTTTCTAGCCTCCCATTGCACATGCTCTCACTCTCAATTTTGGGGGCCATCAGGAGCTGGTGGAGCATGTGCAGGCCAGCCTCCCCACTAACCGCCCTTCAAGCCACCCGACCCGCCAGCCAACCGCCCTTCAAACCGCACTCACCTTCCAGCCTCTCAATGTACTTGCGCTCGCTCTCCATCTTGCGGGACAGGACCTGCGCAATGCCGTCCCATGTGCGCAGCGTGTCATGTCTGCGCGCAACATCCAGCGCATGTGCCTCCAGAGACAGCAACCGCTGCAGGATGTTCACGGTGGGCATGAACACCTCCTGCGCAGCAGAGGCAGCAGGGGCAGGGGAAATCAGGGGGCATGAACACCTCCTGTGCAGCAGGTGCAGCAGGGGCAGAGCAAATTAGGGGGCATGAACACCTCCTGTGCAGCAGGGGCAGCATGTGCAGCAGGGGCAGAGCAGATCAGGGGGCATGAACACGTCCTGCTCGCCAGGGTCAAAGCAAATCAGAGCTCAGACTCAAACCATGTATTGGCAAAGTTGGTATGATAATAACTCCACAGTTAGCTGGTTATGGAAAAGAGGAATCAATACATGCACTCAGGTAACTGACTAGCTTTCAGCTTGCCCTGGTCTCAGCCAAAATTTTGCATGTTAGTACCGCTTGAATCTGGCTTGAAGCTCACCAAGCAGGGTCAAAGCTAATCAGCGGGCATGAAGCTCACGAGGGGCAGCAGGGGCAGAGCAGGGACATCGAATCAGAGGGCATGAAGCTTGCCAGAGGCAGCAGGGTCAACAAAAAGGCATGCAGATCTGCAGCAGAGGGGCATCCAAGGTAGCAAGGACAAGGCATATTGCAAGGCATGCAGCCACCACCGCCTGAGAACCCAGATAAACTTTGAAGTTGCAGAACTTTCCAGCATGTAGTTCACACCCCCACAGCAAGTCCTGATTGCCCAGGGCCCACCTAAATCTCACAAATACATGCAGGACAGCCCTACTTTCCAGCCCTTGCCCTCTGCCCCTGTCGTACCCAGCTCCCCTCCCCACGTCTGTGCCCCTGCTCCGTCCTCCCGCCCCGCCGCCTGCCCCACCTCTGTATCCCTGAACATCTGCAACTTCTCGCTCAGCGTCTCCACACACTCTGCGGCGCGGAACACCGCTGGCAGCAGCTCCGTATACCGGCACATGTTGGCCAGGATGCCCAGCAGCGAGCGCAGCGTGGCCTCGTGCGGACGGGTGCGGTTGCAGCGTCGCAGGTGCTGGAGGAGCTCCACCACAATGCGCGAGTCGCTGGCCACCACCTTGCAGCAGTCGCGGCTGACTGCGGTGAACTCCTCCACACGCAGCATGGGAGCGCACACCTGTGAAGGGCAGCAGGGTGGCATGGGGAGCATGGGCAGCAGGGTGGCATGGGCAGCATGGGGAGCATGGGCAGCATGGGGATTATGGGGAGCATGGGCAGCATGGGGAGCATGGACAGCATGGGGAGCAGGGGCAGCATGGGGAGCATGGGAAGCATGGGGAGCATGGGGAGCATGGGCAGCATGGGCAGCATGGGGAGCATGGGCAGCATGGGCAGCATGGGGAGCATGGGAAGTAGGGTGGCATGGGAAGCATGGTCGCATGGGAAGCATGGGGAGCAGGGTGGCATGGGAAGCATGGTGGCATGGGTGTATGGTGGCATGGGAAGCATGGTGGCATGGGAAGCATGGGGAGCATGGACAGCATGGGGAGCATGGGGAGCATGGGCAGCAGGGTGGTATGGGGAGCATGGGGAGCATGGGAAGCATGGGCGGCAGGGTGGTATGGGGAGCATGGGAAGCATGGGAAGCATGGGCGGCAGGGTGGTATGGGGAGCATGGGGAGCATGGGGAGCATGGGAAGCAGGGTGGCATGGGGAGCATGGGGAGCATGGGAAGCATGGGCAGCAGGGTAGCATGGGAAGCATGGGGAGCATGGAAGCATACCCCTGAAGGAGTGACTCGGGCGCGTTAAGGTGGTTTGAGGAGGAGGGAAGAGGTGGGAATCGTCATGGGGGAGGACATCTTTTGGGTGAGGAGAGCGTGGGTGCAGAGAGGGGTGCGGGAGGACTGAGGAGAGACATGGGTGCGGAGAGGCGTGGATGAGGACAGGGGTGGATGAGGACAGGGATGGATGAGGACAGGCGTGGGGGGGAGAGGCGTGGGTGAGAGGAGAGGCGTGGGCAAATGGAGAGGCGTGGGTAAGAGGAGAGGCGTGGGTAAGAGGAGAGGCGTGGGTAAGAGGAGAGGCGTGGGTAAGAGGAGAGGCGTGGGTAAGAGGAGAGGCGTGGGGGGAGACAGGAGCGAGTGGGGACAGGAGTGGGTGAGGACAGGGATGGGTGAGGACTGAGGAGAGGCATGTCTTGGGGGGAAGGCATGGAGAGGGCGACAGGCATGGGTAAGAGGAGAGGCGTTCATGGGGGGAGAGGAGTGGGACCTGTAAGGACAGGCCTGGGTGAGGAGAGGCGTTCATAGGGGGAGAGGAGTGGGACCTGTAAGGACAGGCGTGGGTGAGGAGAGGCGTTCATGGGGGGAGAGGAGTGGGACCTGTAAGGACAGGCGTGGGTGAGGAGAGGCGTTCATAGGGGGAGAGGAGTGGGACCTGTAAGGACAGGCCTGGGTGAGGAGAGGCGTTCATGGGGGGAGAGGAGTGGGACCTGTAAGGACAGGCCTGGGTGAGGAGAGGCGTTCATGGGGGGAGAGGAGTGGGACCTGTAAGGACAGGCCTGGGTGAGGAGAGGCGTTCATAGGGGGAGAGGAGTGGGACCTGTAAGGACAGGCGTGGGTGAGGAGAGGCGTTCATGGGGGGAGAGGAGTGGGACCTGTAAGGACAGGCGTGGGTGAGGAGAGGCGTTCATGGGGGGAGAGGAGTGGGACCTGTAAGGACAGGCATGGGTGAGGAGAGGCGTTCATGGGGGGAGAGGAGTGGGACCTGCAAGGACAGGCGTGGGTGAGGAGAGGCGTGAATGGGGGGAGAGGAGTGGGACCTGTTAGGACAGGCGTGGGTGAGGAGAGGCGTTCATGGGGGGAGAGGAGTGGGACCTGTAAGGACAGGCGTGGGTGAGGAGAGGCGTTCATGGGAGGAGAGGAGTGGGACCTGTAAGGACAGGCGTGGGTGAGGAGAGGCGTTCATGGGGGGAGAGGAGTGGGACCTGTAAGGACAGGCGTGGGTGAGGAGAGGCGTTAAGGGGGGGAGAGGTATTGGTGGGGGGAGAGGCATTGGCGGGGGAGAGGTGCTGGGGGAGAGAGGCGTTGGGGAGACAGACATGGATAAGAGGAGAGGCGGAGTTGAGGACAGGCGTGTGTGGGGGACAGGCGTTTGACCTGCGATGAGACAGCTGCGTGTTGGGCTTTGAGCGCTTTAAGATAAGACCTGCAGGCATCTGAGTCCCCCCAACGCCCCTCCCTGCGCCGCGCTAGCAGGCCCAGCAAGAGGTGAGGGTGGGAGGGACCTTCAAGCCGGCTGTGCAAGGTAATGCCCGACTCGTACTGCCTTTGTCGAAGCCCGGCTTCCGACTTTGTCAGACAGATCCATGACTCTCAAATCATGCGTCAGTCAGCGGGCTGTACAAGGTAAGACAAGGATGAGATGTGGACATGGGCCGGAAGCAGCTGCGCTGTGGATCCTTAGGGACCCCTGTCTGCTGTGGCCACCCTCCCCCCACCTCTTGCCCTCCCTCTTGACCTCCTTCCTGCTCCTTCTGGTCCAGAGTTCAAGATTTACCCCCTGCGCTGTCCTTCTTCCTACCTTCTCCGGCTCCTTCCTGGCCAGAAGCACTCCAATGGCGTCGCGCATCCGCACGCCGATGCGCTTGTGCGGTGCCTGCTGTCCAGCCACCGCTGCTGTCTCCAGCTTTTTCCGCACCTGCGCCAGCGTGATGCCACACGCACGACGCACAAGGAATCCGCGCCACACCGCCTGTATGGCCAGGGTAACATTTGTTAGGGTAGGAGACATTCAGGGTCTCTCCACCTGTCCAGGAGGTGGGTCATGCCCTTTGGATGACATTTGTTAGGATGACACTGGTTAGGGGGGAGACATTCAGGGTCTCTCCACCTGTCCAGGAGGTGGGTCATGCCCTTTGGATGACATTTGTTAGGATGACATTGGTTAGGGGGGAGACATTCAGGGTCTCTCCACCTGTCCAGGAGGTGGGTCATGCCCTTTGGATGACATTTGTTAGGATGACATTAGGGGGGAGACATTCAGGGTCTCTCCACCTGTCCAGGAGGTGGGTCGTGCCCTTTGGATGACATTTGTTAGGATGACATTGGTTAGGGGGGAGACATTCAGGGTCTCTCCACCTGTCCAGGAGGTGGGTCATGCCCTTTGAATGACATTTGTTAGGATGACATTGGTTAGGGGGGAGACATTCAGGGTCTCTCCACCTGTCCAGGAGGTGGGTCATGCCCTTTGAATGACATTTGTTAGGATGACATTGGTTAGGGGGGAGACATTCAGGGTCTCTCCACCTGTCCAGGAGGTGGGTCATGCCCTTTGGATGACATTTGTTAGGATGACATTGGTTAGGGGGGAGACATTCAGGGTCTCTCCACCTGTCCAGGAGGTGGGTCATGCCCTTTGGATGACATTTGTTAGGATGACATTGGTTAGGGGGGAGACATTCAGGGTCTCTCCACCTGTCCAGGAGGTGGGTCATGCCCTTTGGATGACATTTGTTAGGATGACATTGGTTAGGGGGAGACATTCAGGGTCTCTCCACCTGTCCAGGAGGTGGGTCATGCCCTTTGGATGACATTTGTTAGGATGACATTGGTTAGGGGGGAGACATTGAGGGTCTCTCCACCTGTCCAGGAGGTGGGTCATGCCCTTTGAATGACATTTGTTAGGATGACATTGGTTAGGGGGGAGACATTCAGGGTCTCTCCACCTGTCCAGGAGGTGGGTCGTGCCCTTTGGATGACATTTGTTAGGATGACATTGGTTAGGGGGGAGACATTCAGGGTCTCTCCACCTGTCCAGGAGGTGGGTCGTGCCCTTTGGATGACATTTGTTAGGATGACATTGGTTAGGGGGGAGACATTCAGGGTCTCTCCACCTGTCCAGGAGGTGGGTCATGCCCTTTGGATGACATTTGTTAGGATGACATTGGTTAGGGGGGAGACATTCAGGGTCTCTCCACCTGTCCAGGAGGTGGGTCATGCCCTTTGAATGACATTTGTTAGGATGACATTGGTTAGGGGGGAGACATTCAGGGTCTCTCCACCTGTCCAGGAGGTGGGTCATGCCCTTTGGATGACATTTGTTAGGATGACATTGGTTAGGGGGGAGACATTCAGGGTCTCTCCACCTGTCCAGGAGGTGGGTCATGCCCTTTGAATGACATTTGTTAGGATGACATTGGTTAGGGGGGAGACATTCAGGGTCTCTCCACCTGTCCAGGAGGTGGGTCATGCCCTTTGGATGACATTTGTTAGGATGACATTGGTTAGGGGGGAGACATTCAGGGTCTCTCCACCTGTCCAGGAGGTGGGTCGTGCCCTTTGGATGACATTTGTTAGGATGACATTGGTTAGGGGGGAGACATTCAGGGTCTCTCCACCTGTCCAGGAGGTGGGTCATGCCCTTTGGATGACATTTGTTAGGATGACATTGGTTAGGGGGGAGACATTCAGGGTCTCTCCACCTGTCCAGGAGGTGGGTCATGCCCTTTGGATGACATTTGTTAGGATGACATTGGTTAGGGGGGAGACATTCAGGGTCTCTCCACCTGTCCAGGAGGTGGGTCATGCCCTTTGGATGACATTTGTTAGGATGACATTGGTTAGGGGGGAGACATTCAGGGTCTCTCCACCTGTCCAGGAGGTGGGTCGTGCCCTTTGAATGACATTTGTTAGGATGACATTGGTTAGGGGGGAGACATTGAGGGTCTCTCCACCTGTCCAGGAGGTGGGTCGTGCCCTTTGGATGACATTTGTTAGGATGACATTGGTTAGGGGGAGACATTGAGGGTCTCTCCACCTGTCCAGGAGGTGGGTCATGCCCTTTGAATGACATTTGTTAGGATGACATTGGTTAGGGGGAGACATTCAGGGTCTCTCCACCTGTCCAGGAGGTGGGTCATGCCCTTTGAATGACATTTGTTAGGATGACATTGGTTAGGGGGGAGACATTCAGGGTCTCTCCACCTGTCCAGGAGGTGGGTCATGCCCTTTGGATGACATTTGTTAGGATGACATTGGTTAGGGGGAGACATTCAGGGTCTCTCCACCTGTCCAGGAGGTGGGTCATGCCCTTTGGATGACATTTGTTAGGATGACATTGGTTAGGGGGGAGACATTGAGGGTCTCTCCACCTGTCCAGGAGGTGGGTCATGCCCTTTGAATGACATTTGTTAGGATGACATTGGTTAGGGGGGAGACATTCAGGGTCTCTCCACCTGTCCAGGAGGTGGGTCATGCCCTTTGAATGACATTTGTTAGGATGACATTGGTTAGGGGGGAGACATTCAGGGTCTCTCCACCTGTCCAGGAGGTGGGTCATGCCCTTTGGATGACATTTGTTAGGATGACATTGGTTAGGGGGGAGACATTGAGGGTCTCTCCACCTGTCCAGGAGGTGGGTCATGCCCTTTGGATGACATTTGTTAGGATGACATTGGTTAGGGGGGAGACATTCAGGGTCTCTCCACCTGTCCAGGAGGTGGGTCGTGCCCTTTGGATGACATTTGTTAGGATGACATTGGTTAGGGGGGAGACATTCAGGGTCTCTCCACCTGTCCAGGAGGTGGGTCAGTGCCCTTTGGATGACATTTGTTAGGATGACATTGGTTAGGGGGGAGACATTCAGGGTCTCTCCACCTGTCCAGGAGGTGGGTCAGTGCCCTTTGGATGACATTTGTTAGGATGACATTGGTTAGGGGGGAGACATTCAGGGTCTCTCCACCTGTCCAGGAGGTGGGTCAGTGCCCTTTGGATGACATTTGTTAGGATGACATTGGTTAGGGGGGAGACATTCAGGGTCTCTCCACCTGTCCAGGAGGTGGGTCATGCCCTTTGGATGACATTTGTTAGGATGACATTGGTTAGGGGGGAGACATTCAGGGTCTCTCCACCTGTCCAGGAGGTGGGTCATGCCCTTTGATGACATTTGTTAGGATGACATTGGTTAGGGGGGAGACATTCAGGGTCTCTCCACCTGTCCAGGAGGTGGGTCATGCCCTTTGGATGACATTTGTTAGGATGACATTGGTTAGGGGGGAGACATTCAGGGTCTCTCCACCTGTCCAGGAGGTGGGTCATGCCCTTTGAATGACATTTGTTAGGATGACATTGGTTAGGGGGGAGACATTCAGGGTCTCTCCACCTGTCCAGGAGGTGGGTCATGCCCTTTGGATGACATTTGTTAGGATGACATTGGTTAGGGGGGAGACATTCAGGGTCTCTCCACCTGTCCAGGAGGTGGGTCATGCCCTTTGGATGACATTTGTTAGGATGACATTGGTTAGGGGGGAGACATTCAGGGTCTCTCCACCTGTCCAGGAGGTGGGTCATGCCCTTTGGATGACATTTGTTAGGATGACATTGGTTAGGGGGGAGACATTCAGGGTCTCTCCACCTGTCCAGGAGGTGGGTCATGCCCTTTGGATGACATTTGTTAGGATGACATTGGTTAGGGGGGAGACATTCAGGGTCTCTCCACCTGTCCAGGAGGTGGGTCGTGCCCTTTGGATGACATTTGTTAGGATGACATTGGTTAGGGGGGAGACATTCAGGGTCTCTCCACCTGTCCAGGAGGTGGGTCATGCCCTTTGGATGACATTTGTTAGGATGACATTGGTTAGGGGGGAGACATTCAGGGTCTCTCCACCTGTCCAGGAGGTGGGTCATGCCCTTTGGATGACATTTGTTAGGATGACATTGGTTAGGGGGGAGACATTCAGGGTCTCTCCACCTGTCCAGGAGGTGGGTCATGCCCTTTGAATGACATTTGTTAGGATGACATTGGTTAGGGGGGAGACATTCAGGGTCTCTCCACCTGTCCAGGAGGTGGGTCATGCCCTTTGGATGACATTTGTTAGGATGACATTGGTTAGGGGGGAGACATTCAGGGTCTCTCCACCTGTCCAGGAGGTGGGTCATGCCCTTTGGATGACATTTGTTAGGATGACATTGGTTAGGGGGGAGACATTCAGGGTCTCTCCACCTGTCCAGGAGGTGGGTCATGCCCTTTGAATGACATTTGTTAGGATGACATTGGTTAGGGGGGAGACATTCAGGGTCTCTCCACCTGTCCAGGAGGTGGGTCATGCCCTTTGGATGACATTTGTTAGGATGACATTGGTTAGGGGGGAGACATTCAGGGTCTCTCCACCTGTCCAGGAGGTGGGTCATGCCCTTTGGAATGACATTTGTTAGGATGACATTGGTTAGGGGGGAGACATTCAGGGTCTCTCCACCTGTCCAGGAGGTGGGTCATGCCCTTTGGATGACATTTGTTAGGATGACATTGGTTAGGGGGGAGACATTCAGGGTCTCTCCACCTGTCCAGGAGGTGGGTCATGCCCTTTGGATGACATTTGTTAGGATGACATTGGTTAGGGGGGGAGACATTCAGGGTCTCTCCACCTGTCCAGGAGGTGGGTCATGCCCTTTGGATGACATTTGTTAGGATGACATTGGTTAGGGGGGAGACATTCAGGGTCTCTCCACCTGTCCAGGAGGTGGGTCATGCCCTTTGGATGACATTTGTTAGGATGACATTGGTTAGGGGGGAGACATTCAGGGTCTCTCCACCTGTCCAGGAGGTGGGTCGTGCCCTTTGGATGACATTTGTTAGGATGACATTGGTTAGGGGGGAGACATTCAGGGTCTCTCCACCTGTCCAGGAGGTGGGTCATGCCCTTTGGATGACATTTGTTAGGATGACATTGGTTAGGGGGGAGACATTCAGGGTCTCTCCACCTGTCCAGGAGGTGGGTCATGCCCTTTGGATGACATTTGTTAGGATGACATTGGTTAGGGGGGAGACATTCAGGGTCTCTCCACCTGTCCAGGAGGTGGGTCATGCCCTTTGGATGACATTTGTTAGGATGACATTGGTTAGGGGGGAGACATTCAGGGTCTCTCCACCTGTCCAGGAGGTGGGTCATGCCCTTTGGATGACATTTGTTAGGATGACATTGGTTAGGGGGGAGACATTCAGGGTCTCTCCACCTGTCCAGGAGGTGGGTCATGCCCTTTGGATGACATTTGTTAGGATGACATTGGTTAGGGGGGAGACATTCAGGGTCTCTCCACCTGTCCAGGAGGTGGGTCATGCCCTTTGGATGACATTTGTTAGGATGACATTGGTTAGGGGGGAGACATTCAGGGTCTCTCCACCTGTCCAGGAGGTGGGTCATGCCCTTTGGATGACATTTGTTAGGATGACATTGGTTAGGGGGGAGACATTCAGGGTCTCTCCACCTGTCCAGGAGGTGGGTCATGCCCTTTGGATGACATTTGTTAGGATGACATTGGTTAGGGGGGAGACATTCAGGGTCTCTCCACCTGTCCAGGAGGTGGGTCATGCCCTTTGGATGACATTTGTTAGGATGACATTGGTTAGGGGGGAGACATTCAGGGTCTCTCCACCTGTCCAGGAGGTGGGTCATGCCCTTTGGATGACATTTGTTAGGATGACATTGGTTAGGGGGGAGACATTCAGGGTCTCTCCACCTGTCCAGGAGGTGGGTCATGCCCTTTGGATGACATTTGTTAGGATGACATTGGTTAGGGGGGAGACATTCAGGGTCTCTCCACCTGTCCAGGAGGTGGGTCATGCCCTTTGGATGACATTTGTTAGGATGACATTGGTTAGGGGGGAGACATTCAGGGTCTCTCCACCTGTCCAGGAGGTGGGTCATGCCCTTTGGATGACATTTGTTAGGATGACATTGGTTAGGGGGGAGACATTCAGGGTCTCTCCACCTGTCCAGGAGGTGGGTCATGCCCTTTGGATGACATTTGTTAGGATGACATTGGTTAGGGGGGAGACATTCAGGGTCTCTCCACCTGTCCAGGAGGTGGGTCATGCCCTTTGGATGACATTTGTTAGGATGACATTGGTTAGGGGGGAGACATTCAGGGTCTCTCCACCTGTCCAGGAGGTGGGTCATGCCCTTTGGATGACATTTGTTAGGATGACATTGGTTAGGGGGGAGACATTCAGGGTCTCTCCACCTGTCCAGGAGGTGGGTCATGCCCTTTGGATGACATTTGTTAGGATGACATTGGTTAGGGGGGAGACATTCAGGGTCTCTCCACCTGTCCAGGAGGTGGGTCATGCCCTTTGGATGACATTTGTTAGGATGACATTGGTTAGGGGGGAGACATTCAGGGTCTCTCCACCTGTCCAGGAGGTGGGTCATTGCCCTTTGGATGACATTTGTTAGGGATGACATTGGTTAGGGGGGAGACATTCAGGGTCTCTCCACCTGTCCAGGAGGTGGGTCCGTGCCCTTTGGATGACATTTGTTAGGATGACATTGTTAGGGGGGGATGACATTGTTAGGGGAGACATTCAGGGTCTCTCCACCTGTCCAGGAGGTGGGTCATGCCCTTTGAATGACATTTGTTAGGATGACATTGGTTAGGGGGGAGACATTCAGGGTCTCTCTCACCTGTCCAGGAGGTGGGTCATGCCCTTTTGGATGACATTTGTTAGGATGACATTGGTTAGGGGGGAGACATTCAGGGTCTCTCCACCTGTCCAGGAGGTGGGTCGTATGCCCTTTGGATGACATTTGTTAGGATGACATTGGTTAGGGGGGAGACATTCAGGGTCTCTCCACCTGTCCAGGAGGTGGGTCATGCCCTTTGGATGACATTTGTTAGGATGACATTGGTTAGGGGGGAGACATTCAGGGTCTCTCCACCTGTCCAGGAGGTGGGTCATGCCCTTTGGATGACATTTGTTAGGATGACATTGGTTAGGGGGGAGACATTCAGGGTCTCTCCACCTGTCCAGGAGGTGGGTCATGCCCTTTGGATGACATTTGTTAGGATGACATTGGTTAGGGGGGAGACATTCAGGGTCTCTCCACCTGTCCAGGAGGTGGGTCATGCCCTTTGGATGACATTTGTTAGGATGACATTGGTTAGGGGGGAGACATTCAGGGTCTCTCCACCTGTCCAGGAGGTGGGTCATGCCCTTTGGATGACATTTGTTAGGATGACATTGGTTAGGGGGGAGACATTCAGGGTCTCTCCACCTGTCCAGGAGGTGGGTCATGCCCTTTGGATGACATTTGTTAGGATGACATTGGTTAGGGGGGAGACATTCAGGGTCTCTCCACCTGTCCAGGAGGTGGGTCATGCCCTTTGGATGACATTTGTTAGGATGACATTGGTTAGGGGGGAGACATTCAGGGTCTCTCCACCTGTCCAGGAGGTGGGTCATGCCCTTTGGATGACATTTGTTAGGATGACATTGGTTAGGGGGGAGACATTCAGGGTCTCTCCACCTGTCCAGGAGGTGGGTCGTGCCCTTTGGATGACATTTGTTAGGATGACATTGGTTAGGGGGGAGACATTCAGGGTCTCTCCACCTGTCCAGGAGGTGGGTCATGCCCTTTGGATGACATTTGTTAGGATGACATTGGTTAGGGGGGAGACATTCAGGGTCTCTCCACCTGTCCAGGAGGTGGGTCATGCCCTTTGGATGACATTTGTTAGGATGACATTGGTTAGGGGGGAGACATTCAGGGTCTCTCCACCTGTCCAGGAGGTGGGTCATGCCCTTTGGATGACATTTGTTAGGATGACATTGGTTAGGGGGGAGACATTCAGGGTCTCTCCACCTGTCCAGGAGGTGGGTCATGCCCTTTGGATGACATTTGTTAGGATGACATTGGTTAGGGGGGGAGACATTCAGGGTCTCTCCACCTGTCCAGGAGGTGGGTCATGCCCTTTGGATGACATTTGTTAGGATGACATTGGTTAGGGGGGAGACATTCAGGGTCTCTCCACCTGTCCAGGAGGTGGGTCATGCCCTTTGGATGACATTTGTTAGGATGACATTGGTTAGGGGGGAGACATTCAGGGTCTCTCCACCTGTCCAGGAGGTGGGTCATGCCCTTTGGATGACATTTGTTAGGATGACATTGGTTAGGGGGGAGACATTCAGGGTCTCTCCACCTGTCCAGGAGGTGGGTCATGCCCTTTGGATGACATTTGTTAGGATGACATTGGTTAGGGGGGAGACATTCAGGGTCTCTCCACCTGTCCAGGAGGTGGGTCATGCCCTTTGGATGACATTTGTTAGGATGACATTGGTTAGGGGGGAGACATTCAGGGTCTCTCCACCTGTCCAGGAGGTGGGTCATGCCCTTTGGATGACATTTGTTAGGATGACATTGGTTAGGGGGGAGACATTCAGGGTCTCTCCACCTGTCCAGGAGGTGGGTCATGCCCTTTGATGACATTTGTTAGGATGACATTGGTTAGGGGGGAGACATTCAGGGTCTCTCCACCTGTCCAGGAGGTGGGTCATGCCCTTTGGATGACATTTGTTAGGATGACATTGGTTAGGGGGGAGACATTCAGGGTCTCTCCACCTGTCCAGGAGGTGGGTCATGCCCTTTGGATGACATTTGTTAGGATGACATTGGTTAGGGGGGAGACATTCAGGGTCTCTCCACCTGTCCAGGAGGTGGGTCATGCCCTTTGAATGACATTTGTTAGGATGACATTGGTTAGGGGGGAGACATTCAGGGTCTCTCCACCTGTCCAGGAGGTGGGTCATGCCCTTTGGATGACATTTGTTAGGATGACATTGGTTAGGGGGGAGACATTCAGGGTCTCTCCACCTGTCCAGGAGGTGGGTCATGCCCTTTGGATGACATTTGTTAGGATGACATTGGTTAGGGGGGAGACATTCAGGGTCTCTCCACCTGTCCAGGAGGTGGGTCATGCCCTTTGGATGACATTTGTTAGGATGACATTGGTTAGGGGGGAGACATTCAGGGTCTCTCCACCTGTCCAGGAGGTGGGTCATGCCCTTTGGAATGACATTTGTTAGGATGACATTGGTTAGGGGGGAGACATTCAGGGTCTCTCCACCTGTCCAGGAGGTGGGTCATGCCCTTTGGATGACATTTGTTAGGATGACATTGGTTAGGGGGGAGACATTCAGGGTCTCTCCACCTGTCCAGGAGGTGGGTCATGCCCTTTGGATGACATTTGTTAGGATGACATTGGTTAGGGGGGAGACATTCAGGGTCTCTCCACCTGTCCAGGAGGTGGGTCATGCCCTTTGGATGACATTTGTTAGGATGACATTGGTTAGGGGGGAGACATTCAGGGTCTCTCCACCTGTCCAGGAGGTGGGTCATGCCCTTTGGATGACATTTGTTAGGATGACATTGGTTAGGGGGGAGACATTCAGGGTCTCTCCACCTGTCCAGGAGGTGGGTCATGCCCTTTGGATGACATTTGTTAGGATGACATTGGTTAGGGGGGAGACATTCAGGGTCTCTCCACCTGTCCAGGAGGTGGGTCATGCCCTTTGGATGACATTTGTTAGGATGACATTGGTTAGGGGGGAGACATTCAGGGTCTCTCCACCTGTCCAGGAGGTGGGTCATGCCCTTTGGATGACATTTGTTAGGATGACATTGGTTAGGGGGGAGACATTCAGGGTCTCTCCACCTGTCCAGGAGGTGGGTCATGCCCTTTGGATGACATTTGTTAGGATGACATTGGTTAGGGGGGAGACATTCAGGGTCTCTCCACCTGTCCAGGAGGTGGGTCATGCCCTTTGGATGACATTTGTTAGGCATGAACATTGGTTAGGGGGGAGACATTCAGGGTCTCTCCACCTGTCCAGGGAGTGGTGGGGTCATGCCCTTTGGATGACATTTGTGTAGGATGACATTGGATTTAGGGGGGAGACATTCAGGGTCTACTCCACCTGTCCAGGAGGTGGGATCATGCCCTGTGGATGACATTTTGTTAGGATGACATTGGTTAGGGGGGAGACATTCAGGGTCTCTCCACCTGTCCAGGAGGTCGGGTCAGTGCCCCTTTGGATGACATTTGTTAGGATGACATTGGTTAGGGGGAGACATTCAGGGTCTCTCCACCTGTCCAGGAGGTGGGTCAGTGCCCTTTGGATGACATTTGTTAGGATGACATTGGTTAGGGGGGAGACATTCAGGGTCTCTCCACCTGTCCAGGAGGTGGGTCGTGCCCTTTGGATGACATTTGTTAGGATGACATTGGTTAGGGGGGAGACATTCAGGGTCTCTCCACCTGTCCAGGAGGTGGGTCATGCCCTTTGGATGACATTTGTTAGGATGACATTGGTTAGGGGGGAGACATTCAGGGTCTCTCCACCTGTCCAGGAGGTGGGTCATGCCCTTTGGATGACATTTGTTAGGATGACATTGGTTAGGGGGGAGACATTCAGGGTCTCTCCACCTGTCCAGGAGGTGGGTCATGCCCTTTGGATGACATTTGTTTAGGATGACATTGGTTAGGGGGGAGACATTCAGGGTCTCTCCACCTGTCCAGGAGGTGGGTCATGCCCTTTGGAATGACATTTGTTAGGATGACATTGGTTAGGGGGGAGACATTCAGGGTCTCTCCACCTGTCCCAGGAGGTGGGTCATGCCCTTTGGATGACATTTGTTAGGATGACATTGGTTAGGGGGGAGACATTCAGGGTCTCTCCACCTGTCCAGGAGGTGGGTCATGCCCTTTGGAATGACATTTGTTAGGATGACATTGTTAGGGGGAGACATTCAGGGTCTCTCCACCTGTCCAGGAGGTGGGTCATGCCCTTTGGATGACATTTGTTAGGATGACATTGGTAGGGGGGAGACATTCAGGGTCTCTCCACCTGTCCAGGAGGTGGGTCATGCCCTTTGGATGACATTTGTTAGGATGACATTGGTTAGGGGGGAGACATTCAGGGTCTCTCCACCTGTCCAGGAGGTGGGTCATGCCCTTTGGATGACATTTGTTAGGATGACATTGGTTAGGGGGGAGACATTCAGGGTCTCTCCACCTGTCCAGGAGGTGGGTCATGCCCTTTGAATGACATTTGTTAGGATGACATTGGTTAGGGGGGAGACATTCAGGGTCTCTCCACCTGTCCAGGAGGTGGGTCAGTGCCCTTTGGATGACATTTGTTAGGATGACATTGGTTAGGGGGGAGACATTCAGGGTCTCTCCACCTGTCCAGGAGGTGGGTCATGCCCTTTGGATGACATTTGTTAGGATGACATTGGTTAGGGGGGAGACATTCAGGGTCTCTCCACCTGTCCAGGAGGTGGGGTCATGCCCTTTGAATGACATTTGTTAGGATGACATTGGTTAGGGGGGAGACATTCAGGGTCTCTCCACCTGTCCAGGAGGTGGGTCATGCCCTTTGGATGACATTTGTTAGGATGACATTGGTTAGGGGGGAGACATTCAGGGTCTCTCCACCTGTCCAGGAGGTGGGTCATGCCCTTTGAATGACATTTGTTAGGATGACATTGGTTAGGGGGAGACATTCAGGGTCTCTCCACCTGTCCAGGAGGTGGGTCATGCCCTTTGAATGACATTTGTTAGGATGACATTGGTTAGGGGGGAGACATTCAGGGTCTCTCCACCTGTCCAGGAGGTGGGTCATGCCCTTTGGATGACATTTGTTAGGATGACATTGGTTAGGGGGGAGACATTCAGGGTCTCTCCACCTGTCCAGGAGGTGGGTCATGCCCTTTGGATGACATTTGTTAGGATGACATTGGTTAGGGGGGAGACATTCAGGGTCTCTCCACCTGTCCAGGAGGTGGGTCATGCCCTTTGAATGACATTTGTTAGGATGACATTGGTTAGGGGGGAGACATTCAGGGTCTCTCCACCTGTCCAGGAGGTGGGTCAGTGCCCTTTGGATGACATTTGTTAGGATGACATTGGTTAGGGGGGAGACATTCAGGGTCTCTCCACCTGTCCAGGAGGTGGGTCATGCCCTTTGGATGACATTTGTTAGGATGACATTGGTTAGGGGGGAGACATTCAGGGTCTCTCCACCTGTCCAGGAGGTGGGTCATGCCCTTTGGAATGACATTTGTTAGGATGACATTGGTTAGGGGGGAGACATTGAGGGTCTCTCCACCTGTCCAGGAGGTGGGTCATGCCCTTTGGAATGACATTTGTTAGGAATGACATTGGTTAGGGGGGGACATTCAGGTCTCTCCAACCTGTCCAGGAGGTGGGTCATGCCCTTTGAATGACATTTGTTAGGATGACATTGGTTAGGGGGGAGACATTCAGGGTCTCTCCACCTGTCCAGGAGGTGGGTCAGTGCCCTTTGGAATGACATTTGTTAGGATGACATTGGTAGGGGGGAGACATTCAGGGTCTCTCCACCTGTCCAGGAGGTGGGCTCATGCCCTTTGGAATGACATTTGTTTAGGATGACATTGGTTAGGGGGGAGACATTCAGGGTCTCTCCAACCTGTCCAGAGAGGTGGGGTCATGCCCTTTGAATGACATTTGTTAGGATGACATTGGTTAGGGGGAGACATTCAGGGTCTCTCCACCTGTCCAGGAGGTGGGTCGTGCCCTTTGGATGACATTTGTTAGGATGACATTAGGGGGGAGACATTCAGGGTCTCTCCACCTGTCCAGGAGGTGGGTCATGCCCTTTGGATGACATTTGTTAGGATGACATTGGTTAGGGGGGAGACATTCAGGGTCTCTCCACCTGTCCAGGAGGTGGGTCATGCCCTTTGAATGACATTTGTTAGGATGACATTGGTTAGGGGGGAGACATTCAGGGTCTCTCCACCTGTCCAGGAGGTGGGTCGTGCCCTTTGGATGACATTTGTTAGGATGACATATGGGGGAGACATTCAGGGTCTCTCCACCTGTCCAGGAGGTGGGTCATGCCCTTTGGATGACATTTGTTAGGATGACATTGGTTAGGGGGGAGACATTCAGGGTCTCTCCACCTGTCCAGGAGGTGGGTCATGCCCTTTGGATGACATTTGTTAGGATGACATTGGTTAGGGGGGAGACATTCAGGGTCTCTCCACCTGTCCAGGAGGTGGGTCATGCCCTTTGGATGACATTTGTTAGGATGACATTAGGGGGGAGACATTCAGGGTCTCTCCACCTGTCCAGGAGGTGGGTCATGCCCTTTGGATGACATTTGTTAGGATGACATTGGTTAGGGGGGAGACATTCAGGGTCTCTCCACCTGTCCAGGAGGTGGGTCATGCCCTTTGGATGACATTTGTTAGGATGACATTAGGGGGGAGACATTCAGGGTCTCTCCACCTGTCCAGGAGGTGGGTCATGCCCTTTGGATGACATTTGTTAGGATGACATTGGTTAGGGGGGAGACATTCAGGGTCTCTCCACCTGTCCAGGAGGTGGGTCATGCCCTTTGGATGACATTTGTTAGGATGACATTGGTTAGGGGGGAGACATTCAGGGTCTCTCCACCTGTCCAGGAGGTGGGTCATGCCCTTTGGATGACATTTGTTAGGATGACATTGGTTAGGGGGGAGACATTGAGGGTCTCTCCACCTGTCCAGGAGGTGGGTCATGCCCTTTGAATGACATTTGTTAGGATGACATTGGTTAGGGGGAGACATTCAGGGTCTCTCCACCTGTCCAGGAGGTGGGTCGTGCCCTTTGGATGACATTTGTTAGGATGACATTGGTTAGGGGGGAGACATTCAGGGTCTCTCCACCTGTCCAGGAGGTGGGTCGTGCCCTTTGGATGACATTTGTTAGGATGACATTGGTTAGGGGGGAGACATTCAGGGTCTCTCCACCTGTCCAGAGGGTGGGTCCCTCAGCTCTGAACAAGAAAAACTCACGTTGTAAAGACATGGCGGAGGGGACATTGGACAGTCACGTCAGCGGGCATTGGAGGGGATGGGTTTTTAGCTACAGCGCCTGCCAGCTGTAAGGAATCAATTCTGCTGCCGTGGATGTCGGGTTTTCAAGCATGTGCCAGGTCAGCACACTAACATCCCCCCCCCTCCCAGACAGAGCAAAGCACACCCAGAGCTGCTGCCACAACAGGGCGTCTCATAACGGTTTAGGATTCAAGGTTTGAACCCTAACCCCGAGATGCATGCTGCAACGGAACAGTCTCAGCATGCACGCCCTGTGTGTGTTCAAGAGTTGTTGTCAGAAGTAGTTGACGCCTCATTCACCTGGAAACGAGTCACACCCCGGACCAGGGCGGAAGTGCGCCGGCGTGCCAGCCACATGCGGACGATGCTCTGGATTGATGTGGCCGCGCACTGCCGCCGCCGCAGGTCCGCACGCGCCGCCCACAGCGCCAGCCGCGCGCGGAAGACGGGGACGAAGCGTGAGATGGTCGCCAGCGCGACAGCCCTCTCCCTGCGCCTGTTGCTGGTCAGGTGCTCTCGGTAGGCCTAAGAAAGGAACGACGGTGTATGCAGCCAGCAGGGCACGCGTCAGCATCAGCATCAGCATCAGTATGCCACATCCTGGCTGCTAATCCAAAGTGCAGCCCAGTGCTTGAGCAAGTTTAGCAGGCAGGGGTTGGCAGTCAGGTCAAACACACCAGTATGTGTGTGAAGCCTGCCTTTGCAGCCTGCCTGTCATGTCCGCACATGTTGCCATGCGTTCAGCGCATCAAGCCGACGGACCTTTTGAATGACGCAGGCAGCGCGGTGCTCCAGACGCCGTTGTCTCGCCAGGCGGAGGCTGGGGCCGATCTGTAGCCTCACGCAATGACCTCTCCAAGCAGCCTGGATCAACCTCGCCGCCGCCAGCCTGCCAGAAGCGGACAGGCAGAGACGGGAGGAGAAGATTAGCAGACCGGCAGAGAGGGGGGTGGAAGGCGTGGATTCATATGACCGCGTTCAGGAACACAGATTGAGATTGCGGGCCAGGCAGCGATTCCTCCCAGGGTGTGTCAGTTATTTTTGGTTTGGCTGGTCCAGACAAGATACAGATGTGCGTCAGGGCACGTTCGTCTACGGGGAAATGAGGTCATAACGCCAGCACAACCCAGGGGATAGATGCAGGGCAGCAGCCCACCTTTGCCGCCACCCTCAGAACCAGCACCAAGCATAGGTGAAGGGCAGTGCTGGACAAGACTGTGCACAGCAGATAAATAGTGCATGGCATGGCATGGCATGGCAGGCCAAGCCACCGACCTTTGCGCATAAGCCGCCATGGTGCGCTGGAACTCAGCGACCGCGTCCTGCATGGCCCGCTCTTCCGCCAGCCGCCGCCGCGCAATCATGCCCCGCGCGCACCGCTGGATCACGACCGCAGCGCAGGCCATGCGCCGCAGCCCCTGACGCACCGAGCGCCCCCGTGCCGCGGACTGGATCACGACGGCAGCCGACCGGCAGGCCCAGAGATGCTGCACGGCCACCCGGCGCCGCCACAAGCTTTGCACAGCAACCGCAGCGCCCACAGTGTCTTGCAGGTAGACCACGGCTTGACGCCTCAGCCACATACGCTACGTACGGAGTCGGCAGAGGAGGGAGGTGTGCAAGGCTGCTTCAAGCTGAAGCCAGCAGGTCACGCATTGAGGAAGCACGCGACCCCATGCAGACCCCACAGCCTAGTGGACAGACTTGCTTTCGGGCGATGCTGTGTGAAGGGCACTCAGGGCACTGGTGGTTGACGTGGCTCTAAAAGGGCATATGATCGACAAAGGTTCCGCTCATGCTCTTTGTAGAAGCAACACTACCGGTACCCAAATGCCAATTGTAAAGTGTGAGATTGCCCCTCCCTCATAAATAAATAAAGGATACGCCCTGAGGCGTGGATTAAGGAAGCCACCCGTTCGGCCGTAGCACTAGGTGAGCCCTCCCACAGTTCATATTACCTCGATACAGGAGACCGCCTGCCTCAGGTGCATCAGCTGTCTCCGCACAATCCAGGCCCTCACAGCCGCCTGCAGAAGAATAACGCTGGAGCGCACGTGCGCGTACATCCTCCGCTCCACATGGCCATGCCATGCTGCCTTCGGGGGGGATGCATGGACAAGGAGCGGGTCGCAAGGGACTAGGCACACGCCTGCCATGATGGCGCAGCTCTGGACTAAGGGTTTATCCATTTCATGTCTGAATTTCAACCCTAAACTTCGTCATGATACACCACTCAGGTCAAGGGTTAAGCCATGTCAAAAGCCCAAACCCTGAACGCCATGATGATGCACTACTGAGGGTCCTAAGGGGACCAAAACTTGACCCCCCTACGACCGGTGGCCTAAGCAGCGGGGCTTGCTGAGTCAGGGACTAAAGCTGCCTGCCATGATGAAGCTGAGGAGCAGCTGGAGTGCACGAAAAGCAGCACCTACTCTCTCGCACATACCTGGATCCTTACAGCCGCTGCTTCCCGCAGCTCGCGCCTGGCTTGAGCCAGCCGAGCCAGCTCACGTCTTGCCAGCAGTCCTCTCCAAAGCGTCTACAAGGCAAAAAATACATGTGCTATTGAGGTGCTCCTGTTCTTCGGGAGCTGGTCCAGAGCTAGCACGCCACGCAGACGCGAAGTTTCGCAAGGATAGCACGTGTTACATTTATTTGGGGGGGAACCGAGCAGCTGCATCAAATGGCTCACCTGCATGACAATCGCCGCGTGCCGCAGCCGCAGATACGCGCCACGGGCGTTGCGGCCCCGAACCAGCCTCTGGACGCACGTCGCGGCCGCCTGGTGGCTCCGCAGCGCCCCGCGAGCACGAGACGCCCGCCAGCAGCTCTGCACGATGGTGGCGCATGCGTGCAGCCGACCAATGCGCGCGCGCGAGGCACGGCCCCTCCAATGCGACTGAAGCGTGACGGCTGCCGCGACGGCGCTGCGCATGCGGCGGCGCTGGAGCGCCCCCCGCCAGGCGGCCTGGATCGCAGTCGCGAACGCATGCCGCTGGCGCAGCTGCCCCCGGGTGGCTCGTCCTCTCCAGGCAGATTGCAGCGTGATGGCGGCGTGGGTCGACCGAGCAAGTGCACGTCGGACCTGTGGTTTCGGATGAAGCAAGTGCAGGTTTTCGATAAATCAGGGGTGGGCGCCAGACATGCCAGTCAACCAGAGCCATGGAAGGGGCGGGGCACTGATGAGAATATGAGATGGAAAACATGCTTGTGCAGACAACAGCTATGTCCTTGATTTGACGCAAACCAGGCGGAGTTCAGGCATTAAGGACATCCATTTCGGGCATCCATTCGGGCATCCATTCGGGCTCATGCCGCGAGCCACACCCACCGTCATGCCCTTGAAGCATGCCTGAATAGTGGCGGCAGCGCAGTGGAGGGCCAACGCCCGCCTGGCTAGCCGGGCCCTCCAGGATGTCTGCAGGGTCACAGCCGCCTGCTTCACCTCAGCAAATCTGCACACGCATGCAAAGGGGGTAATGCTGCAGAGTTAGGCCTGATTGTACCCTGATATCGCACTCCGCTGCTTAAACATTCTTATCAATTGAAATTGAATACAGTGCAAATATATCAGGCATTTAGGCCATTACGCTCCTGCATCCCATCCAGGCCTCAGTCACTGAAGGTTACCCCGCCTCGCAGGCAGTGTTTCCTTGGTGCGTGCTGAATTACCTTTTCAAGACCGCGCGCCGCTTGGCGGCCACTGCTGGGCTAATATGGACCTACCCGCAACTACCGGTATTGCATGGGCCACCGGGTGTACACCTGTAAGGTTTTGTCCACCTCTGCCAAGTGGTGGCCGCAGGGCGGCCTGTCTAATGGAACGGTCTCCCGTGCGCCCTAACATAAACCCTGGCACTCACCGCCTACGCTGCGCCGCCCCTCGTGCAAACGCCTGCATCAGGATGACCATGCTTCTCAAGTGCAGGTACCGCCGTTGCTGCGCGTGCTGCCGCCAGGCCGCCTGAATAGAGGTGGCCGCAGAGCGGCGGCGCGACAGCATCTGTCGGGCAGTGAAGCCTCGCCATGCAGCCTGCACCAAAGCAGCAGCAGCATGCTGGCTGGATAGATTCCTCCGGACCACACGCCCCCGCCACACCGCCTGGATCTCAGTCGCCGCCGCGTTGCACTTCCTCAGGTGCCTCCGCACGATACTCCCCCTCCAGGTAGCCTGAATGGAGGTGGCCGCAGAGCGCTGGCGCGACAGCATCTGTCGGGCATTGAAACCGCGCCATGCAGCCTGCACCAATGCAGCAGCAGCATGCTGCCTAGCCAGGCGTGTCCGCACCGCATGCCCCCGCCAAACAGCCTGGATTCCCTTTGCCGCCGCTCTGCACCTCCTGACATGCGCCCGGACGACGATCCCCCTCCAGGCAGCCTGGATGGAAGCTGCGGCGGAGCGTTGCGCCAGCAGCCGCCTCCGGGCGATGAAGCCTCGCCATGCAGCCTGCACAACAACCACTGACTGCACTTGGAGCCGCAAGGCCTGGCGTGTGCAGTAGCCCCGCCAGGCCGCCTGAACCGTCACCACAGCGCTTCGCAAGGCCACGAACGCACGCCGGGCGCGCATGCACCTGCATGGCTCACTTAAGTTAATCAAATGTCGCCGCTTTGCAAATCGAGGGGCATCAGGATTCCGTATCAGTCACTCTAGTATGGATGGGCCTCCTCTCCTACGCCTCCCACTACCCTTCCCCACCCCGCCAAATAGCCAGAGCAGAGGGGCAGCACACAAGGAGGTGCCAGCAACCGTATGCCCTTCCCCCCGGTAGGATAGTTGCAACACATCTTCAGAAGTTTGCTAGAGGGCACCAAAGCGGTGGAAGGAGAGGAAGAAAGAGTGATGAAGTGAAGAGAGGAGGGCAGCGTGAGGTGCATGAGATGCACAGCAGCCCTGTTGTGTCCACTACCAGCAAGCCCCCACGGCAGCCCATGTGCCCACTACCAGCACAAGCCCCACATGGCCCCATGACAGCCCATGCACCCACGAGCAGCAGATCCCCATGCACCTGAAGGTTGACTGCAAGGTGATGGCTGCAAGCCGATGCGCAACGAAGGCTCGTCTGATCCGGTGCGCCCGCCAGGCCCGCTGCAGTGACTGAGCAGCGGAAACCTGTGCAGCCAGGTCCATTCGCTGCCGACGTCCTCTGAAGACGGCTTGCAGGATGCAGGCAGCACGGCGCAGGGCCAGGAACCTGAGAGAGGAAGGGTTCAGGGGATTACGAAAATACTGAATACCCTGGTATACTGGTAGAGTTCATGAACACTGAAACTATTAGTGGTTGGTAGGTAGGGCTGGTAAAGTTTATACAAACTCAAGCCATAAGTAGGTAGGTAGGTAGGGCTGGCAGAGTCCATACACAGCAAACCCTTAACTAGGTAGGTAGGTGGGTAGGCTGATAGAGTTCAAAAACACCGAACCCTTAAAATCAGGTTGGCACTAGGTACTGGGTAGGTAGGTAGGCTGGTAGAGTCCATAAACACTGGACCCTGAACTAGGCTTGAAGGATGCAGGCAGCACGGTGCAGGGAAACCCAAGAGATAGGGAGGTTAGGCCATGAGGGCTCAGCTAACAATCCATCAACTAGGCACGCAAGATGCAGGCAGCAGGGCGGCAGTTGTGGCAGCACCAGCACCAGCACAACGTTTGCTTGCTTGTGTGGCGCCTGCTGCTTCCTCTTCCAGCGCCCACCTGGTCCTCGGGCCGAATCCCCTCCAGCTCTTCTGCACCATCAGGGCTGCTGCCGCCCTCCTGCCGCAGCGGCCGCTCACGAGGAACTGACGGAAGCAGCGCTGGATCAGAACCGCCGCGCCGCGCTTCTCCGCATGGGAGACGCGGACCGCAATCATGCGCACCTGCGCACACGCGGGCCCCCGCATGGCGCAAGCTTACGACGCAATCAAGACCAAGGCAAGCACATGCTTAGGATGCAATCCGGACTACCACAAGCACACGCTCGTGATACAATCTGGACCACCGCAAGCACACGGTCATGATGCAATCAGGACTGCCGCAAGCAAATGCCTTACGATACAATCGGGATCATGATGGTGAGCTACCGGATGCAGATTGGGTCATGGGGGAAGGGGGGAGTGCTCATTTGCACCCTCATCTGCACCCTTCCAGCTCTCATGCAGGGCACGGATAAAAAAGAATGGGATAGGTGCGCGGCTGAGTGCTCATATTCGTGGCATCACCCTATTGGCATCACCCAGGTCTCTGCACACACCTGCGCTTGCATTTGGAAGTGCAGGCACAGGCGACACACAGGCCAGGGCCTCCGTGCAGTCAAAAGGGGGCAGGGTCCAGGGTTGCACCCTAAACTCGAAACCCTAGGTCTCTACACTCACCTGCGCCTGCACACGGCAGATGACCGCCACAGTGGCCAAGTGGTCTCTGCGGATGCACCAGCTACGCCACATGCTCTGAATCACAAGCGCCGCCCTGTCCTCACGCGCGGATTGCCTGGGGGGGGGATGGAGGGAAGTATAGGACGGCATGCTCTGAATCACAAGCGCCGCCCTGTCCTCACGCGCGGATTGCCTGGGGGGGGGATGGGGGGGAAGTCTACGACCACATGCTCTGAATCACTAGCGCCGCCCTGTCCTCACGCGCGGATTGCCTGGGGGGAATGAGAGGGGAAGAGGTCTAGGAGGACATGGATGAGAGCATCATGGGGAGCTTAGGAAGGCGTGGAGGAAGGCGGGACTGAGAAGAGAGCCTCTGGAGGAATGGGCTAGGTGATGCACTGCCTTCCTAGCAGGGTGAATGGAAGAGTGTGCACCAGGCCGCCTTCGGGGGGCTGCTGGCCGCGGTCTCGACTGGGTTCATAGGGACCAAACCTTGACATGCCTACGGCCGGAGGAACAAGCAGCAGGCGGCTTGCTGCGAGCTGCCCCCACAACCACTGGCCGTGACGTAGCTGAGCTGCACCAGAAGCACGTAGTGTTCACCGCAGGTATACAGCAGGAGCAGTGCCGGTGAAGGCACCAGGAGGATAATGCTCTAGCATGCGAATGCGATGTTCAGATACACGCAGCCAAGACAGGTGTGACTTGCTAAGTAATCAAATAAAGCAAAAAACCCTGTCAGGAAAACACATATCAGGTAGGCACATGCACGTCTGGGGGGAGATGCCCAAGCCTGCTGAAAGATACATCACGCACACGCGCATCTTCTACACCAGACGCGGCAACATTTTACCCTGGCAGTCATTACCGGTGCCAAGCAGGGCAGATGCCGTCAGCCGCCTCCCACCCACCTCCTCGCCACCAGAGCCAGCCTCTGCTTCAGGCACCTCGCCAGGACCCGTGTCACCAGCCCATGGGCCTGTCGCGCCCTGTGACCTTGCCAGCAGGCCTGCGGGGGGGGCAGAGGGTGCAGTGCATGATCCAGGCCTGTCGCGCCCTGTGACCGTACCAGCAGGCCTGCAGGGGGGGGGCCAGAGGGTGCCGCCGATGATCCAGGCTCTCCACCTGAATCGGCAGGTGTACCGGGTCGACAGCTCACACTTCTGTGTGAGGCTAAGAAGGAAAAAGGAGACGGGCCCCTTGCGCTACATGCGGGCCCACCAGGTAGAGGGGCTACGCGCCCGCAGTGCAGTGCACAGCTATCCCAGAGAAAGGGCAGCATGCACTGCTTTGCCATGCTGTTTCCATTCTGACTGATTCGCCTGGCCGCGCTCAGCTAGTTCTTGGATCTGGGTTTAGTGTTCAGGTTTTCTTTACCTAGATCCAGGTTCCAAGATGAGGGCAGCAAATTCACACTTGAATCCAGGTCCTGGGTTGCGGGTTCATACCTGTATCCAAAGTCCAGGTGAAGGTTTCATACTTGGTTTCATGTTCCGGGGGGAGGGTGAAGGAATTCTACTCCAGGTCCTGGGTTCCCTGGGACTAGGGTTCATACCTGGATCCGGGTAGGGTTCATACCTGGATCCGGGTGGCCGCCCGCTGCCTGCTGGCCTCCAGGGCTGCCACAATCTCCTCAGCACGCTGCCGCCGCATCTCAGCCACCAGCCGCCGCGCTGCATGCCGCCGCCAGAACATCTGGATGACCGTGGCGCTCCGGTTGCGGGCACGCTCCAGTTCCGGACCTGAGTAGCAGCATCCATGGTAGCGCGGGTGAGAGGCGAGGGTTCAAGGGTGGCAGTGATGCCTTTTACATGAAGTGCCTGTACCTGTTTACGGGCACATTTCCCATGCATCAAATGTGATGCTCTGTTGGACTGTTAAAACTACACAAAACTTCACATCCGCTCCATATCAGAAGTTCCCCCCGAGGGCCTCCCTTCCCCCCAAAGCAAGTGCAGGGGCTGCATGGCCACCTGCTGTTTTTTCCAGGGATCCCCCATATTTCATTCAAGGTTTGGGCCATTTCCCCCAGAAACACACAATGTAATTGTTACCTAGATATGCTCCCCCCCCACACACACAATCCCGTTACCAGCCAAGCACCCAACTCGTGCATCCATACCTGCCAGCCTCCCCTCCACTCTGAGCCACATACCTCATTCGCCTCATTGCTCCCGCCCCACACCCACCCCTGCCCCCCACACCACCCTCCGTGCCCCAGCCACTCACCATACTTGCGCATCCACACCAGCCTGCGCATGGCCTGCGTGATGGTGGCCGCCGCCCGCTCCTCCTTGCTGACCTCCAGCAGCCGCGCACACACGTGGGCAACGTACAGCGCGACGCTCTGCTCGTCCAGGCCGTCGGAGAAGTCGTCGTGGCTCAGCATCTCTGGCACACGACCCAGGCGGTGGGCCGCGGCATGGACCAGCTCGAAGTTGCGGCGCACGCCGTCCCTGCGCACGCCATTGGGAGGGGGTTTTGGTGGTAATGGGGAGGGGAATGTGGCAAATCCGACCTATTATAGCAAACAGTAAAGACATAAATGGACTACGGGTCCAGCTAACAGCGAACTCTATTATTACGGCTTTCAAACCTTTAGTGTATCTGTCCACCCGCTCCTTCCATGCAACCATCCTCAATGCCAGCCCACCTAGTGCTACGGCCGAGCGGGTGGCTTCCTTAATCCATGCCTCAGGCCCTCAGGGCGTGTCTTATTATGAAGGGCTGTATGGTCAGGCAGGGAGGGCGTTGGTGGGTCAAACGAGGGTTATACGGTGCATTGCAGTGGCCGCATGTATGCAAGCGGGGAGGGATCAGGCTGGCTGGGGAGGAGGTGTTCCTGGGTAACACCCCTGGTTGTGGGTCCAGGATGTGGGCCGGTATTCTTGTCAAACTACCGGAGGGGAATTTATAAAAGGCAGCAGGGGCTTGTTGTTGTTGCGGCTTGTTTGCTTGCAGGAGCGGCTGCTTGAGACAGGTGTTTCCTAGTTGTGGTCGTTTGCCGTGTTTGCCACGCATGGCAAAGGTTTTTGCCCTCTTGCCTGAATGACTTGAGCAGGCCATTGTCGTCCATGCAGCCGCCGGCTTCGTAGATTGCGCACCAGCCTGCGAGGGGGGGCAATGGACAGGGGGGCAGAAGGTGTGAGGGAGCAGAGCAGTGCAGGGTAGAGCAGGCAGCAGGGGGCGGGCAGCAGAGCAGGGCAGGGCGGAGCGGGAGGCGGTCAGCAGGATAGGGCAGAGCGGCAGGGCAGTGCATGGCGGAAGGTGTGCCGGGGCAGAGCAGAGCAGTACAGTGCAGAACGGGCAGCAGGCCTAAGGTAAGAGGCAGCGGGAGAGGAGCGTGACAGCCTATGGGGAGTAGAGTGAGGCAGCAGGCATAAGGCGAGAAGGCGCGGGACAGCACGCATGGCTCACCAGGTAGAAGGAGCGTGCGGTGAGTGGTGGCATAAGCTAAGAGCTAGACAACCCTGAAAACAAACGACAGATATCATGCTATGAGCTTTGGTGTGGATAGATCATCCACACATCGACTCTAGTTACCGTATTCATCGCGCACACTCAGCTGCACTCGAAGGCCTCCTCACCGCAAGACCCAATTCGAGGTAGCAAGGATGGGCAATGAATCCCTGAAGACGAGGATGAGCGGGATGAGATCTCCCCTCCTCTCTGCCCACTCTGAAACCTCCTCTCTGCCCACTCTCATCATCATGAACCGAGCCAGTCAGGGTGGGCGTCGAGACCCTACTACGGGGACCCTACTACGAGGACGAGCTACATCCAGGCTTGGCATTTAACCTCAGGCAGGGCGTCATCTCGCCTCCACCCACCCTTCTTCCTGAGCGTGTCCAAATCAATGTCCTCGTCGCCCTCCAGCAGGACGGCCACGTCCTCAGGCTTGGGGGCATCTGGTTCGTACACCTGCTCCTTGGGCAGGTAGTCTGGCAGGTAGGTGCAGACCTGCAGCAAACAAGTGGGATGACACACACAGTCACACACACACACACCAGGCAAGCAAACAGGCTTGGGGATATCCAATTCAAACACCTGCTCCTTGGGCAGGTATTTATTAGTTTAAAGGTATGTGCAGACCTGCAGCAAACAAGCAAGGTCACACACACACCTCAAGAGGCAAGCAAACAGGCTTGGGGATATCTGGTTCAAACACTTGCTCCTTGGGTAGGTACTCCGGCAGGTAGGGGCAGACCTGGAGCAAACAAGCGAGGTGACAGACACGCACATATCTATAGCACAGCCATTCCTCTTTGTTCTCATCTCTCCCAGCCACCCAGCTGCTCGCCTGGACCCCATGACTCCTCCCACCCTCCTCGACTCACCAAATAGCAAAGCGCCTGCCCTCACCCATCATACCCCGTGCTTCCCTCTCTCGCAACCACCCAGCTGCGTGCCTGCACCCCGTTTCTCCCCCACCCACCCTCCCCAACGTCTGCTCCCCAACATGTGCTCTGGCCCCGTTTCTCTCCCCTCCCCACCCAGGCCCCAACATGTCGCAAAGCACCCACCCCCACCCATCCTATCCTGTGCTGCCATCACTCCCAACCACCGATCATACCCCGTTCCTCCTCCATCCCCCTTCCACCGACTCACTATATTGCAAAGCGCTTGCCTCCGTTCATCATCTCCCGCACCCCCCTTTCTTGCAACCACCCAGCTGCATGTCTGTAACCTGTTCTTCCCCCACCCACCCTCCCCCAACATGTAGCAAAGCACTCGCCCCCACCCATCCTATCCAGTATTCCCCACCCAGCTGCATGTCTGAGACCCGTCCCCCCCCCCCCACCCTCCCCCGGCTCACCAAGTAGCAAAGCGCTCGCCCGTCCCCAAAGCTGCTCCTGAAGTCCGACACCCGCATGCCGTGCAGCCCGCACGCCGCCTGCGCCCACTTGAGCAGCAGGCTCAGCCTGGCGTTGCCGGGGTACACATCCAGCTCCTCGGCAGCAGCAGCAGCAGCGGCGGCGGCGGCTGGCCGGGGGCGCGGGGGCGCGTCGGCACCCAGGCGCAGGCGCTGGTTGAGTGCCACGCGGTGGAGCCGTCGCACCTCAGCCTGCAGCTCCTTCAAGCTGATGAGGCGGGGCAGCTGGACAGGGGAGGGTGACAAAAAATGACTTAATTTGCTTAATATAAGTACTTCCTTATTTTGTCCTGTACTCTCTCAAATTGAGAGAAAATCAAAAAGAAGTAGATAACATTTCGCATTTCGAAAATTACATTTAACCTGATGGTAACATGTCAAATGTTTTAACGCCTGTCTCAGCCTGGCGCTCCTTCAGGCTGATCCAGGAAAGGCAGCTGGCCCAGGAGAGGGTAGGGGGACGGGTTGCAGGCGAAGCCATTGACATGTAATCCCAAGAGGCTGATCGAGCGGGGCAGCTGGATGGGTAAAGCAGACAGCAGCAGGTGGCAGCGGAGCAAGGCATGTTAAAAAACTAGAACTGCACCCCCCTGGTCACAACACAGTGACAGGTTAAAGCCTACAGCCATTAGTTTTATTTACAGGCGGTTGGATCATTTGTACGAATCCTTTGCTACAAAAGGTATCGTTACACTCGGTTTTATTGGTTGTAGTTACCGTGCACTCGGTGAAACCCTTTTAGTTACCACTCAGTTATACATAACTTATATAGTCACACTCGGTTATACATACCTGCCCCCGCACAACACCCACCTGCCACTTGTTGCAGATGTTCATGAGCATCCCCAGCGTCGAGTCACGATTGGCGTCCACGATGTCCCGGGCCCGCATGGGGAGTAGGCCACCACGTGTCAGCAGGCGCTACGCATGGGCGCAGAATGCGACGCACTATTCATCCATGTGTTTCCAACCAGGCACTTTGACGCCTACGCATCCGAGCATTTTTGAGCAGGGCCCATAGGTGTACCACCATGGACCTGCACACACACATACACCTGCCCACAGCCAGTACCTCCAGCATATACCCACTTGGCCCTCCTGCTGCACTGCCCCGGCTGCTCTCCACATGCTCCATCATGCTGCTTGCCAGGACACACACGCACATCTGGGCCCCCACTCCCATACAAGACATACACACTTGCCCCTCCTGCGGCACTGCCCTGCCTGCTCTACACATGCCCATGACACTGCTTGTCACCACACACGCACACGCATCTGCCCCCCCACTCCCATACAACACATACACACCTGTCCCTCCTGCGGCACTGCCCCGGCTGCGCTCCACCTCTCCATCACGCTGGTCATGTTGCTCATTCGTTGTTGGTCCGTCACTGGGTTGAGGAACAGCGGGGGCTCACAGGTGCTGCCACTGCCCAGCAGGCTGGGGGAGCCTGCAGCCATGCAGCGGTGGCAGAAGGAAAAGGCAGCTCAGGGCCATGCGGGGGGCAGGTCCATATGGAGGACCAAGGCCATATTGAGGGCCAGGGCAATGCGGGAAGAACAGGGCTGTGCGGGGTTTGCTCTTTGCCCTAAACCCTGTAACTGCATCTCTGGCAGCATGGCCTGAAGGCCCTGAACCCTGAAACAGCTTCACTGACAGCATGAGCCTATATGTGCTGTGCCATGAGCTGTCCCTTGAGAGCCATATGCCCCCATTATAACAATGTGCAAGGACAGATGCCTCTCACACGCCCTACTACTTCCCCCCTCCCCTACCTCCGCCCACCCACCCACAACCCTCCTCACCTGTCAACACCTCGTACAGCTTTGCCAGCCGTATGCCGCTCCGCAGGTCCTCCTTGAGGCTGGAGACGGAGTAGTCAAAGTCGTCCGCGGGGCACTGCGTGTGCTCCAGGCGGAAGCCCCACATCTCCAGGTAGTGCATCGCGTCACCTACGCCTCGCATGCGGCCCGCCAGGAACGCCTTGACAACCTGCAGGGATCGGGGGGCAGTGCAATTCAGCTGCAAGTCAGCTACGTCCTCAACGCCTTGACCACCTGCAGGGACCGGGGGGCAGTGCAATTCAGCTGCAAGTCAGCTACGTCCTCAACGCCTTGACCACCTGCAGGGACCGGGGGGCAGTGCAATTCAGCTGCAAGTCAGCTACGTCCTCAACGCCTTGACCACCTGCAGGGACCGGGAGGCAGTGCAATTCAGCTACAATTCAGCTACGCCCTCAATGCCTTGACCACCTGCATAGCCGGGGAGCAGAGCACTTCAGCTACAATTCAGCTACGTCCTGGCCTGCCAGTGACTAGATGGACCGGGGAGAGAGAGCCGCAGCCACTGGGCAGCAGTCACCAGGCGATGTCTCTCACCCATTCTTGGACCTTGTGTTTTGAACTGCATATCAAAAGAATATAGCTGTGTGCTAGATACCTTGGTAGCTGCTGTGCTTTCATGTCAGTCCCGACAATGGTCAAGGGGCCACTGCTTGTGACAGGGTGGTTCAGTTGCAGTTCAGCTACATGACGGTCTTTGGCGCAGCGGGCCCAGCTGTTTGTGCTACCGGCCTCTAGGCCAGATAAGGTTTGGCCCCCATCAGCCCAGTGGCTGCCGCCGCCCGGCAGCGAAGAAGGTGGTATGGTTCACACATGATATAAGTGTGAAACACTGCCAGGCACATCCCCAAGACCAGCTGTGAAGGCAACGAGGGGCAGCGTCCAACTGAAGGGGGCAGCGTCCAATCGGATGCAAACTGACAGTTCACACCTCACGGGCATAGAGGCACCATGGGTGCAAACAATGTTTTCATGCCCCACCCACCACACACAAGCCACCACACAGTGGTTGAAAGTCCTGTTGGGAGAGCAGCGCATTCACCTTGGGCGATAGCTGTAAGTCCTTTTGCTGTTGTCACTTAGGGCAGGCCACTTAGGGCAGGCCGCCACTCCGTTTCAAAAAGGTCGCCTACGTGCCTACCTAGAGCTAAGGCAGATCATGTTGATTCCCCCATGGACGTCCCAGGGCGTAAAATATGTTTATTTATTCTAAAAAGCCCAATCGGGTCTAAACCTGGATCGGCTTACTTCCTGCGGACCTCTGCCTCCCTCTACCCCACCCACCTCCCTGGAGCTCTTAAGAGGCGCGTCTAGGTTGAACAGCGGCGGCAGCCCCTTGGGCAGTTTCTTCGCGTCTGCGTTGGCCAGCGTCTTATCCAGCAGCAGCACCAGCAGCAGGAAGTTCTTGAGGATGTCGTCACGGCAGCTCAGCTGCAAAGAGAAAGCGCAGGGACACAAAGTGCTGTCACATCATGCTGGCTGTGACAAGCAGTATCAGGAGCAGCTCCAGCTCAACAGCAAGTGCATGAGGAGAACAGAAAGAAACCGTTTCAGCAGCCCCGATGCAGAGTGGGTCAGCGGGGCGGGCACCACAATGGCATCCAGTCGGCGGTCACCCACCGCAGGAGCTCTGTTTGTCTCCGAGGGATTTAGCTGCACTTCAGCAGCATCACAGCCTATGGCAGCGTGCCCCATCGCAGCAAGCCCTGATGCTTGGGCCACCAGCCATGGGCCGGCCAAGGATGTCCTAATCGGCTTGAAGCGGGGGAGCTGCCCAGTGGAGCCTGCTGAAGGTGGTATGGCGCGCACTATGATACACACCACGGCCCTCGCCAAGAACGCCACAGAATGTCCGATACAGCCTGTACGTCACGTTCCTGCAGCAGTGCATGCTGCAACAGGCCCCTGCAGCCGCAGCTGTAACCAAGCTGAATATTCGCTGAGCCCCCCTGAAATAAAGACTGCGGCTCTCACCCAGAAAGCGGCCTTGTCTGAAGCTGCCTGCATGTCGCGCTCTTGCAGCAGGGCTTCACGCACGATGCCCGGCACGCTGCGCCGCCACACCCGGTCCTCTGTAAAGGGGCCCGGCTCTGCTCCTGGGAAAAAGGCACGCAACAGAACAGGGTTGAGGGTTTAGGTCATGCTGCGCCTCAACACCCTGTCCTCTGTGAGGGAGCGCGGCTTCACCCTGGCGCCCAGTCAGCAGCATGCACACACGGGCGCAACTCAACCCTGAGACTGGAGGTCAGATTGTGTGACCAAATGCAGGTGTGTGCATAAAAGCTCCTTGAGCTCAGACAGCACAGCACTGATTATTTCAGGTTGCTCTGCCACACTTCAGCTACATCACGTCCTGTGGCCGGGAAGGCTTGATGCAGCAAACCCTGAGACTTCTTGGGCCATCGGCCGTAGGCTAGTCAAGGTTAAGTCCCACTGGGCCAAGGTGTGGCTGCCCAGCGGCCTGCCAATAGTCGCCTACTAAAATGAACAGCGCGGTGCCTGCCCAGGGGAGTACAAAGTTCAGTCACTACTGGTATTTCCTCCATCTCATACCCTGCTAAAAGCTCATACCTCCACCGGTGCTTGAGTTACACAGGACTGAATTCCAATCCTGGCAACCAAAATGTAGGCCCAGGCAATGTGTCGGACCATGACAGAATGCGGTCATGCTTAAACAGGTCATACTGGCAGCTACCACCGTCAGCTACTGTCATCAGCTACTGTTGGAAGGTACAGCAGTCAGCTACCATCGTCAGCTACTGCCATCAGCTACAGCCGAAAGGCATGGAGGTCATGCAAAGCCATGCATCCAGAGCACTGCTGTGCTGAAGACGGTCCTTATGGTGGCTGCATTACCTACCTGACTGTAGGGCACTGTGATCTCAGAGCAAATTCAGCTATTTCACCAGTAACGTACCATGATTACTCGGAGAAATCTTGACTACCGGTACCGGCGCAACGGCACAGCAGTCATCCAGAGGTATTTCTGTCTCACTGCCGGCCGATGCTAGCAGTCATGTTCAAACAAATCCAAGCGTTATACTAACAGATATGCCTAGACAGAAAGAAAGAAAACCTATGCCCCGCAGAGGGGTAAGGAAACAGTGTCGCATGGGCCGAGGCCGCATCCGCGCCGCTACCATTGAAGGGCATGCTTGGCCTTAACGGGATTCAAACCTCTCACCGCTGGCCGACGCTCGCTGCACGTCCCTGAGGATGACCAGCATGCCCGCCCTCAGCCAGAAGGGGTGGTAGCTGATCAGGGGCTCCACCATCTTGTTCACCTCGCTGAAGTCAGCCGTCAGGGGTGCCTGCAGCCACAGAGCATATTGATGTCACAATACTCCTACCCGAGGACCTGCCTATGGGATATTTCTTAAACTTTATTTTCCACAGCCGTGACAAGGCACTTCAACCCCTTGCCTAGGACAGTGTGACTGGGAACCCGGCTACGGAGTTTATTTCCAAGGACTGACCTATGGGATATGTCTTTGCCATGGTGGTGGCTACGCCTTTCAACCCCCTTGCCTAGGACAGTGTTACCAGTAACCCAGCTCCGGAATTTATTCGAGAGAGCACCAGACCAACTCTGTGGGGCGGTCAGCACCCCCAATAGGCCGATTACAACCAAACCTTCACCGGAATACGACCAGTGGACCAAGCAACAGCGCTTGCTCACCCCTATCCCTGCCCATTCACCCGTGTCTCTGCCCATGCACCCATATCCCTACCCATGCACCCCCATCCCTTCCTATGAACCCATATCCCTGCCCATGCACCCCTGTACCTGCTCATGCACCCATATCCCTGTCCATGCATCCATGCCCCTGCCCATGCACCCATATCCCTGTCCATGCACCCATATCCCTGTCCATGCACCCATATCCCTGCCCATGCACCCATATCCCTGTCCATGCACCCTTATCCCTGCCCATGCACCCAAATCCCTGTTCATGCACCCATATCCCTGTCCATACACCCATATCCCTGCCCATGCACCCATATCCCTGCCCAGGCACCCATATCCCTGTCCATGCACCCATATCCCTGCCCATGCACCCATAGCCCTGTCCATGCACCCTTATCCCTGCCCATGCACCCAAATCCCTGTCCATGCACCCATATCCCTGCCCAAGCAACCATATCCCTGCCCATGCACCCATATCCCTGCCCATGCACCCATATCCCTGCCCATGCACCCATATCCCTGTCCATGCACCCATATCCCTGTCCATGCACCCATAGCCCTGCCCATGCACCCATATCCCTGCCCATGCACCCATATCCCTGTCCATGCACCCATATCCCTGCCCATGCACCCATATCCCTGCCCAAGCAACCATATCCCTGCCCATGCACCCATATCCCTGCCCATGCACCCATATCCCTGCCCATGCACCCATATCCCTGTCCATGCACCCATATCCCTGTCCATGCACCCATATCCCTGTCCATGCACCCATATCCCTGCCCATGCACCCGTAGCCCTGCCCATGCACCCATATCCCTGCCCATGCACCCATATCCCTGCCCAAGCAACCATATCCCTGCCCATGCACCCATATCCCTGCCCATGCACCCATATCCCCGCCCAAGCATCCATATCCCTGCCCATGCACCCATATCCCTGCCCAAGCATCCATATCCCTGCCCATGCTGCCATAAACCCATATCTCCAATCCCCATATGCTGAAACAGCTGCCAATCACTTTGCCATGCACGGAACTGACAATTGTGTAGCTGCATGCTTACCTAGGCAAAGGTTTAGGTTTGAATCCTGAACCACCAACCCTGTACCCTTACCTCTGACATGTTGAAATAGCCTCCGTCGACCTTGCCAAACACCTTGCTGACAATCTCAAAGATGGTCTTGTTGTCGCGGTACTGCCGCCACAGCACCCCCCGGACCTGAGAGGACAGCCGCTGCAGGAACAGCGGCTCAGAGGCCTGCTGCTGCTGCTGCGGCGGTAGAAGTCCGGGACTTTGCAACAGCAGCTGCTGCTGCTGCTGTTGCCTGGTCTGAGGGCTCGGTTGCTTGATGGGCTGTTCAGACGTGCCCGTTGGTGGCGGGCTGCCTGCTTTACCCACCTGGTGCGGCAGGAGGGGGCTTTTTGGCACCCGCCCCGCTACTGCTGGCCTGCTAGTTGGTGGCGGAGTGCCCAGAGGCGCCTCCCTGCGCATGCCTGCCTGTGCCTGAGGCGGGCGGCCGCCCGCTGGCGCCTGCTTTGACGCCGCGGTCCCACCCGCTCTCTCTTGAAGGCACTTGGACCTTCCAAAATCTGATGCCAGGCCTGACAGGTGGCTGTTCAACCATGACACCAGGGCCCGCTCTTGCTTGGCGGCTGGCAAGCTGCAAAAACAGAAGTTGTTTTAAAAACCTGCAACCACGGCATTTTTGCACTGCAGATTTACTGCAAACTCTAGGTGCCAACCAAAGGAAGCCTTCACAAGCAAGGAGTGTGCGGCATGATCCAGTAAGCGAGCCTGGAATCAAAACTGGGCATATGCATGCGGCATGCCTGTATGCAACTGGGCCATGCAAGGTTAACGTTAGTGAGCTCCTGACCACTGCTGACAGGCTTTTGGGCAGCAACCCTTGGGGCAATGGGTTCCAAACCTGAACCAGGCTACAGCCAGTGACCGAAGCAGCAGGGCTACCTGGGCCTTTCCAGGGTGGCATGGAAGGTGATGAGGCTGAATTCTGTAACCTTACACAAACAGTGCATGCCGGCACCTACTCGCTATGCAAGCGCAGGTACGTCGAGCTGCCCGTCCTCGTCTCCCTTGCTCGCGGTGTCTGGCTGACCCCCCTGCTGCCGGGGCGGACGTCTGCGGCCTGACGGCTGCGCGGGGTCGGCATCACGCGGGAGGTGGCTGGTCGGGCCGTGAGAGACCCGCCTGCAGCTAGGTTGCGAGGTGTCGGCATAGCCCGAGCGGTAGTGCTCCCCTTGGTCCCGCCGGCCCCCGCCGCGGCCGCCTTCGGAGAGACGGTGGGCGGGGATGATCGCTGAGCTGCTTCCCCGCCGGGAGAAGGTCGGCTGACGTCCAGCGGACTGGCCGCCTCCATGGAGGCTGACTTCGCACGTTCAGGCAGACGGGGCCGACACCGAGATGACTTGGCACTCTCCTCGTGCCCGCTCTGGCCTCTGGCGGACGAACAGGCCTCGTTTCTCAGCACAGCGCCCAGTTTCAGGTTGGGTACCAGGGCTTGCAGCTTGGGGGCTGGAGCACGTGCAGCGCTGGCAGCTGGCCGTTTATTGCTGTTGCTGCTGCTGCCACCGAGTTGCTGGTCGCTGACTCGGAGAATGTCGCAGTCGTCCTCAGCAGCTGGATGAAGGGCTTTCAGGTCCAGCTTGGGGACAGGAGATAGAGCTTTCATGGAAAGAGCTTTCAGGTCTAGCTTAGGGACAGGTGAAAGGGCGCTTAAGTCCAGCTTGGGGACAGGAGAAGGAGGAAGAGCCTTCAGGTCCAGCTTGGGGACAGGAGAGGGAGGAAGGACCTTCAGGTTCAGCTTGGGGACGGGCAGATTCCGCGGCGTAGGATCTGACCTGACCCTTGCAGGTGGCACAGGAGGCGAGCTGGAAGCAAAACTTGCAGCGGAGCGCTTCCTGACCACAGGGCCTCCAAAGGGAGACCCTTGGACAGACGGACGCGGTGGGGCAGCCTTGCCGGCTGGCTTGGCTAGTCGTGGCAACGCCTTGCCAGTGAACGACACGACGCCTTTCAGGAGCGTGCCATCTGCCCGGCACTCAATCTCTAGGCTGCCACACACGGAGTCCTCCGCATCTGGAGAGTAAACAATGCGGAGAGTGATGCTGTTCTCCCCATGTGGGATTGCAGCAGTGCCCCTGATGCCCAGCAATTCATTGCCATACGTGACGGAGAGGCCCTCGGATTTGCAGGCTAGGTTGCAGCTGAGCACCAAGTCGGGTCCCTGGACCATTCGAAAACAACAGTGACATTGGCGTGGGTAGGAGGCTGCTTGATTCCGAAATTCCATGCATGAAGTGTGTCCTGGAATACTTGTAAATGGCATGCCCATGCTATTTGAGGCAGGGTCAGCTGCTGAGTCTCTGGTGTGACCCAATGTGTGATGATGCCTAAATGCTGTGAAGGTGTCACACTGTCACCTACATGGAAGTCAGGCGGCAACGCCACTTCGACAGCGATGGACCGTGTCTGACCCACGATTAGGCTGCCCAAAGCGACCTTGGGTCTCTACGAAAACAGTTAAGCAACGTGAGCAACATTTGAGACCTACATTTCGTCCACGTGTCAAGCTGTCTCACCAGCGGGAATTTTGCAAGGCAGATTGATATCGAATCATCCTCCTTATCTACCAAGCGTGGTAGCTTTTGAGGCGGTGAAAACGTATAGACTCTGGACATCTGAATCTGTCAACTCATAAACAAAATTTCGATGACATTTGTATGCCCGTGTTGCAGGAGAGCACTAGCTACTGACTGTGTAGGCGAGGTCAGAACATCGAAGGCTCAGAGGAAAGCTGCTGAAAAACGTTCGAACGAGACCCTGGTCGAACCCTGGCCCTGACTCGACTTCAAAATATGATATCTGACATGCCAGATGCCGCATTCCTACAGCTGAAACGTTGAAATATAACGAAAGTTATATTCAGCACATATTAATGCAGTGCAAATACATGAAAAAACAAATGACGCGAGCCCCAACTTGCCCCTGTGCTGCTTGGGGCAAACTTGGGAGTTCACCATCGCTGCGAAGCGCGGAATCTGCTAAGCCGCCTCCTTGATTGTCGAAGCTAATCTGGGTGAATGTGTTTGGCTGGTCATGCTATCTCATTCCCATGCTGCCAACCAGCATGCTGTTTTTCAAATTCGGGGATCATGTCGAACGGTATCTCCCCAACTTCATATAAATCAGACTACGGTACTGCGGTTGTGATTGCTTGATGCTCAGGCTCTTCCCCTCCTCTTCAACCTACCACCTACCCGGTGGTGATATTGATTGTATTTTCAGTGCTGATAATCTGCGTGCTCAGCATCAGATGAGACCTCTGTCACCGACATGCTGAACTCTCAGAGGGTCCGTGTGCACTTAAATAAGCGTTTACGTGCACCGTGCATGAATAGGCAGCCACCTGCGTGTTCCCCATGTGCATGGCTGTTGGGTGCGTTTGCCCTCATGAGATTGCTGCAAGTGGGCACCGATGCCATCAGGGTACAGTCGCTTTTGTCACTGCTTTGCTGTTGCAAGGCTCCAACGGCCGAATAATCCTCCTTGCATGGAAGTCTGATTGATATACCCTTAAATGGGGTGTGGCGCGGCCGTGGGACTGCGAGCAGTAGCAGCAGAGGATGTGGGTTAAACCAAATTGTGGTGCTAGAGACCAGAAAGGAAGCCTGTGCAAGGTACCGGTAGCTGGAATTTAGCGTAGTCATCCTTACCAGCCCCACGCGACCGTGCGTTCAGCAGGGCCCAGCGGGTGTGCACTTTTCGTAACAGAGCAAAAGCAAAAACAGTGCCCCCTCCAAATAGCAAACCTCACTCCCGCACAGATACCCGTGGCATGGATTTGGCCCCCATTGGTCAACCCTGGATGAATGTAGCGCTCTGAATTAGGAGATATGGCTATTTTGAATTACTGTTGTGTTATGACTAGCATCTCGAGCTGTCACTTTGGAATCTTATCGTTCTGAATCACTGTTGTGCTATGAGTAGCATCTCGTGCTGTAACTGTTGAATCCAATCGATCAAACGGGCTAAAAGCTCTAAACTTCTCACTTGGGCTTTTCTTTACTGGTGACGTGTCCTCGGACCTATACAATATCTTGAGATGCTTGGTGTCACTGGTTATATCGGGCTGAGTCTGGCCGTTGATCTTGGGATGAGAAGTAAGTAAGTCACTGTTGGGAAGTTGGGAACTTCAGGTGGAAAGACTGGTCTGATGTCGATCAGACAAATGGCTTTACGCCTCAGGAATGGCCTTGCATGAGAGGTTGATAGAGTTTGTGATGAGTCCTACCGGTACTGCGACTTCGTATGAAAAAAACTGATAATGATGCGAGTGACAGTGTCTCAGTGACTAGAGATCTTCAATTGAGAAGGGAAGGTTTAAGGAGGCATTTTCGGCTAGCTCGGGAACTGTTTTTATTGAATTTATTATAAATATCGGCACCGTATTACCCAGGGGGTATAGCCCGTAGGTTTTCTTTAAAGAAAGCATGGAGGGAAAGAAAGCTTTTAAGTAGTCTGTAAATGTGTTCCCCAACCCCTAACCTCTGGAACCAAGGAACAGAAACAACTATGCAACAATATGTGCAGCGCAATGCACCGTGCCGCCAGATCTACCAGCTGTCGTTGTTCTGGGCGCGTCGGGCTCCTGTAAACGCATCCCACAGGTTAGAGGTCTCGCTGCCGCCCAGGTCCGCATAGCCGCCAACCTGCACACCACACAAGCAACGGCGCTGACCTTAACACCAGCATACTATTCAGCTACAACAACAAGACACAGAGAGACACGAATCTGCCACAAAATATTACGAATATGGATTTGAGGCACAGGCGGCGCCTCACCTGGCCTGCTCGTCGCAGCTGGTACCACTCCAGGCCGTGCTTGCCTCCCACCACCATCCCGCAGAACAGCGCAACTGACAGCACGCAGTAGAAGAACACCATGCCGCCGGACGAGCCTCGGTGCACATGGCTGCACTGGCCGCCACCGTTGACGCTGCTGCCGTCGCTGAGCTTGATAGCATCAGGCACCGTTCCCTGCACCCATCAGGCATCCACTCATCAAATCAGCTCTAAAAAGGTCATGAGGCAAAAGGGAGCGAAAGAGACTGTCCAAAAAGGCCTTCGCTATTGACTTACCCCCCCCCCCCTTTTCCCAGCACCTCCCAGCCTCTTCCCCACTCATCCCTGTATACCTGCCCCCACCCCACCCCCTTCCAGCCCCCTCAACAGACACACATACCTTGAGCTCATGGCCCGCATCGCACACCACCACCGCTGCCGCGATCGCAGCCTCGTCCATCACCTGAGTGTACTGGCACTCCTCGGGCGCGGCGCACACGCACACCGAGTAGGCCTGGCCTCCAGCGACGGGCAGCGCCCGCCGCAGACTGCCCTCCTGACAGCTCAGTTTCTGCAGCTTCTCAACATCCACTGAGCAGTCCAGGCCCGTGAATCCCACCTGCAGGGGAGGGCGCACAATGAGCAAGAGCAACAGGAACTAAGGTCAGGACCTCAGAGACAAGGCGTGCCTCTAGGGCAGTGGCACACAATGCCAGGCTTTGGCACGGCTTTTGCAGATCTTTTAAAATCCAACGACCCAATCCCACCGAGCAAGTGCATGTCCCGTCCGTGCCGCAGGTGCCGTGGTCGCTGCAGCTGCCGAGGCAGTGCGCCATTGTGCGCACCACCACGTTGTACCCTATGGTGTAAGGCGAGCTGATGGGGTTGAAAACAGAGACGTACAACACACCCGTCGGGACCTGCAACGCACAAGTGGGGGAGGGGTGGGGGTAAGAAATGGGGGTTTAGAAATGACGAGCGTGGTAAGCCTCATGACCCATCAGTGTAAGAGACTCTGGCCATACCTACGCTGCTCAGCCTCCCTCTAGCACATCAGGCTCACACCGACCCACTGCTGCCCACGCACGCACACACACATACTCGCACCCACCTGGCCAACATCCACCTCGACCGTGGTCTGGGTGTCGGGGTCTTGCAGAACCTGACGCAGCGTCGCATTTTCGTACGTTGGGCCGGGGGCGCTGGACAGCAGCAGCACTGGGCGCTCCGTGACCCACGCGGGCAGGGCCACAGCGCCGGGGGTGAAGCTGGCCTCCACAACCAGGCTCAGGCTGTGTCCTGCAGAACGGGCGCAAGGCGAGATGAGCCCCTGTTGATGGCCCTGCTTCAATATGAAGCCCCATGACCTCAGCTATGATGTTCCTGAACTGCAGCTCAAGCACCCGGACGGACTGAAGGCATGCCAGCAGCAGGGCCTGCATCCTGGCCTATCTCACCTGGTGCTGCTGAGAGGGTGTCCCCCACTGGCAGCTCGTAGTGGTCCAGGGAGAAGCCGGTCCTGGGCTCGCCCGCGTAGGGCTCGTCCAAGGACAGCTTGTCTGTAGTGCTGGAGCAGTCTTCCCCAACGAACGTCTCCTGCACTCATCATCCGGGCAGGGCCACGCAACCTCACTTGGGTTTCGAAAGCCTCACAGACGGTGTCATCATGTGGGCCCTACAAGCGGCACTCAGCAGCTGGGAACGATAGAAAAACATTCAGAAACATTGGCTGATGTCAGCATCAACCTGCAGACCTGGAGGCCTGCGTACATAAAGCGGCACAAGTGCAGGCCTGCGTACCTCACCATCTGCCTCAAATGTTGTCAAGGGTGTGCACCCTCTACGTTTAGAAGTCTTATGAAACAGGTAGAAGTCTATATTTGGTATATGAAACTCCATCTAATTATGAAGTTTTACAGCATACCGTATACCGCAATTTGTCACGTTCACCACCAGTACAATCAAATGAGTCATTAAGCGCATTCCCACAGGCCATGCATATCCCAGGGTTAAGGTCTAGGGGTCCAGATTTTAGAAACCCAAAGCGTTCAGGGTACAGGTTGAGGCATCACGAATCCCCCTCCCCCCTACATCCCCATCTGCCTCCATCATCACCTTGGCACAGCTGCATGTCCCAAGTGCCGCGTCACAAGTGCCTCGAGCGCCGCTGCAATCGTTTGGGCAGCTCGACTTGGTCAGCTTCAAGTCATAGCTGACAGGCTCCCCACCGTTCACAAAAACACCCAGGAACCACACACCTGGATGATGCAGGGCAGGGCAAGGGTTCAAGGTGTAGAGGAGACAGCACTACCAGTATGCCAGTGAGTGTCTTATAGCGCACCTAAAAATCTTACACTCAGCGCCCCCCCCCCCCAACAAACAACGCACACACACACTCTCCTCCCGTCCCGTCCAGGCTCCTCCCCTCCTCGTCCCAACCACTAGGCCTCCCCCACCCACATACACACCGGGCCTATACACCATCATGGCGCAGTCGCACGACTTGTCCAGGTTGAGGCTACTGGACAGGTCAGCGCGGGTGGAGCGCCGCCTGAAGTCACCAGGTTCTGAGCGCCAGTCATACTCCCCCACGCGGCGGCCGGGGGCCTGCCAGAACTTGAAGTACATCTCCACATCACCTGCGGCAAGCAGGGGTCAGGGTTAGGGTTAGGGCACAGGTTTGAATAAAGTACGGGGACCTGATCCGAGGGGGGGGGGGCAAAGAAAAACTGGAAACGCCCCATCCTCGAAAAGTATAGAGCTTGACGAGAGCTTTCCATATCTGGTCTTAAAATGCTTTTTGGCCCAGCGGTGCCTGAGGTACAGAGAGCCAAACAACGAGGATTTCGTAGATTTCACAAAAGCTTCTTTTGCAAATAACATCTCAACCCCGAGAAGACTGCATGATATGAAGATCATACTGCAAAGGGTAGGGCCAGGACTTTCCAACGACCCCCTGTGCATGGTAAACTGTCATCGTTAAGTACCCGATCAACGCATGTCAAACTAGGGAGGGGAGGGTCCAAGCCTTAACGAACTTTTGCTTTGTTTTTTGAAGCCGAGATACCCTCCCAAAAGTCCTTAGGTGCAACTCCAATGTCAAACGGATAACTTTTGGAGAATTAGGAGGGATGGGGGCCCTGATTTTGTTTCTTGCCCCCCCCTTGACCTGATCTGCCATTATGCGCGGCAAAAACCCAACAAACATGTCTCACTTTCAGTGTCGGCAGTCGCCGTCAGGGTCGCGACTGTGTAGCGGTCGATGTCCTCTTTGACTGTGAAGTTGAAGAACGTCCACGTGCCCGGCGACTGACAGCGGGGCAGGGAGAGCACACCTGGAGGTCCAGGGCAACCAATGCAGTGCGAGGCCTCCTACCCTAACCCATGGCCAACGCTGTTCATTCTAGGCAATTCAAATCTTTCTGACTAGGGGATGCATTATGATTTATAAATGCACACCGCTGTATTGTGTTTTGAAATTAAAGCACTCTGGTGCTTCCACGTGCTGCGCGCTGCTGGGCCTATCTGGCACCAGCATTTTGAATTTCAAAACTAACAAAATCATCATACTCACGGTATTCTTCTGTATAGCAATTGAAACACACACCTGCGCGTCCACATGCTGCGCGCTGCTGGGCTCATCCGGCAACGTGAGGGAGCTGGCTGAGCAGTCCTCAAAGCCCAAGCCTGCAATCAAATCAATGCGCAAGGCAGTCTGAACATCCACCCAACGCACACACACTCAGAGGAAGGCTTCTTGGCTGAGGGTTCATGGTCCGTTTGCCTGTCCTCAGTGGCGTGCGCCAAGTATGAGTGTTTCATAACAAGACCCAGGAAGGAAGGAAGCGCCCGGCACGTGCTCCGAAGCAGGCCCCCCAGCCATGCAGCCATGCAACAAGGCCCTACGCAACGCCCTACGCGCAGGAAGTCACAAGATTAGAACGCCCGCCCACAAGCTGTACACCGACCTGCGTACGTCGGCGACTGCGGCCGCGTCCACTGTGCCGCGCATGTGCACTCCCCCGTGGGGCAGGTGCTGCCCAGCTGACGGATGTCCTCCGGACCCGAGGAGCTGCACACAGAGACAGAGCCGTCCGGTCGCATCTGGAAGGGGCAGCCCAGAGCCGCCACTCGCAGGTCATAGGTGGCGTTCTCCACGCCAGAATTTGAGATGCAAAGGTACAGGCCTGAGATCGACGAAATATGGGGGGGGGGGACATCGGGAAGCGGAGAGTGTGTGATATGGTCATCACAGCCAATGCACGGGTGGTGGGGCGTGTGGAGGGAGGACAGGGGCCATCGGGCTTCCAACACTGGCCCGATGGGGACCAAACCTTGAACACGGCATACACGGCCAGTGGCCCAAGCAGCAGACACCTTGCTGCACCCGGCCGCCGCTGTCGCAGGTTCTGATGTGAGTCATGGATGAAGCCCCCCCCAAACAAGCAGTCTTAATGGCCAATATTGAAGGACTGGGGCAAGGAGAAAGAGTGCCAAGGCATGAGGCATGCATTGAGGCAGCAAGTTGGCCCCCTGATAATCGCAGACAATGTCCCCTTCGTTGCGGTGAGCCAGAGTCTATTTTACGACGTCGCAGACCACCATTGGCAGGCAGCAGGTCAGCTACCAGTGGGCCGATGGGGGGATGGGGAGCTGGCCTAGACCATCCTACGGCCGGAAGCCTGAGCAGCAGGGCTTGTAGCACAAGGGCAACTGCAGCCGTGGGACGTGATGTAGCTCAACTGCAGCTGAATCACCCAGAGAAAACCAGTGCGGTGGGCACTCACTGCTGTATTTCTCAGCCCCCAAGGCTTCCCGATTGAGCGAGTAGGAGGCTCTGGGTCTGGCGGCTGTTGTCGACGCGGCGAAGTTGTAATGGCTAGCAGAGTTGGGGTACGGCTGTCGCGGCAGGAGCATGAGTCACAGTCAGGGGTAGGGGCAACAGGGCCTCAGGGGCAAGGGCCAGAGGGAGAACGAGGGAAGGCCAAACTGCATGTTGTTGCATGGACCTGCATGGTGTTGCAAGGTGTAGCATGGTGCTGCATACGTAGTGCTGCATGGTTTTGCATGTTGTTGCATGTTGTTGCATGTTGCTGCATGGACCTGCATGGTGCTGCATACGTAGTGTTGCATGTTGTTGCATGGACCTGCATGGTGCTGCATACGTAGTGTTGCATGTTGTTGCATGGACCTGCATGGTGTTGTAAGGTGCAGCAGGTTGCTGCATACGTAGTGTTGCATGTTGTTGCACAGTGCTGCATGGTGTTAGACGGTAGATTTTGTTGGCTCGAGAGTGTGAGGGGGGGGGGGCTTACCTGATTGGCTGCATCTGAGGTGAGAAGGCCCTTCAGATCCAAGGCAGCATTGTCCTTGGATGTGAGCAGCAAGCCAAAGTGCGCCGTGCTCTGGAGCAAACTGCGAGCAGCCGGAGATGTGAAGGCTCGGTCTAGGAGACTGTTAGAACAACGTCTTCGCACGCCCAACGCTTGCGCTAGCAGCGATGCACGAGTATATGTCAGCGACAGGCTCAGAAATCAATCCAGTCTCCAACAAGGTGGCAAGTCAGGACATCTGAGGGGTTGCTGGGAAAGGCCAGCAGTGGCGTCGTTTGCTTCAAGCTGAAAGACCAGTGAGGATATCGCCTGAATTGCAAAGTTCCCTGCAGATTCGGTAGCATTCTGCACAACTGATTCGTGTTCCAACCACTTGATTTCATCAGCACCTCTCGCACCTCTGCAGTGCCACAAAGAAGCAGACTTCCTCCTTTGGCAGCAGGCTTGCGCATGGCTCCCCGCTGCATGTGGCTGTCTCAGCCTCTGATGATGCCACCAAATAGTACACAGCTGTGCGCGCATGAGCGACGTATGCCCAGCATGTGTTGGGTTAGTTGGGGACAGCATGGATGAGCTTCTCAGAGGAAGCGCCACCAGATAGTGCACAGCTGTGCGCGCATGAGCGACGTATGCCCAGTAGCTGTTGGTTAAGTTCAGGATAGCATGGATGAGCTTCTCAGAGGAGGCCACCAAATAGTACACAGCTCTGTGCGCAATCCGCACATGAGCGCCGCATGCCCAGCAGGATATGGGTTTGTTGAGGACCCCCATGAATGAGCTTCCCCGGGGTGGCTGCAAGATACTGGATGGGCTTCAAAGGTGGTAGCATGAAATTGGATGGGCTTCTCAAAGGTGGCAGCACGATACTCACGGGTCGAGCAAGTGTCGCCAACGAATCCTATTGAAGTACTCTCGGGCTTTGGGGAGGTACAATTGCAGCCTGTATCCACTACGTCACCGTGACCTCCGCAGTCCCCTGTTGTGGATCACTCAGGATGTGATGAAAGAGCAAGCTTCAGGCGGTAAAAGGATTCCGATCGCCCGTGCACGCGTGCGAGGCACCCTCACCTTCTTTATAGTTCGCCTGAGCATGGGCACAGCAGGTGCATGCCAGCGTTACTAAAGCAAGCCCCGCAAATGTAAGCCAACGGTTCGTCATGTGGATCCCGAATCTAGACTCCCGAGATATTGTCAGATACGCGTTTCAAATGTTATTAGCTCAAAAGAAATTAGCGAGTGAGATGGAAGCCGATGACTACAGCAAAATATGACGAAACACACAAAAGTGTGGGGCCCGTAGCCACACTTTCCAATTCGGGGCACTGGGAAAGAGAGACAGACGTTGACAAACATTGACCTTTCCGCAGCTTGATGACATAAAGATATGATGACGTTAATTCATGGCTTATGTACACACTACATGCTACCTGGTCCTCGTCACGTTTTCAACTTCCGTCCTCACCGCGTGATTACCGGTACATAGAAGAAATTCGGTTGTGAATGGTCGGCAAACCGTCTATGAGAGGGAGCATGATACGGGAAGAAGAGGGGGATTCAGCTGCCTCCAGGTATTCCGAGTGCCAGCATGCAGCGGCAGTTGGCATGGCATGCAGCTCTTGCCCTGTTTCCTGCATGCAACTCTTGCCCTAGTGCCTACAAGCAGCAGAAGTGGGCATGGCCGCATGGCAGGATGGCATTCAACTCTTGCCCTAGTGCCTACATGCAGCAGAAGTGGGCATGGCAGCATGGCATGCAACTCTTGCCCTAGTGCCTACATGCAGCAGATGTGGGCATGGCAGCATGGCATGCAACTCTTGCCATAGCATTCTTAAGTGCACGTGCCTCAGGAGCCTTCCTTACTTGCTGACCATGCAGCCAAGATGCCGCCTCCCTGAGGTGCTCCTTGAGATCCATCAAGCTGCAGCGGCTGGCAACTCAGCGCAGGTGTGCATGGATGCATGTGCCATGCCAAGTTTTGCATGGTATCTACGGTTTATTTTGAGTTGCTTCAGATGCAACTAAGGTACATCACGGCCTATGGCCGGCCGGCGTAGTTGCAGCTAGCCTTTAGCTTAGGCCATCGGCAGCAGGCCGCGTAGATTTGGTCCGGGCAGCACCTTACACCTGAATGTGCCAGAAATCATCGCCCTCGGAATAAGGGTGGTGTCAAACCAGGGTGGTTCGGGGTGGTTCAGTGTCTTTTGAGGTGCATACCAAGCCAGTTTGGGGAGGCTGCCGAGTAGCCACTGTTACAGATGGGGACGAGACCTTGGCTGGCCAGCTGGCCTGCAGCAGGAGGCCCAAGCGGCAGGGCTTGCCTCAACAATTTAGGCCAGCAGATGGCTGAATTGTAGCTGAAGCATTCCCCCAAAGAAAAATGGTGCATCACCCCAGGTATCAGCATGAGCCTTCCACTTTGCTGCCGACAGGCCCAGCAAAATATCTCGGCGGCAGGCAGTCCCCCTGTCGGCCATCCTCAAGCAAGCCCCTCAGCTGTTTGAGCGACACAAAGTGTCAGCGGTCGAGAAGTTTGTGACAGAGATCGACATTCTGCCCAGCCGATACCAGGAAGCGCAGGTGCGCGCTCTTGGGCTGGCGGCAGCTTCTCAAGGCCTCTCATGTGATGGGCTGGTATGACCTGTATATCTGCTTCTCGTATACATGTATATACTGACGGTGCCCTTACCGGTAGGTCCACACCCCAGACCAGCATTTCTTCAAGTGCACACCAGGCTACCTTTGGGCGGCTGCTGAGCTTCTATTACTGGGCCAATGGGGGGATCAAACCTTGACCGGCATTAGGCTGGTGGCCCAAGTGTCAAGCATCTAGACTTGCTGCATCAAGCCCTGCCAGACCCGTACGCCGGGCTGTGGCTTAAGTGCAGATTATCATCTCATGAAATAAAACGGGGGCCACAAAGCCACATGAGTTTATGCAGTATCGGGGGGGTACCGGTAATGATTGATGTCCTCTTTCCTGGCCTGAGGTCGTTTATGGCCTAAAGACAAATGCTCGAGCCATCTTGAACACCTAGCCTTCTGCCACACATGTGCTCATGCCCGCTCCAACTCCCCGCCCTTCACGGTCGCATTCTGCGCAGGCCGTGTACTTGAGCAAGAACTCCCTGAGCAGCCTGGCCGGCGTGCAGCAGTTCCGCGGCGTGCGCTGCCTCTCCCTCGCCGACAACCTGCTGGGGGGCTGGGAGGCGCTGCAACCTCTGCTGCCGAGTGGGGGGCAGGGCGGCGGCTGCCCGGCCCTCGAGGCGCTCAACCTGGAGGGCAACCCCCTGGCTGCACTCCCCAACTACAGGTGATGACGGTTGAGGGGTTTAAGAATATCCAACCTGGATGGACATCCTGTGACTGCTGTGCCCGACAACCGGTGCACGGTGTGTTAAGGGTTTAAGAAAGTGAAACCTGGGGTGGCAAAGCTTAAATCATAGGGCTGTCCATAGGGTAGACCAACCCGATAGAGCAGTCCCACTCCAGCTGCAAGATGTCCAGTGTTATGCCCATTGCAGTCCTTGCGGTGGCCAACAATCCGTCGCTGAGTTTCAGCCACCTTCATTTCAAGGCCAATTCACCCACTGTCTCGAGAAGCGCACCGTAATAACTCACCCGATCTCTGAATTGCGGCGTAGTGGCACAGCACGTCAGCCATTGCTACCGGTTTGGCCCCAGCAGGCCAGCACCCAGCAGCACTCTCCCAGCACGCACACTGAAAGGCCCAGATGGCAGCATGGTGATGTATCAAGGCCTCAGGTCCAGGCAGCCTGTTCAAGCGCCCAGATATCTTGCACATCGGTCGAGATCCTAACAAGGAAATTAGACTGCATCATGGCCAGTACTCCCTTAAACACCTGACCACCGCGTTCACATGACTGCAAGCTCACAGATGATCTGCCCGAAGCACTGGTACGACGCATCATCACCCACCAAGGGGTGTCAGGTCATCAAGACCTGTCCATCCTCACCCCCTCCCACATGCCCCCCCCTCTGATGGCTGCAGGGCGAACGTGGTCGCCCTGTTTCTGCCGACTCTCAAGGTGCTTGACGGGCGTGCGGTGACGGACGAGGAGCGACTGAATGCTCCACGAGTAGTGCAGCAGGAGCAGGCGTACCTGGCAGTCATGCTGAAGAACGCGTGTGCAGTCCATAAGATGGTGAGAGAGGATTGCCGTGTATTCTAGGGTGTAGGGTTTAGGGTCAAACGCGTGCGCAGATCATAAGATGGTGAGGTAGGATGGCCGTTGATTCGAGGGTGCTTAAGCCTGAAGTGAGCTACATCACAGCCTACAGCTGAGGGGGCTGGATCTGCAAGACTGGATCAGAGCGCACCTGGCAGTCATGCTGAAGAATGTGTGTGGCGTGTGCTGCCCATTAGATAATGAGAGAGGATTTACTCTGAGAGGGCACGGGGCTGTTGGGCGTGCATTGAAATTTTGTGACATGACTTTGACGCTGAGCTCATGAAGTAGTGGGCGTGATGATGAGGACAAGCCCTGGGAGATGTGTGTGCTGAGGGTTGAGGGTTAGATCCTGGGAGAGAGATGTGTGTTGAAGGGTGGGATTGTGTGGGGGCCTGTGGGTGAAGGAGTGCCGTTTTCAGCCTGGTGGGAGGATGTGGGGAGGTCTAGGAGGGGCTTGGACTCTTGCCGTTCCTCTCATTCCTCTTTCATCGCCCATCCTCCCTGCCTCATCACCGCTTCTGCACCACTAAGCTTGCCCCTTGCCCGGGGCTACTACACCCTGAGACTTCAACAGCACAAGAAAACGGGTCAAAAGGTATCCCAGGTCAGGACACAAGTTAACAAATACAAATTATTTTCAAAATTCCCACTTCCTCAAATAAATAAATGTATATGCCCGTGTCCCTCCACTGTGCCCTGATCCAGTCGAGGCTCTTCCTCCAGCTGCAAGTCCACCTGGAGCTGCTGACCGTCATGTACGGCCCCCGAGGCCATCTAGTGAGGGGCCAGTTCCCGCACCTGGTCCCGGTGGACCCGCAACGGGTGCTGGACATGTGGGACTACGAAGGCAGCTTGTCAAACCAGGTGAGGAGGGGGGGGGCAAAGAAGAGGTTAAGAGGGGGTAGGTGGGCAGGGAAGGGGGCAGATAGGAGGGGGGGAGGGGGCAGGAGGACAGGAGAGGGGGCAGAGAGGAGGGGGGGAGGGGCAAGAAGGGCAGGGGACAGAATTGGGATGGGGCAGGTGGGCAGGAGAGGGGGCAGAGAGGAGGGGGGGAGGGGCAAGAGGGCAGGGATGGGGGCAGAGAGGAGGGGCGGAGGGGAAGAGGTGGTGGGGGGAAGAGGGCAGGGGGGGGGCAGAGAGGACAGGGGGAGAGGGCAAGTAGGCTGGGGGAAGTGGCAGCGTGTGCTGGATATATCAGGCCACGAGGGCCAGGAGGCCTGCTGTCAGATCAAGTGAGCGAAGGGAGGGGAAGAGAGGCCATGGGGGGCACTGTCTAGGACTGGGCGGGGCGTGCTGTGAGGGTTTGCTGTCAAGGACTGGGACGAGGACTGAGATTAGGACTGGGACGAGGACTGGGACTGGGACTGGGACTGGGACTGGGACTGGGACTGGGACTGGGACTGGGACTGGGACTGGGACTGGGACTGGGACTGGGACTGGGACTGGGACTGGGACTGGGACTGGGACTGGGACTGGGACTGGGACTGGGACTGGGACTGGGACTGGGACTGGGACTGGGACTGGGACTGGGACTCTGACTGGGACTCTGACTGGGACTCTGACTGGGACTCTGACTGGGACTCTGACTGGGACTCTGACTGGGACTCTGACTGGGACTCTGACTGGGACTCTGACTGGGACTCTGACTGGGACTCTGACTGGGACTCTGACTGGGACTCTGACTGGGACTCTGACTGGGACTCTGACTGGGACTCTGACTGGGACTCTGACTGGGACTCTGACTGGGACTGGGACTGGGACTGGGACTGGGACTGGGACTGGGACTGGGACTGGGACTTATGATTGACTGCCGCACATTGTTCGAATTTTAACTGAATTCGAATTTAGTCCATAACCGTTGCTTGGACAGGAGCGCTGCATGATCGAGGGCGCGCTGCGGCGCGAGGTCGTGCGACAGCATCAGCAGATGAGGAGCAGCGTGGCGGCCCAGGCGTCGTGGGACGCAGCTTTCTCTCAGGTGATAGTGTGATACCGCCGGCAGTTGTGGGACGGGGCGGGCAAAGTGTGTGGAACCGGCAGTCAACTTGAACCTAAAATAGGTGGTTGCGCTGTTGCGCACGTGCCCGTGCATAGCAGAGAGGGTCGTGTGTTCAAGGCTTGCTTCTTGGTTAGTGTGAGAGCCAGCTCAAACACTGCCTATGTAATATGTGTGGAACGGGATAGGAGACTGAGGGAGGCCTTCATCACCTGTCACTGACTGGCAAGTGAGTATGTGAGTGTGTGAGCGTCTTAAGCCTCTCTTGAGGCATTTGTAAAAGCTGTGCCTTTGGCGCAGCCCCTGAGTGACGCGACAATCACATCACATACATTTGAATTGCCTGTCCTTAACTACGGTATGGTAGAAAAGTATACTTCCATGCCGCCTTCTGGGTACAAAATCAACACCAACAAAATCTAGATTCCTAACTTTTGGCGTCAACAGTCAGTCAATGATATTTGTGATGAATTCTTCACTCTTCACAGCTATAATTATGAGGGAAGGCCAGGCACACCTACAGCTGGCTTAATCTGATAGTCTCACGTGCTCATCTGCAGCTCCACTTGACATAAATATAAAAAATGTATTAGATACACATAAAATAGCAGACGACCCGTCCACCCCTCAGGTCATGCTCTCTCAGCAGCAGACCACGGCCCAGCTGCTGGAGCTTCTGCAGCGCGTCCGGCTGGCGCTGCAGCAGGCAGTGCAGGACCGGGCGGCCAGCCAGGCCGCCTGCGACATGCAGGCAGATGAGGAGGCTCGTGTGAGAGTCTCCACATGTGACAGGTGCGGCAGCGGGGCGGGAGAAGCGCACCACCCACACCCTTTCTGTAGCGTTCTTGGCTACAAGACAAAAGGGACCTTGATGCCCTGGCAACTTACTGATCAGCTAATTAAGGACCAGTACACTTTCAGTCATTCAGTGCTTCCCAATTCGGCAGCAATGGGCGGTTACTGTTCATGGTGACTGTGAAGGCAGCTATTGCTGGAGCACGCTGAAATAATGCACACTGATGAGTGTGCTCCCTGCTGCCTGCTGCCTGTAGGGAGCAAGTAGTGCAAGACCTGCGGGAGGCATACCAGCAGGCTGCACCAGGGAGTGTGGCACCAAGTCCACAGAAGAAGGCGGTGGATGCTCGCAGCCCAAAGGTGCATGCTCCGCAGTTTTATGAACAGTCACTCCCTCCCCACCCTTTGTGGTCTAAATGTGCGGGCTGAGATACGAGTTTATTCTTGTTATGATTCACAGGTAATATGTACCGATTGCTTGCAACCATCATGGTCTTCTGATCTCTGGAGGGGTGCAGATTATGACAAGGGGGGTACACCACTCCCCCTAAAAACCCACCAAAATACGACGGATGGTGTTGGACCTCTGGCCCACTTTTCCGTTGGGATGTTAGGATGTGAGGTTATGAAGAGTGTTTCCAGGATTGGGCCTGCCAGCAGAGGCCCTGGCTGAATGGCCTGATGCCCCCTTGCTGCTGCACGCATCTCGTGTGTCACCCCGCTGTCATGCTCTGCTCCCAAATGGCCTCAATGAAGGCACCAATGAACAGTTCGCACTGCTCTGGCTGCTTCCACACGCACTGCACTGCCTCCTGGGCACGTGCGCCAGTGTTCCTTAGAGTACTAGTATGCACCAGACAACCTTCGGGATCGGTGCTGGGCAGCCACCACTGGGCTGATTGAGATCAAACAATCAGAGCCGGCACAGGCCCCGGGCATGCTGCCCCTTGTAGTGGCTGAATCGTCGCCGACGTTGTTCGAAAGCTGGATTCAAGCACTCCTTTATAAAGAGTGTCTTGCATGCGCAGGCGCTGGTGGATCAAACCAACCGGAGGCTGTACAGTGTCACCAAAGGTGCGGCGATTCATACATCATAAACAAACCAACAAACAAAGATAAAAGGGCTGTTGTTGCCACTGAGCTGATGATGCTCACGTGGGGGCTGTGCATCATGCATCCTAACTAAACCCTAACTGAATGAGGACAGTGGGTATCCATAGCTTGACCTCCTCCATCTCCACGGCGGGGTCGGTGCAGCAGCCACCAATTATTGCTTATTTCAGAGTGCACCATATCACCTTTGGCAGGCCACTGAACAGCTACCACTGGGCTGGTAGGAACCAAACCGGCCGCAGGGCATGCTACAACAAGCCCCCTCGGCCATAGGCTGTTATGTAGCTAAATTGTAGCTGAAGCTGCCTTGACAAAAACATTGTGCTGACAATGCCACCCTCCCTGTACTACCATCTGCCTGCCATATGCGGTACAGGAGCACTTCAGGGTAGGCCTCAGGTAAAGCCGCAGCCCCTGCAGAACTCCGCCAAGCCATCGCAACAGCCCCGCCTAGCCTCCACCTCCAAGGCTTGGCTGCGTCGCAGCACTGGCTGCGCGGAAACTTCCATCCTCACCAGTGCGGGCAGAGGCAGCAACAGCGGCGGCGGCAGGGGGGCCGCAGACCTGTCGGTGCTGGGCGTGTCGAGCGACGGTGATGCTGATGGCGCCAACGCCGCCGTCCCACGAACCAGGACTGTGGATCAGCAGTGGACCGGCCAGGTGAGGGACACATGGCCGTGTGGCGGTAGACACGTGACTTGTACAGGCACTCAAGCGATGTACATGTGGCCTTACACAGGCAGTACACACACAGCTTACACAGGCAGTATGCATGTGGCTGACACACGCAGTATATATGCGGCGCACACAGGCGGTACCCATGTGGCGAGGACAGGCAGTAAATATACGGCTTACACAGGCAGTATACATGTGGTGGATACAGACAGTACATATCGACACACACACAGGGAGCATTCTTGCGGCTTACACAGGCAGTACGGATGTGGCTTACACAAGCAGTACATATGTGGTGTGGTTAAGACAGGCAGTACATACATGGCTTATGATGTAGTAAGCAATAACGTCAGACACCCGTCTGGTTCTTTAAAGATAAGACACAGCATGGGTTTGGGGTTAAGCTCTTCATATGAACCCTAAATCAGGCATAGTGTATGGTCACTGTGTGGATGCAGATTCAGCAGTTAAGCACCGAGCTACGCGGGTCCCTGAACTCCCATGCCCCCTGAATCATCTGCCTCGTCTGCTGGAGTCTCCCTTTCCGGCACGAAAGGACACTGAATGTGACTGTTGCTGCAGGGCCAGAGCACCCCACAGTCCACCGAGACACCTGCCGGCAAAGCCTACTTGCCGATCCATGCCGCCTCCGGCCAGAGGACTGTGGCAGTGCATCCACGGCTGCTCGAACGGCGCGACGCCGTGGCGCCCAGCCACGCGGCCACATCAGCAGCGGGTCTGTTCGGCCCCACCTCACAGGGCCTGCCAACACGGTACTACGAGGAGGGGGCTTCTCCATGGCAGGCCCGCACCAACTTTTCCGATGCCCCGGGACACCTGGGACCACGTGGCTACGCCGACTCGGCCGCCTTGTCTCCAACACATGACACGGCCAGCCTCCCCGCCATGCAGCAAGTTGCGTGGAGCAGCGAGATGGACGCGGGCGCCGCAGTCGGAGCATCGCAGCCGGTATCGGGATGGGGAAGGTCGCCAACCTGGGACCGGCTGCGGTTCGGCACTACAGCGGGGACAGCGGGGTCGCCGTGCCGCGGTTCCGGCAATGCCGCACTAGGCGAGCCTGCCGCATCGTCCTCTCCGGGCGGTCAGTTTCTGCGCTCAAGCGTGCAAGCGCCTGAAGTGCTCCTTCCGGGATCTACGTCTCATCGTCAGAGCTATGGACACTGCCAGAATCAACAACGGCAGCAACAACAGCAGCAACATGTCAGCGGCAGCGGCGGTGCTCTTTTGTCCAACAGTGCCTTGGACCAGCTACGGCGGCGGACGCAGCGGCTGCAAGAGGAGCTCCAAGACCAGGGTCTGCGTCACGTGCCAGGGCAGGCGCCAGCAGCCGCATGGAACAGCCCTATACCACAGCCACAGCCATGGCCTCAAACCATCCTTCAGGCGCTGCAGCCCCCCCAGCAGTACCAGCCAGGGCCGGGGCAGCAGTACAAACCAGGGCTTGGGCAGCAGTACCAAGCAGGGCCAGGGCAGCAGTACCATGCAGGGCCGGGGCAACAGTACCAGCCAGGGCCGGTTCAGCAGTACCAAACTAGACCCCTTCTTCCTGTACAAAACACCTCCGTTCACCACCAGGCCTTCGCTATGGTGCAGCCCACCAGCGGCCTGTTGCAGAATGTCACGTACAGCGACCACTGCCCCCAGGCAGTCGGTCACATGCCTCAGGCAGGCGGCGTGACGCCTAATGTTGTGGATCTCTCTCAGCTGCACTCCGCCCCTGTCAGCCCCACGCTCCCTGATGAGGAGCTACGCTATCATTTCCCACAGCAGCAGCAACAGCAGGGGGGGGCGGGTGGCTTTTTGTGGGAGGGGAGGGAGGCAGCGGAGACAATGCCTTGGGAGGGTCGGCAGTCCGTCGATGCTGGGAGGGCCTCCCCGGCCGCCGCCACTGACGGTGGGGGCTCTCTCCGGCGTGGCCTGCAGGGGGCTGCGGGCTCCTCTCCGACTGCGGCGAAGGCTGCAAGCTGGGGCGCAAGCGGGGCAAGCTCGCCCGCTCGGAATCCAGGGCAGGGTGGGCGGTACATGGCTGCTGGCAGTTTAAGAGCACAAGCCGGATACGGGCAAGGAGGAGGCTGGTCTGGGGTCAGGCCGCCGCAGCAGCAGCAGCAGCAGGAGCCAGCGGGGAGGAGCTGGGGAGGACAGCAGCGACAGCAGCAGGAGCCAGTAGAGAGGAGCTGGGAGGGACAGCAGCAGCAGCAGGATGGCTCACAGCTAGGTGGAGGGTGGGGATCAGGTCGGCACAGCCAGCTGCAGCAAGTGGTGCAATCTCGACTCGGAGATATGCCGAGCGTCATCGGCCATGCCCTGGGCGAGGTGCTTGTCAGCCACGACCTCACTTACGAGCGCATTGAGCGCCTGACCCCGACGTCCGCAGCGGTTGCATCGCAGCAGCGAGCCGCTTCGGGCTTTGACCACGGGGCTCTTTCGGCCTCCGACCTGTTGCAGCAGCAGCGGCCGCACAGCAGCTCAGAACACCGGCAGCGGCAAAGGCTCCACCCGGCTTCGGAGCAGCAAGAGGCGCGTCCCGCCTCTGCATCGCGCGTTCAAGGTGGGATGACGAATGTGCAGCCGTTATCTCGCCGAGTTTCGTCCTCGTCATGGGGAGGCTTTGGCGCTACTGTGCCCGCTTGGCCAGATGCGCCTGCGGATTCTTCTTTGCACCCCAACTGGGTGCCACTCGGCATCTCCGGAGGCTCCGACGACCCTCTGGGGATGCAGCCCACCCCTGCGCCCCGCACGGCCGCAGGAACGGTAGCAGCCTCGCACTTAGGGCTGCGGTCTGGGCAGGTCAGCGAAGATAACGCAGCCTCGCCAGCAAGGGACATCGGGGCTACGTCCCCTTCGGGAGCGAAGGGATCATCGTTGAAGGTGCGAGCTACCGGCAGTGCATCCCCATATCAGAGCTCTGTATGCATTTTCTTTATCCTTTGAGAAACTACGGTATTTGCCCTCATGACCCCTGCCACCCATCCTCTTCCTTAAGCACTGCGATCTCCGTATTCCCACCTGGCATGCACCATTCCCCCCACAAAATGGATGGCCAATGTCTGGCCCTGATCCCATCAAATAAAACATTCCTGATGTCCTTCCCTCTCTTCATTTCAAGACCCCTCTGGCCCTGATCAAATGAAACCTCCGGGCTCCCTCATGACCCCCTGCATGACCTCTCTGGCCCTGATCAAATGATACCACGTGCTCCCTCTTGACCCCCTTCAGGACCTGGAGTCCCAGCTCCGGTCCTTGGCCATGGAGCGAGCTGCTCTTGAGTCGGCCCTGGTGGGCGAGCGGGGTGAGGTGCGGCTGATGCAGCAGGAGCTGGACGTGCAGGTGGGGGAGGTGGAGCGGCTGGAGGAGGAGCTGACGGCTTCGCGGCAGCAGCTGGAGGATGCACAGCTGGCGATCAGGCATGAAGCAGGTGACAGGGCAGGCAGGCGGGAGGGGGGGCGCTGGCATGCCCTGGGAATCAGCTGAGCACCTTCCATTTTGTTAGCCCAGGACCTGAAGGCTACCCCTAGGGTGTGAGATATGGCCGCTCCGTCAATTACGATTAGTACGTGACCTTCTCCCAGTAGGTGGATTTGTTTTGCCTTCCCTCGGGCACCAATTAATTGTTTTTCTGAATGCCCCGTCCCCACGGGGAATTAATTGTTTTTCGAGGTGCTTCGCCCCCACGGCAAGAACTACAGATCAGAAAATTGAGATTGAAACTCACGAATTCCAGAACAAAATCTGGCATCGCCGATCGACAATCAGTCCTGTGCAGATCCCTCAGCCCCAGACAATGCTAATTATGAGGACAGGCAAAGTGCACCTACACTACAGGGCATCAACCGTCCAGATCAGATCTCTGGTCCAGATCTGAGGAGCACACAAATATCAGTTGCTGCTTGTGAAAGCCCAGGGTGCAGGATTCTCCAGGGCCCAAGACAAATGCTGGTGGGTCCTTACACGGTCGCAGCTGACAAGCCCTTGCCCCCCCCCTTGCCGTGACAAGCCCTTGCCCCCCCCCTTGCCCTGACAAGCCCTTGCCTCCCCCCTAAATACTCATCAGACGAGCTCCAGGAATCTGCGGAAGACCGGGAGAGGCTGCAGGATCAGCACCAGCTGGAGCTGGAGGTGCACCAGGCGCAGGCGCAGCTGAGACTGGACGAGCTGCAGCGGCAGGTGGACGCGTGCAAGGAGCTCGTCGAGGCCGGGAGGAAGGAGATGGGGGAGGGCAGGGCCGCAATGGAGGCGCGTGAAGGGCAGTTGCGGGGGCAGATGGAGGCGCTGCAGGTGGGCGTTAGGGGGGCGGTATGGATTCCACCATTGGGGAGACCGTTTACGTCTGTCGGGCGCTTCAGCCTTGGTTATGCTATATGGGGGTCAGCATGTCAGCTATGTCCCGACCTGTAGCCTGAGGGCCCTGGCGTTGCAAGATCCATTCCTTGGACCACCGGCCGCAGGCTGATCTTGATTTGGTCCCTGCTGGCCCAGTGGTGGCCACCTGGAGGCGCCCTTGCAAGGTTGGCATGGTTCACACTAACTAACACCAGGTAGCAGTGTGCTGTTGATACTTGATATGCTCCACGCCGCCTGCATCTTGACCCTCCTTCCTCTGACACCTCTGCCTCTTGACGCGCCTGCCTCTTGACCCTCCAACCTCGAATATGCTCCATCCTCTCAACACACCTACCTTAATTGTACTTCTGCCATTAGATACTTCTGCCACTAGATAGTAGATACTACTACCACTGGATACCTATGCCACTAGATACTTATGCCACTGGATACCTATGCCACTAGATACTTATGCCACTGGATACCTATGCCACTAGATACTTATGCCACTGGATACTTATGCCACTAGATACTTCTGCCACTAGATACTTATGCCACTGGATACTTATGCCACTAGATACTTATGCCACTAGATACTTATGCCACTAGATACTTATGCCACTAGATACTTCTGCCACTAGATACTTCTACCACTGGATACCTATGCCACTAGATACTTCTACCACTGGATACCTATGCCACTGGATACCTATGCCACTAGATACTTCTACCACTAGATACCTATGCCACTAGATACTTCTACCACTGGATACCTATGCCACTAGATACTTCTACCACTGGATACCTATGCCACTGGATACCTATGCCACTAGATACTTCTACCACTGGATACTTCTACCACTGGATACTTATGCCACTGGATACCTATGCCACTAGATACTTATGCCACTAGATACTTATGCCACTAGATACTTATGCCACTAGATACTTATGCCACTAGATACTTATGCCACTAGATACTTCTACCACTGGATACCTATGCCACTGGATACCTATGCCACTAGATACTTCTACCACTGGATACCTATGCCACTAGATACTTCTACCACTGGATACCTATGCCACTGGATACTTATGCCACTAGATGCTTATGCCACTAGATACTTATGCCACTAGATACTTCTACCACTGGATACCTATGCCACTGGATACCTATGCCACTAGATACTTCTACCACTGGATACCTATGCCACTGGATACTTCTACCACTGGATACCTATGCCACTGGATACTTATGCCACTAGATACTTATGCCACTAGATACTTATGCCACTAGATACTTCTACCACTGGATACCTATGCCACTGGATACCTATGCCACTAGATACTTCTACCACTGGATACTTCTACCACTGGATACTTATGCCACTGGATACCTATGCCACTAGATACTTATGCCACTAGATACTTATGCCACTAGATACTTATGCCACTAGATACTTATGCCACTAGATACTTCTACCACTGGATACCTATGCCACTGGATACCTATGCCACTAGATACTTCTACCACTGGATACCTATGCCACTAGATACTTCTACCACTGGATACCTATGCCACTGGATACTTATGCCACTAGATACTTATGCCACTAGATACTTATGCCACTAGATACTTCTACCACTGGATACCTATGCCACTGGATACCTATGCCACTAGATACTTCTACCACTGGATACCTATGCCACTAGATACTTCTACCACTGGATACCTATGCCACTGGATACTTCTGCCACTAGATACTTATGCCACTAGATACTTATGCCACTAGATACTTATGCCACTAGATACTTATGACTCTCTGACATGCCTGCAACCTTATTTGGTTCTGCAGGGGCAGTTGCAGACCACCCATGATCAGCTTGAGGTGGCCATGGAGGCCGCATTGCAGTACCAGCGGGGACAGGCCACGCTGGCGGGGGAGCTGCAAACGGTGCGCGAGGAATGGGAGGCAACGGTGGCCCAGGCGGAACGGGAGGCAGTGAGGGAGGAGGCCACGTGAGTGCTGGGTTCGATTTCAACTGAACTTGAACTGCGATTCAACTACACTTGTACTATGATTCAACCGTACTTCGATTGTGGCTCATTATTTGCATCCTGGCCTGTGGCCAGAGGGTCCTGGTGCGGCACGGTGTGATGCTGCTTGGGCCGCCGGCCTCAGGCAGGTTCTGTTTTGATCTCTCTGGGCGAAATGGTGGCATCCAACAGAAGGCGCCCAAACGTGCTTTGGCGCACATTTCATACAGCAATGTGAACACACAGAAATGTACACTTTCCGCGCACGGTAGGTTTAAATTGCCTTTCCAAGGGTATGAATTGATTGATTGATTTGTAAGCCACTCATGGGACAACGTGTTGGCCAAAAATCACGACTGCCCACTGAAAACTGGATGTCAGTGGATGATCGGTTATCCGTATTTGTATGCATCGCTCACCCCTACACAATGTCTACTACAAGGGAAGGCAAAGCACATCTACAGAAGAGATGGCGTGTGACCATCCTTGTTGTTCCTGCCTCAAGTGCTTGCCAGCTGGTTATGGGACAAGGCCGCCCCTGAGGGGGGAAGGGTGGACGGCCCTGCAGGGTGCATGTAACGGAGCTCAGGAATGGGACAAGGCCAAAAGGGGCTTTAGGGTTGGGGGAAACAAGGCCACGCCAAAGGATGTCTCCTGCCAGGATTTCCCAGAACTCGGGTCAGGGTTCAGGGAAACATGGCCATGCCCAGGGCTTTGCTCCTGCCAGGGCCTCCAAGCAGTGCATGCCATTTCATGCTTCCTCCGTTCCATGACTTCTTCCTTGCACAGCTGACCGAGTCCTCCCACCTGCGTGTAGGCACGTGGCGATTTTCCCCATGGCGCAGTGCCCCCCCCCATCGTGCGCTGCTGACTGAGTCCACCTCCCTGCTTGCAGGCTATGGTGGCTCGTCGCACATTTGACCGAGTCCTCCCACCTGCGTGTGGGCACGTGGCGATTCCTCCCATGGCACAGTGCCCCCCCATTGTGCGCTGCTGACCGAGTCCACCTCCCTCCATCCCTCCCTACCCCTTCTGCCACCCCTTTCCCTATATGTCGCCCCCTTGCCTGCCTCCCTACGCCCTTCATACCTTCCTCCCTGCCACCCCTGCCACCCCTGCCACGTGGCGATTCGTCCCGTAACACAGTACCCCCCCCCCCCATATTGTGCGCTGCTGACCGAGTCCACCCACCTGCGTGGCGATTCGTCCCATGACACAGTACCCCCCCCCCATATTGTGCGCTGCTGACCGAGTCCACCCACCTGCGTGGCGATTCGTCCCATGACACAGTACCCCCCCCCCATATTGTGCGCTGCTGACCGGGTCCACCCACCTGCGTGGCGATTCGTCCCATGACACAGTACCCCCCCCCATATTGTGCGCTGCTGACCGGGTCCACCCACCTGCGTGCCGATTCGTCCCATGACACAGTACCCCCCCCCCATATTGTGCGCTGCTGACCGAGTCCACCCACCTGCGTGGCGATTCGTCCCATGACACAGTACCCCCCCCCATATTGTGCGCTGCTGACCGAGTCCACCCACCTGCGTGGCGATTCGTCCCATGACACAGTACCCCCCCCCCCCCATATTGTGCGCTGCTGACCGAGTCCACCCACCTGCGTGGCGATTCGTCCCATGACACAGTACCCCCCCCCCATATTGTGCGCTGCTGACCGAGTCCACCCACCTGCGTGGCGATTCGTCCCATGACACAGTACCCCCCCCCCATATTGTGCGCTGCTGACCGAGTCTACCCACCTGCGTGGCGATTCGTCCCATGACACAGTACCCCCCCATTGTCCTACGCTGACCGAGTCTACCTCCCCGCTTGCAGGCTTATGGTGGCCCGTCGCTCGCTGCTGAAGCGGGCCTACCTAGGTCTCCGCAGAGCCGTCGTGGTCAGCGTACGGGAGCGGGCGGGGGAGCGGGCGGCGGATGGCCTGCATGCGTGGCGGGTGTGCCGAGCGGCCATGACCAGGTGGCGGGGAGTAGCTGTGCGGGCAAGAGCGGTGCGGGCAGGGATGGATCGAGCCCGGAGGGGTACGCTGGCGGCAAGCGTGAACATGTGGAAGCGGTATTGCAGGCAATGCAGGTGGGTGCTTTCAGGGGTTGATAGGCGGGAGAATCCTAAACCCTACTTCCTGGAGTGAGAAGAAAGACATGCGAAAGGCTAGGGCTGTGAAGCTGGCTCATGCAGAGCACCACCATCCCATCTTCTCCTACCTGCTCCAAGATAAAAAGACGATGAGACATGAAACCCTGGACCCTGAACCCTTTCATGTGGCCTGCGCAGGGTGAAGCTGGTGAACATGGCGGCTGCACAGCGCAGCCATCGCTTGCGAAAACTCATGGCCGCCCTGAGAACCTGGCTGACCTGGTTGCGCGAAGTCCGGGACGCAGTGCGGCTACCCGCCAGCCTCGAGCAGGAGCGCGTTGCGGGGCTGGTACGGGCTGCAGGGCTGAGACGGCGGGGACTGCAGGCATGGATCAGCTATGTGAGGGAAACGCGATTGCCCAAGGTGGGTGAGGGGAAGAGATGTCGTAATGTTGCCGCCGGTGCAGATGCATGGAGAGACCATGCCATGCATGTCGTGATGACGATTCAAGTTCATGCCATGCACGACGTGCGAATGGTGTGCCAGATCCTCGCTTTCATTCATGAACGTGCAATCCTTGTAACTGTTACGATACCATGGTATGAAGATAGATGGGGGCTTTTGGATCTCCTGCTGGCATCGCAGGCGCAACGTTCTACCCTCAGATGCTGGAGGAAAGTGCCATATGTACCGCTCATCTCAGGCAGTGCTTTGTGTGAGGCATGCTCACATGACCCAGGAGACTGCCAGTTAGATAAGCTGCCTCCTCCTCCTCCTCCTCCTCCTCCTCCTCCTCCTCCTCCTCCTCCTCCTCCTCCTCGCCCCCAGCGATCACCACGCCCTAAACCCGCATGCCTGCAGATGAAGGCAAGGCACCGGGCCGTGAGGTCCAACGCCCGCCGCACCCTGCGTAAGGCGCTCCGCAGCTGGCGTGCCTACTTGGCCGCGAGCAGCGTCAAGAGGCAGACGCTCTTGTGTCTGCGGCACCGCAGCGAGGCGGGCATGCTGCGCTGCACGTGGGCGTGCTGGCAGCGGCTGACGTGTCGGCGCAGGACGGTGAATTTTGCACGCGCCAAGTCCAACCGCTCGATGGCCAAGCGCGCGTTGGCAGGCTGGCGGGCGGTAGCGCAGCGGCGCGTGTACCTCAGGTTGCAGGTGAGGCTCAAAGGGTGAAGCGTGACGGGTGGTGCTCGCGTGCTTGACGTGTGGATGCCCGAGTCATGCTCCGAGGCAGACTGAGGGTTGAGGGCTGCATTAACCCTGCACCCTAAACCCTGCGTACGATTTTTATTTAGACAGAGAGGGACGTATGGGCGATCGCAAATATGTTTCGCAATGGGGATCAGACATGTCAGGGAAGCTAGAATGCAGCTCACGGCCCTCACGCTCAAGCGGTGCACGTTCCATACACAGAAGATGATGTGCATGCCTCTATTGAAAACAGATCAGCCAGGAGCAACTGCAATACCCATGTACAAGTGCTTCATTTTCTGCGGTACCTTTCTCTTCCCACTTCTCCCAATCTCCCCCCCTCCATAGGTGGCTGATTTGGCTGTGATAGTCCGGCGGCGTGTGAAACTGGGCTCGTGGCAAGCCTGGCAGGCACACGTGCATGCGCGCAACGTTAAGGCACGCAACCTGCACTTTGCCGCCCTGCACTGTCGGCAGCGATTATGTCATGCCTGCTTCTGGGCCTGGCTGAGGGCTGCGGAGCTAGGAGCGCAGATACAGCATCAGACGCGCGCCATGGAGACATACCGCTTGGCTGTGCAGGTTAGGAGGGAGGCAGGGGGGCGGCATGTGTGGAAAGGGGTGGCAGGAGGGGCAGGGAGGGAGGGAGGGGGCGGAATGAGACGGGTCGGGGTAGCAGGAGGGGCAGAGAGGGCGGGAGGGAGGGGGTAGGGAGGGAGGCAGGGGGGCGGCATGTGGGGAAAGGGGTGGCATGAGGGGGAGGGAGGGAGGGAGGGGGGCGGCATGAGAGGGGTCGGGGTAGCAGGAGGGGCAGCGAGGGCGGGAGGGAGGGGGTAGGGAGGGAGGCAGGGGGGCGGCATGTGGGGAAAGGGGTGGCAGGAGGGGGAGGGAGGGAGGGAGGGGGGCGGCATGAGAGGGGTAGGGGTGGCAGGAGGGGCAGGGAGGGAGGGAGGGAGGGGGCGGAATGAGAGGGGTAAGGGTGGCAAGAGGGGCAGAGAGGGAGGGAGGGAGGGGGTAGGGAGGGAGGCAGGGGGGCGGCATGTGGGGAAAGGGGTGGCAGGAGGGGGGGGGGAGGGAGGGAGGGGGGCGGCATAAGAGGGGCAGGAGGGGCAGGGAGGGAGGGAGGGAGGGGGCGGAATGAGAGGGGTAAGGGTGGCAAGAGGGGCAGAGAGGGAGGGAGGGAGGGGGTAGGGAGGGAGGCAGGGGGGCGGCATGTGGGGAAAGGGATGGCAGGAGGGGGAGGGAGGGAGGGAGGGGGGCGGCATGAGAGGGGTAGGGGTGGCAGGAGGGGCAGGGAGGGAGGGAGGGAGGGGGCGGAATGAGAGGGGTAAGGGTGGCAAGAGGGGCAGGGAGGGAGGGAGGCATGGGGGCGGCAGGAGGGGAAAGGGGTGGCAGGAAGGGCAGGAGGGGCAGGAAGGGAGGGGGGCGGCATGAGAGGGGTAGGGGTGGCATGAGAGGGGTAGGGGCGGCGTGAGAGCATAAATACGGAGACCTGTATGCTTGTAGATTGTCAAGTGGTCAAGCGGACGTTGTACCACCATTGCATCATACAGTAACTCGTGGTTGCGTCCGCGTTCATAATGAAGCAACGTGACTGGATGCCCGCCAGCTGGTCTTGATAGCCGGATACAGTCACGGCTTTCGCACGAAGACTCCCCTCAAGCCCGCACGATACGCAATTATTGGCATTTGTTCGGAGCAGCACATGAGCAACAAAAACGAATCATGAAATGTACCAGTTCCCGGTGCTGCTCCCTTCTGACACCTAGTGCTGCCCTTCCTGCCCCTCCTCCTCTCAGTCCGCCCTCAAGTGGCACGCTCTGAGCCGCGGCCTGCAGCGTCAGCGCACCGTCGTGGACCGTGCAGTGCGCATGTACGGGCACCGCGTGATCGCCAAGACGCAGCGAGCGGTGCTGCGGGCCTGGTCTGCCCATGCGCAGGAGGAGCGCAGACGCATACGCTCAACAGCAGTGGCCTTTTGCCAGGCGTTCTGCCTCGCGGAGCGTGCCCGCATGCTGTCTTCCACGCTCCATGCGTGGCTGGCCATGTGCGCTGCCTCTGCGCGGGCCCGCAGCAGGGAGCTAGCCGCCCAGCTGGCGGCCGCAAAGCTTCGCATCGTCGAAGGAGATGAGCAGCTAGGTCGCGCTCTGCAAGAGGCCAGCGCGCTGCTCACCAGGCTGGATGAGGGGGTGGAGCGGGCCTGGGAGCTGGAGCGGGCAGTGCAAGGTGGTGAGGAGGCGGCGGCCCAGAGGCAGCAGGAGCTGGATGCTGCCCTTGCTAGGGAGGAGGTGAGGCGCCGCATGGCGTGCTGGAGGTGGCGGGACATGATGCAGGACGGTTACGGGCGGGGATGTGATCGAATGGACAGTCAGGGGTGCAGCTGGGGCAACTCGGATATTCCTCGGTTCCTACTTTTCTTGGAATGACTACCAGTAGGTAGTTGCCCAGGGTGTTAAATGGAGGGTGCACGGAGATTTGCATGGGAGAATGCTCTAAGTTGCATGGTACCATATTGCATGGGGAGATGCATGGCTCCTTTACTCGGATTGGGTGAACCAGCTGTTGCCGACTCCTCCCCTCTCCGCCCATCGCGCCAATCACACGCATGCAGGCGTTACGTGAGGAGGTGCGGGCGGCAGCTGCCCGCGAATTGGCGTTGGCTGCGGAGCGCGATGGCCTGTGGTCTGAGGTGCATGCTCTGACCGAGGAGATGCAGCGCAGCCGGGCGACCGAGGCCATGCTGCGCGACGAGACCAGCGGCGTGCAGCTGCAGCTGGCGGAAGCGCAGGGGGCCCTGAAGGAAGCAGCGCTGAGCATGACGCAGCAGGTGGGGTCTTCGGGGTGTACTTGGTGCGGGTGTAGGGTGTAGTTGGTTTGCGGGAGTCAAGGGTGATGTCGTACTCTAATGTGTGGATGTTCCACAGGGATCTATAGGGGTGCACTTGTTACACAAGAATTAGAATCATGCTGCATCACCTTTTATATAAGGTATTAATGTGTGATTTAGTGGTGAGAGGACAGGTCGGTTGGACCTGCGCACAGCCTAGCCAAGGTGCAATCATGTAGGCATATGCGCAACCTGGGCCATGTGGTGTCAACCTCCTTTTCTGGCCGTGTCGGGGGGCTCCCCTCATGCCTTTATGAGTTATGATTCCCTCCATCCTTCCCTTCCTCCCTCCCATTCCTTCCCTTCCTCCCTTATCCCCTTATCCTTTTTTGATTCTGTGGATTTGTGTTGTTGACCGTGTGTCAGTTGTCAGCTGGTTGGGTTGGAGTGTGGGATCCTCTAGGGTTTTGCACAGCTTCTGCTACTCGTGGAGCCAGGTGCCTTGGTGGAGCACACGACAAGACTGAAAGCAGGGTTAGGCTCCTGACTGCTGCCCGGTGAGACCTTGTGGAGTGGTCGCTATCACCTGCTCCCCCCCCCCCACACACACATACTGGAATACAGGCATACTCGTACAAACTGGAAGATACGCACACACACACACTTCCACACTTATCTCAGGGTGATACTGTATGGTTGATTGTTCCTCTCTGTCCAGGCTGCCCGGAGCGAAGGTGCGCTGCTCAGCTTGCGAGAAGAGCTGTCTCAGGTGCAACGAGAGCTGGCCACAGAGGGGGGATCCATTCGACGGGCGGAGCAGCGGGCGGCGGATGTGGAGCAGCAGCTAGGGGTGGCGAGAGAGGTGAGAGATGACGAGCGGGCTAGTCCAGGGATGGCGGCAGAAAGGGTTTGTGCTTTACTAGGCGTTTTGAGTGGCTGGGTGAGTCTATGAGGACGGATCTAAAATTCGTTGACCCACTGCCGTCGGCCACATTCTGTACAACCTCTTTTGCTCAGATGCATGAGACGTTGGTGACGGGTCTGCGGAAGGACCTCAAGGCGCGAGAGGAGCAGCTGGAGTTCCTCAAGGCGCACTTGGAGCAGCACGGCCGCGACCAGCAGCAGCAAAGACACGAGCGGGAAGGGTTGCTCCCTGACCCGGGCGCCGCTGCGGGGCGCCGCGATCCCCGATCTGAAGCCTCTCCCGCTGTTCGCCGTGACGACATGACCCTCCCGCACGGGCAGTCGACCGCGGCTGTCGCACAGCGGCGTCCGTCGGATGGTGTGTTTGATCTCCTCGGCGCTGTCAGAAGAGGAGGGGCGGAGCCGTCAAGGGATCTTGTGTCAACGGAAGCAAGGGGGGGGGTAGATCAAAACGCCCGAGAGGAGTTGCGGCAGCATCGGGAGGCGTTGCAAACGCACGTCCACTGTCCCCGAGGAGAGGCAGAAGGAGTGCAGAAGCAGCTACCTTGGAGTCAGCACGGTCGAGGAGGCAGCCTGGCGGCCTTACTGGGGGAGGCTGTCGTGGACAGAGGTGAGTCCTTTCAGACTAGTCCTTGTTGCCTGTTGACTTAACTCATGAATTTTTGCATCGTTTTGGTCATTTGGGGGGCCTGTGGGGCGCCTGGGCTCAGCATCAAAGCATCAGGATGCTGATGTGCGGCCTGTTGCTGATCTTCAACAGGCTGATCTCCATGGGCTGCCACAAGGCACTTCCATGTTCGCTGGTAGCAAGCCCAGGGCAGGCGCTTGCTGGTTGACCTGGGTCTCTGTCCTAGTGTATGAAGCGTTCAAAACCTTTTGCGGATGGTGTCTGTACCATGCATTAAATCGGAGGCTCTTGATTTTCTGAATTTTACAGAATTAAATCTCCAGGGTTTGATTGTGGCATGTCCCATTGGCCATTGCTTTTCCAGGTGTGGCCGCCTCTGGGCAGAAATCGGCCAAGCCTCCTGCAAGAGGAGGGGCGGCATTGGCTCCTGCGAGGGCAGCTTGTGACAGCGGCTCGGTGGCGGCAGAAGATGTGGATTGGAGGGTCGCTCTTGGAGCCGCGTCGAGAGCCTTGGTCAGGCAGCTGCCCTAAGGACATGCCTACACAGGTCTCAAGTTGGGAAGGGCGGGGCAAACCTTAACGTTCAAGATGACAGCCACAATACCCTCTTTAACCATATTTTTGTTAATTGTTTGTTTAAGCACTTGTTCTTTATAAGAACATTTTTTATTCGAGATCGAAAGCGTTGCAAGTTCCTTGTAGGGCATATTTACTTGTTTGAATTCACACCACTTGGACAAGATAACCACTGATTTTGAAATCCGGCAGAGAAAAGGTTTGATGTGTGGGGCAGACGTGCCTGCAAAAACAGGTACTGGCCCTCAAGAGACCGCCTACCAGTAAACTATTCACTGGGGTATTGACGCTCAAGAAATTACCCATCAGCATGAACCACACTTTGACATTGTGCAGTGGGCAAGCCCTGACCAACCTGGCAACCTGTAATAGAAATATTTTACCGTAATCTTAGATCATTGCTCACCAGAATGAGTGCCTGACCAAGTGATATTAGAGCTTTCACATCTGCGACTGCAAGCCCTATACGTGTCCATCATCCTACCATTTGAAATTGTTGTGCCTCTCTGAACCAGAGAACCCTGCTCTGAACCAACCTGTCCCAGCATTCTGACAGGGGGCGGCACCAGGGAAAGGGGCAGGGGCGGGTGGCACTGCTCTCCGGGTGACTGCTCGCGAATTTCCAGAACCTCAGGCAGGCCCTGTGCATGCCATGATGGTCTGATGAAAATAGCAACGTGGATGTAGGGAGAAGGAGGCATCGCGCGCAGCGCTACGCGAGAGGCACGCACATGACATGCAGACAGGCACCTTGGGCATGCCCCTCACACGCCTCTGAAATGCCCCCGCCGGGCACAGCCCAGCAAGAGAGGTGGCCAATCGTAGGTCAAATCGTGCCCAGCACGGTCAACAACGACTCAAGCACGGATGCTTGCAAATTCTACCAGAACCATGACTGTCAGCACGTCTGAGGGCGTCCTCAGCACGAACTTTCGGTCTTGATGACGTGCTGGCCGTTCTGACGTACCCACATCTATTGACACATGTCGCAGTTCTGACCGTTCTAGCCGGTCTTGCCGTGCTGGCCGTTCTGACGACCTAACATCGCGTCATCGCCACACATCGCAGTTCTGACCGTGCTAGATAGCCGGTCTTGCCGTGCTGACCGTTCTGACGAACTAACCCCAGCAAATAGACATTCCGTTTGCGGGTACCGCCGAAACCCCACATCAACCCTGGTCCCTGGAGCATCGCAATTTTTTGCGGTGTATGTCGAACATTGGCACCCTTCCACATCCTGGGACCCAAGTAACCGGCTGCTTCTTTTCCACTTAATTTGCACTTGTGACGTCGTCTAAGGGCTGGTATCACGTCTTTATATTTCACTAGGGACACGAGGAGACACGTTGTCTCCAGTATGGCGATACCTGTAGTGAAGCATATTTACTGGCCTTCATAAATCCGTTACAGCATGCTCTGAGTGGCTGGAGGAGAGAGCTATGCAGCGCTTGTCGGATGCAGGGGCGCAGCGTGGCTCCTCATTCAGGTACTTTCGCCACGTATTCCGTACAATCGAGAAGCATTTTATACACTGAATCACCAGCTGGGTGGATGCAGGGCCCTGCTGAAACACACAGACAAAGATCTTGCCGAAAAAGACGCGAGTGCGAGCCTGATGTTGGCTAGTAGTGCACGCTTGCACCGGCGACCACCCTCTGGCACTCTTAGGAGTTCCACTGTAGCACTGCAAGAGACTACGCTGAACCCGACCTCTTCTGGTAAGCGCATAGCATGCTTGTGCGTTAGCATGCTTGCATAAGACGCTGGCATGGAAGCGTGCATGCACGGCAAGCTTGCATGGCATGCTTGCAAACGATGGCATGCTTGACCTGCGCGCTTTAACGCTCCACGTCTGAGTAGCGCATCGCATGCTTCATGCACACCATGGGCACCCGTCTCTCCGACAGACTTGTCTTATCCAGCTACCAGGCTACATGGCATGGGCCACCCCTAGGTCGAGAAAACCCAATCGGTAACCAAACCTAGTGCTATCCGGCCACGGTTTGATCTACATGGTCAGCATGGCTGGCCATGCATGGGCCTCCGGTTCGAGACTGATAGGAATCTGTACTGTAGCTGAACGTTTGCTGAGGCTCGCAAACGTTCAGCTACAGTACAGTTGTACTGCAGGAAACTGTACAGTAGCATGGCAGTTATTAATGCACAGCCTGTCCTGGTTTCACAGTGAGAACTCTGCACCTTGGTGTGCAGCCCCTTGCTTCAATGAATATGCTCCGCCGTCTATGGACAACATTTGTGCATGCTGTTGCTCGCAGGCCACACTTCTCATCCCAGCAGCTCCAGCACAGCTGCCTTGTCTGCTGACTTGCTGAGAGCCAAAACCGACATGGCGCACATCCACCCTAGCAGTGGCATGCAGCCTGAACCGGAATCATGCAACTCGACCTTCACGGTAGCGCCGCATATGCCGCAGCAGCCGCAGCAAGCGGCCCTGGGCCCCAGCAGCCCTCGCGCTTCCTCGGCCGTCAAGCCATGCAACGCGTTCATGCTCCGTGTCTGCCGATCGTTTCGGCCAGCCGCAGTGTCACCTCCCATCAGAGAAGGCCATCTCAGGCCGGCTGTTTCTCTGGACGGGCAGTTCCTGCTTCCGCCGTGCGGACCCAGGAGCAGTAGCGGGCGCGGGGCATTGGTGTCATCAGAGGAGGTGACGACATCGAGGCCGTTGAACTTCATATATGCCAGCGATGCGGACGGGCCGGTGGAATCGAGCCGGCCGGGTGAGCGCGGTGCAAGCTCATGGCCGGGGTACGGTACCAAACGATCGCGTCAAACGAGTCCGCTGGATGATATTTTTGTTTGGAAGTCAAGCATGGAGTCCTGTGGATGTGTGTGTGTGTTTTGTGTGTGAGTGTGTGTGTTACGACAGGAGCGTGATGATCTGACGACTCCTGATGTACCCTTTCCCCCAATTGTAGCTCAAAGCGACTCAGCCAGACCCTCCCCGAGCAGTCCAGGCAGTAACCAATTGCCGCCCAAGCGCCTGCCTCAGCAGCCGCGACTGCTGCCTGGCGCCCGGTCCCGGCCCCCGCCGACCCCTCCCGGCCGCCCGTCCCCCGCCTGCGCGCCGCTGGCGAGTGCACCAGTGAAGCGCGCCCAGTTCGGGGAGATCCTCGATGTGTTGATGTACCCGCAGGACGCCGGAAGCGAGCCGCGGCGTCTCGTGTACCGCCCCAGCAGGAATGGCATTGAGGGGCAGGCGCTGGCGGTCAGTCACCCCAGTCCGAGCAAGAGCGCGTCGTCCTCCTGGGTACAGCAGCAGCAGTCCAGGGAAGGCTTCCGAATCACCGGCGTGTCCTCAACGCTCCGCGACTCAATCGGGGCGCTGGATGTAGCGGCGCCCGTATCGTCAGATGTCCAGGGTTGGGAAGACGGAACGGCTGCCAGCATGTCAGGCGGACACGCCGCTGCCTACCCGATGTCTCCGCCAGAAGGTGCCCTGGGGCCCTGGGGGCAGCTGTCCCGCGAAGCGAGCCAGGAGTGGACGAACACCACGTCTTCCTTGGAGGTGGCCTCTCTGACCGCGCCGGCCTCCGCAGCGGCAGCGGCGCCCTACCGGCATCGCATCCTGCAGCAGCGGTGGAGGGACGTGACGCCTGAGGTGGCGGCAGCAGTCGCGGCGGCAGCTCAGAGGGTGCAGGGACGGGCCGGGGCGTCGCCACAGCTGTGGAACACGAGTCCCGCGAGAAACCCAGGTTCAGGTGTGGGCCGGTCGTGGGCATGGACACACACTTGCACGCATACGTAGATACACACTCGTGCTGTTATGGGCATACACACATACACACACACACATACACACACACACACTTGCTGCCATGTGCATACACACACACATACACACACACACTTGCTGCCATGTACATGCACCACTGCCAGTGGTGCACTGGGCGGATTGGGCCTGAACCTTGAACAGCCTACAGGAGGTGGCCCAACCAGCGAGGCCTGCTGCACCATTCCCTCACAGCTCCAAAGTGTGATGTAGCTGGATAATAGCTGAAACATGCAGCGCTGTCCCCATCGGTCCCTCAGGTGCTGCGCGTAGGCAGAAGCTTTCGGTGGCTGATGGCGACGACCAGATGCATCAGAGTAAAGACCACTGGCGCAAGCCGGTGCTGTTGGACAATGGCAATGTCAGGTAGGGACATACAGGGACTGGGGACAGATGAGAATGTCAGGTTGGGCAATGGCAATGGCAGGTAAGGACGTACAGGTAGGGACAAATGAGAACAGGTAGGGACAGGATGCCGTTTCTTCGGACTGAACAAAACAATGCCATGAAGTACCAAAAGCAGTACTGTGGACTGGATTGTCCCTGGAGTGTCCCTGTTTTTTCGTTTGGCTTTGACTGGGACAAGGACGTTGCTAGTCCTGTCTTGCAGTGCTGGTATTGTGAGAATGTTCATTTCCGAGTCCTGACTTGCGTGTGAAATTCGCCTCCACACCTGGAAGGCCTCTTTGTTAAGCGCGACTGATGTTTTGCTCTTATTTCCCAACCGCCACTGAACCTGCACTCCTGAGCCACTGCACCTGGCTGTCTCGCCTTGAAGACTCCAAATATTTTGAATCATTTTGAATGGAACAGGCATCCCCAGTGTAACCCTGTAGTGTTTCCTGGATCACATCACCTGCCCCGCACGTCCTTGCCGCCGCCATCAGGCCACCCAAGGAGTGGCCCCGTGTGCAAGCCGAGCTGGACGCATCCCCGATCTTGGGTTGGGAGCGCCCTCGCTCGCCGCCCGACCAGCTGCTGGCATGCAAGGCAGAGGCGGAGGTCAAGTGGGAGGCTGCTGAGGCCGCGGGGCGTGCAGCTGCGGCGGCCATGGCGGCGGGCTCTGGTGACCTCGTCGTCAAGAGCTGGCGGGAAGCGGAGATCGCGCTGCGGCATGAGGTGGGTGTGCGATGCGTTGAACCTTTGACCTAAACCCTGATCATACTGTGAGTTAGGACGGTGTGAAGCATCCAGTATGCAGCCGTTTCGTCATGTGTCAGATCCTGCTGTGTATAGCTGGGATTCACGTTGTCCGCCTCAAAGCCCGTATGCCCTGACCCCCCTAAACCCTGTTCCCCTGACCCCCCTTAATGCATTTGCCCTGCCCCCCTTAACCGGATCCCCTTAACCCCCTAAACTCCGTTTTCCAGGTGGAGCTCCTGGAGATGGGCCGGAGCCTCAGTGAAGAGACCGAGGAGAAAGCAGCTCTAGATGCTGTTGCTGCTGCTGAATCCGAGTATGGTCAAGGGTCTGAAGGCAGGCCCTTGACGCTCTGGGCCGCCTCCAGCCGACGTGTGCAGTCCAGTCCAATCAACAGGGGACCGCTGCCAGCTAGCGTTAGACGCGCCAGCGTGTGTAGCAGCAGGTCGCGGTTGGGGGAGAGGGGGAAGGGAGGGCTGGGTAGAGCTGATGCTTCAGATAGCGAAGGTGATGACGTGAGCGCAGAGTCCTCTCCCGTTGAAACAAGCAGGGAGGATGACGATGAGGAGTCAGAAGAAGAGGAGGAGGAAGAGGAGGAGGAGGAGGAGGAGGAGGAGGAGGACAGTGAAGACGAGGAGGACGAGCTAGAGAGTGAAGAGGAAGAGGGGGAGGAGGAGGAAGAGGAGGAGAAGGAGAGTACTGTGGAAACAGCCTCCAAGGAGGGTGGGCGAGGAGCTAGCTTTCAGCGGCATCGCCCCAGCACGTTGGCTGTTGCTCATGTAGCAAGCAGGTCGGCTGTTGCGCCTGTTGCAAGTACATCAGGTGTTGCTCCTGTTGCGAGGAACCTTCAGGGGCTTGTGAGGACGGCTGCCAAGGGCCTGAATTTCGAGTTCAGCGTCGGGGCATCGAAACAGCTGGTTGCTTTCGCGACTCCCTACTCCCCCCGCTCCAGCGCAAAGCGTCAGCCGACCAGCCCCCGCCCGGGCGTGAGCCCAAGACCGTCGAACAGCGGCAATGTCTCGAACTTGTCGGCTTCCGGCAGCAAGCTGGTGGCATCCTTGTTGGGGCACAGGAGCGGGGTGGGGCATGCGTCGCCCGTGCAGCGGGGCACGGCTCGCACACAGACACGACTGCAAGCCACAGGGCGGTCGTCACCCCCCGCACATCTCGAGCCCGCAACTTTATAATGCAAGAGCTGTTTTAGTCACCCTGTGTTTATTCGGTTCTTGTGCTGCTGGGCTCTGCAGCTGGCAGCGTGTCCTCTGTCTGGGCGGGTTGCGGTTCGCCGCGTGCTGGGACCTGGACGAGTTTCAGGTGTTGATGGTTGTGTGCGCACCAGATCAGCCTGGGCGGGCCGCTGGGTGGCAACCGCAGGGTTGCTAAAGATCTAATCTGGACCAGCGTACAGCCTGAGGCACAGGTGCTGCGGGTACCTGGCTGCTCCAGGCCACCCCCGCCGTAGGTAGTGATGTAGATCAATAGTAACCGATGCAGTAGTAAATAAAGGATACGGGTTTACCGTTACGTGTCTTACCATTTAATAAACCTGCCTGCGGTCTTCCAATCTGGTGGAAGCCTTTCCACTCAGCATATTTCTGTCTGGGCTGTTTCTAGGCCTTGGTGCCGCAATTCCTCTTCCTTTATTTCCGTTCACCATCATAGCTCATAATCATGACAAACTTGGTATTTGTGTACGAATGACTGGGCAGCATCGTCCGGGTCTGCTGGGACCCGGTGACCAGTAAACTTAGCATTACTAGGTGTGGCGTGACACTGTCTTCCAGGGCTGTATCAACAAATTACAGTTGTATTGCTGGTACTCTTTATAACTGTCATTTTATGCAAAAGGTCAACGACGTTTCACCTCTGGGCCCTGCTCAAAAACTCGGCTGTGTGGGCGTCCCGCAGAGAAGTTGCTGGAAACCGAAGGCAAGAGGGGCACAGAAAGAAAGAGAGCACCGCAAAAGATGCAAAATACCCCTTCTCCGCCCCCTAAAAAGGAAAGGCAGTTTTTCTGTGAAGAGTGTACATTGCTTAGGCTCACCAGATTATCCGAAAGGCAAGTTCGCATTCCTTCACTCTACCAGGTAAAAACATGTGGACTAGACGATGGCTTGATCACAAGCCACACCTCGAAAAGCATGCAGGAGAAAAACAACAGCGCTTGGAGGTCCTGCGGTCACCCTCAGTGCCACCATCAAACAATCAGCAGCTGCAGTGGCATTACATTGTCCTTGTCTTGGATATGCCAATTCAGCAGCGGCCACAGGAGGCAGAGCAGAAGCTAGATCCATTCCGGTAAGATCTAGCAGCAGGAACAATGCTGAGGCTTCATCCTTTCAGTTGAGATTCAGGCGCTCGCAGCGGGTCTTGCAGAACTCAGACCGCTGCCTTGCAATGACATTCTCAGGTGCGTACGAGAGGGACTCCTGATATGCTTGCAGGGCATTCCTGGACGGAGGCGAAAATAATGGAGCAACGGGGGGGGAAGGAAATCGACGGCTTAAGCTCATTGCTCTGGGGCAGATGTTCACGATGTTTCACCTCCAGGACAGACAAAAGTAGAAGATGGTGACATTTTGCAGACGCTTACATTTTCTTATCCGGCATCTGTACTTTCTCTGTTTGAATCATGGGCAAGCTACACACGACGAACGCCTTTGCAGGGCCTCTTCTCCCATGCTGCGGTTCCATTCCCACCCCCATTCCCACCTCCATTCCCAGTTCCCGCCCCCATTCCCACCTCCATTCCCAGTTCCCACCCCCATTTCTGCCTCCATTCCCAGTTCCCACCCCCATTCCCACCTCCATTCCCATTTCTGCCTCCATTCCCAGTTCCCACCCCCATTCCCACCTCCATTCCCAGTTCCCACCCCCATTCCCGGTTCCCACCCCCATTCCCAGTTCCTACCCCCATTCCCACCTCCCTTCCCAGTTCCTACCCCCATTCCCACCTCCATTCCCAGTTCCCACCCCCATTCCCACCTCCATTCCCAGTTCCTACCCCCATTCCCACCTCCATTCCCAGTTCCCACCCCCATTCCTACCTCCAGCTCTTGGTTCTTTCGTAAGCATCTCCGAGATTATTCCAGGCAGTGACGTAGCCAGGCTGAAGCGCCACAGACTTCTTGAACTCCACCACAGACTCATCCACCTGTTGGACGTGTAAAGGATGGAGGGGTGTTTAAGGGTCATTGCCAACTGCCAACCTTGCTCTTTTAAGGGACCTCCGGCGGCATCGACTGGGCAGAAATGACCGCAAGTTGTCTGGCCTATAGCCAGAAAAGCCCCTTGATGCGACAGGCCCCCTCGGCTGAAACCATGACCATGATTTGAATTGCAGCTGAAGCAACCTTAAACAAACACGTCACATGGGATTAGAGGCACACGTCGCGCAATGCCTCAAATGCCTTGGAAATCAAATGGAATATAGGTGGGAATACCAAGGAAAGGCCTTCCTGGCAGAGGTCCTACTCACATTCAGGGTACGGGCAAATGATACTATGTCCTCCCTAACCATTGCCTCGTTTCCTCTACATTGCTCTCTAATCACCTGCTCACCTTTTCCATGTTGAGATAGCAATACCCCAAGGCGTTGTGGACCTGCGTGCGGGCATGGCACTGCTCATTTCAGGAGGCCGCAGCTTCCTAGGATATCACAGCCGACGGCCGGCAGGGCTTGGCGTGCAACAAGCCCTGCTGCTTGGGCCGCCGGCTTTGCGCCAGGCAAGGTTTGGTTCTTATTGGCACAGCAGTGGCCTTTCAGCGGAACCCCAAAGACGCGCACTTAAATGAACACAGCGGTAACCCCAAAGACGCCCATGGATCGTGGCCATGACGCGACAGAGGGGGCAAAGTGAATCTGGCTGAACCTTCTGAGTGACTCGGATGGTGCAGATTCCCTGAATCAGACAGGCAACTTCACTTTGGGAGGGCATGGGGATGATGCTAAGATCTTCGAAGAGTGAATTTTGAAAAATTTAACAGTGCAGAAACTATGCTTACGAACAGTTAGGTTAAGGTTGAACATATGACCACCCCATGCGTTTAGCTGCACTTGGTGGGAATGGTGTGTTGGATGGGATATGAAAAAATCCCATTGGCACCAGCAACACTGCCATCGTTTACAACATGATCACAGTACATGCCCTTTTGTCTGCGATGGCACACAGAACCTACGTTTTACCTACATCACGGCCTTTCCCATGCAGTAAGCTGAGCTTGGTGGCTAGGTAGCTATAGTACCCTTCAGATACCGCATGGAACCACGCTAGCGCAATTGGAGCCATATCCTGTATTATAAGCCAGGGGATGCGTCTGAACCCTAGGTGACAGGCCCCTTGTGTAGTGCACTCACTGTCTCAGTCCAGCCACTCTTTTGAAAGTTCAAATCACCTGCGCAAGCTCACTCTCCTCGCCGTCCCAGACCTTCTTTGCTTTCTCCAGGTTCTTGGTGGCTTGCGTGTACAGGCGCTTGCGAGTCAGGATGACACCCAGCTCAAAGTAATCCTGTCGGTTGGAGGGTAAGGGTGTAGGCATGAACGTGTGGTGTTGCTGTGCGATGTATTAGTGCGGTGTTGCAGTACGGTGTTGCTGTGTGGTGCAGTGCGGTGCATCCAGTGCAACAGGCAGGACATAGTGAAGGTTGGCTGCAGCTCTTGGTCGGTTTGCTTCGGGAATAACAGACAGCAGCAAAAGTGTTGCATGGCACCATGTGCATGTCCCCATGTAACATGCACACAATGCCTTTCTCTGGTGAGGGTGCTACCCCAGCCCCATGGCACCTCGCATGAAGCGTCGTCGCTTCGTATTCTCTCTCCCAGGGCTTTAGCTGCCTCGTCCAGCTCCCGCCTGATGAGCACTTGACGCACAACCAGGAATGCGCCAGCGCCCAAAAAGCCTAGCAGGGTGAACAGATAGATGAGCTGGATGGGAGTCTCGAGGCCTTCACCGAGCTGGTACAAAGGCAAGCTGTGGATCGTGTTCTCGATTGCTGTCTGGTGGGGCCCCTCGATGGCGAATAGCTGCGGCTGGGCTGTCAGGACGACACCTACACGCCACAGGTGTGCAGTTTTGAAATTTTGCACCCGACACCGTTGTCATTCACCCGTCTAAATGAAATCGGCGGTGAGATCCTACATTTAGTTGCTCTGACTGCAGATGAGCCCAGGTGGACTCTTGTATGTCTCGAAGCGGTGGGCTTCCGGACTATGAGGATGCGGGATCTACGGATCAGGGGGCAGCCAGCTATTTGTGGCCTCGCAAGCATTTTTACGCCTAGGTTTTTCTGCTTGTGTTAGTCGCGTAGTTGGTAATGCCCGTTGTAGAAATTGTTTACAGCCACATACTCCTCCAATGACTGTTTAGATCTAGAGATCCGATCCAGTTCCCAGGATTAGGGTTGTTTTCCCGGGTCATTTTCGGGGCGGGTTCTCCCTCCACCCTATCCAGAACAGTAATGGGGTGAAACGATTAGCAAGCTAACAAGCGGATTGCTGTGTCGCTTGTCTTGGGGACCATGAAGAAGATCATGAGGAAGAAACTGAGATACGGTCGAGGGGGGGCACAAACACATAAAATCGACCCCATCCCCCTTTTTGTAGAGCTTAACGAGAGCGTTCCTTAGCTGTTTTAAAAACATTTTTGGGACCAGGGGTGTGGGGAAAATGGAGGGCAAAGTGGGGGGTGGGGGGGGGTCTCCCAAAAATCCAATATTTGGAAAACTCTGTATCTTTTTTCTGGAGGTATGTTGAGGCTGGCAGCGGCAACTCTGTGTTCTTCTTGCCAACATGAGTCCATTTACATCCTAAATGTTGCTTGAATTACCACATGATCCCCTGGCCCCCCACACTGAGGGTTTGGATCCATCAGACACACCCCGAAACCAGCTGAGCCAGCCTTAGACAGAGCTGTCAATAACGTTACACCTCTGGGCCCGCTCAAAGCTCGGCCGCGTAGGCGCCCAACTGTTCAGAAGGGAATAAAGTAGGAATAAACAGGAAGAGAGGGGGGAAGGAACAAAAGGAGAGGCCGGGAAGGCAAAGAAGACCAAGTCCAACACCTGAGTTTCACTAGAGACTAGCCTCAACAAAGCCTCTAAGAAAAGATAAGTCCAGAAAAGCAAGCGTATCCCACCCCTGCTTGGGCGCCCCACTGATCAGAAAGGAGAAGAGAAGAAACTAAAAAGGGAGCAAACAAGAACAACAACAACAAAAAGGACCAAAAGAGAAGGCCGAAAAGGCCTCAGAAACCCTGGAGACTAACCCTCAATAATGCCTAAAGCACAGTCCACAAAAGCAAGTGCGTCCCACCTATGCTCAGCCTGGTACAACTAGTGGAAGTTAGTGGCAGCGCCTGGAGGACCTGCCCACCCCCGCTCCCGTAACTGCTCCCTGACATTAGGACACTGGAAGCACACATCCACGCTTCCTCTACCTGCTCGCTATCCCCCCGTGCCCAACACCGCTGGCAGCAGCGTGCCTGTCGCCGCTGACCGTTACGCCGTCCTCTGGTATCAGCAGTGCTGATCGCGCCAAGCCGCAGTCGCAAATTGATGCGCACACAAGCACACTCCCTCTGACTAGTGCGGCTCTTGGCTTACGCCAGCAGCACGGCACCCGCCGTGGACTGGAACCAGGCGCGGTAGGTCGCCGCAGATCTGTGATAGAGCTGTATTACACGCAGCACGTGGCAGTGTTGGTCTGGTGGATCATGAACGAACAGATCACTTGTGGTCGTTGTGGCAGGGTCCTCAAATCCGCTGACCCTGCAAACGTCAGACGCCACCAGAATGGAAGGGAGTGCAGGGTAGCTTCCGCGATACCACGCGATTCGAAGCGGCAGAGAACGCTCGGGTTTGCTCCCGTTCCACCCCTAGCTACCCCTGCTGCCACCCCAGCTGCTGCCCCAGCTGAGCCAACACCCGCGAGCCCGCCAGCCTCTCCTTCTCCATCTCCGGCTGAGAATGAGGCTGCAACGGCGTCGCCTCCCTCATCAGATGTTGCGCAATTGCGAGAGGGCTGGAAGGGCCAGGGCTATTCACCTCCCGCTGATGCCATCGCATTGCCACCGCCATCCAGGCCATCTGCCTTCTGGAAACATGTGATCGCTAGCTAGAAGTAGTCTATCTGTAGACAATAGCCTGCTGGCTGAGCTCAGTACCCAAATTGACTGTTGGTATGGATTGCGATCGCTAGCGAGCATTGGTCGGTACTCAATAGCCTGGCTGAGCCCAGTACCAAAATTGACTGTTGGCATGAAATGTCACCTAACGAGTGAAAATATACTAGTAGAAGCGCCTTGACGAGCTGATCAAAAAACACCCCTTACATGCCCTTTACTTTTAGTTTTGACTGAGATGTTTGAATTTCAATGGGTTCCGCAGGCGGTAGGTGGGTGTGTGGTAGGCTTGGGTGCTCGATTTTGGGGGGGGATGGGGTTCCCAGTTTTTTTTGGCCCCCCCTCAGATGAGATGCCCAATATATTTCCGCTTATTGACCCAGAGTTTGACCTTTAAATTGTGAAACATATCACCTGCTTTAAATATTACCTGTCGTTATGTCTGTGGTTCAAACATACTGATATGGAAGTACAGGGCTCGTATCTCATCAGGCCATCAAACCTCCTAGGCTGCATTGCTTCCTGCTCCTGCATAGAAGTCAACTGCTTCATACAGGATCAAACTATATTTCCTGTTTTTTCAGCTCCTATTAGTTAGGTGCCCATGCGGCCGAGCTTTTTTTAGCAGGGCCCAGAGGTGTAACGTCGTTGACTGGATCAATTGATATTTTCAAATAAGACAGAAGCCAGGTGCAGTACAAAATGCGGTTACCGTATATAAATAAATATTTTGTTGAGGTCACTAATCCGCTGCTGGGCCGCCTGGAATTCTTACATAGTTATGCGGCCATATAAGTACCATGCCCAGCGGTTGGAATGAGGGGCTCACATGAAATTATATAATGTCCTTATCATCCTTCATGGCACCAGGCAGAAGAGCAATGCCTAGTCTCTGAGTAGATTCTAAAGAACTTGGGAATATGCACCCATCTGGAACTTGCTGTGGCAACCTTGAGGTAACGCAGCAGACGCACACCTGGCTGATGAGCATATCTAATCTTTGGCCAAGATCAATAGATTATTAGATCCAGCAGGTGCTCTTCTTCCTGTCAGCCCTCATCGAGACAGTCTCATAACACCATGTCACTCAATGCAGTGTCGTTCCCATGCTCTGGTCATTCCGGTGCCTTTCAAAAGCTGTCACAATCTCAGGGTTGTCATCGGCCAGCATCGCACCCAATCCTCACGGCATTACTCATTGAAAACCCACTGTCAACGTACCGGTACCAGATATGTGCAGCAGTGTTTATTTATGCACACACCACTAACACCAGGCCACCTTCAGCAGGCCTCAGGGCGGCCACCGCTGGGCCGATGGGGACCAAATCTTGACCGGCCCACTGCCTGTTGCCCAAGCAGGAGGGCTTGCTGCATCAGGCCCTCACGGTCGAAGGCCATGTTGGGGCTGAAATATAGCTGAGGCACCCTAAACAAACACTGGTGCACAGGCAAATGTCCCGTCCAACTGACCAGTGACCAGGTGCCATCAGTCAAGGAGGATCAGGCCACACGTAGCTGTCACATGAGGTGGAGTCAAGCGCAAAAACGAGCTCTCCACTGGTCGATCGTCACTGCCTAACAAATGCTACTACTGCTACTGGTAAACACATATGAAGTTATTGAGGCGAGGCGTCCCTAAAGGACCGCAGCATCCTTAAAAAACAGATCCCGCTATCGACCAGAGGCATCCCCAGGCGCTGCAACCTTCTTCGGCTTGGACGGCTCCTCCTTGGTCTTGTAGGACTTTGGCATGTACTGCGCAGGATAAATTTGAACATAAATGTGATTAAGTCCACACTTTTATAAAAAAACAGCTGGAATGACCCAGGAGTAAGAACTCTTATACCATATAAGATAGGTCCCACCAAGTGGTGAAAGACCAGTGCCTGAGCTCCACTGTGGTCATAGCCATTACGTCACATCCCACGGGCATTTTCAGTGCCTGGCCCTCATAGGCTACACACCAGTAATGCACCCGCAGCCTCATCCTCCCCCGCACCTGCGGCCGCACGTATTCTGCTTTGCTGATGGTGCATGGCTTGGACAGCCACTTGCGCTCGTCATGCTCTGGGCGGTACGTCGACCCCAGCCCGTTGCCCGTGAACTCGCCCCGCCCAAACCGTGGCGTCCGCGAGGCCAGACTGCTGAGCGGCATCGAGTCCAGCGCCGGCGACACGCTGGCGTCTTGTGCCCGCTTAGGCTCATACATGCCTGGACACAGGTCGTCGTGGAAGTCTCTCGTATGCTTCTCTGTGCTGTACAGGTCTGTGGTGGAGCCAACATTCCTGCACGGTTGAAAACGCAGCTGTTTCATTTAGGGTGTGCTTCAGCTACGACTCAGCTACACCCCGCCCCCGGCCTACGGCCGAGAACAGCAGGTTGCAGGAAGCCCTTCTGCTTGGGCGACCGACTGTAGGGGCAGGGAATATTATTGTTCCCCATCCGCCCAGTTGTGGCTGACCAGCAGCTCGCAGGAGGTTGTCTGGCACACACTACGGTATAAAACATATGGTGCAGCACACCACCAGGCACGCACTGCTCAGAGGTGCTGTTTCTGCAGCGCTGCGGCTCGTCGCTACTTCATGGGTCATACCGATCCATGACGGGCGCCAGCGCATCCCAGGCTATGTGCCTGAGAGCATTCCTGGGCCTGCATACCAACCCACACGACAAGCTGCTCCAGGCACCCTTGACACCAGGATATCAGGTTAAAGGGTCCGGGGCTACTTGATGGAAGGCCGGGCTATTGTTCAGTTGCGCACCTGTATGCAATCGGAGAGTCAAGCATGCTCAGGAACAGCGACTTCTTCCGGCCAGCCTCGGTGTTGTACACGACATCGGGCCCCTCGGTCAAGCTCTTGTCATTGAAGCGTTTGTACTTGGAGCGATGGATGGCGTACTGAATGGGGGAGACCTCCACGGAGGCCTCTAGGGAGCTGGGTGCGCAGTTCTTAGTGCTGTGGGGCAGGGAGTTGGAGGAGTGGTGAGGATGCCGTTTGAGCGGGGCCAGCATTTACAGCGGCGGGCGGATGCGGTGATCCTGGACGGAGTCGTTGATGAGGTGGCAGCTGGCAGCAGGCAGTGTTTATTCACACTGCACATTAGACCACCGGCTGCTGGGCGGCCACTTTGGAGCCAATGGGGACCAAATCTTGACTGGCCTGCGGCCTGCGGCCCCAGCCCCAGCATGGCCTGGTGCACCAGGCCCCTCTGGCTACAGGTCCCAGTCACTGGACCTGGCCGCAGGCCGTAGGGTAGCCCATGTTTGCACTGAAATAGACACTGCCAGCAGTCTCCCTGAGCTTACCGTGAGGCATCATAGAAAACATCCAGGGAGGGAGCAGTGGCCCATCCACCTTTAAACCGTGGCACTATGGACTCAAACGAGCTGGCGTAGAAACGCCTGTTGTCTGCGGCAGAGGGAGAGGGATCATCGTGTAAGTGGTTGGCTGGGATGGTAGGTGCAGACAAGGGGGAGGGGGGCATCAGACATACTGATACAAGAGTCCGGGCATTACACCTTACCTCGGCAGTTAGTTTCCACCGTCTTCCTGTGTGCTGTATCGGTTTGGTACACTCCAAATGGCACGTTGTTGTTATTCTCAGGGAAACGAGGCGTCCTTGAGTGGACGATGGAGTATCGGATTGGTGACACTGACAGGAGAGGATAAAGAAAGACAAGGAGATCAGGGGTGTACAGTAAAATTGCCACCAATCAGGGGGGGAATTCCATGGATTGATGCATGTGCATCAGGAAGAGCATTGGCATCCCCTGATTGGCGTTGCAGCTGTGCCCCTCATGCAGCTTAGGTCACTCACTCTCCACACTCCGCCCCACGCTCATCTTTCGAAGGTGATCGATGTCATAGAAGACTGCGCTAGCAGATTTCAGAGTTAGCGTGGAGCCTGATGCACTGTCGCGGCTCGAAGAACAGCAGCTCCCGAAAAGTTCGGTACTTTCGCAGCGTCCCGTCCTGGATCACTTACATGGCCTATCGTCAGCCATATTATCTCTCCCGTTAATTTCAAGTACACTAGTTCTATATAAAATGTGATTTGCGATGCAAAATCCGCAACGGGGCGCCCCTAAAGCGTAGTGACTTGTGAGTTGTAATCGAACTAAGGTATTTCGAGCTTGTAAGTTTAGAGGAAGCAGAAGCGTTACGTGGTGTGCATGAGAAGCAGTGACGATTTCTCTAAGTGCTACCAATGTCCACGCTGAGCCGACGTACCGTACTTCCGTACCCGCCGGGTTTCAGCCCCTGGTTTCAGCAATTTGCGCACAGACACTTTCCATCTTTGCCACACAGGTATTCAGCAATTCAAAATTTAACCTTTTAATCTATTGGATGTGAAGCTTTAATTCTCCCTTGGTGCTAGCTGCGTTGCAGTCCTGGTTGTAGGTTATAAACAAAAACTTTCGTGAGGGAAGTCAGTGTTGAGCACCGGCCCAGAAACTCTCGACCATGAGTAGACCTGAGACAACATTTACTCATAGACATACAGGACCTGATACAGGGGAGTCTAGAGGGGGAGTCATAAGCATCCTGCATGGGGGTGGCAACGCCTTTTCCTCGCGTCCATTTATGGATCAGGGCTCATACCAGCGTACTGCATCATGGATTCATGGGGTCCATGAAATCATAACTTACCAGTTGCCACGTTTTGACATATTGGTTATTTACTGGCAGGTAGCATAGGGATTAGGGGGGCCATGGGTTCATGTCCTGGATTATTTCTTCTTTGGTCACATGCATCAAATTCGATGCTCTGCTGGGCTTCAGAGTTCACCTCAAGACAACATATTTGCATTGAGCTGAACAGCCCGTTTAAAACAGTTTTTGAACGTAGTCATGAACAAATAAGCTGCAAATATACCGGTACCACATCCTTAGACAAATGTCAATATGCATGTAGATTGACAATCGGACCTTAATTAAGAAAATTCCAAGAAAAGTTTCTCTACCGGCTACAGAGTGGCCATTATAGCATATCAGAAAAACTAGGTAGACTCTAAATTTCAAAAAACGCAGCTGAAGTAAACACACTTTTGGCATGACATAAATGCATCGCGCAAACGATTTCAGCACATCCTGGGAGAACGATGTCAACAGGCAGCCATGAGTCGTTGGAGCAGAACGAAACTTGATTTCAACATCAAAACCCTCAAAACAAGCCAATTTAAATACCATGCACAGAAATTTGCCAAGCTGCCATGGACGAACCTTGTTTCACTCTGATGCTGAGAACGGTTTCCGCAAGGGCAACGCCAATAGGGAGCAGTACACAGCCAGCGAAGCAAAGGCATCCTGTGCGAGGGCATGCCGATGAAGGGTCAGCAGGGATAACACCGAACCTGGTCTCAACATGCCAGCCAATCTCACACAATATTAGAGCTTCAAAAACCACACAAAACCCAGATAATTCAAGAAATAGATTTCAGGAAGGAAAATAAGCAGTTCATACTTGTGTATGACATGTCACACGTCAACATGTGTGATATTGCAGACTATGCCAGCCTTCAGGCACTACAAACACAAGCCTCCCCAATTACCTGCGCAGCGTAATGCTGCTGCTCCTTTTTCAAGGGGCACGCCTCCCAGTTGCCACACCGGATGTTGTTCGGCTTTGGGAGCACACGGTGCAGCAGAGTCTCAACGAGCCCTGAAGCAGTGTAGCCAGTGTGTGGAGCAGGAGATAAGCATTTTATTCAATTATGAAGCACAAACTTTGCTTGATTGATTCATTTGCTTAGCAGGTGCAGAGAACTCTCATCAAGTGCTATGACGTGGTTTGCAAGGGTTTAGGGTTTAGGGTTAAGGGGTTAGGGTTAGCATGTGCAGCAGTTGGGGTTTTAGGGTTGAGCAACGTCTCACATGCTGCTATGAAATGGCGGCTTAGGGTTTAGGGTTGGGCATTTGCAGCAGTCTAGGGTTAAGGGTTGAGCAAACTCTTATAAAAGCCGCTACAACATGGCTGAACAGGGTCGAGACGAACACTCTCGGATGGCAGCATGGAGGTGCATGGCAAACAATGTGCATGGTGCAATACAACGACCCAATGAAGCGCCTTATGTTCTGCCAAGCGCTTGGCCCCCGTGCGGCCCTCTCACCGGAGAGGCTCCACCGCCGGCTTTCCTCGTGTGTGGTGACAAGGTCCACATGCGCGAAGCAGCGCTGGTTGGCCAGTGTGCCCAGCTCCAATAACCCACCCAGCTCCACCTGTGCATACATATGGGCTAGCCGGGATCAGGCCGAAAGACAGATTTGGAACATGGCAGTTCAGGGTAAGCAGCTTTGGGACAAGCCTGGAGCTGGCGGCGCATTTCTGGACAATGGAAAGCCTGGAGCCGGCAGTGTATTCCTGGGCAATGGAAAGCCTGGGTCCGGCAGTGTATTCCTGGGCAATGGAAAGCCTGGAGCCGGCAGTGTATTCCGGGGCAATGGAAAGCCTGGGTCTGGCAGTGTATTCCTGGGCAATGGAAAGCCTGGGTCCAGCAGTGTATTCCTAGACAATGGAAAGCCTGGGTCTGGCAGTGTATTCCTGGGCAATGGAAAGCCTGGGTCTGGCAGTGTATTCCTAGACAATGGAAAGCCTGGGTCTGGCAGTGTATTCCTGGGCAATGGAAAGCCTGGGTCCGGCAGTGTATTCCTGGGCAATGGAAAGCCTGGGTCTGGCAGTGTATTCCTGGACAATGGAAAGCCTGGGTCCGGCAGTGTATTCCTGGGCAATGGAAAGCCTGGGTCCGGCAGTGTATTCCTGGGCAATGGAAAGCCTGGGTCCGGCAGTGTATTCCTGGGCAATGGAAAGCCTGGGTCCGGCAGTGTATTCCTAGACAATGGAAAGCCTGGGTCTGGCAGTGTATTCCTGGGCAATGGAAAGCCTGGGTCTGGCAGTGTATTCCTAGACAATGGAAAGCCTGGGTCTGGCAGTGTATTCCTGGGCAATGGAAAGCCTGGGTCCGGCAGTGTATTCCTGGGCAATGGAAAGCCTGGGTCTGGCAGTGTATTCCTGGACAATGGAAAGCCTGGGTCCGGCAGTGTATTCCTGGGCAATGGAAAGCCTGGGTCCGGCAGTGTATTCCTGGGCAATGGAAAGCCTGGGTCTGGCAGTGTATTCCTAGACAATGGAAAGCCTGGGTCTGGCAGTGTATTCCTGGGCAATGGAAAGCCTGGGTCTGGCAGTGTATTCCTGGGCAATGGAAAGCCTGGGTCTGGCAGTGTATTCCTGGGCAATGGAAAGCCTGGGTCTGGCAGTGTATTCCTGGACAATGGAAAGCCTGGGTCTGGCAGTGTATTCCTAGACAATGGAAAGCCTGGGTCTGGCAGTGTATTCCTGGGCAATGGAAAGCCTGGGTCTGGCAGTGTATTCCTGGGCAATGGAAAGCCTGGGTCTGGCAGTGTATTCCTGGGCAATGGAAAGCCTGGGTCTGGCAGTGTATTCCTGGGCAATGGAAAGCCTGGGTCTGGCAGTGTATTCCTGGGCAATGGAAAGCCTGGGTCCGGCAGTGTATTCCGGGGCAATGGAAAGCCTGGGTCTGGCAGTGTATTCCTGGACAATGGAAAGCCTGGGTCTGGCAGTGTATTCCTGGGCAATGGAAAGCCTGGAGCCGGCAGTGTATTCCTGGGCAATGGAAAGCCTGGGTCTGGCAGTGTATTCCTAGACAATGGAAAGCCTGGGTCTGGCAGTGTATTCCTGGGCAATGGAAAGCCTGGGTCTGGCAGTGTATTCCGAGGCAATGGAAAGCCTGGGTCCAGCAGTGTATTCCTGGGCAATGGAAAGCCTGGGTCTGGCAGTGTATTCCTAGACAATGGAAAGCCTGGGTCTGGCAGTGTATTCCTGGGCAATGGAAAGCCTGGGTCTGGCAGTGTATTCCGGGGCAATGGAAAGCCTGGGTCTGGCAGTGTATTCCTGGGCAATGGAAAGCCTGGGTCTGGCAGTGTATTCCTGGGCAATGGAAAGCCTGGGTCCGGCAGTGTATTCCTGGGCAATGGAAAGCCTGGGTCTGGCAGTGTATTCCTGGACAATGGAAAGCCTGGGTCTGGCAGTGTATTCCTAGACAATGGAAAGCCTGGGTCTGGCAGTGTATTCCTGGGCAATGGAAAGCCTGGGTCTGGCAGTGTATTCCTGGGCAATGGAAAGCCTGGGTCTGGCAGTGTATTCCTGGGCAATGGAAAGCCTGGGTCTGGCAGTGTATTCCTGGACAATGGAAAGCCTGGGTCTGGCAGTGTATTCCTAGACAATGGAAAGCCTGGGTCTGGCAGTGTATTCCTGGGCAATGGAAAGCCTGGGTCTGGCAGTGTATTCCTGGGCAATGGAAAGCCTGGGTCTGGCAGTGTATTCCTGGGCAATGGAAAGCCTGGGTCTGGCAGTGTATTCCTGGGCAATGGAAAGCCTGGGTCTGGCAGTGTATTCCTGGGCAATGGAAAGCCTGGGTCCGGCAGTGTATTCCGGGGCAATGGAAAGCCTGGGTCTGGCAGTGTATTCCTGGACAATGGAAAGCCTGGGTCTGGCAGTGTATTCCTGGGCAATGGAAAGCCTGGAGCCGGCAGTGTATTCCTGGGCAATGGAAAGCCTGGGTCTGGCAGTGTATTCCTAGACAATGGAAAGCCTGGGTCTGGCAGTGTATTCCTGGGCAATGGAAAGCCTGGGTCTGGCAGTGTATTCCGAGGCAATGGAAAGCCTGGGTCCAGCAGTGTATTCCTGGGCAATGGAAAGCCTGGGTCTGGCAGTGTATTCCTGGGCAATGGAAAGCCTGGGTCTGGCAGTGTATTCCTGGGCAATGGAAAGCCTGGGTCTGGCAGTGTATTCCTGGGCAATGGAAAGCCTGGGTCTGGCAGTGTATTCCTGGGCAATGGAAAGCCTGGGTCTGGCAGTGTATTCCTGGGCAATGGAAAGCCTGGGTCTGGCAGTGTATTCCTGGGCAATGGAAAGCCTGGGTCTGGCAGTGTATTCCTGGACAATGGAAAGCCTGGGTCTGGCAGTGTATTCCGAGGCAATGGAAAGCCTGGGTCTGGCAGTGTATTCCTGGGCAATGGAAAGCCTGGGTCTGGCAGTGTATTCCTGGACAATGGAAAGCCTGGGTCTGGCAGTGTATTCCGAGGCAATGGAAAGCCTGGGTCCAGCAGTGTATTCCTGGGCAATGGAAAGCCTGGGTCCGGCAGTGTATTCCTGGGCAATGGAAAGCCTGGGTCTGGCAGTGTATTCCTGGGCAATGGAAAGCCTGGGTCTGGCAGTGTATTCCGAGGCAATGGAAAGCCTGGGTCCAGCAGTGTATTCCTGGGCAATGGAAAGCCTGGGTCTGGCAGTGTATTCCTGGGCAATGGAAAGCCTGGGTCTGGCAGTGTATTTCGAGGCAATGGAAAGCCTGGGTCTGGCAGTGTATTCCTGGGCAATGGAAAGCCTGGGTCTGGCAGTGTATTCCTGGGCAATGGAAAGCCTGGGTCCAGCAGTGTATTCCGGGGCAACGGAAAGCCTGGGTCCGGCAGTGTATTCCGGGGCAATGGAAAGCCTGGAGCCGGCAGTGTATTCTGGGGCAATGGAAAGCCTGGGTCTGGCAGTGTATTCCTGGGCAATGGAAAGCCTGGGTCCGGCAGTGTATTCCTAGACAATGGAAAGCCTGGGTCCGGCAGTGTATTCCTGGGCAATGGAAAGCCTGGGTCTGGCAGTGTATTCCTGGACAATGGAAAGCCTGGGTCCGGCAGTGTATTCCTGGACAATGGAAAGCCTGGGTCTGGCAGTGTATTCCTAGACAATGGAAAGCCTGGGTCTGGCAGTGTATTCCTAGACAATGGAAAGCCTGGGTCTGGCAGTGTATTCCTAGACAATGGAAAGCCTGGGTCTGGCAGTGTATTCCTGGACAATGGAAAGCCTGGGTCTGGCAGTGTATTCCTGGGCAATGGAAAGCCTGGGTCCAGCAGTGTATTCCGGGGCAACGGAAAGCCTGGGTCCGGCAGTGTATTCCGGGGCAATGGAAAGCCTGGGTCTGGCAGTGTATTCTGGGGCAATGGAAAGCCTGGGTCTGGCAGTGTATTCCTGGGCAATGGAAAGCCTGGGTCCGGCAGTGTATTCCTAGACAATGGAAAGCCTGGGTCCAGCAGTGTATTCCTGGACAATGGAAAGCCTGGGTCTGGCAGTGTATTCCTGGGCAATGGAAAGCCTGGGTCCAGCAGTGTATTCCGGGGCAACGGAAAGCCTGGGTCCGGCAGTGTATTCCGGGGCAATGGAAAGCCTGGGTCTGGCAGTGTATTCTGGGGCAATGGAAAGCCTGGGTCTGGCAGTGTATTCCTGGGCAATGGAAAGCCTGGGTCCAGCAGTGTATTCCGGGGCAACGGAAAGCCTGGGTCCGGCAGTGTATTCCGGGGCAATGGAAAGCCTGGGTCTGGCAGTGTATTCTGGGGCAATGGAAAGCCTGGGTCTGGCAGTGTATTCCTGGGCAATGGAAAGCCTGGGTCCGGCAGTGTATTCCTAGACAATGGAAAGCCTGGGTCTGGCAGTGTATTCCTGGGCAATGGAAAGCCTGGGTCCGGCAGTGTATTCCTGGGCAATGGAAAGCCTGGGTCTGGCAGTGTATTCCGGGGCAATGGAAAGCCTGGGTCCAGCAGTGTATTCCTGGGCAATGGAAAGCCTGGGTCCGGCAGTGTATTCCTGGGCAATGGAAAGCCTGGGTCCGGCAGTGTATTCCTAGACAATGGAAAGCCTGGGTCCGGCAGTGTATTCCTGGGCAATGGAAAGCCTGGGTCCAGCAGTGTATTCCTGGACAATGGAAAGCCTGGGTCCGGCAGTGTATTCCTGGGCAATGGAAAGCCTGGGTCCGGCAGTGTATTCCTGGGCAATGGAAAGCCTGGGTCCGGCAGTGTATTCCTGGGCAATGGAAAGCCTGGGTCTGGCAGTGTATTCCTAGACAATGGAAAGCCTGGGTCCGGCAGTGTATTCCTGGGCAATGGAAAGCCTGGGTCCGGCAGTGTATTCCTGGGCAATGGAAAGCCTGGGTCTGGCAGTGTATTCCTGGACAATGGAAAGCCTGGGTCCGGCAGTGTATTCCTGGGCAATGGAAAGCCTGGGTCCGGCAGTGTATTCCTGGGCAATGGAAAGCCTGGGTCCGGCAGTGTTTTCCTGGGCAATGGAAAGCCTGGGTCTGGCAGTGTATTCCTGGGCAATGGAAAGCCTGGGTCTGGCAGTGTATTCCTGGGCAATGGAAAGCCTGGGTCTGGCAGTGTATTCCTGGGCAATGGAAAGCCTGGGTCTGGCAGTGTATTCCTAGACAATGGAAAGCCTGGGTCCGGCAGTGTATTCCTGGACAATGGAAAGCCTGGGTCTGGCAGTGTATTCCTAGACAATGGAAAGCCTGGGTCCGGCAGTGTATTCCTGGGCAATGGAAAGCCTGGGTCTGGCAGTGTATTCCTGGGCAATGGAAAGCCTGGGTCTGGCAGTGTATTCCTGGGCAATGGAAAGCCTGGGTCCGGCAGTGTATTCCTAGACAATGGAAAGCCTGGGTCTGGCAGTGTATTCCTGGGCAATGGAAAGCCTGGGTCTGGCAGTGTATTCCGAGGCAATGGAAAGCCTGGGTCTGGCAGTGTATTCCTGGGCAATGGAAAGCCTGGGTCTGGCAGTGTATTCCTGGGCAGTGGAAAGCCTGGGTCCAGCAGTGTATTCCGGGGCAACGGAAAGCCTGGGTCCGGCAGTGTATTCCGGGGCAATGGAAAGCCTGGAGCCGGCAGTGTATTCTGGGGCAATGGAAAGTCTGGGTCTGGCAGTGTATTCCTGGGCAATGGAAAGCCTGGGTCCGGCAGTGTATTCCTGGACAATGGAAAGCCTGGGTCTGGCAGTGTATTCCTGGGCAATGGAAAGCCTGGGTCCAGCAGTGTATTCCGGGGCAACGGAAAGCCTGGGTCCGGCAGTGTATTCCGGGGCAATGGAAAGCCTGGGTCTGGCAGTGTATTCTGGGGCAATGGAAAGCCTGGGTCTGGCAGTGTATTCCTGGGCAATGGAAAGCCTGGGTCCGGCAGTGTATTCCTGGGCAATGGAAAGCCTGGGTCTGGCAGTGTATTCCTGGGCAATGGAAAGCCTGGGTCCGGCAGTGTATTCCTGGGCAATGGAAAGCCTGGGTCCGGCAGTGTATTCCTGGGCAATGGAAAGCCTGGGTCCGGCAGTGTATTCCTGGGCAATGGAAAGCCTGGGTCTGGCAGTGTATTCCGGGGCAATGGAAAGCCTGGGTCCAGCAGTGTATTCCTGGGCAATGGAAAGCCTGGGTCCAGCAGTGTATTCCTGGGCAATGGAAAGCCTGGGTCCGGCAGTGTATTCCTGGGCAATGGAAAGCCTGGGTCCGGCAGTGTATTCCTGGGCAATGGAAAGCCTGGGTCCGGCAGTGTATTCCTGGGCAATGGAAAGCCTGGGTCCGGCAGTGTATTCCGGGGCAATGGAAAGCCTGGGTCTGGCAGTGTATTCCTGGGCAATGGAAAGCCTGGGTCCGGCAGTGTATTCCTAGACAATGGAAAGCCTGGGTCTGGCAGTGTATTCCTAGACAATGGAAAGCCTGGGTCCGGCAGTGTATTCCTGGGCAATGGAAAGCCTGGGTCCGGCAGTGTATTCCGGGGCAATGGAAAGCCTGGGTCTGGCAGTGTATTCCTGGACAATGGAAAGCCTGGGTCCGGCAGTGTATTCCTAGACAATGGAAAGCCTGGGTCTGGCAGTGTATTCCTGGGCAATGGAAAGCCTGGGTCTGGCAGTGTATTCCTGGACAATGGAAAGCCTGGGTCTGGCAGTGTATTCCTAGACAATGGAAAGCCTGGGTCCGGCAGTGTATTCCTGGGCAATGGAAAGCCTGGGTCTGGCAGTGTATTCCTGGACAATGGAAAGCCTGGGTCCGGCAGTGTATTCCTAGACAATGGAAAGCCTGGGTCTGGCAGTGTATTCCTGGGCAATGGAAAGCCTGGGTCTGGCAGTGTATTCCTGGGAAATGGAAAGCCTGGGTCTGGCAGTGTATTCCTGGGCAATGGAAAGCCTGGGTCCAGCAGTGTATTCCTGGGCAATGGAAAGCCTGGGTCTGGCAGTGTATTCCTGGACAATGGAAAGCCTGGGTCCGGCAGTGTATTCCTAGACAATGGAAAGCCTGGGTCTGGCAGTGTATTCCTGGGCAATGGAAAGCCTGGGTCCAGCAGTGTATTCCTGGGCAATGGAAAGCCTGGGTCTGGCAGTGTATTCCTGGGCAATGGAAAGCCTGGGTCCAGCAGTGTATTCCTGGGCAATGGAAAGCCTGGGTCTGGCAGTGTATTCCTGGACAATGGAAAGCCTGGGTCCGGCAGTGTATTCCTAGACAATGGAAAGCCTGGGTCCGGCAGTGTATTCCTGGGCAATGGAAAGCCTGGGTCTGGCAGTGTATTCCTGGACAATGGAAAGCCTGGGTCCGGCAGTGTATTCCTAGACAATGGAAAGCCTGGGTCTGGCAGTGTATTCCTGGGCAATGGAAAGCCTGGGTCTGGCAGTGTATTCCTGGGCAATGGAAAGCCTGGGTCCAGCAGTGTATTCCTGGGCAATGGAAAGCCTGGGTCTGGCAGTGTATTCCTGGACAATGGAAAGCCTGGGTCCGGCAGTGTATTCCTAGACAATGGAAAGCCTGGGTCTGGCAGTGTATTCCTGGGCAATGGAAAGCCTGGGTCCAGCAGTGTATTCCTGGGCAATGGAAAGCCTGGGTCTGGCAGTGTATTCCTGGGCAATGGAAAGCCTGGGTCCAGCAGTGTATTCCTGGGCAATGGAAAGCCTGGGTCTGGCAGTGTATTCCTGGACAATGGAAAGCCTGGGTCCGGCAGTGTATTCCTAGACAATGGAAAGCCTGGGTCCGGCAGTGTATTCCTGGGCAATGGAAAGCCTGGGTCTGGCAGTGTATTCCTGGACAATGGAAAGCCTGGGTCCGGCAGTGTATTCCTAGACAATGGAAAGCCTGGGTCCGGCAGTGTATTCCTGGGCAATGGAAAGCCTGGGTCTGGCAGTGTATTCCTGGGCAATGGAAAGCCTGGGTCTGGCAGTGTATTCCTGGGCAATGGAAAGCCTGGGTCTGGCAGTGTATTCCTGGGCAATGGAAAGCCTGGGTCCGGCAGTGTATTCCTGGGCAATGGAAAGCCTGGGTCCAGCAGTGTATTCCTGGGCAATGGAAAGCCTGGGTCTGGCAGTGTATTCCTGGGCAATGGAAAGCCTGGAGCCGGCAGTGTATTCCTGGGCAATGGAAAGCCTGGGTCTGGCAGTGTATTCCTGGGCAATGGAAAGCCTGGGTCCGGCAGTGTATTCCTGGGCAATGGAAAGCCTGGGTCTGGCAGTGTATTCCTGGGCAATGGAAAGCCTGGGTCTGGCAGTGTATTCCTGGGCAATGGAAAGCCTGGGTCCGGCAGTGTATTCCTGGGCAATGGAAAGCCTGGGTCTGGCAGTGTATTCCTAGACAATGGAAAGCCTGGGTCTGGCAGTGTATTCCTGGGCAATGGAAAGCCTGGGTCCGGCAGTGTATTCCTGGGCAATGGAAAGCCTGGGTCTGGCAGTGTATTCCTGGGCAATGGAAAGCCTGGGTCTGGCAGTGTATTTCGGGGCGATGGACAGCCTGGGTCTGGCAGTGTATTCCGGGGCAATGGAAAGCCTGGGTCTGGCAGTGTATTTCGGGGCGATGGAAAGCCTGGGTCTGGCAGTGTATTCCTGGGCAATGGAAAGCCTGGGTCCAGCAGTGTATTCCTGGGCAATGGAAAGCCTGGGTCTGGCAGTGTATTCCTGGGCAATGGAAAGCCTGGGTCCGGCAGTGTATTCCTGGGCAATGGAAAGCCTGGGTCCAGCAGTGTATTCCGGGGCAATGGAAAGCCTGGGTCCGGCAGTGTATTCCTGGGCAATGGAAAGCCTGGGTCTGGCAGTGTATTCCTGGGCAATGGAAAGCCTGGGTCTGGCAGTGTATTTCGGGGCGATGGAAAGCCTGGGTCCGGCAGTGTATTCCTGGGCAATGGAAAGCCTGGGTCCGGCAGTGTATTCCGGGGCAATGGAAAGCCTGGGTCTGGCAGTGTATTCCTGGGCAATGGAAAGCCTGGGTCCGGCAGTGTATTCCTGGGCAATGGAAAGCCTGGGTCTGGCAGTGTATTCCTGGGCAATGGAAAGCCTGGGTCTGGCAGTGTATTCCCGGGCAATGGAAAGCCTGGGTCCGGCAGTGTATTCCTGGGCAATGGAAAGCCTGGGTCTGGCAGTGTATTCCTGGACAATGGAAAGCCTGGGTCCGGCAGTGTATTCCTGGGCAATGGAAAGCCTGGGTCTGGCAGTGTATTCCTGGACAATGGAAAGCCTGGGTCTGGCAGTGTATTCCTGGACAATGGAAAGCCTGGGTCTGGCAGTGTATTCCTGGACAATGGAAAGCCTGGGTCTGGCAGTGTATTCCTGGGCAATGGAAAGCCTGGGTCCGGCAGTGTATTCCTGGACAATGGAAAGCCTGGGTCTGGCAGTGTATTCCTGGACAATGGAAAGCCTGGGTCCGGCAGTGTATTCCTGGGCAATGGAAAGCCTGGGTCTGGCAGTGTATTTCGGGGCGATGGAAAGCCTGGGTCTGGCAGTGTATTCCGGGGCAATGGAAAGCCTGGGTCCGGCAGTGTATTCCTGGGCAATGGAAAGCCTGGGTCCAGCAGTGTATTCCTGGGCAATGGAAAGCCTGGGTCTGGCAGTGTATTCCTAGACAATGGAAAGCCTGGGTCCGGCAGTGTATTCCTAGACAATGGAAAGCCTGGGTCCAGCAGTGTATTCCTGGGCAATGGAAAGCCTGGGTCCAGCAGTGTATTCCTGGGCAATGGAAAGCCTGGGTCTGGCAGTGTATTCCTGGGCAATGGAAAGCCTGGGTCCGGCAGTGTATTCCTGGGCAATGGAAAGCCTGGGTCCAGCAGTGTATTCCGGGGCAATGGAAAGCCTGGAGCCGGCAGTGTATTCCGGGGCAATGGAAAGCCTGGGTCTGGCAGTGTATTCCTGGGCAATGGAAAGCCTGGGTCTGGCAGTGTATTTCGGGGCGATGGAAAGCCTGGGTCTGGCAGTGTATTCCTGGGCAATGGAAAGCCTGGGTCTGGCAGTGTATTCCTGGGCAATGGAAAGCCTGGGTCTGGCAGTGTATTCCTGGGCAATGGAAAGCCTGGGTCTGGCAGTGTATTCCTGGGCAATGGAAAGCCTGGGTCCAGCAGTGTATTCCGGGGCAATGGAAAGCCTGGGTCTGGCAGTGTATTCCTGGGCAATGGAAAGCCTGGGTCTGGCAGTGTATTCCTAGACAATGGAAAGCCTGGGTCCGGCAGTGTATTCCTGGGCAATGGAAAGCCTGGGTCCGGCAGTGTATTCTTAGACAATGGAAAGCCTGGGTCTGGCAGTGTATTCCTGGGCAATGGAAAGCCTGGGTCTGGCAGTGTATTCCTGGACAATGGAAAGCCTGGGTCTGGCAGTGTATTCCTGGGCAATGGAAAGCCTGGGTCTGGCAGTGTATTCCTGGGCAATGGAAAGCCTGGGTCCGGCAGTGTATTCCTGGGCAATGGAAAGCCTGGGTCTGGCAGTGTATTCCTGGGCAATGGAAAGCCTGGGTCTGGCAGTGTATTCCTAGACAATGGAAAGCCTGGGTCTGGCAGTGTATTCCTGGGCAATGGAAAGCCTGGGTCTGGCAGTGTATTTCGGGGCGATGGAAAGCCTGGGTCCGGCAGTGTATTCCTGGGCAATGGAAAGCCTGGGTCCGGCAGTGTATTCCGGGGCAATGGAAAGCCTGGGTCTGGCAGTGTATTCCTGGGCAATGGAAAGCCTGGGTCCGGCAGTGTATTCCTGGGCAATGGAAAGCCTGGGTCTGGCAGTGTATTTCGGGGCGATGGAAAGCCTGGGTCTGGCAGTGTATTCCGGGGCAATGGAAAGCCTGGGTCTGGCAGTGTATTCCTGGGCAATGGAAAGCCTGGGTCTGGCAGTGTATTCCGGGGCAATGGAAAGCCTGGGTCTGGCAGTGTATTCCTGGGCAATGGAAAGCCTGGGTCCGGCAGTGTATTCCTGGGCAATGAAAAGCCTGGGTCCAGCAGTGTATTCCGGGGCAATGGAAAGCCTGGAGCCGGCAGTGTATTCCGGGGCAATGGAAAGCCTGGGTCTGGCAGTGTATTCCTGGGCAATGGAAAGCCTGGGTCTGGCAGTGTATTTCGGGGCGATGGAAAGCCTGGGTCCGGCAGTGTATTCCTGGGCAATGGAAAGCCTGGGTCCGGCAGTGTATTCCGGGGCAATGGAAAGCCTGGGTCTGGCAGTGTATTCCTGGGCAATGGAAAGCCTGGGTCTGGCAGTGTATTCCTAGACAATGGAAAGCCTGGGTCCGGCAGTGTATTCCTGGGCAATGGAAAGCCTGGGTCTGGCAGTGTATTCCGGGGCAATGGAAAGCCTGGGTCTGGCAGTGTATTCCTGGACAATGGAAAGCCTGGGTCCGGCAGTGTATTCCTGGGCAATGGAAAGCCTGGGTCTGGCAGTGTATTCCGAGGCAATGGAAAGCCTGGGTCTGGCAGTGTATTCCTGGACAATGGAAAGCCTGGGTCTGGCAGTGTATTCCTGGACAATGGAAAGCCTGGGTCCGGCAGTGTATTCCTGGGCAATGGAAAGCCTGGGTCTGGCAGTGTATTCCGGGGCGATGGAAAGCCTGGGTCTGGCAGTGTATTCCTGGGCAATGGAAAGCCTGGGTCCGGCAGTGTATTCCTGGGCAATGGAAAGCCTGGGTCTGGCAGTGTATTCCTAGACAATGGAAAGCCTGGGTCTGGCAGTGTATTCCTGGGCAATGGAAAGCCTGGGTCCGGCAGTGTATTCCTGGGCAATGGAAAGCCTGGGTCCGGCAGTGTATTCCGGGGCAATGGAAAGCCTGGGTCCGGCAGTGTATTCCGGGGCAATGGAAAGCCTGGGTCCGGCAGTGTATTCCTGGGCAATGGAAAGCCTGGGTCCGGCAGTGTATTCCGGGGCAATGGAAAGCCTGGGTCTGGCAGTGTATTCCTGGACAATGGAAAGCCTGGGTCCGGCAGTGTATTCCTGGGCAATGGAAAGCCTGGGTCTGGCAGTGTATTCCTGGACAATGGAAAGCCTGGGTCCGGCAGTGTATTCCTGGGCAATGGAAAGCCTGGGTCTGGCAGTGTATTTCGGGGCGATGGAAAGCCTGGGTCCGGCAGTGTATTCCGGGGCAATGGAAAGCCTGGGTCTGGCAGTGTATTCTGGGACAATGGAAAGCCTGGGTCCGGCAGTGTATTCTGGGGCAATGGAAAGCCTGGGTCCGGCAGTGTATTCCTGCGCAGTAGGGAGTCTGGAGCCAGCAGCGCATACCTGGGCGATGGGGAGTCAGGCATCAAAGGGTTCTGGCTGGAAGCGTGGGCCCTTCATTCAGCCCTGCATTTGAACCTGGATTCGACCCTGCATTCAGCCATGCATTCGACCATGCATTCAGCCATGCACTCGACCATGCATTTGGCCATGCATTCGACCCTGCCTGACCCTCGCACCCCGAAATCAGTCCGTAGCTTGTGCGCATCCCCAGTGATGTTGAGCCCTGCTTTGTGGATGGTGCTGGATTCCAACAGCTTCCGCAGCACCGGCGGGATGCCTGAGTGCGTGATGTGGAGCAGCAGGCAGGTGCAGTCGCTGCCCAGGGACAGGTCAATGGAGGGTGCCGCAGGAAACGGAGCCAAGGCAGCTGATGCAGCGGGTGCGGTGTCTTCAGGCATGCTGAGGATGGATGCCTGCTCCTGCATGGTGGCCACGAGGGAGGGGGGTCTGCCTTCAACTTCCACCAGTGGGGGGTGCGGCAGGCAGCTCTGGGTGTAAAAGGCCATATTGTCCAGCCCACGAGCGCGAGCGGCATTTGTGTTCACTAGTGTTTATTCTAGCGCATTATAGACACTACGGTTGGCAGGGCGCTGGGCAGCTACCGCTGGGCTGAAGGCTTGGTCCCAATCGGTCCCGCGGTGACTGCCTGGCCACCTTCCAAAGGTGCTCTGGTGCGCAAGGACAACAAAACTGCTGCCCATCACCCCTGGGTTGTGTTTAGAAGCAAGGCTGTCATCCAGATTTTTCAACGGATGACAACCCACCGGCCACCGCGAACAGAAGCCAGCAGAATCCATCCCAACAGAACAGCGATCCTGGTAGATTTTGTTCCTACCTGAACTGTGGCTATCACGCCGCTGAGTGAGCTTTCCATCACCGTGCTGCTGAGTGGGCCTGCCACTATCTGGCCCCTGGGTGGGCCTGTCATCACCCCACAGCTGAGTGGGCCTGCCACTATCCCGCCGCTGACTGGGCCTGCCATATTCCCGCAGCTGAGTGGGCCTGCCACTATCCCGCCGCTGGGTGAGCCTGCCACCACTCCGCTGCTGAGTGGGCCTGCCACTATCCCGCTGCTGGGCGGGCCTGCCATCGCCCCACAGCTGAGTGGGCCAGCCACTATCCCACCGCTGGGTGGGCCTGCCATCACCCCACAGCTGAGTGGGCCTGCCACCATCCCGCCGCTGGGTGGGCCTGCCACCACCCCGCAGCTGAGTGGGCCTGCCACTATCCCACCACTGGGTGGGCCTGCCATCACCACGCTGCTCAGTGGGCCTGCCACTATCCCACCACTGGGCGGGCCTGCCATCACCCCGCAGCTCAGTGGGTCTGCCACTATCCCACCACTGGGTGGGCCTACCATCACCCCACCACCGAGTGGGTCTGCCATCACCCCGCCGCTGGGTGGGCCTGCCATCACCACGCTGCTCAGTGGGCCTGCCATCACCCCGCCGCTGGCAGGGCCTGCCACGATCCTGCAAGTTTCAGCAGGCTGCTCCAGCCCTCTCTGGCCGGCTTCCGTCAGCCTGACCATGGCAGATGTGTTGGCACTGTAGCACAGCTGTATCAGTGCGGTCTTGTTGGGCTTCACACCTGGGAGGGCAAGTGAGGGGGGTACAGCTGATGCCATGTCTTTGTTCAGGGCAAGTTAGGGGGATACAACAGATGCCATGATATTCTTGCTCCTTGCAGGATAGGGCGGCAGTGTCAGGGCCTCACTGGGTTTCCTGTCTGAAAAGGGATCTGAGGCAGCTCGCCCTCCTCTCAGGTCTCTAGGGCTTGCAGGTAATAATGAAATCACCTGGTTGTCTGCGGTAAAAAAAAGGTCCACCTGAGTGCCCCTGAGACATGCAACCAGCACCCCTGACCATCACCTGCCTGTTTTGAAGCTGGGGCGCCACTCTATGTCAAAGCCCAGGACCGCAGGCTTTGCGAGCAGGATCTGGCCCAACAGCCACGTCACCTGCATCTCTGTGGTGGCATACCTAAAGAGCAACAGTGTCAGGGGGGGCCAAGGAAAGCGCGGATCAAATCTGAAGCTTATTCGCATGAGGCTCAAAAGAAGCAGCCATCGCACGCCCCCTGGCGATGATGTATAGGCTCATGGGGGTCCAGCCATCGCAATCTACACCAATTTGGGCCTGTGGATTTTCTCTCCCTGGTAATGCGGGAGATGGAGTCTAAAGCGATCCTTCCATTGGGGACAGGTGACTGAAACATAAAAAAGTGCATTCAACCTTATGCATCCATCAGTGCACAGGAACAAGCATTTGGATTCATATATTTTGTATGCTCGGGTGCATGCAACCTTTGCAACCAGGGCCAACCCACCTGATGCTCCCTCTGTATACGAACGGCTGCAACTTAATCGGCCCCCGGGGACTGCATCCGGGCTGCCCGAGCTCCGGCGCCGGACCCACCCCGGCTGCGCCCCATGCTGAGCAGCCAGCAGGTGCGGGGCAGCCTTCGGAGCTGCCTCCATGCAAACCTCCACCTTGCATGACACTGTGCAGCTCCTTGCCACAGGCTGCATGGCAGCCGCTGAGTGGAGGCTGCGGGCCCACACCGACAGGCAGTCTGTGGGGACCCACGGAAGGGACTGTCCCTTCGTGACACACAGTCCGGATGGGCCCTTCGCTTGTTTGCGGCCTCGAGACTCGGCTGCTGGAGCCAGCCTTCAGCAGAGTGAGACTCTTGGGCAGGGTCCGTGTGGGTTTCTTGGTGGGAGACACTGCACGGCTTTGTGCTGAACTCCCGGCAGCGCCCTCCGTAGTTGCCGCCGCATGATTGTCGTATGTCGAGCAGCACCGGACTGGCTCCACAGCCGCTAGCTGCTCCACTGAAGGCAGTCTTTCACCTGCTGCTCCCTCCGTGACCGAATGACCGGACTGATGCAATGGCAGGCCGCTGGGTGCAATGCCGGGGGCACTGGGGCCTGCGGTGAGGTCCTGAGCTAAATATGCGCTGTCATCGCCAGCTGATGCTTCCAGGTGTTGTGTTACAGCAAGGCCCACTGAGATGTGGGCAGGCCTCCGAGGCTGGAGGTCGGGTTCCGGAGCGAATGCGAAAGTGGTGGGCAGCATGGTGGTGGGGGGCATGGATGGTCTTGCCGAGGCATGGGCAGTGACAGCATTTTGAATGAATTCCACTGATGGGGGATGTGTTCTCTGAGCTTCGTTCGTGCAGCCGTTATGCGCTGGAGGGCATAGGTCTCCTGGGGGCGAGTCCCGCATGCAGTGCCTCTTCAGGTCAGTGCATGGGTTTGGGAGGCAGGCAGTTTGGCAAGCTGGCTGGCCATTGCCATACCGAACGAAGGCACCTCCTTTCAGACCCTGCAGTGAATTGAAACGTCAATCGTGCAGTTAAGTAATACGTCAATCGTGGAGGCTGTAAGCCCCCGGTTCGGGCATGTGCAGTAGCGTGTATCTCTAGGTCTGTCACTCACCGGATATGCTGGGTCGCCCGTGACCTGACGGTGCTTGCTTCCTGCCTCTACCTCAAGCATTGCTTTCTCAAGAGCGTCATATTCGTCTGGGGAGAGATAATGGACGTCACAGTCCATTGCACGGCAGATGAATATCCAACTGTTGACAACAACTTCACGAGTTTGGCATCACGAATGATGTCTGATGTGTTTGAATCTCTAAATCTAGCAACCGTTGGGCAATCGTTACAAGCGGACAGTGAGATAACGCGCATTCGCCTATTCAAAGGTCCACACTATTGGAGCTTGACAGCCCCTGAAACCAGCCATCACACTCCTGATCACACTCAGGACAAGGATGGTATTCTGCTGACCTTGTGGTTCATGAAAAAAAACTTGGCATCCAACAAACGTCAATAGGTACTGATCATCCAGTACCCAGTACACACCACTGCCCTATCATTTCAAGTTTAGAACGGTGCACACCCGCTGGGCCCTGCTGAACGCTTGGCCGCGTGGGGCTGGTGGGGAATGACTAAGCTCAATTCCAGCTGCAATGTACAGCCAGGACCATGGTGCAGCCATGCTACCCTCCTATGTGAGGGGGCAGGAACATGGAACCCGGCGATCAAGATAGGGGGAGAGAGGGCCCAGCGGGTTTGCACCTTTCTAAACAGGGGGAGAGAGAAGACCATGTGGCGGATTCGATCTCTCAACCTTTGGGTATGGATGCCACCAGCGTTGTTTCCTCCCACTTCATGTGCAGAGAAGCTATACCGGTACTCGATACGGCGCTTGATAGGCATTAAGCAAAGCCCTTGCCCCGCTTTCCCTTTGTCTTCACTTTCCCCCGGGAGCCTCCATCCCATTCCTCTGACAAAGTCTCAACCACATACTTCTCCCCCTTGCGGAGATGAACAGGCATTCCATTATGGTAGCGGACCTGCAGCAGCAGAGAGAAGGAACGATGGCAACAACTAAGATTCAGGTACAAGTACCCTTGCATGTACAGATGCAACTCCAGTATCAAAGTCTCTCCCTGGATCCCTCCAGCAGCATTATTTCATTTATAGCAAAAGATACAAACAGCCATGACACTCGGTGGTTGGAGGAGTAGGCCTTCAGGTCAAGCCTTACCTTGGGCTGAGCCTTCTCAGTTTGATGACCCAGGAGCGGGTCAATCGCTGATCCCTTCTTACTGCTGGGCTCCCGCACTTCTTGATAATCAAATCTGTGCATGGGCACGATTGCAAAAAAACACTTTTCGGAGATTATTCAGCTTCATGCTAATCACGACCGACGGCCGGGGGGACCTGGTGTATCAAGGTCCCTGCTGCTTGGCCGCTTGGGCCACCGGCCGTATGCCGGTCAAGGTTTAGCCCCCGTTGGCCCAGTGGTGGCCGCCCAGCGGCCTGTCAAAGGTAATGGTCTCAGCGCACTCAAATAAATATTTGTGTTCTGCTCTGCAGACAACCCCTCAACCTTGAGTGCTGGCAGGTTGAGGGTTGTAAAAAGGCAAACCACTGCTGCTACTCTCGTGAGAACCAGCGCCCTAGCATAGTAACATCGCCATTAATCGCTCATAAATAAAAAAGTCAAATGCGTATGGTAGAACTAAAAGCCCCATGCAATTACTCCACGCCTCAGGCCAGACCGCCCTGCACCCAGCCTCCCACACAGGCACACACCAGACAACCCTGCCCCACCAGCTAGTTTTTTGTTTTCGTGACTCAGCTCCGTGTGAGCTACACACCGGCCTCTGGCCGGAGACACCGTTCGTGGCCAGCCTTGCTGCTTCGGTCACCAGTTGCAGGGCGGACTAGGTTTGGTCCTCATTGGGCCTACGCTTGTGCGGCCTCTACCGGCTGGGACCAGTTGCAGGCCGGACTAACTTTGCTACAATTGAATCCGTTTAAATGAGCATGGCAGCTGCTGGGCTACCAAAGTTGAACTTGTAGCTGGAACAGGAAACACTGCCACCAGCCCTTACCTCATGACATGAAACTTCCAACACACATGGTATTTGACCTGACTAGAGAACTGATAAGCGGTATGCAATACTGTTAAAGCCGAAGCTGGAACGATTGTATGTGGACCTACCTTAAGATCATGCTCTTCCTAGCCCTCTCCAAAGCCATGATCTCTTCCTTCTCATCTTGAAGCCGGTGTTGTCGGGCCAGATGGAAGGCTGCATCCCGCGCTGGCAAGTCGTCACACTCAAGGATGAATTCGGCAGCAGCCTGTGTTGTGGACGTGCAAGACTATTCAATTTGCCAGACGTTTTTGAAATTTTTACAGTCCAACAGAGCATCACATTTGATGTATGGGACATGGATGGGAAATCCCACACATTCGACCACGTCATGCTCATACCTAGGTATTAAATACTGCAACTGGTTCTGGGCACCTGTCCCATGGACAAAAAATCAAATATGATGCTTCACCAGACTCCATTCATTCATTTGTTTTTTCACATTTTCACATAGCGTACCGGTACCGCACCAAACCGCACCTCAAGATCCTGGTTGAACCTTGTGTCCAGCAAGTTACGTAAGTACTCTCTCGAAACATTGCAAGGGCACAGCTGCATTAGCTGCTCAACCAGCCCCTCCTGTGGGCTGCATGTAGTCGCTGTGCCGTGGTCATCGGAATATGCGGATGATTTCCTGCCGTTTATTTCATACAGACCAGCATCATTGTGACAGGGTAATTCCTTGCTGTCCCCGCTGGCTTCTCTGCATTCAGCTTGATTAGAAAGAGGCTTGAGGCAATCCCCAACCTGCAGTCAGCCAGCATTTGATGGTTAGGCATGCCAGCTTCGTAGCTCACTTGTGCTCTACAACATGACTAGGCCACAGGACCCTTGTTCTTCCACTGGGCATGAATTCACGCACCTGGTTGAACAAGTCAGTTAGCAATTCAGCTCGTCGTGTCGCATCCATGGCACCAAAATTTGGGCTCATGCATGATAGCATGTCTTCCAGCTCTGCCAGGTGCACCTCAGCATCCTCCTCCTGGGACAGGGCTCCAGCTAAATACTCCACTATGCATTCGTCTGGGTCCTCTTCGCCGAACTTTTCAACCAAGAAAGACCGAACTACGTCTGATGTTGCTGACGCAGTCGACATCCGTGACCTTGTAATCTCGACACAGATACCGGTACGGGCTTTTTCAAACTATTTGCATAGTCATCAAAATGCACTGACTACATGGAGATTTTAGCCTAGTATAGCGGGCAGTAAATACTTGGTGATTATCGAGGATTTCGAGGAATTGGTGCGTAGGGCAATCATAGGGCCCCTGATAGGGCCAATGGTGAAGGGTGGGAAATGTGTGGAGCTGACGCACTGTTTTGATCTCGTTTCCCATCTTTCCTATAGTGCCTCACTTTTCCAATTTCACGATACCTCAACGATTCCCCTCGCACTGTTTCATCGAGCGTTCTGTTGACACGCTGTAAGCCATCGGGAGGAGCAATCACAGAGAAGCAAACCATCCCCCTCTTGCCGCCAAACCGCTGGTAAGACACCTACATCCTCTTTATTTATGCATTGTTGCTGGCCAACATGCTGGATTTTTTTATCTTGCAGTGATCTGAGCCCTCACAGGCAATCAGGGCTCTCGAGGGTCCCCATGGGATCTGATGATGCATTTTCTGCTGCGGTGGATGCGGCCTCCTCAACGCCAGACAGAAGTGGGTCGAAATCACCACTCATAGATGCATCCAAGCCCATGATATTCCTAGTGGGCACACTTGGAGAGCAGTACTGGGCCTGGGTCAACCAGCCGGAAGCCGGAAAGCCGCGGTTCTTCAGCAGCAACTTCGTTGAAGCCTGCACCAAGACGGCTTGGTGGGTCGTGCCCCTGCTGTGGATGCCCATCTTTACGTACATGCTGGCATACAGCAGCTGGGTCGATGGCTTCGACGCGCCGGCCATGCTGTCTTGCGTGCTGTCGGGCATCGTCGCATGGCAGGCGTTTGAGTACGTCATCCACCGCTTTGTGTTCCATGCGGACCTGACGTCTTACTGGGGCATCACTTTCCACTTCCTGTTCCACGGGTGCCATCACAAGTACCCCATGGACGGCGAGCGCTTGGTTTTCCCTCCGGTGCCGGCGTCGATACTAGTGGGCGCTGTGTGCGCTCTGGTGGCAGCGACATTCCCCAAGAACTGCTGGCTGCCGTTTTCTGCCGGCATGGGCTATGGCTATGTCTTTTACGACTGCATGCACTATGCAATCCACCACTGCAGCAAAGGGCTTCGGAGCATACCTATTCTTGCAGAGCTTCAGTCTCGACACATGCACCACCATTACAGAGACCATGGCCGAGGGTATGGCATCAGCTCCACATTCTTCGACGCGGTTCTAGGGACCTCTGCGTGATGATTTGATTTTGTTGGATGCATTCGAAGATCTCTCTGCGACCGAAGACAACACTCATAGGATGTGACTGAAATCATAGCCCAACGCGCATCGTTGCATGATTGCATATTTTTATTGAGGTTCTTTAGTCGGATATTTCATTGTGGCAAAGCATTTCTGCTTCCCCTCGGGGCCTCCACACTTCCTTCACAAATTGCCTCTCGAGTGCATCTCCGTGCGTATCACTCTGCATCTGAGAGTGCTGCATTTGTTCTACCCCTAGGTGCGACTTATGACTTATGATTTGTCCAGCTGCTTTCATTAGTGTAGAACATTGGAGCTACAGCATTGGAGGATGCTAGATGAGATGCAGAGACATGTCTGACAAATGGTATACATCTTGACATTTTTTTATCTAGAGACTTGGTACCGGTAATTATCTAATGATGCTTGAAGTACCTAAGGTACCCAGTTTGTATAATAACTGAATGACCTGACGTTTGCAACACAACAGTTGCAACAATGATAGGCAAAGGCTTGCAACAAAATGGTGGCATGTAAGGCGGAAGTTGGTCGATCTAGGTTCTAGAAGATAAGGACATTTAGCACGCTGCGCCAGGTATGCACTACGGAGGTCAGCAGAAATCTGAAATGGCTACGTAAGGTAAAGCTCAGCAATCCTACCGGACAGATGAAAGGGAAATACACGAATTATATAGGTACCGGTACTGCCGGTTTCATATTTGTGCTACTGGTATGGCCGGTTTCCTTTATCATATGTATGGTACTGGTGCGTCTCTGGTACCGGTAATAGATTGCATAAGAAATTGGACGTCATATTTGTCTTTAACATGACCCGATGCTACATGCCATGTGTCAATAACGTTTCACCTCTGGGCCCGCTCAAAGCTCGGCCGTGTGGGCGCCTAACTAAGGAGTTGGGAGAAAAGATGGAAAGAAACACAAGGAGGCAGGACAAAAGAAAGGAGGGGGGAAATGGGAAATAAAGTGAAGGAGCAAAACAAAAGGCTGGGAAAAATAAAATACAAAGGAAGTTCACCTGTGTTGATTGATGATCGACAAAGCCATTCTAGTGCCTCAGTGGCCCAAGCAACTGAGCTGGCTGCACCAGGCTTTCCTGAATGTAGACTGAAGTACATGTGTGCAGCTGGAACATGCTGAAATAAACAGTGCTGGGTGATCCAGGCAGTTGAGAAGTTTCCACCATTACTGGGGGGTTCAGTTCAGACAAACAGTTTAATTGTCTGCAGGCAGGCAGACATCTCAGGCTTGGGGACACCAGCAGTCAATGTTCCTGGAGGGACCTCCTTGTCACATGATAATTTGATGACCGTGTCAATCTAGTAGACCATCCCAAAAAGAATCCAGTACGACACATTATCGATCATCCCTTGGTAGTGGGGAGCAACCCACCACCCACCTCACCCCACACACAGTACCAAGTGACGGGAAGGTCGCTTTTGATCGAATGCCTCTGACACACAACATCCTACCTACAGCTTATTGGCTGATTATTAAGCCCCTCACGGACAATGACGGGACACCTCTGGGCCCTGCCCCCCAAAGTCTCAGCCGCGTTTAAAAGCCTGGTGGTAACCAGAGGCCCTGTAGGTGAGCATAATATTGGAACCTGATTTATGGAAGTGCGCACCATATCACCTTTGGCAAGCAACGAGGCAGCCACCACCGGGCCGATGGAGACCAAACCTGGACGGGCCCAGGTGGCAGGGCAGGGCGTACTGCCCCCGCCTGGCCCCCCGGCGGTAGGCCATGATGTAGCTGACTTTTAGATGAAGCACCCCAACATGGGCTGTGCCAAGTACCACCCTGGTACCAAACTACCGGTGTCAAATAACGTCTAGTTCGCAACGACCAGTTTGCCGTAGACAGCATGCCGTCAGAGAGAACGCTTGTGAAGTGGCCACTCATGTCACAAGATACCTAACGCCTAACTGGCGTGGCAGTACGGGTGGCACTGGCCACACAAGCTCCTGGCCTGTATGCCCTGGAAAGAAAATGAAACCGCAACCATAAGAAAAGGCGGTGAAGCTGGTAGACATACATGTTTTCAGTAATGGGTGAGTGCGCACCTGACCACTAAGGTAAGCTGCAGGGCAGCCACCACTGGGCCGATGGAGGGTCAAACCCTGACAGGCCGGCGGCCAACGGCCAAAAGATCAAGGCATAATGCTGTCGGCTGTGCGCATGAGACACGCTACCCTTCACCTTGCAGAGCGTGTTTGACCGGGGGAGGAATTGAAAAACAAGGGGGCTGCCATTGCCGCCAACTGGGCGGCCAGGGGGCCACCACTGGGCCCATAGGGTCAAGACAATGATCGACCTTTGGATGGTGGCCCAAGCAAGATGATTTTCTTTTAGACTTTACCCTGGCATTAAGAAAGAATGTGGCTGTCAATTGGCTGACATCCATGATCAATGTCAAGCCAGTTATGTGTGCCGCATGTACCGGTACCCACATGCGGTCCAGAGCAGCTGACCAAAGCTCAGCGTTGGTGTCCACAGGAAAAAATTGAATCAAGATCTCATGAGGGTTTGCATTTATGAAATACCACTGGGCTTTTTTCGAAGTTGCTGGAAGGATAACACTATAACAGGGCTTGTGGGTACCGCATCATGGCAGCATGGAAACTGCATCCGCCCAACGGATGACCTGGATAATGGTCAGAACCTGCCTACCGGTACCTAAATTGTGATAAATATGTATCAGTGGTCCAATATAGCAGGTGCAGATCCCCTGGTGCAGATGCAGGTCGTGAGTGGGTAGCTGAGTGGCCCCAGCCCTGGGCTTCGGAGTGTGGAGGATGAGCGGTCGTAAGATGACGCATAGTGTCCCAGCTGCACCGCCCCTAGGCGACTTCTTACTTACTTAAATCATTATCCTCTGGCCATTAAGATGGCTCACGCCATGCGTCATCAGACTGCCATGAACGTGGCCTCACCCTCGCGAAGCAGTGTGCATTTCCTACTACGGCAGCCTCGTCCTGGAAGATGCTCTGTGACAAGGACAAAACCTATTGTAGCTTCGTTTAATTCTCCCAGGAGCAGTATAGATCCGCTGTCGAGCAGAACCGTTTACGAACCAGGCCACCTCCTTACGATAAACTCGCCGGAAAAGCTTCAAGAGTTCCACGACAACTACCCTGGAAAGCTGGTGATTCTTATGTGCAAGTCCTCGCACTGCAAGTGAGTGCCCGCCAATCCATACCGTTAGGAGGTAGCGTTTAACGTTGGGATGTTTTTTTGCAGGCCTTGCAAGGCGTTCATGACGACTTACCATGCCCAAGCCGCTCGGTTTCCAGATTACGTGCTCCTTGATATCATCGGTGATGAGAGCCCAGCCACAAGAAAGATGATGATGGACAGAAAGGTGGGAGTGTATGACCTATATCCATAGGAGTGCCCTGATGATCCATAGTCATGGGTTCCTGTAATTCATAATTGTCCATGTTCAAAATGTCCCTGGCAGTCCCATTCATGCTGCACGCGTCCAGAGTCAGTGGTGCACCTGGCTATCATGCTGTGTTGTATGTTCATACACACGTCTAATGCACAGCTAGTTTCATGCAAGCTAATTTCAAAGCCCTCCCCATGCAGGAATACTATCACATTCACTGCATCATGGCCAGCCTGCACTGTGTCAAATCATGATGCTGATTTGATTACTTCCATTGCTGTGCGCAGGTCAAGGCAACACCCACCTTCCTCCTGTACCGGGACGGCGTACTGGTGGAGACGGTCTCAGGGACGGCCAAGGGTAGACTACTGAAAGCACTCCTAGCGCAGCTTAAAGACGGGGAAAGAGGGAGAGAGTGGGATGATGAAGACGAGGATGAAGACGAGAATGAGAACGAGTAGTGAGAGCCCTTTCTTTCTTCAGTTGGGTGCAGTTGTGGTTTGCTCCGTTCTGTTTGTGTCAGAGCCACTTGCTGGAGACCCTGGTCTTCGGCTTGGTCTTGTGCAGGATGCTTATTATTGAACCAGGTGCATTGCCATGTGGTGTGCACTTTGCACTTTTTACATCCATAAGCATGTCCCATATGCGGAAACTGGAGTGATGACCTTGGGATCCATCTCGAGCATGCTCACAGTCATATGCCTACGACATTTTGAAAAGTGATATTTACTGGAACTGGCAATTTGGAAAGCCATCATAAATTTAGGAAGAGACAAGAACATGTACCGGATACCTCAACGACTGGCAACTTTTATGTAAATTTCGTTGTATATCTTTATGATATGGCCAATTTGACGTGAATTGAACCCCTCTTAAGAATTGAACCCCTCTGATGAATGAACCCTTCCTGCGGCCACGCCCAGCCCCAGAGGTCATAGCCGACGTATCTTAATTGCCATGTCGACTGTGCTGTCATCTGAACGAATCACAATCCATGTCATGACTGGTGGCCAAGCTCATCGTTTGCAGGCGCCTGGCCCGTGCATCAAATCGCGTACCCTTATTGAGTGGCCGACCATGGGGGAGTTCACTCTGTACGGATGCCCAATGCGCGCAAATTTATGTCAATCCTGCAAGCGAACCTGAGCACGCCTTTGATTTCTGAGAACAATTTAATCCAGCGGAGCATAAGATTTGGTGCATGGGACAGGTGCCCCACAAAGTATTACAAGCACACCAAGAAACCAAAACATAAAAATGGGCTCCCTATACTCTCCCCACCAGCCAACAAGCAAGGTGAGGCCAAGATACCGGTATGCACTCAAAAGCGGTGAAATACCCAGAGTGGCGAGGGGCAATATACTTTCTTGCACGATTATACTAACAAAAAGCCCTTCCAAATGTCTGGTGCGTCCCAGTGGTGGCCGCTTAGCCGCCTGTTTAAGTTAGTTTGATGCGCATGAAGTCAGCCCGAACAGTACGGCATGCTGGGGCTGACCCAACACTGCCTGCCTAACATCACCCAGGTGATGCTTTTTGCACTTCATGTACGATCCATCTACATCACTGGGCTTTGGTTGCTGTCCTAGCGCATTTAGAGCCTGTTTACGAGCACATGTCTCATGCATCAAATGCAATGCTCTGCTGGACTGTAGAACGTAGCAAAAACTAAACATCACCGCCTGCGGCCGTGGGCACCCAATGCAGCAAGTGATGCTGGCTGCAGGCCGTTAAAGGTATCATCCACACGTCTCGGTGGTGGCCGCCCAGCGGCCTGTCGAAGGTAGTCTGGAGCCCATGGAGTCAGCCCGGGCAGTACGGCAGGCTGGGGCTGACCCAACCCTGCCTGCCTAAGATCATGTAGTGTTCATCACATAGGGGCCCTGCTCAAAAAGCTCTGCCGCGTCTCGGCTAACATCATCTAGGGTACACCAAAGAGTGCAAGTGTGCCAGCTCCTCCCTCCAAGCTTGCTGCCACTGTTCAGCATCCCCGGGAAGGAGAACGACCTGGTGTGAACCAAATGGTGTGGGATCACACTATGGGTGCCAAATGGAGTGAGGACAAGATGGGCAGCAAATGGAGGGGGGATATGACGTGTTTTATGTTCACAACATCCAGCTTCAACGCTGCTGCCCTCATGGTCAGGCTTGCTGGACCAGGCCACTTAGGCCACAAGCCGTAATGTGTCTGAGTTGTAACTGAAGCACGCAATTTATTTCAGAGACGACATTAGATCTGCCAAGTTGTGAGAAGTGAAGAACATCAGATGGCCTTGCCACACAAAAACGGGCTATGTTAGGCCGTGTCATGAGATGTTATTTTCTCCGCCATGCTCCTCACCCTCATTCACAATCCCAGGCATGTTTGCGAACCCGCCACATGGCAGGTTACTGCAGGCTAGGCCGAGGCGCGGCTTTAAACACCCGTCCATCTCCAGCATCATGTTGTATTCATCTCCAGCATCATCTTGTATTCATTTACAATCCATTGCATATGATCAATGGATTGTAAATGAATACAAGATGATGCTGGAGATGAAAGCACCCTAGTCACCGGTGATCGTTGGCCGACGCGAGGAGCCGCACCTAGCACCTACCCCTACTCTTCATATCCTGATTTAGTAATTTCCAATCCACTGCATATGATAAAACTTACCTTATGCGGGGTCACTGCTGGCCGAATCGAGGGGCCGCCTCCAACACCTGCCTCTCCCCAGCTGCTCGGCTGCTGCTTCAATTTTGGTGCTGCCCTCATCTTTCCGATAACCATCACGTAATCCCCCTCAACAACCTAGACAAGGATATGAAAATAAGGTCAAGAAGAGGACGAGGGTCATGTCAGGATGAGGATGAAATCAGGAAGATAATGAGAATTATGGGTGCTTCAGATACAATTCTACATTACGGTCTACGATTGTGGGAGCCTGGTACAGCAAGCTCTACTGCTCAGGCCACCGACCATAGATCGGTCAGGACATGGTTCCCATCGGCGAGTTGGTGGCCACCCGGCCGTCCATAGAAGGTAGCATGGCCCGTACTGTAATCAGCTTTGTTCATTTCTTATTTTTGAGCCACGGATGATGTTCATGATGATAGCTTTGAAACCAAGACTGTTCACAAAGATATCCATGATGAACATCAAAAGTTCAAGCCCATATCTAGGTACACTTGGTCCAGGCGGTAGTGGCCACATTGTTTCTGACATACGATACCTGGAGTAAGTCATGAGCTTATTAACAGCATTTTCCATCGGACCTTATTCTCACCTTCCATTTTTCGCTGCTGCCCTGCATGACGTCGATTGTCGGAGGAGTGCTTTGCGGCTCCGTGTTGGAGCTGGCAGAGCCAGTGCCGTCATCAGGAGCAAGAGAAAAGGCTGCAGACGGGTGGACTGGGCGCCTGACGTAGCCCTGCGCAAAGCATGGACGCACATCGCAGTTCCCTCAATGCAATGAAGAAGCTTGCAACGGTGTTATCATTGCTGTGGTATCAACGCAGTGTACAAGTATAGAGGTGTCAACAAAGCTGTGGGCAGCAGCCGGCATGTTTGGCCGTAGCCGGCAAGCCTGTATAGCTATAGCTCCTGTCCTAGCTCTATGTGAGCTGTAGCCTGCAGGTATACACGGCCGCTATAGCTGTAGTCTGCAGGTATAGCTCCAGTCGATCTAGCAAGCATATGAAACCACAACCTGACGAGCATCAGCACGGAACACATTTCCTGTGGGGCACCAGAACGAATGCTCCTGTGCTGCAACAGCCACACATGCAGACCTTACAAGCATCGCCAGATAGCAATGTTCATTTCATCTATGCTACAACCCGGCCTACGGCACTAAGCCCTGCTGGCCTACAGCCTGCAACCAGGAAATGCTTGTGGCATTTGGAAATAATTTTGGTGACCAGAAGTAGCGAGCTATTGATGAAGAGCTCGGCGCAGGCGTCGAAATTTTCTCGATCTTAATTGATTTCGTCGTTTTTTGTTACCGTGCAACCAAACCTCGAATTTTGTTGCTACCACTTTGGTTATGACTCGTAACCAGCACCCACTTGTGACCACTTGTAACCAGCAAAAATCCCTGCCTGCAACCCGGCCTACGGCTTGGTGCAGCAAGCCCTGTTGCTAGGGCACCGGCTACGAGCCGGTCAAGGTTTAACCCAGTCGGTCCAGTGGTGGCCACCCAGCAGCCCCACTACAGTGGTCTGGAGCGCAATATTATAATTCACAAACTCTGATTGATATGTCAGAATTTCTGTGCTGGACATATTTCCCTATATTTCTGTTTTCAATAACATAAGCTGACGGCATAAATAACAAATGCTGATGGCAACCCTGCCTTGCCATTTTACTAAGAATCCGTTACGATGTTTTTTGCAGCCCTGCCATGTGCAGCATCTTCCGGAAATGACCTGATAGTATGGGGCATAACATGGGCCTTTCAATCTTTCATGTGCACTTTGCAACGGAAATTTCTGCAGGAGGGATGCTTGAGATGGCTACAAAAAGAAACAATCATTTCAAAACGGATGGCGCCATTAAAACAAATGCTCTCCCCAACACGGCACTATAATAATGAGTGGCTGAGCTCAACTCAGTGAGCAGGTTGACGCTATGGGCCAAAATAAAACCAACTAGGAAGTGCAAAATGATGCAATGTTTCAAATATGTGACGTCTTGACACCAAATCACCAAATCATGCATTCACAAAGCTTTCAAAAAAGAAGGTGGATCCCTGGTCTGTAGCAGGGGTCCGCATTGTTACCCTCTAGGGCTGCCATGTGGCCCTGTTCCAGGATACAGTGGCTCGTTCCACAGCTGAGGATTTTCAGTGCATGTTCAATCATCCCGCCCCGCCCAATCCTCACCTGCAACCAGACGCGCTCAACCAGAATTCCGCTTTGTAATCTAAACGTTCTGTGATTCTTGGCTTCGGACGCTGGCGCTGTGTCTACGTTATGCCCTACAACGATGGTGGCACATGCCTGGATCGACAATTTTACTGCACATTGAGGCACTTGCTCTGACGATGACATGCTTATGAAGAATAGCGTCGAAATCCAGAAGCGGAGGAAGCCCAGCCCCACGTCCCCCAACACGGGAAGTCAGTGTTCCATGTCAATTAGTGTGAAGCAAGTTGCTTCGCTGGCTTCAAGGAACTATTTGTGACTGCCTTCAAGAAATTGCCTCGGTCCGGCCTCCATTCTATCTAACTGACATAAAACGCATATACATAGCGTGTCAAGATACGCTAGCCCTGACGCACACGCTTGGCGAGAAGGTCGCTTTGCCCATAGAGGTTTTGCCCACCCAGATTTCCTCCACGATGCCCCCCCGCGACAGCTGGAAGTGTGGCCGCGGTGGCCACCGTGACCTGGGCTCGCTGCCCCCTCTCCCACCCAGCTCGTGTCAGCCGAAACATACATTTCCCGACCCGTTGTTACGCACGCATACCGCCATTTGTCGAAAACCTGAACCTTGACGCGCCGTAGATGACATCCCACCCAGCTCACCCAGCTCAGTGACCGTGTCCCCAAGTTCATCCTGTGAGACATCTGTTATTACGTAGGCAGCATCCATACCGAGGCACAAGGCAGACTTGTAATCAATTAGGATTTATAATCTTCATAGTACGATCCCCACTCGTGCTCAGAGACTCTTGGTCATATGGGGGCTTGTTTCTCTGCCGAGTCCAAGTCAGCAGCAAGCAAATACCGCGCTGAAAATGGAGGGATTTTCGATGATGCATCGAGCGCTGAAAGAGCGCTCAAGGACCCAAGAAACGCGCAGGGTGTCATCACAGTGGCAACCTCAACGGAACTCGTTGACAGGGGGTCCATACATCAGGAATCTTCACAGCAGATAGTACTGACCTCATCAGCCAAGCCGGGGACAGCCAATTCAGAGCATGACTCTTGCTCCAAACCAAGGCGACAGCAAAGCGACCAGCTCGCGATACGTTCCCCGCATCAAGGAAGTTTCACAATGCTGGCATCTCCAATTACTTACCTCACCTCTCTGATCAGTAAAGACGCACCCGTTGCTGGGCGCGGCCGCGCTCGCCGGGCATCACTCCCCGAGGGCCTTAAAGCTGAGCTGGCTGCTATAGCCGACCAGTCTGGCCAGCTGAGCCTAACGTACAGCATGCACCTGTCGCAAAACTCGGTGGCATCTGTCCGGTCTGATGCAAAAGGTGACCGGTCACAAGTCAACATCCCTCAACATGCTGCAACCCCGCTGCCCCCATGCACCTCTTGCGGCCATGCAGGACCTGGCCTCTGGATCCATTCCATGTCAGTGATGTAGTTGCATTGGTATAGCATGGACATCAGGATTGAAGTCAGTACCCACCAGAGTAGCAGACCACCTTAAAAGGGCTGCTGGAGTGCTGTACGGCCACTACAGGGCCATTGGGGAACAAGCCTTGACCTGCCTATGGCTGTTGGCCCAAGCAACAGGGCATGCTGTTCCTAGACCTGCAGGCCGTAGACTGGGTTTTAGCAGAAGTGTAGCTGAAGCGATCGATATTCAGCACCGATGAAGATGCTGTACTTCAGCTCATCAGTTGGCAACCTGGTGGCCGTTTACCTCCACACTTTGGTAGGAGGCATTGTTTATTTTTGCGCGCTTCAGCTACAATTCAGCTACATATCGGCCTGCAGCCGAAGATGCCTGGTTTAGCAACCCCTCAAATGCAGGCCAGCAGTGGTAGGCCTGTTTATGTTTGCCCAGTCGTGGCCACTCTGTGGCCCCCCTGAGTAGTCAGGTGCACACTAGAACAGACATTGGTGGAAATCTTTACTGGGCTGGTTTTTTTAGTTGAGAATGCCCCCATACTGTCGCTTAAGGGCTGGGTTGTTTGTTGAGATTGCCCTCAAACTGCTGCTGAAGGGCAGGTGACGCTCACCTAATCAGTGCCAGGGTGAAAGTCATCACAGCGCCTCACTTGCCATCTATGCCTGAAGAAACTCCTACCATAGCAAGGGCTGCACGCCAAGAAGGAAGTCTGGGCCAAGGGCGCGTACGCCTGCACCATCCCTGACCACATGCCCCAGAGCTGTTGCCCTGTCTTTACCCTGCTCCTTCCTCAAATCCCTGAACCTCTTACCTTCAACATCTAGCCCTTCTCTTACCCCAGAACCTCTTACCTTCAAACGCTTTCCCCTGATGAACCTCTTGCCCCAAACCTCTTGCCATAGAACCTTGTGCCTTCAACCTCTTGCCCTGCTCTTGCCCCTGAACCTCTATCCCAAACTTCTTGCCTTCATCCTCTTGCCCCTCTTGCCCCAGAACCTCGTGCCTTCCACCTGTTACCCGCCTTCCTCCCAACCTCTTGGCTCAAACCTGTTGCCTCCCCCTGCACCTCTTGCCCTGTGACGCCAGGAGCTGTGATTGTCTACGAGCCTGGCCTAGAGGACGAGGAGGGGCCGGTAAAGCTGACACGACTGATAGGCAAGGGCGGCTGCGGACGCGTCTACACGGGCGAGTGGAACGGCGAGGTGGTGGCCGTGAAGGTGGCGGTGGGATACGCGCCTGAAGGTGGGACCTGGCCCATGTGTGTGTGCTCCTGAGGCTGGAACAAACGGTATGCTACTTGATGCTGTCTCTGAACCGCTGCGTGGAACCTTTCTGGCACTACCCCCAAATGAGTAAATGACGGCCTGTCCGTTGCTAAAAATGAAATGGCTGTTTAGAAACGCCTCACGGCTGTCCCTCTTCTGTTATTTGCAGGAGAAGACCCCGACGAGGAGCTCATTGCGGCTCTGGAGCTCAAGAGGGAGCGCATGACTCAGCTGGAGGCGGTGCTGATGTCAAAGCTGACAGTAAGTGATGCGAGGAGATCTAGTGATGGGAGGAGATCTGGTGGTGGCCACTTATGGTAGGAGATCTGGTAATGGCCTCAAATGGGAGGAGATCTACCGGGTAGTCATGGGATTTGATCTGCTCATGTTTTTGTCACCGTGATATGACTAGAAAGCCGTGTCACCCATGTTGTGATGCCAGAGTGGATCAGAGTGAGGCGGAGCTGCTGCTTTGCCTCATCAGACGTCTGGGGAAACTGTGCTGCTGTGCTCCCTCTGGTCCTGGGGCGCCTGGGCCTCAAGGATCCTGAAGGCGCCTCACGATGATGCATAAGTCTGCCCACTACCTTGAGTCTCAGCAGTGGAGGAAAATTCTAGTGTTGAAGGTTGAACCCTGGACCCTGAACCCTGCCTTCCTTCTGCCTGATAGCCAGGATTGAAGTCGTGTAGGCTTCGTGTGATACCCGCTCTCGCCTCATGCCACGTGCTCCCTATGTCTCTGCTTAGCACCCCAATATCATACGCACCCATCGCACCCTCTCTTGCGCCCTGTGTCTCTGCTCAGCACCCCAATATCGTACGCACCCATCGCATCCTCTCTTGTGCACCGGGTCTGGCTGCGGCCGCTGGGCCGGATGATGTGGAGGCCATGGATAAGATCCGGGAGGAGGGCTACACGGATGCGGAGCACATCCCGTCCACGTATCGTTGGTGAGCTTTGGGTGCAGGGTTAAGACTGAACCCTGGACGGACAACGGGGGAGCCATGGACAACCTTTGAGAATTGGACTTTGTGGATGTTAGACACTGCTTGCTGCGACGAAATGCGTTCCAAAACATGTCCCCATCGCCTGTGCTTGCTATGTCAAGGTCCTGTTTTTGCTCATGGCCTCCTTGCCCTTACTTTCTACGCCTGAATGTATCTCTTCCATGGACACCATGCGCATGATTGGCTACCCCCAAGCCAGTCCTTAGCAGCGTCTCTGGGTGCAACCTATCCCAGTGTTGAAAAATCCTTTGCGCCGTCCTATCTCTGGGTAGCCGCCGGGCCGCCACCACTGGGCCAACTGGGACCAAACCTTGACGCCAGCCTTTGGCCAGTGCCCGAAGCAGCAAGGCACTTGACCGCACCAGGCCCTCCTGACTGAAGGCTGTGATGCAGCTGAACTGTAGCACAAGAAAGAAAATGGGCATTGGTGATGGCATCCCTCCCTGACCCCCCGTGTCGCCCCCCCAACCGATACCAGGTACATCATCATGGAGTATGCGCCTCTGGGCTCTCTTTGGCAGGGCCTGCGTCATGGCAGGTTCCACAGACAGGTACAAGGCTAGCAGTGTGATCTTTCCCGATCTTAACAGAAAGGACCAGGGCTAGTGTCATGGCAGGTTCCACAGACAGGTACGGCGTGTTGATTCGTTCGTTGTCTTAAGTCCAGCCGTGTGAGCTTTCCCGATCTTAACAGATGGTACCAGGGTTAGTGTCAAGAGTAAACCAGACCACCTTTGGCAGGCTGCCGGGCCTCTACCATGGATGGGCCAACAAGGACCAAACCTTGGCCGGCCAACAGCTGGCGGCAAAAGCAGCAGCATTGCTGCGCTAGGCCACACCGAACGTGCCACCCAGTTATTACTTAATTGCATACCAGGCCTCACCTACGGTAGTCCAGGCTGATGGGGACCCAACCTGGAACGGCCTTCCGCCAGTGGTCCAACCAGCAGGCACTCAGCTGCACCTGGCCTATCCGGCCATAGGCGGTGATATAGCTCAAGTGTAGCTGAACCGCCTAAAACAAGCAGCGGTTTGCTGACTTGCTGTATATGTGTGTTGCAGGTGGCCCCCCACACGCCTATGCTGGGGTGGGACGCTTGGTCAGCTCTAGAGGTGCTCAAGGAAGTGGCCAATGCCATGCTGGTGAGCGGAATGTGACGTTTAGGGTGCGAGACAAGAACAAATTATAAACCCAACCCCACACTCCAATGCTGGGGTGGGCAGCCTGGTCGGCACAAGATGTACTGCCAATGTTATGCTGATGAGTGGGAAGATGTCGTTGATGGGAGGGGTGAGACGGCCAATGCCATGCTGGTATGTGGGAAGGTGTTGTTTTATCGGAGGTGTTTGTGTGTGTGTGTGTAAAAGCCACTGCACCTTCAACACGCACTCTGATGCTGGATAGGTCTGCCTGGTCAGCCCTGGCGGTTTGAAGGAGGTGGCCCACGCTATGCTGATGAGAGGGTTTGTTTGAAGGGGGAAAGGGCGTTTTTTCCCCAACCAGGCTAGCCCTCTGATGATGCCGTGGGACTTTGGGGAGCAGCAGCATGGCTTGCATCAGGGGCAGGGCCTCATACGCACCTGTGATTGTGTTAGGGCGCCTCAGATATGATTCAGCCAATACATCACGTCCTATGTTAGATCTGTTTTGCCTTCCCTCGGATATGAATCAATGATGTCCTTAAATGCTGCCCTCTGGGAAAGCTTTGGTTTTTGACTGAAAACTGTCATCAAAGATCCATCATTAGTGTTTGTAAGTATCTCTCACCCCCAGCAATGCAAATTATGAGGGGTGACAAAGCATATCTTCAGTGCTGCAAATTCCCGATCGATGCCAGCTTACAAGCTAAACAGTGCTGTCATCGGGGTACTGGGGTCGTACTGTTCAGTGTCTGACTATTGGTGGGAATACTCGGGAGGCTCAGCTCAAATATCAGGCCGTAGACCGGGTGGGCCTGGTGCAGCAAGCTCTGATGCTTAGACCACCGGTTGCAGGGCTGAAGGCTGGTCCAGTTTTGGTCCCCATCGGCCCAGTGATGGCTGCCTGGCAGCCTGCCAAAAGTGACATCTTGTGCCTGAAACCTTACCTGACTTGTGTACCTGAATTCCTGAAACCTGACATCTGTGTGCCTGAAACCTGACCTGCAGTATCTGACGGAGCACAACATCATTCATGGCGATCTCAAGGTGAGCTCTTGTGAATGGGTGGGGTGGGGGTTGAGGTAGGCTGGAGTGAGCTTGTGTGAATACGTGGGGGGGGCTCGGGGTATAGAATCCTCATGTGACCTGGTGTAAATCAAGGGCGAGGCTTGAGCAAGCCCTCTGAAAGGTTTGTGACATCTGATGACATTCACTCCCGTGGTCCTGTCAAGGATATGAACAGGCTGCCAACATCCGAATGTATACCTCTGATGTAGCCACCCTGCACCCTGCACCCTCATATACCGCGGTGTACCGCTGACGCCTCCCCCCTCCCCTTCCGTCCTGTCCCTGGACAGGCTGCCAACATCCTCTTGCTCAGCAGCCAGCGGGACCGGCGTGGATACATCAGCAAGATCACAGGTGCGACTGAGCGGGGGGTGCACACCGCAACCAGCTTTGTGTAGAAGTTATAACGTCATAACTTGTAATTGGGACCGGTGCGCAGACACCACAACCAGTTCAGGGCTCAGTTAGCAGGGTCCTGAGCAGGACCCTGGGTGGCACCAGCACGGGTGCATCAGCAAGTACACAGGTAGGGTGGAGCAGGGAGATCGGACTGTGGGGTGTTCCAGGCAATCAGGCCCTGGTGTCGGTGCAACACGGGCGCTCTTAGTCGCACCAGTATTTCTGTATGAATGAATGAATGCATGAATGGATGGATGAATGAATGATGAATGGATGGATGGATGGATGGATGAATGAATGATGAATGATGAATGATGAATGATGAATGATGAATGATGAATGATGAATGATGAATGAATGGTTGGATGGATGGATGGATGGATGGATGAATAAATAAATGGATGAATAGACGGATGAATGGATGGATGGATGAATCAATGAATGGATGGATGAATGAATAGATGAATGAATGAATGAATGGATGAATGAATGAATGAATGAATGAATGAATGAATGGATGGATGGATGAATGAATGAATGAATGAATGAATGAATGAATGAATGAATGAATGTATGTATGGATGGATGAATGAATGAATGAATGAATGAATGAATGGATGGATGGATGGATGTATGGATGGATGGATGAATGAATGGATGGATGGATGGATGAATGGACGAATGAATGAATGAATGAATGAATGAATGGATGGATGAATGAATTGATTGATGAATGAATGAATGAATGAATGAATGAATGGATGGATGGATGGATGGATGAATGAATGAATGAATGAATGAATGGATGGATGGATGAATGAATGGATGGATGGATGGATGAATGAATGCCAGATGATGACCACGTGAGACGTACCTCCTCGTGTCAAGGTCCTGTGAATGGAACGCTGAAACCCTCAACCTTGAACGGAACGCTTGACCCTGAAGCTTGTACGGGATGCTTGAAACCTCAACTCTGCACGCAAGGCTGATACCCTTAGCCCTGTACCGGACACTTGAACCCTGCATACGACATCGGTATAACTTAACTACTCGAATGGTGTATCTGCCTCGTGCATTGCCGTGGGCTAATGCACCTGTTCAGCCACCTCATGTCTCCCCCGCCGCCCCCGTTTGCAGACTTTGGGTTCTCGCGCATCCTGGGCGACACTGAGATCAACACCCGGTCCAAGGGCACCGTCACCCATATGCCCCCGGAGCTGCTCCAGGTAGGCGCGGGGTAGTAGCTGGATCCACAGGGGCAGGCAAGCTGGCCAGAGGGAGGCTAGCGATTGAGGGAAATATGACTGTGCATGACGGGGCGATCTCAAAAACGTATACTGGTACCGTATACCGGTATACCATATATGAAAATGTTTAATTGTCCTATTGGAAACTGTTGGTGTGCTTTATCTACCCTTATTATTAACGTTGTGGAGGCGTGAGGGATACCTAAAATACTGTTCTTCGATGGTTAGCGCCACTTTTTAGTTGGAGATACATTTCCCCTTCCCCTATTTCTTCACTTGGAAGCCAGAATTAATCCATGCCGTGGTAAGGCAAGTTCTATCTAAGGTATGCACCTGTCTCCGGTTTATGTAACGATGATCAGGATCCAGGGCTGCAGGCAGATTCACTCTCCAAGGCCCGGCTAGTCTGGCTGCTTGAACACCATGGACTGCTCACTCTCGGAAAGGATGACGCGTAGATATTCAAAAGCTGTCTGCGTCTTGTAGTTCCCTGGGTTTGGAGGTCTAGATAAGAGAGAACACAGAAGTTGTTGTGTGTCATCATAATAGGCTCTCATGCCTGTCTCCGCCTCATTCCCGCTGCCCTGCAGGATGGGCGCTTGCTCCCGGCATGTGACACCTTCGCTTATGGGATCATGATGTGGGAGCTGCTAACAGCGCAGCATGTGTACCAGGTAAGGGGCGTGAGACAGATGTGACGGAGTACCAGGTAAGGGGCGTGAGACAGATGTGACGGAGTAACAGGTAAGGGGCGTGAGACAGATGTGACGGAGTACCAGGTAAGGGGCGTGAGACAGATGTGACGGAGTAACAGGTAAGGGGCGTGAGATAGATGTGACGGAGTAACAGGTAAGGGGTGGGCGACAGATGTGACGGAGTAACAGGTAAGGGGCGGGAGACAGATGTGACGGAGTAACAGGTAAGGGGCGGGAGACAGATGTGACGGAGTAACAGGTAAGGGGCGGGAGACAGATGTGACGGAGTAACAGGTAAGGGGCGGGAGACAGATGTGACGGAGTAACAGGTAAGGGGCGGGAGACAGATGTGACGGAGTAACAGGTACATGGGGATGTTACGGTGAAGGTGCCTGCCTCAATGGTGTGTTTGGAACATTGCCCCTTCGGCACTTACGGCCCGGCCAGTGAAGTGTGTTTGCACACGAGGGTGGGGGAGGCCATTCCTCTTGGGGGGGGCACCATCCCTCTTTTGGTCCTGCTAACCATCCCTACTTTTGACACCACCCTAACCCTGAACCCTAACTCTATACCCTAAACCCTGGACATGCACGCTGCAGGGCATCTCTGACTCTCAAGTGATCTTGCAAGTGGTGGAGACCCGCCTGCGCCCAAGCTTCCCCACGGACACCCCACCCAGGTGAGAGGAGCAGAGGCATGGGGGGCACCGTGTCCACCGCCCACATCACACACACGGGCCCTCCATGTTGCATGCTCTGGCACTCATGCTCTCACGAGTCGCGATACATCTCATTATTTACCCTTCCACCCCTCTCGCATGGGGGCTCATCTTCATTTCGAGCATGGTGGCATGCATGCCGTGTCGGATGTGGTTCTGCGGATTAAGCAGCTGGCGTAAGAACTAAGGTGGCTCCTTGTTTTCCTGTCTTTCCATCGCGTCCCCAGCTACAAGGAGCTGTCGCTGGCGTGTACCGCGGTGCTGCCCCGTGACCGCCCCAGCTGGAAACAGATCATGGTGAGAGGCATTACGGCATGAAGAGTTCAGCTGGAAGCAGCGCATGGCAAGAGGCGTCGCGAGGTCTATTTCCTGGCTGTGAGGCCTCCCCGTGATGACTGTCTCGTTTCTTATGGCTGTGATGACAGCGATGGCAATGATGTTTGTGTAATGATTATGTGATGTTTGCGTGGCAGAGGAGTGATTTTTATGTGATAACTGTTATGTTTGTTAAGTGGCAGTGATATTACTGTAGTGTTTGTGTGATTGCGGTGTGATATTTGTGGGACGACGGTGTGAAGACACTCATGACAGTGTAATGTCTGTGTAATGACAGTGATTACTGTGATGTTTGTGTGATGAACTGATGATGGCGTGATGTTTGTGATGTGACTGACTCATTTGTGATGTCTGCCTGGTGACAGTGCGACTGACTCACTTGTGTGATGCAGGCCCGTGTCACCGCCATGTCCACGCTGCTCTGCCCTCAAGGTCCAGAATCGGGCATGGTGCTCATGCGTCGAGGCGGGAAGGCGCGGAGGTGCGCCTGGTTGATGATCAAGCTGGGCTGGGTTGGGCCTGCCTTAGGCTTTGCCAGACCGTCGTGTGATCTGCTTGGTCAAGAGGCGTGTGGGTCTGGGACAGCTGTTACATGTGGCACCTGGCGTTTGACCTCTGAACAAGGCCTGCCCCATCCTGTGCTTAAAAGGGTCATCCGGTACGATGCTGTTCATGTTAGGGAGCTCCAGCTTTAGTTTAGAGACGTCACGGCGTGTCCCCGCTGTGCCCAACGGCATGCCAATTGTTTTGGGGGCGCACTAAGCTTGACATCAGTTAACGGACGTCGATTGCGTTGCCTCACGGCCTGACCTGCTCTTCTTGTGCTTGTTGACTTTGTGCAGGGCCTCACTTCAGACGTACATGCTGGACACGCCGCAGAGCCAAGGGGGGCAGATGCTGCAGCTGATGCATGCGTCTTCGCCACAAGCAGTCAGTGGGAGGCCTGCAGGCACCTCGCCACATGCACTGAGCGGGAGGCCTGCGGGCACTTCGCCGACCCTCTCGTGAACTATACCAGTTAGCGGCGGAAGCTGTGTGATCGGGCATTAGTGTGCATGCGCTCACGTTGGCTGGCGGGCGGACGGGCGGGCAGACACCGTAGGGCCAAAAGGGACGAGACCTTAAGCGGCCAGCGGCTGGCAAGCAGCAGGAGGTCTTGCTGCACACGTGGACCATGGAAAGCTAGCCCTGGGCCTCGCTTAGGGCCTGCCAGTTGTGCTAGTGCATTGGTCCTTAGAAAAGCATGCCCAGCATGGGCATCTTAACAGACCATCTGTTCAAAACCCTTGTAATTTCTGGCAGGCCTTTGGATTATGTACAGCATTTTGTGTCGTTGGGGAATCGTAGGAAATGGATTTTATTGGGATGCTGGATTTGTGGGCATTCTGCACGAATTCTGCTATCCCTCAGTGGCTGGAGTCGTATATATATATATGTATACCTTGGAATTTCATGTTGATAGCGCCAGGGGGATAGCACATTCTCGCTATCATTCCTCAATTAGGTGTTTATGGAGCCCATTATGCCCTTTCTCCCTTTCACTTGTGTTGCTTTCCTTCTTTCTCCGTGCTTCCTCCATGGATCCGCCTGTGCTCCAATAGTGACCCTCCCTGCATTACTAGTGTTTCATAAGCCTGCACTGCATAGCGCTGGGTGGGAGTATGATCTTGTGCTCAGCTATTGTGACTGTACAAGATGATCAAAGCCGGTGCTTGCTTTTTCTCTGGTATTATTGGTTGCGAGCATGGTATTCCATCTAGTTTTAATCCAGGCTGTCAGGGCCTGCCGCCTGGTTACAAATGCAGGAAATTAGGACAATGTTAGGGCTTTTAGTAGCAAACCTCACAGGTTAGTTCCTTGAGGCCAGAAGCGATAGGCTCCTGGACCGAATGTGGGCACCCTCATGGTATTTACGAGCTTCAGGTTTTTACGAGATTCATTTGTTTGAATCCTTTATTAGAATGTGTATGTCATTTCAGATTTGAGATGCCATGGACATGTTTTGGCAAACTCCCAGAACACCGGACCTCCAGGATTTTCATCCCCTGGGATGTATGAGGTTTTCTCTTTCAGGGCTGGGGGTCCACCTCCTGGATAGGTAAATCTTGAATCCACAAACAAAATGTCCTCGTAGCTTGGGCATATGGCCCATTTTTGAAGTCTGTTGCTTCAACTGCATGTTCAAGAATTTTCCACCTTGTAAATATGCGGTACTGACCGAGCTAGGAAGGGCAGCATGATGTTGCAAGTCGTCGACAGCTCTAAGCCGTTCTCTGTTCAGAACCCATGCATTTTTCATTTCCCTGAACATTGCTCTCCAGCCATTCAGAAGCACAGGGCCAGGTCAAAAGGTAACCAAAACAAGGTAGGCCCACGCAGCAAAGACTGCTTAACCGGGCCCCAACTGTCACAGGTCGTCGTGTAGCTGAATTTTTTAGCAGCCCCAAAACAAACAGTGCACTCTCGCAGCCCTCGCTCGCTCCAGTGAGAACAAGGCATCCTATGGAGACTCGAGATCGTGGAAATGATCTACACTGCAGTGCAGCCGCAGCTTGAAGGATTAAGGTAATTCGAGGACCATGCACAGTATCCTGGCAGCATCAGGCAATGCCTGACTGAGCATTGACAAGCTGGGAGACACCCATGCAGGAGAATTTGAATTTGTGATTTCCGCAACGCCGTTTCTCTAATATATAGTCTCAAGCAAACAGGTCGAGAGGCCGACAGTAAGACATATATTGTCTTGATAAGCAGTCAGCTACCGGTAGTCAGCTATGATATTCATAATATACGGGGCACGTCGCTGGGGCCTAGTGTATTATGAACGGGCGGCATGAATTCCTTTGAAGCTACGCAATGGTCTCGCATTTTGAATTGCTACATACAATTTTTTAGCAAGAGATCAAGGACACGCTTGCAGACTAGTTTCATCCCGCTAGACCCTGGCATTACCCTGGCTGAAACCGTGGTGGTGTTTTGCTCATAGCTGCTCAGATCAGGAGGCGACTACGTTATTAAAATTTGGGATGTTTCTTCCAGCCCATCTTTGACCGGCCTAGACTCGAATGCATTCACAATCACGCCTAGACAACACAATTTACTGATCTTCACTACCCTAACTGCTGTGATTTAAGAGCTATAGCAACTCCATAGAACTAGCAGGGACGAGGATTCAGCAGAGGAGCAAAGGGGTGAGTGCCTTGAAGATAGAAGTCCACATGAAGCCCTGATCTGCAAAAGGAGCTCGCTTGTTGTGTCGTGCCACGCACCATGCATGGCTGCATGAGTGGCATCAACAACACGACAAACCCTTCCATGCTGTGACACCATGGGAAGATTCACCCCCCTGCTGGCTAAACATGCTCCTCATCATTCTCAACAAGTCCGTACGCACACGCGCCAAGCCTTCATTCCTCCACCATCTGCCAAACCGTCTTACACCCTTGATGTGCCAAGCCTTGTCTCCTCCCCCCATCCAACCTCAGATGACCCGGGGGATGGGCGTCAGCCCGCATCACCCCAAGGGCGTCCCTTACTGGCGCCCTCAAGTGTCCTTGTTCTGTATCCTCGCGACCGCCCTCCTCTTGGGATCCTCGGCGCTGCTGATGCGCTGGGCCCTGGCCCCACCCGCCTCCTCGCGGCGCTTTGCAACCCCGCCGCCGAGGGTTGTCCTAGCCATGGGCACGATGGGTGGCCGTGCGAACTATCTACCAGACCATCTCCCTTCCCTGTTCAACCAGGTAGGAGCCAGCAGCATCACCTGTGCTGAGGTTTATTGGGGTTTGCAATACCACCTGTGACGTCTTGCGCTCGATGCCGCCAGTGGCATTGCGAAACCCTATAAACCTCAACAACCTGGGCATCTCGAAAGAGGTGCGTGCCAGTGTCTATTTGAGTGTGCACCAAGCCTACTCCCGGAGGCTGCCGGCCAGCCAGCACTGGAACCATCAGGACTAAACCTTGACCGGCTGGTGGCTGGCGGCCCAAGCAAGAGAGCTTGCTGCACAGAGCCCTGCCCGCCGTAGGCCGGCTTTTAGCTGATGTGTAGCTCAAACACCGTTAAACAGAATATTGGTGGGATAAGTGATCAAGCCTTGCGCAGAGCTGCCGCTGGTGTCGAACATGCTGTGCAAAGCAGCAGCTGATGAGCATGCCTCTCACATTAGTGTGAAGGTCCTATGCAGTGCTGATGGCTTATGTACTACTGGATGCGCCCTTGGCATGGCAAACTCATGGCCCTGCATGTGCGATGGCGGCGATGCCTGCTACCAGCCTGCTGGGTCGGATGTGCGGCCTCCACGCTAGGCACACACGCGACAAGGGCTGCCTAGCTGCTGCTTGGCGCAGAAGAGCAGCGCCATCCACTTCAGCTGCACTTCAGCCACATCGCTGCCTGCGGCCGGTTTGGGTGCGGCAAGCCCTGCTGCTCAGACCCCCGGCCAAGGCTTGGTCCCAATCCGCCCAGCTGTGACCGCCCAGCGGCCTGCCAATGGGGGCCTGGCGTGCACTAAATTACCAATACTGATGAGCAACAGGTACACGTGCGTTGCTGTGAATCACCAGCGCTGTATGTTTGGTCTTTTTTTGAATTGGATAAGCTGACCCCTACAGACCTGGCCCGTGGACAAGCTCATCATCAGCATCAACAAAGGCGACGTCGACACCATGCTCCTGGCCCTGGATGCCTACGGGCCGTTCACGCGTGAGCCGGACACTGAAGGCCGTGTTGTGGTGACGGGGAGGAACGGAACGCTGGTGCTGCAGTTCCTGGAAAAGAGCTGGGGGTGAGCGCACCTGTTTGTTTGAAGGTTCTGTAAGCATGATTGAGGGACACTTCAACCACATAAATCGTGGGGCCTGGTCCAGCAAGCCCTGCTACTCTGGAGTTTTGGCCCCAATGGGGGTGAGTGCCCCTGTTTGTTTGAAGGTTCTGTTAGCATTATTGAGGCACACTTCAACCACAAACACTCGTGGGGGCCTGCCCTGGTACAGCAAGCCCTGCTACTCATGAGTTTTGGTCCCAATTGGCCCAGTGGTTCACCGGCGGCAACCCAGAGGTAGTCTGGCGCACTAAAATGGGCACTGGCGCGTGCACCTCTCTGACTGGACTGCAGGGCTGGCAGCTGGTCGCCGCGCCTTCCTTCCTCCCGGCCCTGTTGGACGTACAACATCTGTCCTGCTGGCTGAACTTTCAATGCTGACCTTACTTGCCTCATGGGCAGGCCCGGCACCATGGGCGTGTGCATGTGTCCTGTTGGTTGAGATGTGGATTATGGCTCCCTTCATCCTCGTGGCTAGACTCGGCATCATGGACGTGAACATCTGAAAAGCTCGCTGAAGTGTGAATTCCCACCCACTTGCCTGGTGTACCAAGCAGGCTGGGGCATTCCTGTTGCAGGCTAGAGTGAATCAGTAACCCTCTTTTACCTAGTAGACAGGCTCAGAACACTGGACGTGTATATCTATACTATTTGCTGAAGTGTGGATTTTGATCCCTGTCATTACCCTCCGGACAGGCCCGGCACCAAGCTGGTGGGTGCATACCTGTTGGTGGGGTCAGCTCCAGACACAGTCATCATCACGGTGAGGGGGGAGGCTGGCTGGGGAGTCATGATGCTCTCTACCAAGGATGCGCGACAAAAGACATGTGCGGGTACCAGCAGTCGTTGTCCATCGGGGTTAAGGGTTTAGGGTTTCTTTTTCAAAGTTCAGGGTCTGGGGGGGGGGCAGCATTCATCTTGTCCTTCTGGGGAATGGGCGCCAGGCACCAAAGATTTGAGAAGGTAAAGAGGATGGGCGATCAAGGCCAAGGCACCTTAACATGCAGCTTGGCTGATTTTGAAGAAAATAATTTCGCAGCCTGAGAGACAGAAAGGCTATTCACAAGAAATTATGAAAGTGGCTTGATCTCTGTCTGTCTGTCTCTCCACCCCCCTAACCTGTAACCCTCACAGAAACACAGCTGACACTACAATGCGATAAAACCAAATGACTCCAAAGAATGTCCCCCCGCTATCCTTAATGTGCAGTCCCTCAAAATCAGTTGCCTGAATCTTACAACTGGCCCCCTCCCTGCATGACCCTCAAGGCAGGTCCCTTTCCTGCAAGCATGTCGCGCAGATTATGTTGAGCAGGCTGCTCGCTCTCTATCTCATGTTTTGGGCCTGCTCACTGCACCTTCCCAGGTGGATGATGACTGCTGGTACCCCCCCAACCTGGTGGAGAGCATGATGAACCACCTGCCAGCCGATCACGGGGCGCTCAGCGGGTACTGCGAGATGCCCCTGTCATGGCTGCCGGGGAAGTGGACGCGCATGGACGCCTTCTACTTCTACGGGCAGCGCTACTACCCGGGCCATGTGGTGGAGTGCCAGGGCTGGCTCATGGGCTTTGGCGGCGTTTTGTACTGGGCATCGACGCTGGATGACAGGCTGATGGGTTACCTCAGCAGCCTGCCACCTGGCTGCTTCTACCACGACGACGTCTGGCTCTCGGGGTAGGTTGCAGGGCTCCCTTGTTTTGGTGGGTGTGCCGGACTTGGTTGGCCGGCCGCCGGGCGGTAAGGGCACGGAAGGCAGCGGGAAGGTGCCTGCTGTTTGGCTAGGCGGCAGCTCCTGCAGCAGGCACCTTTCTGCACCAGGCGCACTCGGCTGTCGGCTGTTATGTATCTGAAGTGTAGCTCAGGCACCCTTAAACAAACTTTGATGAACAAGTGTTGAGATCAGACATTGGTGAGCCGATTTTGAGATCAAACAATCATGAGCCGGTTTTGAGGTCAGACATTGGTGAGCTGGTTTTGAGATCAAATGTTTTTGAGAGCCGCTTTCGGTGCAGCAGGGATTGGCAGTGACCAGTGTCTTTCATAGTTCGTGCCAGGCCAACTTTGATGTTTGCCAGACGGCCACACCTGGGCCAATGGGGACCAAACTATGACTACGATGATTGGCTGGTTCTAGAAGCGGGACTCATTGATTGAGTTGATTGGATTGAGCCAGGCGGTAGGTCATTAAGAAAGGAACCAGCAAGGGCTCTACTTGCCAAACATGATTTAGCTTTGCCTCTTCCACTCTGCTCTTCTCACCTATTCCATGCTCATTGCCACCCTGCCCTTAAACAAAGGAGGGCATGTCCCACAGGGGTGGAAACGCTTCCGGGATTTCACTTTTCCACCCACCCACACACGTATGCAGGTACCTCCACAAGTCTGGCATCAAGCGGTACTTCATGTACGGGATGCCTTTGCCGCGGCATGGATCGCATCATACCAACCTGAGCATCCACTCCGACTCCAACACCCAGATAGAACACCAACTGCCATGCGTGAAGCATTTCAATTATTTCAAACCTGTGTGAATTCATCAGTTGCCCCAGAGTGTTGTGTTTACACGTCTGTTTGTGTGGGAGGTGTGGTTGGTGTAGTGGTGTGTACGGTCCTTCTTAGGCGCTCCAAACCGCTTCAGTGTGCTCGTTGTTGGAGTGAGTGTTATGGGGGCTCCCCCTCCTTCTTTGTGCAATGATTCCTCTTTCAGGGCTGAGGGATCCACCTCCTGGGCAGGGCGTCGACCCTGCATTGCCCCCTCACGTAATGGCTCAGGATGCGAGCTGTAGATTCAATGTCCAGTTGGTTGCCATGAGGGGCTGCCTGGCTGGTATGGCAGTCAGACACGCCGGCCGAAGGTGCATTTAATTTGTCCCAGTACTGGCCATCAACCTGAGGTTGATCTCTGGTACCCTGCTGGTCAGGACAATGTAGTTGCCAGAAATTTTTATGCACGTCAGCACTCCCTCCTCTGAAACTCTGATGTGGTTTCAGGGGGTACTGCGTGACTGCGTCTGCAAATATTGTTTTGCTTGTGATATACAGTGAGTGTTTTAATTAGTGGACTGCGAGTTGGACTGGTTCAAAAATACACTGTTTCAAAATTGGCCTGAGGCTGGGCAGTTGCCATGCTCAAAAGTCTCAAAGGAGCGTGTAATACGAACTGAGCCGGAATGTTGACAGCACTGGCTGGGCCTTGCCAGTCATGAAAGTCATGCAGGATGAGAGGTCGAGAGGAAGGAGTTCTTGTTTATCTCTATCTAGTGCTCACATCGTCAGAGGGGCCTGTGTGAGCTGGTAATCATTTTGGCGACATTTGGAATGTGAGACTGACATCTCAGCCTCGGGACCCTGAGACGCAGCAACGGCGGAGAAGTGGGAGAACAGCATGGTCATGCCGGTCAGCGGGGACTGGACTGAACTCATGCAATACTCCGCTGGAGTGTGGGGGAAGTCCAGCTTCTGCAAAGCATCCTTCGACACAAATGTATTCCATTTAAAGCGCATTGTTCCCATTGACCTTGAACGCATTGCACATCGACAGAGACAGTCAGGGTTGAAGAGTAACACCAACGCGAACTATTCGCTCGCTCATTATTACGCACTTTCCACAGACTTCAAAACACTGCGTCCAAATTGATCATAATATTGTTTGAAAGTCACACCTGACGGTGTGAGACTCTTGAAAAGTGGCTTTACCAGCGGGTTTCAACTGGTTCCTAATTCTGGTGTCCGTCATCGTCACCCTCTTGGTGGTCCTCTCCAATGTGTACGTCTTGATTCACTACAGCCATCCGGAGGATAAAAACCAGGCAAGGCGCTGCCTCAGCAAGGAGACCCCAACAGGCATGCAGGAACACGCCAGGTCAAACCCTATCTTCCTTGTTTCTGCGCAGGCATGGGTACCCAAAATTGTCATTGTTTCTGGCTTGACCATAGCTGTCCTGGCCGTGCTCATGTACCCTCTGGACATAGCCAACAAAGCGGCATGCTCTGCGGCTCTGTCTCCGACAGCATGCACCTACACCCTCCCCATGTACACCCTTTGGATGGCAGCCTTCATCACCATGCTGGTGCTGTCATTCGCCATCATCCCGTTTACAATGTTCTTCTATGAGGCGGATAGTGACTTGTGAGTTGGCAGGGTCAGCACTGAGGGGAACTGCGGGCATGCCCCATGGTGGTTACTTGCGTGCACAAGTACAGAACAGTTGACTTTGTAATAACAACAGTGGCATGAGTGACAGATGAGGTGTAAGAGTGTGGACAAGATTTGAATGAGGGCATGAGATTACATGGGGACGTGGGGTTTGAATGAGGATAGATGAGTTGCACGAGGGCACAAGGGTTGAATGAGGGTATAAGAATTGCAAAGGAGTGTGCTTATTTCACTTGTTTGAATTACAATTCCGATGAGGTTGATATACCCACATTCAAAATTTCCTGAAGTCCATATTCGTAACTTCTCCCCTGCTCAGCACTTGGTTCCAGAAGTGCAAAGGCGCGTTTGCGTACACTCTGCTCATGATGGTCATCGTGGGACTCATCATTGGCATCATGTATGGTGAGGCCCACTGCTTAGTTCAGGATGCTTCCGCTACAACTCAGCTACATCACATGTTGAGGGCCGATGTTAAGTTGAGGATGCTTCAGCTACAATTCAGCTACATCAAGGCCTTCAGCCGTGTGGGCCAGGCCCTGCTGCTTGGGCCACCGCCCGAAGGCCGGTCCTGGTTTGGTCCACAACAGGACGGATAAGTTGTGGTGGCTACCCAGCGGCCTGCCAATAATAATATTGAGTGCACCCAAATATGCACTGATGAGGCGGTACTCCCAGGCCAACTGTGGCGCATGAGCAGTCCCATGTTCAGGTAGGGACATCCCCGCGATGTCACGGACTGTTTCCATCGTCACCGCTGGACTCAGCCCTGCCTTGTCCTCCAGGCCTGTTGACGAGGATTCTCAACAGAAAAAAACATAAAACTTCAAAAAACCATTGAGTTACAGAAATCAATGGTTTTTTGAAGTTTTATGTTTTTTCCAGCAGCATATCCATCCTGCTGTCTCGCGTGGCTGGACGCCTGGAATTGGGGCATCCCCCCCCCTACTCCCCTTGTCAGCTCTGCTCAAACTCTCTCCCCCTACCTCCCCCCTCCCTTCCAGCCCTCATCGGCTATGTGATCTGGGACGTCCAGCTCCTCACCTCAGGCACGCTGCCCCTGGCCAGCCTCGCCACCTACACTGCCACGAGAGGCTACGGCTACCCTTGCATTCTCATCCCAACCACCAACGTCTCCAGCACCATCTTCCCGCCGGCGCCCCCGTCCGGAGAGCCCCCCCCACCACCTCCATCGCCACGGCCGCCGCCGCTGCCGCCGCCACTCCCGCCCTCTCCCGCGCCCTGGCCGCCTGGGGAGGTTCCACCCAGCCCCCCTGCTCCCCCCTCGCCCCCTCATCCTCCCCCGCCGCCTCCCGGCCCGCCCATGGGGTCATTTGCAACCCTACAGGTACCCATCCCCGATCAGTCATTAGCAAGTAGTAAAAATTGTTCATATCAAACTTGTATTGTATTTTTATTAGGACGTGACGGAGGACCTGGGACAGGCCGCTGGGCAGCCACCTCGGGGCGGATGGGCACCAAGATTTGACCAGCCTGCGGCTGGTGCCCCTAGCTGCAGGGCTTGATGCACCAGGTCTTCACAGCCGTAGGCCGTGATGTAGGTGAATTGTAGCTGACGAATTCTCAAGCAAATAGACAGTGCATCCCACCCAGGAGGCGCCCGCTACACACCAGGCCTCATCTCATGGAATGTATTGCCAAACTTGTGTGCCTAAATCTTCCAACAAACCCTCTGATCCCGTCTCTGTGGCTGATTTTGTAGCCGAATGTGTTGCTGATTGTGTAGCTAAATTCCGAGCTGGATTTTTATCTGCCTTTGTAGCTGACTGTGTAGCTGACTTTGTCGCCAACTTGCTAGCTGACTTTCCTAACTGAAGCCTCCTCCATCTCCCCCCTTGATACCCTCCTCCCCCCCTATCTCATGCATGCTCTCCCCCTTGTAGTGTATTTCAAACCTCCCTGACAGCACCATGATCAAGACCTCGGTGTTTAAACAGCGCGTGTCCCTCCTGGTTTACATCATCGCCATCCAGTCCATCATAGGTGAATAGGGGTCCAGGCTACAAGGCCGCACAAATATAGTTAAAATGTGGCTGTGCCACGATGAAAGATTCTCCGAGGCTGGTCATCATGGTTGCATCATCACCACCCAGTACATCATTGGTGACCAGGCCCTGAGGGTTATATTTCCAGCTACAAGTCAACCAAATGTACCTGAACTTCAGCTGAACTGTAGCTAGACTGTGGCGGAGCTGCAATGAAATAAACTGCGAGGGTGGTGTGCATCATCGCCATCCGGTCTGCAATACGTGCCCAGGTTTCCTTTTAGTGTGGATCAGCAACGACTCAGCTACAGCTCAGCTACCTACCGGCCTACTGCCGGAGGCAGCCTACGAGGCCTGCCGTGCTGCTTGGGCCTCCGGCCATAGGCTGGTCTAGGTTTTGTCCCAATTGGGCCGTTGGCAGCCGTGGGACCGCACGCTACAAGGTGGACTCATGGCAGGAAAAAGAGAACAGCTCCCGCCTGCCCCCCTTGACCTCCCCCCCTGCCATTTGCCTCTCCTGCCTAAACCCTTCAGCCCTGACCCTCAACCCTGTGCCCCCCTTGACCTCCCCCCCTGCCCCCTGCCTCTCCTGCCTAAACCCTTCAGCCCTGACCCTCAACCCTGTGCCCCTCTTGACCTCCCCCCTGCCCCCCGCCTCTCCTGCCTAAACCCTTCAGCCCTGACCCTCAACCCTGTGCCCCTCTTGACCTCCCCCCCTGCCCCCTACCTCTCCTGCCTAAACCCTTCAGCCCTGACCCTCAACCCTGTGCCCCTCTTGACCTCCCCCCTGCCCCCCGCCTCTCCTGCCTAAACCCTTCAGCTCCGACCCTCAACCCTGTGCCCCTCTTGACCTCCCCCCTGCCCCCTACCTCTCCTGCCTAAACCCTTCAGCTCCGACCCTCAACCCTGTGCCCCTCTTGACCTCCCCCCCTGCCTCCCGCCTCTCCTGCCTAAACCCTTGAGCCCTGACCCTCAACCCTGTGCCCCCCGGATTCAGGCTGGCTCCTGTTCATGGTGTTTGCCGGCGTGGGCATGTTTGCTGCGCCCATCAGCTGGGTCCAAGAGTTCATTTCACGCCCGCGCTCCACTATCACCAAGTCTGAGTACATGCGGCGCGGCCGGCTAGTGTTCCAACGGGCCAAGGAGTGTGTGGTGAGCGCCGCAGGGTTAAGGGGTTTATAAGTGTGAAGTGAGACTAGCAGCGTTTAGGATTTAGGAGTCTTTGGTGAGTGCCAGTGATCAGGGGGTCCCAGGTTTAGGAGTGTATGGTGCATGGTGAGAGCCACAGGGTTTAGGAGTGCGTGGTGAGAGCCACTATTTTTGAATCCACTCATGCGGCATTGCAGTTACGTCCTTTCCTAGGAGCCGATGGGACTTGGTGCAGGCAGGCCCATGGCTGGTGCCACCGGACGTATGCCTTGGTAACCATTGTTTCTTTATCGTGACTCAGCTTCGTGTCAGCTACACTCCAGCCTCTGGCCAGATGCCCCATTTGTGGCCAGCTATGCTGCTTTGGCCACCAACCTTAGGCCGGTCCAGGTTTTGGTCCCAAGCGGGCCTTTGGCGGGCGCAGGTCGGCCTGCCAAAGGTGGACTCGTAGCCGAAAAAAGAAACACTGAAGTTCACCAGGGGGGGAACTAAATTGCGTGGATTGGGGTCCCCTCTGGTAACGAGGCTGTAGTCCGCAGGCCAGTATTCCCTAGCTTATTGTACCGTGGCGAATCTTGCCTTTTGGCCTTTGTTTTAGAATTTTTAATATATACCCCCCCCCCCCCTAAACTGGCCCCCTAATCGTGGCATCATCACAGCCGCCCCCCTCCAGGGTGGGGTCTGCTGCTTGCAAGAAGTAGCCCGGGTCAGCAGAGGTGTGTGTCTGGCTGGTCGCCAAAGTGGCCTGCCAAAGGTGTACCCTTGGCTCCAGTCACTCTGGAATGCACACCAGTGCATGTGTCAGGCTGCCTACGGCTCCAACTGTGGCACCACTACACCAGCCCTTATCTCTGAAAAGTGGCAATCCAGGGCTTGATACTGTTGGACCTGGCTGATAGCCTCAGTGTTGTATGAGGTATTGAGGTCATATCCTGGTGACGTCTGATCTTTGTGACAATTTACGTATCCCCGGCGGCTCCTGGCAAGAACTTATCGAACCTTAAGTGTGGGCTCATGAAAAACACCTCTTGCTACCTTCGTTTATTGGCAAGATGCTCCCCCTTCATGACTGCCGGGACTCTGCGGCTGCGTACCTGTGCCTGCTGTTGTCCTTCGTTGCTCAGCTGGTTGCATGCCCCGCTGGCTGCGTGCAGAACATGTTAGGAAAGCAAGGCAAGCATTGGCAGTGGCATGCTCCCCCACTGGCCTGGTGGCATGCCCCCTCACTGGCCTCACCGCCCCAATGGCATGCCCTCTCACAGGCCTCACCACCCCAGTGGCATGCCCCCTCACTGCCTCTGTGGCATGCCCCTCACTGCCTCTGTGGCATGCCTCTCACTGCCTCTGTGGCATGCCTCTCACCGCCCCAGTGGCATGCCTCCTTGCTGCGAGCAGAACATGGCCAGCTTGTTGCGCAAGCAGGACAAGGACCGGAGGTGGCGCAACAACTACAAGAAGCTGGAACGGGAGGTGAACTCACTGGAGGAGGATGAGTACCAGCTGGAACGGGTGTACCCGCAGGTATTTACACTTCAGTAGATATAGAGTCAGACTCCCCGCGTGTGCAAGCCTGCTAGTGTTTGACGGCTGAGTGCGGGGTTTAGGGTTCAGGGGACGCGAGAGGTGTGGCGGGTGCGGCGCTGTGCAGTTTTGTTTGCCTCGCACCCCAAAGGCGTTGAAGGCGAGGACAAAACGGTTACGAACCCTGCGCCCAGGATGCATGATGCAGGCGGGGGGGGGGGGCGGGCAGGCGCAGCATTTACCCATCACCCCACTCCCTCACACCTCATTCCGCACCCCGTCACTCCCCACTCCCTCACACCCCATTCCCCACCCCGTCCCCACTCCCTCACACCCCATTCCCCACTCCCTCACACCCCATTCCCCACCCCGTCCCAACTCCCTCACACCCCATTCCCCACCCCGTCCCCACTCCCTCACACCCCATTCCCCACCCCGTCCCCACCCCGTCCCCACCCCATTCCCCACCCCATTCCCCACCCCGTCCCAACTCTCTCACACCCCATTCCCCACCCCGTCCCAACTCCCTCACACCCCATTCCCCAACCATCACCCCACTCCCTCACACCCCATTCCCCACCCCGTCCCCACCCCATTCCCCACCCCATTCCCCACCCATCACCCGACTCCGTCACACCCCATTCCCCACCCCGTCACTCCTCGCCCATCACCCCATCACTCCTCACCCATCACACCTCACACATCACCCCTAACCCATCACACCTCACTCCTCTCACCTCTCGCATCACCCTTCACAGGGCGAGGATGGCGAGTCCCGCTGGGTCCTGTTCATCCTGGGCTTCTACTTCATGGGCCTAATGGGCATTCTGGGCGTCCTCCTCTCCCTGGCATGGGTCGCACACATCGCCCTGTACATGCTGCCGGTGACGGGGCCGGTGTCGCCCATGCTCAACGCGGCCTTTGTGGCGCTGGATAGGACCTGGGCACTGCTGGGGGTCCTCTTCTTCAGCCTGTTCTGCCTCTACTTGATGGGTGAGCGGGCCGCAGGGTTGACGGTTCGCGACTCGCGACTGTAGGTGGCACCTCGCGGCGTAGGGGATGTGTGGCGATGTATGCGGTCTCGCTCTTTGGTTGCATTGTTTCTTTTTTCGTGATTCAGCTACATGTCAGCTACACTCCAGCCTCTGGCCGGACGCTCATGTAGCAGTGACCAGGGAACGGGCCACCTCAACCATGCATGATGCATTTAGTGCTCAGGGTATAAGTTGAGTCCCTACACCCTAATTCCTAGTACACCCTAAACCTGCCTTCTGAGCCCTCCTCTCTCCCTGGCTACCCCTGCAATGGTGGTCAGTGGTCATGAAGGGTTAAGGTTGATCTTCAGCTCAACAGACCCAGGCCTCTCTCTCTCCCTTGGTGCACTTCCTAAGGTGGCCTTGAAGGTTTTAGGTTGACCTGGTTTATCCAGAACCCTGAAAGTCTGAACCCTAAGGCTTTCTCTATTGACTGGTCCTCTTTCAAAAGGGGTCATTTAGGGTTTTGGGGTCAACTAACCCTGGAACCTGAACCCTGTACCCTGCAGTCGTGGCTATGAAGGGAAAGGGTTCATTCTAACCCCTTCACCTGTACCCTGAACCCTGCAGTTGTGGCTCTGAAGGGAAAGAGTTCATTTAAACCCCTTGACCTGTACCCTGAACCATGCAGTTGTGGCTCTGAAGGGAAAGGGTTCATCTTAACCCCTCCACCTGTACCCTGTCCCCTGCAGTTTTGGCTATGAAGGGAGAGGGTTCATCTTAAACCCTCCACCTGTACCCTGTCCCCTGCAGTCGTGGCTATGAAGGGCAATTTCCTCCTGGGCCTCAACTTCGTCATCATCAAGCTCTATCCCATGCGCGCCGGCGCCACGCAGATCAGTAGCTTGTTGGTCAACACGGGCATCATCGTCGTCATGGCGCCCGCCATCCTGCAGTTTTGCGCGCAGGCGTTTGGGCAGTACGCCAGCAACAGCGACATCTTTGATATCTTTGGGGTACAGGTGCGGGGCGGGGGGGGTATGCTGTTCGTTTTACGAAATCTCGCTTTCTGTATTTTTTGTATTCATCGATGAGAGGACGAGCGTCAGTGAGGAAAGGGGGGCAGATATGAGGGAGAGGCAATTTAGGTTACTGATTTTGGTATTTGCTTCAGGGACCCGCATAATTGGGATGACACAGAGCTTATGGTACAGTGCGCTCCAGACCACTTTCAGCAGGCCTCTGGGCAGCTGCCACTAGGCCGATGGGGACCAAACCTTGACCGGACTACCACTGTTGGCCCCAAGCAGCAGGTGCCTTGCTGAGCCTAGGCCCCATGGTCGTAGGCCGTGATGTAGCTCATGCACCCTATGAAATAGGCAGTGCTGCCTCGCTGGATCCATGTCGGAAGGGCTTAGATCTGCAGCAACTATTGCCTCGTGCACTGCTTGACGTAGCTGAGTTATAGCCAAGGCACCCAGAATTTGACAGATGTTTGAATATTTTCCCTGCTTCCAGGTTGGATACCTGATCGGGATATCCTGGCTCTACTCCAACAACTTCTTCCTGTACTGCATGCTGGGCATCATGGCCATCAGCTCCATGATGATGCTCTTCCGGGGGACAAAGCAGTGGGAGCGGAAAAAGTGGGTTGGCATCACAGAGCATCTTTGAGCAGCCCTGCACCTTTATCCGCATGATGCGCTCATCCTCATCCGTGGGACAAGGCAGTGGGGGGGGTAGAAGTGGGTGGGTGTCAGGAAGGATCTTGAAGCAGCGATGCATCATGAATGCATATCATGAATCAACTGCATCATCAAAGGCATCAAAGGCATCCTGCCCATCAGCTTGGTGTTGATGCTCCTCTGCGGAATAAAACGGTGGGAGCGGAAAAACGGGTTTGCCACAAGAAGATGAATCTGGCAGAATGAAAGCACGCATGGTTATGCATTTGCTCTACGTATTCTCGTTTCACCCACTCTGACAGTTGGGTTTAGGCCGTGTGAACGGCAAGTTTTCTGTGAGAGCACTTGGCTCAGCGCGTGAGGGCAGGGTGTCCCATCCACCCTTTGAACAGGACCCTGAGGAATCTGGATTTCGTCCCGTCCACATGCTATTTTATTCTGCCCCACCTAGTCCCCTCTGTATCCTCTTCACAACATCATTGTTCTGGTCATGCCTGCATGTTATCCTGCCCACTTGCCCTGCCTGCATAGCTCCCCAGGATCTTGTTGGCAGCATGATGATGATGCTCATAAGGTTTGCATGATGATAGCCTCATACGGTTTGATCTTCCTGCATACCTCTAGATCCCCTTCACAAGTTCACAGCATGATCATGATGCTCGTATGATTGTGCAGGCCGAATGATGTGTACATGGAGGACGACTGAGCTAGACGTTACAGCTTAACCTTGCTCAAAAAGGCTTGTTCGCCGCCCCTCGAAAGAAAAGGTGGTGTCAAGGTTCCCTGTTAGAGCTTGTTTGCCTGGAGGTTCAGTTGCGCCATCATGGCATCCACTCGGCAGCGGAGCGGTGGAAAAAGGAGGTGAAGGTCTTACATCAGATGAATGTAGAATGTGTGAATGTGTCGTGACTGAATAGTGCTGTGGTCGTCGTTTTTTTAATTTAAAGCGTTACCATCTAAAATATCTCATGTGCTGTTACGAAACAAATATGATTGGAATTTTGTCACAATCTGCCTCCCGTTTATGACCGTTGTACTGCCTGACACTGTTGGACAATGTTCATTGATTTTATAACATGACATGTAGGTGGCATGCGCCTCTTTTGAATGGAGTAATATAGTAGTTGCTTCGTGGCTTAAACATTTTGGACGCTATTCTGTGCTTGACACTTATCAACCGCACTTCAGGTTTGGATATGAACACCAGATGGCCGCTGATGGGTCTTTGTTCTTAACTCCCGAGTTTTTTCTGTGTCCGGGTTTTACTCTGGCTGGCCTGCCACTCATCTGACGTCAGGGTTTGTCGAGCAGGGTCGCTTATTTTTACTTTCTTCCCCTTGCGTAGGTTGCTGGCCTTCTCATCCTTGACCCATGACCCTATGTATATATCAGCACATCGATGGTGCTCATGCTTGTAATGTTCAACACCACTACCAATGAGCAAGCATTATGTAATCCTAGGAACAATATCAGGATAAAAGGCTGGTTTTTTGTACGATGACAACAGCAGCTCCCTGCGCCATATTTGTCACCAGACACAAATGGTAATCATCGTGTCGGCCGACGAATCTAAGAAAAACAGCTGGTCTAGGAGAGGATCCCACAGAGGTCAGACAAGGTGAGGACGAACAGCTACCCTGGGAGAGGATCCCAGAGGTAAGAGAAGGGGAAAGAATGACAGCTGCCTTCGAAGAGGCTCCCACAGAGACCAGCCAACCATCAGGGAAGAACACTGCTCTGGTTGATGCTCCCGTATAAAGGCCAGCCAACCCAAAAAGGACGAACAATGCTCTGGAAGATGCTCCTTTATAAGAAGCCAGCCAAAGTTGCCCACAGAGGTTAGCCAAAGTTGATTGTGCTCCTGCCTCCTGGAGGTTGTGTGATGACCTTTCCTCCAAATTGACCTGCAGCGTGAGGAACGCATTCATCACATGTTTAGAACAGTGCATACCCGCTGGGCCCTGCTTGTTGCTCGACCGTGTGGGGCTGGTAGGTAATGACTAGGCTCAATTCCAGCTACCATGCACAGCCTGGGCCATGGTGCAGCCATGCCACCCTCCTATGTGAGGGGGCAGGAACATGGAACCCGGCGCTCTAGTCGGGGGGACATTTCCCCCAGCACATGTGAAGTTGGACAGGTCGCTGGTCAGCCAATGTAAGCCAAACTTGAAACAGCCAACAGGAGGGTGGCCTAAGCAGCAGAGATTCCTGCGTCATGCCCCAATGGCCGTTGGCTAAAAGGAAGCTGAATGGCAGCTGAAGCACTCAGAGCCACAGCTGAATTGTTGTAGTTTGGGGTTTCTCAGACAGCAGGTGCAGCATTGGAATCCCGGTGGATCACCTATAGCAGATTGCTGAAGTCACATCTGGCATTTTCGCCAATGGTTAATTGATTCCAAGATATGAACTTCCCGAATCAATCCCACAGATAGAGACTTTGAGTGTGCGAAAAATCAATGTCTCACCTTTTTGATTTAACACAAACTCATGCGGAGCAGACGGGCCGTAGAGGCCACCACTGCCATTGCCGCCACCACCGCCGCCGCTGTTCCCATACGCACCGCCCCCGTACCCCCCGCTTGCATTGTAGCCCATGCCCCCTGCTCCCTGAGCGCCGTAGGGAGTGGGTGCGCTGCTGCCATACGCCGCTGAGCTACCATAAGCAGCGGAGGGGGTGGCGCCATAGCCCCCACCATACGCTGATGAGGACCCGCCAGCACCACCATACCCTGCACCGTACCCCGATGATGGTGCGGCGCCCGCTGATGCTCCGTAACCAGATCCGTAAGCCGAAGAAGATCCGCCATACGCAGAGGGTGAGGGGGCGCCGTAGGCACCGCCCCCCGCACCGTATGCGCTCGGTGAGGCAGCTCCATATGAGCTGGAGGGCGGTCCGGCATTGCTGTAGGAGGGTGAGTAGCCTTGCTGGCTAGAGCTGCCTCCTCCTGCGTTCTGACCGTAGCTGTCGTAGCTTGGTTGGGAAATGGCGCGCCTGCCAGCGTTTGGGTTCTGATGCATGGCTCGCGGGATGTTCAGCTGAGATGACAGGTCAGCGCCATACTGATTGCCATAATGCTGCTGGGGCTGTGAATACGGGTTCTGTAGCAGGGAAGGTCAGTAGGGAATATGAATTAAAGCTCTGCCCGATTGCCGATGTCGGAACTTCCCATGGTATCTCATGTGGAGGTGTGCTATAAGGAACGTAGGGTTACAAAGCCCACCAATGAACTCCATCATCACCCACATACTTTTCGGTGCCGTAATGAAGATGCGATATTACGACCCCTTGTCGGGCTCTTACTTGTTGGTAAGATGAGCCTCCTCCGTATGAAACGGCAAGGCCACCTCCTGCATATGCGCTATTACTGGTATATTTTTGACCAGCTCCAGGGTCGTTTCCAAATGATATTGAGCTGTGTCCTCCGGGGGGCTGAATCGATTTCCGGCCAGCGAAGGAGTATCCAGCTGTAGGACAAAAGCTCACACAAATTTAGAGCCTTACTAAACAAAACTAACGTTCCTGTGGAAGGTGAAGCACATAGCTGAATTGACTCACGCTGCCCGTATGCTGGTTGGGCCATCTGGTTGGTAGCTTATCGATTAAAAAGACAGTGGGCTTCAACCTTGTTAGTAATAATACATTCATGCAAAAAATGAGCGAGAAAGACCCTCTTCCCCTCCCTCTTTCAGGTTCCGTATTTGTCACGCGCCCCGTACACAAACGTATTCCAGCAGCCCAGGCGTATTATTTGCAGCAGCCAGATCTTTAGGCAGGCTTACGTCCAGCTAGCATTCATCGGAAACCTGCATTTGTGATCCATTGCCCCGAGCTCGTAGATCCAGGATGTCATCACTACCCAACCCAGCCCCAGAGGCAGCAGCCGCGACGCCCTCAACTTCGGCTGAACCTCCCCGAGCATCAAAAAATAAATTCAATCCTATAACTTTACCCACGTCAGAGCAAATGATGATGGAGGATGTCATGGGCAACTGCGTAGTGAAGACGGGAATCTCTGGGATCATGGGAGGATTGGCAGGAGTTGCATTCGGGTTGTTTTCTGCAAGTATGGAGAATGCGCATGGGGTGAGTCCATGCATGGCTGCAATGTGCCGGAACTGACTTTGGCGAACCATGCAAATGGTTCAGTACTGCCATGCATGACAACACGCCATGCATCACATCCTCGTTTCTCCTCAGGGGCTGGAGGGGCCGCTGAACGACTCTCAGAAGTCCACAAGAGTGGTCCTTAGAGAAATGGCTCTCAACATGAAATCCAAGAGCGTGTAAGAGCCCAAACATGCTCCAGCTGGTGATTTTATGCTGAGAAAGCTGACCTGGGTTTCGTCGTGTAGGACGTACGCGAAAACATTCGCCCTGTTCGGATCCATCTATTCTTTCAACGAGTGTGTAATAGAGAAGTTCCGGGCCAAGCATGACAAGGTCAATCCTGCATTAGCGGGATGCGTCACAGGAGGAATGCTAGCATTCACAGGTACGTGCCACCTACCGGCCTCAGTTAAGTACGCATGTATGTGCCGGCTTGCTGGCTCCTGAACATACACTTGAAGGCCTCCTAGCTCAGCAAATGTCACAGATTGTTACTCTGCATGCTGAACCATTTTGATTGTAATGTCACACTTGACAGTGCTCTCTATCACCCGTTGCAACCCTGTGGCATGGCTGGGGTGTCGCTGGTATTCACCCCCCTATGGCATAGCTGCCTGTATTTTACCCCGAAGCCTCAGCTGCTCGCTTCCTGAACTATGAAGCGCCTCATGACTGCACTGAAAAGATGGTCATGCCGCATCTCTGTTTTCGTTTTAACACCTGCTTGCGCATGCTTAAATAATAAGTATACGTGCTTAATTTCCTGCCAACCTTTCATCCACGACTCAAACACTTTGCCCTCGCTCCTCTTCCTTCAGCTGGACCTCAGGCCATGTGCATTGGATGCGTGTCCATAGGAGCCTTCAGCTTGGCTATCGAGCATTTCTTTGACCGGTAGCCAGATCACTTTTCAACAGACCTCCCTGGCTATGTGATCTGCTGGACCTACTGGGACAAACACATGTGAATCAAACTGTGTCAACCATTAGCTGGTCTTGTCCTTTGCTATCGGGTGTTCTGTCTTTTGAATTGCTTTCAATAGTGCAAATAAAGTATCGGTAGATGATTTTGGATTTTCATCCGCCTGTGCCGTAACTCCTGTACCATTCCTCGAACTCTGGACTCCCAGGACTATTATGTACTGGTTTTGAAACAAGCTGCATATTTCTGGAGGAATGTGCGTGCTCGTCCTCTTCTCCAACCATATCACTGGTCTGGATTGTGAATGGAGTACCAGTCCGTAGTAGCACGCAACCAGTATTCAATACTGCCGCATGTAAATGTGAATATTTTCAATGCCAGAGCAGGCCAGAGGAGACTGATGCCCACAAGCAGATGTAAATTCTGTTAATGACGTGATACCTCTGGGCTCTCTTAAAAATGCTCGGCCGAGTGGGCGTCCAACTAACCAGTTGAAAAGTTCAGGGAAGACGGTGATATAAATCAAGTTGGTAAAACCAGGGGTATACCTATTACCTACGTTGCTGTGATGGTGCACTCAGCGACATACGGTAAGGCACCAGGCCTTATCATCTCAGCAGTTAAACCCAGGGACAGGACCTGGCTATGAGCTAGTCGCTGTCTTCGAGAACGGCGCGATTTTTTCTTTTGCTCGGCTTGCCCGCATCCGCATCCGAGTCTTCGGCATCCTGCACAGGGGATACGTGGAGGCAAGTCTGTCAACAACCATCCTGAACTAGAAACTGAAGTCAGTGCCGGTGTCGGTGGAGGCCTATCACGGAACCAATGATGTGCGGTCGCTGGCTAGCTTATGTGTTGTGTGCTTATGTCTCATACAGTACATGATTATGTCTCCTACAGTACATGCTTATGTCTCATACAGTACATGCTTATGTCTCATACAGTACATGCTTATGTCTCATACAGTACATGCTTATGTCTCATACAGTACATGCTTATGTCTCATACAGTACATGCTTATGTCTCATACAGTACATGCTTATGTCTCATACAGTACATGCTTATGTCTCATACAGTACATGCTTATGTCTCATACAGTACATGCTTATGTCTCATACAGTACATGCTTATGTCTCATACAGTACATGCTTATGTCTCATACAGTACATGCTTATGTCTCATACAGTACATGCTTATGTCTCATACAGTACATGCTTATGTCTCATACAGTACATGCTTATGTCTCATACAGTACATGCTTATGTCGCCTACAGTACATGCTTATGTCTCATACAGTACATGCTTATGTCTCATACAGTACATGCTTATGTCTCATACAGTACATGCTTATGTCTCATACAGTACATGCTTATGTCTCATACAGTACATGCTTATGTCTCATACAGTACATGCTTATGTCTCATACAGTACATGCTTATGTCTCATACAGTACATGCTTATGTCTCATACAGTACATGCTTATGTCTCATACAGTACATGCTTATGTCTCATACAGTACATGCTTATGTCTCATACAGTACATGCTTATGTCTCATACAGTACATGCTTATGTCTCATACAGTACATGCTTATGTCTCATACAGTACATGCTTATGTCTCATACAGTACATGCTTATGTCTCATACAGTACATGCTTATGTCTCATACAGTACATGCTTATGTCTCATACAGTACATGCTTATGTCTCATACAGTACATGCTTATGTCGCCTACAGTACATGCTTATGTCTCATACAGTACATGCTTATGTCTCATACAGTACATGCTTATGTCTCATACAGTACATGCTTATGTCTCATACAGTACATGCTTATGTCTCATACAGTACATGCTTATGTCTCATACAGTACATGCTTATGTCTCATACAGTACATGCTTATGTCTCATACAGTACATGCTTATGTCTCATACAGTACATGCTTATGTCTCATACAGTACATGCTTATGTCTCATACAGTACATGCTTATGTCTCATACAGTACATGCTTATGTCTCATACAGTACATGCTTATGTCTCATACAGTACATGCTTATGTCTCATACAGTACATGCTTATGTCTCATACAGTACATGCTTATGTCTCATACAGTACATGCTTATGTCTCATACAGTACATGCTTATGTCTCATACAGTACATGCTTATGTCTCATACAGTACATGCTTATGTCTCATACAGTACATGCTTATGTCTCATACAGTACATGCTTATGTCTCATACAGTACATGCTTATGTCTCATACAGTACATGCTTATGTCTCATACAGTACATGCTTATGTCTCATACAGTACATGCTTATGTCTCATACAGTACATGCTTATGTCTCATACAGTACATGCTTATGTCTCATACAGTACATGCTTATGTCTCATACAGTACATGCTTATGTCTCATACAGTACATGCTTATGTCTCATACAGTACATGATTATGTCTCATACAGTACATGCTTATGTCTCATACAGTACATGCTTATGTCGCCTACAGTACATGCTTATGTCTCATACAGTACATGCTTATGTCTCCTACAGTACATGCTTATGTCTCATACAGTACATGCTTATGTCTCATACAGTACATGCTTATGTCGCCTACAGTACATGCTTATGTCTCATACAGTACATGCTTATGTCTCATACAGTACATGCTTATGTCTCATACAGTACATGCTTATGTCTCATACAGTACATGCTTATGTCTCATACAGTACATGCTTATGTCTCATACAGTACATGCTTATGTCTCATACAGTACATGCTTATGTCTCCTACAGTACATGCTTATGTCTCATACAGTACATGCTTATGTCTCATACAGTACATGCTTATGTCTCATACAGTACATGCTTATGTCTCATACAGTACATGCTTATGTCTCATACAGTACATGCTTATGTCTCATACAGTACATGCTTATGTCTCCTACAGTACATGCTTATGTCTCCTACAGTACATGCTTATGTCTCATACAGTACATGCTTATGTCTCATACAGTACATGCTTATGTCTCATACAGTACATGCTTATGTCTCATACAGTACATGCTTATGTCTCATACAGTACATGCTTATGTCTCATACAGTACATGCTTATGTCTCCTACAGTACATGCTTATGTCTCATACAGTACATGCTTATGTCTCATACAGTACATGCTTATGTCTCCTACAGTACATGCTTATGTCTCATACAGTACATGCTTATGTCTCATACAGTACATGCTTATGTCTCATACAGTACATGCTTATGTCTCATACAGTACATGCTTATGTCTCATACAGTACATGCTTATGTCTCCTACAGTACATGCTTATGTCTCATACAGTACATGCTTATGTCTCATACAGTACATGCTTATGTCTCATACAGTACATGCTTATGTCTCCTACAGTACATGCTTATGTCTCATACAGTACATGCTTATGTCTCATACAGTACATGCTTATGTCTCATACAGTACATGCTTATGTCTCATACAGTACATGCTTATGTCTCATACAGTACATGCTTATGTCTCATACAGTACATGCTTATGTCTCATACAGTACATGCTTATGTCTCATACAGTACATGCTTATGTCTCATACAGTACATGCTTATGTCTCATACAGTACATGCTTATGTCTCCTACAGTACATGCTTATGTCTCATACAGTACATGCTTATGTCTCATACAGTACATGCTTATGTCTCATACAGTACATGCTTATGTCTCATACAGTACATGCTTATGTCTCATACAGTACATGCTTATGTCGCCTACATGCCTAGTTCCAACTCCATGGACCATGAAATCATCTCGCACTCGCATGCTTGATTGGTCATGAGTTCAGATGAAAGCCAGCAGCCTGATGTAAGCAGGGCGGGCCTACCATCGTTCTTGTCAGCTTTCCAATCAAAGGCGCAGCGCACTCACGCTGTCAGCTCCAGCCTCCTCCTCCTCGTCAGAGGCAGCCTGTTCCTCTTCCTCCTCCTCATCGGAGGCAGCTTGCTCCTCCTCCTCCTCCTCCTCCTCGTCCTCTGATGATGCAAGGTCAACCACAACTCCAGGGTCCTTCTTGCTTCCCTTCTTGTCTGGCTTTGATGCCTTCAGCGCCGCTTTAGGCTGCGGCTTCCCCTTCTTTGTGGAAGAGGGCCGGCCCTCCTCGTCACTGCCGCCCCCCTCCTCATCATCATCACCGCTGCTTCCATCGCTGCTTTCCTCTTCCGGCTCCTCATCCTCGCTGTCCTTCTCATACTCCGGAGGCCTGAAGGAGGGGGGGAACAGCGGTGTTACGTTTTGTGTGGCTTGGGGACGCTTCAGCAAACCCCTGGCCTACGGCCGGAGCCTCACTCGCGGACAGCCAGGCTGCGCGGCCTGTGCCAGCATGCCGGTCAAGGCTCAGCCCTAATCAGGCCTTGGGCGGCAGTGTAATGGCCTGCCCAAGAAGGACTACCGGGAGAAGCACAGAAAACATTGCAGCAACAGCAGGTGCGAAGGACGGTTTTGGGAGCCAGTCATGCGTGCCCACCCTTCCCTAGCTTGGCAGAGGTTTGCAGGTAAGGACTTATGCTGTGGCACCATGAGGCCCCGCACAAGGGCTCCACAAGGAGTCCAGCCTGCCTTGACTCACTTGTACGAAACTTGGGCAGCTGCGCGCCTCGGCCGCCTGCCGCTCGTCTCAATGATGTTTGACATGTCAATGCCCTCTAGGTCCCGCTCTTTGGCGAGGCGCTCCTTCACCTCCTGAAATGTGTCAAGGTTTCAGGTTCAATGAAGTGATCATATTTTGATGTGTCCATGAGGCCCTGCATGCCCTCGAGGCCGTTGAAATGCCTGAGCGCTCAAGGACCCCCAGTGCGCCGCTCCTCCACCTCCAGGAAACGGAAGAGACAACGCTGTTTTGATACCAAGGGGGAGGGAGGGAGATGTCTCAAGGTCCCGCTCCTTCATTTTCTGGGGAACAGGCACGAGTTGAAACCGTAGTTTACAAAAGGGGCTTCAGCTACAATTTAGCTTCACCATGGTATATGGCCATGGATGCCTGGTGCAGAGAGCCCTGGGCTGTTACTGTCTTTGGCCACCAGCCGGAGGCTACTCCAGGTCTGGTCTCCTCTGGCCCAGTGGTAGCCGCCTGGCGGCCCCCCATCAGTGGCCTGGTGCGCACTTCAATTGACACTGATTGAAAACATTCCCAGTGACCCCACCTTGCAAAACTCGGAACCTCTTTAAGGCCGACGACAAGGTGCAAGGCCAGGATATAACAGTGCATCATGACTCGTTCGTCTCTGCCCCCTCATGTGCAATAGGTGCCCAGGGCCCGCACCAGGATCTCATCGCTCAAGGAGCCGTATCGCAACCCGTGCTTGGCCAGTAGCTCCTCAAGGCCCTTGGCAATGCCGCTGTCATCGCCTTTGTTCTTGATGTACACATGGGGCGGAATTCTGCACACACAGCAGAGGCAACGGGAGCGGGAGAGCCTTGTTCAAAATGTACACATGGACGGGGGGGGGATCCTAAATGCACTACTGAGGCAGCAGGTGAGCCTTGTCCTTCAATGCACATGGGAGGGAGGGACTCTTACGTGAAATGCAGAGGCCGCGTGAAAGCGGAAATACATGCGTTGAATGCACTTATCGGAAAGACAAGCAGATCGGGATGAAATGTCAGGAGTGGAGAGCGTTGAGACGTTGTGAGAGCTGAAAAGGTCAAGGAGCGAGATGATTGAGTAATCCATGGCAACAGCTCGTGCCTGATCTTCCAAACTGTGTTGGCTCAGCAGGGGTAACCATTTTACAGCCCCAATGCACATCACGCCCGACCGGACGTCATCACACTTCCGAAGCGTACTTGACCGTTGCCTTTGTGCAAATGTCCCTCAGCTTCAGGACTCTCTGGCTGTACTGCGCCGCCGGCTTCTTGACAGCTGCTGGAAGGAATCACAGGGGAAGGCAGCGGTGGCAAGTCACACTTTTGTGACCACCCTTTTTCACACTGCTGGCTGTTAGAAAATTCACACCTCCAAGAAAAATGTTCATCATGCTGGTGTCAAAGCTGATGATATGGTCAATGGGGAGTAGGGAGTGAGGAAGCAAGGTGTTGGAAGCCTTCACACGCGTGCATGCAGGTGCAGAGGTGCAGTTAGAATCCAGATCCTCCCAGCTGAATCCCTTCGAAGAGGCACTGTTCCTTTTAGTGCGCACCAGACCACCTGTGGCAGGCCGCTGGTCAACCACAGCAGAGCTGATGAGGGCAAAGCCTTGACAGGCCTTCAGATGGTGGCCCCAGCAGCAAGGCTTGCAGCACCTGTCCCCCCCCGGCTGTAGGCTGTGTATCTGTGATGTAGCAAAGTTGTGGTATAAGCAACCTAAAATAAACAAAGAGGCTCACCTGGCTGCTTTGATCTCCGCTGCTTTGTTGGGGCCTCCTCATCTTCCTCCTCGTTTCCCTCTTCGCTATCACTGGCAGCGGCCTTGCGCTTGCCCTTCTTCTGGGGTTCCTCGTCGCTCGCCTCCTCTGCATCGCTCTGCGCATGCATGCAGGGTGTGGCGCCAAACGTCTCAATCAGAGGACCCCTCCTGTAGCACGGCAGGCATCATGCAGCATGGCATGCAGCATGCAGACGGCTAGTAGCATGCAGCAAGCAGAGCACAAAGTGTAAGGCACACAGAACGCATTTAGTGCCCCGTCCACTTTTCCTTGATCAGCTTCCCAGCCTATGCCCCAAGTGAAGTTGCCAGAGTCGTAATTTGAAGTAAGGGGTGTTATCCATGGCAGCTTACAAAGTGTGTGATGTGCTTCATGAATCATGATGTTGTGCACTCAAGCTGCAGCAGTGGCGATCGGGGGGCTCCAGATAAATTACAGTCTGCGGCCAGGGGGGCCTAGTACAGCAAGCCCTGCTGCTTGGGCCATCGGCTGTAGGCCGGTCAAGGTTTGTGCTCCCAACCGGCCCATTGGTGGCCGCCTAGCATCAGCTGGCAAAGGGAGTCTTATCATGCACACAAAATAAACACTGCCTGCTAAGTACGTCAGAAAAACACGCTTGAGCTGGGGAAAACTTAATGGCCACCAGGCTTACCTCCTCTTTTCTTGCGGGCTTCTTCTTGTTCGCTGCGCGTGCTGCCGTCTCCTTCTTGTCAGCCACGTCCTCCACCTTTTGCTTTTTGAGGCTCTTTGCAGGTGTGCCAGCCTTGGACTCAACTTTTTCGTGCGTTTCCTTGCTCTTTGTTTCCTTACTCTTTGGCTTTGCTGAAGCCTTATCCGACACTAATTGTTCCTTTTGAGCACTACCCTGAGCCCCTTGCTCCTGTTCCCAAACACTGCTCAAGATCACCTGCATGAAAAGTGAGATGGTCTACTTTGAAGTGGCCAGTTGAGATGTGCAGCCATGAGGGCACATGCATGAGATGTGCAGCAGCTTGCATGGAGGAATCCGATTTCCCAGTGGAGGGCCTAGTTTGCAAGATCTACATACCTCATCTACAAGACGTGAAACAAGATCTTTGTGTTGATCTAGCTCTCTTGCTCCCAAGCCAAGCTGTTCTTCGAGTGTCCGCCGGACTGCTTTCAAGGACAGGGTACTGCACGTGGCCAGTTAAAGTCGTCATATCCTAGAAGCTGAGTACATGAGCTGAACAATATTTCGGTACCTGAGATTAGCTTTGAAATAATCGAACTTGGCGCGCAGCGCCTCGACGACCAGCACCTCCGTTATGACCATGACTGATCGACGTAAGCTCGTTTAAGTAGTGGATATCCAGTTTTATGCCCTCAGTTTAGTATAGAACGCGATGAAAAGCGTGGCTGTTGAGGAAGTATGACAGTGAACTGCCTTCACGTTACATGTACCGGTATTCGAAAACTAATTTCGGGTTTTGGCCATACCGACTAGGTTTTAGCAGAGCTCATATTCAATGGCCATCATTACGAATGCTTGACTTACGGGGCAATACTCTGTGCGATCCAAGCAAAAGGGTGGCACAGTACCAAACTCCTAGACCAGAATTTTGGCTTCAACCAGGCATTCAAACTGGCCTGGACATAGCACAGAAGAGCAGACAGATGGGACACTTGAAATCCCTGCTTTGTCTCATCCCCATCAACATTGCGGTAAGGCTTCCAGGAAAAGACTGTGTGGTCCCGCATTATTACAGGACTTGAAAATGATCAGAAGTCTTTGGTCTGGCCCATTCCAGCATTATATTTACCCCCAGGAATGCTCAGATAAAGTTATGTATCCCCGTGGGTATGTAGCATCGTGGTATTAACCTACACTTGAAACATTGTTGATACCGAAGGCAGCCTATCAACTACACTGCAGATTCACCCTAAACCTAATCCCAAGGCCACTGCTGCTGGTACGGCGCGTTACGCTACGGAAACGAAAATCTTTCGGATACAGTATATTATTTATAGTTTGGATCGCTGCACTAAAGCAGAAAGCGGCCCAAGCCGCACAAGAAGAGAAAAGCTTCTCCCCCTCCATCCTCAGGATGCTGGCGCCTGCTGCTCTGCCCCTGACTCCTCCCCCGCCCCCCTAGCCCCCCGCCGAACTACCGCCCCTGCGCCCCCTAGCGCCGGGAACTCTTGCATGTCCGACAGCTGAATTGGCGCGGCAGCAGCAGCCTTCAGCATGTTGCCCATGCTGTGACGCCGGGCATTCGCCATCCCGCCGCCGGCACGGTGACCAGCAGCAGCATGCGAGCCCTCCCCGGGTGCGCCTTGATACCTGGGAGTGGTGAGAGAGCAGGGCAGACAACCACCCTATTGGCCAGGTGAAAGAACTGAAAAGCAATGACAACGGTGTGTAGTGCGACGAGAGCAGGGCAGGCAACCACCATATTGGCCAGGTGAAAGAACTGAAAAGCAATGACAACGGTGTGTAGTGCGACGAGAGCAGGGCAGGCAACCACCATATTGGCCAGGTGAAAGAACTGAAAAGCAATGACAACGGTGTGTAGTGGGATGAGAGCAGGGCAGGCAACCACCCTATTGGCCAGGTGAAATGTCTGAAAAGCAATGACAACGGTGTGTAGTGGGATGAGAGCAGGGCAGGCAACCACCCTATTGGCCAGGTGAAAGAACTGAAAAGCAATGACAACGGTGTGTAGTGGGATGAGAGCAGGGCAGACAACCACCATATTGGCCAGGTGAAAGAACTGAAAAGCAATGACAACGGTATGTAGTGCGACGAGAGCAGGGCAAGCAACCACCATATTGGCCAGGTGAAAGAACTGAAAAGCAATGACAACGGTGTGTAGTGGGATGAGAGCAGGGCAGGCAACCACCATATTGGCCAGGTGAAAGAACTGAAAAGCAATGACAACGGTGTGTAGTGCGACGAGAGCAGGGCAAGCAACCACCATATTGGCCAGGTGAAAGAACTGAAAAGCAATGACAACGGTGTGTAGTGGGATGAGAGCAGGGCAGGCAACCACCATATTGGCCAGGTGAAAGAACTGAAAGAGGCAATGACAACGGTGTGTAGTGGGATGAGAGCAGGGCAGACAACCACCCTATTGGCCAGGTGAAAGAACTGAAAAGCAATGACAACGGTGTGTAGTGCGACGAGAGCAGGGCAAGCAACCACCATATTGGCTAGGTGAAAGAACTGAAAAGCAATGACAACGGTGTGTAGTGGGATGAGAGCAGGGCAGGCAACCACCATATTGGCCAGGTGCGCCTGCAGGCCACTTACCACTTTTAGGAGGCATCCAAAGAGAAGAAAGGGCCACTTCTTCTCCCGGCTTCGGTGCTAGTTAAAGTCACGCAGCTTGCAGACGGACCATCCAGAGTACACCCGAGCAATCCCGATGATTATCTAAAGAAACATGTCCTTTGACTATGAGAGTCCGCACTCACACGCCCATTGCCAAGAAAAGGGTTGCCTGCACTCAGCCTGCGCATCTCCACCCCCGCCTCACCTGTTGCGGTACCCAGATTGTTGCCGCCGTCCCTCCCCACCCTCGCCATAATTAAAATCCCGTCGCTGTTGTTGTGGCTGTTGCTGTTGCTGGTGCTGCTTCCCAGGCGACTGCTGCGAGCCCGCATACGGGCTGGTCCCTGCCCTCAAAGACGACGCGCTCGAGGGTGACAGCGGCGGCGTGCTGGACACCCGCTGCCGTGGGCTGCTGGCCGATGTGCCCCGCTTGCCCATCTGTTCAGCGGGGAGCTTCTGCCGGTCCAACCCGCGAGCGCTGCCGCCTTCGCCTCCGTTCAGGCAGCCAGTCTCGCCAGAGTACCGGTGCTGCCTCAACGGCGCGGGCGCCCCCTTCTCCTGCACCGACGTGGCGACGGACAGGGGCAGGCCTGGACCCATCCGGGGGATCAAACTTCCAGGATCCCCAAATGAGAGCTGGCCCGCATTCGTTGCTCCAAAAGCAATGGGCGACCTGCCGTCTGCGGAGCCACCGGGAAGGTACCCGTGATCCAGCGGGACCCCCACGACGGATCCGCCCGCTGCAGACGGGTCACTTATCTGGGCTAGCACCTTCAAATGTGGGGTTGGCCCTGCAATCGGCGCCAGACCAGGCTGGTTGTGCCTTGTCTCCCACTCGCCGGCATGGCCTTCATCGCCGCCCCAGTCCTGACCGGGGGGCGGCGGCGGTGCACTGTTCCCAGCCACGGCGGCGGCCTGCTGTTGCTGCTGGGCCATGATCCTTTCCAGATCCGCCCCGCTCAGCACCGTCGCCACAGCTGTTGGCGGGGCGGGCAGCTTTCTGCTCCCGCCGACGGTGTGTAACGGGGAGCGGGACAAAGAGGGACTGGCAGAGCCAGGGTTGGCACTGGCATCCTCCGGGGCACTGAACCGCCGGAAGACCGGCATGGCGGCGGCGGGTGACGGTTTGATTGCGACTGCATAGGCAGCGTCTCTGCTTGCGCTGCCTCCGCCGTGGCCCTGCTCTGCGGCTACCTCGTCCCAGACCGCCGCCTCTACTGCCACAGGCTGCTGTTGCTGCTGTTGCTGCACCGGAGCGCCGCCGCTGCTGTACGCACCATGTACTGCCTGTGGCATCATGTACTGCCCCCCGTACATCTGCTGCGGCTGCGGCTGCCCCCGGTGCGGTGGGCGCCACTGCTGCTGCTGTTGTAGGCGGACATGAGCGTCATACGAGGTTGAGGCGGGAGGGGGGGGAGGCGCAGCACCCCCGAGGGACAAAAAGGACATGGATGGGGACAGGCGGCCACTACCGGCCGAGCTGATGCCACCGCCCGCACTGACACTGCCGCTACCGATGACGCCGCTGCCGCTACTCCCCCTGCGGTGACGCAACGACGGCGCGCTCAACAGGACCTCACCCGCGGTGCTGTTGCCGATGCTGCTGCTGCTAGGAGGCGGTGGGCCTGGCATGGGCATGCCGTGTCCTTGCTGCTGCAGTTGCAGCTGGTGCTGTTGCAGTTGCAGCTGTTGCTGCTGCAGCTGCTGCCACATGGCAGGTGCGCCTGCAGGCTGCATGCCTCCCATTGGGCCTGGGACCAGGGGCATACCCAGGTGCGCCAGTGTGGCCATGTTCATGCCCGAAAAGTCAAACATGCCCGCAGGCATGGGCATCAGGAACCCCGCCGGCATGGGCATGGCGTGCATCAGGCCGGGGGGCGGCAGGCCCATGTGGTGGGGGTGCAGCTGCATGAGCTGTCGCAGCTGCTGCTGCTGCTGGAGCTGTTGTTGCTGCTGCTGCTGCTGCTGTTGTTGCTGCCGCGGCTGTTGCTGTTGGCCGTGCTGGCTAGCTGCGGCTGCTGCTGCCGAGGCGGCAGCGGCAAGCGCGGAGTTGTAGGCCTCAGGGGGCATAGCCATGAGGAAGGGAGGCATCACTGCGTACTGCCCGAAGGGGTAGGGAGGCATGGCCATCATTGTTGTGGGATGCGGCAACTCGGGGCCTCTGTCAGGAGGCTGTGAAAGAGGGGTGGGTGGCAACAATGGATGGGGAGTGAGAATCGATCAGGCTGCACGGCAGAGGGGTGTCAACGGAGAGAAAGAACAACTACCTGTAGGCTGGAAACAAAATACAATCCTCCGCCAAAGCAGGGGGGATGTTCCAACAACACAAAACGGCTCCTCGGTCTCAGGACTTTCGAGGTGATGCAGGGGAAAGTGAGCATTTCAATGAAAGGGCGTTTTTTAGTTTGGGTATATATTCAATTTAATCCTCACACACACCATGGCAGTTGGCAAGCAAGGCCAAACATTGACATCAACATGCAAATTATTGGCAGCAGCAGGCAGCAGCAGCAGCAGCAGCAAGGCATTGGCAGCAGCATGACCATCTGGGCTCATTCCCGCTTCCCGGTCCTGCCGGACTCAGTGACTCACAGCCATCCGCTCTGGGCCATGCGGCCCAATCAAGTCGGACTTGGTCGGCGATAAGGGCTGCCCGTTGCCCGGCACAGCGCCCAGCGAGGCCCCTTCTGACCCTGGCCCAGCCCACTGCCTCAGCTGCTGGTGCTGGTGCTGCAGCAGGTGCAGCGGCTGTTGTCGGTCCCCCTGCTGCTGCAGCAGGAGCTGCTGCTGCTGCCGGTCCCCTTGCTGGTGCGGATGCGGGTGCGGGTGCAGCCGATAAGCGCCGCCAGCCAGCCCTGCGTTCTGCAGAGGCACCGAGGCGGACCCCGAGGAAGTATCCCCGGAAGGCGGCTGCGGGGCGCTGCCCTGGCGCGGTCCTCGCGGAGCAGGCGGCTGGACACTGTACTGCCCCAGCCCGACAGAATAACTCTGCACCCTCTTAACTCTACCCCCGGCGGCGGCAGCGGTGGCAGTACCGAGGTCACTGTTGGCAGCAGGGGCCTCTGATGCCGGAGTGACATCGCCGGAGCAGCCTGCGGCTGGGGCTGCTGCCCCGCCATCGCGCTCTTTTCTCCCCGCCGCAGCCCCGCCGCTGCTGCTGCTGCTGCTGCCATCCGGCGCGCAGGCAGCCTCTTCCGGCAGCGGGCCTGCCGGCCCTGGTGATGGTGCCCGCTGTGCCGCCGCCTGAGCCGCCACTATGGCAGCAGCTGGGGCGGGAGCAGGAGCAGCAGCTGCAGGGCCAGGAGCACCCGCTGGGTCCGCGCCTGATTGCGTGCTGGCGGCGCTTGCTGCCTGCAAGCATTGCCTAGCTAAATCCAGCGACGCGTTCAAGCGTTCCCAATCACCGCACAGCGTGTCCTGATGACTCCTCACGTCCCCGCTGGCGACGCACGGCCCCATGGCTGCCTCAGGCTGCCGCCAGTGTTCGGCCGAAACACCCTCGGCCGCCTGCAGCAGCAGCTGCTGCTGCTCCTGCAGCTGAAGCTGCTGGTGGTGCTGCAGCTGCTGCTGGTGGTTCTGGTGGTGGTGCGCGTTGAAGTCCGACACACCCGCCTGCTGCTGCTGCTGCATCAGCCGGTGGTAGGCCGCCGGGAAGCTCCACGACGGAGGCGAGTGGTGGATGTTGTGCGCGAGTGCGGGCGGCGGCGGCGGCGGCAGGTGGGTCATCGGACGGCTGGGGGGCGAAGAGCCGCCCGGGATGTCGTGGCTGCCGCCCGATGCGCCGCCGTAGTAGTTGGGCGCGAAGTGTGGGATGCTGACTGGTTCCGGAGCCTGCCGGTGGCCTCCGCGGGGCGTGCCTACCTGAATTGGCGGGCTGGCCAGCGGTTGCTGTTGTTGCTGCTGCTGCTGACCCTGTTGCTGCTGTTGCTGCTGCTGCTGGCCCTGGTGCTGAAGCTGGTGTTGCTGAAGCTGTTGTTGTTGGAGCTGCAGCTGCCCGATAATCGCCTGCACCCCTGGGTGTGACATGGCAAGGCTACTAAGGCCGGCGAGTGGCTGCTGCTGCTGCTGTTGCATCTGTTGCAGCGGTTGCACGTGCAGCCCCGGCGGCGGCGATCCGCACGAGCTGCTCGTGGATCCAGGCCCCCGGGGCGGCGGCGGCTTCGTCTGCATCCAGGCGGCAGACGAGGGGATGCTGCCGGGGGGCGGTGAGACGCCGCGCCGGCGCAGGAACACCAGGGGGTCGACGGGGCTCCCTGCCTCGCCAGTCCGCTGCGACAATGCCCCCGGCGGCAGCGAGGATCCCTGCAGTCCTGTCACCAGGCCCGCATCCGCGACGGATGCCGCCCCCTGCCTACCATCACCCATGTTGACATAGCCCGCCTGCTGCTGGTGTTGCTGCTGGTGTTGTTGTTGCTGTTGTTGTTGCTGCTGTTGCTGCTGCGAGTTGTTCAGGCTGATCAAGGCCAGGTGCTGGAGCGCCCCCATGATCAGCTGCTGCTGCATGGCCTGGTCTTGCTGCTGGCGCTGCAGGCTGAGCGAGTGGTGCGGGTGGTGCGGGAACTGCGGGCTGAACGGGGGTTGCGGCGCATGCATGGGCTGCAGGCTGAGCCCACCCACAGAGACGCTACGCGACAACGTCCCATTGTGCGGCTGCAGCTCCAGGCCGTCGCGGTACGATACCTGTGCGGGCGGGGACAGTCCTGGAGGCTGCGAGGGCGCTGCTGGCGCCGCAGTGCCCACCGGGAGCGGGCATGTTGAGGAGGTGGGGACAGGGGGACCAGGCGCGGATTCTCCTAGGCAGGTCGCGAGACCGGGCAAGGATGAATCTCCATCCGGCACCCCAGCCACAGGGCCTCTATCAACGTCCGCCTCGATTTCCGGCCCAGCGCCGAGGGACGCACCGCGGTTGCCATGGTTGCAGGCTGGGCTTGCCGAGGCCTCCGAAGGAACAACCCCTGCGACCGCGGCCGGGCCATTCTCCCGAGCTCCCGCTTGCGAGCCACCGCTTGCATCAGCAGAATACGATGCTTGGTGGGGCGGCCCGTCCAGCGCTGCTACAGCGCCGGGCCAGGCGGCCTGCTTCACTGCCGCTGCAGCCCGCACCTGCTCCTGGTGCTGCTGAGACAGCATCTTGCCGGGCTGTCCCTGTACCTGTTCAGGTCCGTCAACAGACGCAGCGGCGGCGCCGCCGAAGTTTGCTGCGTGCCAGGCGGCGGCGTCCCACGCTCCTGGCTGGTCCGGTTGCTTCTGGTCTTGCTTCCAGCCGTTGGACTGCTGCAGCAGCAGGCTCTGCAGCGTCTGCTGGTGCATCGCCTGCAGGGCGGCCGCGTGGGCCAGGAGTCCCAGCTGGTCTGGCAGCAAGTCCGGGGCAGCGCCGCCGGACTCCTCCAGCTGCGGGCCGTCGGGCAGCGGCGGCGCCAGCGGCAGTGGCGGCAACGGCGCTCCAGCTGGTAGCTGCGCCTGTTGTGGGAGGCTTGCCTCAGGCTGATGGGGCATGCCCATGCTGCCCGGGGGCATGCCAAGCACCGAGGGGGGCGCAGAGGCGGGCTTGCTCGGGGAAGCAGCGAAGTTGAGGCTCAAGTCTCCGGAGCTGCCAAAGGTGGGCGCCGCAGCTCTAGGCAGCGGATGCCTGAGCGTGTTCTGCTGGCGAGGCTTTGAGAGCAGTGGGGCGGCGGCGGGTGCGCCGGGGGGGATAAGGTATGCGTCCCGAGCGTGGCGGTGGGGCCGCTGGGCGTTCCAGGCATTCCGGAAGAAGTGGTCAAACAGATCCACAGACTCCTCGCCATCCTGCGGCAGAGGAAATATAAATACACTTCAGGGTTTGGCTGTTTCTAAACACTGAGCAGGCCCACCGACACATCACCCTCCGGACAGCAGAGGACACATACACCATTTATATGTTAGGCTTGAAAAACCCTTGAACTAAATCCACTGACTATGCCCCCTCATGCAGCGGTAGACATACAACGCGCCCCGGAGCCAGTTTTGACAGGACACGTTGTGAAATTCCAGGGTTAAAGGTTGGAATGCCAGCCGGCTCCGACTCCCACCTTGGTCACGACGGCGGCGGGCGTCTGGGCTCAGTGCCCCCAGTCCTTAATTCCACCCCAAAGGCCCGAAACCCTGATCTGTCAACCCGCACCCCTGAACTCCCTCACCTTGGCCATGATGCCGGCAAGCGTCCTTGCACCGTGCCCGAACGCCTGGCGTATGCGTAGGAAGTTAGCGCGCGAGACGCTCCTTCCCAGGTTGTTTGTGGGCAGGAGCTGGTCCATGATGTTCAGGGACTTGGTCACAAAGGCCCTCTGAGAGTTAGAGTAGGACTGCACGGCGGGAGGAAACGGATATTACGGGGCAGGCAGGTGAACGACACATGGCCCCAGAGGCAGCTGAGTAGAGAGACCATGGTAACGCACAACGCGCCCAGAGGCACAGGGGAGTAAAGGAGCGCCAAACATTCCTGTGCAGCTGTAACGATTCCATAAAACAACCTGCGGGAGGACGTTCACTACATCTGGATCCGTTCATCTAATTTATAAGAACGCTACGACAGCACTGGGTAGGCTACCATGTAACGAGGCCCAGGAGGGAACACAGGTTTGGAACGGTGCATACCCGCTGGGCCCTGCTGAACGCTCGGCCACGTGGGGCTGGTAGGGAATGACTAGGCTCAAGGAAGGAAGACCGGTGTAAACAGTTATGAGGAGGAGCCTTCTGAGTTCCCCTCATGCGCCTCCACCAGGATTTACGGTACAGGATTTGGGGTTCTAGCCCCAACCCTGCATCCTTTCCCTCGGGCGCCATCTCCAGGCCTGCACCGGAACATCGTCCTGAAAAAACGACGGACCTGGCGGCTGCAGGCATTACACATACGCTGAAAGGACGTCTGTACCGCTGGGAGGACGTCTGTACCTCTGGGAGGACGTCTGTACCTCTGGGAGGGCGTCTGTACCTCTGGGAGGACGTCTGTACCTCTGGGAGGACGTCTGTACCTCTGGGAGGACGTCTGTACCGCTGGGAGGACATCTGTACCTCTGGGAGGACGTCTGTACCGCTGGGAGGACGTCTGTACCACTGGGAGGACGTCTGTACAAGCACACTCAGGGCGCAGCTGGGCATACGTGCAGGCTGCAGCCCAAAGAGAGAGGCGTGCTTATCCCTCCCCAAACCCATGATACTCTCCCAGGTCTATTTAACAAGGGCGCCTGACTACCCTTGGGGGACCACCAGGTAGCCGCCAGCCCACCACCGGGGGGATTATGACCAAACCTGGGCCGGCCCCCAGGCATTGGCCCATGCAGCAGGCACCTTGCTGCACCAGGCCACATCGGCCGATCGACTAGCAATGTCGCTCAATCGTAGCAGAAGCTTCCTAACATAAGCATCGTTCTCCCCCCACCCACGATTCTCTTCCCCTCCTGCACCTGCGGGCTGCTATACGCCTCGATGATGGCCAGCATGTCATCCTTTGTTAGGAGCGGGTCCCGCAACAGCTGCTCCGACGGCTCCACTGCGGGCAGGAAGAACAGTAGGGCAGTAGGGCAGTAGGGCACCATCAAAGACAGAAAAAACCTCTCAACCACCCGCCTGCACATCCCCTTTCGGAAACATACAAACACACACACATACAGCTGCGCACCTGCTCGTCTGTCGGCAAAATCTACAGCACCGATCAGCAACAGCGCGGCCATGACTTCATTGCTGAACCTCCAGCCCGCCCGTCATCTCAAGAAGACACACGCACGCGCGCAAGACAACCTGCTGATCAATCTTCCTCTGTTCTCCTACAAGTCCACCTTCAGCAGGCGGCCTCGCCGCCGCAGCAAGCGCAATTGGGACCCAACCTTGATTGGCCCACCAACACATGGCTGGTCGTGGATGGATCTTCCAGCCAGAGGCCAGCAGGTCGCTGAACAGAACAGCTTAACTCTAGCCGAGTTAAAGTACGAAACGCTGCTACAGAACCTCAGCTTTGATGTCAAGGAAGCTGGTCATCCCTCAACCTCCAGCCGGCAACGTTCTTTCAAGGACACACACACACACACACATACCTACACACACACACACGCACAAGCTGCAGGAGGGGCTCACTGATTATCACCTTAAAAGTCAAAGAAGAAGGTCATCCCTCAACCTGCAGCCGGCCATGTTCTTTCAAGATCACACACACACACACATACACACACAAAAACGCGCAAGCGTAGCTGCAGGAGGGGCTCACTGATCATCACCTTGAAAGTCGAAGAAGAAGGTCATCCCTCAACCTGCAGCCGGCCACATCTTCTCAAGAAGACACACACACACACACACACAAACACATAAAAGCGCAAGCGAAGCTGCTGCGGGGGCCCACTGATCCTCACCCTTGTAGTCGGGGAAGCTGGTTAGGTTGATGGGTCCCTGTATGCTGAGGCAGTAGTTGTCCCAGTCAAACTCGCTGAACTCAAACAAAAACCGGTTCAGCACCTGCTCAGGTACATGCAAAGGGGGAAGGGGGAAGCTCAACAGCGCTGCCTATTGTGGGATGCAATGCCTCCGATACAGGTGCATCACGGCCTACAGCCAACGAGGCCTGGCGCGCAAAAGCTGGTCTTTGGGCCACAGGCCATGGTCCGGCACAATGGTTGCTGTTGGTCCAGTGGCAGCAGACCGGCATGAGCGCTCTAGAAAAAAACACTGCTCAACAAACAAGACCACCACAGCCCACTTGATCCACATTGCGTTGCACTTGCCCAGGCCCTCTGGCCTGGCATGATTCAAATCGCTGGTGTTTTAAGATCTAGGCAAAGAACCAAACGTGGATACAGCCACAGGCGGATCAGCTGCATACCCAGGTTACGAAGCCATGTGCGTGCGCTCCCAACAGACCCCTCTGGAAAAAAATAAAACTTCACCCTGCTATGAAGGTCAGGGAAGCAGCGCAGCATGCCCTGAGCCCGCATATGCGACATAGCCCACAGTCAAAGGGGTCCGCGCCGGAGCCGTCAGTAAAAAACAAAGGGAGACAAGCCCCACCGACCTCCAGCGGGCTGTTCAGCTGTCTATGGTAGCGATTGAAGATGTAGAGCACAAGGGTTTCTAGCGCGTATGTGGAGATGAGGCCGTGGTGCGCCCCTAGCACGCGGCTCTCGTAGTAGCACCAGGCCTTGACCTAGAGGGCAGCAATGGATCCACGGCATAACGATTCGTTACAGGGTGCTCAATCTCTACTTCAGATGCCTCGGGGGCTGCAGACAAGGGTAACGATATGTAGCCAGCCCTAGTCCTTGGACCGCCAGCCGTCATGTTTAGGTCCCCATAGTTATGTAGCCAGCCCTAGTGTTTGGGCCGCCAGCTGCCAGCCCTGTTTAGGTCCCCATGGGCCCCCAATGGTGGCAGCCCAGTGGGGTCTGGTACAAACAAATATAGACACGGATCGACGTCCCTCATGCGCTGGACATGTGGTAGCATGGATAAACGAGGCGGACAGATATCCGATGATGAAAAACAGGGGGGGAAACCTGTTTAGTTCGGTCTCCCTGAAACGGACCAGGACAGATGATGACATGAAGGCATGCATGTATAAGGCAGACAAACGTAACCTTCGCTTCATTTAACATTCCATCTGTCCAGTCTTGCCCATCCAGAGACACAGTCCTACCCCCCCCTTCTCCGAGAGTCTGTGAGTGTGACATATCTGTCCAGTCTTGCCCATCCAGAGACACTGTCCTACCCCCCCTGAAGAGTCTGTGAGTGTGACATATCTGTCCAGTCTTGCCCATCCAGAGACACTGTCCTACCCCCCCTGAAGAGTCTGTGAGTGTGACATATCTGTCCAGTCTTGCCCATCCAGAGACACTGTCCTACCCCCCCTGAAGAGTCTGTGAGTGTGACATATCTGTCCAGTCTTGCCCATCCAGAGACACTGTCCTACCCCCCCTGAAGAGTCTGTGAGTGTGACATATCTGTCCAGTCTTGCCCATCCAGAGACACTGTCCTACCCCCCCTGAAGAGTCTGTGAGTGTGACATATCTGTCCAGTCTTGCCCATCCAGAGACACTGTCCTACCCCCCCTGAAGAGTCTGTGAGTGTGACATATCTGTCCAGTCTTGCCCATCCAGAGACACTGTCCTACCCCCCCTGAAGAGTCTGTGAGTGTGACATATCTGTCCAGTCTTGCCCATCCAGAGACACTGTCCTACCCCCCCTGAAGAGTCTGTGAGTGTGACATATCTGTCCAGTCTTGCCCATCCAGAGACACTGTCCTACCCCCCCTGAAGAGTCTGTGAGTGTGACATATCTGTCCAGTCTTGCCCATCCAGAGACACTGTCCTACCCCCCCTGAAGAGTCTGTGAGAGTGACAATTCTGTCCAGTCTTGCCCATCCAGAGACACTGTCCTACCCCCCCCCTCCGAGAGTCTGTGAGTCTGACACGTACCAGGATGATGCTCTTTTTAAACAGGTGGTCCCTGCCCAATCGCCGATCGCAGGACTCTAGGAAGGTGAGGGTACACAATCCGCCTATCTGGTTGAAGGATATGTCAACCACGATGTTATCCACAAGGCACTTGAGCAGCTTGACCTGAGGGCATGTGGAGGCAGGCGGTGAAACACAGCGGATGGGCTTTGGAATTGGGAGTCGTTGAGCAGGTGGAGTGCAACCGCTCATGCATTGATGCTCGATGAGGCACTTGTGCAGCTTGATTTAATGGCATGTGGAAGCAGGCGGTGGACATTGGGCCAAAAGCGCTTGAAAATTCAAAATGTAAGCAGTTTGTGAGAGTGGTGAGAGAGGTAACAGGGTTCGGAATTCAGGGTCCTTGAGCGGGTAGTGAGCCAACCGGTCCATGACATGGAATTTCCAAGATTGTGTAGCTTGTGGAAGTAGTCGAGGAAAACAGGAAACAGGGTTTGGAGCTGAGAATCATCGAGGTTGTGCGTGACCACCCAAGCGCCGGTGCATTGCGAGGCATTGCCAAGCTTGCATGGATCCTTGCAATCACCTCGGCGTTGATGACGTTTATTTCGCCTATCACGTATTGGGCCTTTGGGTTCCGCTGCTCATCCTCCAGAGTGCCTTGAAGCTTCATGGCCCACGAGTCTTTCAAAGACTGCTCCGATGTGAAAATTGACAGGTCGATGTCCCCATCTACTCGAGTTAATGAAAACGCAGAGCAGGGCATGGCAGCTTGAGGATAACATACGCTGTTCTGCTTCGCAACCATTTCAGTTTGAAGGTCGCATGCGATGTTCTGCATTACAAGCTGTCCGTACATGGCACGGGATGAATGCTGCATGGAGGGGTGGGGATCCCCATGGATGAGCAGCCTTTGCTTTGGACCTCTCTTGGACAGCAATTGAGTTCAACGAAACTCCAAACTTGAATTGAAAGCATAATATCGCACCTGGCAGGTACGTTTTCAGTGGCACGGATCCGAAGGTGCACGCTGTGACTAGCACGGGGTGGAAGCACCTGGCGATCACACTCGTCACGAAAGCCGCAACCCCGCTTCGCCTAGTCTCGCTGTGCCACGCAGGCTTAATTCGGTTGATGAGCTGCTCGGTCCTATCTTTGAGCAAGGTTGAGCATGAAGCTGCGTTTTGGTCGTTGAGAGTGGAAGCGTCCTTTCCTAATGGAACGACCATCGTCCCGCTAATGTAACCAGGAAGGGAACAGTGATCTATAACCCTAGCGCCTACTTTTTGCTTTCGAAGAGCATCTGGGAAAGTGAGGTCGAAACCTGACGTTAAAACCTGACGTTTCCGCCCTTCGGCGAGATGCAGCCCACCCATCTCCTGGGGGCGGCCCCCACATGGGCCGGGTGGGCGGCCACATGTTGAGCCCCCAGCGTGCCAGAGGCGAGAAAAGATCACCAGCGATGGCTGAGCAAAGTCCTCACAATATGAACGGGACAATATTTTAGAGTGCAGTGACAAAAAGTTGAAAGAAAGAAAGTAGGCCCTCTGGATGGGGCCATCCATCTTGCAACGGTCCAGATCACATTCCTACCCCATACAGTGGATCCTCTCGAGACCTGTTCCTCACACCTTGGATTGGAGGACATTCTTTTATACAGCAACCTAACACCATCAATTTTTCAAAGCAAACCAAGTTTCTGTACTGCTGAGCAAGGCAGAGAAGATGAAGCTTCATAGCTGGTAGCATGCTAACTAGAGGGCCTGAATGCCAGCATAAGTCATTGAAACATGTTGCCTTCATTCTGCCCCAGATACTGTAGTGCTGACTTCATTACTGTCCCAGTGGCCCAGATACTGTAGTGCTGACTTCATTCTGCCCCAGTGGCCCAGATACTGTAGTGCTGACTTCATAGCTGGGGATGAGACTATTCAGGTGTGTTTATTTCCTCTTCCTTTAGAAGTTCATCTTTCTCAAGCAGAGCACCTAAATTGTGTTTTTACGGAAGCCGAGATTGTGAAAGCTTTGGAAAAGACTGTGAATGGAAAGTCTGCGGGTGTTGATGGTGTCCCTATGGAGTTTTTAAAACACGCGGTTATTGTGACTCCTAGGGGAGCTTTTTCTCAAGAGAAGCGGCAGTATGTTTTGGCAAATCAAATTACGTTTTTGTTTAATAGAGTTTTGGCAGACGGTTACCCTAAGGAGTGGGGCATCGGAGCACTCGTTCCGGTACCCAAGCCAAAGGGCAGTCCTGCAATCAAAGACGATTATAGGGGTATTGCCGTCGGAACTGCCCTATCCAAATTATATTCCCTCGTCTTATTGCAACGTCTTGATTCTTGGGCAGAAAGTCAGCGTTTCAGAGCCGATGGCCAGGCAGGTTTTCGGCATGGACGGGGAACACCTGATAATGCTTTCATTCTAAACCACATTATTGAAAAATACCATTCGGAGAAAAAAACGATTTTTGCTGCTTTCATTGATTTCAGGAAGGCATATGACTGCATAGACAGAGATTTATTGTGGCGGAGTTTACAGAGCATGTGTGTGCACGGCCGGATTTTAGAAAGTTTGAAGGAGATGTATCAGGATGTAAAAATCCGTGTACGGGTTGGTGGTAAACTGGGAGATAGTTTCTCCTCCTTTATGGGTGTTAAACAAGGAGACCCGCTGTCCCCTCTATTGTTTGGCCTGTTTATCGACCGTTTCGAGAAGTTTGTCGCAAGTGAGTGCCCTGATATTGGAGCCCGTCTTTCACATGCTTTGGTCAGAGTTTTACTTTATGCTGATGATCTGGTGTTATTCGCTGAATCGCCGGATGATCTGCAAAAACTTCTTGATGCTCTCCATATTTTTTGTCGCCACAATGCCTTGTCAATCAACATAGAAAATTCTGAAGCAGTTGTTTTTAACCAGAAATATTGCAGTCATTTGGCATCTCTGTCTTATGACAGAAGCGTTCTTGATATTAAGCCCTTTTTCATCTACTTGGGTATGTTATTTGATGAGGCAGAGGGTATGAAGGGAGCAGGTAGACGTTGTGTCAACAAAGGGAGGGCAGCTTTGTATGCCATGGTTCGGAGATGTCATGAGCTTGACATACACAATGTTCACATTAAATGTCATATGTTTGACTCTTTGGTGAAGCCTATTCTGTTTTATGGGTGTGAAATTTGGGGACCAGGTCTCCTTGCGAAAGGAGTCGGCTTGACAGATATTGGTTTCTCTAGAGATTTTCAGGTAATTCACAAGGGTTTCCTTAGGCAGTGTCTGGGTCTTCGCGAGTCTGTGGCCGAGTATGTTCTCATGAGTGAACTGCACCGCGAACCCCTTATCTTAAGTCTTTTTCAGCAGATCCTGAGTTTTTGGAATATAATTAATCTGAGGCCTGACAATGACCTTGTGAAAATGGCTATGCAGGAAAGTTGTGATTTGGCGAAGGCTGGCACTTCACTTTGTTGGGCTGGTTTTCTGTCTACGATATTGATGACTCTGGGTATTGATTTATTGACTTCTTCAGCCAATACCTCTTTGGATATTGAGGTCATTGTGAATTCAGCTAGGGATCAGTGGCTTTCCAAAATTTCCAGGGACATGCCACGTACGGCCCTATCAGTACGTGCTACTCCTGACTCAGAACGCTCGGGGTTCAAATTGTTTACGTTCTCTGAGTGGTTCCAAATTAAGCGTGATGTGAAGGAGACTTTCTGGTACAATTTGAGTAAGCCTAATATTATTATCGCTGTAGCCCGGTATCGGATGGGGTCGCATTGGCTGATTGTTGAGACGGGGCGCTTTGAGAAACCCTGTGTGCCTCGTAGCGAGAGGATTTGTAGATGTTGCAATCTTAAGTGTCGGGAGAATGAGCTTCACATGATTTACTGCCCGTTCTATACAGACCTTCGTTTTCAGTTTAACCTTACTTTCCATAATTTCCTAGAGGACGAGGATGAGGCCATGAAACGGTACGCAAATGGAGTGTGGGGCAAACTAAATGCAGCGGATTCTGCATATGTGTTCTGGAAGAAATTTGGTTGTTTTATCTTTCAGTGTGTGATGAAAAGAGAGAATCATCTCAAAACTTTGCCAACATTCCTGTCTCCCCCCTAACTCTCTAGGCGGTGCTCAATCGAACTCTTTTGCACCCACGTCATGTTTTATGGCTGGGGCTACTCTTCTGCACTATGGGGTTCATTCCCACGCCACTGTTGTGGTTATGTGCTAGTTGCTTGCCCAGGGGGGTCACTGGTTTTCGCTTTCTGTCCTAGTGTATCAAGTGCCTGTACCGGTTTACGGGCACATGTCCCATGCATCAAGTGTGATGCTCTGTTGGACTGTAAAAACTTCACATTGAGAGATAAATGCTTAGGTACCCTTGACTCGATGGCAAAGCACAGCACAGAAAAAGAAAGCCACGCCAAACGTCCCTTGGGCGGCGCAGACCGTGTTAAAAGAGAATGAAAGCAAGGTACAAAATCATAAAGCATGTTCCAGGAACCTCCTTCGCATCTAAGAATATAAAGCATGGCCACACCGTTCAGCAAAACTGTGCGCTACTGTACAAGATCCTTCACTTTGAGGCCTGAAACACTAAGTCAAACTCTAGAAATAGGAATTGAATGGAGCCGTGAAGTGCACAACTACTTGCCGATAAAACCTACTTCAGCCCGCAGCCTATCAGCACGATAGGTCTGAACATTTCACGTCCTCTGACGAGGATGCTACCAGCACAAATTCAGATTCCAGACTTAAGTAGTCCATCAAGAGGGCGCATAGCTTGAACCCTTAAACCAGTTCAGGCACTAACGATATATACGTCAAAACAAGCAGATCCAGGTGTCCTTCAAGAAACTTGATCAAGCCACCCATCGCCGAAATCGGTAACGTGGGATCAACCGTCATACAAGAACAACATCCGAGATCCTCCCTGTCAGCCTCCAGTGCCTGCCCCTCACATGCTACGCAGGCGATCATGCAGACGGCAGTGCTCATTTTAGTGTGCACCACACCACGTTGGGCGAGTCACTACCCAGCAACCACTGGGCCGATCAGAACCCAACCCGCATGGGCCATCGGCTGCAGGCACAAGCAGCAGGGCCTGGTCCAGCAGGCCCCCATGACCGTGATGTACCTGAATTGTGGCTGAACCACCCTAAAAAATAAACAGTGTTATTGACAGCCTTAGGGCCTTTCCCTAACGGAACAACCTATATGTCAGAGTTATCGGATTCTGACATTTCGTAATCATCCCCCTCGCTGGTGGGCTCCATGGGCCGCCGCATCTCATCGCTCCGGAACCCGTTGCTGTCCAGGCCTAGCGACACCGGGGGCGGTTTCTGACGAGCTGGCGGCCGAGTGATGCCATGAAGAGGCAGGCCTGCAAGGTATAGGGCAGCAGGGCATGCCATGGGATTTGGGTGCAGGGTTTTGGGGGGACGGTTTGTCTTCAGCAGAGACAGCCCAGAGCACCCACTGGGCTAAACCCAGCATTCATCCTCGCATGCAAACAAAAACGCAATCTGCGCCACCGGGCAAGGAGCAGAACCCGCCAGAGTTGTTTTTAAGTGCAATCAGCAAATTGTCAGCCAAACTTGAATCAAGACTGAATCTTAAATGCAATTCAGAATAATGTCAGCTACACTTGAATCAAGACCGGGGATTCCCACTCAGCAAGCCTTCTCACTTGGCCCACTGGCCGCAGGCCGATCATCCTTTTCTTCCCATCGGCCTATTCGCGTCCTCCCTGCCGCCATTCAACCCCTGCTTTGGCGCAAACTTCAGGTAGCATCACAACCCACCTGCATGAGCCTGCATGCTGGGTCCTGCCTTGCCCCGGTACGTGCTGGCCGCTGCAGTTTGCGGCCTGGCCCGCGCCCGGGAGTGCGGACCGAGCTGCATCGCGTCTTGCATGCTGGACAGAACCTCCCCGGGAGCCCACAGATGCAACGCCTCATTAGGGGGCTTCTGGCGCGAAGGCGGGCGCTCCAACTACAAGGCACAAGGCAGGTGGTGGTCAGATTTGGGGTTCATGTCAAGGCGTCTGGTGCCACGGCGAGCGCTCAAACTGCGGTGCATCAAGCAGATGGGCCGTCAGGTCAACAGCATGCTCGTCCATGGTGAATAATGCACGCACATTTGCATCACGCTACATGCTCATGCACGGTCTACCGGTAGAAACAGCCTGAATTATTTGCAGCCAATCTTTTTTGGCGAGACAAAAAAATGTAGTAAGGGTCACGTTTGAGTCAACGAATTTTTAGCACTGCCTTTGTGTTTTTTCTTATAACCAGAGGCACCTCTGGTCACAGGCTGGACAGGGCTGTATTGCACCTGTGACATCATGTTCTTCTGCCAGACGCTACGTGCCCTAGCAAGCACAACCAGTATGCATCTGTTTGGAGCACCGCCCTTTTTTTAACTCCAGGCTAAACAGGGCTGTACCGCACCTGCAATGTAATGACATTCTGCCAGACGCTGCGTGCCCTAGCAAGCAATACCAGTACGCATCTGTTTGGGTCACCGCCCTTTTTTAACTCCAGGCTGGACAGGGCTGTACCGCACCTGTGACGCAATGTTGTTCTGCCAGACGCTCGCGTCTAGCTCCTGTGCACCGCGCGTCACAGGCCGGGCGCTCTGGACTGTCCTCAGCGGCGGCCCGCCGGTCACCACCATCTCCTCCTCCCAATCCTCGACAGCTGAGTGGCCCGTAGGCCTGCCCCCTAGGTGCATGCCGTGCTCCCCCGCCAGCCCTGCTGCACCCGATGCGCTTCCCTGGGCACCCGACGGCAACGACCGGACGGAAGGCGCCGCATCCGCTGCGCTGGCGTTGATGGCCGCCACTAGGCTGTCCAAGCGCGAGGGGCTGGGCTCTCCCTGGGAGCCCGTGCAGCTGAGGCGAGTGCTCGCTAGGGCTCCGCTGTCACCTGGGCTGGGAGGTTGCGCAGCCCCCGCCCGCGTCTTCCCGGCATTCGGGGTGAATAGAGAGGCACTCATGCCACCCAGGTCGGTCTCTTTGATGAGGTCGCCATGGTCGCCAACATCGACGTGCATGGAGGCCCCGTACCGGTGCTGCTGGCTGCCCCCGCCATGCATGACGCCCGCCATCATGTCGGGCGCCGCTGCTGTTGCGGGTCTCAAGTCGAGGCTGTTCGACAAGGCTATCGAGGCCGAAGCTGCGGGTGAGAGGATGAACATGGCCTGTAAATTGCTGATCAGAAAGGATGGAAAACAGAGAGCTGTGGTCTCTATTTTTGAGCCCTAGAATGGGAGGCAACAGGTGACGGAATGATGTCCTGACAACAGGACTCGGTGACTCGGTCTCTCAGGACTCTTGCTGGCACCCCATTCACAACCTTTCCGGTCACAGATTTATACAGAAAGCAGCATGCAGGGCACCTGCGAGCGTCCACTCTGCATGGTGCTCCTGGCAGGTTTCCCACCGTTTTTTTTAGGGTGCTTCATCTATGCTTCAGGTACAGCCCGGCCTTCGTCCAGCAGGGCCTGATGCTTGCTTGGGCCACTGACCGTAGGCCTGTCAAGCTTTGGTCCCAGCCAGCTCTTGTGGTGGCCGCCAGGCAGCCCCCCCCCCAAAGTGGCATGGTGGGCAATACCCCAAACACTGTTCATTCCCCCTCTCACCGATACGTTTATGCCCGGAGTACCCTGACGTGTGGGCTGCGGGCTCAAACCAGGAGGAGGCTGGGCTGCCGACACTGTTGGGTGTACTAGGGTTCTTCCTACAAGACGGACTTCCCACGTTTGAGGAATGCGGCCGGGTGGAGGCGCTGGCATGTCGGCCAAAGTCCGCGGCCTGGCCGTGCCGGTAAGGTGCGTCTTCCGACAGCTGCTGCTTGCCCTGGAGGGACATAACTGGTCCCCGGTGATCCAAGCCGGTGGGTGACGTTTCATTAGATGACCCGATGCCTAGACCTGCAAAGTGTGCAATGCAACGGCATCAGCTCCAAGGCATTGTCTCAGTTTCCAACCCTACAGCAAAGGCAGTAACACAAAGGACGTCAGCTCCAAGGCATTGTCTCAATTTCTAGCCCCCATGCAAGGAGTGCAATGCAAGCGGCATCAGTTCCAAGGCATTGCCTCAGTCTCAAGCATTGATCCACCAAGTAATGTGGGACACGGATATGCTCATTCGTGAGCTGCCCAAGGCAGGCGTGGCCAGCACAGGGCATCCAGTCAGCAGGAACAACACTGGTCACCCAGGCGGCACTGGCCAACACAGGTCACCCAGACCGCAGGAAGAAAGGCCTCTGACAGAGGGTGGGTACTGGGTACCTGAAGTTGCGGCAGCAGAGGCCGGTGTTGTGACCATGCGCGACATGTACTGGTCCAAGGTCATGCCGTACGAGGTCACCAGCCTCGTGCATGCCTGCGGGCCGCTGTGGCTATCCAGCAGGGGCTCCTCGCCCTCAATGCGATCGTCATCAGAGACGTCTTGGATGCCAAAGGCCAAGCTCTCCCGGCTGCGTGCATCAGTGTTGGCATTCCATATTTTTAGGATGCTTCAGCTACAAATGAACAAATCAGCTACATCGCGGATTATGGCCATGGGGGGCCCCGGCGCGGCACACCCAGCAGTTCAGGCCGCCAGCTGTAGGCCAGTCAAAGTGTGGTCCCCAGCAGCCCAGTGGTGGCTGCCCAGCAGACTGCTGGGGGCGGTCTAGTGTGAGCTGATAAAAACACTGCAGAGTAGCAGCGGAAGAACCGTGAGGGTGAGGCCAAGCGTCAGCCAGCCAAGGATGCATTGGTCGAGGAGCTTGCAAGGAAAACCGCCATAAGAAGCGGATTCAATCAGCAGCGGATCGCTTGTTTGAAGCATTGGATCAGCCGATTTAAGAGCTTGGAATGCTCGAGAAGCCCCGCTCAGGCTTAATTGCATGGCGCACTACCCAATGCCACGGCCCTATGGGTGGCTACCCTCATCCCTCTCTGCTAGTATTTTTCATCCCGACGCGCATTGCTTATCCCCATTTTATGGAATCCATTGGTATGCAATTCAATGGTCAGATGCCTCTTGCAATTACCTAAGCGAGGATGACGGCACAAAGCTGGGTGGTTGGGACACGCCGCCTCGCGCACTACCAGGCCTCGCAGACATTGGCCGTGACGAAGACGTGCCTGAGGCTGGCCGGGCTGTTGCAGCTTGCGCTGGAGCCTCCATGCAATGCCGTACGCCTGACTGCGGCCGCCCAGCTGCAGAGTCCGGCCGGTGGCTCGCACCGTGCACCCAAGACGTGCCCGAGGCCGGCCGAGCCACCGTCGCCGCAGCCGGTGCCTCTGGGGAATGCCGCACCCCTGACTGCGGACGCCCAGCTGCAGACTCGGGCCGGTGGCTCGCACCTTGCCCCCAGGATTCAAGCAGCTCAACGTGGCCGCGCAGCCCAGACTGAGGCCGGCCACCTCCAGCCGCCGATTCCGGGCGGCCGTGCCGCGTCGCATCGCCCCCGCCAGATCCCACTTCCACCTCGTATCGAGTTGATGCAGCAGGGTTTCGCTCGCCTGCCGCTGCCGCCCTCGGCTGCTCTTGGTGCGGCAGCGCCGTGTCTCGACCACGACCCGGGTCCCGGAACTCCTGGAAGCTCGCCTGCCATCAAAACGAAAGGGACGCATATCATTGTTGGTTTTGATGCATGCTAGACCATCTTTAGCAGGTCGCTAGGAGTCAGCCACTGAGCAAGTCAGGACCAAACCGGGAGCGCGCCTTCAGCCAGTGGCCAGTGAGCAGCAGGGCTTCCTATACCAAGCCACCTCGGCCATCGCCCGTGGTGCAGCTGATATTTAGCTGGATTGGGCTACAAAGTAGAAACAGAAGGACGCCATATATTGAGCGGGCAGGAAGCAGGGAAGGGAAGGGAGGGGGGGTATGATCTCAGCAACGCACCGTTTGTACGCTGCGGCTTGGGATAGGGGATGCCCCCCCATAGGTCTGCAGAAGCTTGGTATGCCGAACTTGGTCGTTGGAGGAAGACACAGTGCTTGGCCTGAGGGCAGGGCAGGAGATACGAATCACTGTAGATATTATTATATCACAAACAGGGCCCATAATTTCTGCCGAAAGATTCTGTTTTCAAACCCTGGTTGTTATCAAAACCCTCATTGACAAGCCTGACCAGCACATTTACAGAAGCCATGACACCAACCTCGGAGCCCTGGTCAGCGCTGCCTGATTACAATCTTCAGCCTTGTGAAGACAAGTAGATTTATATGAAATTGTTTGCGTACAGCATGACAACACATGCCCCTGCGTGCCTGTCTGGTACCTCCGAATCGATTCGTAAGCGTTGTGGCCATACAAGCCCCCTATGTGTCAACCCGGCCTGCAAGCGCACCTGGTACTACCACCTCGATCATCATCGTTCCGCATGCCGGTTCTACGTGCATGGGAGCGGCTGCTGTGCGAGGACTTGGGGGGCTGCAGGTATGGAGAGGCACCTGAGGCATGTCTGAAAACAGAAGCAGACAACAGGAGGGAGACATGAGGAGGGGGACATGAGGAGGGAGACATGATGGGGCATGAGGAGGGGAGACATGAGGAGGGAGACATGAGGAGGGGGACATGAGGAGGGAGACATGATGGGGCATAAGGAGGTATGAGTAGGTAGGCATCAGGAGAGAAACATGATGGGGCATGACTGCATGAGGAGGCATGAGGCAAGATACGAGCTGAAAGACAGGAGGGTGAAGTGTGGGGGGGATCTCTCCAACCGACTTGCGGCTCTGACCGACACTCAAAGGTCTTAGCCCGGGAGGCCACACACCTCACACTGAAACTCATCCTCTGGATTCCATCAGCGGCCAAGTCAGCTAACGCCATGTCCACATCCATCCCTCCCCTGGTGCCGGCATGCCTGTGCAAACGTATGGGAGACAGCACGCAGCGCATGGCAGGTAGCATGCATGAGGACAACAGCAAATGATTGCCTGCATTACTGATGCTACAATATGAGTGCAATCGCATGGTAGGCAGCATGCAGCGTATGCGAGGCGGTATGCATGATGACGAGAGCAAATGCCTGCTTACATAATGTGTACTGTACCGGCAGGCCATGATTTCATTTTTTTGTGCACCGCTGCGCGAATGTAGATAAGGCAGAGGCAGGCTCACCTAGAGGCCTGCTGTGAGATCGTAGGCCTCGTGCTACCCATGAATGCAGCTGTGCCTGGGGACCTCAGTCTCTGATCGAAGCACTGCCTAGCACTCTGCGAGATACCACTAATAAGCCCAGGCCTGCTTACAGAGGAATCCATGTGTCGCACATCTGTTCGATTTGGAATCAGGATGACTGGTTAGCTGTGTGCCATGTGAAAGCAGTTCTCATCAGGTGCGGCATGCTAGCTCACCCGCTCCGACTTGTGGACTGCTGGGATTTCGGTTGGGCCGCGGGGACTCCCCTGATTGACAGGGCTGGAATTCTGAGCCGGAAGAGTAGCCTGCCCCTGATCGAATACCTGCTCCCCCAATCCTTGTCCCAGTGCGAGCGGAACGCGTATGACCTTGGGCATCTTCCATGACAAACTTGAAGTTCTAGGTAGGTATTTGAAGCATGGCAAATTATGGGGGAAGCGCTTCATACGCATAGGTTGGAGAACTTGCGACACGACACCTGGAACCTCAAAAACCGCTAGATCACGTACAGAGCAGCGACACGGCTGTATCTCTCTCTGAATTCTACAGAACCACTCAAAGCATATACCCACCCTCGCATAGCCCTGATAATTAAATCATAAGAGAGCATATTTTGTCCCTCCTTACATCGATTCGGGCAACCCTGGAGAGTGCCCTGACTAGGATCGTTTGGCTCCCAGTGTCCTCTCATTTACGCCGCAGCTTCCTTCCTAATTCTCAGCTTCTGGATTTTCGAGTCCTGAGTGGCTTTAAAGGTTGAGTGCGGAAAATGCAGCAAGAGGAGGAGTTTGATGAGGAGGACCTGTTCGGAGAGGGTGCTGATGAGCAGCAGCGTGACGATGATGCGAGTAGCCATGAGGAGGAGGAGGAAAGAGTTATGCCTGGCCATTCGGCAGGTAGGCTGGGAACTAGACACTGTTGAAACTCGTGAAAGTCGGCAGACGCACCTCATCACGCCGTCTTTGATAAATCTTTGAATCACGATCTTTCTTGTCCAGGCATTCATATAAAGGAGCCAGAGAGGATGGAAGGCAGTGGAATGAGCAGCGGAGGGCTGTTTGCACTTAACGCGATTGTCGAGGACGAAGGTCCAGACACAGCTGGTCACAAGGTTCAGTTTCATCCGACAGCAATGGGCATACCTCGACAGAACGTGCCTTTCAGCATGCCGACCACCTCTGCGATGAGAATGGTAATTGCAAAACTTTGCATCTCCCATCCTCGGATATCTAACGCTGTAGCTAGATCCGGACTCCAAACCTATGAAATAAGATGCATTCGTTCATTCGATTGTGATAAACAGGGATCCAGGAGCCTACCGCCTAGAGAAAATAAGTCTTTGCCTCCTGAGTTCAGTCCCCCCAGTCCTCAGTGCTGGGTAGTATTTAAAATATTTGAATATGCATCTCTGGCCCTGCCCCCCATCTTTGTAGGGAACCAGCGCCCCCATTGCCATGCCTATGATGCCACGGAGGATCAAGAAGGATTCAAGTGAGGCAGCCGATCCTGAGGAAGAAGAGGGTGGATTTAAATACCCAGCCACCTTCATCCCCCCTCATGAACTGAGCCTCCGGCAAGATAACTTCATGTCGGTTGCTGGCGGGGCTTCGTTGATGAAACGAGATAAGCTTCGAGCCAGGAATGCAATCTTGAAGGCTACAGGATTTGTGGAAGTCAACGCTCATGCTGGTGTTCACCCAGAGGCTGTCCAGGTGGGGACGACAGATCCGCCAGCAGCTTGTACTTTTCATGTAACAGGGCCCAAAGTGTCTGCTTGATTGGCTGTGTACTCTTTGCTTGCTTAACATGATTCCACTAATGCTCTGTAGGAAAGAGGTCTGTCCCGACAGTCAGGAGGCTTGACGCAGTCTTTTGCTTTGCGAGGCGGCTTCTGGTGAGTTTATTACTAGTACTTATGAGTGTATATAATTGTTTCCTTGGCACAATGTGTATCCCATGAATAAAAATGGATACTTTGTTGCATTTCCTTTCATGTTCCGGTAATGAAATTTCAGTAAGGATTGGCAGATAGCACTGCTAATCAGAAATGTGCATGGCATTGAAGAAAGGGACATGCACTGAGGATCTCCTTCCTCTCTCAGATCTGCTCTGAGGAATGGAGGAAGCTGCGTGAGCGCATTGCTGGACCTTGAATGTGATTCGCTGGCGTTACGGAGGCAACTCAGCACGGCGGAGGAGCAAGCTTGCGAGGATGCCATGTGGCTGCTGGTTACTTTGAATCTTAAGAACGTGGCTCATGATCCCTATGAATCCCCTTGGAACCTATTCTGTAGGTCCCTGGGGTATATGTCTGAACTTGCTGCGCTGACAGTGAAAATGTCAACACAGAATGACTGGAACCTGCAGTAAGAAATTTCCATTGCATATTTTGTTTCTGCATTAGGGGTTAAGTGAATCATGGACAAGCTAGGCTCCACATGGGGTGCTGCCTAGCTGTTGCCTCGACATAGGCAATGCGTCCTTGCCACCATGTTACGATATCGTTTCTTCAGGGACTTGTCCCTCACGGAGGAGGTGAACAACTGCTGGGGTCGGGCTGGACGGGCATTGAGGCTTCTGGCAGTTATTCGCTGATTCATCGTGTATTATGCACTCCCAGTCTAGTGCAACCAAGATTAGATGGTACTGTTGATATGCTTACTTTTTCTGCTTCCATTTCTGACACCTGGCAGCAGGCTAGATTCCTGGGCAATAAGCAGTTGTCAGACTTTTGCCTGTGGAGCATAAATAAATTAACAATTCCTTAATATTGTCCTTGTATGGCTAGCTAATGATGTAAAGTAGTGCAGCCGACTCAGCTGAGCAGTAGGAGCAGAGCTCATGTTTTATGGCTGGGGCTAATCTTCTGCACTATGGGGTTCATTCCCACGCTACTGCTCGGTGGTTGTGTGTTGGCTGCTTGCCTAGGGGGGTCACTGTTTTTCGCTCGCTGTCCTAGCAAATTTAGTGCAAGTACCGGTTTACGGGCACAATTCCCATGCATCAAATGTGATGCCCCGTTGGACTCAAACTAGACAGAGCCTAGAAGTGTCAAGTAAATTAGTCAATGACATTCGACCTCTGGGCCCTGCTCAAAAAGGCTTAGCCGCGTGGGCGTCCAACTGTCCCGGTGGGAGAAGAGACCAGGAACTTGCGGTAAGAGGTGTAACGTCATTGACTTGCGGAAGGAGGCACCGGGAAAGAAGGAAAGGAACACGAAGGCGAAGGAAATACCCCCCCCCCAGATGGAAAGGCAGCCTCAAGTATCCCTGCCCCTCCCAAGCCTAGTAAAATCCCAGTAAAATCAGTTTGAATTACATCATCAGCCTACAAGGACCCCTGTGGGCAGTCACCTGAGTTACACACTTGAGTCATGCGTCATAGAATTTCCAGGTTTGCAATCAAACACTCTTGTATACATTCTCGATTTTTCTAGGCAGTGTTCAACCGATTTCTTTTGCACCCACGTCATATTTTATGGCTGGGGCTAACCCTCTGCACCATAGGGTTCATACCCACGCTACTGCTCGGTGGTTGTAGAGTTGGTTGCTTGCCCAGGGGGGTCACAGGTTTTCGCTCGCTGTCCTAGTGTATTCAGTGCCTGTACCGGTTTACGGGCAGAAGTCCCATGCATCAAATCTGATGCCCCGCTGGACTGTAAAGTTCACACACTTAACTCACCATCAATCAGCAGAAAACATAGTCAGAAAGCCATCTACAGTTGTCCTCCCTCTTGAGCACACCCTTGTTACCAGTATAAACTATCCCGTACAATCCTGCACTACGACCCTGCACGACAACACTTGCAACTGCAAGTAAATAAATCAATGATATCACACCTCTGGGCCCTGCTAAAAAAGGCTCGGCCTCGTGGGCGCACAACTGTCCCGTTGAAAAAAAAACTTACGGTAAGAGGGAAGAAGGAGAAGAACACAAGGGAGAAAGAAATACCCCCCCAAAAGGAAAAGGCAGCCCGAGAGGCAAGTAAATAAGTAATTGCCATTCAATTGTGCAGCTAATCAGTACCGGAGATGAGCACATTTTTTTTTCATGATGCGCACATTGATGCCCAATTTGCACGAGGAACGTCAGCATGGACGAACTCTTCTTGTCCTCAATGTCAGCCTTGCTGCTCAACGAGCGCTTCATAAGCTTTGGCTGCCCTCTTGAACCTCACTTCTGCAACAGCCTTAGCTTCCTGAGCGATGTGGACATCAGGATGAAACTGCGGGGATAATCACAGCTGCATGTTAGGTTGGTGTGGCCTGCTATATATTCTTCAGAGCACAGCGTGTAGATAAGCATAGTTCAAAAAAAGTTAATGGACATATCGGACAGAAATACCTAGAGCATAAACCTTGTCACTGAAAAAACCTGTAATCAGTATAAAGCCCGCCCAAAATGGGAAGGCCCACCACAAATGAGTGAAGTGTAGAGGTTCAAACACCTTTTGGTAGTGGGGAAGAGCCCCTCAACCATCCCATCCCGCACATACACCTCTACCAAAGTGATGCAGATTAACATGTGTCAAAGTTCAATTTGAATGCCTTTTCTAATGGATTAGAGCCTTCGCGGTCATCCAGGCAGGCAGAGGGCAGTTCTCCCAGGCAGTCACAGGACAGCATTCCCAAGCTGGAAGAGGACAGCAGTCCCAAGCTGGAAGAGGACAGCAGTCCCAAGCAGTCCCAAGCACCAATTACACCCGGATCCTCCACCCACACCCTGTCAAGTGCATGACATAAAACGCTATTTTAGAAGGACGTACGCGTGTGTCTACTCAAAGTCCGACAAGCTGACAATCTGTAGTGAGGGCGCAGCTGAAAACACAAGGCACCCCTCTCACCTGCTTGGCGATCATGTGGAAGGCAGATTTGAGCGCAGCCTTGTCCGGCCTCGCATCAGATGCCAGGCCAAGGTCCTCCAGTAGGGCAGCCTGAGCCGGACTCACAGGCACCCGAGGCAAACCGCCAGAGGAGCTCCCGCCAAGGCCTCCGCTGTATGCCCCTCCTGTGGTACGCCCCTCGCCCCCGCCTCCTGAGGACGTTGAGGCGCCTGGCGAGGTGGCGGCATGGAAGCGCTCCCACCAAGCTCCGTTGTAGGCGCTGCCGCTGGAATCGGTGTTGGCCTGCCACGATTCGAACCAGGCTCTGAATCAGCAACAACAAGGGTCAGCAACAGCACGCTTATCGTGAGGCTTTCAGCAGCAACAAGTGGCACAGTGGCACACAGGGCTTATCGTGAGGCTTTCAGCAGCAACAAGTGGCACAGTGGCACACAGGGCTTATCGTGAGGCTTTCAGCAGCAACAAGTGGCACAGTGGCACACAGGGCTTATCGTGAGGCTTTCAGCAGCAACAAGTGGCACAGTGGCACACAGGGCTTATCGTGAGGCTTTCAGCAGCAACAAGTGGCACAGTGGCACACAGGGCTTATCGTGAGGCTTTCAGCAGCAACAAGTGGCACAGTGGCATGCAGGGCTTATCGTGAGGCTTTCAGCAGCAACAAGTGGCACAGTGGCACACAGGGCTTACCGTGAGGCTTTCAGCAGCAACAAGTGGCACAGTGGCACACAGGGCTTATCGTGAGGCTTTCAGCAGCAACAAGTGGCACAGTGGCACACAGGGCTTATCGTGAGGCTTTCAGCAGCAACAAGTGGCACAGTGGCACACAGGGCTTATCGTGAGGCTTTCAGCAGCAACAAGTGGCACAGTGGCATGCAGGGCTTATCGTGAGGCTTTCAGCAGCAACAAGTGGCACAGTGGCACACAGGGCTTATCGTGAGGCTTTCAGCAGCAACAAGTGGCACAGTGGCACACAGGGCTTATCGTGAGGCTTTCAGCAGCAACAAGTGGCACAGTGGCACACAGGGCTTATCGTGAGGCTTTCAGCAGCAACAAGTGGCACAGTGGCATGCAGGGCTTATCGTGAGGCTTTCAGCAGCAACAAGTGGCACAGTGGCACACAGGGCTTATCGTGAGGCTTTCAGCAGCAACAAGTGGCACAGTGGCACACAGGGCTTATCGTGAGGCTTTCAGCAGCAACAAGTGGCACAGTGGCACACAGGGCTTATCGTGAGGCTTTCAGCAGCAACAAGTGGCACAGTGGCACACAGGGCTTATCGTGAGGCTTTCAGCAGCAACAAGTGGCACAGTGGCACACAGGGCTTATCGTGAGGCTTTCAGCAGCAACAAGTGGCACAGTGGCACACAGGGCTTATCGTGAGGCTTTCAGCAGCAACAAGTGGCACAGTGGCACACAGGGCTTATCGTGAGGCTTTCAGCAGCAACAAGTGGCACAGTGGCACACAGGGCTTATCGTGAGGCTTTCAGCAGCAACAAGTGGCACAGTGGCACACAGGGCTTATCGTGAGGCTTTCAGCAGCAACAAGTGGCACAGTGGCATGCAGGGCTTATCGTGAGGCTTTCAGCAGCAACAAGTGGCACAGTGGCACACAGGGCTTATCGTGAGGCTTTCAGCAGCAACAAGGGGCACACCGCGCTTCTCTTGAGGCTTTTAGCATTTGCAGGGGTGCACCTCACGGCAGTTGGAAGCAGCTGCCCACTGAGCAACCATTTCTGCTCCCTCAGTAAAAGGGCGGTGGCGTGTGTGCCAGAATGGAGAAGTGGTGCTTACGAACATGGTTATTGCTGCAGTGCTTATGGTGAAGTGCTAGGCCGCTGGGCAGCCACCGCAGGGCCCACGGGGATCAACCCTCATTGGCCACGGCTGGTGGCTCTATCAGCAGGGCATGCTGCACCGGGCCCCTCGGCCGTTATGTATCTGAATTGTAGCTAAAGCACCCTAAACTAAACAAGGTGGGAATTGAGCCACAGAGTGCCGCTTCACCTTTCATGTTCCGCCTGGCTTTGTCTGCTGTTGGCTCTAGACGCGGCCCGCTCCGTCCACCGGTGCCCGCCGTCATCTTCCCAGCTGATACCCTTGCCTTTCTTCTTCCGCCGCTTCTCAAAGAACATCTGTTCAAAATCGTCACTCAGGATAAAATCCAAGTTTGTGTGGGACCAAGTGGCATCCCAGGACCAGTCAAAACATGGTTTCCCCTGCCGTTCCGGATTCGAAGTCCCCGCGCCGCTGGCTGCATCCGCTTTACGCTGCTTCCTCGTTCCTGGCCCCTGCTTTCCACCTTCAAACTTCTTGCCATGCTGGCCGTCGCCATCGTCAGATGTCCACCACTCTTCTGACCCAGACTTAGCCTTACTGACCCGTTTGCCATCATTGGAACGTTTGGCAGCCGCAGGCATGTCTGCGTCATCTGCGTCCTCCTCAGTAGCTCTCCCACTCCCTTGCCCTTTATGACCTCGACTGCCAGATGCCCCAACCCGCGATCTGGCCTGCCCTCTGGACCTCAAGTCACATGCAAGAAGCTCCTCAAAATAGACGTTGTAGAGCTCAGTCATGCCCCTGGCCGCAGCTCCTGAGGGGCAACCAGCAAGACAGACGCATCGCTTTGGGAATGATAAAAAAATGTAACCAGGATAGCATCGTCAATGTAACCAGGATGGCATCGTCAATGCCCATCTTGGCTCATACACTGCCACTCAAGGATTATACCTGTCCTTGGTATGTTTGTCGGCCTCTAACGGCAATGGCAACCAGCAGATTACAGGCTTGAGAAAGCAGTAGAAGCCGCTGTATGTATGAGGGTGATGCAGCTTTAATTCAGCTATATCACAGCCGACAGCCGTGGGGTGGGGTGGCTGGCACAGCATATGCTCAGGCCACCAGCCGTAGGCCGGTTAAGGTTTGGTCTCCATCGGCCCAGTGGTGGCCTCCCAACAGCCTGCTTGGATCTGGTCGGGTGCGCAGTAAAATTAGTAATATGAACACTGGATCAAGGCAGCTGGTCAGTCACTCAAACGGCCCAGTGTAAATTCAAGTGCAGGACAGACCACCCATGCAGACGGAACCTTCAGCAGCCAACGACCAGTGGCCTGAATAGCAGGGTTTGCTGCACCAGGCCCACTAAGCCGTGGGCCATGAGGTAGCTGAATCGTAGCTGAAGTGTTCTAAGCAGTAACATGGCCATCAAGCAGTGTATCAAACACTTATATCCACCTTGCGCACAGTGAGCGAATGTGTCAGATTCATCCCCGGGCTGAAACGCACGTAGCTCAGCCTTTTGCTTCCTCCTCCTAGCTTTGACCCTGGCCTGCTGCAGAGCCTGCAGTACAGCCAGTGAACGTCAGTACTTATTCTACCCACCTGCGGCCGGCCGCTGGGGGACCACTGGGCCCAGGGAGATCTCATCTGAACCGGTCTATGGTCAGTGGCCCAAGTAGCCCGGTTTGCTGCACCAAGCCCTGACGGCTGCAGCCTGTGCTGTTGCGTAAGTGCAGCTTAAGCACCCCAAACTACACACGCCTTGATGTTGAGGCATACGGTACATGCATGCCTCAACATCATGGGCCAGCCAGTATGCATGAGGGGATTGTGCTGATTTAAGGGGGTATGACATGCATGTAGACCACCCACCTCCTTCTCCTCTACTGACTTGTTCGAAACGCTGCGAGGCAAATGAAGCAACCAAGATCTAGCTGATGGGTGCCACAGTGATGCTTCAGAATTTGCCTTCAAGAAGCAGCGCAGCATAGATGCTCAAGTCTCCTGATAGACTACAAATGAACTCAATTATTGCGAGCCCAACGTCAGGTCATACCTTCAGTTTGTGTGGATTGTCGTTGTCACGGCTACTGTACGCATGCTGTATTGAGTTATTTTTCGGCGACGCGCTACGTCTTGAGCTGAAGTCACATTAGTCAGCAGCTGAATCACTAGTGGGACGTTGTGGAACAGCGCATGCCCCACTGCCTCAATATAACTAGACTTAACAAGAGGGGGCTGGCGGTATGAAAATGAAGAGGTCGGTCGAAATTGGAAGTACGTCCCATTACCTGCTGATACTGAATGAATGAACATCGCTGCATGCAGAGCTGCGAAAGGCGCTGCCGCTCAAGGCGCTGTCGCACAGCGGCGAAGGGTCGACCCCGAAGAGCCGTCATCAGCCGATCAGGAGTTCAAGCGCTTGGTCCGCCGAGGACTGGCCGATGAAGACGAACTGCTCACCAAATGCCAGCGCCGCGCGAAGATGCGGAAGCTTGGCAAGGCCAACAACAAGCCCGGGGGCGATGTCTGGAGCCAGGCCGGCGGGTGGAAGGCGGTCGAGGGAGGCGAGGACATGTTTCTGGGAGCGGAGGAGGGGGGATTCGCGGGCTTGGAAATCTTGGAGGACCCCACCCTCATCGATGCCTCCATGTGGCCAGGAGGTAAGAGGATGGAAGGTGCTACCCAACCCTCATTGATGCCTCATGACTCATGAGGCCAGAAGGTCGAAGGAGGGGAGGTTATGGGAGCTGTCCCAAGGAGGGTGCACCAGGCCCTGGCCCAACCTCTGGAGAGCAGGCCAGGTTCCCATGCCTTTCAAGGGCGCTGTTCGTCTGACGAATGCGTTACACTGAAGTGTGGGGAACGCTCTTGGTTGAACCGGTACTCCCTGCCGAATTCATCGTGCTCCATGGTGTTGCCGAGTTCCCTGAATCAGCCTTCATTTCAGTTCTTACCAAACCAACTTCGAGGGGGGTCAGGGAAGCATCCACTGGGCAGATAGGGACCAAACCTTGAGCAGCACACAGCTGGCGGTCCAGGCAGCAGGATCTGCTGCACTAGGCGTCCCGGGCGGCAGGTCATGATGTAACTGAGTTATTCGAAGACCCCGAAATTGAACAGAGATACCTGCAACTTCCTGCCCTCCTAGGTTCCTTGCCGGACCCTAAGCATAGCAAGAAGGCAGGGAAGGACAAGAAGGCTGTGGCAGGCACCAAGCGGAAGCCTGACCAAGCTGCTGGGGTCTCAGACAAGGCAGAGGATGTGGCCTCACTCAAGGCCCGGCTTGCGGCTCTGGAGCACGAAAACGCAAAGCTGCGGAAAGACACTTCGAAGCCCGGCGAGGGTGGAAAGAAGCAGAAGAAGCAAAAGGGCAAAAAGGAGCAGCAGACGCAGCAGCCTGGCAAGAAAGAGGAGCAGACGCCGGGTAAGAAACCCGTTGCAGCTGTCGGAACCGAGGCTTCCGCTGCAAAGAAGAAGCAAAAGGTGGCTGCCGCGGGCAAGGCTGGAGAAGAGCCCTCTGAAGCGGGCCGCCTCAAGAAGCTGCAGATGAAGGCCAGGATGCAGGAGAAGCGGCTGTCTCGCAAGCTGCGGAAAGCCGAGGCGCGTGTGCAGCGGGACGAAGCGGGTGTGGCTGCCGGCGCGCTGCGCGGGCAGCAGGAGCAGCAGCAGATGGTGGACGTCACGGCCTGGAAGCCCTTCTCGCTTCACCCCACCATTGAGCGCGCGTTGGCTCTGAAGGTGCGCCAGCTTATGGCTGGCAGTGTGGATGGTGCAGAGCGCTCCAGACCTCCTTTGGGGGCCTGCAGGGCCTGGTTTTTAGTGTTTAGGGTTTAGGAAACCCTAAACTCCAGACCTCCTTTGACGGCCTGCAGGGCAGCCACCACTGAGCTGATGTGGACCAAACCTTGACAGGCCGGTGGCTAGTGGCCCAAGCAGCAGGGCTTGCTGCACCTAGCCACCCCCGGTTGAGATCCAGCTGCCCTGCAGATGAAGCACCATACTGTAAACACTGGGATCTGATGTCCTTTGCGCACCCAGGGGTTACCAGTGGGGGGATTTGAGCGCAAGACCAAGAAATTGGGATGTGCTGTTACGGGGTGTAGGCGTGTAGCCCATCTGGGTCAGAGCCCAAGACCAACAGATTGGGATGAGCTATTTCCGGCGGCTGGCAGGGCAGGGGTAAGAGCCCGAGACCAAGAGAGTGGTATTGAGCCGCAAAGGCGCTGGCTGGAAGAGCCCATATTCTGTGTGCTGGCTGCGGGCTAAGCGCGGCACCTCGGGCTTGCTCGCTATATATGTAGGCATGGTTGATGATGATATAGGGGAAGTGGACATTCGTTTTCTGGTGCCGGTTCAAATTGATGCCCTCCACTTGTTTGGACACATGGATACCGGTACTGGCACGGTATATCATCCCTTGACATCTGTAGCACATTGTCAGTGTCATCGAAGCCCACCCACGCACCTCTTTGACCCTGGGGTTCCCGCTTCTGCCGCCCTCACAGGGCTTTGAGCGCCCGACTGCGATCCAGAGCGCCTGCCTGCCTGCGGCCATCGGGCAGCGCATGGACATTGTGGGCGCGGCGCAGACCGGGTCTGGCAAGACGCTGGCGTTCGGACTGCCCATCTTCGACATCCTGCTGCAGGTGCGGTCGTGCGAACTTGCAGCCAAGATAGTGGGGGGGGGGAATTGTATATCAGCCCCTGACAAGATTCCCCCCTTACTTGGGGCTCCCCGGAGGGGTCCAAGGAAGAGGGAGGGGTAAATCAAGATTGTGGGATGCAGACGGTCAGACTAGCTATTGCACAAGAATCTGACCCCTATTTTTGTGTCCGTGCTAAACGTTCTGTTGTTGTCGTCATGACTTAGGGGCCTCGACACGGGGATTCAAACAGGAGACTGGTTGCTGTTCCTGTTGTGAAGCCTAACAGGGTTGGCACCTGTCTCTGTCGCCCAGCCAAGCGGTGTCTGCCCCTCATTTTTGAACACAGATGTGCTATGCTTGTTGAGACACGGGAGGTCCTGGGCCACCTCTTGCGTTTGTCAAGATTTTGTCATGAGGGACCCCACAATGGCACTGCATCTGTCGCCTCCAAATAAATAGGCAACTCCAGCTCCTTATATGGCTTAACAGTGCTCCCCTCCATCCCACTGTTATGTTGCCCCTTATATGGCTTAACAGTGCTCCCCTCCATCCCACTGTTATGTTGCCCCTTATATGGCTTAACAGTGCTCCCCTCCATCCCACTGTTATGTTGCCCCTTATATGGCTTAACAGTGCTCCCCTCCATCCCACTGTTATGTTGCCCCTTATATGGCTTAACAGTGCTCCCCTCCATCCCACTGTTATGTTGCCCCTTATATGGCTTAACAGTGCTCCCCTCCATCCCACTGTTATGTTGCCCCTTATATGGCTTAACAGTGCTCCCCTCCATCCCACTGTTATGTTGCCCCTTATATGGCTTAACAGTGCTCCCCTCCATCCCACTGTTATGTTGCCCCGCTATGGCTGTTGCTCTGGCTGTTGTGTAGGAGCGTGACGAGCCCCTCGCCCCTCATATCGCCAAATGGCACCCTGCTCCTCTCCCCCTAAGGTTGCACTCCCCTGTCTCTGGCTGTTGTGTAGGAGCGTGAGGTGCTCCTGGCCTCTGGTGAGGTGGATGTGCATCAGGGGAAGCTGCGCGCACTCATCCTGGCTCCTACCAGGGAGCTGGCTCTGCAGGTGCGCCGCGGGTGGAGAGTTGTAACCCTTGCCCTCAATCCTTAAGCCTGACAGGAAGCTTGCGCTGCATGTGCACCACGGTGAAAGGGCTGAGAGATCAAACCCTTCAACTCCAAATTCTGGCACTGTGGCACTGTAAGCCGTGATGTGGCCGACTTGTAGCTCAAGTGTGCTGAAATGAAGATTTGGCGCCTGCATGCTGTCGTCTTTGCTGGCCCACCGTGCCCTTTGCCCCCTCGGCCATGTTTTGCCAGACCCCTCCGGTCTCCCTGATCTACCAGCCAGCACGCCAGCACTGGAGCAAACCCTGAACGCCTCACACTCATTCCTCCTGCCCCTCCCCCCAGGTGTGTCAGCACCTGCAGGCGGTGGGTAAGGAGTGCGGCGTGCGCGTGATCGCCGTCGTGGGTGGGCTGGCCCTGGTGAAGCAGCAGCGGCTGCTCAAGGCGCAGCCAGAGGTGGTGGTGGCCACACCCGGGCGGCTGTGGGAGTTGATGCGGGACGGGCAGGCGCACCTGACGGATCTGTCGCACATGTCCTTCCTGGTGCTGGATGAGGCGGACAAGATGGTGCAGCAGGGGCACTTCCAGGTGTGTGTTTGAGGGGGGGACGTGCACGTGGGGTGGCTTGCTTTTTGAGGGGGGGATCTGCACGTGTGGTAAGCGTGGGGGGAGGGAGGGAGGGAGGGAGGGAGGGAGGGAGGGAGGGGGCGGTGTTGTGAGTTTGTCAATCAGGGCCACGGGCCTGTTGACGGAGGCATTGCCGCAGGATTCTGCCAATAGGTCTAGACGGCAGGGCGTTTTTGAATTTGGGCTAGCAGGGGCGTGGTCGGATGATCTGAGGAGGTTCATGACGTTTTGGGAGAATCGCGGATCACGGTTGTGTGCCGAAAGGGGCTTCAGAATGGTTTTGGGGATCTGCACCCGACACATGTGTGACAAAAGCCGGGGTGACCAGGGGTGTGCGGTCTGATGCTGTGAGGGGCTGAGGGATCAGATCGGATTGCAATTTTATGCATCTTGATTGGCTGACATGCCTGGGTGATCTAGGCTTACAGATCTCGTCTGGCGGATCCCGGCTGCTCAGTGCAAGGTAAACTAGCTGTTGGCTCCTTACCGTGGCCTGTCCGCTCTGATACCTTGCCAAATCAACACCCGGTGTGCTGCTGCTCAGCAGTGCCCGCCCTACATGTCTCCGGTTGTGTGACTTTCCATCCACTGCCTGGGCCATGCACGGGCTGACAAAATATTATGCTTGTCCTGTACGGTGTTCCCCTGTTGAAACAAGGCAGTGTTCTTGTTTGCTGTTTTCGACGATGAAAATGTCCTGCAAGGAAAACTAGCTGTTGGCTTCTTACCGTGGCCTGTCCGCTCTGATACCTTGCGATACCAATATCTGGTGTGCTGCTGATGAGCAGTGCCGGCCCTGTGTGCGCCCTGATGTGTGCCTTTCCATCCACAACCGGGGCCATGCGTGGGCTGACAGTCCATGATACCTGTCTTGTGTTGCCCTTTTTGAAACCTGTTTTCGTTTGCTCTATCCGCTCAAGTGACAAAAACATCATGCAAGGAAAACTAGCTGTTGGCTCCTCACCATGGCCTGTCCGCTCTGATACCTTGCTACATCAATGTGCAGTGTGCTGCTACTGAGCAGTGCCTGCCCTGTGTGCGCCCTGATTTGTATTCTTGTCCACAGCCAGGGCCATGCATGGGCTGACAGTTGATGACGGCTGGCCTGTCTTACCCTGCTTTTAACCTCCGCTTTTGTTTGCCCTTAAACGACACATGTGTGGTGTAGAGCATGCATGGGCCGCTCTGTCCACCGCCATGCATGGGCTGACAGTATGACGGCTGTCACGCCTTGCCCTGTCCTCACAAACTGTTCCCGGTTGTTGTTTTGGCGACATAAGCGCAATGCAAGGAAAACTAGCTGTTGGCTTCTTACCATAGCCTATCCGCTCTGATACCTTGCTACATCAACATCCGATGCGCTGCTTTTGAGCAGTGCCCGCCCTGTATGCGCCCTGCTGTGTGCTTTCTATCCGCAACCAGTGCCATGCGTGGGCTGACATTTTCATAATGGCTGTCCAAGTGTCCCATGTGAGCCTTTCTTAAAAGATCTATGATTGCTTGCTCTTCAAGCAACCTCATGTGCTTGTTATGCAAGGAAAACTAGCTGTGGGCTCCTTATCGTGGTCTGTCCGCTCTGATACCTTGCGATATCAATAACCAATGTGCTGCTTGTGAGCAGTGCGTGCCTTGTATGCGTCCTGATGTGTGCTGCTGTCCACGACCAGGCCATGCATGGGCTGACAGTCCATGATGGCTGTCCCATATTGCCCTGTTTTGAATCTTTGTCCTCGATTGCTGTACAAGCCACTAAGGTAGCTTTTACAGCAAACGTGTGTTGCTCTGACCACAGCTGAGGCCATGCACGGGCTGACAGTCTATCATGGCTGTCCCGTCTTGCCCGTTTTAAAACCATTTCTGCTTTTTAAACAACCAAGGCGACAGCTCGCCGCATGAATCCTCCCTGTGCAATGCCTCCCCTCTGATGCCATTGACTGCTGCTGCCACACTCAGGAGCTCAGCAACATCCTGGACCTCGTCCCGCGGCCCGGCGAGGGGCGTGAGAACACGTATGACCCTGATTTCGAGGAGGCGTTCCTAGAGGATACGCGGCGCCAGGAGCAGCAGGCACTAGCGCCTGCCCAGGAGAAGGACGTCATGGAGGACCCGGCGGAAGCCTCAGCGTCCTTGGACGCAGAGGAGAGGCAGCAAGGCGAGGCCAGCACCTCCGCCACCGCCGCGGCCGTGGTGGCGGCTGCCGGGCCGGCCCCGGCGCCGCGCGTTGCCCGGAAGCGGAAACCCAAGCACCTGCTGCAGACGTGCGTATTTTCGGCCACCCTGACACTGCCGGTGGAGGAGCGGCGGCGGCTGCGTAAGGGCGGTGGCGGCGCAGGGGGAGGCGCCACCCTGGAGAGCCTTATGGACAGGTGCGCGTGTGAATTGCACGAGGTAGGGGAGGCCTGGGGGAGACTCAGCGCTCAAGAGTCTCTTGGACTGGTGTGGGTGTTGGTGTATGGACGACTGGATGGTTTGATGGGGGTGCGTTCAGGGGGGGCTTGAGGGAGGGGGGCTGTCTCCCTGCAGGGCGGGGGGGAGGAGTGCTTTACTCGTCCTTTGTGGGGTGACCCAAAGCTGAAACACTCCGGGTAACTCCAGTATAGAATGGGCGACTGGGCTCACCAGGCCAGGCCAGGCCTTACACACATACAGGTAATGTGTTCTGCTTTGGGCTGCACAGCGCAGCTTGATCGTCCCCCGACCCCGACTCCGACCCCGCTTGCCGGAATCCCGCACCAGCTATGGGTCGCAGGCGCAGTCAGCCAGTCACCCACTCCGGCGGCCATCTGCTGGATATGTGAGCGGAAAATAGGGGAGGGGATGTAGCCTAGGCCTTTGTGGGCCTCCTGATCCCCCCTAGGAGGCCTACTAGGGGGGAAAAGGAGGGAATGTAGCCTTGGCCTTAGTGGCTGACACAGTCACACATCTGAGGGGCGGATTGGTGGTCAATCAAGCGAGCCATGGTTCCCCGCTGCAGGTGCAGTCAAACACCCTAAAGGCTGCCAGCTAGCCAACTAACTCGCCAGCAGTCTAGCCTGTCAGTCACGCGATCCTGACGCTTCCCCGTGGCATTCTCAAGCTCAAGGGGTTGCCTGCTTGCTGCCCAGCTTGCCCAGCCCGTCATTATTAAGCAAGCCCGCCTTCTTGCTGCATGTGCAGGCTGGTGTTCCGCGGCGATCCCAAGATCGTGGACCTGACCACCACGCGGCGGCTGGCCGCAAAGATTGAGGAGGCTCACATACAGTGCACTGACACGGAAAGGGACGAGGTGCTCTACTACCTGCTAGCAAAGTAGGTGCTAAGGGTTTAGATAGGTTTAGATTAGACACTAGAAAATATGAGATGCTCTACTACCGGCATCTCCTGGCTGAGTAAATGACGCAAATTTCCTATTTTTGTCATGCGTAGGCTGTGTTAGGATGCAAGGAGATTTATATGTTACACATCGCCTTGGACGCACATTAATGCTTGCCAGACAACCTCTGGCCAGCTGCCGGGTTGCTACCACTGGGCGGATGGGGACCAAACCTTGATCGGCCTGCGGCTGGTGCTACTACTTCTGTACCAAGCCACCCTAGCTATAGGCCGTGATGAGGCTGAACTCTAGCTGAACCTCCCTAAAACGAACAGCGGCGTTAGGCTTAACGCGGCACGGTGGGTGCCTGGCAGGCCCGGCCTGCGTGCGCGCTTGCCAGGGGCTTGCACACGGGGCTGCAATGCCTCCCACACCTGCAGCGCCGTAAGAGCGAGGTGGGCCTGCCCAACCCCGTCGCACGCACACTGTGGCGGCTCGGTCCTGACACAAGCTTTCCCTTTCCATCCCCCCTGCAGGCACCCGGGGCGCACCCTGGTCTTCGTCAACGCCATATCGGCGGTGCGCCGAGTGGCGGCCATCCTCAAGGCCCTGGGCCTGCCCACACACGCCCTGCATGCGCAGCAGCAACAGCGGCAGCGCCTGAAGGTGCGCATGGGTGGCAGCTATTGCGGGTTAGGGTAAACGTACGAGGTCCGTTGTCTTCCCAAACTACATTATTTTGTTCAGTTTGATGAGCTTTCTGGGGGGCATGCTTACACTGAATGAATGAATAAATTACTGACTGACTGACTGACTGACTGACTGACTGACTGACTGACTGAAAGGAGTGCAGCGCTATCTTACCCTGAGCCCGGGGAGGAACACCCAAGCCTGGACGCCTAATGCCTCGTTGTATTTTCATTTGTTTCCGCTTCCTCTTCCAGGCTGTGGACCGATTCAAGGCCAATGAGCAGGCTGTGCTGGTCGCGACTGACGTTGCGGCGCGTGGTCTGGACATCAAGGGTGTGAGGTGCGGCCTTGGGCTTATTTTAGGGTGCTGTTACCACGATTTAGTTACATCCGGCCTACTGCTGCCAGGGCTTGGTGCTGGAAGCCCCCCTGCTGGTTCAAATGCAGGTCAGCTGGTCAGTCAAGTTTTTACTATAGGTGGCCGCTTGGTAGCCCCCAAAAGTGATCTGGTGCGCACTTACAGGACCCTTGGTGTTGAGGCAGCATGCTCACGCGCCCCCACCTTCCAGCCTCGATAGAATGATATCCCATGTCTGCGTCCCCCTCCTTCAAAACCCTGAACCCTCCTTCACAGATGCGTCATCCACTACCAGCTGCCTGCTACTGCTGACACGTACATCCACCGCTCGGGTCGTACCGCCCGTGCTGACGAGGATGGCGTGAGCATTGCGCTGGTCACGCCGCGAGAGCAACCGAGGTGGAATGCGCTGGTCAGGGCGCTGGCTCGCCCGCAGCCAATGGCGATCTTCCCGCTGGATCGCACGCTCATGCCGCAGGTGAGAGGGGTATGAGCTGGGGAACGGGGGGTCAGGGGTTGCTGCAGAGAGTGTATTTGCCTTCTACAGGACGGGTGTTGTGACGATCCTCATAGCACGTGAAGGGCGTTCAGTACATCTGGATCCTTTGGTCTGACTGGTTAGAACGCTGCTGGTATCTTCCTTTTGCAAGGCATACACTTGCTGCAGGTGAGTGGGGACGGGGCGCGGCTGTAGAGTAGGCACTGCAGTGGGCCTGTTGGATCTTGTTTCTTCGGGCGATGATGGACGTTCCTGTCGATCGATAGGTAGAAGGCCAGCCAAGCTCACCCCAGGCCCACGGTGACTTGTCTTCACTTGAAAAAGACGACATTGTGATAACTTGTCATGGAGGGGTACGGTGTGGTGGCACTGAAGGCTGGACTATTGGTTACCCCAGGGTGGGGTAACCCCCTCGCGCTCAATTTGGGGTCCCAACAGGTGGAGGCGCTTAGCACCCTTACCTGTTGGGACCATCAATTGAGCGCTTGTGGTGCAGATCCCATGGGCGGTTCAATTGGGGAAAACACCCGCCAGGAAATGGAAGAAAGGGGCTCTAACCCGATGGGACTCTACCCTGCAGTATGGGATTTGTGGATGTGGGGCTCGTATTTTGCATTTGGTGGTCTTGTGATATTCGTTGAGATCACCAAATGCAACATGCGAGCCCAGCGTACATTCGGTGGTCTTGTGATGTTGGGCAAGACCTGTTGCATGCGCTGCCCGCCTGGGGAAATAATGACTGCCCTGATTCCTTTGTGTGTGATCGTGTTTAATTGAAAGGGGAGTTCAGCTACATGATTGGAGCCCACGGCCGGGAGGTCAAGTGCAGCAAGCCCTGCTGCTTAGCCCTCTGCCAGCCTCCTGGCATCATGCCTGGAGGCTGGCAGTGGGCGGCAAGCACTGGGCCCATCGGCCCAGTCTTTTCCGCCCAGCAGCCTGCTTAAGGCGGCCTGATGTGCGTTGAAGTCACCGCCGGAGCACATCGATGCTCGTACAACTTGCTGAGACGTGGCCGGGCTGCCTAAGCAACTGCTGCTTTTGCCGTTGACATTGTTTGAAAAAGATGGAAACATGGTCCGTGTGTGTGCTGCTCATGAAGCTTGCTGAGACCTGGCTGGGCTGCCTTTGCAGCTACTGCTGTTGCTGTTGACATTGTTTGGAAAGGATGGAAACGTGGTCCGTGTGTGCGCAGGTGCATACGAGGGTCAAGCTGGCCATGCGGTTGGATGAGATATTGCGAGCCGAGCGGAAGCTCAAGGCTGAGTCTGCATGGACGCGGACCAATGCCGAGGCGATGGAGGTGGATCTGAGTGACGAAGGGAGTGATGCGGAGATGGAAAGCAAGGTGGGAGGGCAGGGAGAGGGGGGGGAGGCATGTGTCAATGTTTTCAGGGTGTTTCAGCTAGAAATTAGGTGCATAACAACTTCAGGACTTATGGCTAGGGTGGCTTGGGGCAGCAGGACCTGCTTCTTGGGCCACTAGCTTCAGGCCACCGGTGGTAGGCCATTTGAAGCTTGGTCCCAGAATTGAGGAGGTGTGTGAGGAGAGCTCCAGAAATCCCTCATAGGCCTGTTTCTAAGTGCCCTCAAACGGTTTGGGGGGTGGGAGCCCCATCACCTCCCCTCCATCTAATGATTTCCTGTATTCCGTACCTTGCATTGTTAATTTGGCACGCCTCAGCTACAATTCAGATATAACCCGGCATGCGACCAGGGAAGCCCTGGTGCGAAAAGACCTACTGCCCGGTATAGCATTGATCCCGATCCGCCCCCAGTGGTGGCCGCTGGGCAGCCCACGGAAGTCTGTCAGGCACGCTCTCCACCCTCAAGAAACACTGATGTCCAGCCACACCCCTTCATCTTCTGAATTTGTGCGGCCCTCTCATGGCTGCCACGCAGGCTAAGAGCTCCGCAGCCAAGGCGCTCCAGGGACAGCTCGCCCTTCTGCTGGCTGCGCCCCTGGCGCCCAAGATGAGTGGCCTCTACTTTACAGGAGGCGTGGCGGCTCAGGTGGCACATGGCGCAGGGCTACGGGCGACAGCCGACTCGCCCGACTCGCACGTTGTCGTACCCGCTGAGACCGTCAATAAGGTGCGGGGTTGGAAAGAGGATCTTCAGAGGAGCGCACTAAATGGCATACAGGGGCTTATCATTTTGTTTGCGGTGTTCATCATTTCTGTACAGAGGTTTAGTTGGTGTGTTGGACCCCAGGAGTCTCCGAGGGGGGGGGGGTGTTTTTGGACTGGACAGCAGCTGGGTCTTGAGCCGCCTGCATCTACCTCAGTCGTTACCCGTCCTCAGTCATGTTCCGGTCTTCCTTCTGGCATTAATGCCTACAGACCCGCTTGCTGTGCGTTAAGTGTCCTGACCTTAGAGAGGCATGTCGTTTGTCGGGCTGAGGAATATCTCTGGACTGGACCGCAGCGTCTCCTGATATGCCTCCTGCCTGCCTCCTGTCCGCTTTGAGAACCTCTTCAGGCAGTGGCCATGGCCAACCAGCTGCAGCAGAGCAAGGATGCTGTCCTAGCTCAGCAGATCAAGAAGAAGAAGCAGAAGCCTCAGCCAGGGGCAGCAGGAGCGGTAGTCAGCAAGCGTGCGGGCAAGAAGGCGGACCCGCAGAGGCAGCAGCACAGCAAGTGGCAGAGCCCTGCGCAATTAGCCCGGAAGCTGATCGCCAAGAACGAGCTGAAAAAGAAGCAAAAACGCGGCCTGGTGGTGATCCCAGCGGCCTTTGGGCGAGATGCCCAGGGCACGGATGCACTAGCAGCCTTGCGCAAAATGAAGGCGGGCGTATGAGGTTATGATCCCCGCCTTGCTTTGCTTGTGAACTGATCACACCCCCGGAGAAATTCATGTATTCAATTACTCGACACTTGTTTCCATGTTCAAGTGTGGGCACAACATGTCTAGTAGCTGGTCAGGGCCCTCCCCCGTATGTGGGCCCTGGGCAAGCTCTTGTGAGTTCAGCACGTCTGCGTTATCTGCTTGTGAAGTTTGTGAAGTTTTTGCAGTCCATCAGAGCGCCACATTTGATGCATGGGACATATGCCCGTACACCGGTACAAACACTTGATACACTTGGACAGAAAGCGAAAACCAGTGACCCCCTGGGCAAGCAACTAGCACACAACCACGCTTGTGGCAGTGCTGCATGACTAGTGCGTGCTGCCTACTTCAGGGAGGAAGGGGAAGCAAAACAAAGTAGCAGAAGCACCGATATGCCACTCCGGATTGGCCCGTCTTGTCAGGGTACATGATTACAACTTTCTCAAGCTTGGCTGAAGCATGGCCAGCAGTAGGGGCGTGGGCACCCATGCTGCCATACATGCCCCCCAACACTCCCGTATGCACCTCACGCATGGGACCGTCTAGGCCCGCCGCACGTCCACACCGCGGCGGGCCTAGACGGCCTGGCGGCACCCTTTATCAAGTTGGCTATGGTAGAGGACGCTTCAGAGGGGGAGCAACGGCATGTGCTGAGGGATCTGCTGCAAGACTGGTTGGCTGCAATGGCGGTGCGGGGGGGAATGCCTAGTGCCTGGCCGCCAGTCAGGATTCAGCCTGTTTACATTAAGGGCGACCCCCTTGATCCCGGTAATTACCGGCCCATCGCCATCACTAGCGTGCTTTACCGGCTGTATGCCGGCATGCTCACTGCCATCACTGATGAGTGGGTGCGATTGCACGGCCAAGTCCCTCCTGAGCAGTCTGGTTTTCAAAAGCGCCGTAGCACGCTCAAGGCTGCTTTCCTCCTCCAGTCCATGCTGAACAGGCAGCTCGAGGCCGTGGCAAGCTACACGTGGCCTTTGTGGACTTCACAAAGGCATATGACAGCTTGCCCCAGGAGCAGCTGTGGCGGCATTTATGCGAGCATCTTCACATGCCTGCATGCCTGTTACGCGCGGTGCAAGCGCATTATGCCAGTGCAGTTTACACGCTCACTGACGGCCACAAGCGCACTGGTCCAGTGCCTTGCACCAGAGGCATCAAGCAGGGCTGCCCCCTGAGCCCCCTGCTCCGTAGCCTTTACCTCAGTGACCTGCCGGCCATTATCGCAGCCAAGTGCCCGGCAGAGGGCATTGAGCTGCAGGCGGGGCGACAGCTACGCTGCCTGCTGTATGCAGACGACCGCTCCCTGATAGCCCGCACCCCAGCAGGGCTGCAACGCATGCTTGATGCCTTGCATGACTATGCGGCACATCAACAGCTTCAGGTCAATGTCAGTAAGACAGAGATCATGGAGTTTGGATGCCGCTTAGTAGCGCAGCGCCGACAGCCAGCCCATGTTTGAGTTTACGGCCCTGACCGTGCCATGTTGAAGCGTGTCCAAGAATTCAAGTTCGTGGGCATCACTCAGCACGAAAGCGGCGGCCTGAAGTGGGCCATGGAGGGTAGAGAGGCGCCTTTGGCTGCCGCGCTGCACCGCGTTCGCCGCATGGCAGCCAAGGTGGGCCTCAGGCGCCATCGTCCAACCCGCATCAGGTTGGTAGCTGTGTACTCAGCGCCTGCGGCCAACTATGGCGACGTGGTGTGGCCCATTAGCCACCTTCGGCCGCGGCAATGTCTCTCCAGCAAAATGTAGTCCAGCTTGCTTCAGCACCTACGCCAGGCTGCGGGGCTACCTGCATCAGCCGCCAGTTGGGGAGTCTTGAGAGAGCTGCAGCTCCAGCCACTACAGCGAGACTGGTGGACCCATATCCTCCGCTTCTACAATGCAGCGGTGGCACCGGCGGCACAGCAATACAGCCCTCTCATGGCTCAAGCCATAGCAGCAGATATGCAGCTTGCAGTCAGCCAGGGCACTGGCGGCCGCACCTGGTGCTCTGATCTGCTGGGTGCATTAGAGGAGCTGGAGCGGGGGGCAGCCACCCCCCCCCTTGCGCGAGGCAGCAGCTGCCCTACAGTGCCTACCCGTCACAGAGGTGTTGGCACTCGTTGACGCAGCCTACGAGCAAGCACGGCTGGACGCAAGCGGCGGTGGGGACCCCAGGGACCCTACCACCGAGCACAGATCTGCGGCGACCTACCGCGCATGGTTCCAGTCCACGGCAGGTGCCGTGCTGGCGCAAGCCAAGAGCCGCACTAGCCAAAGGGAGTGTGCTTGTGTGTGCATAACTTTGCGACTGCGGCTCGGCGCGATCAGCACGGCTGATACCAGAGGACGGCGCAACGGTCAGCGGCGAGAGGCACGCTGCTGCCAGAGGTGTTGGGCACGGGGGGATAGCGAGCAGGTGGAGGATGCGCTACATGTGTGCTTCCAGTGCCCAAGTGTCAGGGATCAGTTACGGGAGCGGGGGGGGGCAGGTCCTCCGGGCACTGCCACAAACTTCCACCAGCTGTACCAGGCTGAGCAGGGGTGTGATGCACTTCCTCTTGTGGACTGTGCTGTAGGCATTTTTGAGGGTTAGTCTCCAGGGATTCTGGGGCGCCAGTGTCGTTTGCCTTTCTGGCCTTCCCTTTTGGTCCTTTCTTTTTGTTGTTGTTTGCCCCCTTTTTAGTTTCTTCTCTTCTCCCTTCTGATCAGTGGGGCGCCCTCGCGGCCAAGCAGGGGTGGGATACGCTTGCTTTTGTGGACTTTGTGGACTTTTTCTTTTCTCAGAGGCTTTGTTGAGGGCTAGTCTCTTGTGGAACTCAGGTGTCGGACTTGGTCTTCTCTGCCTTCCCGTCCTCTCCTTTTGTTCCTGCCTGTTCCCCCCTCTTCCTTTCAGTGTCTTCTTTTCTCCCTTCTGAACAGTTGGGCACCCACGCGGCCGAGCTTTGAGCGGGCCCAGAGGTGTAACGTTATTGACCTCACGCATGGGCAATTGGGCATGCTCACGAGTTCTTCGGGGAGGCGAACCCCCTCGGGTCCTTTACTAGTGATTATAATGGGAACCCGTTGACCCTGACGGACGTGATTGCGTCGGTCTGTGTCTGCAGCTGTCTTGGATATGTATCCGGCATGGTCGTGGGCCGTGACTGCATTCATGAGCGAGTGCGTGGTGCCGGAGCAAGTCCCTCGCTTGAGGCATGTTAATGAGGTGAAGCAAGGAAATATTAGAGCCACCTGTCGTCACAGCCCCGCCACCGTCACCACAAATTATAAGGGACATCTCAGTGGATATCCTTGCATGGTAAACCTTACTCAAGACGGAACACGACGACATGCCTCGACTCAAGCTTCACTTTCGTCTCCCGATATTTGCGGCCAGTCGTACCTCCCGTGATTTGCGACCGAAACAAACACTCGGCCGACCGCACGCCTCGGTCCGCCGGCATTGCGCCCGTCAGTCGACTTGACCTCTCATCGGCGCATCCTTTTTAAATTCAATCCCCCATCTTCGTCATTCAGCATGCCATCTGAGGATGTTCAGCGATTCAAAGCTGAAACGTAGAGCTCAGAAAGCCCACGGATGTAAGAAAATGAGGACGCAGTACCCACAGACAGACGCCTCAGGGAGGGATGTGCATAACTCTGACCAGGAAAAAAGCGCACCCTCGAAGTCTGACGAGTCAAAAAGTAACAACGCCACGTCAGAAGCCGCCTGCTGCTACATCTGCCTGGCCGAGGGCCCCTTGGGCCCAGACCAGCCCCTCATGCAGCCCTGCAAGTGCACCACACGCCTGGCACATGCCCTCTGCTCAGCCAGGTGGCAGCTGCACAGCGCTGGGAGGTGCGATCTTCTGGTATTGCGCTGATTTCATGCCACCACTTCCCTGAATTTGCTGCTAACAAGTCATGCCTGTGTCCTGACCTGATACATGCGGATCCTCCTGTACCGGCCTGATGTCCCCGTCATAGAGAGGAAGAGCGGGTGTGCAGGTGACATGCCAGCATGTGTCCACAGTAGCATTCGAGGGAAGATTCAGATTTCTATTATAACACGACCTAAGGCGTGTGGGAGATTGGGGCACAATTCTGTGTTGCTTGGGCCACCGGTCGTCGGTCAAAGTTTTGGTACCCATCGGCCCAGTGATGGCTGCCTTGCAGCCCCTTCCTAAATGGCCTCGTGTTCATTAAAAGTATATGCACTAAGAGGCAAATAGTGTGAATTATCCTAACAATTATTGATTGGATGGTTGATAATGTCTGGTAGTCACTGTCTGTCTGTATACAACTGGCATGGGTTGTATGGCAAATTGGCAACAGCTGACCAAGTTGTGAAACACACCTTAAATGGTATGGGTTCAATGGCAGCATCTGACATAGTTATGACATGCACCTGAATCTGGATGGGGGAAGGAAGGTTTGTGCGCCCAAGTTTGTTTCTCAAGGCCAGCAGATCATCAGATTCGATGCATGGGACAGGTACCCGCAAACTGTAACCCATCAGCACAAAAGTAACTAGGCCATAAACAAGATGAAGAGTTCCCCTCTGGGCTTCTTACCAGCAGGCAGCTTTACTGTGGTGTGCGTGTGATCCCCAGAATGCGGTATATAGACCCCAGCATAAACCTTTGACCTAATCTTCCATGCTTATTCCAACGCTTTCACAGGTTTTGCAAATCAGAGCTGCCTGACTGGATGTGGATCTTGGACGAGAAGCGCAACAACCCCCCCGCTGCGGCGTCACAGAAGCTGGTCTATCGGAGCTCAGCCGCGGCCAGCACAGTGCGGCCCACAGCCAGTGCGGTAGACCCGCCACCTGCCCTGGCTGCCTACATGCGCATCTCTTACAATGGGAGGAGTCACAAGGCAAGTGCCGCACCAACAGAAAGCACATGATACTCGTGGACCCTTCCGGTTAAGGGTGCCTGCTCAATCACAGCCACATCTAAAATTGCATGACGCAAACAACCATCCTGTAGAAGGTGCAAATCCTGGAACATTGGTGATTGTGGTTGCCTGTCCAGGGCCAACAGAGGCCAATAGGGTTATCTTCTCTAGAGTTACGTCAAGGGTAAAGGGTTTTGCTTCCACGCATGTCTCAGTGATGAAGAATCATACATTTATCAAGCTACCTCGCCCTGATAAGTATATCTGAGGAAGCCTGATGGGAATCCCTTACAGCACCAAACCTTTACCTGCTTGCAGATCAAGGTGCAGCCTGGTGCTGAGGGAAGTCGCCAGTTTGTGGATGATTGCCGAAAGGTGGGGCCCTGCATTATGTGCAAGTAAGTCATGTACTTGAAGTGAACCCGAGCGCCGGTGCGGTATGCATTCTCTGATACACTCAATATGCTCAATACATCCTTGTTTATGTTTTGTTGCTTCGCGGACATCCTCACGGGTGTGTTTTGTGACCCTCTTGCTTTTCCTGCTCCTGGTGACCTCAGGAGGGCAAGCAGGACAAGGAATCAAAATGCATGGGATTGCCATGATCGCAGCCATGTCCAAAGCGATGAATCCACTAATTTTCTGCATGGCTTTGCCAACGTGTTTGCAGTTGCTTGGGATTTGCACGAGTGTAGACTTCGATGTGGTGTTTCACTGCAAAGAGCCTTTCACAGGTGTGTGCTCCAGCAAGTCAACATGCGGTATTGACAGATTATTGCTAGGTGCAATACATTGTACATTGAATCTGCGTCCATGGGCTTTTGGCTGTTAGCGATTTCGCTGTCTATTGTGCTCCAAGCAGACATGTTTACCGCTACTGCTCTGCCCATGAAATGTTGGATATCAGAGAGCGTTGCTGCAAATCAATGTAGTGGATACCCCATGTCCCTGTAGTTGTCAGTTTTTCACCCGTCCACTTTTTGAATTTGAATTTGTCGAGCATTGTTGAATGCTTTTCAGGCGGCGACCTGTCCTTCCGGAGTCTGGCGGCCTATGATGCCGCGGTGGCGTGTGCAGCCTTGGCGGCCCCGGCCAGCCTGGCTCCCACGACTGCGACCCACTCAGCCACCCAACCGTCCTCCTCGCCACCGGCAACCCCTGGGCCTCCAAGGCAGGCCGCAGGGTCTGCCCCCCCTGTCACCATTCAACAGCCTGCTGGAGCTGATCCCGGGCCCGTGAGGGATCTGCAGCAGGGCAGACGAGAGGGCTCCAGATCTAGATCTGGGGAGCCCCAGGATCAGGAGTCCCAGGGTCATGCGGCCCAGGACGACATGTCCCATGATCTCGCCGCCCACGATGTTACGGCCCAGGATCTCCCGGCCCATGAGAGACACAGTGATGCGGTCAACGGGCCCAGTGCCCATGGCTTTGCCACAGCACTCCCAGGGCAAGGTGCGGCAGCCAGCAGAATGCCAGGGGGCGGGTTCTGTAAATGTTTATATGGCTGTGGTTGCTAGTAGCTGTGCTTGCTACCTGTGACCTTTTCCAGATGCTGCATTTGCTACCTGCTGCTTTTGTATGCTGCTTTGACGACTGCATTTGTATGCTTCCCGCTTGTGACGTGTCTGTAAATTCAGAAAGCTCTGTCAGTAAGCGCTGCTGTTATTCTCTCCACTGCCGTTGAAGCAGGTTCAAGTGCGACGGATCTAATTTTGGGTCACACTGGTAGCCGAGTAGCAGCTGCAGGAGGAATCGACTCTGCTGCAGGATCCGGGGTCTCAGAAGCAGTGGGCCGAGCAGGTGTAGCAGCATCAACTGCAGAAGCAACCGCAGGAGCTGTAGCAGCGGCTGTTGCAGCTGCATTCGAGGAGGAGCCAATGCCCAGTGCGTCAATGCTATCCTCCACACTGACGCCAATCTTCCAACAGATGGTTGTATCTTGCCCTACGCCTGAGGCTGGTGAGGTGTGCAGTAGCAGCCACAAATCGACCAGATCCCAGAGCAGTCGGAGCAAGGGGTCTATCCTTTCTGCAGCAAGGGCTGCCATGGGTTCCATGAAATGGGCCTGGGGGGGCAGGTAGGACCCCCCCCCCCTCCAAGTTATGACTGTGAAGAGCATAATGACTCCGTGAATTATCGTTTGTGGGTACGTAGTACAATATTTTGTTGCCGTGACTATGCAGAGATTGTGAACAAATCTGAACAGCGTAGTATTTCTCAGAGAACTGATCTGTGATGCCACAAGTGACAACATGTTGATAATATGCCAGATAACTAGAAAGCAAGGGTATCTGTCTCATCCTTCGTTTTCTAAAACAAGATGCAGTATGTAGGGCGGAGTGAACTGGTAGCAGATGGGAGGGCAGGGTTCCGTGACTTTAGACCAGTGAAGTTAACAAGAGAGGAGAGGCTTCATCCACAGCATCGCAGGAACAGATAAGTCCTTAGCTTCCTGACGCCAAAGCCTCGTAAAGACTATACAGACTTCCCTTCCGCTAGTAGAAGCAGGGGGTAGAAGTATAGATGAGTTTATGCCATATCCACCGCCAAGCTCGAGTAGAGCTGGCAGCACATAGGCAGCACCTGGATTCAGTAGATTATCTTAATTACATGGGCAACAAGTCATCACAGACCTCCTCGGTTAACAACATCCTTCCACTCTACCTGATTGCCATACTGGACTGTAGCGGGACTGTAGTTCATTATTTGAATCAGTTGAATCATGGAGTCTCATTGATTTGCCGGCAAAACAGGCAGTGCTGCACCAGTCCCTGCATAGAACAAACATCATCAGCCACCCAACATGGATGGTGACGTTAGGACTGCAAAGTAGCACATGGTGATTGTAGTTGTTGATGCACATGACAACACAGGGTTCCTCAAACACTTTATTAATGCCCTTAAGACTGCAAAAACCGTCAAATTATTAGGATGCACAATCTTGGAATATACAGAGACAAGATCAACAGGGCCCTAGACAACCACTCCCCATATCCTCCAGTCCAACCAATGATCTGATATGTCAGCACCGCACTCAGCACGTCAAGGCTATGGCTGTCAGAACTCCGTAAAAAACGACTGCTGCTCCATGTGCACTGCAAGCCATGCGTTCCAGTTGAGGGCATATTGAACAGCGGAGGCAACTTATTCAGCCAGGGCCTTCCGGAAAATCTCGACAAACGCGGCCGGTTCTTGAGCTCCGGACAGAGTGTACCTGCATGATTGTGGTTGGGGTTCATTCTAGAGTGCTTCAGCTACAATCCAGCCTGCGACCAGCAGGGATTTATGCAGCAAGCCCTGCTGCTTGGGCTACCAGCCATGTGCCGGTCAAAAACTAAAGATTAATCCCCTCGGCTCAGTGGTGGCCTACTAGCCTCCCATAGGCCTCCTTTAGATAAGGTAGTTTGGTGTGCACTAAAATTAAGACACGGCAGTCTTTAGACAGCCGTTGACAGTTTAAAATTTTTTAATAGTGCTCGAGCTTTCAGGTGCAGGGATTCAAAAGGGTGATTTTGCACCTGTCTGCGATGGTGAAGTTGGGCACTCCGCTGATGCCCCGATTTCGGCTTGCCATGTCCTGCTGCACCTCCTCCAAGCTGTTGGTGGGGTCTGCCAGATACCTGCGCAGTGATATTGCCAATGCAGCTTCACATCAGCTACATTTCAGCTACAAAACTCCTATCCAAGCTGTTGCTGGCTTTCAAACAGATACCCCGGCACAGCACCCCACCCGACAGCTAGTACAGGACAAATCGGATCATGCTGATCATACGTTTTTTTGCAGGAGTTTCCATACCAGGGAGGAAAGGCCTTCAAGCAGATTGCCACTTGCACTTAAGCCTACAGCTGGGGGGGCCTAGTACTGCGAGCCCTGCCACTTCGTGTACTGCCTGTAGACCTTTAACTGAGACTATTATCCCAATCCCCCCAGCAGCAACCCTTATTATCCCCTCGTTAAGGAGGCCTAGAGCACAAAACAAATAATGATGCACTGCACTTATTCGATGGGCTAACTCTGAAGATGGAGAACAGGAGAAAACCATTTGAAGGGGATTCAGATTTAGTCGACAGTGAACTCACTCTGCCGCTCCTTTCAGTCCAGCTTTTTCAGCAGCTGCCACCAGCACTGCTGGATCATTGATGAACTTCTCCTGCAGCTCCAAAGGGGGGAGGGGGGTCTCATTCAGCCCAGAAGTCATGGGTTCAGGTTCAAGAGTTCAAATTTGAACTCTCAGCCTATCCTGAGTGCCTTGTCTGGCTTTTCTGGAAGACAAGACAGCCTCCTCGGGCATCTCTTGCAGTACAGAAATCATGATACCAGTTGTTGCTTGAGGATAAGATCCGCCTTATATGCCTTATCATGTTTTATTCAGACTTGCCGTCATGATACCATATATTTGCTGGCAAGGACAACTACTATGAGCACATCAAACCAACTTCAGCAGGCCCCTCGGCGGCCGATGGCCCAGGCAGCAGGGCTGACTGCACCAGGCCACCAGAAGGTGCGCATGGTCAGTGCCCTCCGCCACTCATGCTTTTTTAACACAGGGCCTCATCTTGCAAGGGCAGTTTCCGTGTGCTTCAATTTGTCCAACAAGGGAAATTCTTCCCTTGAAAAATACTTACAAACCCTTGAACCTCGACCTTCGACTAGGGATGCCACCTTGCAAAAGTCCTGAACCCTCAATTTTCAATTAGGGATCTTGCCCCGCAAAAGTACTAAACCCTCCCCTCAACTAGATATCTCACCTCGCAAAAGTATTTACCGTGATCCCTCAAACCTCAACTAGGGATCTCACCTCGCAGAAGTAGTTCCTGAAGAGCTCCTCCACGACCTTGTTCTGGAGCTCTGCCCCTCCCATCTTCCCGGCCCAGTGGATGAGGCGGTGGGAGTCCAAGGAGTTGCCGGTCAAGCCACCCATAGAGTAACGCTCACCCATATCCGCATATGTTTTCTGCGGCAGGCAGGCAAGCATGGTGCCAGGCAGTCATAATGAATGAAGGAAGCAATGAACCAGGCCACCAGGCCCAGCATGGCATCAAGTAGGCCGGTTCTCCTCCTTAGGGTAAGCCGCAGCGTTTTTGTCCGTGTATTTCAGCTTCAAGTCAGGAACATCAAGGCCTGCAGCTGAGGGGTCCTAGTGCAGCAAGCTTTGTTGCTTGTCCAACCGGTGGTAGGCTAGTCAAGGCCTGAACCCATTGTCCCAGCCCTGCAACCCCCACAGGCGATCTGATGCGCACTTCAGATGAGTACATGACACAGGTAAGCAGGTGAGGCAGGCTGTTTGACACAAAGAGACATGTCGGCTGGCAGGCAATACACACTGAGACATGCCGGCAGGTGAAGACCAGGCAGGCCGCTCACGCTGCCGCAGGAGGAAACCTACCGTCATCATCGGCAGCATCTGAGCCACACGCTCTGTTCCAAACTTCTCGTTGTACATCGCCATCTTGTTCTCTCCTGAGGTGGGAAAAGAAGTGTGGAATTTTACAGCCCTGCATCTCTCCTGGCGTCCAACACCCTTTTTGTGTAGGTTACGCCTGATATTCAGCTATGTTGCGGCATACGGCCACGAGGGTGGGTGCATCATGCCTTGCTGCGTGAGTCACCTGCCTTAGGCCGGCCAAGGTTTGGTCCCTCTATGTGCTATGATGCCCCCCCAGCAGCCTCCTGCAGGTGTTCTGTTCAGCACTAAGATCAACACCGAGGCAAGAGGCAGCACAAGACACCTCCTGGATCCCTGGAGCCCTGCCACGCTGCTCAGGCACTGGCAGGAATGACGACGAAGCATGCTACACAGAGCGTCCTGACATGTTCCTTCGCATGCATGAGCTCAATACCCCTGGACAGTGCCTAAATGTTATTCAGATTGCAGCAATCTTACATGAGCAGCCACTGCACTTCAGCATTCTCCGTGCACTGCGCTTGTATCCTGTCACCCACCTTTAGTTGAAGCATGAGGGTTCAGCTGATACGGGTGCCATCGCACCTACTCGGGGCATTGGAATTTTAAAATTGATCGGCAAGATCTTAAGTGACAAATCTATCAAGGTACTGTGCCCATGAAGCATATGGGTCATGAAAGGCCGATGGGTCACGTAATCATGTTCAAATTTGAATTCCGTGCCGGGACAGGCTGAGGTACCAGCATGTTCATTTCCCACCTCAAAGTTGACACCCGCCTCTTTCATTTCCGCCATCGCCACTTCTAGTCGTTTTTTACCTGCCAAGCAAAAGGAGGATACTCAGATGCCGTAATAATGGGGTGTGATATAATGATGTACAGGGTAGCTGCGGTAATGATGTATTTTTTGTTATGACAACAGAGGTGGGGCAGGAGGTGGGGTGCAGGTCTGCATATGGCCTATTTCAGGGTAGAACACCAGCAAGGAAACCTGATTCCAGGTGGCGCAACATCCTGTACGTTTACAGCAATCAATAGAAGACCTGAACACCATCCCCCCCCACGACTTCATCTCTGCGCTTATTTCCTTTCCCATGTCATTTCCCATGTATAGGTACTGGCAGTTTAGATCCTACGATTTTGTCTTTCCCCCAGCTTTTCCAGAGGTAGTTCCTGCTTACCAACGAAGCACCTGCATAGAAAGAAAACAGGAAGTGAATGACACATGAGTGCACGAGAAGCTTCCTGGAGGAAAGCATGAATGTCATGGCCTTCAGAATGGTATGGGGAGGCATCAAACAACCTTTGCAATGGAGGTGGTCCTGCTAAGCCTTGCTCACCAAGGGCACACTGTGTCGGAGACGACATCCACCGTCACTGTCTTGGTCATGCTGGTAGCGAAGGTTGAGGCTTGGCGGAGGCGGATAGACGGAACGGCTTTCGACAGGGGGATTGGTCTGAAGCGACGAAGCACAAGCATGGGGTTTCTGAAACGAGGTCCAGAGCCTTCTTATATGCAATCGATTATCTCGTAATTCCCTTCTAAAGCATAGTATTCGTCACACGTTGCGCCGAGTTTTACTGTGAACTTGGACAGGGCATAACCAACCGCCGGGCATAACCCAACTGGGATAACCCACAACCCGGGCTCACGCCGGCACATACAAAGCAATTTCCTCAAGCTACCGGTAATAGCTAGATGACTTCTCACTTCTACGTCGAGCGGTGCAACGCGCAGAGCTGCATCTCACTTCCAAGATGAAGCTGCTTGGAGGGGAGGGGGAACCCACCCCGCGGGGGCACCCTGTGTGGACTTAAGTCCGGACCGATGGCCGGGCTCGAAGTGCAGGGTCTTTTCCCCCTAGGTTTATTGTCACGTTTCGGACTCCAGACAAGAATAGGAAGTCATGATACTATGTTATTAATTCTGCCATAGTAGCGCAGGTCCCTGGGACGATTCACAACTCTTGACTTAGAAATTTGGGCGTTTGCTAAAATGGCGCCACTTCCTCCCCTCTATGACCCAGCCAGAGGCGTGGACAAGCTGCCACAGCCCTACAGGATGGTCGACAAGCTGGTGTCGGAAATAGTTGAGCAAGCTCTAGCGCAGTGCGCGATCAAGGACAAGGAGAAACGGAAAGCAAGAGCCAAACTCGAAAGACCAGTAAGTTGGTGCCGTCGTATCTCGTGCATGCAGCTGCGCCTTCAAACATTGCCTCCATGTCATGGCCCTGTACCTGCTCACCGTGCCTCCATGCCATTGCCCTGCACAGCGGTTCGGCCCGCATGCAGTCCTGACTGCTCGCGGCAACTCGACATGCTTCACCACACCAGGCATCGGTGAGCTCATTATCAATGGCAGAGTCCTGACTCACCATGTGATAACCCCATGTACAGCGTCGTGCGAGTGCTGCGCCCCTCACCTCATGTGTGCGGCTGTGCGCACCCCTTTAAGTGCTGCACCCCTCAGCTCATGCATGAGCCCCTCTACTCATACATGCACCTGTGTGATCTGCTTATGCTTGCAGCCGGTCTCGCTGTCGTGGGCACTGATATTGGAGAGGTGTACGCACATACGGCCCGCGACAACACGGCCGTTGGAAAGGACCATCCACATGAATCGGCAGTCACGGCCATGGTAGGAGGGGGAGAATCAGGGCAAGGGAGCATGTGGCAGGCTGGTTCAGTTCAGTGTACATTTTAGAGCGCATCAGACCCCCTTTGATGGGCCGCCGGGCAGCTTCCGCTGGGCTGATAAGGTCCAAACGTAGACTGGCATACAACCAACAGCCGATGCCGCAGGGTATGCCGCATCAAACCCAGCTGGCCGAGGCCGGTTTGCATTTGGAGTGTATCTGAAGCACTCTGAAATAAACAGTGGCCCAGAGCAAGGGATCGTGTGGGAGGGGGGGTGTTGCGTTGGATCGATTGGTTCTGCCCAGTGCACAGCCCGCTACATATGACTTGCCATTGTGCCCCTGTACATCTCAGGACTCAGGTGACGTGGCGGCCACAAGTGCCAAGATTATCGCCTCTGCGTCCAAGGGCCACCTCGTGGTTCACGACCTCACTATCAAGACAGCAGACCTCATGCCTCTAGCCAAGGTGAAAGGCGTGCCGGGGGCTGTGTGAGAGATCCACACTGTGAGCAGGTGAGTGAAGGTTGGTCGCAACCTCACCATCAAGATGGCAGAACCCATGCCCCTAGTGATAGGAGGTCCAGAGGCAACAGGGACAAAGTGCCTGACCTGTGTGCATGACCAGTGCGCAGGGCCTCCGTGTAGCATGCCTTTTGTGATTTTCACAAGTCAAGGGTCTTTGCAGCAGTTTGGCTTGCTGTGTGGCCTCTTGTTATTGTGCATGCATGGCCGTGTTATGTGCCTTAAACCTCCCACGGAGTCACGGCAGGGAAACGCTTGCCCTCTTCAAATGAACAGCTGCGAGCTGAAGTGAACATTGCGCTGTGCCCTCAATGTCGTCAACCTCTCTTAACCCGACCTCTTGCACAGCACTCTGTGAGTTCTGTGTGGAGATTTTAGAAGTCCAGCAAAGCGTCGCATTATAATATTTGATGCTTGGGTGTAATGCAAAGCTACATGTTTTTCATTGCTCTTCAGACAGGCCTCCTCCTCACCGCACTAGCGTTTCTTTGATGTTGTTTCAGGTACAATTCAAGTGCATGACAGCCTATGGCTGGGGGGGGGGGGCTGGTGCAGCAAGGTGCCTGCTGCTTAGGATATGAAAGAGGGTGACCTGCTAATGGGCCTCCCCAGCAGTGCCTTTTACGGCTAGCCCTTGTTTTTCTTCCGCCGTCTCGCCACTTGCATTCTGTCCACACAACCTACGGACATGTGCCGGCAGTAATCCTGTACAGGCTTGGTCACCATCTTGCAGGTAATACCTGCCTGGTAGCCCTCCAAAAGTGGCATAGTGCGCACCGAACCCTTATCCCTGAACCCTTAACACAAGTGGTCTCATTGCATCACTCTCCGTCACACTGTTCTGCAGACGGAGCTCCCCATTGACGCGGACGATGCGGACCACTACCCCGCCTCGCTCAGCTTCTCCGCGAACGCCGGCCACATTGCGGTGTGCTACAGCTCCGGCGCCCTGGCTGTCTACGAGCTAGACCTGCCCGCCTCGTTCTACGCGATCACCGGCTCCAAGGGCGACGCGGCCAACAGCACGCCGGCAGACATGGATCTGCAGCGGAGGAACATGGCTAAGCTTACGCTGGTGGTGCATATGTCCCTGGCAACAGTCAGGGGTGAGAAGATAGACCAGTCGCAGCAAAAAAGTTTTCAACCCCTGAACCCTTCACCTGAAGTAGGCAGCGTTTTTGCTTGCCCTTGATGATGGCACAGAGATCCTTGGCAGGAGTCAGGGGTGAGCAAATGGACTATTCACAGCCCACCACGGTGTCCCATCCCTGAAACCTGGAACCATAAATCCTGAACCTTCAACACTCAACCCTGAGCCTTCAACACTCAACCCTAAGCCCTCCATGGACACCGTGAGAAGCCTCGTGATGAGATCAAGAGGAACTGTTGTTAGTTATAAGGATATCCGCGATACCCAGCGCTAGCGTGGCCCCCCTGACCACCACAAGCTTGCTGTTTCAACGTTATGTCAAGTTAAAACATCAAGCCCCAAACCCTTAGTCCTTAACCCTAATCCCTGAACCCTGCATGGCAGGGCTGTTGATTGGAGCGACGACCATCGGGCCTTGCAGCATCGAGTGGCAGCTGCAGCAGAGGCCGGACAAGTCGGGGAAGTCCGATCGCTTTCACAAGGTATGAACAACAACACACTACTCTCAGAAACGTTCCATGAATCCTTGTGCAATCCTCGGTTCCCGTAGAGCTGAAGTTCTAATGCATACTATAAGCAATTGCTATTACGGCATACGGTATTAGCATATAACGGCAGTCCAGGTATTGTATCAGCACTATTACTGCACTTGCACTCCATCCGTCAATGGCGCGCACCAACCCTGGCCATCTCGTTCCTGTTGGAATTGAAGGGCTGGGCTGGGCTGTGCAGGCCCCCAACCAAGGTCATCAGAGCCCGTCTCACACCCTCCTCTGACCCCCTCCTCCCTCTTGCAGCCAGCTCAAGGAGCATACGTCTGGTGGCAGTCCTGCAACCGCCTGACCCTCAGCTACCTACACACGCCGCCTCCAGATCCAGTTGCAGAGGCACCTGCACCTAAGACGCCGATTGCGGTAGTCAAGCCGAGCACACCCCAGAAAGGGTCTGCCAAACCGGGAGCCGCTGCCGCCGCTGCCGTCCTTGTGCCACCCCCGCCGCCCACTGAGGCGGACGCCGCCGCGGCGCGCGTGCAGCGGCGGCCATACCGCGGCTGGCTGCTTCCGCACGGGATCACATGCAGCTGCATCTCGCACGACGGGACGATGCTCGCCTTCGGGATGGCCGATGGCTCGGTGGTGGTGTGGGACGATCAGTTCGGTGAGAGCCGCTTTCGACCTTTTTACTTCATGGACAATAATTAAATGGAAGTTGCCTGGAGGGCAAGCGGGCCTTTAAAAGCTCCCATGAGACACTGCCTTGGTAGTGCACCCCCGCCCGCCCTGTACCAGTGTAGAAGCTCGGTTTCTACACTAGAAAGCTTGCAAACAAGAAAATTGCCCTGCAGCTGACAGCCTGCTCTGCTGTTCCTGCGTCTCACAGCTTGTCAGCAAGTCATTTGCCGGGTACACATGTCCAGGCTGGAAGGTCCCTTAAACACAAGACAGCAAGGCTGGCCGTCCTTCAATTTGTGTACAGCTGTCGGAAATCCTAAGCATGGCAGTAGCATGCATATTTATGTTATCTCCCTAGGTACAGGGACAGCCGACTACTTTGGCTCCGACCCACGATTTAGAAGCCCCTGCCTGCGTCCATTTAACTCATGAACATGAGCCGTGAACCCAAACTCCTAACACTGAACCTTTGCCGTGCAGGCGGTCACATCCGGATCCTGCCGCGGATGCCCGCCCGCGTCACTGCCATGGCCTACGTGCATGGCCTGCCCACACAGCTGCTGTGCACCTCCGGCGACGGCTCCATCTACGTTGCCGACTTTGCCCGCCCAGAGGACTCCTACACCGCCAACATCAAGCTGCCCCAGCCGGCGGCGCAGGTGTACTTCCTGGCCGGGGACCCTTTCGCCATCTTCATGTGCCCAGGCGGGCCGGCAAACGGGACAGACAGCGGGCCCTGCGTTATGTGGTATGATATGGTGGGTGGCAATGCTTACGTTAGGGTGTCTCAGCTACAATTCAGGGTGTTTCAGCTACAATTCAGCTACATGACGGCCTACAGAGGAACAGCTGGCCTTGTGTCATGTGGTACAACATGAACTACTGGTCGACATGGTGGGTGACGCAGTTTACTTGAGGATGCTTCAGCTTGAGCTCAGCTTGAAAGCGAGCTCTGCTGCTTAAGCCACTTCTTTAATCCAGGCCCGGAGGCGTATGATCTATTTAAACTACGGTATACACAATCACCGTTCCTAGGTGATGATTCCAAGGGATCGCTTTTGTCTGTGATTAATGATGCAGTAATGATCCTTTAATATGATGAATTGATGAGTAAGGAACTGGTACATGAAAAATGGAAAATCGTGTACCGGTACGGGTATTTATTCTTCCCTTGCCCTGCCTGTTGGTAGGATCACCACAAGCTGGTGGCAGAGTGCATTGGACGGGAAGGGACTCTGGACTTTGGGACCTCCTGTGTATACCAGCCGAGTGTGGAGCCAAAGAGCACGGCGCCGGCCGACCCGGCTGCTGTGCCTGTGGAGCTTTTCGCGCCGCCGCCAGTGCCTCAGAGCTTTCCTCGATGGATCTTCCGGGAAAGCTATTTCATCGCCGGTGAGGCCCAAACCACTTTTCATGAACGCTGCCTGTGGGGATGGACTACGTCCTTACGCGTCCGGCTCTGCTGGCCTGCCTGCAGCTTGGCTGCTGGTGTAATGGTTGTCCGTGCCTGGATAGCATTAATGACCTCATGTAATTCCGTGACTGCACGCGCTGCATTGGCCGACTGCCCAGAAGTGCACAGATGTTCTGTTCCGAGCCCTTTAAGGTGTCGCACACGCCCTCTTGTCGCCCAGGCAAATGTAGATGTGGTCCGGGCAGGCGTCATAGCACATACAGACCATCCTTGAACTTGACCTTAAACTTCAGCTCTTCCTCCAAGGCTCTCCCTCGCTATAGGAAAGTCTCAAGGGTCCACTATAACTGCTGTAACCTTGAGCTGCTGTGACTTCGACCTTGAGCTTGGCCTTGAGCTTGTGCACCCCCTCCCTGCCAACCCTGAGGTTCCCCCTCCATGACCTGCAGGAGCCAAGCCGCAGCGGTCCACCACATTCCGCCCCAGCGACGGACGCGACCCGGACGACGTGCCGGACGACGAGTGGCCGCGCGACGCGACACTCATGCTGTACAAGGTGGACGCGCTGGCGCGGTACCTCCTGCCTGATGAGAACCAAAGCAAGGCCTCAAAGACTCTGCTGGAGCGTATGTTGGCGGAGCTCAACCCTCCCAAGAAACGTATTGGTGAGCAAGGCGGTGGATACTCACCCCATGACCTGAGGGGAATCAACCACCGACAAGGGGTTGGGATTGTGTCCAGCCGTCCTGAGAAGCGCAGTGGGGGCTGAAATCCCCCCCCCCCCCCTATCTCAATCGATCCAAGCGCATTAGTACGCCAGTGAGTCAGTGAGGGCTGATACCCCCCTGCCTACCTACCTGGTGGGGATGAAAGTGATGGGAGGGGGGAGGAGTGTGTGCTATGTCCATTCCACAACACCTTGCTGAGGCGATCACCCACCCTTGCAGTGCAGTGTATCTGGCTCATTTGTTCTGCATTCTTTCCCGGCGTTGTTTGCTTTATTTGGTGCTTTTAAAATAAACAAATACACAATTATTGGCTGCAGGGAAGTACGTGCGGTACGGTGTCCCCGATCCGGATGCTCCGAAGCCCCCTCCCAGCTCCTTGAGGAGAGCAGGCTCAACGGACGCCTCAGGGGACGATGACGACGACGCCCGGTCCGTCACGAAAGGCCGGCACACGCACTTTGAAGAAGGTGAGGCGGCGGGATGGTTGAGGGCTCTTCTGCCTGCCTTGGCTACAGTTTAATTTAGGGTGCTTCAGGGACAATTCAGCAGCTCCATGGCCTGGTGCCGGGACAGCCGGGTGCAGCAAACCTTCCTGCTTGAGCTACCGCCTGTACCGGGGCGAGATGTGTTCCCAGTCGGCCCAGTGGTGGCCGCCTGGTTATCTTCCAAAGATGGTCTTGCGCGTGCGGAATTAAACGCCTTGTACTTGCCCATACCAGCGAGTGACGCAACGGTATCTTCAGGTCTGATGATAGATATTGTCCCCAAACCTCAGGTGCTGCTGAAAAAGATTGAAAACAAGGGGTGCATGCTGAATCTCACTCACAAAAGAAGGATGGGCTTGGCCAATGAGTAAAAACGTGTTCTCTAATGTGAACATTCAACATTGGTTTATGTCAAGCTCATGGCATGTCCAGACCATTGAACACAGGGCTGCCCTCCCCTTGATGATGCATTGTCTGCCTGCTCCGACCATACCATGGTCCATGGGAATCATCATACTAGATTCCCAGGCCGATAAAAGAAGGGCTTAATCTCAGGGGCTTAAACTCACTACCATTATCAGAGGAATGCTGGTCGAGAACAATGCCCTGGTGTGCAACTATTTTACGCTAGATTTGTATGTTGACTGTCATGGCGTTATGCCGACACAAAAGGGCATCAAGGAGCTTAAGCAGATTCAGCTAGCGATTTAGCAAAGAAAACCAGGTAATCAGCGTACGGTGTAGTATAACTCTGACCATAGCTTGTGAAAGGCAGGGCCAATATTTGGGCACTCGTTGGCGACACACTTTTCGAGACAATCGATAAATACGCAGGCCAACCAGCTAAGGTGACAGCGGAATAGCAATGTCCTCCCTGATTGAATTTTGGCCCTTTAAGTATGAGAATATATCACCTAATTTGCCGCAAGCCTGCACAGTGATATTGGCTTCCTGGTACATGTCCATAAGACTGATGAAGTGGCCCTTGCCACCAAAGCTCTGCAGAATCTGCCACGAAATTAATCATATCAATGCAGTCGATGACATTCGTTCAATCTAGGCAGCATAACCATACTTTTCTCTGCATTGTATTTTTCAATCAAGAATTTAAAATGGAAGCATAACGGTGTCAGGTGTACGTGATTCATGCTGAAGACCTGCTTGGCCAGCGGCCCCACAAGCTTATTCTCTGCCCAGGAGTAATATACGCTGCAATATCACGAGAGAATACAGTGGGGACATGGCTTGGGTACCGGTACTGCTCCGATGCCCCATTCTTCGGCATGTTGTACATATATCGCTTTGTCATTTTCAATACTTATCAGAACGCCATTGAATTGCCATATCTTCTGCAGACACGAGTTTGTTTGATGACGAGAACAACAAGGCGGGGAAGAAACAGTTCAAAAAGGAGATGAGGAGTGGCGGCTACAGTGAGAACACAGCCAGGAGACCTGGTCAGGGCCCAGCAGGTCTGGGGCCGATGAAAGGGAAAGGTGAGAGGGCTGGAGGCGCACGGGCACCTTCAATATAGATGAGGCAGGCAATCAATGTAATCATCACAACGTTGTGGCTCTCACTGTTTATTTCATTATTTGAGCGTGAGTCAAGCTACAATTCAGCTGCATCTCGTCCTGCGGCCGGGGGAGGCTGTTGCGCAGCCCCTCTCTGCATGTTGACCGGCCAAAGGTAGATTAAGATTTGGTATCCATAAGCCTGTAGCCATTGTGGCCGTCGAACTGCCTCCTGCATGTGGTCTGGTGAGTAATTGAATGAATACTGTTCCCCTGCTTTATGATTTGGTTTTCTGCAGACTCACGTGCTCTGTGAACCCTGCTCTCTCTTAACTTGCCCTTCCTTCTCCTCCCAGCCACCAACGAGAGGGCGCAGTCCCCTCCGTGGCACCACACCAACCCTTTGGCACGGATTCACCCCGACTGGGAGGAGGCGCCGGTGCTAGCCCGCATCATGGACCGGATTGGGACCAAAGGGGGCGGCCGCAAGAAGCGCGACAGGCGGCTCATCCAAGTGGCGGGCGAGATGAGCTCAAAATTGTCAAAGGAGCCAGGTGCAAAGCCAGTACTGCTCGTAAAGTCTTGATGAGGCGGCGAAACTTGGACTGTATTCAGCCTGCAAGCTCCCAGGCTAACTCCATTACATGGCTGGACAGATGTAGCATAGCTTCTGGCGAGCTTCCCAAACCGATGTACTGTTTGAGGAGCCTCTCAGCTCTTTAATTTCGTCCTGTTTGTCATGCCAAATACTGGGTACTCAGCCAGTCTGGGACAGGTACTATAATGTTCATGGTAATAAGTTCAGCACTCCTACAGATTATTACTATAGGTCGGCAAAGCACCCATGACAGGTAGTTTGAACAGTTCTCGCTCGTGTACGAAAACGATGTGACCTCTCCCACTAAGAGAATATCCCTGCCTGCAAGCCCTCTGTCCTATGGGAACCATGCCTGGCCACGAGGATGTCGAACATACAAATGGACGAATAGAGAGAAATGCATCATCTTCAATCAGCATGAAGGAAACCACATCTATCAATACGCAGAAGCACGCACACCAAATAAAAAGGGCCATGGTCAGGTCTGATCAACACCCCTTAAGACACCAGTTCTTAAGTGAACCCCAATGAAAGCTGTGCTGACAAAGAACACCTTCCCCAGCAGCACACATCACCAACACACCGAAGTGTTCCTCAAGCATTTGAACGCTTTATTACTTGGCAGCGGTGTGCGCAGCAATGATGGTCAGGAACGATGCTGCCTGCAGCGAGGCACCTCCCACAAGGAAGCCATCCACGTCCTCCTTCATTGCCAGCTCCTCACAGTTCTTGTCGTTGACCGAGCCGCCATAGAGGATGCGCATCTGGGAGGCCACGTCGGCTCCCAGCCGATTGTTAATCACCTGGCGCAGGAAAGCATGCACCTCCTGCGCCTGGTCTGGAGTCGCCACGACACCTGGAGGAGACGGAATGGCTTGTCTGTCAATTGAGCATAAGCAGGAGGGGTCCCAATGTCGCGCGTACCAACGAAGCACCAGCAACATGGAAGAGGCCAAGGCAGGCAACCTTTCAGGATATGGAGAAAGTGACATGGACACCCTCTTTGAGATGACGTGTTCCTTTGTATTCTGCAGGTCCCACTTTGATAGGATTGCGTTGAATTCCAAATGCAGGGCTTTAACTCGTGACGTCACGAAAATATGGGCTGCCGGTTTTTTCGTGTTGCACTCTTCGAACACACCATGGTTGGCATGAGGAGCAAGTCCTGCCAGGCTACACAACCCACACATGCTCAGTAACCTTGTCCTGCAAGATTTACAGATTCTACGGTCAATATATAGGGTTTGCCTGAGTGTTTGCTAGGAAGAGCTGGTAGGCATGACCTAACGAAGCGAGCGAGGCCTTCATAATTTACGCAGTCCACACATGCCCCCCCCCTACTTGTCATGGCCTCACCGGTGCCAATGGCCCACACAGGCTCATACGCCAACACAATCCGTGACCAGTCCTGGACGTCGCAGAAGGCCTGTGGGGCAGGAGGAAAGATAGCAGGGTGGATTCTAGCACAGTTCAGCAACACGTCCCCTGCTCCCCGTCCTGCGGCAAGCCCTGATCCATCAGCAGATGGCTGATGGCATGTCATGGAGTTGTCCCTATCGGCTCAGTGTTGGCCCCGGCCTCCTGACCACCCTCCGCATGTGGTCTGGTGCATGCTAAATGGACGCGGGTGAGTGGAGGAGTGCACCTGGATGGAAGTTATTGTAACAATACCAGTATATGCAGCAGCCATGACCCATGGCTCATTTCATGATTGTCTGAAATCTGGGCAGGCATCCATGCATTACTAGCTGGCGCCCAGTGTCATGAGGCATGCTCAGTGGATCGGCAGCTCAGCCCTCAGACTGGTAGATCATGCCACGCTTCCTCCATGACGATCGACATCCCCACCTGACGGTCGAAAAGAGCCTTCATTTGCGCTTCCAGCACACTGAACATCTGTCCGCTCTGTCGCTGCTCTAGAGTCTCGCCCACGCAGGGAATCACGCTCATCCCTAGCTCGAGCGCCCTCGCGGTCTTAAGAGCGACGACCGAGTTGGTCTCATTGCACAGGGCTCTCCTTTCAGAGTGTCCGGTGAGGACCCAGTTGACACCGAGATCAATTAATGTCTCTGCGGCGATTTCGCCAGTGAAGGCGCCCGGAGCCTTGTTCCAGACATTCTGGGCCCCAACGGCATACTTGTTTGAGTCAAGCTGCGAGTTCACGTAATCAAGGTGGACGTATGTAGGCGTCACGACGACCTCCACGTTCTTGGGATCAAACGTCCCAGCGTTGAGTCCAGCGATCAGCTCGTTGATGCTGGCCTTGGTCCCATTGCACTTCCAGTTACCACCGACAAAAAACTTGTTGTTGCTAGCTGCTTCGCATCGCAGTGCTCCCCTTGATCGACAGATGCTGGCCGAGGATTTTGACCCAGCCCTGGGCATGCAGCACTGCTTCTTGGCCATCATCATTATGCTCGACAAGTATCTGAGGGGAGATCGACTAGTTCCGCTGTTGTGGATGTAAGCGTTAAAAAGGTTCCGATTCAATTACGATAAGAAGCCTCGCGTGCGCTTAGGTTGGAACATGCGGGAGGTGTGGACGTAGGGCTGTACACTTCGAGGTCGGTCAGACTGCGTTACGTTTGAGGTTGCGTCAGGAAAAAGTGCTAACGCGACGCCGGTCACACTGGCCCGAACGGGAACGGCAACGTGTCCAAACGCGAAACGCATACGCGGGGGGGGGGTTGACGTTTCGCGTTTGCGATTTTTCATCGATTCCAGCTTAAGCTTGATCGTAAGCTGCAAATGAACATCATATATGTTACAACATAAGGAAATATCAGCCCCGAGTCGCTAGGAGTCGGAATTCGCACAAAAATGTACTAGGTCGCACCCTGACGTCGTCTTGCCCTGACGTCTTGCCCAAACGCAGTGTGACCAGTTTCGCGTCAGATCAGACGCGAAATCCAAACGCGACCTAAAAGCTGCTGTCAAACGCGACCTCAAACGTAACGCAGTCTGACCGACCTCTTACTAACGCGAGACACAGCGAGGGAAATGACCAACACTCGGCTTCTGCATGTAAAATGGTGCATTGGTTTTCTGTTTCTGACAGAAATGTGAAGGTTCCGAGAAAACACGCCGGGGCGTTTCAGACAGACCCGGTCTGCGAATCTTTTTCGGGTCAGGGCTCACAGTGTTACGTGATTCTATCCTGCAGCCCACCCATTGTGAGTGGGGAGAGGGGACCGGAGACCCACCTTGCTGTATTGCCAATCGGCGAGTCCAGGGAGGGCAGATATGCATGGCGAATAAGCCGCAATACTAAAACACGGCGTATATCAAATTGCTGCTGACATACCGTTCTTCATGAAGCGCATTGAATGTGAGGGTTCGAGGTGGGAGAGTGTTCTCGAATAAAACGTGGACCTTAATTTCCGACAGATAGACGGCTATTACGGAATTTCAGCCCCCCCCTCGGTGCCCCCCCGACATGACATACGCTAGGTGCCGGTAACTGTTTGCTCGCCCTTGGATTCGCTCAGGCGTCCCAGCCTTCACCGATTTCTTCCGCTGGCATCGCGCTGACATGCTAATGCTTGACAGAAGACATACATCAATCAGACCACTGCCTGTACAATGTGTTAGCTTGCTACCCCTATTGCTGCCGGCCATAGCCTGTCTCCCTAACGAAAGCATTACATTTCTCCAGACTTTTTTTTGCCTTGACCTCAAAGGCTCCAACTGACCTCACGGGGCATCTTTGAAGTTAATGATGTAGAGTTTTGTGAAGTTTTTACAGTCCAACAATGCATCAAGCTTGATGCATGGGACATGTGCCCGTAAACCGGGACATGCACTTGATACACTAGGACAGAAAGCGAAAACCAGTGAGCCCCCTGGGCAAGCAACTAGCACATAACCACGGCAGTGGCGTGGGAATGAACCCCATTGTGCAGAAGATAAGCCCCAGCCATAAAATATGACGTGGGTGCAAAATAGTTCGATTGAGCACCGCCTAGAGAGTTAGGGGGGAGACAGGAATGTTGGCAAAGTTTTGAGATGATTCTCTCTTTTCATCATATACTGAAAGATAAAACAACCAAATTTCTTCCAGAACACATAAGCAGAATCCGCTGCATTTAGTTTGCCCCACACTCCATTTGCGTACCGTTTCATGGCCTCATCCTCGTCCTCTAGGAAATTATAGAAAGTAAGGTTAAACTGAAAACGAAGGTCTGCATAGAACGGGCAGTAAATCATGTGAAGCTCATCCCCCCGACATTTAAATTTGCAACATCTACAAATCCTCTCGCTACGAGGCACACAGGGTTTCTCAAAGCGCCCTGTCTCAACATTTAGCCAATGCAACCCCATCCGATACCGGGCTACAGCGAAAATAATATTAGGCTTACTCAAATTGTACCAGAAAGTTTCCTTCACATCACGCTTAATTTGGAACCACTTAGAGAACGTAAACAATTTGAACCCCGAGCGTTCTGAGTCAGGAGTAGCACGTACTGACAGGGCGTCATGATGTTGCACATGTCTGTCAAGTTGCTTTTCTTTCCTTCCAACGGGACAGTTGGGCGCCCATGCGGTTTTTTTAGCAGGGCCTAAAGGTGTAACGCCGTTGACATGTCTGTGGATTGTACAGTTAAGACGTTTTGTACCCGTTGATCACGTGTTTCTGCTATTTGTGCCTAAATTTGACAGCTTGGGTTGGGAGTTTCCGTCAGCGGAGAAAAACAAACGGCAGCCCCCAAAGGTGGTATCTATGGTGCATAACTGCACACTATACGGTACCAGTGATGCCGGATCCATGTTTCCGTATGTTCATTTACAAACGTTACATCTGTGGACCCCCCTTACAGCGTTGTTACCCAGCTGCCTTGTTGGGGTAGCAGGACACAAGGCTAAGTTGGCCGAGAGATGAACAATTGCACACCTGCAGGGGTTTCCCCTGGCCTGGTACTAGAAAAGGTAGGTCGAAAACAGGCATATCTTCGTCAAAGCAGCTACACCTTTGGGCCTTGACTTATGTATACTGGTCCCTGAACCAGTCATATAGTTAATACCGGTAGGCACCAACAGGCGTGTTGAGGCCTACCCTGATTAAGTGATTTCCCTGTACACCGCGTACGTATTGGACCGTTTTGAGTACCAAAGACCAGGCATCAGTAGTTGTTAGATAGTGGGCAAATGTCGTGGCACTTAGATTTGAATATTGCTTCAATTGCAAAACCAGCAGTCTTTGTATATCAGATTCAGAGGCTTACAGACTCGGCAGCACAGCATAGCCATAACTGAACCTCATAACTGAAGTGTTAGTTAGTCAATGGACGTTCCAGGTAGCATGAAGTGAATTGTGCAGCATATAAGACAGAATGCAGGGAGATTAAAAAGCAAACATATTTGGACGCGCAGTACCAAATCTCTAAACTAACTTCAAAAGTCCGACAATACCAGTTCTGACTAGGCAGCAACAGGGGGCAGCATACACTCGCCATGGCCCAAACAAGAGAAATAGCAGCCATTTAACTGCCATCGCTTTTCCACAGTAGGTTCATAAAAACAAGGACGTCCTAGTATCCAAGCTCAGTCGCTCCTGGCGATGAGCTACCCTAGTTATCTGGAGAAGCGCTCCTGCTACGGCTCCTGCTGCGGCTAGCGCTCCTGGACCTGCATGCAACAGTGTCTCATTCAAAATACGCCAGAGCAAATTTGGCAGGCCGCTGCGTGGCCACAACTGTGCTGATGGGGAACCAACCTTCATTGCCCTACGGCCGATGGTTCAAGCAGCATGAGGAACCTTCAACCGTAGGCAATTTAGCTAAGGCACTTTCATATAAAACCGCACTCCTTAACATTGAAGCCAGTTTGATGACCCACGTCTGTGCCAAGCACGAGTCACATTTGTTTGGAGGTCCATACCTTAGGTGCCTTAATCATTCATAAAAAAACCATCAGGTGTCAAATCAAGTTCCATGCTCATCTGTTCCTACAAAATTACAATATTTTGGCCTATCTCGCACCTGCTGCGGCTGCGAGACCTGTCTTCAACAGGACTGATGCTGCGACTCCTCTCGCGCCTCCTTTCACGCGAGGGGGAGCGGGAGCGGGAGCGGGAGCGAGACGGCGACCGCCTGGCGCTGACACCACCTCGGTGCGCTGTGTCCTCTTTGATACGGATGTAGCACTTGTCAAAGGGGTTCTTGAATTCGGTGTCATCCAGCTTGCGTAAAGCGGTCTCCATGTCCTCTCGACGGGCATAGTCCACCAGGCCAAGCATGCCCTTGCCATCACGCATGACTTGGGCAAACGTGACATCACCAACCCTGCAGGGGCGTAAAAGAGGCTGTTCCAGTCATGTACCTCAACAATAGTCATCATTATATCCAATGACAGCAGACAGGGCGGGGCAAAAAGACGCACCTCCGCATGTGATCCTTCAGATCCTGCCAGGAGGCAGTCGTTGGAAGTCCCGTGATGATAACGCGGTAGTCGGTGCGCCTTGAAGGGCCAAACGGGGAAGGGCCAAGCTTGCTGCTGCCACTTCCATGATCCGCGTAACGCTCCTTGCCCCCATACCGATCGTAGCGGTCGTTGTTGCTATGCGCACCACTGTACCCTCCACTGTACCCGCCACCGCCATACCCACCACCACCACCACCGCTGGATCGACCTCCGTGGGCCAGCTCAACCTATAAAGGAGGGGTAGGAAACAAGGTTTAGGCATGCACACATGACAGCTCTGTCCGAGTACCGATATTATCAACTGACTCGGCATTTCAGGATTACTGCAAAGAATAAAAGGCAGAATTCAGATCGGCGTCTGTCAGGGATTATTTAGTGGTTGCAGGTTAAGAGTCGTACCGTAACCAAACAATTCATTATATTAAGCCGCGGTTCTGTTGCGAAAAACGACGAAATCAATTCGGATTGGGAAATTCCCACCAGCTCGGCAGTAACTCGCTAGTTCTGGCCCCTGGTTCTGTTAGGAAAAAACAATTCCAAATGCCACTAAAAACACTGGTGTCTGCGTCCATCTCACCCGCAGCCTGCTGCCGTAGAAATCGTAACCATCTCGTCCTCGCACAGCATCCTGGGCATCGCGTGTGTCCTCAAATTGGATGAAGGCAAACCCAGGCGGCCTTGGGGGGAGCTTCAAATCGATGGAAACGATCCTTCCATACTGCAAGCACACACCGAGGTAACAAGATGACATCCAGGATGAAAACCAGGGAGATTTGGGTCAAATCTGACATGCCTTGCTGCTTGCTGCCAAGTACCGTAATCAGACAGGTGAGTAGGTGACGAGGATGATCTATGTCGCCCTCTTGAAATATGTTAAAGAGAGATATTGAATTGCAAACCTCATTGACAAGCAAACTTGCATGCTGTGAAAGAAAACAAAAACCTACCTTGTAGAAAAGATCTTCAATTTCCCTCTCTCTGGTATCGAGGGGCAAGTTGCCCACATAAACTCGCGTTGACATTGTGCCTGTTTGTAAAGTAGATGAGTAGATGGTTTGGACCTGCAGATTGGCACAGCGAATGCAAGCCTCGACCCGGGAGCGCTCCCAGATTCCCCATAGCTCCGTCCGAGAGCTGACTAGGAGAGCTGCTCGAATTCATCTTCTCCCAGTCCACGCGATAAGCAGTCAGCAGCCAGGCTCCCTCCCTTCCTGAATTAGCTCCTCGCTATGGCTGCACAGTGCGAAAGGCTCCCAGCTAGAGGATGCCTTTCTTCCAGACGAGAGCTCCCAAACCCCAGCTCCACTGCTCACTAAATCAGCAAAGCAATTGAAGGATGACAAAGCGAGAGGGCTTCAGAGTGAACCACGAGGCAGGGCTTTTGAGGGTCGTCTGAATTTTCTATCACAGAATGCCGTTCAAGAGAGATGCAGGGACCCGCAAAGCTTCAGACTCACCTGCTTAGCGCTATGTGTTTAGACCATAGAATGTGCTTGGACCGGAGTCTAGTGATTTGTCGGGAGTACGTAGGCCAGCGTGTACGGCACTCGACCGGACCCATCTAGCTTCGGAGTTTAGTATCTAGCAAGTCATATGGGTCCGTCGACGCATGCACATTTTAAGCAGCTTTAAATCACACTAAAACTTTTACTTGAACAGCAAATTAAAGACTACACCTCTGCCTGGCAGGTAGGTTACCTGCGGGATTAGTGCGGGGTGCGCAAAAAATCTGTTACCGTATCTGAATCCTAGTGCCAACCACTCTGCACACAACAGGTGTATTTATTTCATGTATACACATGTGCAAGCTTCTTTGTGAGCAGGGGCTGCTCGTCCTGATGCATGGCATCCTCATCATCGCCAATCGCCATCATGCTCAGACACCATGCATTTGCCATAGCCGGTTCGCTGATGTCTTGCATCTGCCGTCACATCAGTAACAGATGACAGGTGTTGTCCACGAAACTAGTTGTGCTCATCATACCGCTGGAAACTGGTAGCGATGCGTCATGCACTCGTGCTTAGCGTCAATTTTCTTTCGTTTGAGGGCACATCTTCACCTCTGCCAGGGGATGCCTTTGTCTTCCCGGCCACAGACTTTGGCAAAGGGGAACTATATCACAGGTCTAAACCCAGGGCGGGGCTGCAGTAATCTGCCGTCGCCATGCATGGTGGGCTCATCCAGAAACTATAGGTGATGAGTACCGGTAGCAGTGACAGTATGACACTTATTTATATTGGATAGTGCACTTGATTTTCATCCACAGCCGGTTGCACCTCAGGTATACCAAGAGTCTACCACCACCTGGACACTGGCACAGCGTCCTGGACTCAAGAAGACCAGGACCTTGATCCCCCAGACCTGATATAAAATCTGAATAGGGCGCGAGTCAGAGTCCGCAAAAGCTCGTCTGGGTGTCACGAAGAGGAGGGACACCTGGAGCCTGCGTGCCCCTGCTGCTTCCGATGCTGGCCAGCGTCTGGCCCACACCCGTGATTGCCCCAATAAGCAGTTAGACAGTAATCTGATCAGGATGGTTGCATGGCTGCCCGCAATGGTGCTGGCCCTATGCCTTGCATGGCGTGCAATGCGCTGCTGGCTTGGCGCATGAATGGAGGGGGATGCTTTGCCTAGGAAAGCATTAGCTTAGACCGCATGCCACTAGGGTGCCTCTGGAGAGGCGCCCCTCTGCTCCTTAAGGCCAAGTCCTATCGCCTGCAGCTCCACAAGCAGTAGCATGCCGACATCATGGACCAAGCAGGCAATGGCATTTTGTTATATTATAATCAATAGCTGATTTCAATAAATCACTGTGTTCTGCATGACTTTGAATACCATAACCAATTTCATGAAGAATATACGAATATAACTGACCTGCTACCCTTACTGCAGCAGCTATGCAGCCGGGCGGCAGCTGCAACGACACGGCCGATGCAAGCTGGGTGAGGATGGCAGATGCTCTGAGGCTAGCGGCATTTAAGGTGTGCATTGCATTGAAGGTGGGCATTGCATTGGGATGCGTGCCAAATGGGCAATTTGTTTGCTTGCGACCCGATTTCCGAGCTGATCCCAGCCGGTGTTTGTAATCTCAGACCGTAAGCGACCATCAGATCCAGGGAAAGAAATCACTACTGGGGCCTTGACCAAACGCTGAGTCTCACGCAGGCCCGAACAAATTTACTTGCCACCGGACACCAGGCAGCAACCCACCGGACTGCGACCCCTGTTTGAACGACGGATTACATCTATAGCATGCAGTTGCTACCTATCCCTGCTTCCCACTGGTTTTTCTCCACTGGGTCAAAAATATTGACAGCACCTTGGGCGGAAGTAGAGTTACACCTACCAATCAAATAGCTCTTCAGCCTGAGCCCCTGCCTTCCTTCTCCTCTGCTGCAGGCTTGCCGTCAATTGCCCAAACCTCGACAATGTCTCCAGCCTGTCTGGCAGCATTTTACTGACGTTCCAAATGGTGCGCAGGTTGGATATGAGTTCATAAGGTTATGAGTAACGCTCTTAGTGGCATCCAACTCAGGAGACCTAGAATGCAAATTTGGGGGTCAGAAAGCTCTATCCCCCAGACCTCCTCTGGGAGATAGAATGGATTTATGATTGCACCTTCTGTTCAAAAATCCTGATGGAAGGTGTTAAGATCGGAGGGCTCTTCTGATTGGGATAATACAAGATGTTGATCTGCTGGTGATTGCTAATCCTTTAACCTGTTCGATTCCATCCACGTATTTCCCGCTGACATTTATCAGCCTGACCAACACTTCAACGAGAGGGTCTGGTTGTAGTGTTGGACTGGGACCTGGTCCGGGTGTGTCACTGAAATTCTGAATGCACACGTGCTCCATCCCATCCACATATTTTCTGCTGAAATCAGCCTGAGCAACACTGCAACCAAGGGTTCTGGTTGAAGTGATGGGCTGGGTCCAGGTTCGAGTACATGACTGAAATACTGCATACACACGTCCAACGTCCACTCCTTCCTCAAAATAGGCTCAAGACCGATTCTCACCTTGTGAATCAACCATTGGTGATGCAAAATTATTGAAGACCTGCTTATTTGTTTTTAGTGAAGGACATAAGGGTTCCTCAAATAATGATGTTTCTCAGAGATTGCTCAGGGCACCTGCCATAAATGTATCGAAATATTCCATCCCTACCGTTGGTTGAACTGCATCTTTATTTGTGAGTGGTCCGGAAATTCGGAATGTTATGTGTATAACAATTAAAACCACCGTTCCGTTGCTTGCACTGCCAGCACCAGTTCGTTTCGTGATGTGCATTTGCAGTGAGTGGGATAGCGCATAGAGCAAACTCAGCATAGATCAACAGAGTCTGATGATCTATGCTGCATTAATCCGATGACATGCTACCCATGGTAGCAAAATCCGGATAACCCTGTGCCGTATCATGATGTATCATTCCAAATCGAGCCGTATCCGGCTACCTTGCCAGTGGTTGTAAAATCCGGCTTAATTAATCCGTGCTGTGTCTTGCTTTCATGATGCTACCGGTCTGAACTTAAGAGGGAATCCTCATTTGGTCTTCTCCATCCTGCCTAACAAGAAGAACATGAGGACAAGTATGTGAAAGAAGGAAGGGGAGATGTTTTCATCAATCCGGCATGCACTATAGGGTAGAGGTTATACTGCAAGCACGCAGTTCGAGACTGTGCTGCATCAGAGTACGAGATCAGAGCCTGGTTCGCTGTGATAAACCCTGTCAAATTCAAATTATTTCAATTCAAAAATGTTTCGACACCCTGTGCCAACGTCATTTATTTACCATCAGAGTTAAGACCTTCATTTCGGAGTCAAGTTATAAACTCTTACCTGAGCAGTTGTTTGGGAAGAATCCAACTCTGATCCAGGCAAGGCTTAATTCTGCATTCAACATACAGCGACCATCGAGGCATCGACGACATCCAAGTATCCAAGCAACCGAACAGGCTCGGACGATTAGACACATCAGAAGCGTCAAGTTCTGCAACAATTCGTGAATAAACTGGGCATGCGAATCATGATCAGCAGAACTGACAATAGCCAGGGGCTCACTACGATCAGTCTGTCAATTCTCTCTCGCTTGTTTCTTCTGGCACTCGGCGTCGCGGGAAGCGTGCCCTCCAGTTTATACTGGGAAGGCACAGAGCTCGGCGTGTGGCACTGCGCGATTAATCTGCACTCAGACGACTTCCCCGCGCTGTCAGCCCGCACGGATGTGCCGGTCACCAATTTCACGATGCACGTATTCCTGCGGTACATCTCCTGGGAGGGTGACAGCAAGGTGACCATCAAGGGCATGGTGGCTACAGACGTGCCAGGGAGCCAGAAGGGCGCCACCAATCGTGACAATCCACCCTATGTCAAGCTAGACCCAAAGCTGGTACTCCATAGTGCTGCTGCAAATGCTGACTGGCCACTCCCAACTACGCTGAAGTTCCCGCTTGCACCTGTCTGGCATGCACGGACCATGGACACTGTCGCACGTATTCCAGCAGCACAGGCAGTTGCAGCTCACCATGAATATGTGCTCACGGCTCTCGGTGGCAGCCAGGGTCGCAGCTGCAAATTGAATCCAATGGCTCAGCTACAGCCAAGAGGTGTCAAGGCCGGCCATCCGGGAGGCACAGAGAGCATCCTCGACCTCAGCAGGGTCTCCAAACATGGCCATTGGATGAGGCTCGGAGGCTCAAATGCCACACCTGGCCGCCGCGGCTTTGAAATGCCGCGCGAGGCTGTGGTGGTGGTGAAGCCTCTCATCAACATCGGCCTGCACATGGCGGCCCTGCTGGACAGACACATCCAACACCATGCTATGCTGGGCTTCACCAGGTGCGCATGCAGAGCGATAGAAAATTGCCCTGTTAATTGTGTTGATAGTTTTCAGATTTATGGTGGAAGATTTTTACACGGTTTTTATTCCATACCGGTATCAATGTGAGCAGAAAATCTGAAATACCAGGGTAGGTCAGCAGGTCATAGAAGATTCGATCAGAATACAGCAAAGCTAACCAAATTAAATCAGGAGCCAGTAGATAATCCATCGCTTCAATGTTTTGAATACGGTATCATAGTGGAAGGGTCAGATCCAAGGGGAATGTTAAGGGCATCAGAGTGAGAAAAACTGTTTTGAAAGAAATCTGATGGTATGGGTATGAGAGTGAGAAGATCTGATGCAAGGGGAAAGGGGCGAGTGTCAGAGCGGAAAGATCGGATTTAAGAGGAATCAGATCCGAGGAGAATTAATGAAACTGGTATCAGAGTTGAAAGGTCTTGGAGTGAGCTAATGGGGGACTATTTTTGCTGGAATAATGACACTGACTGTGTTTCTCACCACCCTCAACTTCAAAGCTATTTGCTGTACGTTCGCGCGACTGACATCGAAGCGTTGCTGGACATGGGGCTAGTCCACACTTGGGCGAAACAGGGCATACTGCGGATTGTGCACTGGGATGCTGTTCCGGAGCATGATGTGCCCTACTGGGATCAGCAGGTGGTGTACAACCATGCTGTGCTGGCAAGCATTGGCAGGCCCACATTTCTGGCCATGATCGACCTGGACGAATATGTGAGTCACAGTTTTTCAGGGGGTAGCACTTAAGCTGCATTTAAGCTTCAACAAGGCCTGCAGCCATCAGGGCTTGATGCAACAAGCCCTGCTGCTTGGCAATGGCCGTAGGCCGGTCAAGGTTTGGTCCTAATTGGCCCAGAGGTGGCTGCCAGGCAGCGCGCCAAAGTGGGTATCGTGTACACTAAATTGAACACTGGCGTGATTATCATCAGGCTGACATGAGGCTTACAGTGAGTCTGGTGATTTGGTTCAGCTTTTGATCTTGTTTTTGCTTTCAGACTGAAGGTCAGACTGAAGCTGTGGTTTAAATTTCGGCTGTGAAAAATACGGCAAATCCTCGAAGGCAGCGTGCCGGTACCGTAAAAAGCTTGATGCTCCACTACCCCATCTGAGTCCACATAATTGAGGATCAGATGTAAAGACCAATATAAGCACACCGTCTTTCTACTTATCCCCTATGATCTTTGTTGCCTTGCCGAGTAGGCTCACACATGACTGCATGAAGTACAGATCTGTCTCATGACTCTCATTCCCCTGATCCTTCCTGCACCTTGCTGCTTCCGGCGTACTTGAAGCTGGTGTCGCTGCACCCTAGCCTCAACAATGTCTTTGAGATGGTGCGAGCCTGCGCCCCAGAATCGGAGCCTCTGGTAAACCTGATGCTTCCACGCTTCAACGTGATGGCTGACCTATGGCCAAGGAACACGATGGATGGGGACCTTCAGCAATTGCAGCAAGTGGACACGCTTGACGAAGACCCACTGTCTAGGTGTGTGGGGGAAGCTGTTTTGAAGGGAGTCCGGTTAGGGTAAACTGAAAGACTTAGGTCCTTTCTTGTTTCAGAATTTCCTGTTTTGTATGGCCAACCACTGCATAAAATTATGGTGAGCTGACTGCTGAAGCCAAAATGTGTCCATTTGATGAAGCCGCTGCTCCTCTCTATTTGATGTCCTCCGGTGCTAGGTACTCCCTGATCAATTTGAAGTATCCGCCAGCTGTAAAGACCATGGTGATACCCAATTTCGTCAGCCACTTCTACGTGCACTTTGCAACCTCCTACAAGCCGTACAAAAGGACGAAATCAAACCCAACTTGCATGATGCTGGTGCGTTCTGGAGATGCTTAGCACTGAATGCAATATTTGTTTGCTTAGTTGCTTGTATCCAGTATCCTGTTCCCAATTTATGACCCTAATCCCACCTGCTCGAACCTTAGCAATGTTGTGGCATGGTCACATAAATGTCAAAGCAGCAACCTGGGGCTTGGGAACTGTGCATTTGCTCTTTCTTCATGGTATTCCGTGCATCCAGAGGCTACATCTGTCCCCAGAAAAACAGGTTTTGAGGTGACCTCTGCAGTGTTCATTTTAGTGCGCACCGGACCACTTTCGGGGTAATGCCAAGCAGGCACCACTGGTTCAATCGGGACCAAGCCTGGACCGTCCTACAGTTGATGCCCTAAGCGGCAGGGCTTGCTGCACCAGGCACCCATGACCTTCAGCCGTGATATAGCTGAATTTTAGCTGGAACGCCCCAACATGTACAGTAATGCTCTGCTGCTTTTTGCTGGACAGGCCCACGTCTCCAACCTGTACAAGCCCCGCGAGGTGGATCCTCAACGCATCTTGTCCAGGTTCACGCATGAGGGTTTCTGGAATCAGGCATTGTCCCGGCTGCGCGAGCAGCGGCAGGCCTGGCTCTGCACGGCAAATGACAGCAGCACCGCTGCAGCTGTTGTGGTGGCTGAAGTGCGACTGCTTCTGTCAGGAGAGAAAAGCAAAGATGTAAGACTGCCCTCGAATGACGGATTGACGGCCCCAAGTGACTCTATCTTGGTAAGACTGCGAGGCAACTGAAACTAGTGGACTGAAGCTGGAGGCTGGATGTATGACGAGCGTTTCACATCATTCTCCAACTTGCCATCAGTGATCACATCTCAAGTGCAAGTAAGAAACGTCTATGGAGTTATGCAGCCACCAACCCCTTTGATTTCCCTCCTTACACCAATTGGTGTCCATTGGCTAGATGCTCAGCAAGATCAATTGCTGGAAATGCGATTGTCCAGCATCATAGGTAGATGCAAACATCACCTGCAAACATCCACGGCGATCCATGCATTCCATTTCAAGGATATTTAGACCGGTCTTTGCATCGGATGAGTGTTATGATGTTACGAAGCCTTCCTGCATATATTTAATCCAGATACTGGCATACTCTATTGCCCTTCAAATTTTGATCCTCCTCAGGGTGCTGATTCCCCTTACTGTGGATTATAAGCAAAATCTGGTCCCCTAGTGCTCCTGAATCTGTAGGCATTAACTTAATTTACATTGTTAGGTGTGCACACAGTTGTGCAAAAAACCCAGAGATCTTTGGATAAACCCCTAACTACCAGCGGACATGCATGAGCGGTACACAATCTAATTATCGTCATTCTACTATATTTTCAGGTATTTAATAACAGCATCACCAAGCCACGATGTGTATGAAAGGGGAACGGGGAAGCCCAGTTCATGGATCAGCGTGGCCAGCCTGAGACTCGAGCTATATATCAACACCCAGTGTGTCCCTACAGGTATTCGTGATACAGTACCGATTATGTTATAAGGTTTTATCAGTGAGCCTGATAGACCTAAAGCAGGCGGTGTTTGAGATGCACATTCAGGCCTCCGTCTGTATACCGGTAAGCAGGCCGGTAAGTACGACCCTGGTCAAGTTGTTGTGAAGTTTTTCAGTCCAACAGAGCAACACACTTGGAATTGCGGGGGGAAATGGTCCAGTGGGATAACGCTGGTGGCATCCATACACAGAGGTTGACGGATCGAACCCGCCACAAGATATTCTCTCTCCCCCTGACTAGAGCGCCGAGTTCCATGTTCCTGCCCCCTCGCATAGGAGGATGGCATGCTTCACCATGGCCCAGGCTGTGCATGGTACCTTGAATTGAGCATAGTCATTCCCTAGGAGCCCCTCGTGGCCGAGCGCTCAGCAAGACCCAGCGGGTATGCACTGTTCTAAACTTGGAATTGAGCTTAGTCATTCCCTACCAGCCCCACGCGGCAAAGCATTCAGCTGGGCCCAGCCGGTATGCACCGTCCTTAACATCTGATGCATGTGACATGTGCCCGTAAACCGGTACAGGCACTAAATACGCTAGGACAGCGAGCAGAAATCAGTGTCCCCCTGGGCTGGCAACCAATACACAACCACCAAGGAGTACCGTGGGAATGTACCCCATAGTGCAGAAGATGAGCCCTAGTCATAAAACATTACGTGTGTCAGTCTTCCATCAATTTTTAAGTAAGGACGTCTGTTTGAGTCCGAGGAATTATGCAGCGTCCTAAGATACCGGTACATTTAAGCACCAATTCAGATTGACAATGTTACCCTCACTGTTGACATGACATTGGCGTCCCACTGTTTGTTTCGTGCGCACCAGACCACCTTTGGAAGGTGGCCACCATTGGGCCAATCGGACCAGAGCATGACCGGCCTGCGGCCTGTGATCCAAGCAGCAGGACATGCTGCACCTGGCTCTGACGATCATAGGCCAGATTTTGGCTGAATCACCCTGGAACAAATAGTGTTGCACCTTGTTGTTGCGATCATGACAAGTACCTTAAGTAGCTTCTAGGCAAGGCAGTTTCAGTGCAGCTCATTACAATAATCAGTGCAATAAAAAACAGATCATTTAAAAAAAAACTTCCATGTCCTTAATCCGAATCTAACTTCATTTTAGATGTTGCTTTCCATGTTCATTAGCTGCCCAAACAGCAGCAGTACCAGCACTGGTCTGTTTCCATGACTGGCAGTGTTGATATCTTTGGCGTCACCATTCGCCACCATACGTCACCATTCGCGGCTAGTATGCGACACCGTTTGCAGCTCAGATGCGTTACCATGATCTCCTGGATATTGACTATGTTACGAGGCTCCATTTCCACCGCCTATGATGTCATGGATGTCATAGACTATGCAGGTGTATCGAGCTGTCCTCATTCCAGGTCGAGGAAGTCCATGCGCTGCCTGCGCATGGGATGACCAGAACGAGTTCAGGCCCATGCAGTGACGCCATTTATTGGGTCAAGCTGTTCCGCAGGCTAATTAAGAATGAGGCAAAGACGTATATGCAGCAGCATGCGGTTGATTGTTAGCCTTGGCTGGCATTTGGAAGCAGGTGCTTACCGAAGAGTGGCCTTCATTCTGTTCATTTCCTTCTCGGCCTTGATGGCTGCCTTGATTTCCGTCTCTGAAACGGCATTTAACCCCACCGGGACTTCTCTCTCAGGATCGATTTCGCCCAGCAAAACTACATTTTCACCGCGGATCAGCTGGAGGCCAAGCGGACAGTCGCAATACATATCTCCAACGATAAGGCGTTCACAAGCATCGTCAACTACTAGGTTTGCGAATTGATCGAAGCTCCGCAAGAATCCAATTATTTTTCGCCCATCTCGCAGCTGTACCAACAATTTCTTGTCTAGCTCGTCTGCTAATGCAGAACCGGGTAGGGGTACCTCCTCCATCTGCTAACAAGCATGCTGCATTCCTGATTTTTAAACTCACACTTCTTCAAAAGTAGGACGGTGAGACGTTCCCAGGTCCCTGAAGGTCCACATCTGCGTCTGCCTCCTTTCGAATCAGGGGAGATTCGTATTCCTCATGACACGCTCCGGTGCTTTCCCTCTTCCTCTCCTCTATTGTCGCGTGCTAGATACAACCAGGCAGTTTGCATGAACCATACTGGACCAAACTGCTATTGCCAAAGGATCTCTTGCCTGCTCACATGCTGACCTTCCGTGCCCATGACATCCATCGACCTCAACGAATGGTACCATGGCGACGGAGACATAGTCCTTAGACTGGATACCAGCATTGGAGTCATGCATGGCAAGTGTCGCATGGTTAGTAGCGGTGGCAACTGGACCTTGTCGTTCAAATTCGCCAAGACTTCTCTGTGCTCACGACCGCACCCGGTGGCTTTTGAACGCTCGGGGTGATCGTGTGTAGTTTGCACGCTGAAGAGCACCGCCAGCTCAGCGTCTCAGGCATGCTGGACTTCCAGGTAGATGTGCTCTGGGGAGCATTGGGAACCTCCCGGGCGGCAGTGGACGCAGGCTGCAGGCCCAATGACATGCAGGTGTGACTCGGTGAACTTGGTTTGGGGTGGAGCTGTATAAGATGTCGGTGTCTGCTTGAGGTTGTGCAGGCAGCTGGTTCCTGCGGCCTGACACCCTTGACATTACTTGAACCTTGGGGGTGCTCCAGGGGGAGAACCATCTTTGCCAATTGCCAATGACTACGGGCATTCGGGCATTCAGGCATTCGGGTCCTTACAACTGGTGCTTGTGGTATGGCCTTGTTTATGGCTCAAGCTGTATTCGTGCAGTGGCTGTGTAACCCAGGTCCTTCAGGAGCTCGGAGTCGAACAGAGTCTCAAAACGGGCTGGCGTTCCTCGCAAAGCTCACGAGTCTCAAGACATGCCATTCATCTACACACCACTGTCCTGGGCCTCAGTCGTCGACTCAAAAACTCCCCTGATCATTTCGCGTTCATCTTCGAGGGGTGGGCAGGTCCTCCTGACGGCACCCCGGACTTTCACCAGGGTAGACTCTCGCCAATATGGGCTACAGGCCCTGACTTTTGTATAGGATGTGGTCGCACAGTTTAAGGCCTAGGCCTTGTTTGCCTTTCCGGCCTTTCCTTTTGTTCCTTATCCCCCCTCTTCCTATTGTTTTCTTCTTTTATCCCTTCTCAACAGTTGTGCGCCCACGCGGCCGAGCCTTCTCGTGCATGGCCCAAAGGTGTAACGTCATTGACATTTGAAGCCTAGGCTCAGGGGCTACCCTTTTATGCTTTCCAGGCTGGCTTTTCAGTTTGTTTTACCCAGAGATTTTTGGGGGGGTGAGCAGCCATCCTACTGGATTGAGGAGGGACCGAGGATGTTGCGGCTGCCAGCTTTCCAGTTCCTGAGGAGCGCTGGTGGTGGGGCGTTTTTCAAAGAGTAGCCAGCCAGTAGCCACGGTGCCTGAACCGTTGCCTAGTGGTGGTGCCAAAAGAAGGAGCAGGTATTGTTCATGCATGGTGACAAATAAATGATAACACCCTGGGTCATGGTCCCGTGGACGTGATTGCAAGGCATCATGTAGGCAATGCGTAGACCATTAGGAGAATACAGCACCCTAGGAAACCCCAGGGCCTCAGGCATGAGACCACCGTCAAGCGTGGCAGTACCGGCACTTGTGAAAGAGGATCCAGCATCCAAGGGCCTCAGACATGCAACAACGTGGGAAAATACCTAGGCTTATTTATGGCAGCAGATGAGCACTCAAGGGCTTTGGGCATGCAACAACGTAGAAGCATATATAGGGACAGTAGTAATAACGGAAGAGGAACCAGTACCAAACGGCCTTGGGCATGAGTCCTCTGAATCTGGCTCCACCTTGCTCTTTTTATTGCCTGATGCCTTCTTGCTCGAAGTCACTGTCCTGGCTCTTGGACCAGCTGATGGCAGTTACAGCATCAAATCAGAGTCACGTTCCAATCTGTTAGTGCATGGGAAATATTGGCTTCTCTTTCGGCCAGGCCAGGCTGTTTATCAGTGTCAGGGTCTAGCCAGCATATCAGATTACATTATCCAGTAGGTTGACTCCATGAGCGATTGTCATAACAGGAAGCTGCCTGGTAGCTAGCCGTACAATGGCGTAGTTGGATAAGGAGCGGCACCTTCATCATATGTTCCACTTAGGTGGCCTCCCAGGAGATTCTTCTTCATAGGGTCTGAGCTGAGCGTCAGAATCTCCTATGGACGCTTGCTCCCGCATATTCATGCCAAAGTGATTCTGAGGCATCATCTGCCTACATGCATCCGCCTAGCGGCTGTTTACGCAGCGCCTGCAAGGCACTACAGAGATGCTGTGTCCGTGGTCACCTATGGCAGTCGTGCAGTGAATTGCTAGGTGCCTTGCTGGAGCTGGAGCTGGGATCAGCCATCCCCAAACTGTGTCAGACAGCGACGGACCTACAGCCGCTAGCTACCGTACCTGTCAGAGAGGTGCTAGCGCTAGTTGGTGCTGCATACCAGCGGGCACAGCTGGATGCAGCTGGCAGAGGGGACCCCAGAGATCCTGCAACTGAACACAGGTCTGCGGCCGCCTACTGCACCTCGTTTCAGTCTACGGCAGGCGCTGTTGGCGCAGGCCAGGGGCTGCACCAGCCAAAGGGAGTGTGCTTGCGTGAGCACGAACTTAAGGCTGCGACTCGGCGCCGTCAGCACGGCTGACTCTCGAGGACGGCGCAGCAGTCAGCAGCGTGATAGACGGTGCTGCCAACGATGTTGGGCTAGGGGAGACGGCGAGCATGTGGAGGATGCGTTGCATGCATGCTGCCAATGCCCCAGCCTGCTGGATGAACTCAGGGGGCAGGGATGGGCAGGTCCTCCGAACGGTGCTAGAGACTTCTTGCAGTTGTACAGGGGCAGGCTTGTGTGGGATGCCTTGGCCTTTGTGGAATACGTGGTAGATATCGTTGAGGTATAGAAGTTTTTCAGAGGCTGGAACTTCCTTTGTCTTTCTGTTCCAGCCTTTTGTCTGTCCCTTCACTTGATTTCCCACTTTCCCTCATTTTTTTCTGACCCCTGGTGTTTGTTTCGTTCTTTCCTGCCACCCTTTACTTAGGCGCCCACACAGCCGAGCCTTTTTGAGCAGGGCCCAGAGGTGTAACGTCATTGACCTACGGCAGCGGCACTGCGTAAGGGGCAGGATACAGTCCAGCCTACTTCTGCCTCAGCTGCCAAGTGAGGGAACTGCAGAATCAGCCGTTACAACGAGACTGGTGGCAGCATGTTCTTTGCTTCTAAAATGCAGCGGTGGCACCGGCAGCACAGCAAGACAGCCCACTCATGGCGTCAGCCATGGCGGCTGACATGCAGCTCGCGGTACAACAGACCCCCTGGGGTTGCACATGTTGCAGTGAACTGATGCGAACATTGGAGGAGTTGAAGCGGGGAGCAGCTGTCCCCACACTGTGTCAGACAGTCTCTGCCTTCCAGCTACTTCCAGTATCAGAGGTGCTTCACCAAGTGGATGCAGCCTATAAGCAGGTAAACTGAAGGGGACTGGCAGAGGGGATCCCAGGGAACCCGCCACTAAACAGGGTCTGCAGTTGCCTGAAGCGGCTTGTTTCAGCTGACGGCCGGTGCTGTGCTGGCCCATGCCCGGAGCCGCACCAACAACAGCGCGAGTCCTCGTGTCTGCAAAAACTTACAGCTGCAGCGCAGTCCGGTTAGCATGGCTGGCACCAGTGGACGGCGCAGTGGTCAATAACGTGACACACGCTGCTGCCAGCAGTGTAAGGCAAGGGGAGATGGCGAGCATGTGGAGGATGCGCAACATGTTTGCTTCTAATGCCCTTGCGTTAAGGACAAGCTTAGGGAGAGGGGTTGAGCAGGCCCCCTGGAGGGCGGCATAGATAACCGTATCACCAGGTGTACCAGGGCAGGCACGGGTGGAAGGCCCCGGATTGTGTGGAGGATCTTATAGAGTTCACACTGTTGAGGGCAAGTTTCTAGAGAGGATGGGGAATCTGTTTTGTTTTCCTTTGGAGGGGAGGGGACTTCCTTTTCGGTCCTTTATTGCTGTCTCTCCTCTTTTCTTCTGATCCTTAAATGACTAGACTCGAGAGGGGCAGGTGAGTCTTCGAACTGCTTTTTCTTTGTGGGGAGGGGAGCATTATCTTCCTCCTTTGTCCTCCTCTCATTCTTCTGGTCTTCAGAAATTCTCCCAAGCAGACAGTTGAGCGTACACGCGGACGAGCCTTTTTTAGCAGGTCCCACAGGGGTGATGTCATAGACATGACCGGTAGCCGGCTGCTTCACCTGGCCCAGGCAAGTTTAAATCTAATGGAATAAAGAAGCACCTAGGGCTGTGCCTCAAAGCTTGCCGTCAGGCTTTTACCCCAAGGTCTGCAAGGTTTTGAAAGCCCCTTGGTGGACATTTCGATTCATTCTATTTTGAAACCCCTCTGGATATTTCGATTTATTATTGTGCGTATTCTCCAAATGGCAGTATTGGGGCCCATAGTTAAGGATTGCAGTGTTGCTGACGCAGTTTATGGTTGCATACAATATGGTTAAGGGAGTCTGCCAGTTGTGGTTGAGTTAGGTGGTCTGGTGTGTCGTGAAGTTTCACAGTCCGACGGGGCATCACATTTAAAGCATGGGACTTGTGCCCTTAAACCGGTACATGCACTAACTACGCCAGGACAGCGAGCGAAAACCAGTGACCCCCCCGGGCAAGCAATTAACACAACCACCGAGCAGTAGCGTGGGAATGAACCCCATAGTGCAGAAGACTGGCCCCAGCCATAAAACATGACGTGGGTGCAAAAGAGTTCGGTTGGACGCCTCCTAGGAAAATTGAGAAGGGGAAATTGAGTCGTATTTGAGGCACATCAGCAAGGCATATCTTCCCTATTCTGTGCACCTCCCATCAGCCAACATACCGGTACATAAACAGATTATCCTTCATTCACATCAATTAATGGAACAAACACACTACTTCCGGTAGATCTTCCTATAATTGAAATCTGCAAAAATCTGACGGCCTCTACCTGACACACATGTAGTATTAGACGTTGCAAAAACGCTTACGGCACTGCCGTAAAATCAGAGACTACCCCTGAAGTACAGCATTTGATGATGCATGTCTGTCATTGTCTCATACTGATTTATAGACTCGTACTACATAATATGAGAGGCACTGCTGTTGGAAATTTTATGAAGCATGCTTGACAATATGTCCTGTTGCGGTATATGCTGAAAATAAAACCGTGATGCACGCGCAAGACCAATTGGAACTTCCCCACCTTAAAGACACATAGTAAACACAGCTTGTCAAAATGCTGACATGATTATGCCAAATTCCTGCCAGCCAGGGGACAATGATGGCACCACCCCCCTGTCACCAACACCGAGCTTTTTCTCTCTTTTGTACAAGGAAGCAGTCAGCAAATAGGGGTTGAGATGCTTGCAACACAATCAGCCGCCCCCTACGTAGATAAAGTATCAATCAAATGCCTGACCATCCATAACACTTCAGGGATAGGGCTCCTAGGAGCAGTACCGTATGTATTTATCTTTATCTATCTGTATATCACCCATCATAATCAAGACGGCATGACAGGCCTTGTCCATGTGTCAACTGAGCGTACGGTAAGGGCGTCCCACATCAGCAGCTGGCCCTCGACTGCAGCAGCGCTTCCATGTGGCCCATCTTGACAATGAGATCGGCGTTCTCCCTCATCAGCCGTCGCACATGCTCATCACCAACCACCTTGCGTGTGGTAGCCTCGACGGCTGGGTCGTGCTCCGGGTCCAAGCACCCTGGCTTGCGCCTCTGCTGCTGCAGCCTGACGAGTAACGCCACAATCTCGTAGTCACGTTCGCGGATGAACCGACAAAAGTTGTATTTGGAATTGTCATGGGACGCGAAGTTAATCTGTAATAGCTCCACCTGCCAAGCATGCAGAAAGAACAAGGATTACATGATGGACACTGGACAGAGGTCATAGACACTAGTCATAGACACTAGTCATTCCCTACCAGCACCACGCAGCTGAGCATTCAGCAGGGCCCAGCGGGTATGCATCGTTCTAAACACTATGGACAGAGGTGCCGAAGGCAGCAGTGATGCCAAATAATGGGCTAGCCCTGGACTGTACCGCCACATGTAATACTGTCATCAACATAACCAAGTCATGAGCATATCCCAAATCACAATTGGGCAGGTTGTCGTCACATCCTGAACAGACCCAGCCTAAGCTTTCTCAAAAGGGCCAGACAGTGGGCACCAATAGGAATGCCGAAAGGGTCTCTTGCAAAATCAAGTAAGAAACAGGACTGACCTGCCGCTGGGTCTGGCGCAGGATTGCCTTTTGAGCCTGCGCATCACTCTCTCTTTGCATGATGCCCTCCATGTGAATCTGTAAATGAGGAGGGCGCAACCACAATAGCATCAGCAATCATCATCATCATCCTTGTCGGGTAGAAGTCACTGTAAAACTAGGCAAAGCATCTGCATTCCAGTAGCTATGTAAATGAACAAGTAAGCATTATATTGGGCAAATTGACCCTCTCACACCTTAGATTCGTCCCTGTTGGCATCTCTCACCCATGCCGTGGTCATGGCTCCGGTGAACAGAACCGTCGCCCTCTCCGAGATAGCGCGGATGGAAGCGATCGCCTTTTCTCCGCTGTAAGTGAAGAGGGAAGACAATGCCTCCGGTACACTGAAGACAATTGCTGAGGCTGCAGATGTTAATTGGGGCGATGCAGCAGTATTCGCCTTCCAACGAAGCTCTGAAGAGAATCGACTGCTGTCGTCCCGGACAGTGTCGAACTCTGTTCGTCCTGTCGTCAAGACACCTGCACCAGAATTTCTTCCAGAAGATCTGGAAGATGGTGCTGCCGAAGTACCTGGGATGCTTTGGTGCAGACCGGCTGGCCGGAAGAGTTTGCACGCAGCAGGTGCTGGCCATGCTGCTCCCTGCTGACGAGGCCCTAGAGCGCGTCGAGAAGCAAACGCCATCCTTTCAGAATTGAAGATCTATAGAAGTACAGACAGAGGCAGAGGGAGTGAGTTTGCAAGAGCTCTGATCGTCTCGGCGGGGGCAAATCAAACTACCGGTAGACAGGTAGACATGTGCTGTGATGGATGTGCTGGGCCTGGCAAATAAGCTGACGTGGAATGCTGCGTGGAAATGTGGGCTGGAAACCAAGCTAATGTCAGTCTTTCGGATTCGAGACCGAGCGCGGTTAGGACACTCCATCTACCATACGAGTATTTTCTGCATGCAATCATAGACTTCATCGACAGCCCGCCTCAAGAGCAGGGGGGCTCGCTCAAGTCGGGTGTTCTCGACCGCATGGCAAGCAGACCGAGCCTCAAGAGCAGTGGTTAGGAGATGCAAATACCAGTGACGATGCTGCATTGGATGTCTACCGGTAGTCCGGTACCTGAAAGACAATTGACGATTGGCGGCCAAGCAAGGGAACAATATGAGCAAAATAAGGCAGATGGTAAGCATAAGTGGAAATAATAAGCTAAGGCGAGACGGTCTCAGACATGTCTGCTTGGCAGGTCCCCAATTGAAAAAGCCCTGCCGTACATTAGGACATTTCACATTTGGCGGGCTACTTTGGTGGTACCGTGAAAGGATGGACAGCTACGGAAATCCTGTACAAACAGGAGGGACGGATGGAAAGGGTATTCCGTTCACCAGTGTGTGCGTAGGAGGCTGCTGTGATTTGCTTCTCCTAGCTGTAGTTCTCGATCGTCATCTTGTTACCCCGCTAAACCCTAAGCTCAAGACCCTCAGCAAGTGCCGCAATTGCACTAATACCGGTAGTAGAGCAAAGGGATTTCAATGATAGCTTAGGCTGCAAGGGCAGTTTATTGGGGCAGGAATTGGTGTATGCCAAGGAAGGCAGAGGTGCGTGCGGAGATGGGCTAGATGGGCCTGCTCGCTGCGAGGATATGGTTGGCAACGACTGCTTAGCCTGGCCACCAGCCGCTGCTGAGATATTCAAAGGCCACGGATTGTGCCTGCTCGCCGCTCCCTTTCCTCTTAGATTAAGCCCTGTTCACATGCACCGCTGGGCCCGAGTAGCCTTCTGCAGCATCAGGGATTGTGGCTACGGAGCACCAGGTGTCAGCCGCTACTGCAACACCGGATGACGCCTTGCCGTCCATGCCTTGTGTATGCTTCTGATCCCCATCAGTAGCATATTACAGCACCTTCCTCAGGTCAGCAGAAATCCTGGGATGGTGCCGCATGAGTCTAGGCTCAGCCGCAGCTCCCCCCTGGCCCTCAGGCACTACCATTTCTGTACCAACAGAATCCAGGCTGCTGGGCTGCGGTGGCTCGTCGTCGGAGGGTGCGGGGGTGCTGATCTGGTCCTGGGCAAGGATCAGTTGCTGTCTGCCCCGACAGCGTTCTGCTGACAACAGAGGCCGGCTGTGTGGTGAGCAGCGCGTGAAGGTGGGATATGAAGAGAGTGGGCTATCTCCCTACGCTGACATGGTTGTGGAAGTTAATGCCAGAGCCGCGCCTTCGGTACACCAGCAGGCTCCTGCCAGGCTGGGGAAGCGGGGCACCATGCATGCAGGCCTGGACTGTCAAAAAAGTCCTTTCCCCCAATCCTTCCCTCTTACCCCTTAGTTTCCTACGAAAGCACGTCTTCAAGGACGACCCTCGTTCATGCCAACGGAAACATATGTCATGTCTGAACGATATGTTAAGCCATATGGCCCTGGACTATCAGCCAAGCAAGGATTCCACTTCATATTTGTAAGACTTGCATGTCTAGTGTAAAGCTGTTTTCGCCCTGCTCCTGTGTAATATGGCGCCCTTAACAACACGTATGTCCACACTTCAATTTCACACTTCTCGGGTGGCCTTGAGGCGCATATGACAACATACGAAACTAACTATGCATAGGTTGATCGTCTGTCACATGATCATGCCCTAGGTCATCATACATCCAGGGACCGGTTATGATGACATGATACCCACCTGACAGTGCATCCCGGCAGGTGGATCATTGGTCATCATCATTCCCCACTCTATCAATGAATCTTTCATGACCAACTGTATTTCCTGCCCAGGCCAGATCAACACACAACAATGCCCGCAACAAGGCAACAAATAACTCTAAATCCGCAGTTAAATTATTGAACTGGAACTTCCGGTTGAATCAAACAGTAGGACTCTAAAACGACCATGACGGTGGGTGGTGTGAAGAGGCCAAAGCGCCACTCAGTGGAGATACCAGACATGCCTTAGCGTTCCGATCGAATGTGTCCCGCAGTTTTGCCCAGGGCAGCGTTCCTGACAAAACTGCAGATGCCTTTGTGTCCCCAAAGGAGCCATCACCCTCTCACCGGTGGTTGCCAACCTTGAGGTGGCTACCCATCTCTCAATAGTGGTTACTAACATGGTTAACATCTTTTTGTCACCCTCTCAATTGTGGTTTCAAACCTTTGTCCATCACCCGCTCAGTGGTGGTTGTCAACCCTGTGGTAGCTGCCAACCTGTCTGTCGTGTTTGCCAACCTCTCGGCCATGGTTGCTAACAATGCTCGATCAACCTGTCAGTAGTGGTTGCCGACCTTACGGTGGTGGACAGCCGTCAGTGCCCCCTCGTCCAGCACCTTCCCGCCGAGCACCGTTGCGTAAATGAGCCAGTGATCCCCCGCCTCCATTCGGCTCACCACTTGACACTCCAGGCAGGCATTGGCCACCTGCTGGTCAAGCATGACGTTAGCCTCCAAGCAGGTTATTAGCCCCAAAGCTTCTAAGGTGCCCCTTAGCTCCTAAGGTGCCAGCCCTGATGCAAACGAGCACAAAAAGCCAGTGGACGAGCACGCTTGTGATAACGCCCAACCGTGACCGCCAGGGCAGCCAGCGGCACATGAAGGCAACCCTGCACTAATAAGCTGAACAACACACGCTCGCGCATTGCCTGCCCACCCACCTTGAGAATGGGCGCACCCGTCAGCTCTCCCTCAAAGGTCTCAAGGCCCGCCAGCCTGTCCTCCCCCGGCTGGAAGCTGCGAGCCAGGCGCTTCATGACCAGCCGATCCGCACCCCCCTCCGGGACGGTGCTGACGGCAAACTTGCCGCCAATCACCAGCAGGGGCTCCATTGCGCGATCCTTCTTCACAGAGATGGTGAGGCCGGGGGGATTGAAGCTGGCCTGGGGGGGCAGGAGGAGCAAGAGGTAGCAGAGAGCGGAGATTCAGTTCCCCCCCCCTATGACGATTTTGACAGCATTTTTATCTTTATTTCAGGGCCTCCACCTCTCCCTACGCCCACCAGCCTCAGGCTGGTCCTCCTCTGGTGCCCCAGTGGCCTAGTGGTGGTCTCCCAGTCGCCCTCAAAGGTGGTCCGCTGCATGTTCTAATACCAGTGCCACTCGTAAGGTAACCCTCCAACCCGGGCTCAAAGAATCACCAGGGGCAGTGCGAGGGTGGCAGGGTCTCCAACCATGCCAGGTGCGGTGTGCAGAAACAACAAATTGCAGCCCCCTCACCCTAACCCCTTGCACAAGCTCACCTGCGGTGGCCTCCCTATTGATCCCCCAAAGTGGACGGTTGCATGCTACAAGTAGCACTACCACACATCAGCTGCTCCCTCAGGCTTACCTGCGATACCCAGCTGGCCAGCATGGCACTGGACGCATCCTCATCCTTGGCCGCCAGCACCGTCAGGGAACCCACCACACGGCCCATCGCCAGGGTGGGAGCAGAGGCCATGGCAACCTTGCTATCACCTAGGGGGTAAGGGGTGACAATTTGTGGTTAAGGGTTTGGGGTTCTACCCATGGCCAGGGTAAGAGCAGAGGCCATGGCAATCTTGAGGCCATGGCATGTTGTGAGGACGGACGAGGGGGGGAGGGACAGGAGTTTGAGGGTTTAGGGTTGTACGTTCAGAGCCACCAGGCGGAGGGGGCAGGCAGTGAAACACATTTTGCATGTGTATCGAAGTTCTACCATTAGTGGCACTATCGTTCTATTTCCCCCAAACAGAAAAAGCAGACGCAACAGGCCTGCTTACAAATTTAACATGCACTTGCGGTAGCATTATGACGACACACATCAGTCCTCCCCCCCCAAACCATGAAAACCACAACTTGCAGACCTCCTCGAGACCTTTGTCCATTCACGCACTGCAAAAGGTGGAGAAGGCAGGTCTGTCAACCAGGAGGCGTGGCGCATTGCTTCTTCAAGGGTGCACCAGACCACCTGAAGGGACCCGCCGGCACCGATCAGCCACCACTGGTCCAATGGAGACCAAACCATAACTGGCTTGCGGTCGGTGGCCCAAACTGCAGGGCTCGCAGGCTCTGCAGCAGGCCCCCACGGCTGTAGGCTGTGATAAGCTGCAGAGTATCGTAGCTGAAGCGCGCTTAACCAACCATGGTCCAGCGCTCCCTCTGCTGTCCCTCCCCCTCTCTCTCTCAGCGCCTTACCTGCTGACACGCTGGCCTCACGCGCCTTGGACTTCCGCTTGATGGCCACGGCCAGCTCCCGCCCACTCTCCTCACACACTTGCAGGTCCTGGACACAACAAAGAGGTCCATGGGGCTCAGAGCAAGAATTTGAAGCATCAATTCCGAGGGTGGAGACCTTGGTCGGGTCCTCAGCACGCTCCCACCCACTCCCCACACACACTTGCAGGTCCTGAGCGGCAATACAAGTCAACCAGCGCCTGTCCTTAGTGACTCAGCAGACAGTCAGCTACAGTTCAGCTACCTATCGCCCACTCTCCTTATGATCTTGCAGGTCCTGTACACCACGATCTGGTGAACAGGGCTGAAGTCCAGAAGTTGAAGCAAGTTGAAGCAAACATGCAAAAAAAACCCACCAATGTATGCATTGTGTGCACTAGGTCAGGTCAGGTCAGGTCAGGAGGCCTGGCTAAGGAAACATTTGCCATTCAGGCAGGCGGGCAGGTAGAGAGGCACACCAGGCAGGCAGGCAGGCTAGATAGGCAGTAGGCACACCAGGCAGGCAAAGCTCTCCGCCCACCTTGGCCGTGGGCCGGAACTTGACACGAATGGGCTTGAAAGCAAACTTGAAGCCTGCATCCTTCAACCTCTGCTCCATCTCATCCACCTGCGGGACATGAGAAATGTAGGTATTGCCAACCGGAGGAAACAGCAGCAGCAGCAGCTGCAGGACCAGTGGCAGAAGCACTAGCACCACCCGCAGGAGTAGTAGCAACGCATATTTAACAACTTTCCACACAACACCAGACTCACTGCCTCTCCACTCCATCCGAAGCTCCCGAACACTCCACAGGGCATCAGTGTCGCCTCCGTATTGCGCATCACAGACCCCAGGGCCACTTGCACTAGTGAGGGCATGTGCCCGCCTAGAGTGGGACTACCTGCAGCAGGAGAGCATGCACACAGGATGAACAATATTGAACACAGGGTCCGTAAGTTAAAGTTAAGCTGCACTTCAGATACAGCCCGGCCACATGGTGTAGGGGTATGTCCAGTGGAGCTACCAGGGGTGTGTACAGTGGAGCTACCAGAAGCAGCTGTCCATGCACACATGATGACACAATTCTACATTTGAGACGGCCTGTTTCTATCTGCCCATAAGCATCTGACGCGAATCAGTCAAGCCAAAACCATCAAAACCAGACATGACACAACAAAATATAAGTGAAAGTCGAGACGGCATTGGCAAGGACAGATAGCAGTACAGCATGCACGCTGCAGCCCAGTCCTGCAGTCTTCTGAACCCAGACCCAGCTCACATTCAAATCAAGAACCCGAGGCCACCTCACCGCTTGAGCTTGGACCTCAAAAAGTGTAACATTGACCTGCCTACCAAACCTATAAGCCCAGAGAAAGTGTGACATTTACCAGCCTCGCAAACCTCTGGGCCCAGAGATGAAGCAACGACAACGTAAAAATCGAGAGCTACCATGCGCACGCACGGCCTCTAACATCCCCCGATTAACCACTTCCTGTGTTATTATAGTGGGCATCACACCACCTTGGGTGACATCCAGGCAGCCGCCAGCAAGCCGATGGGGACAAAGCATGGACCGCCCTACAGCAGGTCGTCTGAGTAGCAGGGCTTGCCACACCAGGTTCCCATGGCTGTTGGCTGCCATGTGGCTGAACTGCAGCATCAGGCCCCTAAAGCAAACGACCCTTTGCACCTCCCCCCCCCACCCCCACCTACCTATGATGAATCCGCTCCCAGAGGAGATGGCCTTGTTGATCTCCTCCACACCCGCCGTCTCAAGGTTCATCATTTCCACAGCCACGCCGGCGCGGGTGATCCCACGGCTGATTGCCTGATGAGCAATGGGAAGAGTTGCGATCTTATGCTTGTTAAAGCAATGAAAATAAACCGGCAAACAGGTGTCCATAATCTACAGCACCCTGTGTGGCCAAAAGGAACCTGTGGGTCGGGGCAAGCCCAGCATTTGGCCTATCAACACCGGACCGCCCTCACAGGACCAATATCCATGACCATCCTACAGAGCAACTGGTCAGATACCTCGCCTCTGCCCTATCACAGCAGCACATACACAATGCATGTCTGTAGGCTCTCCGGGCTGATCACGCCATATCGTCTGCTCTCTGGGCTGACCATGCACCTAAGGAACCGTGTCCCATAAACTCTGTGTTTTAGGGGACGCCAACATCAGCATGAGCCCCATTCTCCAGTTCCTTACAAACTTGTATATAGCCAGCTCATACAAACTATCATTCTACCGATGCGCTGTTGTTAGGATATTTCCCCATGCAGCCGCCCCCCCCTGCCCCCTCCACACACACACCTGCGCCAATGCGGTCACATACATACTTTCATACTATCATTGTACCGATACCACTGTTGTTAGGATATTGCTCCATGCAGCCGCCCCCCCCCTCCACACACACACCTGCGCCAGCGCCGTCGTGTTGCCGTACGCCGATGCGTACATCACCACCACGCAGCTGGTGCTGGCTACCTGCACCTGCGCCTCAGTCCAGCTGCGGTACTCCTTGGTCAGCTGGGCCAGGGCGCTGGACACCACGGGGCCGTGCATGGGCAGCAGCGAGCTCACAGAACGGGGGCCTTCAACAGGGCTGATCGCACCCTCCGTCCGCGGGGCAGCGGGCACTGCGGGTGCAGAGCTCCTGAGCAGAGATGACATCCAGGCCCCTAGCTCGCTACACACGGGGACAGGTCAAGAGCAGGAGTCAGGTCGCAGAGCAAGCGCCGATGGAGGGCATGCACGTGGTTGGGGTGGAGGCTATCTCCATGCATTTAAATCCAAGCTGACAAGCGAGGCTTAACATGTAATTTGCAGCACGCTTTAGCTACAATGCAGCCACATTACCACCTACTGCCGAAGAGACTAGTGCAGCAAGCTATTGCTGCTTGTGCCACCAGACGTAGGCCGGTCGACGTTTGGTCCCCATCGGCCCGGTGCTGGCTACCCGGCGGCCAGCGGCCTGCCAGATTGGTCTGCCAAGTGCTGCACCCTTAGATCAACAATAAGGCGATACCTGGTTCTCCCTGGCATAATTTGCTATTGAACCAAGCTCGCTCGCAGTTTGTACGCAAGGATGAAATGTTTGGAACTGTCCGAGGCCCTCAGGCTGCTGACTCAGCATCCGGCAGGGTCTGCTTTCACAACGCACGTGGCCAGGCTGTCGATGAAGCTACCTTAGTGCTTATTTTTCGGGTAGACTCAGCTGCATATCAGCTAACCCTCCGCTGGCGACCTGCCCACGTTGGGTCCCAATCCAGCCTTTGGTAGCCACGGGGCGGCCTGCCAATGCTGGCCTTGTAGCTGGAGACAAAAACACAGCTCCCTTCCATGAGCAGTGGTAGCCGCCCACCTGAAGAGAGCGCCTCCCCTTCCCCCGGGCTTCACGCCTCCCTGCTGCGGCGCCGGGACGATGTCCAGCTTGTTCAGGGCCGGCAGCGCCTGCCTGGCCTGGGGCGCCACCATGCACTCAAAGTAGTGGCGCCAGTCCTCCCCGTACACATCCCAGCCGCCAACGTCCATGGCGCTGCCCTAACCAGGAAAAAGGGGGGACCACAGTGGGTTCAGAAGATTGAGGTTGCATGTCTACCCCCTCCCCGTGCACATACATGACAATGCCCTGGTAGGCAGGTGCTCAAGGGGGAGGAGGGGCATCACAGTAGGTTCAGGAGATTGAACATGGTGACACTGCCCTGGTAGGCAGGTGCTCAAGGGGGAGGAGGGGCATCACAGTAGGTTCAGGAGATTGAATATGGTGACACTGCCCTGGTAGGCAGGTGCTCAAGGGGGAGGAGGGGCATCACAGTAGGTTCAGGAGATTGAACATGGTGACACTGCCCTGGTAGGCAGGTGCTCAAGGGGGGGGAGGGGCATCACAGTAGGTTCAGGAGATTGAACGTGATGACACTGCCCTGGTAGGCAGGTGCTCAAGGGGGAGGAGGGGCATCACAGTAGGTTCAGGAGATTGAACGTGATGACACTGCCCTGGTAGGCAGGTGCTCAAGGGGGAGGAGGGGCATCACAGAAGGTTCAGGAGATTTCCATTGCATGTATATCCCCTCCCCGTACACATAGATGACACTGCCCTGGTGGGCAGGTGCTGAAGGAGGAGGAGGAGGAGCATCACAGTGGTTTCAGGAGATTATTTATCCCCTTCCTACGCATATCCCAGTTGCCCACAACCATGGCACTGCCCTGGCAAGCATGTGCGCGGGAAAAGGAGGAGGGGTGCCAGAGTGGGTGCAGGAGATGCACATGACAACCCCAATTCCCCGCTTAGGCACTAATCCTTCACACCGATTGGGTGCCAGAGGCAGCGGGAACTGTTCAAGGGGGCCACGACGGGGACCTTTGGCGCGAGATATCAGCTCAATTGATCTCAGGAAAGGTATCAGATGCGGTCAGCAGCTTGAACCGCACCCTACCCTCCCCACTACGTTCAGCTCTTGCATACTAAGTACCCCCCCCCTCACCCAACCCTCGACCCCCCCAACTCAATGCCACTCAACCTTATTGTCTCCCCCCCACCTCATTCACCCCTGCGGCTACTGATGGGGCCACGTGCGCCGAGAAAAGCTTTGAACAGAACATGAGACGCTTGCCCGGGTGGTAGGCGACCAGCATGTCCGGCCATCTGCTCCAAGAGGGTCCGAAGGCAGGCAGGCAGGCAGGCAGGCAGGCAGGCAGGCAGGTAGGCAGGCAGGTGAGGCACGGGCATATCCAGCTGATCAGAATTCCTGTTCCCAAACATGGCAGTCTCTGGATTGCAAGTCCGAAGGCAGGCAGGCAGGCAGGCAGGTAGGCAGGCAGGTGAGGCACGGGCTTATCCAGCTGATTCAAGTTCCTGTTCCCAAGCATGTCAGTCTCTGGATTGCAATGGCCAATAAGGTAACTCCAGCCAAAGCTCAAGATGCGGCCTTCTATCATAAAATACATATTTCTGTGCTGACATGCTTCTACTCGCCTTAGTTCTTTCAAAAATAATGTTTTGACACAGTGGGCACAACCAGCAGCTACAACTGGCCTCTTTTCTTTCAAAACAATGATTTGACAAAGTGGGCAGAACCAGATGCTCCTACACGCCTCTGTTCCCTCAAAATAACGATTTGAAAAAGTGGGCAGGGCCAGATGCTCCTACTCGCTTCTTTCAACAAAATGAATTGTAAGACTGGGCAGAACCAGCAGGTCCTACCTTGGCGTGGGCACAACCAGCAGCTCCAGCTCCTCCCCTGCACTGCCCACCGGCACCGTGACTCCTGATCGAGCCACCTGCACCTGAATGGAGCTCAGCAACGCAGCCCTCTCCGGCTTATCCCCTGGAAATTTGAGTGGGGAGCACAACGAGTCGGCCAGCGTCTATAAAACACGTACCTCTCACAGCAAATAGGACACCGCGGGAGGCGTAGGGCAGGCAAGCGTTGCATGTTCAGGTGTATTAACATGTGCCTGCTGGGAGTCTCCTGGGAGGGAACCATTCACTAGTATCATTTTTCTTACCACAAAGCCACTTTCGGCGGGCCACCCGTAAGCCGTGAGAAGCATGATTGGGTCAAAGCTGGGCTGACATACGGCCAGTGGTCCTAGCAACATGACTGGCTATGCGTAAGGCCTCCTCCTCGAGGCTGTCAGGTACCTAAATTGTAGCACAACATTTGAAGCTGCACTGTGAAAAAATATACCATTTTTTCACGACCCGTCAGATGATCCCAAGACCAGGGGATGAGACGAGTATCACCTTGCAATGAGCGATAGATGGTTCCTGAGCTTAGGGGCAGCAGGTGCCCAGCACGGATTCTTCTCAGCCCAGTCCATGGGGAGAGATTGAGCACGTGCATCCCAGTGGCCCAGTAAGGCCTTCCCCACGGCTGGACACAAAACTTCAGCACAGGGGCGGCGGATTCTCAGCACAGATTCCCCACAGCCCAGTCTATTTAGCGCCCTGCGTCTCGGTGAGCACTTCTGACCAAGCCTTGCTCGCCCTTCGGGACTGAAGAATTAAGTGCCAAAGTCACTGAACTGACACTGGCCTTACCCATGGCTGACTGGAGTAGCCGCGCGGCAGGGTTCGACAAGACAACCTGGATCTTGACAGCAGAGCCGCGCTCCTGCACCGCTGCCGCCAGGAGTGCCTCCAGGCTGGGGATGCTCTTGGGGTCGAGCTGAGTCAGTACCACGTGGGTGAGTTCTGACAGAGGCGTCAGGGACTTGACGGCAGAGGCTACAGGGGGGAGAGGGGCACATAGGGAGGTGTAGGTATTCGATGGGATGGGCATGGTTCGCAGATTGTTGACTGGCAACATGGTTTAAACTGCACAGGGATGAACTGCATGAGGTCTGGAGATTCTCGGTAGTCTCTCGGTAGCCACTCACCGAATTGATCAGCGAAAGCATCCAAAGGGATGTCCACTAGCACTGAAGCTCCAGGGGCCTGCGGTTGAAACATGGCATGTTTGCCGTGAACGTGCAGTCAAAAAAAATCTGTGGAATTTGCATGGCAGCACCACCGATAAGCATGGACAGATGTTCAGTCTCCTAGAATTGTGCTGGTACATGCAAGGATGTTTCACAGCATCCTACCTTTAGTAAGTATGAATTATCCGTTGTGCCCCTCTTCAGGTTGTATTCAACCTCATACTTGAGGCGAGATCTGCAGTTGCCCCGGATTAGCTGCACCCCTGGGACCACCTCATGGGTAGAGATCGAGTCTACCTTGACTTTCTCAACTTCCGGCTGTTCAGGCTGGTGACCAGAGGGGATAGATAAATTATTTTCAGGCAACAGCTCCTTCCGGAAGAATATGCGTGTCCGATTATGCACTCGGGACCTGCCAGGTCACACCTGTGTCGGAGCTTCAGATGTGACCGCGGAGGAACATAAGAGGCTGGAAGACCTTCTTTCAATGGATGCGCGAGATCGGCCCGTCCCGATTTCAGCCTTGAAGCCAAAGCGACGAGCGGGAGCAACGAACCGACACAAAGGTTGAGCCTGAAGCTGGCGCGATGGCGCATGGTGAATCGGCGATGCTTTCATCATCTTATGCACAACTTCCAAGTTGACGCTTGCGTTTCTGCTTTGATGCCAGCTGCTAGGTGGGTCTCTCTCCTACAGTCCCACCCAACATGCACCCTACCCAGCCCCTCACACCCTTGCACCTTCCACCCACTGCCATCCACTCTTCAACCAAGTCTGAAGTCACATTTTCACATAGACATCACTCCCATGCGAGTATGCATTGGCTGCGCGCCCATGCTCATTTCTCGTGTGGAAATCTTGGCCAATCCTTCACATAGCTAGCATCAGTAATAACATACCAGTAGTACAGCACAACAGAATGGCACAGTACCGCCGTACCGGTGGTTCCCGGTGGTATCCCCGGAACTCTGCAGCTCCAAGCTGGAGGGCATAGTGCCATGCACAACTGTGTCACTTCTTCCTGGCACTGTTCAGTGCGCATTCAGTGCTGTGTCATGCAGAAGTTGTGGACGGCGCTCGAATGATGAATGCACCTGAAAACGGTAGGGGCTACGCCTCTACCTTCTGGTACCCAAATTGACCTCTTGGAGGCAATACCGCTTTTTCTCTAAAGCGTGTAGCGGCCCTCCACCGTTGGTGGAGGAGCCGCGGCGTAACTTCTCGAGCTCCAAGCACAAAATTAGGGTCCCAGACGGTAAAGTGCGAAGCACCCTTACCGTCTGGGACCCTAATTTTGTGCGAGGGGTGAATACCGCCCCAAGAATAAAATTAGGGTCCCAGAAGGTAGAAGCGCGAAGCGTCTTTAAACAGTTGGAGAAGAAGCGAGGCCCCCTTAGGGAGCTCCGCTTCTTCTCCAACTCTTTAAAGACGAAGTAGTAAGTACGCGCACTTACCTTCTGGGACCCTAATTTTATTCGAGGGGCGGTATTCACCCAATTTGGGCCCCAGAAGGAAATGGCGTACCGCCTCTACCTTCTGGTACCCAAATTGACCTCTTGAAGTAACTAAATACAAGGCTTTGATATTGTTAAAGTACATACCTTGATAGCTTAAGAAGGCCTTTATAATTAGGTCCAAGGGGCCCGGCTGCTTGGAGCTCGAGTAGTTACGCCGCGGCTCTGCTGCACGCTTTAGAGAAACAGCGGGATAGCCCAGGGGCCCTCTGGGCTCCCGGGGCCCGCCTCGCGCTTTAGAGAATCATTGGGATAGCACAGGAGCTCCTGTGCTACCCCGATGATTCTCTAAAGCGCACTGCGGCCCTCCACCGTAGGTGGAGGGGCCGCGGCGTAACCCCCTCGAGGTCCAAGCACAAAATTAGGGTCCCAGACGGTAAAGTGCGAAGCACCCTTACCGTCTGGGACCCTAATTTTGTGTGAGGGGTGAATACCGCCCCAAGAATAAAATTAGGGTCCCAGAAGGTAAAAGCGCGAAGCGTCTTTAAAGAGTTGGAGAAGAAGCGAGGCCCCCTTAGGGAGCTCCGCTTCTTCTCCAACTCTTTAAAGACGAAGTACGCGCACTTACCTTCTGGGACTATAATTTAATTCGAGGGGCGGTATTCACCCAATTTGGATCCCAGACGGTACCCCAAAAATGCCCCAAGAATTAAATTTGGTACCCAAATTGACCGGATAACGACTACCAGTAGGTCCATGCTGCTACATGACGACCTGCCTACTTGTGCTGTACATGAGCCTGGCTTGCACCGCATGCAAAACATCGCTGTACGTGACTGCCAATGGCACATGATTCATGGGGACAATGGTCAGGGCGACGGCCATGCTCCAACACCACACAGCATTTAGGAGAAGGACGAAACTGGTGGACGAAACCGCAGTTATATTATTTCTTGTTGTGTTGTACATGACACCAATACATACCAGCAAGCAGAATTACCTGACCATGAACCCTCCTTTCCTGTGCCTGGTTCAAATTATTCTTGCTGATAGCTTGTTGGACAGTAATTAGACTTGTGCATGCTTTTCTGCCTGACACTGCCCTGGAGCTGCTCTTGCCTTTAAAAATATGCCAACATGCGTGTTATTATTCCAAATTTCATAGGTTCCCGTCCAAGCACTCCCCGACACTGTCCTTAGACCCGAAAAACTTCACATCTAATACCGGGATTGATATCTTGTTGCCTTTTTCCCATAAACTCTCAGTAAGCTCGCATTGTTGTGATGACATTTTTCGCGGGATACCCCGGACTTAATTTATATAATATAATGTAACCTGGATAGGACAGTGCTGAAGCGTGTCCAAGAATTTAGATTCTTGGGCATCATTCAGAGCGAGAGCAGCAGCATGCAGAAGGCCATGCAAGGTAGAGAGATACCTCTGGCTGCCGCACTGCACCGTATCCACCGCTTGGCTGCCAGGGTGCGTCTGAGGCATCATCTGCCTACACGCATCCGGTTGGCGTTAATCTATGCTGCGCCTGCGGCCAACTTCGGTGATGTGGTGTGGGCCACCGGTCACCTTAAGCCGCGGCATTGCCTCCGGAGCAGGATGCAGTCAAGCTTGCTTCAGCACTTGCGCCAGGCTGTGGGGCGACCTGCGTCTGCCGCCAGCTAGGGAGTCAAGAGGTAGCTGCAGATCCACCCGTTACAGCGAGGTTGGTGGCAGCTCATACTCCGCCTCTACAACGCAGCGGTAGCACCAGCAGCACAGAAAGACAGCCCCCTCATGGCAGCTGCCATGGCGGCCGACATGCAACTCGCTGTCACACGGAGCATCGAAGGGCGCAGCCTGTGTTGGGCATTGCTTAGTGCCTTGGAGAATCTGGAGCAAGGAGTAGCCGTCCCCAAACTGTGTCAGACAACGAGTGCTTTGCAACCTCTTACCGTAACAGAGGTCATGCATGGTGCTAGTGGACGCACCCTACGAGAGGGAGTAAGTGCAGGTCACTGGCCTAGGGGATCCCATAGACCCAGCCACAGAGCATAGGTCTGCGGCCGCCTACCGCGCTTGGTTTCAGCCTACTGCGGGCGCCGTGATGGAGCAGGCAAGGAGCAGCACGAGCTAGAGGGAGTGTGCTTGTGTGCGCACAAATGTAAGGCTGTGGCTCGATGCAATCAGCACGGCCGACACTCTGGGAGGACACAGCGGTCATGACACACGGTCACACACTGCTGTCAGCGATGTTGGGCAAGGGGAGACGGCGAGCATGTGGATTGTGGAGGATGCATAACGTGCTTGCTTACCAGAGGACAGCGCAACACTCAGCGGCGAGAGGCACGCTGCTGTCAGCGGTGTTGGGCACGGGGGGATAGCGAGCAGGTGGAGGATGCGCTACATGTGTGCTTCCAGTGCCCTAGTGTCAGGGAGCGGTTACGGGAGCAGGGGTGGGCAGGTCCTCCGGGCGCTGCCACTAACTTCCACCAGCTGTACCAGGCTGAGCAGGGGTGGGATGCACTTGCTTTTGTGGACTGTGTTGTGGGCATTGTTGAGGGTCAGTATCTAGGGATTCTGAGGCGCTGGTGTCGTTTGCCTTTCCGGCCTTCCCTTTTGGTCTTTTTGTTGTTGTTGTTTGCCCCCTTTTTAGTTTCTTCTCTTCTCCCTTCTGATCAGTGGGGCGCCCTCGCGGCCAAGCAGGGGTGGGATACGCTTGCTTTGTGGACTTCTCTTTCTTTAGAAGGCTAGTCTCTAGTGGAACTCAGGTGTCGGACTTGGTCTTCTTTGCCTTTCTGGCCTCTCCTTTTGTTCCTTCCCCCCCTCTTCCTTTTAGTTTCTTCTTTTCTCCCTTCTGAACAGTTGGGCGCCCACGCGGCCGAGCTTTGAGCGGGCCCAGAGGTGTAACGTTATTGACATGCTTGCTCCCAATGCCCCTGTATGCGAGATCACATTGGGGAAAGGGGATGGGCAGGTCCCCCAGACGGTGCTACAGACGTCCACGCTTTGTACTAGGGCAGGCTAGGGTAGGATGCTCTGACTTTTATGGAGGATGCGGTAGTTTTTGTTGAGGCGTAGTCCTTTCAGAGGCCGGGGCTTCCTTTCTCTTACCTTTTCCCCCCCTTGCCATTTTTGTGTCCCTTACCTTTGTTTCCTCTTCCCGGATTTTCCTGACCTTTTGTCCTGTTTGATTTTTCTTTCCTCCTTCTTTGAGGGCTTATATCCAGATGGGCTGGGGTTACTTCGGGCTTTCTTTGCTTTAAGGGATGGTATTTTTTCTTCTATTTTTTCCGTCTGTTCCTTTCCTCTTACAATTCATTGGGCCAGAAGTAGGCAAGTGGGACATGCCTGATGAGTTCTGTCCACACATCATCTGCTAGCATTAACATTACACAATCCTTCAGTGCTCCTTTGCTAAATACGTGGCCATGGTACAATGTTAACAATGTAAGCACATCTGATCAGTCCATACCGCATCAGGTGAGAATTCCATGAGTCCTACCCCGTTTGGTTCGTTGCCTTAACTTGATGACCGCACTGGCTGCCAAAGAATCAGAGTGAACGGCTGGACATGCACCGCATGTGCCTGCTCATCACGGAATAAATGAAGTGTCCAAATCACAACGCTGGCATTCTCTAGAATGTACGTACATGGATATGCAAGCGCCTCTCACGGCCGGTGGAATCTCCATGTGGTCTTCAAAGCTTTAACTCAACATTGAGCCGGTCCACATGATAGCTATCGATAATGTGCTGGGCTTGTCGCACTCCCCATACTTCCATGCATGGGAGCTGTTACCAGCCAGACCACATCTGGAGTTCACTTCTTGTCGTAAAGCTTGGCTTGAATTCCAGCCATGACCTGTCCATGCAGATGATGGCAGTTTCAGCGCTGTCATTGCTTATACGTTTCGTTCTCAATGCACTGGCACTCGCCTCTTTCAAGGAAGGAGGCGTCTTGGGCTCCTCTTTGTCAAAATATGGCTTGATCGTGGGCACGGCAATGGCGACAGTCAAGGCTGTAAAAGGAATTAGTTTAGATGCAGTGAACACGCATTATTAAAGGTTGTAGGGACATACCTGAGGCATACATCATTAGGGACCACACCATCACCGGCTCTACGAACACCGCTTTCCTGAAAGCTGCGCCGAGCCCCATGTTATATAAATCTAGGATTTCCGTGTTAGCCTTCTAGAGAAGTAACTTGTCCATGCGGGCAGGCCAAAGTACGACTTTCGCAATGTCACAATCGTTTGATTGCAGTCTTCGATCCTCTCAGATGGTCTCGGGTCCATGCAATATCAGAGACAAATTGCGTCCACCACTTCCTTTCTTCAGGCAGCATAGGAATCTGACCTTGAGTAATCCGTTCCTGACAAGAGTGGGAGCATCGAAGTCAACGTGGATGAAGCTGAGTTCTGTGCCTCTTTGAATATAATACTGTTTTTCTCAGGATTCTACACCGGTGACGTCATTGGTTCAGGACACAGGATATTTCACCTTGTGGCAGGGCATGCAGCGAACAGCCATGCAGCACTCAACTGCAGCCATACGCATCACCTAATAACATTCATCCAACAATGATGCTCTTCAACAGATTGATACACTGCCACATTTAATGATAACAGTTTATTACTATCCTTTATGAGCTACCAATGACATGTCACATGCTCATCTACTGTTCCTGAACATTCGGTTGCTCCTTGAAAATTGTGCATATGAAGTAGGCTGCTCCGTCGCCAGCATGCTTTAAGGGTTGTATGAGGCTGCCTGCTTGTGCTTTTGAGGCGAAATGCTTCAGTAGAGGCAATATGTGGCAATATATCTATGAAGACCACGGGTCCTAGCTGAGGGGATCCTAGCCAATGGATTGGGTACGGCTGAGCAAGTTCTGTCATGTAGATGTTCAAGATGCCAACCCCCTTTTACGGATGCTTGAAGAGAAGGCAGGAGCGGACATGCCACCATGGGTCAAAGGCAACGCCTGCTTTGGCCACACAAATGGTCAGGATTAAGCTCTCTTTGACTTCCGGTAAGCACAGTTGACCAATACAATTTCAGCAGGTCTGTCGACTCTGCTGATTAAAACTACCAACATATGGTACCCGAAATACTATGCCTGTAGCATACAAATCTGAGCCCCTCAAGAAAACACCACCTTTGGCTTTCACCATGTCAACAGCAGCGGTGACAACGTTTGAAGCAAAAAGAGAAGCAGCAGAAGAGATTACAGGACCTGCAGGATCCTAGGACACAATGATCCAGGCTGGGGTGAGAGAGCAGCTGGACGATTACACCACTGAACGGTCAATCGTTCGTTCATATTTGTGCCCTTGTTAAGCCAAGGGACTAAGTTGGATCCAGATCTAGGTCCGAGCTGATTAATGTGCACTTGGTCTGCAATCTGCATGTGGCTGGCGAGGGAGAATTTACCATAGATTCGTGCCCCCAGCAGAGATGTACAAGAGGGGCACATGGGAGAAAAATGGGAGGTGGTGAGGAGGCAACCACGAAAACGCTACTGCCCTGAACCCTGTAACTCAGCCTCCTCACCAGTTGAGGTTATCCTATACCCTGTTATAAATCCAGTACCCTTCACATTGCCCAGGTGTTGCTTCCAGGCCTAGGGCAACACAGCCTGGAAGGTTTCCTGAGCATGGAGCTCCCTCGGTGAGGTGACAGCACCAGCGTTGCCGGCAGGGGTGACACAGGTGACCCAGCAGAACAGCAGCAGCTGGCCGGGCCTGCCTCAGAGACACATGTGGGCTTAACGGGTGCGACATAAAGTGTGATGGACGGGGCCTTATGAGTAAGTCCTTGGGACACTGCGACTCGTCTGATATGGTGAGGGTACTCAAACAGGACATTGCGACATGCAGCAGCCGCTGCCACACGGTCAGAGATGTCTGCTACATCCATTCGATGTCCAACGCAATATCAAAATAGGTCTCTGATCTTAGCGATGTGTAGATAGGTAGCACACTACAGGCTGCTTTCCTCTTGAGGCATGCACTTCATGCGCAGCCGTCAGCTGGAGGCCGTTGCATGTTGTTTGTGGCCTTTGTGACTTCACCAAGGCCTATGACTGTGTGCCAAAGAGACAGCTATGGCAGCATTTGTCTGAGCACCTTCATATCCCATCAGGCCAGTTATGCGCTGTGAAAGTGCTCTGTAAAGGTGCAGTCTACCGGTTTGCGCTTACAGGCTGCCATACCCAGAGGTTGAGGGATCAAACCCGCCACACGATCTTCTCTCTCCCCCCGACTAGATCGCCGGGTTCCATGTTCCTGCCCCCTCACATAGGAGGATGGCATGGCTGCACCATGGCCCAGGCTGTGCACGGTAGCTGGAATTGAGCCTAGTCATTGCCTACCAGCCCCACGTGGCGGAGCGTTCAGCAGGGCCCAGCGGGTATGCACTGTTCTAACCAGGCTGCCATGAAAGAACTGGCCATGTGCCAGAGGCATAAAGCAAGGCTGCCAACTGATCCCTCTGTTCTTCAGCCTCTATATCAGCAACCTGCCAGGCACGATTGTAGCCACGTGCTCAGCAAATGGCGTTATGCTGTAGGCAGGGCGACGACTGCGATGCCTGCTATGCGCAAATTACCTCTCTCCCTGCTATCCGGCATTCCGGCGGCCCGGCAGGGTTGCAGCGCATGCTAGGTGCCCTTCATAAGTACGCAGCGGATAAACAGCTCCAGGTCAACGATGGAAAGACAGGGATCTTGGAGTTTGACAGCCGCTTAGCAGTGCAGCACCCAGGTCTGCATGCACGGCCCAGATAGGACTGTGCTGAGGTGTGTCCCAGAATTATCATTGATATCAACATGAAAGCGGCAGCTAGAGGAACGCCATGCAAAGAAAAGAGGCGCCTAAGGCTACCGCGCTGCAAGGTGTGCTCCGCATTGGTGCCAAGGTTCGCCTGAGGCATCAGCTGCCTTCACTTATTCGGCTAGCGGCTGTCTACACAGCGCCTGCCACGCACTATGGAGAAGCAGTGTGGGTCCCTGGTCACCTCCGGCCGTGGCACTGCCTAAGGAGCAGGATGCACTCCGGCCAACTTAAGCTGGCAGCACTTGCTTCGCTTCTAGAACGCAGCGGTGGTACTGGCAGCATTTCAATACAGCCCACTCATAGCAGCAGCCATGGAGGCCGACCTGCAGCTCGCGGCTGGACAGAACACCGGAGGTTGCACATGGTGCAGGGAAGTGATGAGGGGCACTGGAGGAGTTGGAGCAGGGAGCAGCTGTCCCCAAACTGTGTCAGGCAGTTTCTGCCTCATAACCGCCATCCGTACCAGACTTGCAACAGCTAGGGGACGCAGTCTACAAGCAGGTGCAACTGGATGTGACTTCAGAAGGGACCCTGCCACCGAGCACAGGCATGCAGCCGCCTACTGCGCCTGGTTTCAGCCTACGGCCGGCGCTTGGAACGTACTGGGAGCCGCACCAGCAACATGGAGTGTGCTCGTGTGGGCACAAAGTAGGTAGTGGCTCAGTGCGGTTAGCACGGCTGGCGCCATAGGACAGCGCAGCGGTCAACAACAGAGGACACGCTGCTGCCAACAGTGCTGGATAAGGGGAGATGGCGAGCATTTGGAGAATGCACTGCATGTTTGCTTCCAATGCCCTAGCGTCAAAGACAAGGTTAGGGAGAGGGGTTGGGTAAGCTCCCTTGGGGGTGCCATAGACTCTCACCTGTTGTACCGGGGTAGGCATGGGTGGGAGGCCCTGGATTTTGTGGAAGATGTGGTGCCATGGTCGAGGGCTAGTTTTTAGAGGGGCTGGAGAATCTGATTTATTTCCCTTTTGAAGGGGAGGGGTCTTTTCCTTTTTGTTCCTCTTCTGCTCTCTCTCCTCTCTTTGATCTTGACTTGTCAACCATAGTGATTGTAGCTAGCTCAGGGTAAGCGGCATATAGACCCCTCATCTGGGCTGCACTTTTGTGATGTCCCTACTCCCCAATTGTTATTTCCCCCCACCTGAAAATTTGGGCACCTGCACGGCCAAGCCTTTTTATGCATGGCCCTGAGGTGTGACGTCAATGATCTTGGCCGTACTGTTACATCTCAGTACCGGTAACTTCCCGGCCCCATTTGCTACATTCTTGAGTTCAGCTGTCCCATACCAGTACGTGTCCCCTCAATACATATCACATCCATTGGCTCGCTTGAAGTCTTGGAGCTTTCAGCAAGTCTGTTCAAAATAACTCGGGTAGATTCAAGGGGGGGGCATTGCCATCATGGATTCAGAGGCGTGGACTGCCAATGACAGGGGGACAAATTTAGCTACCAGAAGTATCTAGCCTGATAGGCACACAATGGTGCCTTCCCAAGAGTGTGCAATCGCAGCCCTCAGGGGGTGGTTGGGCCCTACCAGCACCCGCCCAGTCAGCTGGGCAGGGCTGAAGTGGCACGCCAGTCTCCCAGCCTCAGTGCCGGCCTGAGCGATCGCCACCGCGGTCCCTAGAGCTGCTATCACAGCAGCCTCCTCCACTTTTGTTGCAATGCCACCTGCAACGTTGCATCCATTCAGAATAGCCGCTTAACTGCCAGCCTGTTTCCCCCCTTGTGGGAGTATTCAAGGCTTCCACATGTCAGGGGGAGGATCCACCAGCCTGGAAAGAGAAGACCTTCGTAAGTTCACCTGCAATATTACTGAGGTCCAAGCAGCCCATGCAAAGTACAAAATAATACGCAATGCCACCTCCGATATTACCGAAGTCCATGTAGTACATGACTCCCTGCAGGCATGCAGTCCATGCTGTCCATGTAGTTCTTGAAATCCATGCAGTCCATATAATCCATGCTGTCCATGGGGTTCATGCAGTCCATGGGGTTCATGCAGTTAATGCATGGTGATCAGTAATATTTGAATCTAAGGACGCAGACCAGTTCAGTCCAAGGTGCAAAGACATGCCCGTTCCTTACAATCAGAACACATTGACACAAGCAGGATAAATGCTAGCAGCGCATACCTCTTCACGATGCACATTTCTCACCTGTAGCATCCAGTGACGAGGTGGCCAGCTGAATGCCTGGGACATGCCAGCTCCCATCTACGTTCCACAAACAATGAAGGCTGTTGGTCAACCAACTGATGTGTTTATTTTTGCATATAAGTATATAACATAAACCCTGAGCCCTCAACCCTCATCTCTGCCGCAGCCTTGCCTCACCTATTTGCACCGCAATGTTGTCCAACAGCCGCGCGCCCACCTCCTCCGGGGGGCGGTCAAACACCCCAGCCACATTGGTCTGCACGTCACAGGCAAGCAGAATGAGAGACTATATTGGGATCCTCACACACTCACCAGAAATGTGGCGCTGCCAGCCCCCCAGGCCCTATCAGATCTTGATATATCTATATCTCAGGATTCCCACATACCCGCCAGGAATGTGGCACAGCCAGCCCCTACGCCCTATCAGATCTAGATCTAGATCAGGAGTCCGCATACACTGACCAGGAATGTGGCGCTGTCAGCACCGAGGACCTCTGCGAGCCTTCGCATGACAGTATCCCCACTGTCCACAGGAATTTAAAGGAGGGTTAGGAGGACATCCTTGTGAACAAAATTGCGTAATTTGTATGTCTGATGTGTGGCAAGGGTGCGGGTGGGGGCACAGGTTCAACGAGTAGCATTGGAAGGGATGATTTTGTATGTTTGACCTGTTCATATATTTCTCACCTGAGCACTGTACAGCCCAGCTGTGTGTCTAGCACACAGTCTCCGTGAATGACGGGCAGTAGCCCCGCCTCCAAGCAGGCCTGTACCGCACCGCACCCGTCCTGCACCACTGCCCGCCCAGAGGTCACCCAACCGGAGGAGAACGGTGACAAACCCACCGCCGGCAAGCCCTCTGCACATGCATGGTGAAGGGTTGATGGTTTAGCCCATGCAGGTGGACAGGCTCTCCGCCGGTAGGCCCGTAACATGCATGGGTGGGTGGGGCTGGTGGGTAAGGAGGTATTTTTAGGGGGAAATTAGGCCTCCCCTCCTGCCCCACCTGGACAGCTCACCTGGGGATCCCTTCCAGCCCTCGTTCCCACCCACCAGCAGCACATCAATCAGATCTCTTTAGTGTATCTTTGACATTGTTGAGGACTAGAATAACTTGTCGTTCCCCTTACCCCGTATCTCACCCGCCAGGAGTGCATCGACAATGATTCCATTGAGCTTCATGACCGAGGCCCGGGTAAGTGCGAAGCCAGCCTTCACCCTAGCAGTTGCAGCAGCAGCAGCACCGGGATCTGAAACATGTCCAGAAGCTAATGTCGCCTCTGTTGGATCTGAAGCAGATCTGTAATCGGCTTGCGTCTCTGTTACATCTGCAGCAGATCTCTGATCCGCCAGCGCCCCTGTTGCGTCCTGTGGGTTCCAGCCTTGCACCACCCCGTATTGACAGGCCTGATGGTGTCCAAAGGAGCCGGCGCCATGCACCACGACAATGCCCCTGCTGCTGCCACTGGCGACGTCATCGTCCCCGCCTGGCGTGCATGCGAGTAGCTCCAGCGACGCCTGCCTGAAGGCCTGCGCAACGTGCTGCGCAACGGTGTGGATGACGTGTAGGTTGGGGGTCTCCAACTGGGTTTTGTGGGTGATGGCTGCTCCGCCTAGCTTGATGATGCGATGGATGCGAGGAGGGGTGGGGGATAGAAAGGGAGGAGGGGCTGCATGAAGGCTGGTGGCTGACATGGTGCCACGGGATGGGGGTGGAGAGTCCTTTGCTGACAGGGTGGGAGTGATGATGGTGTGTGTGAACATGTGTCGGGCGGGACGCGGAGCTACCTCATCCACAGATATCGGTGATATCGTCAGGACTCGAGATGGCTGTCACGGGACGGCGGAGAGTTAAGGGGGAAACATAACGCTCGTTGAATGTGCAAACCTAAATAGCATGGTAATAACGGCCTCGTGGTCGCGCTTGATGAGTCGAAGCACACGTGTTAGATTTGCTTTGGCATAGCTGCATAGTCTGCAGTTGGAACAGGGTTGAAAGCAGGGGTTGGCTGACAGCAGGGGTTGGTTGAAAGCCCATAGCCCATAAGTTACGGGAGACCTGACTGCCATACCGGTACAAACCCGAAACCCTGGTCAAAAATGACATAATTTCCCCTGGAATTTGATGGAATCCAGTTGCATCCGTTTGCATCCTAATTCTCTATAAGTCTCCTAGAATGGAAGACGAAAGTGACTTACATTTAAGGTCAGAAGAGGTAGTCAGTCTGACTAACATCATTCTGGTGAGGAGGGAGCAGCAATGGGTGATTCAGTCGAAAAGACAATCGCATCTGAGCATTCTGAGGCCATCAGTTTTTGACCACCATGTCTCAGCGTCAGCTACCGGTACTTTTTAAACGTGTGGAATCCCAACGCTAATTAAGAAACTGGATGTTGGTCCAGGCAGGTGCTGGTCTTACAACAAAGATTCAAACATTGTATGAAGTCCAAGCTGTTTGCTCCAGGTCAGTGCATGCATTATTTTGGACACTTCCTTCTGCTCCTCTACTCAGTGGGGACTCATCATGCATGCCTTCCATGCGTGCAGCACCTCCCTGTCAGTGGCAGCATTGGAAACCCTTCTCAGAAACCAGATTCCGGATATCATCAGGAGACCTGTTACTGCAGATGACAGAGCGTTTAACATCGACTTGGTGGTGAGGCGATCGCCAGTCTTGCTGACCGCATATGCATGGCAACAAATCGCACACCGTATTTCGCGACTTATCGATCATCAGAATTGCTCTTGAGCCTGCAAAGAAGACTACCGTATTTAGCCATGAATCGTATCTGAGTATATTATCCTCAAAGTCAGGATTACCGGTAGAGGACATATGAGCTAGCATTGCAGCGCACCAGACTTTGGGGACTGATGGGCACCCACCACCGGGCCATATGGGACCAAACCTGTACCGGCTTGCTACCGGTTTTCCAGTATGTAGGTTATGTTGCACCAAGCTCTGTGGAACACAGGCCAAGTTATATCTGAAGTGGAGCTGAAATACCCTAAACAAAACATGTCCCAATCGCACATTGGAAGTCTCTCAAAAAGTCTGGGCCTCTGCGTGCAGGTGGCCCGCCTCTCCATTCTCTTAGGCATGCGTCTGTCTCACATTTCTGGGCTTCGCATTGTGAAAGAGAACAGCCTACCTGACTGCATCGATTTGGTGGAGATCCTCGCAACCTTGATGCGCGCTTCATACGGCCCAGAAACCTTTCCGAGTAAGGAGAAACCGGCTGATATTTGCAAATTGGCACGTAAAAGGGTTGGGAGACTGACTCCCCAAGATAAGAATATGTGATCCTGGGGAATAGCTGTCAGTGAATAGCTGCACTGGCAGCTACCTTTCGCGTGTCAGGCCACTACTCAGCCTTTATGCTTGGCCTAGAAACCCATCCTTTGCCTAGCACCACATCCCCACCTGACTTGCCTCCTTGCTTGTTGTGAGCAGCTTCCGGCTCAGCTCAACCAGCAGCGCTGCATGCCCCATCCTCACTTCAAGGTCCTGATGTGCTGCATGAGGCATGGCCGCAGCGGCAGCCGAGCTCTACCATGCCCCAACATCCTTCAGCCAGCAGCAGTCGGGCCCCGCAGCCGCTGCCACATCAGCAGGGACCCGCCACCACCCGCATCCAGGCTGCCCAGAATCCTCCGGGCGGCAAGCCTTACACGGCCTTCCTAGACGAGCTTACGGTGAGCAATCCGGATGCGCATGTGCCTGATCCTTTGTGGCAGCGGAGCAGCCTTCGGCCCTGGGCCGAAACTGAAGTGGTACCGGCCCGCCACCAGACGTCGGTACCAGTCGTAAAACAATCGTCGCTGCCTGCTGGGGCAGGTGTGGGCGCTACAGAATGGCCTGATCACAGGAGTAATCTGGCACCTGGAAACCAAGGAGCTGCGCCTCTATCGGTCAGTGACCGTAACCTAGGAGCGCACGGCGGACGAGCGGCTGAGCCGAGGAGATCGCACGGGGACCGTTTTGCGCATTCTGCAGGCGCTGGGGATGGCAAGGGCGGGCCTGATGTGGCTGCTCCCGGCAAAAGTTTGTTTTCGGAGGACATCGTGCCAGTGAGGCCTGCTGCCAGCGGCGAAGACGGCCCTGTGGGTGGCGGCAGACGTCCAACTAGCGGGAGCACCGGTCAGCAGCGGGAGCACACTGAGGAGCACCGAGGAAGCATGCAGCAGCAAAATCAACAACAGCAGCAGCACACTGAGGAGCGCCAAGGTGGTCAGCAACAGAACACTGAGGAGCGCCGAGGTAGCAAGCAGCAGCAGTATCAAGATCAGCAGCAGCACACTGAGGAGAGCCGAGGCACCCAGGAGCAGCAGCATCAACAACAACAGCAGCACACTGAGGAGGAGCGCCGAGGTAGCAAGCAGCAGCACACTGAGGTGCGCCGAGGTAGCAAGCAGCATTCAGCCATACCAGCTGGCGGCCTTGCAGATATGCAGGATGCAGCCTGGGATCAGCTTCATGAGGAGGACGAATGCAGGTGGCATGGCGCTGGCTCTGGCGCAGGTGCAGGGCAGCCGTCTGGCAACAGCCGCCAGACTTTGCTCCAGAAGGTGGCCGATGAGACGCCTGAGGACAGGCTGATGAGGCAGCTGCAGAGCAGAGACGCCGTGCATGTTGAACGGGGGATGTCCCGGCCGGCTGTATTGTCCGCCCACGATGGCCGCGACGGGAACCAGGCACGGCATCAGAGTGGATGTGCCGACAAAGGGTTCTGGCAAGAACACCCAGCTGGCGTCGGGCAGCGGAGGGTGCCTAGCGGGCCGCCGGAGGATAAGTTCCCGCTTGCTGACGACGGCGATGACACAGATTACAGCGATGACTACAACTATGTTGCTGGGGTGTCCGGGCTGGGCGATGACGATCGTCCAATAAACCACTCAGGCAGGCAGCAGCAGGAGCAGTACAGGCAGGGCTTTATCCCAGCGTCTGGCAGCCGAAGAGGCAAGCCCCGTCAGGGAACAGCCGCCTCTGCCCAGCATCGCCGCAGGTACAGCACGGCCCTGTTCTCTCCAGATTATCCACTGCCCCGACATTCGCGCCCCACGGCCACGGCTCCATGGCTCATGTGGGCTGCCAGCCAGGCCGTGGCTAAGTACTCAGAGCAGACGTTCCAGGGCAGGAGGGTCCGGAGGGCGACTGGGGCTCGCCAAAGGTCCTCCAAGGCTGGCAAGGGCCAGCATCATCTTCTCACATCAAGGCAGCAGCGTAGCGCCAGCGCTGCTAGACTCTTTGATGTGGAGCGACTGTGCCTTAACCCTACCTTGGCGGCCAAGCTGCAGCACATTTACAAGTGCGTATTTTCTGAATCCAAGCCTATATCCCCCCTATATGTCCTCCCCTGCTATGTGCTCTCCTTGTGGCGAAGCTGTAGCGCATCAAGTAAGGCTCTTGTTTTGTGCCAACTGTTGTTCCGGCCTGACAGGTCTGACGTATTTGTGCCCCGTGTCTCCACCTTCTGCACCCATGGCACCAAGCATGGAGTATGGTTTTTTACGTGTTATGATCTCGTCCATGCCTGGTTCCTGACTTTGCAGCCTAACATCTGAGGACTCGAGGGCAGTCCATGCTCAGGAGAGGCGCCAAGTTGTAGAGGCGTCGCAGCGCCATGCCGGGGACCTGTCCCGCTTTCAGCAACTGACGAGGCATCAGACAGCAGCCATGCGCCGGGACGAGGCACTGCTGCACACGCTTAAGGCCGTTGGAGAGCGGAATGAGGTGATTTGGGAGGCAATGCGGAGATATGATCTGGCAAGAACACACAACTTGCGTGAGAAGAACAAGGATTTAGGAGCAATGTGAAGAGAGGTGCATTTTAATGAGAGTATCAATTGTACACAATTATGCAGTTCTCTTTTCTCAGCCTGCCTTGCTCATTCCACCTTGCATCAGGCCCATCGGCAACGCGTTCATGAGCAGCGGCTTGTGAGCGCCATGATGCAGCACGCTGACGCTGACCGCAGCCGGCGCATGCGGCAGGATCTGCAGGAAGAACTGATGCTGAAAGAGGCGTTTGAGAGGGTGCGATTTGTACTTATGTGACAGCTGATCTTACAGTATGGAGGTGCACACTGTTGGACACGTTTGTGACTGAAAAGCCTCCTGGAATACCCGAGTTTCTTAACCTTAATTGTTCCAACCTGGTGTGATTCCTGGCTCTACCTTTCTGGCAAGTGGACAAGCTGGGATCATGGATGCAATTGAATACATGCAGGCCTGTCAAAGCGAGAGGGACTGGCTGCTGGCAACCAAGCAGCAGGAGGCAAGGGTTACTACTGACTGGAGGGGACAATGGACCTCCGATCTCGGAGCTGCGCGTAGTGGGAGGCGGCAAAACCGGCCTCAACGTGTGGCAGCTGCAGCAGCATCTGCAGCGCGGGGAGCTGTGCTTGAATCAAGACAAACTAGCAGGCATGTTCAGGATCAGCACCTCCTGGAGATGCTGGCTCGCTTGACTGTAAGCAAAGAGGCCGCTTTTGAGCAGAGTGTTAATCCCTGCGCAGAGGCCTGGCAATTGAGGGGACAGCTGGAGAGAATGCTGAAGTGAATGGAGAGTACGGGTTTTGGAACCAAGCTTGCCGAATCTCGCCCAGATATCTGGGCGTAGGCTGCACGGCAATCAGGAGCACTTGTATCAATTATCATTGGTCATTGTCAGGTCCAGAGGCATGACAAGCAGGCTCACACGTGACTGACTTATTATAAGCTCATAGCTTTTGCACATAAGTACCGGTAATGATACTGTATTTTTCAGGCATTCTGAACTTGAAAGCAATTTGTCCATTGTATTGATTGTATGCTTTGTCTGTTGTGACTGGAGAATGGCCTACTGTCAGGACCACATGCCACTCCTTGGCATGGTAACGTGCATATGGATGGAATGGGGCCCTGGTATAGGATACGATAAAAATTCCAACATCCCTCTTACCCCACAAATCAGTGGTACACGAAAATGCATGAGAAGAAGCTCCATTTTTATTTCCTTTTGCATCCAGCTCCATCAAAACCAGGTTTTGTTGTTCAGCTGTACCTGTTCCATCCCAGCATCATCAATCAGCCAGCCTTGGAGTGCTGCAAGCGGCTCTGTATTAACCAAAGACTACACACTGGTCTTAGCACACCTCTGCATGGAATGCATGCACGCCAGTCTTCTGTGTGCAGGGACCTGGCCTAGCAGCTCTCCACATTATTTCCTGGGTGTCACACAAGGCACATCTCCTGGGATCAAAGAGTTGGCAGGAATAGTAGGATCGCGTCAACCAAGGTACATCTGCCCAGAAAACAATTCCGGACAAGATCAGGAACATATGCTGGCATGTACCTACATCCACCAAACATGGCTGAGAGGTTCATGCCCACAGCAACATCTTCCTACAGCACGTCAAGCATTCGCTGCAACTCAGGCCATGAGCTCCCTGGCCTGATGAGGTATATCAGGGTTTTTCTGGTGGCTGTAGGTTGAGGCGCGATGTGGGCTCGCACTGTGTGCATTTATGCACCAGAGCCTGCTCCGACCCTTTTCTTCTCCATGGCAGCTCCACGGTCGCAGCTTCGCAAGGTGTGCGAAGGGTCAGGGGATGGCAAGTGACAATATACTGGTACTGGTGGATGGGGTCCTCAAACCCTTTGGGACTTTGTAACCATTGCGGGCCTCAAGTACTTGAGAGGAACACTCGGCTCATATTTGTGGACAGTGGCGATCTAGTGAGTGGTGACTGAACTGGTTGGGAAATGCACCCAAGCCTAGCCATAAGCATTGGTCAGTGGATACTGGATACAGTATGTACTGGATTGACTTGCATCTTTTCGTTTGCTAGGACTTTTCAAGGTGTGAAGTACTTGTATGCATGTGTAGGATGAAACCAGAAAGCTCTCTGGCGTCTGAGCGTGGCTTGAGGAATACTACATTTGAAATGTCGCACAAACCTTGCCCAACCAAAGCACTGGTCCAAAGCAGGGTTCAAAGCACTGGTTCAAAGCCCACGAGCACCCCTGAGCATCAATTCCCAGAGCCCAGGGTTCAAAATTTCAAAGAACGCCACGAGAAAAACAATTCCCTCGTCTTATGCCAGATCGTGTTCAGGATTTTAATACAGGCTCGAGTTTTCATCGCCCCAGAAGTCAAGCAAGCATCACTCAACAATACTGACACTGATTCGTCCTCCCTGTTGATCCGTGATTTTCTTGAGAGCCAAAGAATTGATATTTCTATTTCGCTAGCATTGTGCTGTTTTCAAATCCCCTGGTTCACGTAGCATGCAACGGAGAACACAATCTCTCGAGCGTGAGGCGTCGGTATTCTTTAATCCGTCAAGTGAGAACGGGGTCGAATTGTCGCTGCTCGCTTGTATTAAGGGAAGGCCTGATTCGCGGCTGACAATTGCAGCGCCAAACCACCATGACGGTGATCTCACCACGTCTTCAAGCTGTCCAGTTCCAAGTGTACCAGTCCCAGGCAACAAAGTTGTCCAGACAGACCTTAGAAGATCTTTGGGTGGAATAGCCGGAATCAGCCCAAGAAAGCTATTTGCAACTGGAATAAATGGAGCCTCATTCTTTTGGGGGAAACACATCAGCCCTAACAAGTCTGCTCTCACAGCCAGCCAAGAAGTGGAGCAAAAGCCATATCCCACAGGTGCGTGAACCCTACTGTAGCTTGAATGAAATATTCAAATGTCTGGTCAATTGTGTCTGGCAATCTGTTGAGAGGGGCTAAAGAGCATGATAGCACTAATAGATCGTTAATGTCCACAGAGCTTGCAGACTACCATGAGAGGAAGCAGTGTGGGAAAGGGGCAAGCGGAACAGTGTTCAGGTACTGGTACAGAAATTCTACACTTTAAACACTTTGCATTCCAAGTGTCATTCTATATAGAATTCCTCACAGAATGTCAGCAGTGCAGGGCCTCGGTCAGCTGTCGTACTTATGCATGCCCAGCAGCTGGCTTCCAATACAATGCTTAAGATTGTCTGTCCTACCCCTGTCTCTTTTACAGGGCATGGTGAGATCAGAGGCATACGAGCAGCTCTCTTTTGGTCATGGTAGACTGAGATAGTGTTAGCTGATAGCATTCAAGGTGGCTGGTCCTTATTATCCAGGTGCGAAGTCAGAGGGGTGATGGTCGCCATCAAGAAATCCCGGTGCGAGAGGGAGGAGGAAGTGTTGCAACATCTACATGACGAGGTGGAAAATATGTCAAAGTTCAGGTGAATTGCAATCTGTTCATTGGTGGGAAAGCTACCATCAATCGCCTAATCTGGAGCCTTCATTTCTTGTCATCAGCACTCCTAAATCCGAAAGGCTAGAACAAGGGTCACACACTTGCTGAGCTGTTATGTGCAATGCATGTCCCGCAGGCACCCCAATGTCCTGCCCTTACATTGCTGCTTCACAGAAAAAAAATACTTGTATATCGTCTCTCCATACATGACGGTGAGAGTCCTTGCATTTAATTTTATGATTGCCTTTTTTAGCAAGTCACAATCACAAGATGTCTTTCGCACACTGGGGTCTAGCTGGGCCATCTCTCATTGAGTGAATGAGTCTCTGACTTGCATTGATTATTTAGTTCAGACTGGGACACACTCTGATGCCAGAAAGGTACAAAATCCACATTGGCATTATACGCTGACTCTGTACTAGTCCCAGGCCATGGTCACGAATTGCCACCAAATGCTTGAAACCACACAAACAGGGAGGATCCATCGCCCATATCATGAAGGAAAACCACCGAGGTGGTTTTGAGGAGCCTGCTATAGCCGCCATCATGCATTCTGTCATCAAGGGACTAGCCTACATCCACAGTCAAAAGGCCATACACAGAGACATCAAGGTGTGATGACAGGCTCTGACGTGCTGCTTAGTGGTGCATGCCTTCATATTCAACTGTTCCTGATCTACAAGACCTGTAGATAAGGAAGTGCATGTAATTTCTTCTCTGACTTCGATGAGGCAAGAAGATAATTTCCAGCCGAAGACCCGGGCTCAAATTGGGCCGTCAGTAGACATGCACCAACGTTGTTTGTACATGCTCGTGACGCATGAAAATTGTATGAGGAGTGAGCCAGCAAGTGGGCTGGAATAACTGAAATGTAGATGTCAAGGTTTTAAATAAAAAGGTCTGAAACATCTAAATTTGCAGGTGTTACTCCTGCACGATAGTCCAGCAATGTACAATTAGGGGCAGAGGAGTTCTCCTGTCCTGCCAGGGTATCCATTGGGGTCTCTTGATGCCCAAGCGCCTGATCCTTCTTGGATATTAGTTCCTTCTTCTTGGAAACAAGTTTCTCACTAATGTTTCCCTTCAAAAATCCCTGCCCGAAAGGCAGCAAACATCCTGATCAGCCATGATCGGCGCATCGTGCTCGGGGACCTGGGCCTGTCCAAGTTCATCAAGCCATGTTCAGTAACGGGCTGGCCGCTGCCAATGACAGATCCAGTGGGCACCAAGCTGTGGATGGCTCCGGAGATCGGCAAAGAGGTGTGAAATGCGGAGACCGCAGGACGTATGGGTGGGGCTATGACCAGATGCATGACACTGATGTCAAATACCTAACTGAAGGTCATTTACGCAGACGTGGCGTCATATCTGGTGCGTTGGCTGTTTCTTTGTAAGGCGCCCTTGGAGGCACTTGGTGTCTTGGTCTCAGGCTGTGATTTGGGTGAATTGTGGATTCTATTCGTCCCCTAGATGATGTCCGCAGCCAGGATATGACGAGTGTGTGCCACAAACGCTAACCTTTGGCCAGTTAAGACCATCCACTATGACACTGCCAATCAACTTCAGCTGACTGACACATTATGTCATTATTTACCTGTGCACACAGGCCGGGTACAACAGGGCAGCTGACATATGGTGGGTCCATGTCTTCTGCTTCCATTCACCACACTAAATGCCTGGGGCTTCAGCTCTACCTAGAGACTTGCCTGTTGACTATTTTATTGCAGCCAAGCAGTAAAAACACTGATTTCATGATGAAAGCAGTCAGTATGCACACCACTTAAATCCTTCACGGCAATATGGAACGCAGGAGTTTTGGAATCACACTGCTGGAGCTGGCTCATGGTGAGCCACCATACGCAAAATACACGGGGATCGATTCACATTTCATGGTAGGTTCAATTCGAAGTATGAATACCTGTCTGATAAAGGGCCACTGGTAATCCATGATGCTATTGACCATTAAGGATGAGATATTTAGGTGGTCTTTTTATTTCGGGGCTACTGACACTATCATGCTTCTCAGGGCAAGTCTGGCCGCCTCCCTCATCTAGTCACCCGTGATCATAATCTACGTGTTAATAACCGGAATGTCCTGTTGAGGAAATGTATTGAGAGAGGGCTAATATGATGGCATAACATCATACCAGCTGAAGACAATGCTATGAAGATGTGGTACACCGTTGTTTTCTTTTTGAATCGCATGGAATTATGTGTACTGCACTCCCCTCCCTATCAGACACCCCCTTCTGTGGATATGCTAGACAACCCGCCCAAGCAGACCGCCGTGAGCCCATTTGGTCAACGATCGCCCCTGAAATCTGAAGCAGTGCCTCGGAAGTTTTCGAAGGCTCTGAAACAGCTCATCGAGATGTGCTTGAGGCTCGATCCGAAGGCGCGACCCAGCGCCAGAAACCTGGTGAACCACGACTTCTTCCATAAGGCTGACATGGATGCTGTTTTCAGGGCACTGAAGCCTGTGAAGGGTGAGTGGCCTTGCTGTCTATGGGACTCTGATTTTCGCTGCTGACGCAACATGTGACGCTGCCAGGTCTTTCGAATTCCCTGGCAAATCAGCAATCTTGTTCACAAGAGGCTGACAGATCCCATGTCTCATAGCTATAAAAACATTCAATGTACGTTCTTAGAAATTGGATTTGTTGGGCCTGAACACAGGTGTGATATAACTCCACTCCTTTCCCTCCCTCCTTTGCTGCACATTGCCATTCCCTCCAACAAAGAGGAGGACTTATACCCAAAGAGCTTGCTAGCGTTCAGTCACGCTGACCTGGGCACTCTGAGCAAGATCAGCTGTGACGACGGAAGCTCCAATCAGGAGAGCTTTGTCAGCATCAGGAGGGCGGAAGACTCAGGTTGGAACCTGCCGCAAAGGCTGGAAGATGAGCAGCAGCAAGTGTCAATGTCTGCTGGCCAGGATGAGGTGCAGCAGCAGCAGCAGCATGAAATGCAGCAGCAGGAGGAGCTAGACCAGAAGCTGCAGGAAGGCTGGAGGCAGAAGCTGCAGCAGGAGCAGGAGGCACTGGGTGATTCCCCAGTGCGACCCATTCAAGCATCCAGTTCGTTCACCATAAAAGTGGAATCTTCAGCCTGCTCACGGCAGGCTTCCATGGCCAAGACCCAGCAGGTGCAGGGGCTATTATTGCCGGGTCCAGGCCAAGGCAGAACGATTGAGCCAACCGAGAGGAGCAGGATGGCTGGGAGCTCCAGTACATCTTCGCCCTCAGTCGTGCTCAGTGGCTGCACTGCACGCCCGAGCCGGTTCGGCATTGAGAAGCCCCTGCCTCTCCAGCCACTGGGCCCCAACTTGGCTGATTCTGCCGTCCCCACGCTGGCTGATTCTTCTATCCCCAAGGCGGCTGATTCTGCTGTCCCCACGCTGGCTGATACTGCTATCCCCAGACTGGCTGATTCTGCCGTCCCCACGCTGGTTTATTCAGCTTTCCCTACGGCGGCTGATTCTGCTTTCCCCACGCTGATTGATTCTGCTTTCCCCACGCTGGCTGATTCTGCTTTCCCCACGCTGATTGATTCTGCTGCCCCCACGCTGGCTGATTCTGCTTTCCCCACGCTGGCTGATTCTGCTTTCCCTACGCCGGCTGATTCTAATGCCCCCACACTGGCTGATTCTGCTTTCCCCACGCTGGCTGATTCTGCTTTCCCCACGGCGGCTAATTCTGCCCCCACGCTGGCTGATTCTGCTGTCCCCACGCTGGCTGATTCTGCCCCCACGCTGGCTGATTCTGCTGCCCCCACGCTGGCTGATTCTGCTGCCCCCACGCTGGCTGATTCTGCTGCCCCCACGCTGGCTGATTCTGCTGCCCCCACGCTGGCTGATTCTGCCCCCACGCTGGCTGATTCTGCTGCCCCCACGCTGGCTGATTCTGCTGCCCCCACGCTGGCTGATTCTGCTGTCCCCACGCTGGCTGATTCTGCTGTCCTCAAGGCGGCTGATTCTGCTGTTTCCAGGGTGGCTGATAATTCCATTGTCCTGAAGGTGGTGGATTGTGCCGTCCTCGAGGAATCCGCAGCTACCATAGCTCCCGCTGAAGGTCAGGAGCAGGTCACTGGAGAACAGCTCAGGCGAAAGCGACGCAATGGGATCATGTTCAGCGAGATGGAGTCAGGGCGCATGCTGCTGGCCTTGTCTGAACAGGGAAGCCCCGGATCTGACGGGGAGACTCGCGTCACCTTTACGGTCTCTTCACCAAGGGTACAGAAGGACAGCGACGAGTGGGGGCATGTCTCCCAGCATCCCACGACTGAGGCGCAGGAGCCTTAAACTTGGCTGCGTCCTTGGCCATTTCTTGGTGCACTGAAGTTACCGGACCTGGGAGATTTATCGACATAGTAAATATATAAATAAATCAGGGGAATAAATGTAAGAGTTCTCACCCCTGGCTCTAACTGGTTCGGGAATCTTGCAATTTTCTTATGCATGGTGCCGCACCATTGGTGCCTCACTCACTGGTATTCTATATTTGTCAGCTTCTTCATCACATCAGAGATTATTTTTTGGTCCTCTTTATCTCCACAATTTCAGGTCTATAATTAAAAAAAATTAGTGCCTGTGGCAGGCACGCCCCTGTGTGAGAGAGTGCAATGTTTCCCTCTCTTGACTGCTCCTTGGGTCTTGTACCCAGCCTGCCGCAAGATATTTCATAACAATGAGCCCCTCTCCCTGAGGACACACCAAGCTTGGCCATATCACAGTCAACTAGCCGGATGGGTGCCACTTTATCCCTATTCTCACAGGGATCTCCCTGTGCATGCTTGCAAGACGTTATTGAGATATGACACGTGTAGCACTGCTGGTAGTTTTTTCGTTGAACTCCCAGTACACCGCATGGAGACATGGAGTGTGTCATGCTTTCCCCTTGGACTCAACAAGTTACAAAATGTGTATGCATCCATCTTCTTCTGCCCGTGATTCTCACCCGAATCATCGTCATACTCGCTGTACTGATGATCCAAATCCAGTTCACAGAGCTACTGAGGAGGCCCTACCGCTACTACTGATCTTTGGAGTGATCTGTCATCGTCACATTCCAAACCAATGGCCCTATCTGTGATGGTACTGTGAGAGTTTAGAAGGCCAGTTCAGGAAACCGTGTTCGAAAACTGCATTTGCATGTGCTGTCACAACGAAAAGGTCTCGAACAGAAACTCAGAATGCTGCTGGGCCTGACTTTTAAATCTGCACTACCGTAGTGCTGGACATGTCTGCAAGGTACCGGTAAATGATTATAAATATGTATCATATTCCATCTAGGTAGGTCAATAACGTTACACCTCTGGGCCCGCTCCATGTAGGTTGGTGATGTGATGTTGTGAGCTGGCCAGCTGGGGTTCTGATTTTTGAGGGCAGATGAAGACCCTGGTTACCGTAAGGGTGGAGGGTCTTCGGGGTTCAGCAGTACGGGACACCTGCGATCTGGTGCGAAACTAACACTCGCCCCGGTTGAAGCGTTTTAGCCTTTCCCTTGCTTATCATCTTCCCAATTAATTTAAATCGAAACGCGAGATTTACCGTTGCCCAAACAATGTCTGACGATGAGCGAATGGACGTCGATGCTGAGGCTGGCCAAGAAGAAGAGGCTGGTGGATCCAAGACCGGCAAGAGTCGAACTGGAAAGAGATTCGAAATCAAGAAATGGAGCGCAGTAGCCATGTGGTCCTGGGCTATCTGCACGGACACTTGCGCCATCTGCAGAAACAACCTTTACGAGCCCAGTATCGAGTACCAGGCTAACCCGACTGGCGATCCAGATCATCCTGGCCTCAGCATCGCTTGGGGCAACTGTGGGCACGTTTTCCACCTTGATTGCATCCAGAGATGGTTGAAGACACGCAGCGCATGCCCCCTCTGCAACAAGGAGTGGGAGTTTGCTAAAATTGAGGTGAGCTTTTGAGCATGCAACCACGCTGCACAGCGTCCTGATGCATGCATTACTGTCATGCAAGTAACATGCGAGTAACATGCAAGTTTTGTTCAGTGCTTGTGGACCTCCTTCGGCCATGTGAGGGTGCAGTGTCTATTTTTGTGCGCAGTATAACACCTTTTGAGGGCTGCTGGGCAGCCATCATTTGGCCAAATCACACACTGGTATTTGGCAAAACCATGATTCGCCTACGGCGGGTTGCCCAGACAGCGAAGCTTATTGCACAAGGTCCCCGCAGCCATAGGCCGTGATGTAGCTTCAGTGTAGTAGTGGAAACGCTGTAAAATAAAGCAGGGTGCACCTTTTTCTTCTGTTTATATTGAGAGGTTGAGGCCCTGTTCACGTGCTCGCATGAAGTCATGAGGAGGATCTAGGTATCTAACACATTCGCAGAATTTCAGCACTTAAGATCTAGACTCATTCCTGGGTCCTGCCATGGATTCGACACATGCAGGGCACCTTGGTTGACAGGTTTATCCTGTTAACAGTTAACAAACATTATGTATGCTCATATTTCGCTTCTATGCTTGCCTTGAAACCAATACCAGCTGGTAATATGTCATTACGAAGCGCGGCAGGCCATGTTAATGCTAACATGGCCTGCAGTGCTCCGCAGTGGTCAACACGGGCATTGTATAAGCAGAAGGTTTAAGAGCTTCAATCTGCTTGTCATGTGTAGGCTGCACATTTTAGTCTTGGGAACTTGACAATCCATTTATGCTTTTGCCCATTTGCAGAAAATCTTGCCCGGAGGAGGAACCGTGGGCCTGGATTGAGGATACAAGAGCAAGATGCTTGATCTTAAGCGACACTGACAGTCGGTTTCATGACTTCCTGGAGTTTCGATCTCCGTGCTTACAGCGGATCATGTCCGGTAGATCTGTTCAATTTGCTTTCTTCAAGCCCAGTCCCTGACCGGTAGTACATGCGATCTAATCGCATATTGAGCAATAAGTCCCAAACCAATGATGAAAATACAACCAATGATGCATTGGAGTGACATGATTGATCTCGGGATTTGGACTGTACACTCTCGCCATGTTTTGGGATGTAAGCTCGGGGAGAAAGGTATGATCCCACCTGTGCTTGCAGTGGATAGTAGTTTGGTGAAATTCCATAAGGAATATCAGAACCAGCCTGTCGTAGCCTGGTGTTTAGTAGGTACCTGAGTTGTAACACGACAATGAAGACTAATAAAATCTGCATAACTCCACCACCTGTCTAGAACACTGTTCAAAGCAGGGGCTTCAAAGCGTTTACGCTGGCTAACTGGTCAAAAGCGTTTACAAAGAGTCAGTGGCTGGTCATAGACTCATGGACGCACAGTTCGTGAATGGCTAGTGACGAAAGTGTTGCGACCATATGTCAACAGAGGTTTGATTCCATTTTCTGCACTACCGATATACTTAGCATGGCGCACATAATTTGACAGAGTTGAATTATGTTCTTTAGCTTCAGCCTTCTAAAAGGTCAGGACGGTCCTCAAACTCTCCCCGCTGTGCAGCAGCTCGAAGGCCTCGTTGATCTGGTCAAACTTCATGTTGTGGGTGATGTACTTGTCCAGCTTGGTCTCCCCCTTCATGTAGTCCTGAACCAGGTCGGGAACCTGCAAGCAGCGTCCAGGCTCAGATGGAAGATCACACATGCACGAGCCTTTGTTATCGCTGTATCCTTACATGCTAGCACCTGCACTCCTGCAGGCAAAGCCATGCTCAGTCAGAACATCCTACATTGGCTCTTGTCACGACTACACGCTCAAGCCTGCACCTGCAGACAAAGCCTAGTCTGAGGTCATGGAACATCATCGCTTCATCACGGCAAATGTACTGCGCAGGTAGCATTGTGCAGTATATTGCTATTGCACTCATCTGTCAGTAAGGCACATCAGCACTGGCAGGCAGCACCCCTTTCCTGATGTGCACGCACAAGATTACACGGGCGCCCTTTCAAATGACGTGCTCCTGTAATATTAGTGGCATCACGGCGTGTGCAGCTACTGCTTGCCCAGGCATGACAGTGCCACCATGGGCTCCTATATGAAAAATGCAAAGGATGTCTTTCGGTGCCTCAGTGAAAATTCAGCAACATCACATTCGTAGGCCAGGGGGAACCTGGTGCAGCAAGCCCAGTGCTTGGACGACCGCTGTGGGCCGGTCAAGGTTTGGTCATAATTATCCGAGAAGGTACTGCTCAAGAGCCTGCTAAAGGTGGTATATTTGCTGGCACTAAAATGTACAGTGACGAGCAGGTCACCTCTGGGCACTCAGTAGGAAACACAGGCCCCAGTGTCAAGTCCTGCCCATCCACGGCAAACCTGATCAATCACAGTCCTGGCCGCCATCACCTGAATGAGTAAAAGTCCCCCAAACGTCGATTCTTAACATTGCCTGTTGGTGGCCAGCTGGATGACGTGCAAATCAGCGTCTAGGCCCCCACCTGAATGCGTGACTTGTAGCCCCCAAACGCTGATCCCTTCCACTGCCTGCCGGTCACAAGCTGGAAAGGGCGCGTGGAGATCTCCTGGCCAGCAGCTGCCACGCCGATCACGATAGACTGGCCCCAGCCTCGGTGGGCGCACTCCAGCGCGGCTCGCATCACAGACACACTGCCAATGCACTCAAACTGCGTGCAGCGGTAAAAGGGAGCATGCAGGCAACAAAAGGTCAACAGCCATTGTGGGAGCACTGCCACATCGCTAATCCTTACCCAATGCGCTGATCAGCCAATGAACTGCCAGAAGAGGCAAACGTAAATATAAATTTCAGCATCAACAATGCGTTGCTAATGCACTCAAATATAAAAATTTCAGACATCAGATTTCAGGATCACCGACACGATGCCAGCACATTCAACCTGCCAGCAGAGTCAGGTTTCTGATTTCTGGCATCAGATTAGTTTTGTCCAGGCGATTGGGCGCAAGGAGTATTACAGTACGTACCAAACGATCGTTGGCACACTGCAGGACCACAGAGGTAATGGAACCTTGGCCAGCCTAGGGTTGGTGGCCTACGCAGCAGGGTTTGCTGCACCAGAGCACCCCGGCCGTAGATAGCGATGTACTGCAAGTGTCGTTGGAGTGCACTAAAACAAACACGGCTAGGAGACACCCAATGAGCACTGCAGCCTTCCGTATCGTAACTTGAGAGATGGCAAGGATATGTTGCCTGCGCCCTGTCCAATGTCTTCTCTTCCACAATTTTCAAAGCATTCCATCCCATAGGCAGGTCGGAGGACGCAAGTGTCTTTAACTCATGCCTGGCAAACCAATCCAGGCAGCTCAATCCTAAACTCTGTGAAATCTCTACATGGTCAGCGCACAGCTTGTGCATGATCAAAAACATCGTCCTAAGTTGACGGTCACGGCCATCCCACATACGCTCGCCTGCTTTTAACCCATCCATGTGCGCTACGCTCACCAATCCCATTAGGGCCACCGGAACATGCTGCCATCCCCGCAAACAGTGCCCATGCTAGCTGCACTAGCCTAATGCTTTCATCCCTCACCATGCAACACAGCCCCAACAATTCATCCTTTCGGAATCTGCAGCGGGAGGAAGTCCTAGACCAGGCAACCCGCCTCGTCCCTTGTTCTGTAATCATTTATCACATCCCTACTTTCACCCTTCTCCACGTGGCAGCAGGTTTCAACTGCCCGCACAGCTCACAGTGACTGCACCGGAATACTGCCTTCATCCCTCACTAAGCAATCACAACCTCACAGCCCCACTCAGTCATCATCCCTCACCGTTTCACCCCGCAGCCTGGCAACAGGCTTTAATTGCCATCCCAGCAGGCCAGCACAGAGTGCCGTACTAGCAATGCTACCACCAGCCCCCTAATCTGTAGTGACAGGAATCACAGCCCCACTATTTTTACATCCACATTTCAGTTTGACTTGCTGGATAGGCGTATCTTTGCCGCACTAACTGGCGTGGCGTCCCACCTTCATCCCTCACCATATGATCCATTCACAGCCCCACCCGGTCATTGTGGATATGAAAGAGTGATGGGCAAGATGAGGCAAATGCTGAATCGGCTCATCTAGCCCATGCTGGTTGTACTGATGTCCTGCTTGGGTCCTCAGTGTGTACTCTCAAACCCACTGGCAGACTGCTTCCAGCCCTCAGCCCCTCACCGTATAGTCACAGCCCCACTCAGTCATCTCCACGATGACCTGCTGGATAGGCTTATCATGGTCCTTGGGGTTGATGCAGTCAGTGGCACCCCATTCGGTGGCATTGGCAAACTTGCCAGTGTTGATGTCGATGGCAAAGATGCGCGAGGCACCGGCCTTCTTGGCAGCCTGAGTGTGGAGCAAAGTGTGGCGCGTACTCATTTTGGGGCAATTTTCAGCTACGCTCCAGCTACATCACAGCCTACGGTTATAAGTGCTTGGTGTAGAAAGCCCTTCTGCTTAGGCCACCAGCCGTAGGGCAGTCGACGTCTTATCCCCATCGGCGCGAAGGTGGCCGCACGGTAGCCTGCCATAGGTGGTCTGGTGCACCCTAACATTTTCACTGGTCGTGTGGATATGTGTGTCGCCTACTCGCCTCTGCACTGTGGCCACCCACATCAAGGACAGCTAGACCCATGGCACTCACAGCATCACACTATATGCCTCTAGCAACCCACCTCGATGACGGCGAGCCCCACAGCACCCCTGCAAAGTGCAGAATACAGACCATTGAGACCAAAAGCCACACTGACAGATGTTTCCTGGGTACAACCATTGGGCAGAATCCAGGCATCCAGGCAGTCGGGGCACATCAGCACGAACGGGGCATGCTCAGACTCTGCTACGCATTCAGCTGCAGCTTCATTTTACTCACAGTCCAAAGACAGCGACAGTAGTACCGGGTTTGACCTTCGCAGTGTTGTTGACAGCGCCCCAACCGGTGGCCACTCCGCAACCCAACAGGCAAACCTGCGTGCGTATGCAGCACTGATTATTCTAGGCTGCTTCAGGGACCATGCCGTCACATCACAACGTACAGCTGGAAGTCCTGGAGAAGCCAGGCCTACTGCCTGAGATAACAGCCAAAGGCCGGGCAATGTTTGGACCCACTACTGGCACAGTGGTGGCTACCAGTAGCCTGCCAAATGTGCTTCAGTGCGCGCTAAATAAACATAGTCACGCAAGGATGACAAGGGGGACGAGCAGCAGAGCTGGGAGTGAAAAGCATTCGCTGGTGTTTCTGTTCATGCTTGAAACTGCACTTGCCCAACCTTGTGACCAGATCTCAGACACAGGACAAATCCAGCGAGGACTCGGCAGGCCCCTTCAGTCAAGTGTTACACAGGCAGTCAGAATGTCAGGGTCAAACTACCAAATGAGTATCAGAGGGCTGACCTACTCAGGTGCCCATTTCTTGAGGAAACGATCCCCACACCTCGTGGCCGCTCACTCTCCAACCAAGAGGGGGGTCGGCCTATGTCAGATCTGGCTATGGACACAGTATGGGCCCATTGGCGTGTACGACGTCAGCCTGTGCTTCAGTGCCACAATGATTTGACCCCTATGTCGTGGGCGTGCGCGTCCCACTCCAGGACCGCACTTGTTCCAGGGGGTCGCTTGGTTTGGATTACAGGCTCGTGGTCAAAAGCCTTGCGCGTCCCCCTCTAGCTGCGCACCTTTTCTAGGGGAGCCGCCGGGTCCACCAGAGCAACACTCTCCTCGTGGCACACAGTGTACTCTGAGAAGGTGGAGGTGCCCATGAAGTGGAACAGGGGCTGCAGGGGGAGAGGGGTGTGTGTGGGGGGGGGGAATGACCGCAGGAGGTGACGGCAGGAGGGTATCATTACATCTTCACAAGGGAGTCTACCGGCTCCTTTTGAAGCATCCAGTGCCTTAGCCTCAGACTTCCACACTCCCTGCACTCAATAGAGCGGCCATTTCTTATCATGACACATGCCCTCTTGCTCAATGGTAACAAACAGTGTGCAGTCACTGCAAGTGTGCCAGGGCTCACCTTTCCATCCACAGTGAACCTTGACTTGCCGTCACTCCTCATGACCCCCTTCCCTACACAGCAGAAACAGGCAGGCAGCACAGCGAGTCACAAATAGGAAGATACAACGTAGCTTATTGTGAGTCCAGTCATAATAGGGTACACAGCATGCGACGTACCTTCAAAGTATACTGTGCATTTAAAGTATACTGTGCCACCTTCAGGAGAGCTAACAGGCAGCCACCACTGGGTTCATTGGGACAATGCCATAACCAGCTTATGACTGGTGGTCAAGGAAACAGGGCTGGATGCTTAAGTCCTGCCTGCCACCGGATTTGGCGCACTAAAAGTGCACTACAAGTAATACGGTATAACAGTGCATGCAAAGCCGCAGAAACGACAGGCCATAGGCCTTGTGCCCTCAAGATTGATCATCACTGAAGACAGACAACACTTCAGTGTGCAGGCCCCTCATACACGCCACGCACCGGTGAAAGAGCGGACCGCCGTACAAAGGTTGCTCTCCGGGTGCTTGCAAAACTTGCAATCTCCGCTGCGCACCATCAGACAGGCCATGGGCAAGGAGGCAGAAAGAGTGAAGAAGCAGAATGTGCAAGCGAAAGTGTAACAGCACAGGGACACTGCAATTGTACAGGCGCCAGTGTAACAGCACGGGTGGCCCACAACTTGTGAGAAAACGTATGTCAAGAGAGGCCGTGCCTCTGCCATAACCAGTTGACCCCAGGAGTAAATAAAATACGACAAATAAGCGTCCAGGCTGCAAATAGCATGTTCAGTATACTTTCCAAAGCGTCGAGGCAGTCCCTTGCAGTCCCCTTGTGAAAGGGCGAGACACACGGGATATGGGCCCCTAGGAAGAGAGGGCAGGGCGTGCCGGGCAAAGAAATCTTGGGAGTTATGAGAGAGGGCGGGGCGTGCCTAGTGCAGGCTCTCACTAGTAGGGATTTTATCACAGGATGACGTGATAGCTCACCTGGATGGAGGTCAAGCCCTCTGGGGTTAGAGGCAGGCTCCATAATAGATCAAGTAGGGTGTGCCGGGCACAAGCTCTCACCAGTAGGCTTGGTAGCACGGGATGACGTGATCGCCCGCCTTGACAGAGGTCACACCCTCACCCACGCTCTCCACAATGCCAGCGGCCTCGTGGCCTAGGATGCAAGGGAATTGGCCCTGAGACAGCAAGGGGGAAACGGGGAGCATGGTCACCCTCACCTAGCACACATGAAAACAATATTGGTTGTTCTGAACTACTGGTCTCCTGTTGATCCTATTCAGATGGTCAGGGGCAAGGCAGAGAGCCTGAAGCCACTCAGCCACATAGTGACATAGTGCTTATCTCAGTGCACAGCAGACCATTTGGGGCAGGCCGATATGCGGCCACCAAAAGGCCCATGGAGGCCAAACCTTGGCCGTCATGCAGCCAGAGGCCCAAGCAGCAGGGCTTGCTACGTCAGGTCCTCACAGCCGTAAACTGCGTTACTTGAAACTGAGTTGCAGCTCAAGCACCCTAAGATGGACAGTGATGCCAGTGCACCGCCATGCGCATGTGTGCCGTCATGGAGCCAAACACTGCATCATGTCAGTCAGGGCATGTGTCCCAGACATCAGAAGCAGCATGGCATATGGAACTGATGAGGCTGCCTGCCTTTGGTTGCACACACCTCTGGGTCCAAGCCGTCCAGCGTGTAGGAGTCCTGGAAGCAGGTTGTTGAATGCAAGGGTCAGTGAGGCAATTGTGCGGAATCATGCATAGTCATCCAGGCACTTTCTCTTCAGCTGGATCTTCTTGTTTGTTGTGGCAAAACCCTGTATTTGTTGGCCCTCAAAGGCCTTGATCCAACTTGTCTTTTCCAAGAGCCTGGCCCGCTGTCTGACGTCCTCTGACGCACTGGCGGGCTTTATTTGATAGCTAGGGATTATAGTTGTGCCCCTTGTAACGCCTTCCAGTCAGCCAGACCATTCAATTCAGTGGCTGAGCCGCGGGATAGGCAGGAGGAGAGGCAAACATAATGTGCATGGCAGCAGCTCACCGTGTGGCACAGGGCTGTGGCCACAATCTTGATGCGGACCTCCCCAGCCTGGGGAGGAGCCACAGTGACGGTGCGGATCTCAAGAGGCTGCTTGGCGGCCCAAGCAATCGCCGCTTTGCAGTCAATGGGCTTGCCTGAAGATGCATGGGAGGAGAGGAGGACACAACAGTGAAACGGGGGTAAGGAGCCCGAAAGATAGGGCACAGCTCTCGAATACTTGCGCGTGAAAACGCCGAGAAGATAATGGCATGTGAAAAGGGCATGAACCTGGTGAGCGTTTACCTTGCGTTGCCATGGCAGTTGCTGCTTGCACGCTGAAGTTGCGTCGGAGGATTGCCACTCGGGTAGGTTGGATCAGCTGGCCCTGGAGGGGTCTGTGCCAGGATAACTTCGAAGCAAATCGGATTGATCGGGTTCCTGCTGCAAGCATCGAGGTTGCCAAATAGAGTAGCAACATCAGCTCGTCCACTGTCAATCCGTCCATACTTTCCACTTTTCCAGAATCGCCCTAGAACGCGCCCGAGCCAATCCCAAGCCACAGGATTTTCCAGATTACGCTTTTACGGCCCACGGCCAGTGACTAAACACCTCGGCACATTCTTTCCTATTTCGCGGCCTCACGCCTCGACCGATTTCACATCCCACTACCCCCGCATGCGAGACTTGCATGAGTGCTGAGTCAAGAACATGACCACCGCAGGCGATCCTCTATCTCCAGTGCCTTACCGCTCTCCTCATACGGTACTTTTAAACCCTCAAACTACCCACCCCATACACAAGCCAAGGGGGGAAACCAAGTCCGTAGACCTAAAAACTGAAGCTTGGGCAAGGGGTCGACCTACCCCTACCTTGCCCACCTCTCATCCCCCCTACCCAAGCCCACACCCACCCATGTGGTAGCCTGGCTTTAAGATGGAAATTCTACAACCTTTACCACCAATCTCAACTAGATGCTGGCAACCGCTGCCGCTGCACCGCTGCCTGCCTGCCTTCAGGTGGTCGCCAAGACTGGCCTCGCCATAACATTCCTTTTGTTTGAGGGCCAAACCCTGGACCAGCTTGTAGCACTCGAAGCGAAGCCGGGAGCCCCCAAGGAGTGCCCGTGACTGCTTAGGGGCTCCAGGCTCAGTAAGCGCCAAGAAGCAGAGCTAGGAGCCCTCATAGAGTAACTGTTCAATCTGACGTCAAAGCCACTGCATGCACCTCAACACAGGAGGTTAGACACCCGACGCAGTCTGTGGCCGAATGCCCACTTGACTTTAAACAGACTGGTGGCCTCCTGGGGGGAAGAAGTTCATCATATGTAACAAAAAGCGTCGCCACATCCGGAGCTCAGGCTGACAAACCGCTTGGCATCGGCTCGGGGGGTGGCTGCTCAGCAGCACAGCTTGACTGGATGAGTTGCGGGCTGGGCAGCTGCAACTTGCATGAAGTGAAACTTCGCCTGTACATGCGTCGCTGCTGTCGGCAGCCCCGGAAGTCACACACCACCTAATGAATTTGTTGCACTCCATGAGCCGTTCCCCCGGCTGCTGCCAGCCTCGATTCTGCTCAGACTCCGGCAAACATAGGCGGTCATATAGCCGTGGCCTGCATCCGGTATCCAGCCATCCCATTCTAATTTTCACCCAACTCAACGTCTCAACCGACTCCTTAAGGCCCTCCGGGTATTATTCCCGACAGTGCATGTCAGCATGTGTTGTATGGTAACATGATTCCTGTGGCCCCTGACATAGCTCAAGCCGGGCAAATTTCTGGGTGGACATGTCAGCAGGCAAACTCAGGGGCCATGAAAGAGACTGATGAGTCGTGGATTCAGGCCGCTTGTAACATTGACAGTCCCTCATTTCAATCATTTTATTTCTGCTGCTATGGCCCTACGGGTTTACCCTGGACTTTGCTGCCTTACGAGTCTTGCTGCTTCCACAGGGAGTTTGCGTAGGACCTTCCGGTTCACTTCGCTGCAATCAGTGTGCAGATCCCCCCCTCCAAAGCTACAAGGTCATTGGTCCATCTCTGAAATGATAAACATGTCCTGCTTGGGAATAGTCTCCAGGTCCCTCACGGCGAAGAAGGGTGCATAGCTGAGGTGTGGCTGACTTGCAAAACAAATAACACCAGCACACGGGCCAGCCCTTCCTCTTAGAGAAACCATTCAGAAAGACTAGTTCTTTATGAAACACGCGACATGTACCGGTGTTGCTCCAAATGATATATGCCGGTGTACCTACATGCACGGTCAAGCCTCCCTGCGTCATGTTGGGCTGCCTATATGGCCCGGATGATACTGAGCTGGTGCTGCCACTGCTTTTATTTGGGCCTCCACCCAGGCACCCAGACGTGCGGGTTATGATGGCAAAGACTTAACACTTCTGGGCCATGCTCAAAAGGCTGGGCCGCGAGGGCACCTATCTGGTTTGGGAGGAAAGGAAGCTAGAGGCGGAAGGAAAGAAAGTCGGAAAAAGGAGGGGAAAAAGACTACCCCCAAAGTAAAGGAAGATTGAAGAATCCCTCAACAACGAGGAGACAAACAATGAAACCGGCCAGTTGGTCCGGAAAAGTAGAAAAAGGAAAGGGACACACAAATGGCTGGAGAAAAGTTTGAAGAAAGGAAGCCCCGGCCTCTGAAACGACAATGCCTCAACGATGGCTGCCGCATCCTCCACAAAAGCCAGGGCATCCCACCCTAGCCGGCCCTGGTACAGAGCGTGGAAGTCCCTAGCACCATGTGGGGGGCCTGCTCAACCCCGCTCCTGAAGTTGATTTTACACGTTGGGGCATTAAAAGCAATCATGTAACGCGTCCTTAACATGCTCGCCGTCTCCTCTAGCCCAACAATGCTAGCTGCAGCGTGTGTCACACTGCAGTTCGCTACGCCTTCCCCTGGTGTCGGCCGAGCCGCAGCCTTAAGTTTGTGCGCTCCTTCTTGCTGGTGCGGCTCCTGGCCAGCGGTATCCCTATTTCAAGCGCTGGCTGTAAGTTGTGACCAGGCGCTGTAGGTACCGTAGATGCAGACCTGTGCTCGGTGGCGGGGTCCCTGGGATCCCCTCTGCCAGTCTCCTGCAGTTCACCTGCTTATAGGCTGCCTCCACTAATACGGGGTGTTGCAAGGCTGGAACCCACAGGACGCAACAGGGGCCCTGGCGGATCAGAGATCTGCTACAGATGTAACAGAGGCGCAAGCAGATCCCAGATCTGCATCAGATCCAACAGAGGCGACATTAGCTTCTGGATATGTTTCAGAACCCGGTGCTGCTGCTGGTGCAACTGCTAGGGTGAAGGCTGGCTTTGCGCTTACCAGGGCCTCGGTCATGAAGCTCAATGGAATCATTGTCGATGCGCTCCTGGCGGGTGAGATACGGGGTGGGGGGGACGACAAATTATTCTAGTAGTCCTCGACAATGTTGAAGAAGCGCGAAAGATATCTGATTGATGTGCTGCTGGTGGGTGGGATCGAGGGCTGGAAGGGAGGGGGGAAAAGAATCCCCAGGTGAGCTGTCCAGGTGGGGCAGGAGGGGAGGCCTCATGCCTCCCTTAAAACACCTCCTTACCCACCAGCCCCAACCACCCATGCATGCGGAGGGCCTACCAGCGGAGAGCCTGTCCACCTGCATGTGTTAAACCATCAACCCTTCACCATGCATGTGCAGAGGGCTTGCCGGCGGTGGGCTTGTCCCCGTTTTCCTCCGGTTGGGTGACCCCTGGGCGGGCAGTGGTGCAGGACGGGTGCGGTGCGGTACAGGCCTGCTTTGAGCCAGGTGGGGCTGCTGCCCGTCATTCACGGAGACTGTGTGCTAGACGCGCAGCTGGGCTGTACAGTGCTCAGGTAAGAAATATATGAACAGGTCAAACATACAAAATCATCCCTTCCAATGCTACTCGTTGAACTTGTGCCCCCACCCGCACCCTTGCCACGCATCAGACATACAAATTACGCATTTTTATCAACAAGGATGTCGTCCTAAACATCCTATCCTGTGGACAGTGGGGACACTATCATGCGAAGGCTCGCAGAGGTCCTCGGTGCTGACAGCGCCACATACCTGGTCAGTGTACCGGTATGCGGACTCCTGATCTAGATCTAGATCTGATAGGGCCTAGGGGCTGGCTGTGCCACATTCCTGGCGGGTGTGTGGGAATCATGAGATATATTGAATTATTAAGATCTGATAGGGCCTGGGGCCTGGCAGCGCCACATTTCTGGTGAGTGTGTGAGGACTCACGATCTAGTCTCTCATTCTGCTTGCCTGTGACGTGCAGACCAATGTGGCTGGGGTGTTTGACCGCCCCCCGGAGGACTGGTGGTGGGCTCGCGGCTGTTGGAGAACATTGCGGTGCAAATAGGTGAGGCAAGGCTGTAGCAGAGGTGAGGGTTGAGGGCTCAGGGTTTATATTATATACAAAAGAAACACATTCGGGTTGTTTGACCAACAGCCTGCATTGTTTGTGGATCGCAGATGGGAGCTGGCATGTCCTAGGCATTCAGCTGGCCAACTCGTCACTGGATGCTACAAGTGAGACATGCGCATTGTAAAGAGGTTTGCGCTGCTAGCATTTATCCTGCTTGTGCTCTGATTGTTAAGAACGGGCATGTATTTGCCCCTTGGGCTGGACTGGTCTACATCCCGAGATTCAAATATTACTGAAAACCATGCATGCCCTGCATGAACCCCATGGACTGCATAAACCCCATGGACTGCATGGACTGCATGGACTCTATGGACTGCATGGACTGCATGGACAACATGGACTGCAAGGTCTGCATGACCTACATGGACAACATGGATAGCATGGACTGCATGAACTGCATGAATTTGATGAACTACATGGACTGCATGGACAACATGGCCTGCATGGACAGCATGGACTGCATAAACAGCATGGACTGCATGGACAGTATGGACTGCATGGACAACATGGACTGCATGAACTGCATGGAATGTATGAATTTGTTGAATTGCATGGAGAGCATGGAGAGCATGGACTGCATGAACTACATGGACTACATGGACAATTGGACAGCGTGATTGCATGGACTATATGGACTACATGGACTGCATGGACTATATGAGCTACATGGACTGCATGGACTGCATAGACAGTATGGACTGTATGGACTGCACGGACTGCATGGGCTACATGGACTGCATGGACAGTATGGGCTACATGGACTACATGGACAGCATGGATGCATATATTTCATGAACTGCATGGAATACATGAACTTGGTTATGCCTGCGGTGGCATTGTAAATTGTCATGCAGGTCTTGCATGGGTTGCTTGGACCTCAGTAGTTTTGCAGGGTGACCTTACAAAGGTGTTCTCTTTCCAGGTAGGCTGGTGGATCCTCCTGTTGGACATGTGAAGGCCTTGAATATTTCCACAGGGGGGAAATAGACAGGCGATTAAGCGGCTGTTCCAAATGGATGCGACGTTGCAGGTGGCATTGCAACAAAAGTGGAGGAGGCTGCTGTGATAGCGGCTCTGGGAACCGAGGTGGCGATCGCTCGGGCCGGCACTGAGGCTGGGAGGCTGGCGTGCCACTTCAGCCCTGCCCAGCTGACTGATCGGGTGCTGGTAGGGCCCAACCACCCCCTGAGGGCCGCGATTGCACACTCTTGGGAATACACCATTGTGTGCCTATCAGGCTAGGTATTTCTAGTAGCTGAATATGTTTCCCCTCATTGGCAGTCCACGCTTCTGAATCTCCAATCATGAGCAATCCGTGATGGCAATGCATCCCCCTAGAATTTACCTGAGTTATTGAGTATTGAGTTATATTTTGAGCAGACTTGCTGAAAGCTCAACGACCTCAAGATAGTCAATGGATGTGATGTAAATTGAGGGGACACGTACTGGCATGGGACAGCTGTCAAGAATCTAACAAATGGGGCTGGGAAGTTACCGGTATTGAGATGTAACAGTACGGCCCATATCAATGTCGTCACACCTCTGGGCCATGCACAAAAAGGCTCAGCCGTGCAAACGTCCAGGTGGAAAAAACACGGTTGGAGTAGGGACATAAAAGTGCAGCCCAGATGAGGGGTCTATATGCCGCTTACCCTGAGCTAGCTACAATCACTATGGTTGACCAACAGGCACACATCAACACACAACAACTGGTGAGCAAACACGCCTATCACCTGCCTGCCTGGCAACTGGTCACTCGCAGCACTTGTTCTGCATGAGACCTAAATAAAAAACCTTGTCTCCCAGTTGCCAATCGCGATATGTTGCTTAAAAGACTAATAGACAAACATACGCAGTGCATGTGGCACTGTACAATGTGGTTTGTGGGCAATGTGGGCGTTACACAAAGCAGGTAAGTAGGGCAAATCTTCCCTCAACCCCCTACCCCACGCATCTCCGGAACGTAGACTCACAACGAGAGCATGATACTATCAACCAGTGACTAAACATCTCTGAAAATACACCTCTGGGCCTGCTCAAAATGTCCCAGCCGCATGGGTGCCCAACTGTCTGGTTGGGAGAAAAGGAAATTTAGGGTACGAGAGAAGAAGGAAGAGCGAGAGGAAGCCATAGGAGGAGGATACCACCACCCCAAGAAGGTAAGGCAATCCAAAGATTCCCCAGCCCCTCTAGAGTCTAGCATTAAACAAGTCAAGATCAAAGAGAGGAGAGAGAGCATGAGATAAACAAAAGGAAAAGACCCCTCCCCTCCATAAGGAAATAAATCAGATTCTCCAGCCCCTCTAAAGACTAGCCCTCGACCATGCACTACATCTTCCACAAAAAACCAGGGCCTCCCACCCAAGCCTGCCCCGGTACAACAGGTGAAAGTCTGTGGCGCCCCTAGGGGGGCTTGCCCAGCTCCTCTCCCTAAGCTAGTCCTTGACGCTAGGGTATTGGAAGCAAACATTCAGTGCATGCTCCAAATGCTCGCCATCTCCCCTCACCCAGCACTGTTGGCAGCAGCGTGTCATCTTTTGTTGACCACTGCGCCGTCCTATGGTGTCAGCCGTGCTGACCCCACTGAGCCACAACTGGAAGTTTGTGCCCACACAAGCAGGCACACGCCATGTTGCTGGTGCGGCTCCCAGTACGTTCCAAGTGCCGGCCGTAGGCTGAAACCAGTATGTTCAAAGTGCCGGCCGTAGGCTGAAACCAGTACATTCCAAGTGCCGGCCGTAGGCTATGACCAATACGTTCCAAGTGCCGGCCGTAGGCTGAAACCAGTACATTCCAAGTGCAGGCCGTAGGCTGAAACCAGTACATTCCAAGTGCCGGCCGTAGGCTGAGACCAATACGTTCCAAGTGCCGGCCGTAGGCTGAAACCAGTACATGATGTGGGAACAAAAGCAATTTGTGCCGAAATACGCTGTCAAACCACGACAATAATCAAAGAATACTAAAAATAATAAAACATGATAGGTTTCACGCGGCATGGCTGGCCTAATCTTATGAGCTGCCGATGTGGTAACGAACCCTCCGCCCTCTCAAGACAAAGGCCTAGTGCTGATCCTAACAGAAATGTGCCTAGCACTCGCAAAGGGTTAATGCATTTGTACCCTAACGATCCTTTGAAACAAAAGTAACAACTTCAAATTGAATCCCCTTGCCGTCGTGGAAGTTTTTTCACCAAATATTTATTACTACCGGTATATTAATTTTTGTACTTTCAAATTTTGACCTTTGTCATTGATTCATCTTCATCTACCAAACACCTTGGCAGTACGGTTCAGCTAAATCGAAATGAATATGCTGTGATAATGACTTGCTTGACTTTGTGCCGTACGTGAATGGCGTAATCTTCCCCAGTTCAAGCACTTTAACACTCGTACTGCATATGTCAATAACGTTACACCTCTGGGTCCGCTCAAAGCTCGGCCGCGTGGGCGCCCAGCTGTTCAGAAGGGAGTAAAGAAGGAACCAAAAGGAAGAGAGGGGTAAAGGAACAAAAGGAGAGGCCGGGAAGGCAACGAAGACCAAGTCCGACACCTGAGTTCCACTAGAGACTAACCCTCAACAAAGCCTCTAAAACAAAGAGAAGTCCTGCATATGTGCATAATGGTGTGTCTACAATTGGCTGGCGTGTGCTTGTAGATACATTGTTTGTTCAAGGGCCTCACATATATTATTAAAATAACTTCAGCCCCCTGCCCTCTCTTCTTCAGGTGCGTGGCAAAAACAAATGGTGCGCCGAAGTGCTAAAACCAGAGGGCAGGAAAAGAATGAGGATTCTTGGATGCTTGAGGAAGGCCGCAAGGGACGCTGACCAGTGAGTGTCCGGAAGGCAAAGGTTTAGTGGTCATATGTACAAGAAAGCTATGCCCTCAACCTTCCTGTGAAATGGTGCGTATTAACACATCCAGGTCGGGGCTAGGACCACACCATATTTATGCAGCGGAATCAACTGTTTGATTGTGTTGTCCTTTCCTTAGTAATAATGTGTCACCTGGCTACATCATAGTGCATGATCCACTTTCCGTTATGCTATCCTCTTGTTCTAATAGTTTGACATTTGTTGCTTCTTAATATTCACTTCGATTAATAAAATACCTTTCGATCCCATCCCGATTATGAATACTCTCATATTGCAATCATTGAGGTTATTAAACCAGCGGCATGGCTCAGACTCCCGTTTTGTTCCCAGAGTTTCCATTTACCATTCTCCATGGTGAGTATCAGCACATCCAGCAGAGGGCCAGGACCACACCATGTCTCTACCGTGTATTCCGCCAAAATAATCACTAAAAAAATGTTATTAAATATTTGTAATTTCTTCCTTGGTAATAATGGGGTGGGGTCTAGAGGGCATCTGACTATATGACGGTGTGTATTTTACCGCTCCTTTAGTCCCGTTCTCTTGTTTTGCAGAGCTTTCCACTTGATGCATTCATGATGTACTCGTAGGCAAGACAAGCAAAGGAGGAACGGTCAGGATCAAAGTATCAAACAAGAGTTCGACTGGCACAAACAAGTGTGATGTCACGTGTCCCTCCAAGACGGGACAGGCCTGACGCGATGTCTGCCTCGGGGACGCAGTTGACCCTAAAAGCGCTACGACCTCTTCCGCCAAACCCTGAAAAACCTGACACCAAAATCTGAGGCATTTGGGCTACTGACGACGTTCGTAACTAGGTCACCGAACGTAGGCAAGACAAACAAAGAAGGAACGGTCAGGATGAAACAAGAGTTCGACTGGCACAAAAAGTGTGGTATCACGTGTCCCTGACGTCACGTCCGACTGCCTGCCTCAGGGACGCAGTTTACCCTGAAAACGCTATGACCTCTTCCGCCAAACCCTGAAAGCCCTCCTCAAAATCTGGAGCACTTGGGCTACTGACGACGTTCGTAACTAGGTCGCCGAACGTAGGCAAGACAAAGAAAGAGGGAACGGTCAGGATCAAACAAGAGTTCGACTGGCGCAAAAAGTTTGATGTCACGTGTCTCTGACGTCACGTCCGACAGTCTGCATCGGGGACGCAGTCGACCCTAAAAGCGCTATGACCTCCTCCGCCAAACCCTGTAAACCTGGCACCAAAATCTGAGGCATTTGGGCTACTGACGACGTTCGTAGCTAGGTCACCGAACGTAGGCAAGACAAACAAACAAGGAACAGTCAAGATAAACAAGTGTTTGACTGGCACAAAAGTGTGATGTCACGTGTCCCTGACGTCACGTCCGACAGTCTGCCTCGGGGACGCAGTTAACCCTGAAAGCGCTATGACCTCTTCCGCCAAACCCTGTAAACATGGCATCAATATATGATGCATTTGGACTACTGACGACGTTCGTAACTAGGGTGCCGAACGTAGGCAAGACAAACAAAGAAGGAACGGTCAAGAAGAAAGAAGAGTTCGGCTCGCACAAAAAGTTTGATGTCACGTGTCCCTGACGTCACGTCCGACAGTCTGCCTCGGGGACGCAGTTTACCCTAAAAGCGCGATGACCTCTTCCGCCAAACCCTGTAAACCTGGCACCAAAATCTGGAGCACTTGGGCTACTGACGACGTTCGTAACTAGGGTGCCGAACGTAGGCAAGACAAACAAAGAAGGAGCGGTCAGGATGAAACAAGAGTTCGACTGCTGGCACAAAAAGTGTGATGTCACGTGTCCCTGACGTCACGTCCGACTGCGCGCGCCTCGGGGACGCAGTTAACCCTAAAAGCGCTATGACCTCTTCCACCAAACCCTGAAAAACCTCGACGTACGGCGGAGCACTTGGGCTACTGACGACGTTCCCACACCCCTATACCCCTCTTTACCTCCCCCCCCACTCCCCTCCCCACCCCGACATGTCCCCCACCCTCTCGATATCATCTCCACTTTCAATATCGCTGGCCTCCGTGCCAACACTGCCGATGTCAGCACCTTCGTCAACACACACCGCCCCAAAATTTTCTTTGGCCAAGAAACTCACCTCTTTGCCTCCCAACAATCCACTTTCCTTCCTGAAATCCGCCAAGCCTTCCCTCACTATCATCATGTCTACCTGAGCAGCGTGCCTACACCCCCTACTCTTGCTTACGCCCGGCCAAATATCTGTGCACCCGGGGGTGTCTTCCTCGCCATCCACAATGACGCCCACCCCCATACCTTCATCCGCCAACCGGTACCCCCTCTTATCGAAGGATATTGCATCCATCTCCAACTTCCCATGGTTGCTGGCCGCCCCCTTCATGTCCTTAGTGTTTACTTCCCTCCGGGCTCTAACCTCATTTCACCTACTTGTCAAAAATACATGGCAGACACTATCCATGACAGTGACTCCGCCTGTGACATCTTCCTCATTGGTGGGGACTTCAACCGCCACCTTCAATCTACTCGACCTGATCGCACGTTCCTCTCCTTCCTTGCCTCCAACAGACTTATCCCCATTAATGCTACCACATCCAAACATCTCACACACATGCCGCACTCCTCTACAATGCAAGCCTCCATGTTGGATGATATCCTCATCTCTGATAATGCTTTTCACCTCTCTGGCCTACTCCCCACCGCAGTTGAGTGCTCTGTCCCTCTTTCATCCCTCTACGCTCCTGACCACCTCCCCCTCACCTTCAAGTGCCCTCCAAACCTCTTTCAACTCCCCATGCACCCCCGTCCTCCCTTGCAACCCCTCACCTCGTCAAGCCTCCGCAACACACCTCCTCGCCCTTCCAACGCTACACCTCCCCCCCCAACCACCATCAAACAGCTTATACCCCCCACACCTTACATCTTACACGGGAGGCTATTTTCTCTGACCTCTCCACTGCCTCCGATGCCTTGCTCGCCCACACTTCCGCCCTCATCAACGACTCGGGCGTCCAACACTACTATCAAGCACACTCCTCACCCCATGCCCCCCCTCCAGAATGGACAACTTTCCGTGAACACCTTGTGTCCCTCCATATCGACATTCCCACCATAGTCTCCCGCCATTCCGACATATGTACATCTGCCCTCACCATCATGAAACTACACTGCCCCACCTCGTCCCATCGGGACACTATCGCCCCCCACCCTTCTGGTAAACCATGCTTCCTCCCTCGCGTGGCACAACAACACATCACAGTAAAAACCCAGGAACGGGCTATCCTCCACTTTGCCCGCAACTTCATTAAACAACTCACTTCTGCCCCCCCCCCTAACGCCACTCCCCTTTTACCCTTTTCTCCGATCTTGGACTCCCTTCTCTCCGCTCTCGCCTCTCACCACCTCCTATCTCCACCACACTCTGTCTCCCATGATACTAACACCCCATGCCCTCCTACTTCCGCACTACTATTCCTCCTTCCTCCCTTTCCAGTTGATTTGCCCCCACCCTTTCTCCACCATGGATCCCATGGCTCTCACTCTGCGATCAAAAATAAACTTCGGCTCATCCGAGTTGACATTCGAAAAAAAAATCGCAAACATTCCGTTACCACAAAAAAACGCAAAAAACTTATCAAGCTACTTTACACTAACGCTTGCAAGGCGCACCAGCGTATTTTCCAGGACGAGCCCGACACCGACCCCCTCCTTCCCATTGATACCTCCTCAGCCCATTCTGCCTCCTCCTCTCACATTACCTCTTTATGGGACCCCACCACCTCTCTTCTTGTCACGGACCCTACGGGCTTGACCAATGTGACACATGCCCATTTCAGCAAGGAATGGTCGGCTGACCCCCACGTTCTTCCCACACAACCCTACCCGCATGAATCCATAACAAACCTTGACAATTTCCAACTCGATACAAAGGCCAAGTCCGCTCGCACCACTTCGACCACCCTTATTCCATACGTCCTTCGGCCCAGTACATTTAATCAAGCCATCAAATCCCTGAAAAATAAAAAAGCTTTTGGCCCTGACGGCATCCCCAATGAACTTCTCCGAATCATGCCACATTCTTTCCAATCATCCTTGCATAATCTGTTTATCCTCATGTGGATCTTAGGCACCACTCCCACCTCATGGAAGTCTTCCACTACTACCCTCCTCCACAAACGGGGGGATGTCAGTCGGTTAACAAACAAACGTCCAATTGGCATGCACAACACTATCTACAAACTTTGGACACGGTTCGTCACTGCCGTTCTCACCGATTACTCCTTTGAGATTTTGGTATCCTTAGCCAATCTCAAGAGGGCTTTCGTGCAGGGCACCACACCATGCGGCACCTCCAACGATATGTCCATGCCCTTGAAGACGCTCGTGCTCATAACCGCAATATATATGCCTTGTACATTGACTTCTCTAGTGCCTTCAACACCATCAACCATGCCCAACTTCTACGCATCATGGACGACCTCGGGTTCCCACCTGACGCAATATCAGTCATTCAAGACATTTATACCAATGCCACCTCTCGCATCGTTCTCCAAAAACACCCTTGTCTTGCCACCCGTGATGTTCATGTCGGTAGGGGCACCATCCAAGGCGATACCCTTTCCCCCCTAATCTTTCTCATCTATCTCGAACCCCTCCTTCGATGGCTACAGGTTGGAGGCCACGGCTATAAACCCTCTTGTGCACAACGTCAAGGTTTATCTCACCCATGCAAATTTACCCTCACTTGCCCAGCTTTTGCTGACGACGTAGCCCTTCTCTCACACAGCCGCAACCGCCTCCAGGTACAACTCAGTAAAGTTGACGCTTACTGCTCCTGGTCAGGCCTCACCCTGAACCCCTCTAAATGCGCGCCGGTCACTGGTGCCCTACATAAAGATCGTTTCACCCGCCTTGTAGATACATTTGACCGTCATAACACCCGTCTGCGGCAACAATTAAAAGACCAGTTTCATGTGAATGGCCAGCCCGTGCCATACTATCCACCTAACAAACCATACAAATATCTTGGTGTCTACATCACCATGACACTCGATTTCCGCCACCATCTCCAACATCTCAGCTCCTCTATTTATACAAAAGGCCGACAACTCATCAATGCCAATCTACCGCCCCAACAAGCTCTAAACATTCTTGAACATGTCCTTAAACCCAAGATCACGTATTGCTTCCCAATCGCCCCCTTCTCGTTGGCCGACATTGCTACCCTTGATCAACAACTTGCCCAAATTGCTCGGCTCTGCATGAACCTTGGTCCCTCTTTCCCCACAATGAACCCTCATCCACATTCCCCTCGATCGTGGAGGGGTTGGACTCACCTCCTTACTTGTCGATTACATCCAGATCTCTGCCCTCTCCCTCACCCGCGCTCTCAATGACAGCGGTGACCTCGGACCTTTAACTCGAGGCGTGTTGCACTCTCAAATTCACTTCCATGGCTCACTCCCCATCCCCTTGCAACGCACCCCTCGTAGTTTCTATATTCACCCCCTCCCCATGCGCCAACTCTCCCTCATACACAAAGCCGACATCACTCTTCACCAAAGCACCTCCGGCATCATCCCCCTCCTCGGCAACGATCTCCTTCAACAACTCATCCTCATCCTACATCTAACACATCCTGGCGGCGATACCATGCCCGTCTCTATCAGTGACTATACTTTCCTTTCCCCCCTTTGGCATGTCGGCATTGTCTCCCTTGCTTCTCTTGTCACCACCATAAGTGGCCACCCTTACCTTATCCCGGCAAACACTCTTCGTGACGCTTTCTTAAACAAAGCCCGGACAGAGGATCTTGCCAAAGCACAACGGGCCCTCAATCAGCTGACCCTCCTTCTCCACGGCATTGCTCTGCCACTTGCCAAACAACACACCCTCACCTCACCCCTTCCTGAAGATACCCGTCGGGTTACTGTCGCTCATGACTTCGCCCATATTCCGCAGGGTACACATCATTCCCTTCAGCAAATTGCATCCTCTTTACTTTACACGGACCCTACCGCACCCACCCATGCATCACATCCTACGCCCATACCCCCCCCCACCCGTCCCACCACCTGTCCCCTCCCGCCGTACCCGAGTTGCTCCCAGTCCGTCCCATGCCACACTTCCTCGTCCTCTTCCAACACTGCTTGGTCTAGCATGCACTATGACTCGTATGTCTACCTCCCTCCCGCCCATCCTACGGCCACTTATTATGCATGCTTTCACACGCTCACTCCTGGCACACACGTTCCAATCCTTGCCTCCCCCCCCCCACTCCTTACCCATACCAACACTTTTCCCACGACATAACACAACTCTCCCTCCCCTTTCTCCTCCACCAACCTCCCGGATCCACTCGCTGCATCCTCCAGCCACGCTCAATGTCCTCCACATGCTTGACACTGCGCTTGAACCGGTTCATCCCCTCGACACACATCTCACCAATCTCCAACAGCAAGGCACATGGTCTATGGATCCCTTTCCCTCGGTCACCCCTTTCCCCCCGCCTCCGGGTGAAGACCCCAATTATCTACTTGACCAATCACTCATCGATTCCCACCTCGTCATCCATACCTCACCAGTTCACCCCGATTACGACATCCTCCCACCCCTCTCCTTCACTATCCAAATTGGACTCCGCTATCCTACCACACACACACCCTTCCCTACGCCGACCCTCTCCACCTCTATGGCCCAGACTCATCTCGATAGGGCATTTGTCTACCGACCCAATGGCACCTACGTTGGTCACATTCCTGTCCGCCGCCTACTCTGGCTACGCGCGTGCTATGACCGCATCCGCACCACACACCCAATTGACTTCGCACGCCTCACTGACGGGTCCTTCGCACACGATCTTGCCTCCTTACTCCTCCGTTACCGCCTCTCCAATACCTCTCCCTGGCAACGCCCCAACATTACCTCACGCACCGGCAAACATTCACCACTACTCCCCCCCCCCTGCCATCAATGCCCACTGGGTCACTCCTGCCAGCCTCCACACTGATATCTCTGCTATCATGCCTCTCACGGTCCACCGCTTCTCTTCACCCCTTTCTGTCCCGTTTTCAGCCCTTCAATATTCCTCACTTAGTGAGAAAGACTGCTTATTTGGGGCTCTCTACCAACCTTATTCCACCCCTTGGACAGGCACCTCCTTGGTTGAGCCTCCTTTTTCTGGTCATGCACTACTCAAGGCTATCCGATGGTTGTTGGCATCACTTCAAAAACAACCCCACATACCTACATCGACCTTCATCGTTGTTCCCAATTGGAAAACAGGCCAAATTCATGACCCTCATCAACTCTGGCCATCGCCATATCTCTTTCACCAACCTCCACCACACCCATTTACCTTTTCTTCCCCCCGACCATCTCACTCCGGCCGATATTGCTAACGCAGGCATGCCGAAATTTGACCTTCTCCTCCTCCGCATCTCCAACACTCTTGGGGACACAACCCGTACTTTCCCATATCTTGCTCCCACTTTGGCCCCGGGCTCCTCCCACCCTTCTCGCTACTTGCTCCCTCCCGGTTTTGGCCTGGCAAATCTCCTTCCTCTGCCCACCACAATCCTTGCACCTCCACCCTCAGCCCAGCCAAGCCCGACAACCCCTCCACCCTACGCCCCCTCCTACCCCCTCCGTTGGCACGATATACCGGCATATTACACCGATGGCTCGGCCCTATCTACACCTGGCAAAGGCACAGCCACGGGTGCGGCCTTCTATTGTACTCAAGACACCATTACCTACACAGTCCACCCCGATGGCCGGGCTGAAACCAACACTATTACACGGGCTGAGCTTGCTGGCATCCATGCTGCCCTCACTCATGCCGCCTTACACCACACCAGTGATCTTACCATTTCTCAGATTCCTTGGTTTCTCTCTATGAAACGCAGAAGGCCCTTCGCCACCCGCACACTTTGCTTGAATGTAAGCACGCCCCCCTTCTCCTCGACATTCGTGCTCTCATCCTTACCAGGCTACGCTTCCGCCACCATTTTCACATGTACAAGGTCAAATCTCACATCGGCATCATTGGCAATGAACTCGCGGATAAGGGTGATGCACTCGCCCTCCAATCCCCCGACCAATGCGACTTCACATGCACCTCAGATGTCCAACACTTCGCACACCTACCTACATGGCCATGCCTCCCTCCCCCCCATGGCACGGACGAACCGTGGTTTGCATCAGACCTTACCCATTCTTTGAAGGAACACATGTCCCGAAACTGCCCCCTTCTCACCGATGGTCCTACTTCTCCCCCTCTGCCCTTGCGCTATATCCGCATGCAAGTCCTCGTTGCCTCTGCCCTCGCCTCCTACCTTCCCGTCTTATGGCACATGGGTCTGCCCTTTAGTGGTATTCGCAACATCCTCAAATCGCGCACCAATACCCTGTGGACTGCATCTACAGCCATGCATATGAACCGCCCTTACAAAACAGCTGTAGGCACTCGCACCACCCCCCACTGTCCCATATGCTCCCATCCCAATGATACCCCTGGCCATCTTTTAGGCGGTTGAGTGTGCTCATTCCTCCATGTCCGCCTCATACATTGCTCGACACAACCGAGCTGTATGCGTCATCCAAACTGCTATTGCTAATGGCTCCCTAGGCTCCTCTTTTACTATCATGGATGCCACTTCCCGTGCTAACCTTCCCTTCGGGGTCTATGACACCCGTCTTCCACGCTGGCTAGTGCCCCGACGACCCCCCACTTTCCCTGACACCTTTCATTACTGTGACAAACTGCGACCGGATTTGCTTATTGTCCAAGGTCTCCCACACTCCGAATTCCTTCGTCTTTACCGCGGTGGTCAACTCTCTACCTCACAAACTATGTCTCGGCTCCAGAGGACTTGCACTGTCCACGTAGTTGAAGTCGGTTACACCTCCGAATTTTCTTTCGAACAATGCCGTGCCCGTAAATCAGAACAACATTTACAACTTATCCTTCTCCTCAAACATAATGGTTGGACAGTTTCCTTGGCACCCGTTCTCCATCCTGCCCTTCCACCTGATCCTTCGCCGACCGTGCCCATCCCCCCCCCTCATCCTTCCCCGCCTTCTTCTCATACACATATCATCCTTCTGGGAACCGCCGGCTTCCTCTTTCTTCCTGCCGATAAAATCCTCAGCATGCTCGGTGTCTCCAAACACGACATCTCCTCCGTCCTCAGCCGTATCACGAAGCATACCATACGCTGCCATATAAACATCCTTCGTCAGCGTCGCCATCTGGAGAACTCCCCTGCCCATTATTGTCCGGTACCCCTTGACGACCCTCCTTAACCACAACGTTTTTTGTCTCCCGGTGTACGGCATTTAAAATCCCGTATTCCTCAAGCCACGCTCAGGCGATTCTTTCTTTCTTTCGTAACAACATACATAATATGTCAAATACTATCTGGCCTCGTGCAAGGAGGGTCCTCGGGTACCTCGGGTTGATTTAGGCACGTTGGTGAGCTGACGAGAACCTCCAGCCAAGCACCCTCTATGAAGTAAAGCCATCATGTTCAAGGAGGAAAGAGCTCATCTCCAGAAGGAATTGGATGAGTTAATGGCAGAGTCCCAGTCTATGAAGACCGCATCAAAACACCCCGCCGTAAAGAGGCCGACTTGTGAAGAGACAATGCTTCGTATAGCTGCACATGTTCGCCAGATAGGCACGCTCAGGCGAAAATTTGAAGTCCTCGAAAAGAAAGGTGCGCTGTGTTCAAGAGCAAAACGTCATGCTTTCTCGCTACATGCATCCAATTTCCTCCCCAATCCCCTTGTCTGCATCCGTCGTTTGCCTTAAAAGAAGCTGCGTCCAGTGCTGCTGTTGCCATTACGCAAGATGGCCAAGACCCCCAAAATGTTCCCGTTGTCGAGTCAGCACCTTCCCTCCAGCCTGATGAGACAGAAAATGCGTCTTCGGTGGCAGCCTGCGATGTTGCGGAAGCTTCACCGGCAGCTACCTCTTGGCTGTCATGGCTCTGGAATATTGGGAATGACACAACTTGTGGCCATCTGTCAGATCTTGTGACGAAGTGCTCCCATACCTGCCATGAGCAGCATCATGTTCATGAGAAGATGGCATGATGAGTTCTGAAGGACCACCTCAGGTAGTTGTTCAATAATTACCTGTAACAGCGATTTCTGCGTTCCTCCTCATATCTCCTCTAGATCTGGATTCTTGAGTGCTTCGAGGGGTGCCATCAGGGATCACCAGATGGATCCTGCCCCATAGCTCCTATGGGCAACAGTCAGCAAGATGTTGGCTTAAATCCTGTACTTCCCGCGTTTTGTCAATGAGACAGGTTGTAGGACAATCGCTCCCTCTCATGTGTTAAGGCAAGTATTTGTTCTTTTTGTAGGCGACAGATCGCAGGACATGGACACTTCAATCTTTTAATAGTACTGCTTAGTTGAAGGTGGGGGGAAGATTGTTTTATGTATGCTGAATGCAGCACAAGCTGTGGGATTTTCTCCTCTTGATAGTGTCATCGTCCATGTCCTTTCTTGGTTTATGTCTCCCACCATGGATAACAACAGGGTGCACAGCAAGATCTGCTGACCCATTCCGTGGCTTCATGCAGCTGCTCCATTGCCTTCGGTTCCCCTGGTGTCTGTCATCTATTTTTTTTATCAAATTGTGTTCAAAGTTGATGTCGCACCCGATTAGCCCACATGTGTTTCCGATGCAGGCCCGGCCAACTGCTGCTGTTCTGCTGGGTCATCTGTGTCACCCCTACTTCTCTTGTTGCTTCAACTGTTGTCACTGCTGCTGCTGCACATGCTGCTGTTGCTGCCACATGTATGGTGAATGTCCCAAGGGCATTTTTGTTATTTTAGGGCTCAGATTTGTATGATACAGGGAGTACAGGCATTGTATTTCAGGTTCCATATATTGTTAGGTTTAGTCAGCAGAGTCGACTGACCTGCTGAATTATGTTGGTCAACTGTGCTACCGGAAATCGATGAGAGAGCTCAATCCTGACCAGTTTTTGTGGCCAAAGGAGGCGTTTCCCTTGACCCATGCCTCATGGCTTATCCGCTCCTTCCTTCTCTTCAAGCATTCGTAAAATGGGGGTCGGCACCTTAAACATCTACATGAAATTACTGGCTCACCCTTAAGGTAGGCGCCCACGCGGCCGAGCCTATTTTTAGCAGGGCCCAGACTCCCAGAGGTGTAACACCATTGACTGGCTCAGCCGTACCCAATCCATTGGCTAGGAACCCCTCACCTAGGACTTGCGGTCTTTATAAATTCCATATGCCGGTATTGCCTGTCCTAAAGCATTTCACCTCAAACACACACAAGATCTATGGCTTCAAAATGTGTCACTTTCGGGCCATGCTCAAACAAATGCTCCGCCACGTCAGCGTCCAACTGTCTAGTTGGGTACTGAAAGCATGAAATATAAATAAGCAACGAAAGATCATCCACTACTGCACCCTGAGCTTCAGGCCACATATCGGCAGAACATGCCCCTGGCATCGCATTTCTTCGAAAGTGACCGGAAGCAGCAGCTGAGCCAGCTCCAGGGCAGATTGGACCTCACATGGCAGCTTCATAAGTGTCCATCACCAGTGGATGGCACGTGCCTTGCTGCCGTTAGCCTCCAGCAAGTTCAGCAGTACATCCCTGTCAAATTCTGCAGCCTCACCATGCGGTGGTAGCCTCAATATCCCACTTTGGCAGTGCCCATGCTGCAAGGAGAGTTTCTCTCCCAGCCCCTCAGTCTTGGGCTGCTTCGCCAGCAGTCCTAGTGCTCCAGCTTCGTAGTATGACCTCGAGACTGCTCCAAGTGTATGAGCAGCTAGGCCTCTCAGAGGGCCTCTCAGCCACAGGTGAGGCACATGAATCTCGCACTATAAAGTGTACACTGCTTACTTGGTGACACGTGCATGTTACCCTCCACGCAGCCCCCCTCACGCCATGCACCTTCTCTCCCGCCACGCAGCCCCCCTCCCGCTATGCACGTTCCCTCCCTCCCCACAGTCCCCCCTCCCGCCGCGCTCCCCAGTTGTGAGACTAATATCTATTGCGCGCGCGAGGAAGTTTGGACATGAGCGTCCAATCCTCTGGACATCTTCGGGCTCCTGGGTGCCGTCTGCATACAAACTATCCCCTTGCTTGGCACGTTCATTGACATGTTTACACACGTGCAGTTCATTTTCTACCTGATCATGCTCAAACAAGTTCTCAGCTACCCTGGGGTGCGAGTCAGGGATGTGTACATCAAGTTTGCCTGTCGCCTGGGAATTACCTGGAGTCGGTTTGTGACCAACCACGGCAAATTCCTCGACGGCTGCAGCCTTGATGGCGAGACATAAAAGATGCCGACGTGAAGGCAATGCTTGCTTCTGGGGATGCCCCTTGGGATACATCAGGGTGTGGAGGTAGCCAGATGTATTATGGGAAGCAGTAGCACCTGTGTCTTTCGAATCTGGAGCGGTACGAGGAGGAGTTGCCTGATCTGAAAGTCCAGGGGGTGAGGCTGAAAGGGTGGTTGGAGCGCACTCTGGTCAACATTGACCAGGGTGTTGCATCTGAGTTTGAGAAGTCAGATGTTGAGGGCATTGATGTGGATCTCTGGCTTTCAGCTTAATCTCAGTGGTAAAAATACGGAAATGTGTACAAATTAACCGAGCTGTCTCTTTCGAATCAAAACAGGTGCTTTCATGCTTCTATGCACCTGCCGGTACATAGTGTTCATCCCCCTCGCCGTACATGGTAGTTATAGGAGACCTGACTTGTTCTGCAGTGTCAACTGTCATCCTGCAAGTTCGAAAACTAGGCAGTCGCTGGCTGCAGCGATACGGATCAACGCAAGCAGCCCTGTCATCACGCCTGACATGTTCAACGAGTTTGCGCTTAAAGCAGCGCAACGCGAGTGCACGACACGTACTGTGCAGTATGCACTTTCGGTGAAGGAAGTCCAAAACCAACGTGGCCGGGGCCGTGGCTGCCCCACCACGAGCATATGCATCACTAACAGACATTCAAACGACTTCGCGCCCAATACAAAGCAACGCGATGGCTTGTTTCTGAAATCGGCACCACTTCAATGCAAACCCCTCAAAATAGCCTGCCCAGAAAAGTATGGCGCATTCTCTCCACTCCATGCGCCTCCGTTGCAAAGTACTGCCAGAAGGTAGGGAGCCATGAGATACGCCATTGCAAGAAAAAAACGAGTCGAAACACTGGGGCGAGCGCGAAGCACGAGCCTTTCAAAAATGGGGCCACTTTGGCGGTTGGGGACCGATGTCCCAGTGAAGCCAACTGAAAACCCAAACCCTATCCCTTTTCGTTCCTTTCAGTCACTCGGGTATATGATAAACTAGGGCATGATGATGTGACAGATTATCAACCTACACATGGTTAGTTTTGTATGTGCCTCAAGGCAACCCGTGAAGTGGAAAATTGAAGTGTGGACGTAAGTGTTGTTTAAGGACGTCTTATACCCGAGTGTTGTCTTTAGCAGCATAAAGGGATCCCCACCTGCCCTTTTTGTCCGTGCGTGCGTGCGTGCGTGTGTTCCAACGAATCGTCGATTACTCACTCGTCTCTTGACGCCCGAGGCTGTTTGGCAAGTCGAAAGCTATAACTCGTGGCATTACGCTTTCTGATGTTGCTTTGCAAGCGTGTCGTTGCTCCGCGTCAGAAATCGACTTTCGGTCGGGACACGCTTACGTCCATTGCTGGGAGCCGCTCGCAAGAAAGGCAACGATTCCTCCATTGGATAATGTCGGCACCATCAAAAATTGAGAAGCTTCGATACGAAGGCTTTTGCCCAGTGCGTTCCACCTTCGTCGATACCAGACTGTGCGCCGCGTACGTGTCGGTCACACTAAAAGTGTAATCCTGGCCTGGGCGCACGCACGTCCCGTCTCAAATTGATATCTTTGACATTCAAATAGCTAATATATCGTGGCACTTCGATTTCATATTCCGCTTCACAAACTTGTCTACATGCCAGGTCACGAATCTCACTCGATGTGCCTGGGCCTCCGGGGCTCTGGACCTCGCTTGCTTATGGCTCGTTAGGAATACAAGTCCATTGGCAAATGTCTGCCAAGCGAGGACAACTTCGATGTCATGTGCGCCAGTCCCACCTAAACAGACGTCAGTCAGTGCGCGTGGCCGGTAGTGTAGTACCGGTAGTCCGGTAAGTGAGGCAGGGTCACACTAAAAGTGCATGGCCATGCGGTTTTGGCCATGTTCATTTCAGTGTGCGCAAACGATATACTACGGTTAGAAGGCCGCTGGGCAGGCACCACTAGGCCTATGACGAAAATATGACTATCCTCCAGCTGGCCAGCATTTGAGCTGAAACCTCGCACAAAATCCAGTGCATAGACAATTAGACACACACCAATTCATGTATGAATGTCTGCATAATAAGGAAGCTTCTGATGCATGGGATCACTGGCAATCCTATCAATTATACCACCCCTGGTACTTGCTTCATCATATCACCCTTAATGTGCAATGCATGGGCGCAGGCCCAGCCGTCACAGCAAATACTTAGGCACTCGGGAGGTCCCGCCAGGTGACCCTTTCATATTACCCAGGAGCAGGACGAAAACAGCCGTACACTACACATGCCAGTATTACAAATACTAAGTGGAATCTTTGTTTGGCTGATAGTCCAGGGCCGTATGGCTTCAAATATCGTCCAGGCATTACCGGTACATATCATGTACATGGCATGGAGGAGAGCCGTCCTTGAAGACGTGCTTGGCAGTGACGTTACATCTGCCAACGACATAACACCTGTTGGACCTGCTCAACAAGGTTCGGCCACATGAGCGCCCAACTGCCTGGTAGGAAACTAAGGAAGGAAGGGTAACAGGGAAGAATTGGGGGGAAATAATTTCTGACAATCCAGATCAGCATGCATGGTACCCCGCTCCCTCAGCCTGGCAAGAGCCCGCTGCTGTACCGTGGGCGCAGCTGCGGCTTCAACTTCCACGACCGTGCCAGCGTAAAGGGAGGGCCCACTCTCTCCAGGTCCCACCTTGACTCGCTGCTCACCACACAGCCGGCCTCTGTTGCCAGCAGAACGCTGTCGGGGCAAACAGCAAGTGATCCTTGTCCAGGACCAGATCAGCACCCCAGCGCCGCACCCTCCGACGACAAGCCACCGCAGCCCGACCGGATTCTGTTGATACAGAGATGATAGAGCCGGGTGACCAGGGGGGAGCTGCGGCAGAGCCTAGCCTCATGCGGCACCATCCCAGGTTTTCTGCTGACCTGAGGAAGGAGCTGCAATATGCTGATGATTGGGATCAGAAGCACACACAGTTCATGGACGGCAAGGCGTCACGCACCCAGAGCTCCTTAGCCACAATCCCTGATGCTGCAGCAAGCTACTCGTGCCCAGGGGTGCATGCGGAGAGGGCATAATCTACGAGGAGAGGGAGCGGCAAGCAGGGACAATCCGAGGCCTTTTGAATTCCTTACCAGAGGCTGGTGGCCAGGCCAAGCAGCCGTTGCCAAGCATATCCTTGCAGCAAACAGACCCATCTAGCCGATCTCCGCACCTCTGCCTCCATGGCATGCCCCTATCCCTGCCCCACTTAACTACCCTTGCAGCCTAAAATCTCATTGAATCTCCCTTTTATCTACAACTAGTGCAACTGCGGCACTTGCTTAGGCTGTTGAGCTTCGGGTTTAGCGGGGGTTAACAAGATGTCAAGAACTGCAGCTTGGAGCAGCACATCACAGCAGCCTCCTAGGCACACACTGGTAGACAGAATCCCCTTTCCATCCGTCCCTCCTGTTTGCACAGGATTTCCATAGCTGTCCATCCTTTCACGGTTCCACCCAATCCAAGTAGCCCGCCAAATATTGAAATATATGCCCCAATATACAGGGCTGTTTCTTTTGGGGGCCTGCCAAGCAGACATGTCTGAGACCGTCTTGCCTTTGCTTATTGTTTCCACATATGCTTACCATCTGCCTTATTTTGCTCATATTATAGTTCCCTTGCTTGACCGCCAATCGTCAATTGACTTTCAGGTACCGGTAGTCATGCAATGCAGCACCGTCATTGTTCTTTGCATCTCCTAACCATTGTTCGCATTTCATTCTATGCCGCAAGCTCGACTTTGCGCTTCAGTCTCCTGAGATCAACATCGGCTTGCCTGTCATCTACACGGTATGTTGTCGGGAACATGCGAGACCCCTGTTCTGGCCCTGCTCGGTCTGCATGCCATGCGGTCGAGAACACCCGACTTGACCGAGCCCCCCTGCTCTTTAGGCGGGCTCGGGTGGGCGGGCTGTCAATTACGCCTATGATTGTATGCTGAAAATACTCGTATGGTGAATGGAGTGTCCTAACCGTGTTCGGTCTCGAATCTGAAAGACTGGCTGCAGCTCGATTTCCAGCCCACCTTTTCACGCAGCCTTCCACAAAGTCAGCTTCTTGGCCAGGCCCAGCAGCACACCACAGCACCTGTGACCTGTCTACCGGTCGTTTGATTTGCCCCCACCGAGACGATCAGAGCTCATGCAAACTCACTACTTCTTCATCTGCCTGTAATGCTATAGATCTACAAATCTGGAAGAATGGCATTTGCTTCTCGTCGCGCTTTAGGGCCTCATTAGCAGGGAGCAGCATCTGCGGCAGCATGTAAACCTTTCCGGCCGGCCCAGCTACTGTGACAGCACCATCTTCCAGACCCTCTGGAAGATATTCTGGAACAGGTGTCTTGACGACAGGCCGGACAGAGTTTGAAACTGTCCGAGACAACAGCCTGTTCTGTTCAGAGCTTCGCTGTACGGCTAGTACTGCATCGCCCTGATTTACATCTGCAGCCTTAGCAAATGTCTTCAGGGTCCCGGAGGCATTGTCTTCCCTCTTCACCTACAGCGGAGAAATGGCGGTCGCTTCCATCAGCGCCATCTCGGAGAAGGCGACATTTATGTTCACCGGAGCCCTGACCTGGTTGACCACGGCACGGGTGAGAGATGCCAGGTACGAATCTTGAGTTTGAGAAAGTCAACTTGCCCATATTATGCTTATTTGTTTCACTTACATAACTATTGGGATGCAGATGCACAAGCTTTGGCTAGTTTTACGGTGAATTCTACCCGACAATTATTATTATTATTATTATTATTATTATTGCTGATGCCATTGTGGTTGCGCCCTCCCCATAAACAGATTTACATGGAGGACATCATGCAAACAGAGTGTGATGCTCAGGCTCAAAAGGCAATCCTGCGCCAGACCCAGCGGCAGGTCAGTCATGTTTATTGCTTGATTTTGCATGAGATCCTTTCGGCATTCCCATTGGTGCACACTGTCTGGCCCTTTTGAGAAAGCATAGGCTGGGTCTGTTAACGATGTGGTGACAACCTGCCCAATTGTGACGTGGGCTATGTTCATGACTGGCTTATGTTGATGACAATTTTACATGTGGCGGTACAGTCCAGGGCTGGCCCATTAGATGGCATCACTGCTACCTTCGGCACCTCTGTCCATCATGTAATCCTTGTTCTTTCGGCAAGCTTGGCAGGTGGAGCTGTTGGAGATCAACATCTTGTCCCATGAGAATTCCAAATACAACTTCTGTCAGTTCATCCGCGAACGCGACAACGAGATTGTGGCGTTACTCGTCAGGCAGCAGCAGCAGCAGAAGCGAAAGCCAGGGTGCCTGGACCTGGAGCACGACCCTGCGGTCGAGGCTGACACACGCAAGGTGGTGCGAGATGAGCATGTGCGGCAGCTGGTGAAGGAGAATGCTGATCTCATTGTCAAGATGAGTCACCTGGAGGCACTGCTGAAGTCCAGGGTCAGCTGCTGATGTGTGACACGCAGCCCTTACCGCACGCTCAGTGAACAAAATGGACAAGGCCTGACATGCCGTATCGATTATGATGGGGTGAAATACAGATAGATACAGATAAATACATGCGGTAGTGGTCTTAGGAGCCTAGCCAATCCCTAGCCCTGAAGCGATATGGATGGTTAGACATTTGATTAATACTTTATCTACGTAGGGGGCGGCTGATTGTGTCGCAAGCATCCCAAACCTATTTGCTGACTGTTTTTGTGTAAAATTTTGAGACAGCTCGGTGTTGGTACCCTGGTTGTACACCTGGTTGGCAGGAATATGGCACGATCATGTCAGCATTTTGTTGAGCTTTGTTTACTACGTGTGTTGTGGTGGGGAAGACCCAATTGGTCTTGCGTGTGATGCTGTACATGACAATTTTGTATTTTGAGCATATACCGCAGCATGACATATTGACATGCATGCTTCATCACATTTCCTAACAGCAGTGCCTCTCATATTTTTAGTTTGAGTCTGTACCGCAGTATGAGATGCACGTTTAATCATATGTCGTACCTGAGGGGTAGCATCTGAATTTACGGCAGTGCCGGTTACGTTATTTTCCACGTCTCGTACTGCACCTACATGTGCTTCAGGGAGGCAGACATGTTTTAGTGCAGAGTGCAGTCCCGCATAAAGATCTACCATAATACCTGTGTGCATTTGTTCCATTTAATTTATTTGAACTACGGAATATCTGATCCATGTACCGCTATGTTGGCTGATGGGGATCACAAAATAGGCAAGGTATGTCTCGCTGCTGTGACCCAAATACGACACACCAGACTGCCACGCTCTTTCGCACCTCACGCTAGACATACCCCCCCTTCACCATGTTGTACTTACCGGTACTTCGGGCTGCCTTTTCCTTTTGGGGAGGGTATTTCTTTCTGGTTTGTGTTCTTCTCCTTTTTTCCTCTTGCCTCAAGTCCCTTTTCTTTTCTCCCAACGGACAGTTGGGCGCCCACGCAGCCGAGCGTACTTGAGCAGGGCCCAGAGGTGTAATGTCATTGACTTACCGGTAATCATAAACTGCAACAGCACAATAATCCTGGAATATGAGCCCCAATACTGCCATTCGGGATATACACACAAGAATTACCGGAATCGAAATACCGGTATTTAGACACTGCCCTCAAAGGGGCTTTGAAAATCTTGCACGCGCTAAGGTCTAGAACGGTGCATACCGCCCTCCTGAACGCTTTGCCGCGTTGGGCGTGTGCTTAGGTAAAAGCATGACATCAAGCTTTGAGACACAGCTCTGGGTGCGTAAACCTCTAGCAGGTTCAATTTGCCATGGCTAGGTGGTGCAGCTGACCACCGGTCATGTTAATGACGTTAAACCTCTGGGCCCTGATAAAAAAACATCACTGGTCATGTGCAAGCCACTGTTCCACATGCCTGTGGTGTCTTGTTGAGGGCTGTGGCAGACTGGAAGCTACTGCTTTTTTGTACGTCCGAAGCTCGTGGTGCCGGGATCTGACAGGCCGAGGCACAGGTACAGCGAGGACCCATAAAAATAAACTAAGAAAAACCAGTAAGACTTAATCCTGGCCAATGTGCACCAGTTTAAAAGAATACTGTGGGTGATTCAGGGTCGAAGAATTAATGCGTCTAGGGACTACCTAGAGGACAAAAGAGAAGGATGCAAGCCTCCCCCCATACCTGTAAGTCCAACTTTGGCCTTTGAGGAACATTCCCTTAATCATATTCAAGGGATACGCATGTATAGGGAGGGGAGCTGGCACATCTCGGTCTGCGCCCACTGCATGGCAGCTCGCATGCTTTCAATAAAATGTGCTTCTTGGTTAGGTTCCGGGCGGGCGCAGCGGTAATTCGCACAACCTCATAGAACACGCACTCACCAGGCCGCCCCCATGCCTGCCGGCTAGTGCATGCATTGCTATCACCTTGCTTGGTGAGGGAGCAGCTTGCTCCCCTTTTGTCCCCGGCTGACCGTGCCCAGTGCATTGATGTACCAGGGGCATTTACAATCATTTGTGGAGCTGCAATACTATCGATCATGCCATAATGCTTGATCCCAGGAGGAGCACGTGGGCATTGGCAAACAAATGATCTATTCATCCATTGGTCGGTTACTGAAGTCCTGGCAACTATCCAGTTTCACTAACATTGTAGATATAATAAGTTTTAAGTCAATTTATCGTGTCAACTATGTCCTGAAATGAATTGAGGGGAATGAAATTTAATGGATTTAGGCAGGGGGCTACCGCGCAACCCGAAAGGCTTTGATCTTCACATAACTGGTACTTATTTTTTGGGCTACGAGTCCATCTTTGGCCGGCCACCGAAGGCCCGAATTGGACCAAACCTCGACCAGCCTACAACTGGTGGCCAAAGCAGAATGGCTGGCCACAAATGGGGCCTCAGGCCAGAGGCCGTGAGTGTAGCTGACTTGTAGCTGAGTCAGGAAGAAAGCTCACACAGGGTGTTCACACTGATCATACGGTACAAGTCTTTTAGTTTTGTAAACGAAGCGTTAAACAATTGACACTTCCAAATAGCGACCGGATAGGTGCTTGCTTTCGCTTACGTTCACAAATTTACTGCGCACTCCGCTCGCGACCGGCCAAACTTTTATCCACAGATTTCAAAATGAGAAGTGTTTGAACATCGAGACTTACACGCTTGGATCACAACCACATTATTCCTCCATTGAAAACTCACATGAAACTATGAACAGAGCCAACGTGAAGGGGCAGACAAGATATGCGCTTTAGTAATGCAGCAATGACAGACGCATGATTCCGCGCACCGGGGGAGGAAACGTCCACAGGAGACCCAGACGCCCGGTGAAGACCCTAGAGAAGAACTTTCTGAGTGCCTCAAATATGAAGGTGCCGCTCTTTGACACCCTGCGGCACTGTACTGCCGTCTACATGGCAGAATCCTGTTATGAAAGTTGCTCATGCAGTCGCTCATGGTAAGAAAAACAACTTTGTGGACGGTCGAATTTGATCCCCTTAAATGCAGGAATCTCCAACTCCTACGAAGCCCACATCCACAAGCAAGAGGAGGAGAACTCGTGTGACAGCTGGCCCCTCGTTCGACCCTGACCAAACATCAACGCCGGTGAGCAGCCTGGACTGGCCCAAAGAGAAGCCAATCTTCCCCTGCGCCTCAAGATTAAAATTTGTGTCCAACTTCTTGCTGGAACAGCCATCAGCTGCTCCAAGAGCCAAGACGGTGCCTTCAAGCAAGAAGGCTTCGAGCAAGAAGAAGAGGAAGTTGGAGCCAGATTCTCCGGACCGTCTGATCGCATGGGCAGAGCGGGACACCTCCAGATTGGCCTTCCGCGAGTACTACCAGGTAAATCAACAAATTCGTTTTGTACTGGACAGTGGATTGAGTACTAGTACGCATGTTCCAGATTGCTGCATGCCCGAGGCCCTTGGGTGCTACACTCTCTTCCGTTAGTACTTCCATTAGTACTAGGTATCTTTCTAGGTTGTTGCATGTCTTTATTTCTTATCCTGCATGGATAAACAATACCCGCTCCCTCCATTGGCACCACCACAGGCGACGGTCCAGGGTGCCCACTACTGGCTGGCAACGCCGCCTTCGAAAAAGGCCCCGCCACCATCGCCCCTCAGCAGACGAGAATGGGAAGATGGCAGCCGCAGCAACCTCGGTCCCTCCTCAATCCAGCAGGATGGCTGCCCGCCCCTGCCATTCTCTCTGAGAGTCCAGGCCTGCATACCTGGTACCCCGCTCCCCCAGCCTGGCAGGAGCCCGCTGCTGTACCGTGGGCACGGCTCCGGCTTCAACTTCCTCAACCGTGCCAGCGTAGAGAAAGGGCCCACTCTCTCCATGTCCCACCTTGACTCGCTGCTGACCACACAGCCGGCCTCTGTTGTCAGCAGAACGCTGTCGGGGCAGACAGCAACTGATCCTTGCCCAGGACCAGATCAGCACCCCAGCGCAGCACCCTCCGACGACGAGCCACCGCAGCCCAACAGGAGTGCTCTGGATTCTGTTGATACAGAGATGACAGAGCCTGGGGACCTGGGGGGAGCTGCGGCTGAGCCTAGCCTCATGCGGCACCATCCCAGTTTTTCTGATGACCTGAGGAAGGAGCTGAAATATGCCTCCAATGGGGAGCAGAAGCGTACACAGGGCATGGACGGCAAGGCGTCCTCCAGTGATGCACCATCAGCGGCTGACACCCGGGGCTTCATTGCCTCCATAGGCACAATCCCTGATGCTGCAGAGGGCCACTCGGGCCCAGCGCCGTTCGTGAACAGGCCGCAATCTGTGCGGACAGGGAGCAGCGGGGCACGTACAAGCCGTCGCCCTTTGAGTTCCCCCTCGGCGGCTGGTGGCCAGGCTGGGCAGCCGCTGCCAAGCACATCCTTGCAGCAGGCTGACCCAAGTGCCACCTCATGGGCGTCATCGGAGTGTGTGGCGGGTGTGAGCCCCCAGGCGACTCCCTTGCAGCCGAAACAGCTCGTCATGCCCTCCCCTTCCAGGTCTCAATGCGCACCAACACCCTCCCTGCTGACACGGCCCCAGCAGACCGACGTTGCAACTGCATTGAGCACGGCGAGACGCCTTATGCCTGATCTCAGTCCCCAGGTGCGTGCGCATGCCCCTCCACCCCCCCTGCAGAACAGCGGAGACCAAGATATGAAAGGATTGAAAGCCTGGCCAGGATCTGTGCATGGTACTCCTAAGAGGAAAACATAGCTCTAAACTCAAGCATGACACTCATCAGCTCAAGGCATCACACTTATCCCCTCTCACGCTGCTTTTGCTGCAGGCTCTCATGCCACGATTGCCTGAAAATAACACTGCAGGGCCCCAGCAGTCACAGGACCAGTGCAGGCTGGCACTGCCAGAGCCCGCTGCCGCCTCAAAGCCTCTGAAAGTGCTTGAAGCGCCTGTTGCCCGCCCGTTTGATCCTGCTCGCCAAACATCATCATCGGAACTGAATGGTCAAGGGTATTCGGCCGAGCTGCCCGGCAGAAGACAAACAGCTGCTGCTCCTGCTGCTGTGACTGTGGCCGCTGTGTCCGCCCCAGGCCTGGTGGCAGCGGCTGCTTATCCGTCGCCCTCGCGTAGCCCGTCAGCCACGTTGTGTCGCCCGCCGCCGCCCCCCTCCCCACGGGCAAAATCCTCGCCTGGGTCTGGGGCCGCGACCATCCTGTGCGAGGAGACACTGAGCAGCCCCAGCAGCGACAATGGCTCACCCAGCAAGGTAGCCGCAGAGCCGGCCGCATCGGTGGTGGGTTCGCGGTATGGTATACCGCGGCAAGGAATGCTGCGTCCGTCTGGGTCCCTGCTATTATCGCCTGTGGCCGGTATGACGTCTTTGAGCCCACACATGAAGCCGCCTCTGCAGCAGCAGCAATGTGCCCACAAGGTGCCTTCACCTCAGCCCACTTCAGCAGCAGCAGCGGCAGCCCCGATGAACCCCTTTGAGAGGCGACGCAGGCAGGCCCAGGCAGCCTCCATCGGCCTGGGGGGCCTGTGCGGTGCCTCAGGGCGCCTGGCAGGCGGCTCAGGCGGTGGGTCCTGGCGGCGTCAGGGCGGCGTGCCGTGGCCTGCTGTCGGCGGGGATAATTCCAACTCGCTGTACAGCCCCCCGGCGTCCCGCCCGGGCATGGGCTCTGTTTCCCCATACTCGGGTAGCCGTCTGGGGTGGATTAAGTCCCCGAAGCTTGCCATGATGGCGGCCGGGGGCAGCCCTGCGGCTTCACCCCGCCAGGCCGCCTCGCCGGGCGCGGGTGACGAGGTCCCCGTCAACGAAACGCCCGTCAAGGACCTGCTGCAGGGCCTGCCGCCCAGCACCTTCAGCTTCCAGCGCTCCCTGGCTGCGCTGCCGCTGCGCCGGGCTAAGCGGCAACAGGCCCTGTTCCGGAGCCCCGGGGGAGAGGTGGGATCTGCCTCATGACACGCCAACCCTGTTTATATTGCTCTTGTGCAGTTTGTAGCTGGGCTCAAGTAAGCCTTGATTGGCAGTAGACTGTAGATTGCTTCTCCAAATGAGATATCTGACCGATGCTACTCAACTTGACAGGTCCCAAGGAAAATGTGCCTGATACGATTGGACTGTCTGAATAAACTCGAATTCATTTCCATGTGGGGCCCTTCAGGGGCCGCTCACGTTCTTTTTCCATTTCTTGCGACATGTGATCTAATGAATCATGCCCCTTGTTGTGGCTGCCGGTGTGGCTCCCGAACTTGGAATCCTGTGGACGATGCCTAGCGTATGCAAGCTGGCATGTCCCCTCTCCTCCCCTTACTCTCTGGCGGTGAATCAAAGCACCTGTCTGTAATTGCACAAACCACTCCTTGCTTGCCCTCCTGGCCAGGCCCCATCATTCATTTCTTCGCAGCACAACAGCGTATCACACGAACTGGCATCTCAGCGGCAGTTCACAACGGCTGTGTCACAATCCTGACCTCATTCCTGCACCCCATTCCTGACCCGCAGTTCGGTCGCCCGCCCTGGCAGCAGGCCGGCAAGCCGTCCTTTTTGCCGCCCCCTGCGGCCCCCGTGATACCAATCATCCTCAGCCTTGACCAGGCCCTGCGCGAGGCTTACCTGGACGCCCGGCTGGCCAGCGAGTGGAGCTGCCACAAGCATGCGTGGGCGCGCATGGATGTGCATGGCATGGACATCTGCGAGGAGACGTTGGTGGAATACGAGATCAGGTGAGCTTCTTTGGTGGTGTGCGCTGGCCCTGGCCAAAGGCCAAGGGCCTGGCGGAGTTTGCTTTCAACCGTGCGAAGCTACCCTAGGGGGATTGCTGGGCGGCCACCACTGGGCCTTGACCGGTCTACGGTCGGTGGCCCGGGCATATCGTAGCTTATTTTACTAAAATAAACAAAGCTGCCTGTCTGAGAGGTTTCACAGTCATCCGGATGCCTGCCAGCTCGTTATGCCTTCACCGAGCAATTGTCTGGAGAAAGAATTGCCAAGCTGCTACCCGTTATCGCGCATCCATTCAACTTGCATCATGCACTGGGAGCATTCCCCTTTCAGCTTCTGCATATGTCTGTAAGGCACATCTTGGTAACAATTGGGTCATATGATGGTAGGAAGGCCATACCGGTCACAAGCCTGAACATCATCTGACTTTCCCTCCATGCTTGTGTAAGCTTGCCAGTGCAAAGAGCATATACCAGGCGATGCCCATCCATGGCTATTGCATCATGCACTGGGCAGCCCTGAGGCTCATGTGCTGCTGCTGAAGAGGTGCATGCTAGGTAATGATGAAAGCCCTAAGCATCCCCCGACCCTCCTTGTGCAGGCTGGCAGAGGCGAAGAGCAAGTTCCAGGCATCGCGCGGCCAGGCATGCGCTGACGAGCTGTTGGCCGTGCTGGAGGGCGAGTGGCGGCAGCTGCGCATCCTCCGCATGGCTTCTCTGTCTCGGAGGGGGCAAGTCTCTGGGGCTGTCCAAGTGGTCAACTTTGAGGCGCAGAGCGCCGAGGGGCGTGACGCAAACACGGGCATGCTTTTGGCAGCTGCGGGTGCTGGACCAGCGGTTCCCCCTGCTGGCGATGTCCTCTGTGAGATCCGGTTGGTATATCGGCAGAAGGCCTCTTCTGATAAGGCCCAGGGCAGGGATGTGGAGGCTGAGTTACCAGCAGTGAAATCCCCAGAGCGTGTGAATGCTAACCTGCCTCCAGGGAGCCCCCTCAGTCATTTGAAGCCCGCTGGATCAGATCTGCCTGCCGGGGCAGATGTACCCACTAGAGCAGATCTGCCATCTCCTGCTGCAAACGAGAGCGATGGACCAAGCTGCACGCTAGCTGGCGGCAGGCTTGGACAACTGATCATTGCCAAAGGAGCTGTGTTCAATAGCGTCAGCATCCTGAAGAATAGAAGATTGAGTGGTTGCAAGCGAGGCAGGGTCACGTTTGCAGCGCAGCTGGAACTTGGCCAGACGTTGAGTTACAAGTAGTTGCACAGGCTGCTCTAGGTACCGCTGTTGGGTAAATGCGGGGTAAGCGTTGACTTCAGTTCTACCACAGTTAAACAGCAACGGGGTAAGCATTGACTTCAAAAGATGTGTGCCTGCTTTTGACGTATGGAACGGTAACATTGTTTGCTGGCAGAAAAAGGGAGGCAGAAAAAATGCTCTCCCCCTACTCCTCCAGGACTCAACCGCATGAGACAGACCTTGTACCTATCACACTACCATATGGACTTTGGGGAGGGTAAAGCAATTTCTGACCCCAAGTTAGCATTTGAGCAGCATAGGACTCCCCTCTCCTAACTTTGACATCCCTTGACAAGCCTATGGCCTTCAATACATAACCAGGGGATATATCTCTATAGGATTATATGTTTCCTTTTGTTTCAAAGATCCGGACCTAAATGTTCGCAACACTGTCACGTACTCACCGTTGGACCAATAGGTTAACAGATTGTAAAGCTTATTTTCCGTGATGGGCATCCCAGTTTTAGTCACCGCTCTCTCCATGCAGGGCCATGTGCATTCTTGCGTTGTCATATTTGTAACCCTAGTTTTAGTAGGGTTTTTACCCCTGATTTGAGCGACCTTTTCTGCTGACAAGCTTGTTGTGATTACTGAGGGACAGTTTCTATTAAACAAGGTGTTATTTGTCCCACCACAAAAGCTTCTGCCATCCACTCATATTAAAAGGATATTCCTGGGTCCTCACAAACAGAAAGAAGCACTTTCAAAAAGGAGACAGATTGTAAGAGCCAGCACATCTTAAACATTAATCTCGGCTTCACTTTGCGCAGCCAGACAGCATGCAAACTTCAAACTACGCCCCCTGCTACAAAGTCGTGAGGCACGTGGGCATGTCCATAGCTAGATTCACAAAATAAATGCAGGCCCAGAATCCAGCTGAGACCTGGCTCCAGGTTCCAGCACTCAGAACACATGGCCAGCCAAACACCATATCAGATTCGAACAATCGAGAATGAGATACAGGGTTTTCTAAATGACTGTCAGTGCCAGGTGCTGACGCTCTGATGCTGGCATGTGTCAGCAGGATGCAAGTGTGGACTACAAGATGCTGTCCAATAGTTGAACAAGACATCTTCAGGCAGATGACTATATGAGAATGACTGTTGTCCGCTGACTGAAGACTCTCTAGAATAGATCACACGAGCAGGCCAGGTAGAAGCCTTGCGTCTTTACTAAGCTTCCACGCGTAACTTGCTCCGAATCTACGATCTTGAAAACAGGGATTGCTGCAAAGAGAAAAGGGGGCAGGGTCATCAGCATCAACGCCCGGGGCATATCACCAACAACGATAACATGCTCGACAAGGACCGCCCCACCTGCGAAGCCTGAGGAGCTGTTCTTGGAACCACAATGCTGTTCACAGCCCAGTCCACAGGTACCTGCCCGGTCAACAAAGCTACACACTCTGCCATGTCTTACTCCCATCATCTCATCACCCAGCAGGAACCATCCCTCACCAGTGTCCGCCGGACTCGAGTGGATGCCTTGTCTTTCTCCTTCTTCGCCTCCTCCTTAGGAGCCTCCTTTACCACCACCTCAGCTGCCTTGGGCGGATCCGGCAGCTTTGGCGGCGGTTCAGGGTCCATCGGCGCCACCAGCCTGCAGGCCAACCAACATGTAAATTAGTCCGGCGGAGCATCAGGGACAAGAGCCCACCATTTAAGAACAAAACAAGCCTACCGGTATCCACAGAAATATAGATACCAGTGGTCCGCTTGAATTACAATATTCAGCATGACAACACATGTACAGAATTCAGAATAGTTGTAACCTGGGATTCAAAGGGTTTTAACGGGGTATGTAGCTCAGTTCCAGATCCATTGCATGCGTAGTAGCAAGAACAACAAGACAACCACTCACGATCTCATGCGGCTTTGTGAAAGGTCCATTGTGTCCGCCACCATGGGCCTGGCAGAGGACATGGTGTCATGCACCCCAGGGTTGTTACTGCTGCTAGCGCCAGTGGACCGCTGGTACTTAAGGATCGTCCAGTCAAAGACGAAGTCCCAGTTCCAGCCTGAAAAGCGATGCAGAGAGGTCAGGCACTCTCAAACAAGCAAGAAAAAAATTAGGTTGTCTCACCAGACATGGCCATCCCAGTTCCAGCCCACGATGTAGCGCACACGAGTCAATTACTGTTTAACAAACTATACTTTGTCTTACAGGACAGGACAGGCTTCCCTTGTTTGAGACAAGCTTCTTTATTATCAATCATATCTTGATGTATTGTCATTACATTCTAGGCATTCTGGAATAGGCGCAACATTCCGCATTTTTGTGTGTAGCCTGTACCCCCAAGTGCAGTGTCGCCTTGTGTTTAGCAGTGTTTGTTTTGGCCTTTTAGGGCACTCCAGCCAATCCTGCTACCATTTAGCTGCATGATGGCCTGCTAGGACCGCCCAGTTGCTTGCGCTCTTGGTTGAAGTCCGATCAACACTTAGTGCCCAACGGCCCAGTGGCGGGCAGGTGCAAGACAAATGTGGCCTGGTGCGCACTGAAACGAACACTGGTATGCAGCTCTGCTGGCAGATATGGCACCTCACCCTCTTTCGCAAATAGGTCGCGGAAGAGTCGTCGCAAGTAGGAGTAATCCGGCTTCTCGTCAAAGCGAAGCGACCGGACATACTGGAAGTAGGTCACAAACTCCGCAGGGAAGCCCTTACAGAGCACCTGGAGTAGACGATGAGGTTCATCAAATCAGGCAAAACATACCACCAATGGGATGCCCTAGGTGCATGCATATTCCAAGGATGGTAACCATGTGACAAACTCCACAGGAAAGCCATTTTATGGCACACTTTGAGCACAGGACTAAATACAACAATTCAGGAGTGATATTGAAGGTAATGCATAGCCCCAGGAGAGCAGGTAGATTTTCCAAGCAAGAGGACATCTGTGACGAAGTCTGCAATATGCCCCGGTGGCTGGTCAATCATCCTGTGCAAGTTCTAATGTGTTTGTGCGCGACTGCCACAACAACACGTTTTGAAAACCATACCTCGAACGGCGTCTTCATCTTTTTCTCGCTGATCTTCTCATACTTCTGCTTCTTGGTTGCCGCTTGCAGGCCCTGCCATGGCAGGCTCCCCCGCAGGAAGTACATGAACACGTACCCGAGCGACTCTAGGTCGTCGCGCCTGCTCTGCTCAATCCCCATGTGCGTGTTGACGCTAGCATAGCGTGCCGTGCCTGTCAAGTTCTTATTTTCGCAGTAGGGTATGTGTACATGCGTCTTGGGGTCGCGGTACTTTTTTGCCAGGCCAAAGTCAATGATGTTGACTTGGTTGGCTTTCTTGCCCAGGCCCATCAGGAAGTTGTCCGGTTTGATATCGCGGTGGATAAAGCTGCGCGAGTGCACATACTCCACGCGGGAAAGCTGCAGGACAAGTGGAACAAGCAGGCGGAATTGACACAGGTGGACTAGGCTGACGCTCACCCGCTCTTCATATGCATGGCCGACATGCAGGAGGGAGTTCTCACGAACTCACCACAGAATATCAGCCATGCATGGTGATGAAGCATGCATGCCCATCACATGTCATATACTTGGGCATGGATCTTGCCTCGTTATACACATGCAGTCAAACATGTGAGTGTTTTGAGGCGCTTCCAATGCTAGACTCTGTAACCCACCCCAGCTCAGGCAATCCCTCATGTAAAGAAGACCATGCACGTACCCATAGGCATGGCAGCATTGTTCTTTCAATCCCATGACATCAACATCAATCCCTCTCTTACCATCTGGTCAGCCAACATGAGCACAGTTTTGACAGAAAATTTCCGGCTGCAGAAGTTGAACAGATCCTCCAAGCTCGGCCCCAAGAGATCAATGACCATGACGTTGTACTCCCCTTCTACGCCATACCAGCGAAGGTTGGGGATCCCAGCTGCGCGAAAAGTGTCCCAGTTTGAGGTCTGACCACAAAGACGTGAGGAACTGCATTGTTCTCACCTCCTCCTTGAAGGATTTTATACAGCTTGGATTCATAGAGCAGCTGCGGGTGCCTCGCTTTCACGGATTCCTAAGTCAGAAAAAAGACATCAAGAGAATGCCTGCATAAAACACGGATACGAACGACGCACCAGCTTGACGCCGACTTCCTCTCCACTGTTCGTGCTGGTTCCTGTGAATGAACAATGAAAGTTTAAGATTGTGAGCGCAGTCCCTGTCAAACACATGACACCTCAAGGATCCGACTTCGTTCCTCGCGAGAGCCAACGAATCAGGGCTCAGTCCTTCCCAGCTTACCTAGGAAAATTTCTCCAAAAGAACCACTGCCCAATTTCCTGCAACGAAGACAGGGAGAGTCCAAGAGAGTCAGCCAGCCTCCGCATGCTTCTTCTGGCCAAGCATTAGACGACCCGCAACAACGCACCTTCCCAATCTATATTTCCCCGCTATTAAACAGTCCGGATTCATTTTGGCTGATTCTATGCACTAAAATCGAGCAGTGTCGGCATCAGGGTCCAATCCCCAATAGATTCACTATTGTTATTCTGGGCATGGTATTAATATGTCACATGAAACGTCCATGCGGGACGAGATGAATTGGTCGGGTTCCACGGGTCGCAAATGTTGAAGGAAGATAGTGTGAACACTACAGTATGTCCCACTCAAGACGCGACAGTACAACCCCGGATGCTCAACAAATTGCAACAGAGGATTTGTAGCAAAGGAAGTGCCATTTGCTCTGAAGGCTGACGGACACAACTTCCATGGCATTTTGGAAGTCAGCTGTTTTTGTCCTGATAGTCCTTCTCCATCATGTGTCTGGTACGCTGAATTGGCCATTAGCTCCTGATCTTCCAAGGCATTCAAAATGTACAATTCTTCACCTTTAGGTCTCACGAAAACACAGCAAGAGCAAGAGGAGCGGCTTGTCGGGTGGAAGGGAGAAACTTACAAACCCAAGCATGTCAGTAATGGACTTGGGTCCAGTCCGGTGTTTAGACGCTGTAATTCACGAAAGCTGCATCTCAAAAAATTCGGAAAGAGGTCGGTTCCTGAGTTAGGTGTTTGTGACGGGCGTAGGTAGGCTTCCAAGGCGAGGAGACCGGATCGGCACGACTTCCTGAGGCTAATGTCCGCAAAAATGAAACAGCATGGTGAGATAGGCCTGCATACTATCTTCATTTGTCTGGGTTACTGCCTGGGTCTTGCTAGTAACTGGCACCATGCGGCACAATCGATGTCATGTCTTCGTAGCAGATTCATGCATGTATGTACCTTCTGTTCTCAACTCTGGGAATTACGATGACTGTGGTCATGAGGTGCTCTATCAATTCAGTCTGACTTGCTTATTTGTCCTGTCGACCACCTCTCGCCTCAGGGTCCAAGTTCTGTCATGGCAACCTCGGGTAATGGGCAGCACCGGAGTGGCTCGTTTTTATGCCAAATCTATAACTTGAGACTCTGAGAATGATTGCATGATATGCAATGCCCGTTACTTCTCTAGTCCGATATCTTCTCAACCTGTCACCTCCATCAGAAGCGCATTGAAATGAAGCGCTGCATTGGCCCTGACCTGCATTTTGTGAACTGGGTGCTCTATAGGCCTTTGTGTACCACAATTTCCTCAGCCCGGAGGAGGTCCGTCATATTGTCAAGCTGGCTGCGGTTCAGGTGTGTGCTCATCTGAATGTCCTGCCTGGCAAGCGCATGCAGCAGCATTTATTTTAGTTTGCACCAGACCACCTGCGGCAGGCCGCTGGACCGATAGGGATCGAACCTTCATGGCCTACTGCTGGTGGCCGAAACAGCAGGGCATGCTGCACTCAGCCCCATGGCCATGGCCCACGATCTAGCTGGATTGTCCATAAAGCACCCTAAACAATCTCTGGCACAATCAATGGCGTGCAGTAGATCCTTCTTGGCAAAACAGCATTTCTTGTGCAGGATCAGCCTTGACCCACTGAGGCATGATCACGACCCCTGATCACAATGATCTACATCAGCACCTTTCCTGGTACCCCACCTTCAACTGGACTGGGAAAAGAGGCCTAGCTGTCTGGCCACTGGCCAAACCAGCCACGCTTGAGGCCCCTCGGCTAGACTGTCACGCCCTGGACCCTGAGGCCCTGTTACAGCTCAGTTTGGGTCCAGATTGCCCCGGTGTCCAGTGGTAGGAGTGCAGCCAATGAGAGCTTCAGTCATTTGGAGATTGCATTGGCAACTGGCTGACTGTCGATACCTGAAGTCCCACCGATTGGCTGCACAACCCAGATGATTGCCCACAGGTCCTTTTAACCTCATGCGCCTCACTTGACTGGTGCAAGCTGTTGTCCCTGCCTCTCAGATGAAGCGCTCCCAAGTGGTGGGGCCAAACGACACCGGCGTTGTGGACAGCATCCGCACCAGTGCTGGCACCTTCCTCATGTAAGGGGTGTGCCTGCCGTTGTGCCCTGGTGGTGCTGGCTGTAGGGGGTAGGGTGAAGATAGGCTTAAGATTACATGCCCTGCTGCTAGGGCCACCGGCCTGGTAAGATAGCTTGCACGCTGCCTCTCCTTTGTACCCAGGGCCCTATCATGACTGATTGCTCGATCTAAGATTCGCTTCCTTATGGTCCCTGGTGATGCCACATGGATTATATATTTCATGCCATTCATAATGCGTTGAGTTTTGCGTCACGAAGGCGTCGTACTTCTTGAGTCAGGATCCCCCCTAGCATGGGCATAGTCCACCTCGTCACACTCTAATTAGGCACCCAGCTGTATGCATACCTCTACCTCGCTCCCCTTGCACCGCTCTGAACCCCGTGATTATGTACTAACGTTGCTGCCTCCACTGCTGCTTTCACCAATGCAGGCGGAATCAGGATGCAGTCATCACAGCAGTTGAGCAGCGCCTGGCCCTGTGGTCTCAGCTGCCTACGTCTCACCAGGAGGATATGCAGGTGAGGTCCCAGACCAAGGATGGTACGCGCTGCCTGCTTTCATGTGGGCGTGATCCCAGCTAGGCAGGCGTGATGCCAGCTGTTTTGGTGTGATAACCTAGTGTGGCCCCCCTGGATGCCTTCATGGCGCATCGCAGAGCCTTTGGCAATGGAGGAAACAGCGAGCTTTCAGTGCTGGAATACATCCAACAGATGCAGATGTTTCCTCGCCTACTGCTGTCTGCATAATTCCATATAGCTGCACAACTGCCTCGATTTTTCTCCACCTCTGCCCGCCGCCTCCAGGTGCTCCGATACGGGCCAACAAACAAGTACGGCCCGCACATGGACGGTCTGGGGCGTGTCATGTCTGTGCTCATCTACCTCATTGGTATGTCTACCAGCCTGGGCACAGCCCTGCCACTGTTTACGTTGGGATGCTTCTGCTACGACTTAGCCACATCATGGCCTATAGACGTAGGGCCATGGTGCAGCAAACCCTGCTGCTCTGGCTGCCGGCTGTAGGCCGGTCAAGGTTGGTCCCCAGGGGTACCTAGTGGTGGCTGCCCAGCGGCCTGCTCAAGGTGGTCGGGTGAGAACTGACATGAATACTGAGCCCTGATCTACCCTGATATACTGTTGTGCCATGCTGTGTTGCTGTCTTAGCCGAAATGCTGAGCTGGAGAGATCACGATATGAAATCTGCGCTATTATGTGTTTTGCACATCATGCACGACGTCCTTGATCATGGTAAAGGGAACATGACCCAAACCCTTACGATGCCAGGGGGTGCTTGGACCTTCCACTCTTAACCCTGTACCCTGACCTCAACCCTTGCTCCCGCAGCCCCTGAGGCGGGCGGGGAGACAGCCTTCCCCAACAGCAACGGCTGGCTTCACCCGGAGATGGGCGAGGCGGCACAGGGCCCCTTCTCCGATTGTGCTAAGAACCATGTTGCGTTCAAACCTAAGCAGGTACGGGAGCTTGAGCGCCCGACTACACATGCGTTTAAAAATCATATCTTCTAGGCGATTGACCTCAGATAGATCCGCTGCTGATATACTGAAGCACATCTGGATCAGAGCTGACAATAAGTGTTGGCAACTTGTTTCTTGTAGTGTGTAACTGGTCACCTTCAGTACGCCACAGGGCAGCCACCACTGGATCCATGGGGATTAAACCTTGAACGGCCTACGGCTGGTGCCCCAGGCTGCAGGGCCTGCTTCACTAGGTCCCCCCGGCTGTTTGCGGTGATGTAACTGAATTGTGTCTGAAGTACCCGGAACACACATTGTGTTTGCTGCTGTTCGCAGGGCGATGCGCTGCTCTTCTACGACCTCATGCCAGATTACAAGATGCCGGACAGTTACAGCACGCATACCGGCTGCCCGGTGGTGGAGGGGAACAAGTGGAATGCAGTCAAGTGGATTCACGGGAAGCCGTTCAGAGGTGAGGCCGGGGCCTGAAGGGCCTGGGAGATGCGCTCATGCGCTGCATTGAGGCCAGGACCAAAGCTGAAAGCTAGCTATTGCATTATCCAGTCCTACTGTTATGATCCTCCTCCAGGGTATACTCGCTTGTAGCAATATCTGCTTGACTTCAAAAAAGTAATTGACTGTGCTGCTGTGACGTGGTTTTGATTGAATTTCAGGAGCACCTCATTGCAAACAACTTCCCTTCTGACGCATTTTGTGTCTGATTACTGTATCGATGGCGACATCTGGAACGTGGCTGCTTTTAACATGATACCAGCATTTGCCATCCACATTTGTCATCCACATTGGCTGCTTTCTTTCATTCTATTTCTGTGAAAGCGCACAGGCCTTTTGTTCACACGACTACCCTGCTTTACTTCCTATTTCTGGGAGGACAAGATAATGAAAATAGTCTGTGTCTTTAACAATTGCTCATATGTTGCTAATCCTTTCATTGAATGTTCCTTCCTTACTGGCCCTCCCTTTGTTGCTTTATCTATGCCTTATAGGAGATGAATACGAAAAGAGCCTTCGTGAAAAGCACGTCCCTCTACCCGATCCTGGCTTATGTACAGACCAGCACGAAATGTGCGAGCAGTGGGTGAAAGCCGGCGAGTGCACCAAGAACCCTGGTTACATGGTGAGACTGTGGAGGTGGACAGGGAAAGTGAGATCCTGGGGCCGGATTCCACTGGGGCTTGATGACTGGGAGGTCTGCCTGGACTGCAGCAGGGAGTGGCTGGAAGGATGAGCTGACAGTGTTCGGTGTCCTACGCTTCGACGACTCTTGTCAGCACAGAGAGGTACCAAGTCTAAGCACTCAGCGTTCATCCTCGTACATACCTCGATGTACCCAATTTACACACCCGTGTTCCCTGATGAACCCATGTTTCTTAATTGAACCACACTCCCCGCATGGATCATATCCGGATAAGCTGCCTTGTACCGGTAGATTGGATGCCTGTCCTGTGCAGTGTGGACCCTGCCCCCATACCTGGATTTGAATCCGTTGCCTACCATTCATGTTCCCCTCATGCACGAGATTCTGAGATGCTGCCTTCCACTGTTCTTTTTGTTTGTTTCACCTGCCGACCCTGTCACCCACACCCACACGTGAATCCGCAGAAGGGCAGCTCGTCTGGTCAGGGCGCTTGCCGAAAGGCCTGCAAGGATTGCACCCCATGCGAGGCGGACGACGTGCCTTGTATCACAGCCAACCGCGAGTCGGGGGGGTACTTGACGTTTGAAAAGGCTGAGTTCAAAGGGCTGTTGGACTAAGGACGAGAGTGGCTGGATCACTGGGTTCTTCTTTTGGGGCAATGGAGCAGGGGGCAGATTTTTTGGTAGCTCCGCGTCCACCTTTGGCAACCGTGTTGCGTACCATCAAAGCCCGATTGGGACCAGACCTTGACCGATAGACACAGGCCCACAGCAGCATGGCTCGCCGCGCATGCGCTCTCCGGATGGAGGCCAGGAGGTAGGTGAACTGTAGCTGAATTGACCCGAGCCACTCGAAAATGAAGAGTGCAGGAGTTTTGAGCGAGCTGGAGGTTTTGTGGGCATGAATGATTAATCCAGACACTGCATTCCTGGTAGGTTTATGGCTGTGGCCCAGGCGACTAGCAATCACTGTTGAAAAATATTTGTCTAGGGGTAAAGCTTGGTCGGCATACCCTATGGAAAGTTCCGCTGACCTTATTTATGTACATGGTTATTATTTGACCACACACTTCTTGACCTGGTCATTCTGGACCCTAGGTATGTTTGTTCCATGTCTTGCTGGTGTTTCATATGGTGTGGATGACTAGGTGTGTTGACCCGTCATCCTCCTATACCCCAACGTCGACTGCCTCAACACAAGGTTGCATGGCAAGCATTTCAAGAACAATGTTTATTCTTATGTAAATATAAAATATTTGTATGATTACTATGATCATGCTTTCTTGATCGATCGTATGGTGGAGTCTTCCGCCTCACAGCTGTTGCCACTTTTGTTTATTTCAGGATGCTCCAGCTGCATGCAGCCGAACAGGTCCTGGTGCCGCAAGCAGTGCTGATTGGGTCCCCAGCTACGGTATATAGGTTGGTTCAGGTTCGGATTCACTTGGCGCATTGGTGGCCGTCCAGCAGCCCCCGAAGTTGGTCAGACGAGCTAACAAAATGAACCCCAGCTGTCATATTTCCCAGGAAGCACATCAAGAGTTCCACCTGCGTGTCTAGAGGCCTGGGTACTGCTGCCCTTCATTCGTCATTTTTAGAAATAGGCCTACCCCTTACTCCCCTGTCACATCGAGATCAGGTCTGCAACCTGAGCAAGTTTATCTCTAACCACCAGGTGGTTGGGCGGCTTGCTGATGGGATTTGCGACACTAGCTTCAAAGAGGGTGGGGTGACCCTGGAAATACTTTTCCTAACAAAGCTGGGGACTGTCTGCACAGTCACTTAAAGTCCATAAAAGCTGTTATGATGCGACACCATTTCCTGCCATTGCGCTCATGGATTTAATGTCAAAGGACCGTGGACCGGCAGGGGCTTACTGAGTTCACGGGCCTCCCTGGCCCCATATGGTAGCCCATTCTGTGGTCCATCACAATTGTCCCGTGTTACATGTGCATGTCATTGGGGCAGCCGGCCCAAGCTGCTTAGGTACAAACATTCAAACTGGAGGCTTCAACCACCCGACCCCTTTGGCCCGATCTGCCTCGTTCAACCCCGAGTCAACAATTCTGTGCGGACAAGTATCATGTCTATTGCGTTTTCACACATATTTCACGCTATTATGGGGTCCGTTCTCATCAACCACTACGTGTCCCCAAGAATATGTGCTTATTTCCAGGCCTCTCAGGCCAAACGCAAGATCTGACCACACAGCAAGCTTGTACCAGCTGACACGTAACCACAGACAATCAGATATAAAAGCCTCCACAGCGACATATTGGCTATTAGGGTTTCACGCCAAAGCCTCAAGAATTTCCTCCGCACTGCTGATGGTGAAGGCGCCACCCTCTTCCAGGTTGAGCATCTTAACTACCTGATCCTCCACCAGCATGGCATACCGCCGGCTGCGGATGCCCAGGCCCTTGTCCGTGAGGTCCAGGTCCACACCCAGAGCCTTTGTGAATACGGCGTTGCCGTCAGCCAGCATCAGAACCTTGTCACCAACTCCGGCGCTCTGCACCATGAAGTTGGAATGTACGGTATAAGAAGGCAATAGGGAGGGGGCATACATGCATTTTGGGCAACACGGGTGTATTAGGGGGCAGCCACAAATTTGTCGTTGGACTAGTAGGGTAGTGGTGGTGGATATGGACGTGGGTCAGGAGATATTCTTGCTTCACCTGGGAGGGTTTTACCGCCAGCAAGGATAACCAGCGCACATGGATGCCTTATGGACGACCTCACCTTTCCCCAAGCATCCATAACAAAAGCATCGTTCACGGACACACAAACAATGTTGTCCACGCCTTTGCTCTTGATCTCGTCCGCCTTCTCAACGAAGCCTGGCAGGTGCTTCAGGCTGCACGTGGGTGTGAAGGCTCCGGGCACTGCGAAGATGACTAGCTTCTTGCCTGCATGCGCAAAAGGGCATCTGACAATCAGGCCAAGAATAGCCTGAATGGAGCAGCCACCACCTATGAACAGGACTTCATAAGCATGCAGCCCTATATCCATGCAGAGCAGGCAAAGCACTTTTTTACAGCAGCTGATCCTCCAAATGGAATGAGCTACAGCAAGACTCCCCTGCATGCATGGGATGGGTGCTGGAAAAAATGGGTAGGCAAAACAGCCTCAGTCCTTGGGCAATCCAGCACTTGCCTTTGCACAGCTGCTCTGTCGTCATCTCCTTCATATTCCCTTCGCTGTTAAAGAACTTTAGGGTTGCAGCTGGGAGCTTATCTCCCACCGCCAAAGCCTTGGGGACGATCATCGACCGCGCAACCGAGGGGCGCAGCACCGAGGAACGAGTGATGTTTGACCTGGAAATGTTAACAAAAGGACGTTGGACAGGAGCACCATCAATGCTGGACGATGACACGGGAGCCCAGATGACGAATGAGGCATACCTGGAGGAGTGGACAAGCTTGTTGCGTCCCATAAGAGCCGCCATATCTGAAGTTGATGATATAAAAATGGGGTGAATCGTTGTCCTTGCTGTATGTCTCAGTTGGGGCGTGGAACGTCCGGAGATCGAACGGTTCCGCTGGCTCCGGTGCCAAGACAGGGTGAACGCAATTATGAACGCACCCTGGGTGGGTGAACGCTTGGTGGTGCACGCATTGCCGGGGTGAAAGCCCATTTGTCCCTTTCGGAGCCAGGTCTGAGACCAGACTATCGCATTGATCTCAGTCAAAGCAAGCCAAACAATACCGGTAAGTCTTTAAAGGCCAGCTTTGTTCTGCCAGAGGCTGCATTTCCTAGGAGTACACCATGCAGGAGTGCGGTAGCATGGCGTGCATCGCCATCATACACTAGTGCGGGCTGGACGAGTGCATGATGGCGATAACTGCATGCAGTGCAAGCCATGGGCAGAGCTGACGAGCAATGAGAAGCTTCATCCGTCTGTGTTAAACAGTTCAAAAAACAGGTCTTAAAGCTTCTCCTGTCCAGTCTCGAAAAACACGAGCTCCTGCTTCATACATGTGTGAGCCTCCTGTCATGGTCTCCAGGTAATCTGGTTATCGGTTATGCCTATGATGACATCATGCACTGCACTGACTTGAGCGGTCAAGATCATAGACTGGCGGACTTGACACAAACGGCACTAGCCCTGAAATTCATATTCCAACCTGCCCACCCGAATTTAAAATTCCAGCAGTTTTCAGTCCATGCGATGCCAAGAGACGCACGTGACCGGTGCATATCCCTCTGGGTGGTTGCTTTTATACCTTTCACCTAGTGCTGAGCCAGGACCTTGTGTTCTTACTGCGTCCTTGGTCAGACTTTCAGGCTACCAATCACAATGGTAAAAGCCAAGCTAAGGAATGACCCCCTTGCTGCCAAAGACAGAACCCCACTGAAAAGGACATGACTGATATGCTTTTCCTCAAGCATAGGCTTAGCGAAGCTGTTGAACACCGATTCATTACTATCCCATTCATTAATGCTCTACACTTGTACTACTTTGTGTGGGCTGAATAACAGCATAGGTATGGCTTGGGAGGCTGTTGATTCTGCTGCCTCACTTTGATACACTTTGTAGGGGTCAAACTTCTCGGGATGGCTGGCGATTGCATCGTCCCCTTCTCAGGTTGGCTCGGCTTTATTAAAAGTGGAGTAGTGGACAGCCTGGTGAGATGTCCATTTTATGGGGGATTGAATAGGAACCGTGCAGCTCTTACAAGACCAACACCGCACTTATTTTATGTTGCTCATGTGTTATGACATGAATATATCAGACCAGGTTCAGGAGATGTGCTACAATTATACCTGATGGCAACGATCAACGATGTGAGGTTTGCTCACGAATAACCTTTATAACGTAGCAATTGAGGATTTACACTGTGAATGATGTATGAATGACTTCACACCTATAGGCCCTGCCAAAAAGGCCTGGGCGCCTCATTGTATGATTGGGAGCAAAGGAAACTAATAAAAACTGGAAAAGAGGTGCAAGGAGAGAAAGAGAGGACCAAAAGGAGAAATCCGGAGGGGAAAATAAGTTTAATGATTCCCCAGCCCCTCTTAAGTTAAGCCCTCGACAATGTCGGCCACATCTCTCACAAAAGCGAGGGCATCCCATCTTTGCCTGCACCAGTACAACAGTCTCTGGCGCCCTCCCAGGGGGCAGGTCCACCCCTGCTCCCGAAGCTTGTTCTCGACCCTAGGCAATGGAAGCAAGCTTGCAGCAATGCGTCCTTCACATGCTTGCTGTCTCCTTTGCCCAGCTTCTTAGACAGCAGGGTGTGAAGCGTGGCATGCTTAGGATGGTGCACACCCGCTGGGCCCTACTTTAAGCTCGGCTGCGTGGGGCTGGAAGAGCATGCGTAAGCTCAATTCGAGCTTATATGCACAGCTAGAACGAGGGTGCTGGCATGCCACCCTCCTTTGCGAGGAGACATGAACCAGGGACCCAGCAGCCCGATCCAAGTCGCCGCCATGCCCACATCCTATGTGATAGGTCAGGAACTCGGACACCCGGTGTCCTAGACGGGGGAGGGGGGAGGGGTCGGATTCAAACCTTCACCAGGGATCATGGATGTCCCCCGTGTTTTACCCCTGCATTGCTGGTGACAGTCAGTCTTCACAACCCGAACTCAGTAAATGGTCTCCACACATCATCTTTCTGAACAAAGTCTCCGGGCTGGTAAGGAGCCATCCCATCCCCGCAACCAGGGCGGGACGAATGATGGGGCCATCTCATTAATAGCTGCACCAACGCCTCAGGCAATTGCATTGCACCTTGAATCTATGCAGCTCCGTCCTGGCAGTCAGCACGGGGCGAAGACATTCTAGTAACAGCTGCACCACTGGCAGTCGCCCATTGCACGCAGCTACCACTAGCACACAACCACCCGAAATTCGGCACATGGAGCATGCTGGGACTATCCCAGGGGTAGCTGTACCACCGCCTGTGCCCCTGATGGGCAACTGCCCCAGCGCTTGCCCATGTTGACAGTCTGATCTGGCACCCTTTGAAAGCATGACCCAGACCATTGCCAGCTGGTTGGCTGTCTGGCTGTTGCACTTCACTGCCCTCGGGACAGTGACCTCTGGATCTTGGAAAGTTTCCCAGCAGCAGGCTGGCCACCAGGCTGGGGTAAGACCTCAAGCAATCGCGCCACTGGCGGCACATACTCCATCTGACTTGACCCAGATAGCGCTGATGCCCTCCGGCTGCCACGCAGCCGTGCTGCTGAGAATATGGTAGAGGGTATTCAGGTCAAGGTCGTGGATACACGTTGTGAGGAGAGCGGCCTCGATGTCCGCGGTCAGGGTGTCCATCATTCCGGTTAAGGCGTCTGCCATACCATGCAATTCATCGTATAAGTAACTTTACCAAGAACAGTGTCAAATGTTTTTATTCAATTGACATGGATAGTATTGAAGACCGGCATGTCTTTTTGTATTTTTGAAAGCGAAAGTGGCTGCGCGGAGTGGCTGCCTAAATATTGAGTGCTACTTAGAGACCGTTCAGTTCAATCTTAGCTGGACAGATCATGCTTCAGAGCTTGACATATTGCGATGGTATTCCGTACTATTCCCTAAATTGTGGGTAAATAATGACACTGGTAGATAAGGTTGAATCAACCTTACATCCAAGGGATCCGCTGGTTCAATTGCTTCACATGCGACTTCCCGAACCATCTGTGCCCCTGACCCTCTGTCTCCTGAGTTTTGATTTTTGTTCCTTTGAGGTGGAGTACAGTAGATTTCAGATTTGAATATCCTTCCCGTACACCTAGGATAATACAATTGTTAAATCCGTCCCGCAGGGATGTTTTACATTGTTTATTCAGTCCTGCAAGGGGGGGAATTCTTGCTTTATCGTCGACGCACTTCCCGATTTCGATTGATTCCGCCCAGCGCTGTTTTTGTGCAACCCAACATAACTTAATTGACGAAGGAAAAAGTGGCCAGCCAGGAGGCTGTTGGCTCAAAACTTGGCCACACATTTGGTCTCCGTCCCAATTTCGTAGGCGGTGCCAAAAATCACTCTCAGGCAGCCACGTCATGTTTTATTATAAAGGCTCATCTGCTGCGCTATGGGGTTCAAATACTTGCCACCGGTTAGCATTATTGTATTGGTTGCTTGCCCCAAGGTTCACTGGTGCTCCGCTTGCTGTTTATTTTATTGAGTGCTCAAGCCGTTTTTGTAGGCGCCTTACCCCTGCATCCCCTGCGTCAAATGTTATGCTCTCCTGGACTGGAATGTCTATAAAAATACAGTGGCGATCTTTGGTGAGCACTGTCCTGGTAAGGGAATACAACAAGATTTAGCCAACAAAGCAATCTTGTGATTTGTGAATAAATTTTCTAGCCGCGATCCAAATTGCTGTCAAAATGTTGAGCCGAGTCTCTATGTTCTACCTTGCCATAGCTAGTTCACTACATACATTGGGCACTTATACATCCATAATGGCGTTTTCATTCAGGTGTGGTGAAGTCTTGCAAATGCCTTGTTGGAATTGACAGCCGTTGAACTTGTGCAGATTTTGAGAATCTAGGTCATCTTATTTGTACTACCAGTTAAGGTTGGGACCCAGGGCCACTAAATCTTGTTCACAAGATTCACAAGGTAGAAAATGTACTTAACGGTCAAGTAAATTCAGTCGTAATAAGTTAAACAAGGGATACGGAGGGAAGACTCATAATTAATCTGCTGAAGTAATGTAGCTGCCAAGACATGATATCTACCAGAACTTGGTTGATCGGGAATTCGAGACTGCTCAGCTCATACATTCCTGGACCAGGACAGCAAATAGGAGAAACAGAAATCAAGGGTCCATTAAAATGTATTAAATAGTCAGTTCAGGAATACTTGCAAATAATAGTTCGGATTTGTCATACTGTGACAACCGTACAACTCCGTCTCCTTTTGACCCTTGAATGCAAGGAAGGAGCTGAGCGAAGTTGCTCAAATAAAATAGCTAATCTGGCCGGGCAAATTTGCATTTACTTCCGTAGCGCTGTCTATCCAAGGCAAATGGCCTATGAAAGAAGCCAGAGCTCCATTATTTCTCACTAATTTATGCAACTGGGACACCATGAGTCTCGAGAACAAAGGTCTCCTTCGGGTGTCTAGCTTCAAAATGCATGGCCAGCTCCTTCCCACTTTGGCTGATTCCCTTGCAGATGGTGCACTGCAATTCAAAGCAAGGGGTGATCATGGGACATCTCAGAGAATTAAGTCGAGAACGTTAGTGCATGCCAGAAGACTTCTGGCGTAGCCACCACTGGGCCCATGGGACCAACCTTGGACGAGCCTATGGCTGGCAGTCCAAGCAGCACGGCGTGATCTGGCCTGTGGCTTTTAGTGTAGCTAGACTTCGCTTGGAAACAATGAGGTTGTCCTATGTCTAAAAGGATAATAAGAGGCTGATACCAATCATTATTTATTTCACTGACCTGCATCTTGACCCTTTTTGATTCCTTGTCTCCGCTGGGTCCCTTGGGCACCTTCACTTCCTTCTTGCCAGCGGCTTCGAGGAGGAAATAGTTCGACGTCAGCAATCGAAAGAAGAAAGACAGGAAACGCAGGGGCAAGGCTTGGGGAATACGTGAAGATTCCATGTAAAGATTCAAAGTTCGGCATTTTCCTGCTGCCTTTCTTATTAAATCTGAATACATAATGATGATCATCACACGCGCCTGCAAGGGCTTCACTCACCGTTCTCCTTCTTCTGTGCGGAGTGACTGAGTCCTCCCTTCACGGTGCTGTTAGGTGCCATTACGAGTACTTCAGGGAATACGATATAGCAGAATCAAATAGATAAAAGTATTGTGAGTCTAGGCGTACGAGTAGAAGTAATCTGGCGCGGTGTGGCCGCCACTTGTCTCCCAGCCTCTTTCTCAATGAGAAGTGTGTGGCAGGTGTGAGAAAGTGTTAGATGGGTGAACTTGCTCTCCTACTAACCGTCCACGCGTCCGCGTCTACCGCCCTCAAGTTTGACAGAGAGCACGTCGAATTCTTCCATGAGGAACCGGAGGTTGGGTGGCCTGCACCGCGCTTCCTGAGCTTCCCAACGAATAGGAAGGGAGTAGGCCCTCCATCGATGCAAGCTCCAGCAAGCAAGCCGGGTGCATTAACTAGGGTGCATTCCGCCAGGAGCACAGTCCGACTTGCTGGTGAGGAGGGATCAAGGCATAATAGAGCTGGGCCCTCAATGGTATGATGATTCATAATAAGTTGAAGCCCTTATTGGCATGGCATCAGGCATGATAGAGTGGGGCACTCAGGCTGCACTCAAACCCTTCCTGGTATGAGGCATCTGGGCGGCAGGCATCAGGCATGATAGGTTGGTGCCGTCCTACCTAATAAGCTTTAAGATACTGTATCCAGACGTCTGGCATATTATTTGGGCACGGAGCCTCATCATATATTCATATGGGCAGGACAGGGGCACTGCATAACAATGAAGGACAGGGGACGAACAATGGCTAGTCTCTTCCGGGGCAGGGGAAGGCAGGGGATACGGTTTGCCCAACCTTTGTGTTCTTCTTGTTTTGTGTGTGAACTTGCTATCCTTTCTTTCCTCTTTTGCCCTTTCACCCTTGACTTTCCTAGCTGTCTTTAGTTTGCCGACGTGGCCGAGCTTCATTTCTGTATGGTCCAGAGGTGTAACGTCATTGACTTGTAGCAGCCGGCATTTTGTTTGATTCAGGGCTTCCGACTGTCCAGGTGGATCCCCCGGGCCTGGAGAGAAGCATGTTTAGAACGGTGCATACCTGCTGGGCCCTTTTTGTCCTGCCCCTTTCTGTCTTTCTTTACACATTTCCTCCCAACTCTTTAGTTAGGCGACCGCGCGGCCGAGCCTTATTTGAGCAGGGCCCAGAGGTGTAACGTCATTGACCCGCTGGGCCCTGCTGAAGACTCGGCCTCGTGGGGCTGGTAGGGAATGACCAAGCTCAATTCCAGCTACCATGCACAACCAGGACCATGGTGCAGTCATGCCACCCTCCTATGTGAAGGGGCAGGAAAATGGAGCCCTGCGATCTAGGCAGGGGGGAGAGAGAGGATGGTATGGCGGGTTCGATCCTTCAACCTTTTGATATGGATGCCACCAGAGCATCATGTCATGTCCCCAAGGAAGGAAACAGGCTGGGAGAAGAGACATTATAGAACAGTTAGGCCAACTTTCTCCTTTGTGTCCTTCTTACCTCAAGTTACTGGTTTCCTTTCCTTCCAACGCGACAGTTGGGCGCCCACGAGCCTGGTTGAGCAGGGCCCTGAGGTGTCATGTCATTGACTTCGGCCAACTTCAACAGCCAGTAAAGTGGGGTCCCACCTTGCCCACGATTGACGATCCAATACCTAGGGTTGCATGTCTACCATCCCCAGGGGGCCAGTCAGGTGAATTTATGTCCCCAGACTGCAGCTGTGTGCGGGAAGCTCATTGACCCGTGGCTGGCGCAATTCAGTAGCAGCCATGGACTCGAGCCGGCACTTCCCCAGTTTACCCATCCAGCTACAACTGCGGATGGCAATTCTGGCAGCCAAATGGGATAGTGAGATCTTGTGAATTCATACCCAGAGATACTATCATGTTCAAGGCCTGGCCCCCAGTTCCATGTTTATCCGGTAAGGCAGGCCCCTGTGGAGACTCTTCCCTCTGCTGGCCAGTTCCTTCCATCCATCAATTCCATCCATATCAGGGCGTCCACATGGAACACATAAGTTATAATTTATAAACGCGGTGAAGGGGGCAAGGGGAAATCTGCAAACCATACTGGACCCGCTAGCTTACCTGACACATACAGAGGCATCAACATTTCGTCACCAGTATTTATTCCAGTGCCCACCGGTTAACCTTTGGTACCTTTGGCCCTGCTAAGCCAATGGGGGTCAAACAGGGACCAGCCTACGCCTGGCAGCCCTAGCAGCAGAACTTGCTGCTCCAAGCCCCTACAGCCATACACTGCTTTTTAGCTGAGGTACAGCCGAAGCACCCTGAATTACACACTGATGGTCACACAAGGGGGTCACGTGGTTGCTGCAGATTTTTGAGCATTTTCGCGGCACAGAAAGCGACAAGAGACTCCAGGTTTCTCTGCAACGCTGAAGCCTGGGAGGGTGATTCCTTCCTCTACTGTCAGCTACTAGCTGACGGATCTTCTCCTCAGGCAGCGTAACTGCCTTCTTCTCCACCTGAACATCCTTACACTAGGTTCTTCCTTAATGAAGCACTTCCTGTGCTCCGCATGGCTATGCATCCCTCCGCCATGGAGGGCTTCATGCATGGAAATCGGAAACGGATGACCCAAGCAATGTCCGCCACATCCTACGCACTGCCGCGGCTACGCTCCTCCAGCTGGTCTTCAGCCGTTCGATCCATCTCTGGAAGTCTGCGCTGTGCCATTCGTTTCTAGGGGCATCCATGCCGTCCAGCGACATCATGAAGAAGCCCCCGCATCGTAACTGGAAGTGATTACTGTGCCACTAGCTGCAGGGCGCGTCCAGGTGGTCCTGGGCCATCATGAGGAAGCCTCCCTCGGCATCCCTGTTCCCTTTCCTGTGCTGCGCCATCACTGGAAGGCTTCGCTGTGCCACTCGCTGCAGGGCGCGTCCAGATGATCCAGGGCCATCATAAGGAAGCCTCCCTCATAGTCGCTGTCCTGACCCATGACGCCTGCCCACGCCCTCCCCTCCCCACAAGGCACCACACGCCGCTCACGGCACCGCAGGCCCCGCCGCCGACATTCAGACCTGAAGACTCTGAATGTGTTCTGCAGACAGAGCGGCACACAATGCATAAATCTTCAGCTTGGTTCAGCAGAAGGAGACAGCCTCAATAAACAGCTTGACTCAAGGTATTATACAGAAAGATAGTACACTAATCATCAGCCTCACTGACCGGGAACACACGGCGCCATCAACAGCTTGACTGCTGCAGGACTGCATCTATACGACTATACCTAGGGTCCCATGTCAGGCGAGCTCCACAGCCTCTAAATGAAAAATCCTCTAAATAATCAGTCCTCATGCAAACGACAGATTGCACGCCCCTATCATGCAACTTAACACCGTCTGCAGAGAGAGACAGCTCATGAGTGATATCACTGGAGAGCTGTGACACCCGCTGACCCGCTTGTCCACCATACCCCCTTCTACCGCCTCCCTGTTTAAGGGTTTTGTGTTGAGATTTGAGGGTCGAGGGTTGAGACATTAGGCAACTCACCAAGTCTCTCACGGCGCTGCACACCAGACAGGCCCCTCCAGGCGCCAGTTTGTGCGCCACCACCGCCGCCACCAGCACCGCATGCTGCTCCTCGTACATAATCTCGTTACCCAGCACAACCGGGAAGGTTTCCGAAGACGGGACGCCCGGGGGCAGCGCGCTGGCTGGTGCAAGCGCCTCGTGACGGCTGCGGATGTCTGCTTCGTTGCATCTATCGCCGACGGGTGCTTGGGGTCCCGATGCTAGGAGCTCTGCAGCTGCAGCCGCCGAAGCGCAGCGCCCACTTGGCGCAGGCAAGGCGCATGGCTGCAAGGGCAGCGTGGCGGCAGCAGCTGAGCGCATTACTCCTGCGCATGCACCCTTTGCAGGCTCCTCTAAACTTGCCCCTCCACCCTCAGCGCCTGCAGCGCGGGTACCATCCAGGTGATGCAGCGAGTCTGCCCATTCCAATAACCGCACCCGCATGTTCTGAATGTCCCAGGGTGACGCTGGAGCGCTCCCGCTGCCCCCAGCCGCCTGGCTGTGGCTGACCCTGGTGCCGCCATGGCCGCCACCTCCTAGCAGGCCACCAAAAAGGTCGTCCTCGTCGTCCACCTCCTCGGCATTGTCAAACAGCTCTTCATCGTCCACCTGGGTTAACCAAGAGGGAGCAACGCGACCATCAGGGACGGAGAAAAGGGAAGTATGAGCATGCCCCCAAGGAAGAAACCACAGGGCCGACTCGGACGTAACCTAAGCGGCCTACAGCCGGTGGCACAAGCAACACTCACCCAAGCTCTTTTGGCTGCATGCCAGATTTTAGCCGACACTGCAGCAGAAGCAGCCTAAAAGAATCAGCGGTAGGTGCAGCACCCAATTTTACAACCGCACATATTACTGGTAGCCCTATATAAGCAGGGTCGGTCTCAGCTCCATACATGCACAAGCCTGGCTGCTATATCGATGGCGTACCCTATAGACCATGAGTGCCTCACAGAAGCCAGGTCCAGTGAGCCACCTGCCCAACAGCACAGCCCTCAACCAGCGCCTGCTAGCCTCCCTTCGCCCCTTCAATTCCAACGACACTTACTTTTAGCTAGTACTTTTAGCTAGTACTTTCTGGAATGTTTCCGCAAGCATTTCAGCAAAATTCGAGTACCGTAGATTTAGTTTGCCTTCCCTCAGATATGAAGAAACGATTACTTTTCATGCTGCCATCAGGGCAAATTATTGACCCCAACTCTTAATCTCTGACTGAAAACTGGCGTCGACGATCAATACATAGTATATTAAAGTATCCCTCAACCCCAAACAACTTTGTTATGAGGGAAGGCAGAGCAAATCTACTGTAGTAAGAAACACTTAAAAAAGCGCCGTGTCTGAGGAGGTTGCCATTCAGCCCAAGAGCCTCACACTTTTAAGGTCACCGATGACATGGCATCCCAGCATCAATGCTGTACAGCCTCTTGGTCGGCCTGTGTCACACAATTTTCCAAGGCCTCCAAATAGATTTATACATCTCAGCATTTAACCCGACAACCAGCCGGTCCACCAACTCTGAAAACATGCCTCCGGACCAGTTTTTGCTGAAGGTCGTTTTAGCTGCAATTCAGCAACATCTTGGCTTACGGCTGGGGGCCATGGAACTTGGGCCACCAGCCAAGGGCCAGTCCTTGCTTTGTCCTGCTCAGACCTACACCTCAGTCCTACACCTCAGACCTACACCTCAGTCCTGCACCTCAGTCCTGCACCTCAGTCCTACACCTCAGACATACACCTCAGTCCCACACCTCAGTCATGCACCTCAGTCCTGCACCTCAGTCCTACACCTCAGTCCTGCACCTCAGACCTACACCTCAGTCCTGCACCTCAGTCCTACACCTCAGTCCTACACCTCAGTCCTACACCTCAGTCCTGCACCTCAGTCCTACACCTCAGTCCTACACCATAGTCCTGCACCTCAGTCCTGCACCTCAGTCCTACACCTCAGTCCTGCACCTCAGTCCTGCACCTCAGTCCTACACCTCAGACCTACACCTCAGTCCTGCACCTCAGTCCTACACCTCAGTCCTACACCCCAGTCCTACACCCCAGTCCTACACCTCAGACCTACACCTCAGTCCTACACCTCAGTCCTGCACCTCAGTCCTACACCTCAGTCCTACACCTCAGACCTACACCTCAGTCCTGCACCTCAGTCCTACACCTCAGTCCTACACCTCAGTCCTACACCTCAGACCTACACCTCAGTCCTACACCTCAGTCCTACACCCCAGTCCTACACCTCAGACCTACACCTCAGTCCTACACCTCAGTCCTACACCTCAGTCCTACACCTCAGTCCTACACCTCAGTCCTACACCTCAGTCCTACACCTCAGTCCTACACCTCAGTCCTACACCTCAGTCCTACACCTCAGTCCTACACCTCAGTCCTACACCTCAGTCCTACACCTCAGTCCTACACCTCAGTCCTACACCTCAGACCTACACCTCAGTCCTACACCTCAGTCCTGCACCTCAGTCCTACACCTCAGTCCTGCACCTCAGTCCTACACCTCAGTCCTACACCTCAGTCCTACACCTCAGTCCTGCACCTCAGTCCTGCACCTCAGTCCTGCATCTCAGTCCTACACCTCAGTCCTGCACCTCAGTCCTACACCTCAGTCCTACACCTCAGACCTACACCTCAGTCCTACACCTCAGTCCTGCACCTCAGTCCTACACCTCAGTCCTGCACCTCAGTCCTACACCTCAGTCCTACACCTCAGTCCTACACCTCAGTCCTGCACCTCAGTCCTGCACCTCAGTCCTACACCTCAGTCCTGCACCTCAGTCCTGCACCTCAGTCCTACACCTCAGTCCTACACCTCAGACCTACACCTCAGTCCTACACCACAGACCTACACCTCAGTCCTACACCTCAGTCCTACACCCCAGTCCTACACCTCAGACCTACACCCCAGTCCTACACCTCAGACCTACACCTCAGTCCTGCACCTCAGTCCTACACCTCAGTCCTACACCTCAGTCCTACACCTCAGACCTACACCTCAGTCCTACACCTCAGTCCTGCACCCCAGTCCTACACCTCAGACCTACACCTCAGACCTACACCTCAGTCCTGCACCTCAGTCCTACACCTCAGTCCTACACCTCAGTCCTACACCTCAGACCTACACCTCAGTCCTACACCTCAGTCCTACACCCCAGTCCTACACCTCAGACCTACACCTCAGTCCTACACCTCAGTCCTACACCCCAGTCCTACACCTCAGTCCTACACCTCAGACCTACACCTCAGTCCTGCACCTCAGTCCTACACCTCAGTCCTACACCTCAGTCCTACACCTCAGTCCTGCACCTCAGTCCTACACCTCAGTCCTGCACCTCAGTCCTACACCTCAGTCCTACACCTCAGTCCTACACCTCAGTCCTACACCTCAGTCCTGCACCTCAGTCCTACACCTCAGTCCTGCACCTCAGTCCTACACCTCAGTCCTACACCTCAGTCCTACACCTCAGTCCTGCACCTCAGTCCTACACCTCAGTCCTACACCTCAATCCTGCACCTCAGTCCTACACCTCAGTCCTGCACCTCAGTCCTGCACCTCAGTCCTGCACCTCAGTCCTACACCTCAGTCCTACACCTCAGTCCTACACCTCAGTCCTGCACCTCAGTCCTACACCTCAGTCCTACACCTCAGTCCTGCACCTCAGTCCTGCACCTCAGTCCTACACCTCAGTCCTACACCCCAGTCCTACACCTCAGTCCTGCACCTCAGTCCTGCACCTTAGTCCTACACTCAGTCCTCCTCCTCAAGCCTACACTTCAGACTAGCATCCCCCAACTGAGCTGGACACACCTCGTGGCGACTACAATCGATGCCAGCATTGTTGCCCCCCTCCCCATCAGCTCTGTCCACATTCATCGCTGCGCACTCAGCGAGGTTTATCAACACTGGCCCCTCCACGTCAGTCAGCACCACCTGATCAAGGAGCGACGGGGAGAGCAAGGACAATCAGGATATTTGTGACACAGACGCCCCTTCCATACGGCAAGATATTTGTGTACGGTAGGTGAATTCAGGGTTGACCTGTCCAGGAGGTGGGTCCCCAAGCTTTGAAACAGAACATACAAACCTCAAACATCACGGAGGGAGGAAATAGGCCCGGAGGACCAGGTACAGAGTGTAAGCTGCGATAAGCAAAAGCTGTGTCACACAGGCTGCAGTGCTCGCCTGGACCATCTCCAGCTGCAGCTCAGCTACACTCCTGTGGACCCATTCGAGCACCCACCTCTGCTGCCCCCATCTTGGCGGCAATAATGCCGTTCAGGCCGCATCCAGCCCCGATTTCCAGCACTCGCTTGCCTTTCACGAGCTGCGGATACGCCACCAACTCCCTACCGATCAGCATAGCCAACAAGAGGGGGTGGGATGAGGAAGAGCTGGCCAGAGGTGGGCAGGGTAAGGCAGGAGCATGCTCAGGGTATGTCCGCTGCACCTTGCCAGGACGTGTGCCATATTCCACACTTTGGCCCCCAGCCCGTCTCCCAGCGCGCCCTCCTTTATTCTGATATCCAGTCCGTCATAGTTGAAGTGTCGGACCTGTAGAGGGAGCAGCAGGGCAGAAGCTGACTGCAGGGTTTTAGGGTTTAGGGTTAAGGCTTTAGGTTAAACCCCTAACCCTATTGCAGGACCAGCTGCCGGGTGGGAGTGGAGCAGGTCTGACTGTTGCACCAGCAGCGGGGCAGGAGTGGAGCAGGTCTGACTGTTGCACCAGCAGCGGAGCGGGAGTGGGCAGTGTAGCGAGGAGTAGGGAGGGAGCTTAAGCAAGTCACCATGAGGCGCATTGACCGGCCATCACTAATGGGGAAGAGATGAAAGGAATGGAGGCATCAGCATAGAACCTTGTGTGACGGCTGCAGCATTTGAGCCTCAATGGTCAGCTCGGCGCTAGAGCTCACACTCCTGGGTGGCTTGGCATGCGGATCCTGTCCTCATGCCTTGATCTGCACCAGGAGGTGTGTCTCCCCATTCAGGAAGAGCTGGGCAAGTAGGAAGAGCAGGGGGGACAGGCTGTGGAAACCGCTCGTCCCGCTCACGTGGACCCGCTGACATGTTGAACAAAGGGCCTGGCTGAAAGGAAAATGCCCCTCCAAAGATGGTTCAGACAGGGCATGAACGCAACCTGCACGCCCCGAATCTTGCTGACCTTTCCTCCGCAAGCCATGTGCCCGCTGCATGCCGTGATGACCCCAGCTGCAGCGTCCATCAGCTCCTCATCACCTACACACACACGCACCATTCATCGTCACATCAGAAAGAAAAAAGAAAGCTACACCCCGTGGGGGGCGTGAGAGTTAAGGAAACAGCGCAGCCTGGGATCGTCACATCATAAGGAGTCACGGATCTGTAAATGGGCCGCATCCATTAGCGCCTCATCACATGCTCCAGCCACACGGGCCAAGACATCATGGAGAATCATTAAGCCGACCTCGACATTTGAAGTTTCGGATGATTCCCAGAGGACCTTCCAAGAGGGCAGCCCCATGACGGCAAGGGGTTTCGATATGTGACTTCCGGTGCCGTGTGGATAGGCCTGTCCTCTGCAGCACCCCGGTAAAAGACTTCACATGCCCAGCCCAGATGACAGCAGCTGCCAACTCTGTTCAGCAAGGTATATGCTGACGGCTGAAAGTTCAAGCTATGTGCTGAAGTCGAAGTGCCTGAGACAGAAAGTGACGAGAAAAAGCCCTGCGCACTGCGCCCTGGGGGATAGCCCTAGGCCGCCCAGGCCAGTGACATATCTGTGGAGTCCAAGAGTTTGGCCCACATGCAACAGGACTGAGACCTGCCCCCCTAAGGGCAGGCCCACAGACACACCTGTGTTGCCTAGAAGCTTGGTCAAGGCATCAACGACTCCTGCCTTCCGCGCCTACACCAGAGAAAGCAACACGTAACGGTTGAGGAAACTCCAGAGGACTACATTTTTTAGGGTGATTCAACTGCAGTTCCGGTACATCATGTGCTATGCCTGCGGAGACCTGGTGCTGCACGCCCTTCTGCTTGGCCACTGGCATTCGGCTAGTTCAAGTTGGGTCCCTATGGGCCTTGTGGTGGCTGGCTGGCCGCACATTGGGCTTTTAAAGGTTGTCGGGCACACACTTTGATAAAAACATGGCCACGGGTGCTTGGATGTGCCATACATCTCATGGCGGGACGTGGCTTCCACGCCAGCCACCATATTGCCATGCGGCGGCCCCTGGGCACGCCATGCAGCCTGCCCTACGCACCTCCTCTGCATAAGCAGGTCTCTGCTCCACAGCAGCTAGCAGCTGCAGCACGGCGCTCTTCTTCCTACGTTTCCATCAAGTCATGTCAAAACAGGGCGGTTCCGGGCCGCGGCCACGGGCCAACTCCCAGATTCGCACCCTTTGCGAATCTGTTCAATCCATCCCTGCACTCGCTCGTTAGCGATGATCAGATCGAAAAACTTTTCCTCGTCCGCATCTCCGTCGTCCGCATCTGGCTGCATCGCAGTTGCGACAGAGCAACACGCTTCGAAGGAGAAGCACCCTGGCGCCGTAACTGGCCTCCAGTGTCCACATTCACACTTCGAAGGAAACACACTTCGTGACACCCAGCGAGTGGAGAGCAGGGGTGGGAGAGTTAAAGACTCTTTATCCAAAAGCCAGATACAGCAACTACCGGTTTTGCAAATTAACAGAGCTCCCTTGGACTCCTGTATACATGATAATAATGCTTCAGCAACAAACATATGTTGAGGTAAACTGTCAGCACCCTGAGTTGTGCTGAGTTAGGGCCCTTGATGTAGTAGCTTAAGGTACAAGACACTTGTTATTGTGCCATGTGCATGGCGGCTCGCATGGCTGCCCCTGCCCTGGAACCAGTGGGCCTTCCTAGTGCCTTGGTTATGAGCTCAGCTGCCTCCAGCAGGCGGGCCATGTCCACGCCATGTTTAATGCCCAGGCCATCCAGCATGTATACCTGGCAATGCAGGGAAGGGCAATATGATAGATGAGATATCGTACATAACGCTGGACGTCACAGTCAGTGTTTACTACGGTGCATGCCACACCACCTTTGGGGGGCAGTCAGGGAAGCCACCACTGAGGCAATTGGGACCACACCTTGATCAGCCTAAGCCGGTGTGACATGCAGCAGGGCTTGCTGCACCAGGCAGCCAGAGGCAATGATGCAGCTGAATCGTAGATGAATCGCCCTAGAATGAACAGTGGTCACCACTCACCAGCTCCATCTCCAAGCTGTGCTTCACGAGCACATCCTTCATAACCTCAATCTGGCAACAGCCCCTCGCACCCCAAAACAGTATTGATGGCACTTATGGCTGGAATGAACCTCAATCTTAAACATGCTAAGCTGGTGGCAAAGACATGGCATGATCAGCCCCCAACTCCCCATATACTTTGTGGTTACACGTCCTTTTCCTTCTCCACCAGGATCCTGAACCCCGCCCATAACAACTGTCAAACTTTATTCCTGTCCCTCTCCCTCACACACATTGCCTCTCCCTCTCCCTACTTTTGCCTGCCTGTCTCTCTCTGTCAGCCTCTTCCTCATCCCCTTGCCTCCCTTCTCTTACCTAGTACCCACCCACACACCACATCCTCCATTTCTCCCAGCTCTTTCTCTCTGCCTCCCCACTCCCAAGCTTGAAGGAATCACACTTCCTCATCCCTCCTCTCCCTCCCACCACACACCACATCCTCCATTTTCCAGCTATTTCTCTCACTCCCCTCTCCCACACCTGAGGGAATCACACTTCCTCATCCTTCCTCTCCCTCCCACCCACACACCACGTCCTCCGTCGCCACGTTGCCACTCGCCCCCTTGGCATATGGACAGCCACCAAGACCCGCGACTGACGCATCGATCACCGACACCCCCAGCTGCAAGGACGCAAGGATGTTGGCCAGGCCTTGCCCGTACGTGTCGTGCATGTGTGCCGCAAGCTTGGAGACGGGGACATGTTGCATGGTGGCCTGCAGGAGGATCCGAGGACCCGAAACGTGCAATGTTTGCTTTAGCGTGCTTCAGCTACAATTCAGCTGCATCACGGCCTACAGCCCAGGTGAAAGGGGCCCTACTGCTTGGGGCACCGGCTGTTGGCTGGTCAAGGTTTGGACCCCTCAAGGCCCAGTGGGGCAAAGGTTGGGTGGGTCAGCTGGATGCAATGAGTAGATTGCACCCGACTCCTGACAGGCCAGGATCCAGCAAGCTTCCCAGGGATAACTTTGGGTGACCTAGGATCACTTGTGTGATGGTTCTGATGAAAGAGTGACCCATGAGTCATGCCATTGCTACGGATCCTCGTTAGGCAGACCTAGCAGTGATACCTTAGGCCCTTAGGGCCCCACCAGCACCTCAGCCACAGGCCGCAAAGCACCCTCCGTCCACCGAGCAAATATGTTGCCATGGACATCATGGTGTGCATGTCTAGACAAGCATCCTGTCCTCAGCTCCCACGCCTTTCATGCTCGTCCCCAATCCATACGCATCAATTAGAGCGCAGCTTCATCATGCATGCGCACCTCAAACATGCGTGCAGTCGCAGCGGGCGTGCCGACGCCGGTCGTGTCTCCCATGCTGACCTCGTAGCAGCCCATTTCGTACAACACTCTAGCCACATCCGCAGCTGCAGCAGGCTCTACCTTTCCCTGATAAGGGCAGCCGACCACACAAGATACATACCTTCAAACGCACGAGGAGGGGTGCAGCAAGGCATTGGTGGCAAGGGTTGCGCTGAGAGAACTCTACATCCGTGCACTTCAGCTACACTTGAGTTACACCACAGCCGGCTGCAGCAAGCCCTGTGGCTCATCAGGACGGTCAGGGATTTGGGGCAATCAGCGGGAGACGAGGACATATCCCCTGACCGCGATCCTGCCTTGTTCTAGGTTTCAGATTCAGTGTTTTAGGCTTTGACAATATGCTAGAGCGTACCCCCTGACTGCTATTCCGCCATCAGCCGCAGCTTTCGCAACCTCCTCAAAGCGTTTCAAACTCTCAGCGATGGAGCAGTTGATGTTGCGCTTGCTGAAGGCCTCGCTGGCGGCAGCAAAGATGGCAACCTCTCGCGCACCGGCCCGCACCGCGTTTTCAAACCCCTGTCAGTAGAGGGTGGGCAGAGCCCAACAGCATGATATTTACAAAGCACTACTGTTAGGCCTCAGGGATGAAGGTGCTGAGTAACAGGAGGACATGCTACCAAGCATAGCCAGAAATCCTGCCACCCTAGCTGCTGTCGCCACTCCTGCGTACACATCTGCTGCTGCTACTTCTGTTACTACTGCTCTTACCAATGCTGCTGTTCCTGCTACTCATGCTTTTGATGCTTATGTTGTTGCTGCACCTGCCGCATGGTAAGATTGCATGACCTAATGCAGGTAACCTCTGCGTTGCATGCCCCCACACACATTGGAAGAAGAGGGCCAATGAGCTCATCTACACCTGCGCTCACAGGACATGAAAGCGTCCCAGCGATGCAGGTGTCTCGGCTGTAGGCTGGTCAAGGATTGGACCCCTTAGGCCCCGTGGGGCAAAGGGTGGGTGGGTCAACTGGATGCAATGAGCAGTTTGTACAGGACTGCTAACAGCCAGGGATCCAGCAAGCCCCCAGGGATGACGTTGGGTGAACTGGGGAGGGCGCCCACAGGACATGAAAGCGTCCCAGCCATGCATCAAGAGCTCCACCCGGAACACTCTCATCCTCCATTCAGACCTGCACAACAGCATCTCCCAGGTGCAGCTCCCCCACATACTTGCCTTGAGGTTGGGTGTCAGCACTGGATACGTGACGCCTGCACGCCGGTCTATGCGCGCCATCACCTCTGCCGCGTCACCCAGCTGCGGGACCCACTTAGGGCTCACAAACGACGTGGCCTCAATCGCCCGCAGACCGGCGGCGGACAGCGCGTTGATGAGCTGCACCTGTGGGAGTGCGTGTAGGGTGGCCGGACAAGTGCCTTCCTTAATCCACGCCTCAGGGTGTATGTCTTTCTTTCTTTCTTTCTAGGGGTGTACACAGGGGCGTGTGTAGGGCACACGCAGAACTGGTTGGAGGTCTGAAGCCACCACACAAGTGGATGTCACGCAGGCGAGGAGGCTTAGGCGTGCAACATGCTGACCAAGAGTAACATTGCTCGGGGGGTCTCATAAGAGAGGCAGAGGGGGCACAATGCGGAGGAGAGGGAGCTTCTTTATGTTTGTATGAGTGTGCACCTGATTACATTTGCAGGCCGCGGTGAGGCCACCATTGGGCCAATGGGGATTCGAGACCCAACCTTGACTGACCCACAGCCGGTGGCCCGAGTAGAAGGCTTTGATTGCAGCAGGCCCCCTTGGCCGCAGGCCGTGATGTAGCTGAATTGTAGCCGACGCGCCCTACAATTTACAGTAGATTTCCACCCTGACCCAGCATGCTTAGCGCCATGCACCATATGCCCTGGGCATGGACTTGGATTTTTTAATTCAATTTAATATCCTTGGGCGCCAGCGTTTATTTAGAGCGCACCAGGCTTCCTTCGGCGGGCCATTGGGCGGCCACCACTGGGCCAATGGGGCCTTCACCTTGATCGGCCTGCAGCCAGTGACCTAGGCAGCAGGGCTTTCTGCACCAGGCCTTGCCGCCGTCAGCCATGATGCAGCCGATGTGCGCTTAGTAAACACTCCCCCATGCGCTGCGTACCTTGGTGTCAGTGGGGATGATGCCAGGCTCATTCTGAAGGCCGTCTCTGCGAGCACCAGGAGCCATGACACGGGCACAATCAGCGCAGCAGAGCAGAGTCTATGACCTTCAAGAGCAGTGAAGGTCTCAGCAGCAAAGTGTGCAGGTAGGGGGGGCAGGTGCCAGGAACGGCGTGGATGGCTGCAGAGCTGTCCCTGGCCTGTCCCTGGGCATAAATTCAGTTTCAGGCTTCCAGACACAAGGCATTTGTATCGCGTGCCCACCAGCAGGCTAAACCCTAATGTAATGGTGAAGGTCTGTAAGCCTGACCTAGCAGATTCTGACTAGCTTGATAGCTAGTCAGAAGCTGCTAGGTGAGGCTTAGCTAGTCAGAAGCTGCTAGGTGAGGCTTACAAGGTCAAGGCAGCACAGTGCACATGTTTGGAGGCAGGTGCAAGGAATGGCGTGGTGGACTGTAGCGCTGCTTGAGCATGTGAAGGGGCCGTGGAGATTGGAGGACATAGTCAAGCTCAGCTATGTATGTTGCGATGACCAGCCCTCTCTTTCATTGACCAGCGTAGCACCCAGCTCGTGGACTGTGACCTCACCTGGCACCAACCTCGTAGATGGTCACCTCAGGGGGCAGCGCTGACTCCATGCGCCAGCTAGAGGAGGCGACCTGGGGGCATCAGCTGTGTTTCATTTAGGCTGTACACGCCTACAAGGTACGACTCGTACTGTACAACGGTGCGAAGAAACAGATAGCCTTCCAATCAAACAGAGTGAAGCAGCGCCATGGAACACAGAGGGGCAGTACCGAGAAAACCATCATTAAACCACTGAAATTAACGCTGGTCATCAGTGAGGTGCTGAGCTGGATGCAGTAACGCATGGCTGTCGAAGGTTCTGCAAAAGTGCATGGCCGGGTCGTGATCTTGCGTGGTCATGCACTCATGCCTGGTCATGGCGCACACGGCGGGTGATAGGCTCCATTCGCTTGGTCCAATCGCATGGCCAAGTTCCCATGGTCCTCTTGGGATATCTCATGCTATTGAGCAGTACTGTGATGTTGCTATCGATGTCTAGAGGTATGACGAAGGCCACGCTAACTTGTGGATACTGCTCACACTTACGGAGTAAGTTCGCTGATGCATGCGAGTGCTCGCGAGAGAGAGGCAGCCTTTCGCAAAAGAGCGAATCATTTTGACGTTTTTCACTGGGAAGGATCTCTGAAGCATGACATGTCGACGACCGGGTAAGTGGGCGTCCCTCGCTCTCGTGGCACGCGTGGGCTACTGCTGACTAGACCATGGTTGAGGGTTCTTTTGCCATTCGAATCGCGACGTTTCTGCGTCAGGCGTGAACAAGGGCCCTGCTGCACGGTCATGCATGCCATGCATGTGGATGGGCCTGGTCAGTCTATGCAAGGAATGTCGGGCAATTGGAGTTGCTTTTGTAGGTCTCTGGGCTATGTACCGTAGTCTGACTGTACTAGTCACTCCAGTGCCCCAGCCCCTGAATAATGGAGTGGAGAGTGATGCATAGTTGCCTTGAGCATGCAGCATAAGGGGACAGAGAGACAACAGACTTGAGAGAAAATTTTAGGTTAAGCAACTTCAGATTGGAACTGGCACATATAGGGCTGACGGGTGGCGTATATGGAAATATACGTATATACGTATATACGCCGTATATTTGAACAATGTACGCGTATATGTTTGAAAAGCGTATATACGGCATGCCGTATATTGTCAAACTTTAGAAGCGCTCGTCATGCTTTGAAGTGCACAATCGCTCGTTAATCCACGCCGCATTAGAGTTCTCATCTCTTCTTTTTTCACTCGCTTTCAATGGACGACTGGGCTGCATTCGACAGTGATGGAAACGAATTTACCCCCGCGTATCGACAGTCCGTACTCACATGTAAAGACCTCACACCCCAAGAAGCCTACGTGAAACTCATCGACATGAAAGATTAAGGCAGAACTCCGTGGTGGAACAAGCTGAAAGTTTGCCAGGTAGCAAATGAGGAGAAGGACCCATCAGGCAGCTGGCCGTACTTGGCCAAGCTGCAGTGCATCGAGTGTGAGGCCTTCCTAATGCCTTCGAATCCGGCCAGACTCAGGATGAGGATCTGGCCTTGTCCTATGATGCTTAGTTGCTGACAGCTATCTGCCTGCCTGCCAGTAGTCTACAGGTTCACTAGCAGGAGTAGAGTGCTTGACGAGCTGACGCTGATCAGACTGCGCATGTCTGGCATCTGTCTGTCCCCTCAGGCTGCGAACCCGATACCGTACTGCCACGAGGTTTTGGTGCTTCGATGCCTTTGGGGGTTCGTTTTGAGGCCTTCGATTATATTTTGGGGGTTCGCTTTGGGGGTTCGCTGAAGCCTTCAATATATTCCGGTGATATGACTTTGGGGGTTGATTTTCACAGCTGTGAAAATCAACCCCCAAAGTCATATCACCGGAACATGCTGGCATGCTTGGAGACGCGGGACGGCCCTGCCTAGAGCTGGAGCTGCAGGCAGCGGGTTGCGAGCTAGTTCTGCCGCTCGAGCCGCGTGTCGATCATCCTGTTGTTGTCGAACTTCTGGGACAAGTCTGATAGTCTGATCAACTACGCTAGGTTCTCCAACTTCTACCCTCCTAACTCCAAAGAAGCTCAGCGTCCTCTGTTTCTTCCGGCTATCGGATGCTGTTGCTGTACTGTACGCTGGGGGTGGACCAGGCGACCAGTAGTGTGTACGCCAACCATCATGCAGGAGGCATGAGCTCATCAAGCTTGAGGAGTGACTACTGAGTACTGACTAGAACAAAGATGCAACATCGTGAGAGGCCCATCCATTGATACCTCTTGCATGGACTGCTTTTTGCATATTACAGTGCAAGGACAGGTGATATGGGGAAATATACTCAACACAACTTGCATCGCTGAAGGAGACATGTGCCCTTACATAATACGTTTTAGTACTGTTGTACATGATGGGAAAGGAAATGCCCAGACACATGGAAGAAAGCCTTCATTACTAGTCGATTGTGCCATGTCGGCATAGTGTAGAGCAAACAAAGCCAGTGGCAAGGACATGCCAAGCTCACCAGTTGTAAAATGTCAAAGGGCATGGAGCCCCCCTTAACCCTAGTAAGAACCCGGCCAACTTTCAAGATGCACATCCAACTATCAAAGCCCCATGGCAGTGACGACCCCATGCGGAGGCGCACCAAGTAATACCGTAAAATAATCACGTTTTCTGAAGGAATACGGCACTCAGATTCGTTTAGGCATCAGTAGGAATCCTTGGTGGTCATGACATAAAAGAAGAGAGCTCAAAACAGCGCGCACAAAGTAACCCATCATCATCCTTACTGAAGCCATCCTATTAAATCGCTGCCAGATATTTAAGCGCCAAGGCGATGCTGCATTGCTGCGCCATGTCTATGACAGCAAGCTCGCCATGCCAATCCAGCGGTCGGTAGCACTCAACCGCATCAGTACACTGCCCAAAGCGCCGGAGTCAGCCAGTGCAGCCACCACCAGTGGCACCAGATCCCTGACATAGGGGTCCTGCTGTTCAATGGGCTGAATTGACAGGCCTGTTGATAAGTTGATTGGCACCTGGAGTGGCAAGCCCACTGCCATGAGCACAGCATGCAATACTGATGTGGCCTGGTCCACCAGCATGCCTTTCTCCGCCGCCACAACAATGCTCCTTAGCTCTGATTGCTGGACTTCGCTGAGGGCTGCCTGCATAGCCTCTGATTGCAGGATCATAACGGCCATCTGCTGAATCAGATCATCATTGGTGGCCTGGCAGCTGCTGAGCTGCTGCTGCGATGCATCGGATGCTTGGACCATGTTGGTCAGGTTGTCAGCCAAGACATTCACGCATGCCTCAGAGCTGCTGAGCTGCTGCTGCATGTCGACAATTGTGCGCATCAGGTCCTCAGTCTTCCAGTCAGCCGCCTGGAGCTGAGCTGTCAGCCGCTCGTTGGCATGGGCCATTGTGGCCAGAGGGCTGACAGAGTCTCCTGCCTCCCTCTCCTGCACTTGTAGATAGCAGGGAATATGGGTTAGACACTTTTGGCTTCATGTTTCAGCCTCGACGTCAAGTTTCACGAGGACCATTGGATGTGGCATGGCCGTCCACTGAAAGACGGCCTGGGGGCAGCTAGATTGGTGACTAGGATGACCAGGCAACCATGGTGAGTTGACCATGGTTGCCACCTGAGTCAGGAGGAAGTTGACCATGCTGGCTGTTTTTCTTACCCTGATGTGAGGCAGACCATCATGTGGATTGGACAGGCGGTTGGACCCTGCCGTCAGTGCCTTGGAGCCCTTGCAGAGACGGACCATGGTCATGCCGTCACCATCTGATCGCGGCCAGCCCCTGTTTTGTGGCCATGAACTGCAGGGGGACATCAATTATTGAGATGGAGGGGAGGGGATGGCAGTAGTGAGGCACATGCATGAGATCCGTTGGTGTGTAATGGCACTGCCAGAGTGCCAGGAAAGCTAGTTGACCGACAGATTGGCAAGCATCGGTCTCTGAGAAGCAAGAAACCAAGAGAGTAAGAGAGAGACTGTGGTTTCAGCCAGGTGTAGTATGAGACATGACAGTGTCTGAATACACATGCACAAGTTTAGACGAATGAGTCAAGTGATGCTTGCCAGTTGCCACTGGCCAACTGAAAGGAATGAGGGGCGGTTGGTTGGGCACTACAATTTGTCGGTTGTGGTACAGGCAGGACTGCAAGGGGCATGCTGGTAGTAGGTTTCGGTATGGTAGCTTGGCTTTGGAGAGGAGCAGTGTCCTGAACCCATCCTTGCAATGTCCAAGTTTGTGCAAGTGTGCTTGAAAAGAACAGCCTTGAGTGGCAGTGCTAATTTTAGTGCGCAGCAAGCCATCTCTATTTGGGGCTGCTGCGCGGTCAGCTCTGGGCCAAAGCAATTGGGACCACACCATGATGGGCCTTGCTTAAGCTGGCGAACCAAGCTGCAGCAAGGCATGCATGCTGTACCAGGACCAGCAGTCGCCTGTCGGCAGCAGCATACCATGACGTAGCTGCTGTGGTGTACCGGAATGCACTCAAAGTAGCACTTGATGAGTGGTCCCACCTGAGGCTGTCGTGCTGTACATCCGCCAGGATTCCCAGCAAGGACGAATTTGAGGGCCGCAGGACCTTAATCGAACCTGCTGGTACAGCAATCGTAGATGAATTGTGCAATTTGGAACGTCTAGCAAGAAAATACGGTAGTCAGCTGAGAGAAGAGAAAATGTTCATGATACCGTAGGGAATAATTGTACGCTCGGATGCTTATACATACCTTGTGCTGACCTCTTCGTCGCCTTGAGTCTGCGATATCCCTGCAAGGGGTCTTCTCTGATGGCCACCTGTCGAGTCCGGGGAGTGCACAACAGCTGCGGTGCGGCGGGCCGAGGGCGCCGAGCCAATCCCAGAGCCTGCGAGTCAAAGCAGCTAAAATGTGAGACGTCGTTTTGGAATCCAGCTTCCTCTCGCAAGGGTGCGAACTTGTAAGCTTCCCTCACCCGTTTGACGACTTTGACCAGGCTCCCCGCAGCGCGAACATAGCTCTCAATCGCCTTCTTCAGTCCTCCAGAGGCCTGACAGGACACGCAAACGAATAAAGTATGAGCCATGTGCTGATGCCAGAAGACAAGAGCAGGGACGCTAGCGGCAGCCATGTGTTCGAGGCATACAGCCTTGCTCATTACGGTATCTATTGCTTTGCCTGCAGCCTCTCCCATATCACACAAGTGCCTTACCAGCATGCAATGGATGGTGTCCATCTCTGTAGATACACTGTGATGGGTGAGGAATGAGGCCCCAATGCAAGCTCTAGTTTACTGATGAATGAAGCATGGTAGCACGATACGATACGATGCAATACGATACGATACGAATTCGCTACAATACGATGAATTGAACGTATCGTATCAATTCAGTGAAAAAAGTCATTTTTAGACTGAGCTGATAACCAGAGTCTGTGGGGTCAAGCTGAGTACTTTTGACTGAGCTGGATAGCTCAATAGCTGAGGGCCTGAGTAAGTTGCGTAGTGTTGAGACTGAGTTGAGGGCCGGCAAAGCATTTTTCGTCCATGCCAGCACAGCATGATTCCAACATTTGTCGGCCGGCACAGCAATGGCTAGTGTATCATTTTCCGGCTACAAGTCCACTTTATCAATGACGTTACACCACTGGGCCCTGCTCAAAAGGCTCGGCGCCCAACTGTCTGGTTGGGAGAGAAAAAACGAACAAGTACCGAACAGTTCTCTACAAACTAGATCTAAACTATTGAGACAGCCTTCTATCATAAAACACAGGCCAAAAACAGTTGATAAATCATTCATATAGTTGCAGTAAACCTCAATAAAATCTCCATGAGGGGTCAACACACGCCTGGTGTGTAGGTTTAAAATACTGCAGAAATGCAGAATAAAAAAATGCAGAATCATTTGGCAGTGTAGGTCTCAGAAAATGTAGCGAGCAATGGCGAGCAATGTCACCTAATCTTGGAACCTCGACACCAGTCCCCCGCTTCTCCTTGGGCAGCCGCTTGATGAACGCAATCCAGCTCGCATCCTCGATCATGCTCTTCAGGTCGTCCTTCATCTCCAGTATGCTGTCCAGGATGATAAAGTGGTACGCAAACCTGGTGGCAGCTGAGAGGGGCAAGGAGGCAATGTAAAAATTGGCACAAATGAAACGGCAATCAGTGGCAAGCAATATCAGGGAGTACATGAAACATAGCAGTTGGTTTTCCTGATCCACTGATTTATTTATTTTGTTTATTTTCCCATCCAATTAGGGATGGACGCCCACACGGCCGAGCCTTTTTGAGGAGGGCCCACAGGTATATCGTCATTGACATGAAACATAGCAGTTGATGAATAAGCATCGCTCTAGTTCAGGTCAGGGTTTCGGGTTAAGCTCCCAACTTCAATACTTAGCCTACGACAGAAACCCTAAACCCTTAACCCTACGAAAGATTTCACGCACCTGGCTTTTGCAGAGACTTCTTCGACCCCTCTGCAGCGTGCTTGCGTACAAGGGCGAGGCTGGCATGATGGTTGGTGACGAACTTCACCAGCGTAGATGCTTGGTCTAGGATGTCCTTCACCCAAGGAAGCTTGCCGATGGAAGTCAGGGCCAGGTCCACACCGTGAGCTCCACACCGGACCCATGCAATGCCTGGGAACTCCTCCTTGAGCAAAGCTGCAGCTGCTGCATTCACGCCGGCTGAGTCTGTGCAGATGCAGACGATGTCCTCCGCACCCTGCTGTGTAATTGCAAGGGCGAGCTGCGCAGCAATGTAGGGAGCGTCCTTGACAGCGCCGCTGGTGTCTATGGCAGAGAGGAACTTCGTGCCCTTGGGAGTCGTCACAAGAAAATTGAGGAGCGGCCTGTTCTGAGCATTGGACCAGCCGTCGCTGATGAGGCTGCAGCCGCACACCTTCATGACGTCCATGATCTTGTCGAGGACGTCATCCACCCTGTCCTTACACTGCAACACAGCAGCAGCAGCAACAAAACAGACGTGGGTGCATGGCAATCAAAGCATCAAAGCATAGCAATCAGAGGATGGTTGCATGGCAATCAGGGCAGGTCCGTAGGGCAGGCCGGCGCTCAGGGCAGGCTGGCATGGAAATTCAGAGCACCCATGCACCACCCGGCCAGTCACCGGATTATCACCGGATAACTCTGCAATTCTTTTTACTTTTTAAGCTCACCTTGTCGAGCAGTGTAGTACGCAACGGGTTGTAGCCAGGAGGCTTGTAACCAGCTCCGAACGCAGCCACCTTGTCCTCGATGCTGTACTTGTTCGACTTGCACACTGCCACATTCTTGCCCGGAACCTTGTTGCAATGATATATGGGCTTGTTTACACCAGAGCACACGAATTCATTCTTGCATTTCAGGCACTTCCACTTGCTGTTGGAGGTAAACTTGCTTGGGTCGCCTTTCTGCGGCACTTTTCCGAGGTTCTGACAGTATCTATTGAGGACATCAACCTCGTCATCATCCGACATTGTGCAGCGCTTAGTCGGAGACGAGACACGTCCCATTTTTACTAGTGTGTACATCGGCACGGCATGCCCTAAATAACGAGGGGGGGGCACTGAGGCTCTACTGTCCATCCTGTGGACCGGACTGGGCTGGGCAGCATCGTATCGTTTCGAATCAGCCGTATCGTTTCGTATCATCGAAACGATACGAATACAAAGGCCTAAACATCGTATCGTGCTACCATGGAATGAAGCAGAAAGTTAGTTGTATGCTCGAGTGAACACAGACACAGTTCTGCCCAGGGCGAATGTCAAACTAATTGTCTCTCTTGTTTGGAACAAAAAGTCTGTGGAATGTGCGTGCCAAGGCGTCTTTTGTTGGCTGGATCCAGCAGCAGGGATCCGTCGGTTTCCTGTCCTGATGAAAGAATCGCAATGTACCCGACAAGCAGCTTCCGACTCTGATCCCAGTCCAGCACATTGTGATAAACAGGACAAACTGGTACTTGACACAAACGAACGCAAGGGCCCTCATATCAATCGGAGATACTAGTGGCTGGCTCGTGAACATCGTCATCTGGAAAGATCTTGACATGCCGATGTTGTCATTCGTGCATGCATATGAGAGGGGTGCCTATGTGCCATGCGCTCAACACTGAGGACATGCTTCCCAGAGGGTAGCGCGCTGCCATGCTGCATGGCAATCAAGTTCTTGTGCGAATCAAGCTGTGTCAATCTCCCGAGCCTGATGGACAAATTTTCTCCTTTTTCATCCATGTGCAGCATGACTTCCAATCTCCATGCACCCAGCTCACCGCACCCAGCTGGCACTGTCGTCCTGAGCAAGCCTGTTCCCTTGAACGTTCTTTCAGCCTAGGTACAACAGGTCACCCAGGCAAAGCGCCATGTGGGCGCTCCTTACAATGGTGAACAGGTTGAACCTTGTGTCCATTTGTAACCTCTGAAGTCAAGGTTTCAGCTATTACAGTCCATGGGGTGCCAGGAGCCACGTGGGTCCTGTGACACTATCCACATTTAGCATGCAAACACTCACATCAGGGACGAGGATGATAACCCTTCGTCCAAAGCAGCATGACTAAAAAACCTGAAGATAATTCCCTCACAGGCTTCCTGGCACATATACATTGCGCGGCCCTTCAGACAAACAACAATTGCAGTATGGGGCTTCTACAGCCAGCTACTGCCCTTACCCATGAGCCAATATACCGACCCTGTCCACACCGTCAGAGATAGAGTTCCCTTCCTGGGATGTGTGATTCTGAAGAACGACGCGAGTCTAGCAGCTGCCACCTGTCTCGTATCTAGGCTCGCATCTGTGAGGAGGCAATACCTGTCACCGCGTCCAAACCACATCCTGCTCCACTAATGCCACGGATCTCTTCACACCAGAAATGCACAACGAACTTGCATGCTAGCAAAAAGTGTCTAACAGAATGAGACCATCAAGCACTCTGGGCCACACATCATGACACCGTCGGAAAGTGCTGTTCTCCAATCCGGCCATCCAGCAAACATTGTTGAAAACGATGCACAACAAAACACCCCAGTCACCATTTGACTAGAAAAACTCGGCCTACAGCACTCAACACTTTATCTTATCCTAATTCAGACTAGTAATGTCATCTTTGGAGCAACCGTTTTCAAAAATTGAGGCAGCTCATCCCACCCCAAAGCACATGACTTGCGCGATGCACGATGTCTGCTCTGCATTAGCTTCTGAGGTGAAGCGATGCATGATGTCTGCACTGGGTTTTCGGTAAGCTGTGCCAAGGCCCTTAAAACAAAGAGCTCCAGGTAAGAACTTGGCAGCAGCTGCAGCTGTAGGGAGCATGTGTCTGTGTGGTTTCAACATGGTAAGTCGGTACCCCAACGCGTTGGGGTTTGGGTGGGATGGAAGTGTGAGCGGGTAGGGTGGCACATCTGAGGGGAGTCCCACACCACGGCTAGGGTGAAGACAGCAGGGCGCCGCAGCAGCGAAGCCTGCAGCTGCTGCTGCACCCGGAAGCCTCCCTCCGCTGCACCGGGCCTGCCGCCTCCATCTCGGACAGAAGCGTCTCGAAAGAGGCCGAGGGCATGGCCACCCGCTTGAGGCCCTGGGCAGCCACCAGGTAGAGGATCTGCAGCGGAGGAGTGGGAGGGCGATAAAGGGCGTCAGACAGCTGGTGCTGCAGGAGGAGCAGGGAGAAGAGGAGGAGGCATAGGCCAGCAGCCGGGACAAACGGGTGTAGCTGACGTTTCCGAGACCTCAGCCTTATTTTTCTCAACAGTCCCCTAGGGGCATTGATGTGCAAGTTGCAGCTTGGCACAGCTCATATAATCTGCAGGCATACCTTGCACAACAAGTGCAAAACCTCCTTCAAACATCAGTATTTCGAGGGAAATCATCAAGACTTGTTCCATTAGGGCAGAGACTACAAATACCAATAGGGTGAACATGAGATGCCCGCTTGCAGTCTCACCTCGGTGTACTGTTGCACCTCAACGACACGTAGGTCCTTGGGGCTCTTGGGCGAGGGCGTCGCACCCAGCGGTGGGCTGCGCCTGCCATTGCTGCCTTTCTGCCCCCCTGGCAGTCCTCGCCATCTGCGGGGCAAAGTAGCTGCACATCCAGGCCAAACACGTTGTGCACGATGGTTGAAGCCGCGGTCCGCAAACCACTCGCACGGCTCAGAGCCACGCCAGCCATCAGCGCGGCTGCAAAAGGTGATGGGGCCGTATGCTGCGATGCACCGTCCGCCGCCGCAGCCGCAAAGCCGTCCTGCGACTCCCGGCGCACCTTGACCCGCACCGGAAGCTGCAGGTCGCTGACCTCGCTAGCCGGACGGCCCAACTCTTATGGGTACCACACTTCCTCATCGTTCCTCTCCCTCCCACCCACACATCACATTCTCCATTTCGTCCAGCTCTTTCTGTCTGCCTCCCCTCTCCCACACCTGAGGGAATCACACTTCCTCATCCTTCCTCTCCCTCCCACCCACACACCACGTCCTCCGTTGCTACATTGCCGCTCGCCCCCTTGGCATATGGACAGCCACCAAGACCCGCGACTGACGCATCGATCACCGACACCCCCAGCTGCAAGGACGCAAGGATGTTGGCCAGGCCTTGCCCGTACGTGTCGTGCATGTGTGCCGCAAGCTTGGAGACGGGACATGTCGCATGGTGGCCTGCAGGAGGATACGAGGACCCGAAACGTGCAATGTTTGCTTTAGCGTGCTTCAGCTGCATCACAGCCTACAGCCCAGGTGAAAGGGGCCCTACTGCTTGGGGCACCGGCTGTTGGCTGGTCAAGGTTTGGACCCCTCAAGGCCCGGTGGGGCAAAGGTTGGGTGGGTCAGCTGGATGCAATGAGTAGATTGCACCCGACTCCTGACAGGCCAGGATCCAGCAAACTTCCCAGGGATGACTTTGGGTGACCTAGGATCACTTGTGTGATGGTTCTGATGAAAGAGTGACCCATGAGTCATGCCATTGCTACGGATCCTCGTTAGGCAGACCTAGCAGTGATACCTTAGGCCCTTAGGGCCCCACCAGCACCTCAGCCACAGGCCGCAAAGCACCCTCCGTCCACCGAGCAAATATGTTGCCATGGACATCATGGTGTGCATGTCTAGACAAGCATCCTGTCCTCAGCTCCCACGCCTTTTATGCTCGTCCCCAATCCATACGCATCAATTAGAGCGCAGCTTCATCATGCATGCGCACCTCAAACATGCGTGCAGTCGCAGCGGGCGTGCCGACGCCGGTCGTGTCTCCCATGCTGACCTCGTAGCAGCCCATTTCGTACAACACTCTAGCCACATCCGCAGCTGCAGCAGGCTCTACCTTTCCCTGATAAGGGCAGCCGACCACACAAGATACATACCTTCAAACGCACGTGGAGGGGTGCAGCAAGGCATTGGTGGCAAGGGTTGCGCTGAGAGAACTCTACATCCGTGCACTTCAGCTACACTTGAGTTACACCACAGCCGGCTGCAGCAAGCCCTGTGGCTCATCAGGACGGTCAGGGATTTGGGGCAATCAGCGGGAGACGAGGACATATCCCCTGACCGCGATCCTGCCTTGTTCTAGGTTTCAGATTCAGTGTTTTAGGCTTTGACAATATGCTAGAGCGTACCCCCTGACTGCTATTCCGCCATCAGCCGCAGCTTTCGCAACCTCCTCAAAGCGTTTCAAACTCTCAGCGATGGAGCAGTTGATGTTGCGCTTGCTGAAGGCCTCGCTGGCGGCAGCAAAGATGGCAACCTCTCGCGCACCGGCCCGCACCGCGTTTTCAAACCCCTGTCGGTAGAGGGTGGGCAGAGCCCAGCAGCATGATATTTACAATGCACTACTGTTAGGCCTCAGGGATGAAGGTGCTGAGTAACATGAGGACATACTACCAAGCATAGCCAGAAATCCTGCCACCCTAGCTGCTGTCACCACTCCTGCGTACACATCTGCTGCTGCTACTACTGCTGCTACTGCTCTTACCAATGCTGCTGTTCCTGCTACTCATGCTTTTGATGCTTATGTTGTTGCTGCACCTGCCGCATGGTAAGATTGCATGACCTAATGCAGGTAACCTCTGCGTTGCATGCCCCCACACACATTGGAAGAAGAGGGCCAATGAGCTCATCTACACCTGCGCTCACAGGACATGAAAGCGTCCCAGCGATGCAGGTGTCTCGGCTGTAGGCTGGTCAAGGATTGGACCCCTTAGGCCCCGTGGGGCAAAGGGTGGGTGGGTCAACTGGATGCAATGAGCAGTTTGTACAGGACTGCTAACAGCCAGGGATCCAGCAAGCCCCCAGGGATGACGTTGGGTGAACTGGGGAGGGCGCCCACAGGACATGAAAGCGTCCCAGCCATGCATCAAGAGCTCCACCCGGAACACTCTCATCCTCCATTCAGACCTGCACAACAGCATCTCCCAGGTGCAGCTCCCCCACATACTTGCCTTGAGGTTGGGTGTCAGCACTGGATACGTGACGCCTGCACGCCGGTCTATGCGCGCCATCACCTCTGCCGCGTCACCCAGCTGCGGGACCCACTTAGGGCTCACAAACGACGTGGCCTCAATCGCCCGCAGACCGGCGGCGGACAGCGCGTTGATGAGCTGCACCTGTGGGAGTGCGTGTAGGGTGGCCGGACAAGTGCCTTCCTTAATCCACGCCTCAGGGTGTATGTCTTTCTTTCTTTCTTTCTAGGGGTGTACACAGGGGCGTGTGTAGGGCACACGCAGAACTGGTTGGAGGTCTGAAGCCACCACACAAGTGGATGTCACGCAGGCGAGGAGGCTTAGGCGTGCAACATGCTGACCAAGAGTAACATTGCTCGGGGGGTCTCATAAGAGAGGCAGAGGGGGCACAATGCGGAGGAGAGGGAGCTTCTTTATGTTTGTATGAGTGTGCACCTGATGGGGGCCACCATTGGGCCAATGGGGATTCGAGACCCAACCTTGACTGACCCACAGCCGGTGGCCCGAGTAGAAGGCTTTGATTGCAGCAGGCCCCCTTGGCCGCAGGCCGTGATGTAGCTGAATTGTAGCCGACGCGCCCTACAATTTACAGTAGATTTCCACCCTGACCCAGCATGCTTAGCGCCATGCACCATATGCCCTGGGCATGGACTTGGATTTTTTAATTCAATTTAATATCCTTGGGCGCCAGCGTTTATTTAGAGCGCACCAGGCTTCCTTCGGCGGGCCATTGGGCGGCCACCACTGGGCCAATGGGGCCTTCACCTTGATCGGCCTGCAGCCAGTGACCTAGGCAGCAGGGCTTTCTGCACCAGGCCTTGCCGCCGTCAGCCATGATGCAGCCGATGTGCGCTTAGTAAACACTCCCCCATGCGCTGCGTACCTTGGTGTCAGTGGGGATGATGCCAGGCTCATTCTGAAGGCCGTCTCTGCGAGCACCAGGAGCCATGACACGGGCACAATCAGCGCAGCAGAGCAGAGTCTATGACCTTCAAGAGCAGTGAAGGTCTCAGCAGCAAAGTGTGCAGGTAGGGGGGGCAGGTGCCAGGAACGGCGTGGATGGCTGCAGAGCTGTCCCTGGCCTGTCCCTGGGCATAAATTCAGTTTCAGGCTTCCAGACACAAGGCATTTGTATCGCGTGCCCACCAGCAGGCTAAACCCTAATGTAATGGTGAAGGTCTGTAAGCCTGACCTAGCAGATTCTGACTAGCTTGATAGCTAGTCAGAAGCTGCTAGGTGAGGCTTAGCTAGTCAGAAGCTGCTAGGTGAGGCTTACAAGGTCAAGGCAGCACAGTGCACATGTTTGGAGGCAGGTGCAAGGAATGGCGTGGTGGACTGTAGCGCTGCTTGAGCATGTGAAGGGGCCGTGGAGATTGGAGAACATAGTCAAGCTCAGCAATGTATGTTGCGATGACCAGCCCTCTCTTTCATTGACCAGCGTAGCACCCAGCTCGTGGACTGTGACCTCACCTGGCACCAACCTCGTAGATGGTCACCTCAGGGGGCAGCGCTGACTCCATGCGCCAGCTAGAGGAGGCGACCTGGGGGCATCAGCTGTGTTTCATTTAGGCTGTACACGCCTACAAGGTACGACTCGTACTGTACAACGGTGCGAAGAAACAGATAGCCTTCCAATCAAACAGAGTGAAGCAGCGCCATGGAACACAGAGGGGCAGTACCGAGAAAACCATCATTAAACCACTGAAATTAACGCTGGTCATCAGTGAGGTGCTGAGCTGGATGCAGTAACGCATGGCTGTCGAAGGTTCTGCAAAAGTGCATGGCCGGGTCATGATCTTGCGTGGTCATGCACTCATGCCTGGTCATGGGCTCATGGCGCACACGGCGGGTGATAGGCTCCATTCGCTGGGTCCAATCGCATGGCCAAGTTCCCATGGTCCTCTTGGGATATCTCATGCTATTGAGCAGTACTGTGATGTTGCTATCGATGTCTAGAGGTATGACGAAGGCCACGCTAACTTGTGGATACTGCTCACACTTACGGAGTAAGTTCGCTGATGCATGCGAGTGCTCGCGAGAGAGAGGCAGCCTTTCGCAAAAGAGCGAATCATTTTGACGTTTTTCACTGGGAAGGATCTCTGAAGCATGACATGTCGACGACCGGGTAAGTGGGCGTCCCTCGCTCTCGTGGCACGCGTGGGCTACTGCTGACTAGACCATGGTTGAGGGTTCTTTTGCCATTCGAATCGCGACGTTTCTGCGTCAGGCGTGAACAAGGGCCCTGCTGCACGGTCATGCATGCCATGCATGTGGATGGGCCTGGTCAGTCTATGCAAGGAATGTCGGGCAATTGGAGTTGCTTTTGTAGGTCTCTGGGCTATGTACCGTAGTCTGACTGTACTAGTCACTCCAGTGCCCCACCCCCTGTATAATGGAGTGGAGAGTGATGCATAGTTGCCTTGAGCATGCAGCATAAGGGGACAGAGAGACAACAGACTTGAGAGAAAGTTTTAGGTTAAGCAACTTCAGATTGGAACTGGCACATACCGGTACCGGTATGCCTTTTAATGCAATTGTTTCCTGGCTTCGATAATCATATCTGGTAGCTTGCTTTTGAGGTGGCTTCTACATTCTGTGCTGCAGATGTCTGTTTTGCGCATCCCATGTGACAATCCTAGATAGAGCGAATGTCTGCAAAGAGGCCACCCCTGTCGACAGCCAGGGACCAGGCGACCAGTAGTGTGTACGCCAACCATCATGCAGGAGGCATGAGCTCATCAACCTTGAGGAGTGACTACTGAGTACTGACTAGAACAAAGATGCAACATCGTGAGAGGCCCATCCATTGATAATTTGATACCTCTTGCATGGACTGCTTTTTGCATATTACAGTGCAAGGACAGGTGATATGGGGAAATATACTCAACACAACTTGCATCGCTGAAGGAGACATATGCCCTTACATAATACGTTTTAGTACTGTTGTACATGATGGGAAAGAAAATACCCAGACACATGGAAGAAACCCTTCATTACTAGTCGATTGTGCCATGTCGGCATAGTGTAGAGCAAACAAAGCCAGTGGCAAGGCCATGCCAAACTCACCAGTTGTAAAATGTCAAAGGGCATGGAGCCCCCCTTAACCCTAGTAAGAACCCGGCCAGCTTTCAAGATGCACATCCAACTATCAAAGCCCCATGGCAGTGACGACCCCATGCGGAGGCGCACCAAGTAATACCGTAAAATAATCACGTTTTCTGAAGGAATACGGCACTCAGATTCGTTTAGGCATCAGTAGGCATCCTTGGTGGTCATGACATAAAAGAAGAGAGCTCAAAACAGCGCGCACAAAGTAACCCATCATCATCCTTACTGAAGCCATCCTATTAAATCGCTGCCAGATATTTAAGCGCCAAGGCGATGCTGCATTGCTGCGCCATGTCTATGACAGCAAGCTCGCCATGCCAATCCAGCGGTCGGTAGCACTCAACTGCATCAGGGCACTGCCCAAAGCGCCTGAGTCAGCCAGTGCAGCCACCACCAGTGGCACCAGATCCCTGACATAGGGGTCCTGCTGTTCAATGGGCTGAATTGACAGGCCTGTTGACAAGTTGATTGGCACCTGGAGTGGCAGGCCCACTGCCATGAGCACAGCATGCAATACTGATGTGGCCTGGTCCACCAGCATGCCTTTCTCCGCCGCCACAACAATGCTCCTTAGCTCTGATTGCTGGACTTCGCTGAGGGCTGCCTGCATAGCCTCTGATTGCAGGACCATAACGGCCATCTGCTGAATCAGATCATCATTGGTGGCCTGGCAGCTGCTGAGCTGCTGCTGCGATGCATCGGATGCTTGGACCATGTTGGTCAGGTTGTCAGCCAAGACATTCACGCATGCCTCAGAGCTGCTGAGCTGCTGCTGCATGTCGACAATTGTGCGCATTAGGTCCTCAGTCTTCCAGTCAGCCGCCTGGAGCTGAGCTGTCAGCCGCTCGTTGGCATGGGCCATTGTGGCCAGAGGGCTGACAGAGTCTCCTGCCTCCCTCTCCTGCACTTATAGATAGCAGGGAATATGGGTTAGACACTTTGGGCTTCATGTTTCAGCCTCAACGTCAAGTTTCATGAGGACCATTGGATGTGGCATGGCCGTCCACTGAAAGACGGCCTGGGGGCAGCTAGATTGGTGACTAGGATGACCAGGCAACCATGGTGAGTTGACCATGGTTGCCACCTGAGTCAGGAGGAAGTTGACCATGCTGGCTGTTATTCTTACCCTGATGTGAGGCAGACGATCATGTTGATTGGACAGGCGGTTGGACCCTGCCGTCAGTGCCTTGGAGCCCTTGCAGAGACGGACCATGGTCATGCCGTCACCATCTGATCGCGGCCAGCCCCTGTTTTGTGGCCATGAACTGCAGGGGGACATCAATTATTGAGATGGAGGGGAGGGGATGGCAGTAGTGAGGCACATGCATGAGATCCGTTGGTGTGTAATGGCACTGCCAGAGTGCCAGGAAAGCTAGTTGACCGACAGATTGGCAAGCATCGGTCTCTGAGAAGCAAGAAACTAAGAGAGTAAGAGAGAGACTTCAGCCATGGTGTAGTATGGTGTATTCAGCCAGGTGTAGTATGAGACATGACAGTGTCTGAATACCGTACACATGCACAAGTTTAGACGAGTGAGAAAAGTGATACTTGCCAGTTGCTTGCCACTGGCCAACTGAAAGGAATGAGGGGCGGTTGGTTGGGCACTACAATTTGTCGGTTGTGGTACAGGCAGGACTGCAAGGGGCATGCTGGTAGTAGGTTTCGGTATGGTAGCTTGGCTTTGGAGAGGAGCAGTGTCCTGAAGACCTGAACCCATCCTTGCAATGTCCAAGTTTGTGCAAGTGTGCTTGAAAAGAACAGCCTTGAGTGGCAGTGCTAATTTTAGTGCGCAGCAAGCCATCTCTATTTGGGGCTGCCGCGCGGTCAGCTCTGGGCCAAAGCAATTGGGACCGACCACACCATGATGGGCCTTGCTTAAGCTGGCGAACCAAGCTGCAGCAAGGCATGCATGCTGTACCAGGACCAGCAGTCGCCTGTCGGCAGCAGCAGCATACCATGACGTAGCTGCTGTGGTGTACCGGAATGCACTCAAAGTAGCACTTGATGAGTGGTCCCACCTGAGGCTGTCGTGCTGTACATCCGCCAGGATTCCCAGCAAGGACGAATTTGAGGGCCGCAGGACCTTAATCAAACCTGCTGGTACAGCAATCGTAGATGAATTGTGCAATTTGGAACGTCTAGCAAGAAAATACGGTAGTCAGCTGAGAGAAGAGAAAATGTTCATGATACCGTAGGGAATAATTGTACGCTCGGATGCTTATACATACCTTGTGCTGACCTCTTCGTCGCCTTGAGTCTGCGATATCCCTGCAAGGGGTCTTCTCTGCTGGCCACCTGTCGAGTCCGGGGAGTGCACAACAGCTGCGGTGCGGCGGGCCGAGGGCGCCGAGCCAATCCCAGAGCCTGCGAGTCAAAGCAGCTAAAATGTGAGACGTCGTTTTGGAATCCAGCTTCCTCTCGCAAGGGTGCGAACTTGTAAGCTTCCCTCACCCGTTTGACGACTTTGACCAGGCTCCCCGCAGCGCGAACATAGCTCTCAATCGCCTTCTTCAGTCCTCCAGAGGCCTGACAGGCAAACGAATAAAGTATGAGCCATGTGCTGATGCCAGAAGACAAGAGCAGGGACGCTAGCGGCAGCCATGTGTTCGAGGCATACAGCCTGGCTTGCTCATTACGGTAGCTATTGCTTTGCCTGCAGCCTCTCCTATATCACACAAGTGCCTTACCAGCATGCAATGGATGGTGTCCATGTCTGTAGATACACTGTGATGGGTGAGGAATGAGGCCCCAATGCAAGCTCTAGTTTACTGATGAAGCAGAAAGTTAGTTGTATGCTCGAGTGAACACAGACACAGTTCTGCCCAGGGCGAATGTCAAACTAATTGTCTCTCTTGTTTGGAACAAAAAGTCTGTGGAATGTGCGTGCCAAGGCGTCTTTTGTTGGCTGGATCCAGCAGCAGGGATCCGTCGGTTTCCTGTCCTGATGAAAGAATCGCAATGTACCCGACAAGCAGCTTCCGACTCTGATCCCAGTCCAGCACATTGTGATAAACAGGACAAACTGGTACTTGAATCAAACGAACGCAAGGGCCCTCATATCAATCGGAGATACTAGTGACTGGCTCGTGAACATCAACACCTGGAAAGATCTTGACATGCCGATGTTGTCATTCGTGCATGCATATGAGAGGGGTGCCTATGTGCCATGCGCTCAACACTGAGGAGCTTCCCAGAGGGTAGCGCGCTGCCATGCTGCATGGCAATCAAGTTCTTGTGTGAATCAAGCTGTGTCAATCTCCCGAGCCTGATGGACAAATTTTCTCCTTTTTCATCCATGTGCAGCATGACTTCCAATCACCATGCACCCAGCTCACCGCACCCAGCTGGCACTGTCGTCCTGAGCAAGTCTGTTCCCTTAAACGTTCTTTCAGCCTAGGTACAACAGGTCACCCAGGCAAAGCGCCATGTGGGCGCTCCTTACAATGGTGAACAGGTTGAACCTTGTGTCCATTTGTAACCTCTGAAGTCAAGGTTTCAGCTATTACAGTCCATGGGGTGCCAGGAGCCATGTGGGTCCTGTGACACTATCCACATTTAGCATGCAAACACTCACATCAGGGACGATGTCGCACCATAAAGCAGTAACTGCAATACTATGGTAAATACCGTAAACTCCGGTCAGGACACCTTAGAGAGGTGTCCTCTACTCACAAATACGGTACATCACCGTACACTCATGCTCCTTGTACTTCAGACAAGAGCTTGTTAACAAGATAACTGTAACTGGAAGTTCCTAACTGGATGTCTCTGTATAGAAGTCTCCGCCTCGTGGGTACCGCCCCTACTACTTTACTCGCGATGTGCGCTTCAGGTCCGTGGCGGACTTCTTTCCTCACGGCAGTGACGGACGCCTACGGGCAGACTCAGTGACTACACACTGGCTGCGAGTGCTCAGCGAGTCAAGCAGCAGAGTCGGATGTTTGTATGTCTAGCAATTGACTATGGTAGCGTAGGCCTTCTGGCCGTCTGGGCGCGATCCAGCAGGGCTATGTTAAGGGGCACTTACCGCGCGACTCGCGGCGGAGTAGCCGAGGCGTAGACTGCGTACTTCTTCTTCTGCAGTGCCTCGGTTCTCGTTACTGGGTACTTGTCTCCAGCTATCTCAGCTGAGGCTGAGCTAGTCTTGACTCGGGTTAAGGTACTGACTTAAGTGTAAGCTGTAGGTCTCGGAGACGGCCGGTGCTTGTTACAATTAGAGGTCTGTCCTTTAGAAAGGGACGAAGTAACTAGTTTAGGCAACTGCCGGGATACAGGAACCCGGCAGGCCCAATTCAGAGTACGGTACAACCTGTCAAATCTCCCTGCGTAAGCGGGTTTCTAGGTCTTAGTTCAAATCCGGAGACTCCGCAGAGAAGCTGCGGAGTCACCGAGACCGCTAACTGCGGTCTAAACGGTTCTGTCACGTATACTGTAATATACTGTGACAGCTGTCGCACCATAAAGCAGTAACTGCAATACTATGGTAAATACCGTAAACTCCGGTCAGGACACCTTAGAGAGGTGTCCTCTACTCACAAATACGGTACATCACCGTACACTCATGCTCCTTGTACTTCAGACAAGAGCTTGTTAACAAGATAACTGTAACTGGAAGTTCCTAACTGGATGTCTCTGTATAGAAGTCTCCGCCTCGTGGGTACCGCCCCTACTACTTTACTCGCCCCCCGCTCCCCAGCGTTAAGCCCTCCAGGCATGCGCGGGGAGCCGGAAAAGGGGTGGTACTGAAAGAACTTCTTGAAAAATATGTACGGAGAAGCTCAAATCATCATCTGCAAACATGCCTGGTTCCGGCCTTCTACAAATCTGCCTGGTTCAGGCCTTCTACAAATCTGCCTGGTTCAGGCCTTCTACAAATCTGCCTGGTTCAGGCCTTCTTCAATCAGAAATAAAAAAATCAACCGAGTTTCAGCTGAAGCGCAATGCGCAGAACCCTACAAATTCAAGCTGTTCAGCCCACTACCGGCTAGCAAACAGAGGAATTTCAAAGTTATCAGGTCAGGCTAAGAACAACCGCTGCTCTCGCCCCACTGCGCCATAGCCGCCTGGTCTTCAAAGGCCACAGAAAATGTGCGCCGTAGCAGCGTGATTCGCCCCCTGCTGTGCTATAATTGCCCGAGTTGACTAATTCTCCTCGCTCATCATTTTCATAACTTATGTACTACGGTAGCCTTGCTGCCACGGTGTTTTGAGAAACAAATTTTCACTATGCTGCTGCGATAGCTTTAACTCCACTCCTGCATCTTCAGTCTTTGGTCCGCTGGCTGCCGGCCCACTGCCTGCCGGGTACTAGGACAAGCCGCGCTGCGTCTGCATTTCTGCTCTGTAGGTGCCTGCCCGCTCCTTGCCAGTTACGGCGTGGGTGACGTCACGTGCTCAGCGGCCTTGCCGCTCTGGGCTCGGCCTCAGGTCTCGGTAAGCTCCTCAAGAGCTGACTCCTCTTCCTCCCTTGCTGCTTCTTTGGCCACCTTAGCCCTTCTCGTAACTGCTCTCGGGGTGACATTGGCCTCTCCCCGGCCAGTGGTGTACGAGATGTCGTACAATCCGTTCGCCATTGGTCTTGCGATGCCCCGCTCCATCTGCCTGGTTGCTGGGTTGGTGGCCATGACTTCCACCTCAGGCCTGTCCATGACGTTGGCCTCCTGGGCTGTCCTGGCAGCCGCTCTGGCTGCCGGGCTCGGCCGCCCCTGGACCTGCACACTGCAATCCTCTGCAGCGGGTCCAGCCCTTGCTGCGGGCTCAGCTCCCTTGTCCTCAGGCGCGCAAGTTGGGCACAACCACTCGCCCTCAGGCACCTCCTCAAGTACTGGTACCAAGCAATCCATGTGCCAACCTGTATTGCAGGCATCACACAAAAGCATCACCTCTCCGCGGTCGGGCAGCTGGCACACCTCGCATGACAGGCTGTTATTGGGTCTGGTTCCACTGAAATCAACCACTCCCCTGAGGTTGGGCAAGTGGCATGGAGAACAATTGACTGCATTCTCTGTAACGGTGAGGCCATCTGCCCCTTCCAACACTAAGGTTCCCGTCGCCCCCAGTGTTTGTACCCTGAGGATCTCAGGCCTGGCCTTGGGATCGAGGCTGCGTCGCTCTGATGAATACTTCACATACACGTAATCTCCCTCTGCAAAACGCCTGACTTGGGGGACATACCCTCCCCCACGAATGCGTGCATATCGCAGCTTGTCGCGGTGCTGCGCAATTTTTAGATGCTCACCCGCGACTGGCAGTGCCTCTTTGATCCTGGCCACTCTGGCCAAGAGCAGGTCTGCTGCCTCCTCTGCTGTTGCCACCTTGGCTGTGCTCCAGAGGTCCGCCCCCACTCTGGAGGGGAAGGTGGGTCTCTGTCCGAACAGCACCTCGTACGGCGCCATGCGCGTGGCCTGCTGCGGCGAGCATCGGAAGCCTAGGGCTACCCAGGGCACCATCTTGTCCCAGGACTCGTCGCTGCTGCCCTCCTCGCAGCACTTGCGCAGGCCTGCCTTGAGGGTCTGGACAGCCCTCTCTGATAGCCCGTCTGGTTCCTGTGCTGCGTCGGCCCAGTCTGCCGCAGCCGATTCTCCCAGGCACTGCCTGTATGACGCGGCCACCTCTCCACTGCCAGAGCATGCGTTTCCTCCAAAGGGCTCGAAAAGGACGACTCCCTCGGTCTCCATGGCCCGCACAGCCCCACCCGACAGGCAAGCTGTGTCCAGGCCTGCACGTGAATGGGGGGGCGTCACCCGGGGCAGTTCAGCAAGAACATCACTGATCATTGCCCTGGCCCGCTCCCTGTTGCTGAATGCCTGTTCTGCTGTACTGACAGGCTGCGCCTGCTCATCGTCGTCAGTGGCGGCAGAGGATATCTCCTGCCCCACCGGCGCTGTCACGCAAGCTGCCTCTGCAGCTCGCAGTATCTGTACTCTTCTTCTGCCTTCCTGTGCCATGCGCACCATCTGGTCTGCATGCCACTGGTTCACTCTGCCCAACCCTGTGAGTAAAGCTACCTGCTTCCCCCCTGCCTCCTCCTGGGCTGCCGGCTCGGGAGCGGCTGTATCAAGCCTGGCCCCCGTGCGGTCAGCTGAGGATGGGAGTGGCGATCTGGACGGGATGTCTGCATTCTGGTGGCATGCCCCTGAGCGGTGGACAATGGTAATGTCCAGCTCTTGAAGCATGAGAGCCCACCTAGCGTGCTGGCCCACCAACGTCTGATTGTCCATGAGGTAAGTGAGAGGCTCATGGTCAGTGATGAGATGCACCTTGCACCCAAACAGCATGTGACGGTATGTGCGTGCTGCATACACTGCGGCCAGCATCTCCCCCTGGAACGAGGAATAGTTCCTCTCGCTCTTGTTCAGGGATCTGGACGTGCATGCCACCATATACTCCCGCCCGCTGTCGTCACACTGCCCTAGCACGGCACCTATGCCCTGCTTAGAGAAATCTGTGTACAGCAAGAACGGCCTTGGCGGCCCCTTGCCGTCTGGCCCTGTCCCACTGTAATCGGGCCTGCGCAGAACTCTTCCGCCCTCGCACATCTCTGTTTTGATCAACTGGAACGCCTGCGACTGCTCTGGCCCCCACACAAACGGGACCCCCTTGACCAGCAATGCGTTGATGCATGCCGCCTTTTTCGAGAAATCCGGGACGTAGCACCGGTAGAAATTCAAGAATCCCATGACCTCCTGAATGTTTTTCACCGATGTGGGCTCTGGCAGCGCCATAACCGCTGCTATCTTGGCTGCGCGCGGCGTGAGCCCCTGGGCCGACACATTGTGACCCAGGTACTCTACCGTTGCACACCCAAACAGGGACTTGTCGGGGTGCGCCCTTAATCCTACACTGTGGAGCATGTCTAACATCAGCTCCACATGCCTGATGTGTTCTGCCGGTGTGTCACTGTACACTAGCAGATCGTCAATGAATGCCACGCAGAACGCACTCAGGCCTGCCCTGGCAATCTCCTCTTCCATCATACGCTGAAAGAAGGGAGGCCCATTGCGCAGACCGAAGTTGAGCTTTGTGTACATCCAAAGCTCAGGTCCCATCCAGAAAGCTGTCTTAGGCTGGTCCTCGACCTTTATAGGGATCTGCATGAACCCCGACCGGAGATCAACCTTGCTGAATATCTTGGCAGTGCCCAGGTTCTGGAAAATAGTCTCCATCCTGGGGATTGCAAACTCCTGCTTAGCCGTACGCAGGTTTAACCTGCGCATATCGTGCGCTATCCGGTGGTCAGTCCACTCCCCAGTCTCAGCACTCTTCTTGGCTGCTACTACTGAGTTGGCCGCAAACTTGATAGGCCCCCCCTGGGGTACTTTGACGATGATACCTGCCTGTATCATTGGCTGGCACTTTTCTTTAAAAATGGCTGCTTTGGGTGGCGGCATGTCCCTGGACTTCTGAAAGCACGAACTTACCTCATCTTCTAAAGCCAGCGTAAACTCACCCTGCGTGCCGCAGTAGCCTGGTAGATCCTCCATGGAGTAAGCGAACGCTCCTTGGCGATCCCTGAGGCTCTGCTCCAGGCTCTCCTGCTGTTCCGCAGTGAAGTCGGGGTGCTGGCCCAGCAGCCACCCCTCCTTGGTTTTGACGTACTCTGCGGGCGGCTCCACTACTCCTCCCGGCTGGAACATGTCGATCATCTCAGCCGCCTGCGGGTCGTCCTCCGCGGGCGGCTCTTCCCTGCCAGTGTCGTTGCTGCTTTGCCAGCTCTCCTGCTGGCTGCAGGCACCCCTCCTGCCAGCACCCCCCATGGGAATGACTGCTGGCGGGCGCAACCATCCAGACGACAGCTTCGCTGCTGCCTCCTGTCCCGACACAAAAGCCCCTTGGCCTGCTGTAAATCCTCCTCCTCGTACCCCCTGCTCGGTGGCTCGCGCCCCTGGCACACACACCGACAGCAGGAGCCACACCAGTATCAGCTGGAGCGTCCCCGTAAGGATCCCCTTAAATGCTGTACAGGTGAGGAGTCCTCTGCAAGCTGGCATCTGCCTCGTGGGTTTCTGCGGTAGGTGTTCTGCGGGCTGTACACTTGGCTCTGCGCTCTGCGCTGGCCTCTGCTGCCCACTGGCCCATGTGATCTCCAGATCCACCTGGCTGATCCTGAGTGGCAGGACTGGGCAGTCCATTCCTGGTCTGCTGCCACGGTTCCTGTCCTCGGCTGCCCTCTGCGCCTTTCCCTCGCGCCGCCTAGCCTTTTTTGACTTTTTCCCCCGCAACTCGGCAGTGTCAGCCCAAGCCGCACCGGCCCTTTCTGGCCCTGCTCCTGGTATCTGACCTGTGCTGCCCTGTGCCAGCCGCTCCTGTCTGTGAATGGCGCGCTGCACAGTCTTGCTGCTGCCGGCACCTGCGGGCTCCTCTGGCCCACAGCCTTGTCGCATGGTTGCCCGAGCGCTGGCAGCCCTCCTTGCCAGGTCCTCCCCCCTGCTGGTTCGGGCCTGGCTGCTGCGGCTGTCCGAGGGCTGTTGGGTGTTTACTCCCTTTGCTCCCATCTGGTTGAGGGCTGATATTCTCTCCGTCAGCTCCTCCTGTAGCTCCCTGACCGCCCTGCTGTAACCTCCCATCCTGGGGTTCGGATCGGGCTGTGGCAGCATTCTGAGCCTGAAAACTAGGCTAGCCTCCTGGCTTGCCTCTTGCTGCCCCATTTCCTGCCTCCTTAGCACGTCTAGCTCATCCACGAAGTGCCTGAGCACTGCCACCCAGCGTTCCGTGCTGTATGCTGCTTGATCGCCCCAGGGCTCCCTAGCTGCTGCCTGTGCTGGCGGGCTGGTCTGGGCGTCCCCTGTGCTCCTGCTGCTCGCCTTGCCTGCTGCTGCCCCCTTGGGCTCGCCAGCGCACTGGTCTGCTGCCTGCCGCGGGTTCACCCCCACTGCGACCTTGTGTGCCTTCTCCTCTAGCGCGACCTTGCTGCTGCGTTCTATCTCGGCTCTTCTGGTTCTGCGCTCTTCCATGGCTGCTTGCTCCTGAGCAACCTCGCGCAACCACTCCTGTCGTAGCTGTAACAAGTCCTCCTCGCGGCCCCACACTGGACTCCCTGGTCCAGGGCCTGCATTGGATGGCTCTTCCATCCCATCTGCATCCCCGGCATCAGTTCTTGTGAGGCTGATCCTTGCTGGGCACGGGCTTCTGTCAGCGCCCCACTCATCCTCCGACTCTGAATCCTGCACCAGTGATGGTGGCCCTTCCGAAGGGTCTTCATTCTCCTCTCCTGGCAGTCCCCTGCCCTCATGGCTGGGGCGAAGCGCATTGCTGGACCATGGCTTCCTGCTGTCCAGGTCTCCTACAAGTGGTCTGCTGGTACTGTCCGGGGCTGTCTGGGGCTCTGCCCGATCCCCGGTCTCAGCCTCCAGGGCTGACACCTCCATGTCCTCCATGGGCTCCAGCCACTCCCAAGAGGATGCTGTTGCCCCGAGAGTGGTGACAAAGGCGACATGGCCCTGCTCTGTTGGCTCCTGGTATGTGTCCTGGATTGGTCCGTCACTGATGGCAGCGGGGTCCCAATAGCGGGAACCCCATCTGCCCACCCTCCAGCGCCCTGGCACGGGCTGAGTCCTCAGCTCCTCCAGCTCCTCCATGTAGGTATCCGACCCTGCTCCTCTGAACAGGGGATGCAGAGTGCGCGCCCCTGCCGGGTGCGCCTGCCTCCACAGCTGTACTGTCGTGCTGTTTGCCTGCCAATACGGGACCACGCTGCTGGCCCTGTTGTCGCGCCACGCTCTTCTTTCCCAGCGCACCCACTGGTGCACGCACGCTTCTAACCGTTCCACTGCAAACGGCGAGCGCGCGAACTCCTCCTCGTCTTCCCACATGGGTCCATCCGCTGGCGACCTCTGGGCCCCATACGGCCATGTGGGGCAGTCTGTCATTTCCAGCGGCGCCCACTGATCATCCACGCCCCAGACGTGACGCATGGCTGCTGACAGCTGTCCCGGAAGCAGAACCCGTTGCAACGCCATGAGCATGACTGCCCATGTTGCTGGGTCTGCTCCCCTGGCGTGCGTGTGCGCGTGGAACTCTGCCTCGTCGACTGATGCACACCTGGTGATCGCCACATTCCCTTCGCACCTGGCGAACAGGAAGACTGGCATATCATCCCGCGACGCATGCATGTGGATCCATGCTGCTGACACCGGCATCTCTCCCTCTTCCAGCTCCTCGTAGTAGTAAGTTACCAGCTGCTGAACTGGGATGGCGGCCCTGGCCTCCCCAGGGTCCATTCCCCATGGTACAGCTTGCCCTGCGACCATTCTGGGGATGGTGACCGACGCCTCAACGGTGGCCTCACACCGCCGTGGCCTATCGGCATGGCACAGCCCTGCCCCGCTGTAGGTTCCGTCCACGGACCTGTCACCCCCTCCGTGCTCTCCTAAGGCCTGCACTGGCACGTAGAAAGCGCGGTCTCTGAGAGCGGGGTGCTCCATCAACTGGCGGACGCAGTCCTCCGCCCATGGTGTGCGCATGAACCCGGGCTGCGCACCCTGCCACACCCCCTCGGTGCGCGCGCTATCCGGCACGTCTGGGTGCGCCCTGTCGGCTGCGGCTACTGCTGTGATGCCCTCTTTGACGGCTAGGTCCACCATCTCGCCGACGCTGTATGCGTAGATGGGGTGCCTTGACCATCCCCTCTGCATATAATCCTCCATCCTTGTGCTGGGCTGTATGAACCCCTTGAGTGCTGCACCCAGCAGAACTGCTGTCCCATGGAAAGATCAGTCTGGCCACTGCCTGCATGGTTGCCGCAATGTTGACACACGTTTGCGACCTGCCCTCCAGGAGCCTGTGGTTCTGCAACCTACACAGCCCATCTTTGGACTGTGCAGGTAGAGTGATCATAGCCTCTGAAGACGATGCCTCTGGCATTTCTTCCCCCAGGCGGTACCATTGCACGAAGCACCTGCTCTCTGGCAATCTCGGCGGGTCTGGCCCAGGGCGAACCCGCCCTCTGCTGCCCGACCTGTCCCGGTGCCCTGTACCGGCCTGGGTGAACTGGGAATCCTCATTCCCTGCAGCGGGCCTCTCGCCCCTGCTGCGGCTGCTCTGCAGCCCTCTGTCCTCCTCCTCCCATCTGGCAGCGCTGGACCGAGAAGTGGTACTGCGATGGGTCCTAACGGCCCCCGCCGTATTGTCCTCTGGACTCATAGCTGCTGCCCCCTTGGCCCCTGGGTGGTGATCCTGCCTGCTGAGCCCATTCCGGGTTCCAGCGGCTGCTCCCGCTACCTCGCCGCCTGTGACCGCGTTGCCCTCCGGGGTACCTGGGCAGAGCATGGCAGCTTCCTCCTCACTCACTGTTAAAGGAGCTTGAGGCTCATAGCCTTCCTCTGAGGCGCTGGTGCCATCCCCACTGGAACTGGTTTCCCATTCGTCTACCCTGTGCTGGGGCCCTGCCTCCTGCTCAAACCTTTCAAACTCATCCATCTGGGCATTGTAGATGTCCCATTCTTTGTCGAGAAACTGCTGGAGAATGCCAGGCCATCCCTCACATGGGGCCGGGCATCCCCTTTGCTGGAGGTTCCTGAGAAACTCCACTGCATGTGCCATGGACCTGGCTGACCCTGCGGGCCGAGTACCATAATGATTCATGGCTAGGGCCTCTACCACCATCTGCCAGTGGTGCCTTTGCTGGGCCACCTGCCCCTCTGGCACCACCTGGAACGTTACAGGCATTGCTGCGGCCTGGTAGCTCACAACCTGAGTTGCTGCGTTCTGCCCAAACCCTTCATGGACCGACATCATGCACGTGTGCCTCTCCTGGCTGACCCACCTGGAGTTGTAAGACTGCCCCGCTGGGCCCGGCCGTCCTGGCGGGCCTGGCAGCTCACTTGGTCCAACTGTCTCCTGCTGCCTTTTCCACTCTTCAAAGGAGACCTCCTTGGCGGCCTCGTAAGCTCGCCTCATGTTGTCTTCTGGCGCCTCCTGGCTCCTGCCTGGTCCCCTGACTCCCCAGCTCCTTTCCGGGCCTCCTGCTGCCCGTGATCGGTCAAACTGGCTACTGTCCCCAGGATGCGAGGCCTCTCCCTGCTCTGGGCACGCGTTAGCGAAGTGCCCTGGCTTCTGACAGTTGAAGCACACCCCCCCATCATGGGGTCCGAGGACATTCCTCTGTCCCCCCATCCAGCTGCGCCCTGCCTGGGCCCTGCCCGGCGGACTCTGGCCGGAGGTTCCCCTTCTATCCTGCATTCTCTGTTCTAGCTGGTATGGCCTGGCGTGGCTACCTGTGCCTCGCTCTTGCGACCTGCCCCTGGGCTGGCTCCCACGATCCCCGCTGGGTGACTGCTGCCTCCTGCCTCTAGGCCGGTCGAAGCTATCATCTCGGTCTGGCCGCTGGGTTCGCGCCTCCGGTGTAGGCACCGCCCCGCGGCGTTCTGCACTGCGAGCCCTCTGCGCGCTCCTGCTGCGCTCTCTGGTTTCTGTATGTACAGCGTCATCTGGGGTTGACCCCCTGTGCCGCACTCGCGTTTCCCCGCTGGCCTGCCTGGCCCCGCCACTGCCCCCTGGCTCTTGCTGACCGGTGGCTTGCTGCTCCTGTTCCTGCAGCTTCTCCTGGCTCAGATCCTCGTCCTCCTCTGCGAACTCGGCCACGGTTTGAAACATGGCTTCCATATGCTCTGCCAGCGCTGGGTCACCTGGGATTGTGGACTGCAGCGGCTCTCCTGCCTGCTGGTTCCCCAGGTTGACGTACAGCGCTCGCAGCTGGTCTGCACGCAAGATGTACTGCTGTTGTACCTCCGTGAGCCGTATATTGGCGTCCTGGAGGCCTGTCCACCTGACCTGCTGCAACCTCAGGTATTCAATTGTTGCAGCCGCCTGGCGGAACAGCAGCTCTTCCCTTGCCCTGACGTCTTGCTGCAGCAACTCTACTTGTTGCTGCAGCCTCAGCACATGCATGTACTTCGGGGTCCTTCGATCATGGACCTCTTCCTCCTCTGACTCCTCTGATACTTCACTCTCCTTCCTGCCGACAGGCTCCTCCTGTCCGCGGTTTGCTGTGATCCCTTGCGTTCCTTCTGCTGCTGCTGGGGCGTCTTTCCTAACGCCCCCATCAGCCGCACCGGCCCTCTCGCCTTTGCCAGGCACCTGCACCTCCGAGCGCCTGCTGGATTCTGCTGGCGCAGCTCTTGCTGCTGCGGCTCCTCCAAAGCCTACCCGCCTTTTGGCCCCTGGTGATGTCCCCTGGGCTGCGGGAACTGCCGCAGGCTTCTGCAGTATATTCCGGATTCTCTGGTCACACGCCTCTGGTGAGTGCGGGCCAGGTTCACCACACAAAACACATGGGTAGCGTGGGCTTGCCCCCACACATCTCCTAATGATCTCCTTTTCGTATGCCGGCTTTGACTCTGCCTTGAGTGCCATTGCTACGTCAGCATTGGCCTCTGCCTGTGCTGCTGCCTGGCCTGGCAGTGACGCAGCGGCCTTGGCATCCACCTTGGCCTCCCTGGGTACTGCAGCCTGCGCTTGCCCGCACTGGCGCGGCCTGGAAGTGTTCTCCTGTGGGCCCCCACGGCCGCTCCTGTTCGCATCTGCGGTGCTTCTGACTGCACTTGCGGCTGGTCCGCGGTTTTGTCCCATCTTCTGGTCTGTCCTCATGGCAGCACCTGCGTGTGTGGCCATGGCATGCTGTAAGAGTGGCTCGTGTTCCTCCTCCACACTGGCCGCGGGCCACCCTTCCCGTTCTGCAAATCCACACTGGATTCCTGCCCATGCTACTGCTGCTGCCTGGTACCCCCCTGCTGGGGATGCTAGCGCCAGCGGCAGCGTCAGGTCCCTGATCCCTCGTACTGTCTGGGGACCATCTCTGGGGCGTAAGGTCAGCCTTCCTGCTGCCTCCAAAACCCCATTGTACTTGAGAAACTCTGGGTTCCCCACCAAGTGTTCGTATGCATCGGGTGGCGTTTTTACGACCCTGACCACCGTGGGTTCCATAATAGCATTGGGTCCCCCATATCCGTACACCACATAAATGAACAGCACCCCATACAGATCTGCTCCTGCATTGTCTGTCGTGCGGATCTTCTCATCCGTCCTGATCAGCTCTGCCCCCATGGCGACTAACTGTTCTGCAATGTTGACTGTGATCACATGACAGGAGCACGCTGAGTCCATGAGGGCCTTCTGAGCCACCAGGACCTTTCCTTTGACCATTAGGCCCACACATTGCTCAAGGTTGCTTCTGTCGTTCTTAAAATACTGCAGCCTTGGTGCAGCTGTGACCACCTTGCTTTCCTGCCTGCCCTTACTGGCCTTACCCCTGTGGTCTTCTGAACCCATGGGCATAGTGGTGAAAGACAGCGCCGTCAGCCTCTCGTTCAACTTGAACACCTGCAGTCGGATGTCAGACATATCGTCAGCTAATTTGCTCAAAACCAGTCTCTTTGCTCCCTTCCTGGAGGCAGGTTCCACGAGCCTTTGCTCAGGTTCCTCCTGTGGACAGGGTTCTGGCAAGAATGATCTAGGACGAGCGTTGTGAGCCGCCTGCTTGAATCCTGCGGATTTGGGCACGAGCCCAACCTGCGTCATGAGTGCTACAGACTCGCTGAGCATCTCTGCCATAGTCTGTTGCCAGCCCTCTGGCTCGGCTTGCCCCGTTGGGCTGCTTAGGTGAGACACGTGTGCCGCTTGCTGAGCCTGACCCCCCTGGCCAGGTCCCGGCCGTTGGTACTGCCTGTTGTTCTGATTCCGCTCGTACGGTCTGCCTGCAGGCTGACCCTGCTGCGGCCTTGGTGGGAGCGGGTACTGCTGCTGCTGCGGCCTGGGCTGCCCAGCTGTAATGTCAGCAGCAAGTGGCGTTGGCCTGCGCTCATCCCTGGGTCTGGGTGCCCTGCAATCCCTGGCCAGGTGCGCCGTGCTACCACACTGGTAGCATGCCTTGACTGCCCCTGCAGCGCCTTCTGCGCTGTAACTTGGTGCTCCTGATTGATCTGCCCAGGTAACTCCTCTGGGTTTGTCACTCCGCTGTTGCTGGGCATCTGCTGCTCCTGCGGGGTTCCCTGCCCCTTCAAGGCGTGTCCGCATCTCCCACTGTCCTGTCCTCTCCTTCCTCGTTCTGTTGGACTGCGCCTCCCCCTGGCCAGGCCCACTGGCCATTTGTTTGAGGCTTGCGCCTCCTAGATCCCCCATTTCCAGGGCAAACTTCTCCCACAGCACCACCTGCTGTGTGAGTACTGCAATCTGATCTTCGTCTGTCATGCTGAGGTACCCTGGGACGGTTATAACAAACTTGCTCAGTTTGGCCTTAGCGAGCGCTGGAAGTCCATCATGGAACAGATGCGAGACCGAGTGCCTCCTGCCGAAGTGGTCCACTGCATCCCTTGAGATTTGCAGCAACTCTGCTGTCGACAGCACTCTGTGAGAAAATGCTTCCACCGTCTCCTCTGGCTTGACGTCAGGGTCGAGAGTGGTCTTCACCCCTAGCCTGAGGTTGGAAATGGCTGTCCTCTCATCCGAGGTCGGCTTTCCCACTTCTGCTTGAACCACTTTGATCCACAAGGTAAGCAGTGAAGCCTCACAACACTGCTCCTCTGCTGGGGCGACCCACATCCCCCTTATCCTTTCTGCTTCTCTGGCAGCCCTGTCTCCTGCATGGGGCGCTGCCCTGATGGCTACCATCAGCGGCCCCACGCTAGCCGGCTTGCTGTCCCATAGCTTGACCAGTGATTTCACCAACATCGTCATGGCTGATGGCGACTGGCACGACCCAGCTATTTCTCCGGCCACCACAGCCAGCGCTGGCGGGTCATCTGACAGCGCCAGCCTGTTGTGCGATCCCCAATATCCACATGCCTGGCAATATTTCCTGGCTGCAACCGCGCCTGGGTGCGACATATCCAACACTGGCACGTTGCCTTGGATGGCTGGGATTTTGGTGAATTTGGCTACCCCTGCCAGCTGCAGGACCATCTGCTGCTGCAGCTGCAGGTTCACCCTTGCCTGCTCCCTCTCGAGCCTCTTCATTTCCTGGTCGCTGGACTCCTGCCTGGCTCCTGGCCTGCGTCTGTCCGCTCCTCCTGGTCCCGAATCAACTGATTCTGACCGCGACCTAGATTCTCCACCACCGCCCCTCGATGGGCTGCGACCTGAATGGTATCTGTCGTGTCTGTAATAATCCTCCTCCTGATCCTGATCTTCTTGTGATGGCTGCCTGCCTGCCCTTCTTGCAGAGCTTCTACTTCCCTCGGGTGGCAGCCGTTCTGATTCGCTTCTGCCTGGTCTGCTGTCAAAGCCAGGCCTCCAAGACTGCTCTCTGCCCTGCTCTGCCTGTCCCCTGGGCAGCTCCTGGTCTTGCCGTTCCTGCCTCACCCCTCTGCTGTGTTCCGCTGGTCCCCTGGATTGCTCCTGGCTTTGCTGGCTTGGCTGTTCCCTGCCATCTGCCTGCTCTCTGGGCGGATCCTGGCTATGCTGGCTTGGATGTTCCCTGCCGTCTGCCTGCCCTCTGGGCTGTTCCTGGCGATGCCGGTTTGGCTGTTCTATGTTGTATGCCTGCCCCCTGGGCGGCTCCTGGCTCTGCCAACCTGGCTGCGTCCCGCCTGTGTAATTCCTGGCATAGGAATCAGACTGCGTTTCCTCTCTGGCTTCCTGCATTCTTGGACCACTGCTCCGTGCGCTGCCTGCAGGCTCATTCCTCCTGGTTCCACTTGCTGTGCCCGCCTGCCTGTTCCTCAGGAATTCCTTGATGTAATCCACCTGGTTTTCCTGGCAAGTGTTCTCTTTGTCCTCGACTATGCGTAGCAACGCATAAGACTCTTGCCTGCTTGCTCTGCGCGTTGCTGTGCCTTGCTCTGCCATCCTGGCAAGTGATCGGCTAGTCCACTCCGCCCTTTCGCTGGCGGCTGGACTGTTGGCTCTGGGCGCTTCCCTGCCCCTTGGTCGCCCTCTGAGGCTTGGCTCGCTGCTGACCTCGAAGGCCTCTGATCTGAGTGTTGGGGTTGGCGCGGCTCTTGCCTGTTGCTGCCACCTTTGCACCTCCCTGAGCTCCTCCGGCCGCTGCCCTGCTGTTTCAAATCCTTCCCATGCCTGGTCCTCCTCCTCTTCTGGCTCGGATCCAGGTTCCACCTGATTTCCTGTTACATCGTTGCACCACTCGTCTGCGAAGGCCTTAACAGCCAGTGCTGCTTCGCGTCCCGACCTTCCCTTGGACACCTGTCCAAGGGCGGCTAACAGCGTTGCCCTGTCCTGCCCTGTGTGGGGGATACCCAGCATGGCCTTTGTTGCCCATCCCCGCAGATGATGGGCCTTGAACTCCTCAATAGCTGTGACCTGGTCCTGGAAATGCAAGAACGTCCTGGAGCAAACTTGCTTCCACAGGTCCGTTGCCCACTGCAAAATTCCTGCCCAACCGATCGGTTGCATCTGTCCTTCTGACTCCCTTTCGCCGCACACTGCTCCCCCAGCCTTGGAGCGCTCTGGCTCACAAGGGTTGGTATCCTGCGCTCCTGATGGATCGTGAAAAAACCCTCGCAGGGTTTCCTTGTGGCTGTCGTCTTTCTGCGTCAGGCTGCTAGATCCCTCCTTGGACTTCTGCACAGGTCTGCCCACACTGGGCGGAAACCTGGACAGCGGCGTCCCATAGACTGTGGATCCAGCTCCTCTTCTAACTAGCACCCTGCGCGGTCGCAGCTGCTGCCTTGGGCGCAGTCCTGTCTTAGACTGCTGCCCCTTCTCTTCTTGAACTGGGTCTGACAGTTCTTCCTCGGATATTTGGTCAGCCCTGGGATTTCCTACCGGCACAGCTGACTTTTCCCTTTCCTTGCTGACCTGCGAGCTCTGCCTGCCCGCTGCTGGCTGGGGCTCAGCTTCCTCGTGTTTGACCCCTGCAGGCATACTCCTGGCCTCCATTTCCTCTGCTCTCATTCGCGGCTTGTCTGGGCAGGCTTTATCACAGCATGCAACCCCTCTTGGTGCTGCAGCTTCCTCGGCCCTTTGATCCGGCTGACTGGGTTCATCTTTGACCCGTTGCGCGACCCTGGCCACCCTGGGCGGATTCTGCTGGGGCGCGGCCTCAGGCTCGCAGTTCTGCCGCGTGTCACAGCTCTGGGACACTTCTGTTGCTTGATCCAAAATCAGCTCTGGTGTTCCAGCTTGAGTCTGCCACTGCTCGAATTCCAGGCTGCCCCTGAAATCGGCTGGCACTGGACCCCCTCGGCCGATGCCTTTACGCGTCACTAGCGCTGAGCCGTCTGCCTGCGCCCCTGCCTCTCTGGGCGGTACGCGACCCGGCTCTGGCACCTTGCAGCTTCCTGCGGGCGGTTCCACTGGCCCTGCCAGCTTTGCCGCCACCAACAGTGCTTCTGCAGCTAGCTCATCACTGGCCTCCATCAGGTTTACACCCGGCTCCAGCCCCCTCAGACGCCCACTTCTCCGTTGGGCGTCAGGGTGCTGGTGCCTATCGGGATTTAGATCTACGTCTGTCATTCTACAGGCAATTAGCGAACCGCACGGTCCTGCAAGCGTGCTGGCGACACCCCCTACAAGATCTGCTAACACTAGGCTTCTGCCCCCTTGTTCCTACTGCAATCTGGTGAGGACTTTGCAAGTCAAGAACGGATGGCAGGTACGGCACTATGCAGGGAAGGCCTCGCCTTCCTGCTTTTCTGCTCACTAGTTTCAATCTGGCGGAATCCTCCTTCGCCCTCTCAATTCTTCCCACCTTGCTGGCCGGGCTGCTTCTAGATGTCTCACGTCCCGCGTGGATGTCACACGCCCTGCGTGGGTGTTGCCTTTTGCGCAGTGTCCGCTCAGCTCCGCGTTCCTGCGGGGATCCTTTGGCACACCCACAAGATTTCAAACTTGGATGTTCTATCCACAAGTTCACTTCTGTCAATGATGACAAATTGGATCCACCTGATCTCAATCCGCAGTCACACAGGAAAGTATCTGCTGGGTGTATAAATCCACAGCCAGATCTTCAAGCCTCTTCTGGACTCAACACTAAGCTGCCACGCTCAGTGATTCTCAGAGTTTAACTTGGCAATCTCTCTCTGGAGATTACCACAGCAAAGTGCAGTTCAAATGCTGTCCAAGGTCGTTTGCATGCAAACAAATTTCCAATTTTGCTACACAAGCACCTTTAGCAGGAATTGGCAAATCAAGCTGATCAGGCTAAATCCACTTCGTCCCTTTCTAAAGGACACGCGATGTGCGCTTCAGGTCCGTGGCGGACTTCTTTCCTCACGGCAGTGACGGACGCCTACGGGCAGACTCAGTGACTACACACTGGCTGCGAGTGCTCAGCGAGTCAAGCAGCAGAGTCGGATGTTTGTATGTCTAGCAATTGACTATGGTAGCGTAGGCCTTCTGGCCGTCTGGGCGCGATCCAGCAGGGCTATGTTAAGGGGCACTTACCGCGCGACTCGCGGCGGAGTAGCCGAGGCGTAGACTGCGTACTTCTTCTTCTGCAGTGCCTCGGTTCTCGTTACTGGGTACTTGTCTCCAGCTATCTCAGCTGAGGCTGAGCTAGTCTTGACTCGGGTTAAGGAACTGACTTAAGTGTAAGCTGTAGGTCTCGGAGACGGCCGGTGCTTGTTACAATTAGAGGTCTGTCCTTTAGAAAGGGACGAAGTAACTAGTTTAGGCAACTGCCGGGATACAGGAACCCGGCAGGCCCAATTCAGAGTACGGTACAACCTGTCAAATCTCCCTGCGTAAGCGGGTTTCTAGGTCTTAGTTCAAATCCGGAGACTCCGCAGAGAAGCTGCGGAGTCACCGAGACCGCTAACTGCGGTCTAAACGGTTCTGTCACGTATACTGTAATATACTGTGACAACGAGGATGATAACCCTTCGTCCAAAGCAGCATGACTAAAAAACCTGAAGATAATTCCCTCACAGGCTTCCTGGCACATATACATTGCGCGGCCCTTCAGACAAACAACAATTGCAGTATGGGGCTTCTACAGCCAGCTACTGCCCCTACCCATGAGCCAATATACCGACCCTGTCCACACCGTCAGAGATAGAGTTCCCTTCCTGGGATGTGTGATTCTGAAGAACGACGCGAGTCTAGCAGCTGCCACCTGTCTCGTATCTAGGCTCGCATCTGTGAGCAGGCAATACCTGTCACCGCGTCCAAACCACATCCTGCTCCACTAATGCCACGGATCTCTTCACACCAGAAATGCACAACGAACTTGCATGCTAGCAAAAAGTGTCTAACAGAATGAGACCATCAAGCACTCTGGGCCACACATCATGACACCGTCGGAAAGTGCTGTTCTCCAATCCGGCCATCCAGCAAACATTGTTGAAAACGATGCACAACAAAACACCCCAGTCACCATTTGACTAGAAAAACTCGGCCTACAGCACTCAACACTTTGTCTTATCCTAATTCAGACTAGTAATGTCATCTTTGGAGCAACCGTTTTCAAAAATCAAGGCAGCTCATCCCACCCAAAAGCACATGACTTGCGCGATGCACGATGTCTGCTCTGCATTAGCTTCTGAGGTGAAGCGATGCATGATGTCTGCACTGGGTTTTCGGTAAGCTGTGCCAAGGCACTTGAAACAAAGAGCTCCAGGTAAGAACTTGGCAGCAGCTGCAGCTGTAGGGAGCATGTGTCTGTGTGGTTTCAACATGGTAAGTCGGTACCCCAACGCGTTGGGGTTTGGGTGGGATGGAAGTTTGAGCGGGTAGGGTGGCACATCTGAGGGGAGTCCCACACCACGGCCAGGGTGAAGACAGCAGGGCGCCGCAGCAGCGAAGCCTGCAGCTGCTGCTGCACCCGGAAGCCTCCCTCCGCTGCACCGGGCCTGCCGCCTCCATCTCGGACAGAAGCGTCTCGAAAGAGGCCGAGGGCATGGCCACCCGCTTGAGGCCCTGGGCAGCCACCAGGTAGAGGATCTGCAGCGGAGGAGTGGGCAGGGCGATAAAGGGCGTCAGACAGCTGGTGCTGCAGGAGGAGCAGGGAGAAGAGGAGGAGGCATAGGCCAGCAGCCGGGACAAACGGGTGTAGCTGACGTTTCCGAGACCTCAGCCTTATTTTTCTCAACCCTAGGGGCATTGATGTGCAAGTTGCAGCTTGGCACAGCTCATATAATCTGCAGGCATACCTTGCACAACAAGTGCAAAACCTCCTTCAAACATCAGTATTTCGAGGGAAATCATCAAGACTTGTTCCATTAGGGCAGAGACTACAAATACCAATAGGGTGAACATGAGATGCCCGCTTGCAGTCCCACCTCGGTGTACTGTTGCACCTCAACGACACGTAGGTCCTTGAAACTCTTGGGCGAGGGCGTCGCACCCAGCGGTGGGCTGCGCCTGCCATTGCTGCCCTTTCTGCCCCCCTGGCAGTCCTCGCCATCTGCGGGGCAAGGTAGCTGCACATCCAGGCCAAACACGTTGTGCACGATGGTTGAAGCCGCGGTCCGCAAACCACTCGCACGGCTCAGAGCCACGCCAGCCATCAGTGCGGCTGCAAAAGGTGATGGGGCCGTATGCTGCGATGTACCGTCCGCCGCCGCAGCCGCAAAGCCGTCCTGCGACTCCCGGCGCACCTTGACCCGCACCGGAAGCTGCAGGTCGCTGACCTCGCTAGCCGGACGGCCCAACTCTTGTGGGTACCACACTTCCTCATCATTCCTCTCCCTCCCACCCACACATCACATTCTCCATTTCGTCCAGCTCTTTCTGTCTGCCTCCCCTCTCCCACACCTGAGGGATCACACTTCCTCATCCTTCCTTTCGCTCCCACCCACACACCACGTCCTCCGTTGCTACGTTGCCGCTCGCCCCCTTGGCATAAGGATAGCCACCAAGACCCGCGACTGACGCATCGATCACCGACACCCCCAGCTGCAAGGACGCAAGGATGTTGGCCAGGCCTTGCCCGTACGTGTCGTGCATGTGTGCCGCAAGCTTGGAGACGGGGACATGTCGCATGGTGGCCTGCAGGAGGATACGAGGACCAGAAACGTGCAATGTTTGCTTTAGCGTGCTTCAGCTACAATTCAGCTGCATCACAGCCTACAGCCCAGGTGAAAGGGGCCCTACTGCTTGGGGCACCGGCTGTTGGCTGGTCAAGGTTTGGACCCCTCAAGGCCCGGTGGGGCAAAGGTTGGGTGGGTCAGCTGGATGCAATGAGTAGATTGCACCCGACTCCTGACAGGCCAGGATCCAGCAAACTTCCCAGGGATGACTTTGGGTGACCTAGGATCACTTGTGTGATGGTTCTGATGAAAGAGTGACCCATGAGTCATGCCATTGCTACGGTTCCTCGTTAGGCAGACCTAGCAGTGATACCTTAGGCCCTTAGGGCCCACTAGCACCTCAGCCACCGGCCGCCAAGCACCCTCCGTCCACCGAGCAAATATGTTGCCATGGACATCATGGTGTGCATGTCTAGACAAGCATCCTGTCCTCAGCTCCCACGCCTTTCATGCTCGTCCCCAATCCATACGCATCAATTAGAGCGCAGCTTCATCATGCATGCGCACCTCCAACATGCGTGCAGTCGCAGCGGGCGTGCCGACGCCGGTCGTGTCTCCCATGCTGACCTCGTAGCAGCCCATTTCGTACAACACTCTAGCCACATCCGCAGCTGCCGCAGGCTCTACCTTTCCCTGATAAGGGCAGCCGACCACACAAGATACATACCTTCAAACGCACGAGGAGGGGTGCAGCAAGGCATTGGTGGCAAGGGTTGCGCTGAGAGAACTCTACATCCGTGCACTTCAGCTACACTTGAGCTACACCACAGCCGGCTGTAGCAAGCCCTGTGGCTCATCAGGACGGTCAGGGATTTGGGGCAATCAGCGGGAGATGAAGACATATCCCCTGACCGCGATCCTGCCTTGTTCTAGGTTTCAGATTCAATGTTTTAGGCTTTGACCCTATGCTAGAGCTTACCCCCTGACTGCTATCCTGCCATAAGCCGCAGCTTTCGCAACCTCCTCAAAGCGTTTCAAACTCTCAGCGATGGAGCAGTTAATGTTGCGCTTGCTGAAGGCCTCGCTGGCGGCAGCAAAGATGGCAACCGCTCGCGCACCGGCCCGCACCGCGTTTTCAAACCCCTGTCGGTAGAGGGTGGGCAGAGCCCAGCAGCATGATATTTACAATGCACTACTGTTAGGCCTCAGGGATGAAGGTGCTGAGTAACATGAGGACATACTACCAAGCATAGCCAGAAATCCTGCCACCCTAGCTGCTGTCACCACTCCTGCGTACACATCTGCTGCTGCTACTACTGCTGCTACTGCTCTTACCAATGCTGCTGTTCCTGCTACTCATGCTTTTGATGCTTATATTGTTGCTGCACCTGCTGCATGGTAAGATTGCATGACCTAATGCCGGCAACCTCTGCGTTGCATGCCCCCACACACATTGGAAGAAGAGGGCCAATGAGCTCATCTACACCTGCGCTCACAGGACATGAAAGCGTCCCAGCGATGCAGGTGTCCCGGCTGTAGGCTGGTCAAGGATTGGACCCCTTAGGCCCCGTGGGGCAAAGGGTGGGTGGGTCAACTGGATGCAATGAGCAGTTTGTACAGGACTGCTAACAGCCAGGGATCCAGCAAGCCCCCAGGGATGACGTTGGGTGAACTGGGGAGGGCGCCCACAGGACATGAAAGCGTCCCAGCCATGCATCAAGAGCTCCACCCGGAACACTCTCATCCTCCATTCAGACCTGCACAACAGCATCTCCCAGGTGCAGCTCCCCCACATACTTGCCTTGAGGTTGGGTGTCAGCACTGGATACGTGACGCCTGCACGCCGGTCTATGCGCGCCATCACCTCTGCCGCGTAACCCAGCTGCGGGACCCACTTAGGGCTCACAAAACGACGTGACCTCAATCGCCCGCAGACCGGCGGCGGACAGCGCGTTGATGAGCTGCACCTGTGGGAGTGCGTGTAGGGTGGCCGGACAAGTGCCTTCCTTAATCCACGCCTCAGGGTGTATGTCTTTCTTTCCTTCTTTCTAGAGGTGTACACAGGGGCGTGTGTAGGACACACGCAGAACTGGTTGGAGGTCTGAAGCCACCACACAAGTGGATGTCACGCAGGCGAGGAGGCTTAGGCGTGCAACATGCTGACCAAGAGTAACATTGCTCGGGGGGTCTCATAAGAGAGGCAGAGGGGGCACAATGCGGAGGAGAGGGAGCTTCTTTATGTTTGTATGAGTGTGCACCTGATTACATTTGCAGGCCGCGGTGAGGCCACCATTGGGCCAATGGGGATTCGAGACCCAACCTTGACTGACCCACAGCCGGTGGCCCGAGTAGAAGGCTTTGATTGCAGCAGGCCCCCTTGGCCGCAGGCCGTGATGTAGCTGAATTGTAGCCGACGCGCCCTACAATTTACAGTAGATTTCCACCCTGACCCAGCATGAGTGCCATGCACCATATGCCCTGGGCATGGACTTGGATTTGTTCAATTCAATTTAATATCCTTGGGCGCCAGCGTTTATTTAGAGCGCACCAGGCTTCCTTCGGCGGGCCATTGGGCGGCCACCACTGGGCCAATGGGGCCTTCACCTTGATCGGCCTGCAGCCAGTGACCTAGGCAGCAGGGCTTTCTGCACCAGGCCTTGCCGCCGTCAGCCATGATGCAGCCGATGTGCGCTTAGTAAACACTCCCCCATGCGCTGCGTACCTTGGTGTCAGTGGGGATGATGCCAGGCTCATTCTGAAGGCCGTCTCTGCGAGCACCAGGAGCCATGACACGGGCACAATCAGCGCAGCAGAGCAGAGTCTATGACCTTCAAGAGCAGTGAAGGTCTCAGCAGCAAAGTGTGCAGGTAGAGGGGGCAGGTGCCAGGAACGGCGTGGATGGCTGCAGAGCTGTCCCTGGCCTGTCCCTGGGCATAAATTCAGTTTCAGGCTTCCAGACACAAGGCATTTGTATCGCGTGGCCACCAGCAGGCTAAACCCTAATGTAATGGTGAAGGTCTGTAAGCCTGACCACGCTAACTTGTGGGTATTCCTACCCAGGGGACCCAGGGGATGGGCCAGGGGACGCCTCGAAAATGGGGATAAGTAAGGCCATGGGATAAGGCTAGGCTGCGCATCACAAATACCACTTGCTTCGCTTTTGAACCCGGGGAAACTGCCAATTCACGCAACGACAGCAACCGTTAAGATAACAGACGTCCCTCGACAGGTAGGTGCGTGTGCCCACGTCCCCTCCCCCGCCTGAGACCCACACAACCATGCTGAAGCACACAGTGATAAATTATGCGTGTCCACGTGAAAGGAAGTAGTTGCAACGGACGCGCTCGTTGTGTTGTAATCCGGTCCAGTCCGGTAATGTTTTTGCCCCTCCACCCGCCCCCCATTCACAGGATGACAAAAATAACACCGCGTTACTGGTCTCGCCGGCTGAGGCTTGCGTAACAGGGTGTCGTCGCCGCTAGACATGTTAAGTGGGCGAGGAGGCTGAGGCTCAGGGCCTTACTCTAGCTCAGTAACCATGGCCGCCTCGAAAAGCAGGCAAAACAGCAGAAGATAAACTGATGCATGAGGGGAAATGTGGCTGTTTGGTCCATTATTTACATGGCATACTGAAACGTGTAGCTGTTTGGTTTCATGCAACTATGGATGTAATTCGAATGCTTTGGTTTCCTACTTGGCTTGACAGTGGCGTTCACTGGGTTGGTTGGCCGCTGCTGATTTAAAAGGACTTCAGCTACAATTCAGCTGTGTTACGATCTGCAGCATGGGGAGCATGTTGCTGCATGCCCTACTGCTTGGGACACAGGCATTCCACGATTTAAATATGACTGGCATGAACATGTTAGCTGATCAGTTTTCGAGTTTGGAAACGCCTTGAAAATTAAACACTGGACAGAGTCACTCAGCCACGGCGCCATGGCCGTCAGAACTGTCAATGAAAGTTATGAAAACAAAATATTCGTCTCATTGAGTTCAGACATGGAGTTCGAAAACGAGACCAAACGACTTATACTGGACTTAGCTCTAGACATTAAGCTGTTTGCCTGCAACTGGCTGAATTTTATTATATTTAATTTGAAGTACAAAGAACCAATTCTCTACCAATCTGAAATTTTAAGAGAACCAGCACATTTTTAGAGTGAGGCAGTAAGAGTGGGCTGCACTGTTGCCTCTGCATTAGACCTCCCCTCATACCTGAGCTCCAGCTTGGAGTGAACCTGATCAAGGAACCTTATCCCACGAAGCATGTGTGTAAGTGGTGTTAAGGCTGCCCTGTCAGCATGCAGGACAGAAGCTGTGTGTGCTAGGGGTGCCGTGACAGGCAGCATGCAGTGCACCTGTGTGTGCTATGGGTGCCATGCCAGGCAGCATGCAATGCACCTGTGTGTGCCATAACAGTCAACATGCAGTGCACCTGTGTGTGCTATGGGTGCCATGCCAGGCAGCATGCACTGCAGAAGTTGTGTGTGCTAGGGGTGCCATGGCAGGCAGCACACAGTGCACCTGTGTGTGCTAGGGGTGTCATGACAGGCAGCATGCAGTGCTTCTGTTTGTGCTAGGGGTGCAATGACAGGCAGCATGCAGTGCAGAAGCTGTGTGTGCTAGGGGTGCCATGACAGCCAGCATGCAGTGCACCTGCTTGTGCTAGGGGTGTCATGACAGGCAGTATGCAGTGCACCTGTTTGTGCTAGGGGTGGCATGACAGGCAGCATGCAGTGCACCTGTGTGTGCTAGGGGTGTCATGACAGTCAGCATGCAGTGCACCTGTTTGTGCTAGGGGTGGCATGACAGTCAGCATGCAGTGCACCTGTTTGTGCTAGGGGTGTCATGACAGGCAGCACACAGTGCACCTGTTTGTGCTAGGGGTGTCATGACAGGCAGTATGCAGTGCACCTGTTTGTGCTAGGGGTGCCATGACAGGCAGCATGCACTGCACCTGTTTGTGCTAGGGGTGTCATGACAGTCAGCATGCAGTGCACCTGTTTCTGCTAGGGGTGCCATGACAGGCAGCATGCAGTGCACCTGTTTGTGCTAGGGGTGGCATGACAGGCAGCATGCAATGCACCTGTTTGTGCTAGGGGTGTCATGACAGTCAGCATGCAGTGCACCTGCTTGTGCTAGGGGTGTCATGGCAGTCAGCATGCAGTGCACCTGTTTGTGCTAGGGGTGCAATGGCATGCAGCATGCAGTGTACCTGCTTGTGCTAGGGGTGTCATGACAGTCAGCATGCAGTGCACCTGCTTGTGCTAGGGGTGTCATGACAGTCAGCATGCAGTGCACCTGTTTGTGCTAAAGGTGTCATGGCAGTCAGCATGCAGTGCACCTGTTTGTGCTAGGGGTGGCATGGAAGTCAGCATGCAGTGCACCTGTTTGTGCTAGGGGTGCAATGGCATGCAGCATGCAGTGTACCTGCTTGTGCTAGGGGTGTCATGACAGTCAACATGCAGTGCACCTGTTTGTGCTAGGGGTGTCATGACAGTCAGCATGCAGTGCACCTGCTTGTGCTAGGGGTGTCATGACAGTCAGCATGCAGTGCACCTGTTTGTGCTAAAGGTGTCATGGCAGTCAGCATGCAGTGCACCTGTTTGTGCTAGGGGTGGCATGGAAGTCAGCATGCAGTGCACCTGTTTGTGCTAGGGGTGCAATGGCATGCAGCATGCAGTGTACCTGCTTGTGCTAGGGGTGTCATGACAGTCAACATGCAGTGCACCTGTTTGTGCTAGGGGTGTCATGACAGTCAGCATGCAGTGCACCTGTTTGTGCTAGGGGTGTCATGACAGTCAGCATGCAGTGCACCTGTTTGTGCTAAAGGTGTCATGGAAGTCAGCATGCAGTGCACCTGTTTGTGCTAGGGGTGCCATGGCAGGCAGCATGCAGTGCAGCTGCTTGTGCTAGGGGTGTCATGCCAGGCAGCATGCAGTGCACCTGTTTGTGCTAGGGGTGCCATGGCAGGCAGCATGCAGTGCAGACGCTATGTGTGCTAGGGTGGCCATGATAGGCAGCATGCAGTGCACCTGTGTGTGCTTGGGGGGCCATGGCAGGCAGCATGCAGTGCATATGCTGTGGGTGCCATGTCAGGCAGCATGCAGTGCTGAAGCTGTGGGTGCTAGGGGTGCCATAGCTGGCAATATGCAATGCAGAAGCTGTGTGTGCTAGGGGTGCCATGCCACTGTCTGTCGTCCATTCCACCTTGCGCCTGCCGAACTGCTATCTGCCTAGCAGTTTTCCAGTCGACCTCGGACAGCACTCACTGCCTTTTCCAGCTGCACCGACCTCCCCACCTCGACGTTTAATACCGAGTTCTTAGATGCCCAAAAATGTTTGAATGCACGTTCAGCATCGCTGGGCAATCCACCGTCAAACATGGGGCCTCGGTCAATTGCAGAGGGAACGCCCCCCCCCCGCAGGGCAGGCAGGGCCATATCTAGCTAATAGATGGGTTTTAACCAGAGAGGAAGCCCCAAGTCGTCTAAATGTCGACGTAGTTTGGGGGGATCGGGGGGCTTGCCGGCATTAGGGAGCAGGGGACCCGTCCAAGAAGGAGCCTCGTCCCCTGGTGTGAACAAACTACGTCAGGGGACCCAAACTACGCGGTCCCCTGCCCCCCCGTATTGTACGGATACTGCTCACACTTACGGAGTAAGTTCGCTGATGCATGCGAGTGCTCGCGAGAGAGAGGCAGCCTTTCGCAAAAGAGCGAATCATTTTGACGTTTTTCACTGGGAAGGATCTCTGAAGCATGACATGTCGACGACCGGGTAAGTGGGCGTCCCTCGCTCTCGTGGCACGCGTGGGCTACTGCTGACTAGACCATGGTTGAGGGTTCTTTTGCCATTCGAATCGCGACGTTTCTGCGTCAGGCGTGAACAAGGGCCCTGCTGCACGGTCATGCATGCCATGCATGTGGATGGGCCTGGTCAGTCTATGCAAGGAATGTCGGGCAATTGGAGTTGCTTTCGTAGGTCTCTGGGCTATGTACCGTAGTCTGACTGTACTAGTCACTCCAGTGCCCCACCCCCTGTATAATGGAGTGGAGAGTGATGCATAGTTGCCTTGAGCATGCAGCATAAGGGGACAGAGAGACAACAGACTTGAGAGAAAGTTTTAGGTTAAGCAACTTCAGATTGGAACTGGCACATACCGGTACCGGTATGCCTTTTAATGCAATTGTTTCCTGGCTTCGATAATCATATCTGGTAGCTTGCTTTTGAGGTGGCTTCTACATTCTGTGCTGCAGATGTCTGTTTTGCGCATCCCATGTGACAATCCTAGATAGAGCGAATGTCTGCAAAGAGGCCACCCCTGTCGACAGCCAGGGACCAGGCGACCAGTAGTGTGTACGCCAACCATCATGCAGGAGGCATGAGCTCATCAAGCTTGAGGAGTGACTACTGAGTACTGACTAGAACAAAGATGCAACATCGTGAGAGGCCCATCCATTGATACCTCTTGCATGGACTGCTTTTTGCATATTACAGTGCAAGGACAGGTGATCTGGGGAAATATACTCAACACAACTTGCATCGCTGAAGGAGACATATGCCCTTACATAATACGTTTTAGTACAGTTGTACATGATGGGAAAGAAAATGCCCAGACACATGGAAGAAAGCCTTCATTACTAGTCGATTGTGCCATGTCGGCATAGTGTAGAGCAAACAAAGCCAGTGGCAAGGCCATGCCAAACTCACCAGTTGTAAAATGTCAAAGGGCATGGAGCCCCCCTTAACCCTAGTAAGAACCCGGCCAGCTTTCAAGATGCACATCCAACTATCAAAGCCCCATGGCAGTGACGACCCCATGCGGAGGCGCACCAAGTAATACCGTAAAATAATCACGTTTTCTGAAGGAGTACGGCACTCAGATTCGTTTAGGCATCAGTAGGAATCCTTGGTGGTCATGACATAAAAGAAGAGAGCTCAAAACAGCGCGCACAAAGTAACCCATCATCATCCTTACTGAAGCCATCCTATTAAATCGCTGCCAGATATTTAAGCGCCAAGGCGATGCTGCATTGCTGCGCCATGTCTATGACAGCAAGCTCGCCATGCCAATCCAGCGGTCGGTAGCACTCAACCGCATCAGTACACTGCCCAAAGCGCCGGAGTCAGCCAGTGCAGCCACCACCAGTGGCACCAGATCTCTGACATAGGGGTCCTGCTGTTCAATGGGCTGAATTGACAGGCCTGTTGACAAGTTGATTGGCACCTGGAGTGGCAAGCCCACTGCCATGAGCACAGCATGCAATACTGATGTGGCCTGGTCCACCAGCATGCCTTTCTCCGCCGCCACAACAATGCTCCTTAGCTCTGATTGCTGGATTTCGCTGAGGGCTGCCTGCATAGCCTCTGATTGCAGGATCATAACGGCCATCTGCTGAATCAGATCATCATTGGTGGCCTGGCAGCTGCTGAGCTGCTGCTGCGATGCATCGGATGCTTGGACCATGTTGGTCAGGTTGTCAGCCAAGACATTCACGCATGCCTCAGAGCTGCTGAGCTGCTGCTGCATGTCGACAATTGTGCGCATCAGGTCCTCAGTCTTCCAGTCAGCCGCCTGGAGCTGAGCTGTCAGCCGCTCGTTGGCATGGGCCATTGTGGCCAGAGGGCTGACAGAGTCTCCTGCCTCCCTCTCCTGCACTTGTAGATAGCAGGGAATATGGGTTAGACACTTTTGACTTCATGTTTCAGCCTCGACGTCAAGTTTCACGAGGACCATTGGATGTGGCATGGCCGTCCACTGAAAGACGGCCTGGGGGCAGCTAGATTGGTGACTAGGATGACCAGGCAACCATGGTGAGTTGACCATGGTTGCCACCTGAGTCAGGAGGAAGTTGACCATGCTGGCTGTTTTTCTTACCCTGATGTGAGGCAGACCATCATGTGGATTGGACAGGCGGTTGGACCCTGCCGTCAGTGCCTTGGAACCCTTGCCGAGACGGACCATGGTCATGCCGTCACCATCTGATCGCGGCCAGCCCCTGTTTTGTGGCCATGAACTGCAGGGGGACATCAATTATTGAGATGGAGGGGAGGGGATGGCAGTAGTGAGGCACATGCATGAGATCCGTTGGTGTGTAATGGCACTGCCAGAGTGCCAGGAAAGCTAGTTGACCGACAGATTGGCAAGCATCGGTCTCTGAGAAGCAAGAAACTAAGAGAGTAAGAGAGACTGTGGTTTCAGCCAGGTGTAGTATGAGACATGACAGTGTCTGAATACACATGCACAAGTTTAGACGAATGAGTAAAGTGATGCTTGCCAGTTGCCACTGGCCAACTGAAAGGAATGAGGGGCGGTTGGTTGGGCACTACAATTTGTCGGTTGTGGTACAGGCAGGACTGCAAGGGGCATACTGGTAGTAGGTTTTGGTATGGTAGCTTGGCTTTGGAGAGGAGCAGTCTCCTGAACCCATCCTTGCAATGTCCAAGTTTGTGCAAGTGTGCTTGAAAAGAACAGCCTTGAGTGGCAGTGCTAATTTTAGTGCGCAGCAAGCCATCTCTATTTGGGGCTGCCGCGCGGTCAGCTCTGGGCCAAAGCAATTGGGACCACACCATGATGGGCCTTGCTTAAGCTGGCGAACCAAGCTGCAGCAAGGCATGCATGCTGTACCAGGACCAGCAGTCGCCTGTCGGCAGCAGCATACCATGACGTAGCTGCTGTGGTGTACCGGAATGCACTCAAAGTAGCACTTGATGAGTGGTCCCACCTGAGGCTGTCGTGCTGTACATCCGCCAGGATTCCCAGCAAGGACGAATTTGAGGGCCGCAGGACATTAATCAAACCTGCTGGTACAGCAATCGTAGATGAATTGTGCTATTTGGAACGTCTAGCAAGAAAATACGGTAGTCAGCTGAGAGAAGAGAAAATGTTCATGATACCGTAGGGAATAATTGTACGCTCGGATGCTTATACATACCTTGTGCTGACCTCTTCGTTGCCTTGAGTCTGCGATATCCCTGCAAGGGGTCTTCTCTGCTGGCCACCTGTCGAGTCCGGGGAGTGCACAACAGCTGCGGTGCGGCGGGCCGAGGGCGCCGAGCCAATCCCAGAGCCTGCGAGTCAAAGCAGCTAAAATGTGAGACGTCGTTTTGGAATCCAGCTTCCTCTCGCAAGGGTGCGAACTTGTAAGCTTCCCTCACCCGTTTGACGACTTTGACCAGGCTCCCCGCAGCGCGAACATAGCTCTCAATCGCCTTCTTCAGTCCTCCAGAGGCCTGACAGGACACGCAAACGAATAAAGTATGAGCCATGTGCTGATGCCAGAAGACAAGAGCAGGGACGCTAGCGGCAGCCATGTGTTCGAGGCATACAGCCTGGCTTGCTCATTACGGTATCTATTGCTTTGCCTGCAGCCTCTCCTATATCACACAAGTGCCTTACCAGCATGCAATGGATGGTGTCCATGTCTGTAGATACACTGTGATGGGTGAGTAATGAGGCCCCAATGCAAGCTCTAGTTTACTGATGAAGCAGAAAGTTAGTTGTATGCTCGAGTGAACACAGACACAGTTCTGCCCAGGGCGAATGTCAAACTAATCGTCTCTCTTGTTTGGAACAAAAAGTCTGTGGAATGTGCGTGCCAAGGCGTCTTTTGTTGGCTGGATCCAGCAGCAGGGATCCGTCGGTTTCCTGTCCTGATGAAAGAATCGCAATGTACCCGACAAGCAGCTTCCGACTCTGATCCCAGTCCAGCACATTGTGATAAACAGGACAAACTGGTACTTGACACAAACGAACGCAAGGGCCCTCATATCAATCGGAGATACTAGTGGCTGGCTCGTGAACATCATCACCTGGAAAGATCTTGACATGCCGATGTTGTCATTCGTGCATGCATATGAGAGGGGTGCCTATGTGCCATGCGCTCAACACTGAGGACATGCTTCCCAGAGGGTAGCGCGCTGCCATGCTGCATGGCAATCAAGTTCTTGTGTGAATCAAGCTGTGTCAATCTCCCGAGCCTGATGGACAAATTTTCTCCTTTTTCATCCATGTGCAGCATGACTTCCAATCACCATGCACCCAGCTCACCGCACCCAGCTGGCACTGTCGTCCTGAGCAAGCCTGTTCCCTTAAACGTTCTTTCAGCCTAGGTACAACAGGTCACCCAGGCAAAGCGCCATGTGGGCGCTCCTTACAATGGTGAACAGGTTGAACCTTGTGTCCATTTGTAACCTCTGAAGTCAAGGTTTCAGCTATTACAGTCCATGGGGTGCCAGGAGCCATGTGGGTCCTGTGACACTATCCACATTTAGCATGCAAACACTCACATCAGGGACGAGGATGATAACCCTTCGTCCAAAGCAGCATGACTAAAAAACCTGAAGATAATTCCCTCACAGGCTTCCTGGCACATATACATTGCGCGGCCCTTCAGACAAACAACAATTGCAGTATGGGGCTTCTACAGCCAGCTACTGCCCTTACCCATGAGCCAATATACCGACCCTGTCCACACCGTCAGAGATAGAGTTCCCTTCCTGGGATGTGTGATTCTGAAGAACGACGCGAGTCTAGCAGCTGCCACCTGTCTCGTATCTAGGCTCGCATCTGTGAGCAGGCAATACCTGTCACCGCGTCCAAACCACATCCTGCTCCACTAATGCCACGGATCTCTTCACACCAGAAATGCACAACGAACTTGCATGCTAGCAAAAAGTGTCTAACAGAATGAGACCATCAAGCACTCTGGGCCACACATCATGACACCGTCGGAAAGTGCTGTTCTCCAATCCGGCCATCCAGCAAACATTGTTGAAAACGATGCACAACAAAACACCCCAGTCACCATTTGACTAGAAAAACTCGGCCTACAGCACTCAACACTTTGTCTTATCCTAATTCAGACTAGTAATGTCATCTTTGGAGCAACCGTTTTCAAAAATCAAGGCAGCTCATCCCACCCCAAAGCACATGACTTGCGCGATGCACGATGTCTGCTCTGCATTAGCTTCTGAGGTGAAGCGATGCATGATGTCTGCACTGGGTTTTCGGAAAGCTGTGCCAAGGCACTTGAAACAAAGAGCTCCAGGTAAGAACTTGGCAGCAGCTGCAGCTGTAGGGAGCATGTGTCTGTGTGGTTTCAACATGGTAAGTCGGTACCCCAACGCGTTGGGGTTTGGGTGGGATAGAAGTTTGAGCGGGTAGGGTGGCACATCTGAGGGGAGTCCCACACCACGGCTAGGGTGAAGACAGCAGGGCGCCGCAGCAGCGAAGCCTGCAGCTGCTGCTGCACCCGGAAGCCTCCCTCCGCTGCACCGGGCCTGCCGCCTCCATCTCGGACAGAAGCGTCTCGAAAGAGGCTGAGGGCATGGCCACCCGCTTGAGGCCCTGGGCAGCCACCAGGTAGAGGATCTGCAGCGGAGGAGTGGGCAGGGCGATAAAGGGCGTCAGACAGCTGGTGCTGCAGGAGGAGCAGGGAGAAGAGGAGGAGGAGGCATAGGCCAGCAGCCGGGACAAACGGGTGTAGCTGACGTTTCCGAGACCTCAGCCTTATTTTTCTCAACAGTCCCCTAGGGGCATTGATGTGCAAGTTGCAGCTTGGCACAGCTCATATAATCTGCAGGCATACCTTGCACAACAAGTGCAAAACCTCCTTCAAACATCAGTATTTCGAGGGAAATCATCAAGACTTGTTCCATTAGGCAGAGACTACAAATACCAATAGGGTGAGCATAAGATGTTTGGATGCTGCCCGCTTGCAGTCCCACCTCGGTGTACTGTTGCACCTTAATGACACGTAGGTCCTTGGGGCCCTTGGGCGAGGGCGTCGCACCCAGCGGTGGGCTGCGCCTGCCATTGCTGCCCTTTCTGTCCCCCTGGCAGTCCTCGCCATCTGCGGGGCAAGGTAGCTGCACATCCAGGCCAAACACGTTGTGCACGATGGTTGAAGCCGCGGTCCGCAAACCACTCGCACGGCTCAGAGCCACGCCAGCCATCAGCGCGGCTGCAAAAGGTGATGGGGCCGTATGCTGCGATGCACCGTCCGCCGCCGCAGCCGCAAAGCCGTCCTGCGACTCCCGGCGCACCTTGACCCGCACCGGCAGCTGCAGGTCGCTGACCTCGCTAGCCGGTCGGCCCAACTCTTGTGGGTACCACACTTCCTCATCATTCCTCTCCCTCCCACCCACACACCACATTCTCCATTTCGTCCAGCTCTTTCTGTCTGCCTCCCCTCTCCCACACCTGGAATCACACTTCCTCATCCTTCCTTTCGCTCCCACCCACACACCACGTCCTCCGTTGCTACATTGCCGCTCGCCCCCTTGGCATATGGACAGCCACCAAGACCCGCGACTGACGCATCGATCACCGACACCCCCAGCTGCAAGGACGCAAGGATGTTGGCCAGGCCTTGCCCGTACGTGTCGTGCATGTGTGCCGCAAGCTTGGAGACGGGGACATGTCGCATGGTGGCCTGCAGGAGGATACGAGGACCCGAAACGTGCAATGTTTGCTTTAGCGTGCTTCAGCTACAATTCAGCTGCATCACAGCCTACAGCCCAGGTGAAAGGGGCCCTACTGCTTGGGGCACCGGCTGTTGGCTGGTCAAGGTTTGGACCCCTCAAGGCCCGGTGGGGCAAAGGTTGGGTGGGTCAGCTGGATGCAATGAGTAGATTGCACCCGACTCCTGACAGGCCAGGATCCAGCAAACTTCCCAGGGATGACTTTGGGTGACCTAGGATCACTTGTGTGATGGTTCTGATGAAAGAGTGACCCATGAGTCATGCCATTGCTACGGTTCCTTGTTAGGCAGACCTAGCAGTGATACCTTAGGCCCTTAGGGCCCCACCAGCACCTCAGCCACAGGCCGCAAAGCACCCTCCGTCCACCGAGCAAATATGTTGCCATGGACATCATGGTGTGCATGTCTAGACAAGCATCCTTGCCAACGTCAGCCATGATGCAGCCGATGTGCGCTTAGTAAACACTCCCCCATGCGCTGCGTACCTTGGTGTCAGTGGGGATGATGCCAGGCTCATTCTGAAGGCCGTCTCTGCGAGCACCAGGAGCCATGACACGGGCACAATCAGCGCAGCAGAGCAGAGTCTATGACCTTCAAGAGCAGTGAAGGTCTCAGCAGCAAAGTGTACAGGTAGGGGGGGCAGGTGCCAGGAAGGGCGTGGATGGCTGCAGAGCTGTCCCTGGCCTGTCCCTGGGCATAAATTCAGTTTCAGGCTTCCAGACACAAGGCATTTGTATCGCGTGCCCACCAGCAGGCTAAACCCTAATGTAATGGTGAAGGTCTGTAAGCCTGACCTAGCAGATTCTGACTAGCTTGATAGCTAGTCAGAAGCTGCTAGAAAGGCTTAGCTAGTCAGAAGCTGCTAGGTGAGGCTTACAAGGTCAAGGCAGCACAGTGCACATGTTTGGAGGCAGGTGCAAGGAATGGCGTGGTGGGCTGTAGCGCTGCTTGAGCATGTGAAGGGGCCGTGGAGATTGGAGAACATAGTCAAGCTCAGCAATGTATGTTGCGATGACCAGCCCTCTCTTTCATTGACCAGCGTAGCACCCAGCTCGTGGACTGTGACCTCACCTGGCACCAACCTCGTAGATGGTCACCTCAGGGGGCAGCGCTGACTCCATGCGCCAGCTAGAGGAGGCGACCTGGGGGCATCAGCTGTGTTTCATTTAGGCTGTACACGCCTACAAGGTACGACTCGTACTGTACAACGGTGCGAAGAAACAGATAGCCTTCCAATCAAACAGAGTGAAGCAGCGCCATGGAACACAGAGGGGCAGTACCGAGAAAACCATCATTAAACCACTGAAATTAACGCTGGTCATCAGTGAGGTGCTGAGCTGGATGCAGTAACGCATAGCTGTCGAAGGTTCTGCAAAAGTGCATGGCCGGGTCGTGATCTTGCGTGGTCATGCACTCATGCCTGGTCATGGCGCACACGGCGGGTGATAGGCTCCATTCGCTTGGTCCAATCGCATGGCCAAGTTCCCATGGTCATCTTGGGATATCTCATGCTATTGAGCAGTAATGTGATGTTGCTATCGATGTCTAGAGGTATGACGAAGGCCACGCTAACTTGTGGATACTGCTCACACTTACGGAGTAAGTTCGCTGATGCATGCGAGTGCTCGCGAGAGAGAGGCAGCCTTTCGCAAAAGAGCGAATCATTTTGACGTTTTTCACTGGGAAGGATCTCTGAAGCATGACATGTCGACGACCGGGTAAGTGGGCGTCCCTCGCTCTCGTGGCACGCGTGGGCTACTGCTGACTAGACCATGGTTGAGGGTTCTTTTGCCATTCGAATCGCGACGTTTCTGCGTCAGGCGTGAACAAGGGCCCTGCTGCACGGTCATGCATGCCATGCATGTGGATGGGCCTGGTCAGTCTATGCAAGGAATGTCGGGCAATTGGAGTTGCTTTCGTAGGTCTCTGGGCTATGTACCGTAGTCTGACTGTACTAGTCACTCCAGTGCCCCACCCCCTGTATAATGGAGTGGAGAGTGATGCATAGTTGCCTTGAGCATGCAGCATAAGGGGACAGAGAGACAACAGACTTGAGAGAAAATTTTAGGTTAAGCAACTTCAGATTGGAACTGGCACATTAGGGCTGACGGGTGGCGTATATGGAAATATACGTATATACGTATATACGCCGTATATACGTGTATATTTGAACAATGTACGCGTATATGTTTGAAAAGCGTATATACGGCATGCCGTATATTGTCAAACTTTAGAAGCGCTCGTCATGCTTTGAAGTGCACAATCGCTCGTTAATCCACGCCGCATTAGCGTTCTCATCTCTTCTTTTTTCACTCGCTTTCAATGGACGACTGGGCTGCATTCGACAGTGATGGAAACGAATTTACCCCCGCGTATCGACAGTCCGTACTCACATGTAAAGACCTCACACCCCAAGAAGCCTACGTGAAACTCATCGACATGAAAGATTAAGGCAGAACTCCGTGGTGGAACAAGCTGAAAGTTTGCCAGGTAGCAAATGAGGAGAAGGACCCATCAGGCAGCTGGCCGTACTTGGCCAAGCTGCAGTGCATCGAGTGTGAGGCCTTCCTAATGCCTTCGAATCCGGCCAGACTCAGGATGAGGATCTGGCCTTGTCCTATGATGCTTAGTTGCTGACAGCTATCTGCCTGCCTGCCAGTAGTCTACAGGTTCACTAGCAGGAGTACAGTGCTTGACGAGCTGACGCTGATCAGACTGCGCATGTCTGGCATCTGTCTGTCCCCTCAGGCTGCGAACCCGATACCGTACTGCCACGAGGTTTTGGTGCTTCGATGCCTTTGGGGGTTCGTTTTGAGGCCTTCTATTATATTTTGGGGGTTCGCTTTGGGGGTTCGCTAGCCTTCAATATATTCCGGTGATATGACTTTGGGGGTTGATTTTCACAGCTGTGAAAATCAACCCCCAAAGTCATATCACCGGAACATGCTGGCATGCTTGGAGACGCGGGACGGCCCTGCCTAGAGCTGGAGCTGCAGGCAGCGGGTTGCGAGCTAGTTCTGCCGCTCGAGCCGCGTGTCGATCATCCTGTTGTTGTCGAACTTCTGGGACAAGTCTGATAGTCTGATCAACTACGCTAGGTTCTCCAACTTCTACCCTCCTAACTCCAAAGAAGCTCAGCGTCCTCTGTTTCTTCCGGCTATCGGATGCTGTTGCTGTACTGTACGCTGGGGGTGGACCAGGCGACCAGTAGTGTGTACGCCAACCATCATGCAGGAGGCATGAGCTCATCAAGCTTGAGGAGTGACTACTGAGTACTGACTAGAACAAAGATGCAACATCGTGAGAGGCCCATCCACTGATACCTCTTGCATGGACTGCTTTTTGCATATTACAGTGCAAGGACAGGTGATATGGGGAAATATACTCAACACAACTTGCATCGCTGAAGGAGACATATGCCCTTACATAATACGTTTTAGTACTGTTGTACATGATGGGAAAGAAAATGCCCAAACACATGGAAGAAAGCCTTCATTACTAGTCGATTGTGCCATGTCGGCATAGTGTAGAGCAAACAAAGCCAGTGGCAAGGACATGCCAAACTCACCAGTTGTAAAATGTCAAAGGGCATGGAGCCCCCCTTAACCCTAGTAAGAACCCGGCCAACTTTCAAGATGCACATCCAACTATCAAAGCCCCATGGCAGTGACGACCCCATGCGGAGGCGCACCAAGTAATACCGTAAAATAATCACGTTTTCTGAAGGAATACGGCACTCAGATTCGTTTAGGCATCAGTAGGAATCCTTGGTGGTCATGACATAAAAGAAGAGAGCTCAAAACAGCGCGCACAAAGTAACCCATCATCATCCTTACTGAAGCCATCCTATTAAATCGCTGCCAGATATTTAAGCGCCAAGGCGATGCTGCATTGCTGCGCCATGTCTATGACAGCAAGCTCGCCATGCCAATCCAGCGGTCGGTAGCACTCAACCGCATCAGTACACTGCCCAAAGCGCCGGAGTCAGCCAGTGCAGCCACCACCAGTGGCACCAGATCCCTGACATAGGGGTCCTGCTGTTCAATGGGCTGAATTGACAGGCCTGTTGACAAGTTGATTGGCACCTGGAGTGGCAAGCCCACTGCCATGAGCACAGCATGCAATACTGATGTGGCCTGGTCCACCAGCATGCCTTTCTCCGCCGCCACAACAATGCTCCTTAGCTCTGATTGCTGGACTTCGCTGAGGGCTGCCTGCATAGCCTCTGATTGCAGGATCATAACGGCCATCTGCTGAATCAGATCATCATTGGTGGCCTGGCAGCTGCTGAGCTGCTGCTGCGATGCATCGGATGCTTGGACCATGTTGGTCAGGTTGTCAGCCAAGACATTCACGCATGCCTCAGAGCTGCTGAGCTGCTGCTGCATGTCGACAATTGTGCGCATCAGGTCCTCAGTCTTCCAGTCAGCCGCCTGGAGCTGAGCTGTCAGCCGCTCGTTGGCATGGGCCATTGTGGCCAGAGGGCTGACAGAGTCTCCTGCCTCCCTCTCCTGCACTTGTAGATAGCAGGGAATATGGGTTAGACACTTTTGGCTTCATGTTTCAGCCTCGACGTCAAGTTTCACGAGGACCATTGGATGTGGCATGGCCGTCCACTGAAAGACGGCCTGGGGGCAGCTAGATTGGTGACTAGGATGACCAGGCAACCATGGTGAGTTGACCATGGTTGCCACCTGAGTCAGGAGGAAGTTGACCATGCTGGCTGTTTTTCTTACCCTGATGTGAGGCAGACCATCATGTGGATTGGACAGGCGGTTGGACCCTGCCGTCAGTGCCTTGGAGCCCTTGCAGAGACGGACCATGGTCATGCCGTCACCATCTGATTGCGGCCAGCCCCTGTTTTGTGGCCATGAACTGCAGGGGGACATCAATTATTGAGATGGAGGGGAGGGGATGGCAGTAGTGAGGCACATGCATGAGATCCGTTGGTGTGTAATGGCACTGCCAGAGTGCCAGGAAAGCTAGTTGACCGACAGATTGGCAAGCATCGGTCTCTGAGAAGCAAGAAACCAAGAGAGTAAGAGAGAGACTGTGGTTTCAGCCAGGTGTAGTATGAGACATGATAGTGTCTGAATACACATGCACAAGTTTAGACGAATGAGTCAAGTGATGCTTGCCAGTTGCCACTGGCCAACTGAAAGGAATGAGGGGCGGTTGGTTGGGCACTACAATTTGTCGGTTGTGGTACAGGCAGGACTGCAAGGGGCATGCTGGTAGTAGGTTTCGGTATGGTAGCTTGGCTTTGGAGAGGAGCAGTGTCCTGAACCCATCCTTGCAATGTCCAAGTTTGTGCAAGTGTGCTTGAAAAGAACAGCCTTGAGTGGCAGTGCTAATTTTAGTGCGCAGCAAGCCATCTCTATTTGGGGCTGCCGCGCGGTCAGCTCTGGGCCAAAGCAATTGGGACCACACCATGATGGGCCTTGCTTAAGCTGGCGAACCAAGCTGCAGCAAGGCATGCATGCTGTACCAGGACCAGCAGTCGCCTGTCGGCAGCAGCATACCATGACGTAGCTGCTGTGGTGTACCGGAATGCACTCAAAGTAGCACTTGATGAGTGGTCCCACCTGAGGCTGTCGTGCTGTACATCCGCCAGGATTCCCAGCAAGGACGAATTTGAGGGCCGCAGGACCTTAATCGAACCTGCTGGTACAGCAATCGTAGATGAATTGTGCAATTTGGAACGTCTAGCAAGAAAATACGGTAGTCAGCTGAGAGAAGAGAAAATGTTCATGATACCGTAGGGAATAATTGTACGCTCGGATGCTTATACATACCTTGTGCTGACCTCTTCGTCGCCTTGAGTCTGCGATATCCCTGCAAGGGGTCTTCTCTGATGGCCACCTGTCGAGTCCGGGGAGTGCACAACAGCTGCGGTGCGGCGGGCCGAGGGCGCCGAGCCAATCCCAGAGCCTGCGAGTCAAAGCAGCTAAAATGTGAGACGTCGTTTTGGAATCCAGCTTCCTCTCGCAAGGGTGCGAACTTGTAAGCTTCCCTCACCCGTTTGACGACTTTGACCAGGCTCCCCGCAGCGCGAACATAGCTCTCAATCGCCTTCTTCAGTCCTCCAGAGGCCTGACAGGACACGCAAACGAATAAAGTATGAGCCATGTGCTGATGCCAGAAGACAAGAGCAGGGACGCTAGCGGCAGCCATGTGTTCGAGGCATACAGCCTTGCTCATTACGGTATCTATTGCTTTGCCTGCAGCCTCTCCCATATCACACAAGTGCCTTACCAGCATGCAATGGATGGTGTCCATGTCTGTAGATACACTGTGATGGGTGAGGAATGAGGCCCCAATGCAAGCTCTAGTTTACTGATGAATGAAGCAGAAAGTTAGTTGTATGCTCGAGTGAACACAGACACAGTTCTGCCCAGGGCGAATGTCAAACTAATTGTCTCTCTTGTTTGGAACAAAAAGTCTGTGGAATGTGCGTGCCAAGGCGTCTTTTGTTGGCTGGATCCAGCAGCAGGGATCCGTCGGTTTCCTGTCCTGATGAAAGAATCGCAATGTACCCGACAAGCAGCTTCCGACTCTGATCCCAGTCCAGCACATTGTGTTAAACAGGACAAACTGTTACTTGAATCAAATGAACGCAAGGGCCCTCATATCAATCGGAGATACTATTGGCTGGCTCGTGAACATCATCACCTGGACAGATCTTGACATGCCGATGTTGTCATTCGTGCATGCATATGAGAGGGGTGCCTATGTGCCATGCGCTCAACACTGAGGACATGCTTCCCAGAGGGTAGCGCGCTGCCATGCTGCATGGCAATCAAGTTCTTGTGTGAATCAAGCTGTGTCAATCTCCCGAGCCTGATGGACAAATTTTCTCCTTTTTGCCCCGGTCTATTATTCAAGAGCCCATTTTGATGTACAATTCTTTCGCGTACGGCACCATATTAGATTAAAGAGCCCATTTTGATGTACAAACCGACAGCAACCGACGCGTTGTCAGCCAGTCATCGCTGGCCAACGCTCGTCACCACGACCTCGTATGAATACGAACATCAACATCGCTGGTGTGTTTAGCTACTGTTAGGTATCACATCATATCGAGTGGAACAACGAGAGGAAACCGTGAGCCAGAGAGTGAACAGCGATGACTGCCAGGATGCGACGAATGTGAAGTCGAAACGTCGGGATGCGACGAATGTGAAGTCGAATCGTCGTCGTCATCAGGCGTTGCAGCTCCCGTCAAATTTGAATCAGTTTGATATCTCCCGCCACGCGAGGCGCATAAATACCAGCTCTTCATCGCAGAGGACCAAGACGTGCTAATTAAGCGCAACGCGTAGTTCCCCACTGGGCCAGTCTACCCCCCGCCTGCTTATCCGCTCAGTTCTCTGTATAGGCCTCCTTCACTCCTCTAGCCTCCCGCTCGGTAGCCCCGTCCTCCATTGCTCCCTTCTGCCCATGTCAACCCCTCCAGTCGGCGGCTCCAGGAAGATGCGTTTTTGCTAGGTTCGTACATGGCCGAGGTGTTCGACCTGGCACATATGTGTCCCGTTTGCGGTTTAGTTTATCTCGGTCACGAAGTCAGCGAAGATCGCATGAAACACGTACCGTATTCAATTATCAAATCGCCGAAGGTCCGCTTGATGATTACCCCGCTGTCCGAGAGTTCCCGTGGAACAAAAAATGGGTTAGAACTAAAATTATTCGTGGAGCGTCCTCTGTCTTTTTGTGCACTGATTGTCATGCTAAAAACAATAAATGGTCCCAGTTTATCACTGGAATAGAGCATGCCATGACATCTCTGCTGTCGAAACTCGAGTTTAGTCAGCTTGCCCAGTTGGGCTTCCTAGCACTCCACATAAACTTCGGTACACAAACTGCAGCATGGGCGTATGCTCGATCTGTGGGACCCACCTTTGCCTAATCTCTAGACAGCGGCTTCCTTGGCCCCTTTGTTAATATGAACACACCAATTGTTGACCAAAATGCTGTCCAAGCCCTGCATGCGTACTTGAAGCTGAACCAGCCTTTGTATTCCAAGTTTAGAACCTTGTATGAAACCAGCCAATCTGCTCACCCCAATATCTTGGCTGCAGTTGTCCCAGCTATTGCACTTGCCCGTGACCGAGCTGTAGTTGATGTTGCTGTAGACGGAATCCAGTATGGCAATGGCCATTAATCATAATGTGCACTTGATGGTAGTGATCCCAGGTACAACAGGAACTACGTTCGTCCCAGTTCCTGTCATGGGTAGTGTCATAGCTTCTGATGGTACTTCTTCCCATGTGCATCTATACTCTGATGATCCTTCTGACCTCCCGATAGAGGCCTGTCTGTTTCCTTACCTGTTCCCCATAATTGCAGGCCACACCCTGGGCAAAGGTGCGTGGCGAGTTGCACTGCTCTCTGTGTTAACATCTAAAATCAAAGTTGATTACATCAGTTACCTTGCCCACTGCAGGGCAATGGCTGTCACAGTTTACACTAAATCCTGGTTGGACACTTTTGTCTTGTCAAATGAAGATGACTGAGGCACATCCGGCATAAAGAAAAAAATTCTTTTAACCTGTCTAAAAATGTCAAGGATACATTGAAGCTGTCTTCTGATGATGCTGCAGGGATAAAGAAGGCTATGCCTGCTGATATTCCCGGATATGCTGGATATTTTTTTGACTGGCTGCAGAAATGTAAGGCTCTTGTTGAGTACTTTGATTGCCTGCCTGATTTCTTCTGTACCCTTACCACCAACGAGTTCGACTGGAAAGAGGTCAGTGAGCTAAATAAAATGATAGCTGCCTCAGTGAGCTGCAGCCCAGAGTTAAATGGACATATCGTAGCTTAAAAAATAAACCTGTTTACTAAAGCTCCATCTGAAGTCAATAGGTTGTTTGCCTTGCGACTTCAGTGGTTTCTCAATCGACACCTTGGCAAGCGAGACAGTTCCATCTTCGAGAAGGTAAAGTACTGGGTTTGTAAGATCGAGTTCCAGTCTCGAGGCTCAGCCCATGCACACATTGCTATATGGATGACTGAACGTGATGATGTTGAGCTGTTAAACAATGAAATCACTGCTGTTGTGCCTGACCTGAACATGTACCCTGAGTGCGCTAAGCCATTCTGGAAGCGTGTGTATCATTTGGTTATGACCTGTATGCTGCACGATTGTAAGAAGCACAATGGAGCTTGCAAGAATGACCAAGGTATGTGCACCAAAGGTTTCCCTGAACCCATAACTAAAAAAGCCTTCCTTTGCCCTATTATGGATCGCTGGCGCTACCCTCGCCGCTCCAAGGCTGACCAGTTCATTGTGAACTACCACCCTGGCCTGCTTCTCCAGTGGGGTGGACACTGCCACCTCCAGAGAGCTAGTGCAACTGTCTGGATAAAATACCTAATGAAATACTTGGTGAAGGTTGATACACATGGTAAGTGCAACCTCACTGTTGATAACAAGGCAGCCTTTGGACTCCCTGAAGAGGTAAGTGCTGGAGTGGTGGCTGCATCTGCTGCTTGTGTCCACACTCGTATCATAACAACTCCTGAAGCTGCCTGGAACCTACAAAAATTTGACTTTGTCCTTCACCCTGGCACACACAAGTTTGTGCATTTCAACATTAAATCCCCAACTGCCCAGTTTTTTAAACGAGCCATGCAAAGAGCTGATACAACTCCCATGGTGGAGAAGTATTTTGCTCGGCCCGCTGCCATGGCAGATCTAAAACTTGAAGAATATTTCCGCAAATATGAGGTTCACACTGCCTCATCTGCCAAAGCCTTAGGTAAGGACCGTGTTAGGCACATTGATAAAAATGGCATGACTGTTGTATTGGTTTCCTCACCCACTGTCCCTGTCATTTGTACCTACTTCCCCCAAGCAGGTGAAAACTTCTGGTACAACGAGTTGTTCCAAGCTAAACCCCAGTCCTCACACCATGAAATGTTAAACCCTGTGATTGATGGTGTGCGAAAAATAAATAAAACTAAGGGTTGGCAGGAGTCTGCAGTCCTGCATAATGTGTAGAGCACAGACGCAGAGCTGCAGACCTATGTCAAGGAAGGTAGGAGATTTCAGTGGGAGGATTGGCAAGTAAAAAATGCTGTGTCTTTCATTGAGAGTGAGGGCCCCATTCAAGCCTCCAAGAATATCATAGCTGACCCTGCAACTGCAATGGAAGGTGATGATATTGCCCCATCAATGAATTCTGATGCCCCCTAATTTAGCTGTCCCTTATTTTCCTGCCTGCGCATACGTGTCAATTTCCTGTCAATTTACCAAACCTCATTATTTGCCTCCTTATTCACCCTGCCTTATTTATCTGTGATTTACCTACTTATTCACCATGCCCCTTGATTTACCTGTCCATTCATGCTCAGGCTGTACAATTTTGGAGGCCAAGGAGATGATAAGTGACCACATCGTGGAGCAGGGTGTGCAGAACAAGCCTCTCAACCTCTTACGAAGGCGGCTGGGTGATAAGTTTGTTATGCCTGCAAGCAAGGCTGCAGCCTCAGCCCTTATTTCGAGTATGACAGTCTCAGCTGCCTCCGTTGCACAGGACAAGCTTGCAACTGCAGCCCAGCTGAAGTACATCCTCGGTCTCCTCCAAGGCTTAAACAAAGGTACAGCTCAGGTCAGGCATGCCCTTTGTGACTCACACATTGCAATTGAGCTACAATTAGCTAAGAGGCTAGGCCTATCATGCTTATGCAGCACATATAGGTCAAGCATTTTCAAATTGCTTCTCATTCGTGCAGCCCACTATGTTGCTCCCGCCTTTGCCCCCTTTGATGCACTTGCAAGCATGATCTTTTGCACTTTCATCTCCATTTTCATGTTTTGGCCTGTTGTGGTCTTTGCTCTCACATGCCTGTTAGGTGCACTCCACTTTTCAATTTTCTTTTTCCAGATTGTAATATATCTCCTTCCCACAAACCCACGTCCATTTTTGATCATGTGATTCTGTTAATTACGACATTTACATCAATGCAGGCCGTGTACGACAGCTTTGTGGACAGTGATCCAACCACCGCCCAAGCACAGCAGCTGATTACACAGTTGAAGCAAAAGGCTGATAAGAACAAAGCTGCTAGGAACCGTAGCTAGGGTCAGAGATGTTTTTTAGTCTAGCTGTTACATTCTGACATGTTTCGCAGTAAACCTTGGCAGTGAACTAGTGTTTGGCAGTGAACCTTAACAGTGAACTAGTGTTTGACAGTGAACCTTAACAGTGAACTAGTGTTTGACAGTGAACCTTGGCAGTGAACTAGTGTTTGGCAGTAAACCTTGGCAGTGAACTAGTGCTTCACAGTGAACCTTGGCTGTGAACTTGTGTCTGACAGTGATCTTGCAGTCTCCTTTTGTAATCGTCATGAATGCAGCCAAACACCTGTATCACCACATCTTCCAGTCCACACAAAGTCAGATTCCCATACAAAGGTTTATACCCATTTGCACTAGCTGTAATAGAACCGGGGCCTATAACCACTCACTACACGTTGTGATTCATCCATGTGCAGCATGACTTCCAATCTCCATGCACCCAGCTCACCGCACCCAGCTGGCACTGTCGTCCTGAGCAAGCCTGTTCCCTTGAACGTTCTTTCAGCCTAGGTACAACAGGTCACCCAGGCAAAGCGCCATGTGGGCGCTCCTTACAATGGTGAACAGGTTGAACCTTGTGTCCATTTGTAACCTCTGAAGTCAAGGTTTCAGCTATTACAGTCCATGGGGTGCCAGGAGCCACGTGGGTCCTGTGACACTATCCACATTTAGCATGCAAACACTCACATCAGGGACGAGGATGATAACCCTTCGTCCAAAGCAGCATGACTAAAAAACCTGAAGATAATTCCCTCACAGGCTTCCTGGCACATATACATTGCGCGGCCCTTCAGACAAACAACAATTGCAGTATGGGGCTTCTACAGCCAGCTACTGCCCTTACCCATGAGCCAATATACCGACCCTGTCCACACCGTCAGAGATAGAGTTCCCTTCCTGGGATGTGTGATTCTGAAGAACGACGCGAGTCTAGCAGCTGCCACCTGTCTCGTATCTAGGCTCGCATCTGTGAGGAGGCAATACCTGTCACCGCGTCCAAACCACATCCTGCTCCACTAATGCCACGGATCTCTTCACACCAGAAATGCACAACGAACTTGCATGCTAGCAAAAAGTGTCTAACAGAATGAGACCATCAAGCACTCTGGGCCACACATCATGACACCGTCGGAAAGTGCTGTTCTCCAATCCGGCCATCCAGCAAACATTGTTGAAAACGATGCACAACAAAACACCCCAGTCACCATTTGACTAGAAAAACTCGGCCTACACCACTCAACACTTTATCTTATCCTAATTCAGACTAGTAATGTCATCTTTGGAGCAACCGTTTTCAAAAATTGAGGCAGCTCATCCCACCCCAAAGCACATGACTTGCGCGATGCACGATGTCTGCTCTGCATTAGCTTCTGAGGTGAAGCGATGCATGATGTCTGCACTGGGTTTTCGGTAAGCTGTGCCAAGGCCCTTAAAACAAAGAGCTCCAGGTAAGAACTTGGCAGCAGCTGCAGCTGTAGGGAGCATGTGTCTGTGTGGTTTCAACATGGTAAGTCGGTACCCCAACGCGTTGGGGTTTGGGTGGGATGGAAGTGTGAGCGGGTAGGGTGGCACATCTGAGGGGAGTCCCACACCACGGCTAGGGTGAAGACAGCAGGGCGCCGCAGCAGCGAAGCCTGCAGCTGCTGCTGCACCCGGAAGCCTCCCTCCGCTGCACCGGGCCTGCCGCCTCCATCTCGGACAGAAGCGTCTCGAAAGAGGCCGAGGGCATGGCCACCCGCTTGAGGCCCTGGGCAGCCACCAGGTAGAGGATCTGCAGCGGAGGAGTGGGCAGGGCGATAAAGGGCGTCAGACAGCTGGTGCTGCAGGAGGAGCAGGGTGAAGAGGAGGAGGCATAGGCCAGCAGCCGGGACAAACGGGTGTAGCTGACGTTTCCGAGACCTCAGCCTTATTTTTCTCAACAGTCCCCTAGGGGCATTGATGTGCAAGTTGCAGCTTGGCACAGCTCATATAATCTGCAGGCATACCTTGCACAACAAGTGCAAAACCTCCTTCAAACATCAGTATTTCGAGGGAAATCATCAAGACTTGTTCCATTAGGGCAGAGACTACAAATACCAATAGGGTGAACATGAGATGCCCGCTTGCAGTCTCACCTCGGTGTACTGTTGCACCTCAACGACACGTAGGTCCTTGGGGCTCTTGGGCGAGGGCGTCGCACCCAGCGGTGGGCTGCGCCTGCCATTGCTGCCCTTTCTGTCCCCCTGGCAGTCCTCGCCATCTGCGGGGCAAGGTAGCTGCACATCCAGGCCAAACACGTTGTGCACGATGGTTGAAGCCGCGGTCCGCAAACCACTCGCACGGCTCAGAGCCACGCCAGCCATCAGCGCGGCTGCAAAAGGTGATGGGGCCGTATGCTGCGATGCACCGTCCGCCGCCGCAGCCGCAAAGCCGTCCTGCGACTCCCGGCGCACCTTGACCCGCACCGGAAGCTGCAGGTCGCTGACCTCGCTAGCCGGACGGCCCAACTCTTATGGGTACCACACTTCCTCATCGTTCCTCTCCCTCCCACCCACACATCACATTCTCCATTTCGTCCAGCTCTTTCTGTCTGCCTCCCCTCTCCCACACCTGAGGGAATCACACTTCCTCATCCTTCCTTTCGCTCCCACCCACACACCACGTCCTCCGTTGCTACATTGCCGCTCGCCCCCTTGGCATATGGACAGCCACCAAGACCCGCGACTGACGCATCGATCACCGACACCCCCAGCTGCAAGGACGCAAGGATGTTGGCCAGGCCTTGCCCGTACGTGTCGTGCATGTGTGCCGCAAGCTTGGAGACGGGACATGTCGCATGGTGGCCTGCAGGAGGATACGAGGACCCGAAACGTGCAATGTTTGCTTTAGCGTGCTTCAGCTGCATCACAGCCTACAGCCCAGGTGAAAGGGGCCCTACTGCTTGGGGCACCGGCTGTTGGCTGGTCAAGGTTTGGACCCCTCAAGGCCCGGTGGGGCAAAGGTTGGGTGGGTCAGCTGGATGCAATGAGTAGATTGCACCCGACTCCTGACAGGCCAGGATCCAGCAAACTTCCCAGGGATGACTTTGGGTGACCTAGGATCACTTGTGTGATGGTTCTGATGAAAGAGTGACCCATGAGTCATGCCATTGCTACGGTTCCTCGTTAGGCAGACCTAGCAGTGATACCTTAGGCCCTTAGGGCCCACTAGCACCTCAGCCACCGGCCGCCAAGCACCCTCCGTCCACCGAGCAAATATGTTGCCATGGACATCATGGTGTGCATGTCTAGACAAGCATCCTGTCCTCAGCTCCCACGCCTTTCATGCTCGTCCCCAATCCATACGCATCAATTAGAGCGCAGCTTCATCATGCATGCGCACCTCCAACATGCGTGCAGTCGCAGCGGGCGTGCCGACGCCGGTCGTGTCTCCCATGCTGACCTCGTAGCAGCCCATTTCGTACAACACTCTCGCCACATCCGCAGCTGCCGCAGGCTCTACCTTTCCCTGATAGGGGCAGCCGACCACACAAGATACATACCTTCAAACGCACGAGGAGGGGTGCAGCAAGGCATTGGTGGCAAGGGTTGCGCTGAGAGGACTCTACATCCGTGCACTTCAGCTACACCACAGCCGGCTGCTGCAAGCCCTGTGGCTCATCAGGACGGTCAGGGATTTGGGGCAATCAGCGGGAGACGAGGACATATCCCCTGACCGCGATCCTGCCTTGTTCTAGGTTTCAGATTCAATGTTTTAGGCTTTGACCCTATGCTACAGCTTACCCCCTGACTGCTATCCCGCCATAAGCCGCAGCTTTCGCAACCTCCTCAAAGCGTTTCAAACTCTCAGCCATGGAGCAGTTAATGTTGCGCTTGCTGAAGGCCTCGCTGGCGGCAGCAAAGATGGCAACCTCTCGCGCACCGGCCCGCACCGCGTTTTCAAACCCCTGTCGGTAGAGGGTGGGCAGAGCCCAGCAGCATGATATTTACAAAGCACTACTGTTAGGCCTCAGGGATGAAGGTGCTGAGTAACATGAGGACATACTACCAAGCATAGCCAGAAATCCTGCCACCCTAGCTGCTGTCGCCACTCCTGCGTACACATCTGCTGCTGCTACTACTGCTGCTACTGCTCTTACCAATGCTGCTGTTCCTGCTACTCATGCTTTTGATGCTTATATTGTTGCTGCACCTGCTGCATGGTAAGATTGCATGACCTAATGCAGGCAACCTCTGCGTTGCATGCCCCCACACACATTGGAAGAAGAGGGCCAATGAGCTCATCTACACCTGCGCTCACAGGACATGAAAGCGTCCCAGCGATGCAGGTGTCCCGGCTGTAGGCTGGTCAAGGATTGGACCCCTTAGGCCCCGTGGGGCAAAGGGTGGGTGGGTCAACTGGATGCAATGAGCAGTTTGTACAGGACTGCTAACAGCCAGGGATCCAGCAAGCCCCCAGGGATGACGTTGGGTGAACTGGGGAGGGCGCCCACAGGACATGAAAGCGTCCCAGCCATGCATCAAGAGCTCCACCCGGAACACTCTCATCCTCCATTCAGACCTGCACAACAGCATCTCCCAGGTGCAGCTCCCCCACATACTTGCCTTGAGGTTGGGTGTCAGCACTGGATACGTGACGCCTGCACGCCGGTCTATGCGCGCCATCACCTCTGCCGCGTCACCCAGCTGCGGGACCCACTTAGGGCTCACAAACGACGTGGCCTCAATCGCCCGCAGACCGGCGGCGGACAGCGCGTTGATGAGCTGCACCTGTGGGAGTGCGTGTAGGGTGGCCGGACAAGTGCCTTCCTTAATCCACGCCTCAGGGTGTATGTCTTTCTTTCTTTCTTTCTAGGGGTGTACACAGGGGCGTGTGTAGGGCACACGCAGAACTGGTTGGAGGTCTGAAGCCACCACACAAGTGGATGTCACGCAGGCGAGGAGGCTTAGGCGTGCAACATGCTGACCAAGAGTAACATTGCTCGGGGGGTCTCATAAGAGAGGCAGAGGGGGCACAATGCGGAGGAGAGGGAGCTTCTTTATGTTTGTATGAGTGTGCACCTGATGGGGGCCACCATTGGGCCAATGGGGATTCGAGACCCAACCTTGACTGACCCACAGCCGGTGGCCCGAGTAGAAGGCTTTGATTGCAGCAGGCCCCCTTGGCCGCAGGCCGTGATGTAGCTGAATTGCAGCCGACGCGCCCTACAATTTACAGTAGATTTCCACCCTGACCCAGCATGCTTAGCGCCATGCACCATATGCCCTGGGCATGGACTTGGATTTTTTAATTCAATTTAATATCCTTGGGCGCCAGCGTTTATTTAGAGCGCACCAGGCTTCCTTCGGCGGGCCATTGGGCGGCCACCACTGGGCCAATGGGGCCTTCACCTTGATCGGCCTACAGCCAGTGACCTAGGCAGCAGGGCTTTCTGCACCAGGCCTTGCCGCCGTCAGCCATGATGCAGCCGATGTGCGCTTAGTAAACACTCCCCCATGCGCTGCGTACCTTGGTGTCAGTGGGGATGATGCCAGGCTCATTCTGAAGGCCGTCTCTGCGAGCACCAGGAGCCATGACACGGGCACAATCAGCGCAGCAGAGCAGAGTCTATGACCTTCAAGAGCAGTGAAGGTCTCAGCAGCAAAGTGTGCAGGTAGGGGGGGCAGGTGCCAGGAACGGCGTGGATGGCTGCAGAGCTGTCCCTGGCCTGTCCCTGGGCATAAATTCAGTTTCAGGCTTCCAGACACAAGGCATTTGTATCGCGTGCCCACCAGCAGGCTAAACCCTAATGTAATGGTGAAGGTCTGTAAGCCTGACCTAGCAGATTCTGACTAGCTTGATAGCTAGTCAGAAGCTGCTAGGTGAGGCTTAGCTAGTCAGAAGCTGCTAGGTGAGGCTTACAAGGTCAAGGCAGCACAGTGCACATGTTTGGAGGCAGGTGCAAGGAATGGCGTGGTGGACTGTAGCGCTGCTTGAGCATGTGAAGGGGCCGTGGAGATTGGAGGACATAGTCAAGCTCAGCTATGTATGTTGCGATGACCAGCCCTCTCTTTCATTGACCAGCGTAGCACCCAGCTCGTGGACTGTGACCTCACCTGGCACCAACCTCGTAGATGGTCACCTCAGGGGGCAGCGCTGACTCCATGCGCCAGCTAGAGGAGGCGACCTGGGGGCATCAGCTGTGTTTCATTTAGGCTGTACACGCCTACAAGGTACGACTCGTACTGTACAACGGTGCGAAGAAACAGATAGCCTTCCAATCAAACAGAGTGAAGCAGCGCCATGGAACACAGAGGGGCAGTACCGAGAAAACCATCATTAAACCACTGAAATTAACGCTGGTCATCAGTGAGGTGCTGAGCTGGATGCAGTAACGCATGGCTGTCGAAGGTTCTGCAAAAGTGCATGGCCGGGTCGTGATCTTGCGTGGTCATGCACTCATGCCTGGTCATGGCGCACACGGCGGGTGATAGGCTCCATTCGCTTGGTCCAATCGCATGGCCAAGTTCCCATGGTCATCTTGGGATATCTCATGCTATTGAGCAGTAATGTGATGTTGCTATCGATGTCTAGAGGTATGACGAAGGCCACGCTAACTTGTGGATACTGCTCACACTTACGGAGTAAGTTCGCTGATGCATGCGAGTGCTCGCGAGAGAGAGGCAGCCTTTCGCAAAAGAGCGAATCATTTTGACGTTTTTCACTGGGAAGGATCTCTGAAGCATGACATGTCGACGACCGGGTAAGTGGGCGTCCCTCGCTCTCGTGGCACGCGTGGGCTACTGCTGACTAGACCATGGTTGAGGGTTCTTTTGCCATTCGAATCGCGACGTTTCTGCGTCAGGCGTGAACAAGGGCCCTGCTGCACGGTCATGCATGCCATGCATGTGGATGGGCCTGGTCAGTCTATGCAAGGAATGTCGGGCAATTGGAGTTGCTTTCGTAGGTCTCTGGGCTATGTACCGTAGTCTGACTGTACTAGTCACTCCAGTGCCCCACCCCCTGTATAATGGAGTGGAGAGTGATGCATAGTTGCCTTGAGCATGCAGCATAAGGGGACAGAGAGACAACAGACTTGAGAGAAAATTTTAGGTTAAGCAACTTCAGATTGGAACTGGCACATTAGGGCTGACGGGTGGCGTATATGGAAATATACGTATATACGTATATACGCCGTATATACGTGTATATTTGAACAATGTACGCGTATATGTTTGAAAAGCGTATATACGGCATGCCGTATATTGTCAAACTTTAGAAGCGCTCGTCATGCTTTGAAGTGCACAATCGCTCGTTAATCCACGCCGCATTAGCGTTCTCATCTCTTCTTTTTTCACTCGCTTTCAATGGACGACTGGGCTGCATTCGACAGTGATGGAAACGAATTTACCCCCGCGTATCGACAGTCCGTACTCACATGTAAAGACCTCACACCCCAAGAAGCCTACGTGAAACTCATCGACATGAAAGATTAAGGCAGAACTCCGTGGTGGAACAAGCTGAAAGTTTGCCAGGTAGCAAATGAGGAGAAGGACCCATCAGGCAGCTGGCCGTACTTGGCCAAGCTGCAGTGCATCGAGTGTGAGGCCTTCCTAATGCCTTCGAATCCGGCCAGACTCAGGATGAGGATCTGGCCTTGTCCTATGATGCTTAGTTGCTGACAGCTATCTGCCTGCCTGCCAGTAGTCTACAGGTTCACTAGCAGGAGTAGAGTGCTTGACGAGCTGACGCTGATCAGACTGCGCATGTCTGGCATCTGTCTGTCCCCTCAGGCTGCGAACCCGATACCGTACTGCCACGAGGTTTTGGTGCTTCGATGCCTTTGGGGGTTCGTTTTGAGGCCTTCTATTTTATTTTGGGGGTTCGCTTTGGGGGTTCGCTAGCCTTCAATATATTCCGGTGATATGACTTTGGGGGTTGATTTTCACAGCTGTGAAAATCAACCCCCAAAGTCATATCACCGGAACATGCTGGCATGCTTGGAGACGCGGGACGGCCCTGCCTAGAGCTGGAGCTGCAGGCAGCGGGTTGCGAGCTAGTTCTGCCGCTCGAGCCGCGTGTCGATCATCCTGTTGTTGTCGAACTTCTGGGACAAGTCTGATAGTCTGATCAACTACGCTAGGTTCTCCAACTTCTACCCTCCTAACTCCAAAGAAGCTCAGCGTCCTCTGTTTCTTCCGGCTATCGGATGCTGTTGCTGTACTGTACGCTGGGGGTGGACCAGGCGACCAGTAGTGTGTACGCCAACCATCATGCAGGAGGCATGAGCTCATCAAGCTTGAGGAGTGACTACTGAGTACTGACTAGAACAAAGATGCAACATCGTGAGAGGCCCATCCATTGATACCTCTTGCATGGACTGCTTTTTGCATATTACAGTGCAAGGACAGGTGATATGGGGAAATATACTCAACACAACTTGCATCGCTGAAGGAGACATATGCCCTTACATAATACGTTTTAGTACTGTTGTACATGATGGGAAAGAAAATGCCCAAACACATGGAAGAAAGCCTTCATTACTAGTCGATTGTGCCATGTCGGCATAGTGTAGAGCAAACAAAGCCAGTGGCAAGGACATGCCAAACTCACCAGTTGTAAAATGTCAAAGGGCATGGAGCCCCCCTTAACCCTAGTAAGAACCCGGCCAGCTTTCAAGATGCACATCCAACTATCAAAGCCCCATGGCAGTGACGACCCCATGCGGAGGCGCACCAAGTAATACCGTAAAATAATCACGTTTTCTGAAGGAATACGGCACTCAGATTCGTTTAGGCATCAGTAGGAATCCTTGGTGGTCATGACATAAAAGAAGAGAGCTCAAAACAGCGCGCACAAAGTAACCCATCATCATCCTTACTGAAGCCATCCTATTAAATCGCTGCCAGATATTTAAGCGCCAAGGCGATGCTGCATTGCTGCGCCATGTCTATGACAGCAAGCTCGCCATGCCAATCCAGCGGTCGGTAGCACTCAACCGCATCAGTACACTGCCCAAAGCGCCGGAGTCAGCCAGTGCAGCCACCACCAGTGGCACCAGATCCCTGACATAGGGGTCCTGCTGTTCAATGGGCTGAATTGACAGGCCTGTTGATAAGTTGATTGGCACCTGGAGTGGCAAGCCCACTGCCATGAGCACAGCATGCAATACTGATGTGGCCTGGTCCACCAGCATGCCTTTCTCCGCCGCCACAACAATGCTCCTTAGCTCTGATTGCTGGACTTCGCTGAGGGCTGCCTGCATAGCCTCTGATTGCAGGATCATAACGGCCATCTGCTGAATCAGATCATCATTGGTGGCCTGGCAGCTGCTGAGCTGCTGCTGCGATGCATCGGATGCTTGGACCATGTTGGTCAGGTTGTCAGCCAAGACATTCACGCATGCCTCAGAGCTGCTGAGCTGCTGCTGCATGTCGACAATTGTGCGCATCAGGTCCTCAGTCTTCCAGTCAGCCGCCTGGAGCTGAGCTGTCAGCCGCTCGTTGGCATGGGCCATTGTGGCCAGAGGGCTGACAGAGTCTCCTGCCTCCCTCTCCTGCACTTGTAGATAGCAGGGAATATGGGTTAGACACTTTTGGCTTCATGTTTCAGCCTCGACGTCAAGTTTCACGAGGACCATTGGATGTGGCATGGCCGTCCACTGAAAGACGGCCTGGGGGCAGCTAGATTGGTGACTAGGATGACCAGGCAACCATGGTGAGTTGACCATGGTTGCCACCTGAGTCAGGAGGAAGTTGACCATGCTGGCTGTTTTTCTTACCCTGATGTGAGGCAGACCATCATGTGGATTGGACAGGCGGTTGGACCCTGCCGTCAGTGCCTTGGAGCCCTTGCAGAGACGGACCATGGTCATGCCGTCACCATCTGATTGCGGCCAGCCCCTGTTTTGTGGCCATGAACTGCAGGGGGACATCAATTATTGAGATGGAGGGGAGGGGATGGCAGTAGTGAGGCACATGCATGAGATCCGTTGGTGTGTAATGGCACTGCCAGAGTGCCAGGAAAGCTAGTTGACCGACAGATTGGCAAGCATCAGTCTCTGAGAAGCAAGAAACCAAGAGAGTAAGAGAGAGACTGTGGTTTCAGCCAGGTGTAGTATGAGACATGACAGTGTCTGAATACACATGCACAAGTTTAGACGAATGAGTCAAGTGATGCTTGCCAGTTGCCACTGGCCAACTGAAAGGAATGAGGGGCGGTTGGTTGGGCACTACAATTTGTCGGTTGTGGTACAGGCAGGACTGCAAGGGGCATGCTGGTAGTAGGTTTCGGTATGGTAGCTTGGCTTTGGAGAGGAGCAGTGTCCTGAACCCATCCTTGCAATGTCCAAGTTTGTGCAAGTGTGCTTGAAAAGAACAGCCTTGAGTGGCAGTGCTAATTTTAGTGCGCAGCAAGCCATCTCTATTTGGGGCTGCCGCGCGGTCAGCTCTGGGCCAAAGCAATTGGGACCACACCATGATGGGCCTTGCTTAAGCTGGCGAACCAAGCTGCAGCAAGGCATGCATGCTGTACCAGGACCAGCAGTCGCCTGTCGGCAGCAGCATACCATGACGTAGCTGCTGTGGTGTACCGGAATGCACTCAAAGTAGCACTTGATGAGTGGTCCCACCTGAGGCTGTCGTGCTGTACATCCGCCAGGATTCCCAGCAAGGACGAATTTGAGGGCCGCAGGACCTTAATCGAACCTGCTGGTACAGCAATCGTAGATGAATTGTGCAATTTGGAACGTCTAGCAAGAAAATACGGTAGTCAGCTGAGAGAAGAGAAAATGTTCATGATACCGTAGGGAATAATTGTACGCTCGGATGCTTATACATACCTTGTGCTGACCTCTTCGTCGCCTTGAGTCTGCGATATCCCTGCAAGGGGTCTTCTCTGCTGATGGCCACCTGTCGAGTCCGGGGAGTGCACAACAGCTGCGGTGCGGCGGGCCGAGGGCGCCGAGCCAATCCCAGAGCCTGCGAGTCAAAGCAGCTAAAATGTGAGACGTCGTTTTGGAATCCAGCTTCCTCTCGCAAGGGTGCGAACTTGTAAGCTTCCCTCACCCGTTTGACGACTTTGACCAGGCTCCCCGCAGCGCGAACATAGCTCTCAATCGCCTTCTTCAGTCCTCCAGAGGCCTGACAGGACACGCAAACGAATAAAGTATGAGCCATGTGCTGATGCCAGAAGACAAGAGCAGGGACGCTAGCGGCAGCCATGTGTTCGAGGCATACAGCCTTGCTCATTACGGTATCTATTGCTTTGCCTGCAGCCTCTCCCATATCACACAAGTGCCTTACCAGCATGCAATGGATGGTGTCCATGTCTGTAGATACACTGTGATGGGTGAGGAATGAGGCCCCAATGCAAGCTCTAGTTTACTGATGAAGCAGAAAGTTAGTTGTATGCTCGAGTGAACACAGACACAGTTCTGCCCAGGGCGAATGTCAAACTAATTGTCTCTCTTGTTTGGAACAAAAAGTCTGTGGAATGTGCGTGCCAAGGCGTCTTTTGTTGGCTGGATCCAGCAGCAGGGATCCGTCGGTTTCCTGTCCTGATGAAAGAATCGCAATGTACCCGACAAGCAGCTTCCGACTCTGATCCCAGTCCAGCACATTGTGATAAACAGGACAAACTGTTACTTGAATCAAACGAACGCAAGGGCCCTCATATCAATCGGAGATACTAGTGGCTGGCTCGTGAACATCATCACCTGGACAGATCTTGACATGCCGATGTTGTCATTCGTGCATGCATATGAGAGGGGTGCCTATGTGCCATGCGCTCAACACTGAGGACATGCTTCCCAGAGGGTAGCGCGCTGCCATGCTGCATGGCAATCAAGTTCTTGTGTGAATCAAGCTGTGTCAATCTCCCGAGCCTGATGGACAAATTTTCTCCTTTTTCATCCATGTGCAGCATGACTTCCAATCTCCATGCACCCAGCTCACCGCACCCAGCTGGCACTGTCGTCCTGAGCAAGCCTGTTCCCTTGAACGTTCTTTCAGCCTAGGTACAACAGGTCACCCAGGCAAAGCGCCATGTGGGCGCTCCTTACAATGGTGAACAGGTTGAACCTTGTGTCCATTTGTAACCTCTGAAGTCAAGGTTTCAGCTATTACAGTCCATGGGGTGCCAGGAGCCACGTGGGTCCTGTGACACTATCCACATTTAGCATGCAAACACTCACATCAGGGACGAGGATGATAACCCTTCGTCCAAAGCAGCATGACTAAAAAACCTGAAGATAATTCCCTCACAGGCTTCCTGGCACATATACATTGCGCGGCCCTTCAGACAAACAACAATTGCAGTATGGGGCTTCTACAGCCAGCTACTGCCCTTACCCATGAGCCAATATACCGACCCTGTCCACACCGTCAGAGATAGAGTTCCCTTCCTGGGATGTGTGATTCTGAAGAACGACGCGAGTCTAGCAGCTGCCACCTGTCTCGTATCTAGGCTCGCATCTGTGAGGAGGCAATACCTGTCACCGCGTCCAAACCACATCCTGCTCCACTAATGCCACGGATCTCTTCACACCAGAAATGCACAACGAACTTGCATGCTAGCAAAAAGTGTCTAACAGAATGAGACCATCAAGCACTCTGGGCCACACATCATGACACCGTCGGAAAGTGCTGTTCTCCAATCCGGCCATCCAGCAAACATTGTTGAAAACGATGCACAACAAAACACCCCAGTCACCATTTGACTAGAAAAACTCGGCCTACACCACTCAACACTTTATCTTATCCTAATTCAGACTAGTAATGTCATCTTTGGAGCAACCGTTTTCAAAAATCAAGGCAGCTCATCCCACCCCAAAGCACATGACTTGCGCGATGCACGATGTCTGCTCTGCATTAGCTTCTGAGGTGAAGCGATGCATGATGTCTGCACTGGGTTTTCGGTAAGCTGTGCCAAGGCCCTTAAAACAAAGAGCTCCAGGTAAGAACTTGGCAGCAGCTGCAGCTGTAGGGAGCATGTGTCTGTGTGGTTTCAACATGGTAAGTCGGTACCCCAACGCGTTGGGGTTTGGGTGGGATGGAAGTGTGAGCGGGTAGGGTGGCACATCTGAGGGGAGTCCCACACCACGGCTAGGGTGAAGACAGCAGGGCGCCGCAGCAGCGAAGCCTGCAGCTGCTGCTGCACCCGGAAGCCTCCCTCCGCTGCACCGGGCCTGCCGCCTCCATCTCGGACAGAAGCGTCTCGAAATAGGCCGAGGGCATGGCCACCCGCTTGAGGCCCTGGGCAGCCACCAGGTAGAGGATCTGCAGCGGAGGAGTGGGCAGGGCGATAAAGGGCGTCAGACAGCTGGTGCTGCAGGAGGAGCAGGGAGAAGAGGAGGAGGCATAGGCCAGCAGCCGGGACAAACGGGTGTAGCTGACGTTTCCGAGACCTCAGCCTTATTTTTCTCAACAGTCCCCTAGGGGCATTGATGTGCAAGTTGCAGCTTGGCACAGCTCATATAATCTGCAGGCATACCTTGCACAACAAGTGCAAAACCTCCTTCAAACATCAGTATTTCGAGGGAAATCATCAAGACTTGTTCCATTAGGGCAGAGACTACAAATACCAATAGGGTGAACATGAGATGCCCGCTTGCAGTCTCACCTCGGTGTACTGTTGCACCTCAACGACACGTAGGTCCTTGGGGCTCTTGGGCGAGGGCGTCGCACCCAGCGGTGGGCTGCGCCTGCCATTGCTGCCCTTTCTGCCCCCCTGGCAGTCCTCGCCATCTGCGGGGCAAGGTAGCTGCACATCCAGGCCAAACACGTTGTGCACGATGGTTGAAGCCGCGGTCCGCAAACCACTCGCACGGCTCAGAGCCACGCCAGCCATCAGCGCGGCTGCAAAAGGTGATGGGGCCGTATGCTGCGATGCACCGTCCGCCGCCGCAGCCGCAAAGCCGTCCTGCGACTCCCGGCGCACCTTGACCCGCACCGGAAGCTGCAGGTCGCTGACCTCGCTAGCCGGACGGCCCAACTCTTGTGGGTACCACACTTCCTCATCATTCCTCTCCCTCCCACCCACACATCACATTCTCCATTTCGTCCAGCTCTTTCTGTCTGCCTCCCCTCTCCCACACCTGAGGGAATCACACTTCCTCATCCTTCCTTTCACTCCCACCCACACACCACGTCCTCCGTTGCTACATTGCCGCTCGCCCCCTTGGCATATGGACAGCCACCAAGACCCGCGACTGACGCATCGATCACCGACACCCCCAGCTGCAAGGACGCAAGGATGTTGGCCAGGCCTTGCCCGTACGTGTCGTGCATGTGTGCCGCAAGCTTGGAGACGGTTACATGTCGCATGGTGGCCTGCAGGAGGATACGAGGACCAGAAACGTGCAATTGCTTTAGCGTGCTTCAGCTACAATTCAGCTGCATCACAGCCTACAGCCCAGGTGAAAGGGGCCCTACTGCTTGGGGCACCGGCTGTTGGCTGGTCAAGGTTTGGACCCCTCAAGGCCCGGTGGGGCAAAGGTTGGGTGGGTCAGCTGGATGCAATGAGTAGATTGCACCCGACTCCTGACAGGCCAGGATCCAGCAAACTTCCCAGGGATGACTTTGGGTGACCTAGGATCACTTGTGTGATGGTTCTGATGAAAGAGTGACCCATGAGTCATGCCATTGCTACGGTTCCTCGTTAGGCAGACCTAGCAGTGATACCTTAGGCCCTTAGGGCCCACTAGCACCTCAGCCACCGGCCGCCAAGCACCCTCCGTCCACCGAGCAAATATGTTGCCATGGACATCATGGTGTGCATGTCTAGACAAGCATCCTGTCCTCAGCTCCCACGCCTTTCATGCTCGTCCCCAATCCATACGCATCAATTAGAGCGCAGCTTCATCATGCATGCGCACCTCCAACATGCGTGCAGTCGCAGCGGGCGTGCCGACGCCGGTCGTGTCTCCCATGCTGACCTCGTAGCAGCCCATTTCGTACAACACTCTCGCCACATCCGCAGCTGCCGCAGGCTCTACCTTTCCCTGATAGGGGCAGCCGACCACACAAGATACATACCTTCAAACGCACGAGGAGGGGTGCAGCAAGGCATTGGTGGCAAGGGTTGCGCTGAGAGGACTCTACATCCGTGCACTTCAGCTACACCACAGCCGGCTGCTGCAAGCCCTGTGGCTCATCAGGACGGTCAGGGATTTGGGGCAATCAGCGGGAGACGAGGACATATCCCCTGACCGCGATCCTGCCTTGTTCTAGGTTTCAGATTCAATGTTTTAGGCTTTGACCCTATGCTACAGCTTACCCCCTGACTGCTATCCCGCCATAAGCCGCAGCTTTCGCAACCTCCTCAAAGCGTTTCAAACTCTCAGCCATGGAGCACTTAATGTTGCGCTTGCTGAAGGCCTCGCTGGCGGCAGCAAAGATGGCAACCTCTCGCGCACCGGCCCGCACCGCGTTTTCAAACCCCTGTCGGTAGAGGGTGGGCAGAGCCCAGCAGCATGATATTTACAATGCACTACTGTTAGGCCTCAGGGATGAAGGTGCTGAGTAACATGAGGACATGCTACCAAGCATAGCCAGAAATCCTGCCACCCTAGCTGCTGTCGCCACTCCTGCGTACACATCTGCTGCTGCTACTTCTGTTACTACTGCTCTTACCAATGCTGCTGTTCCTGCTACTCATGCTTTTGATGCTTATGTTGTTGCTGCACCTGCCGCATGGTAAGATTGCATGACCTAATGCAGGTAACCTCTGCGTTGCATGCCCCCACACACATTGGAAGAAGAGGGCCAATGAGCTCATCTACACCTGCGCTCACAGGACATGAAAGCGTCCCAGCGATGCAGGTGTCTCGGCTGTAGGCTGGTCAAGGATTGGACCCCTTAGGCCCCGTGGGGCAAAGGGTGGGTGGGTCAACTGGATGCAATGAGCAGTTTGTACAGGACTGCTAACAGCCAGGGATCCAGCAAGCCCCCAGGGATGACGTTGGGTGAACTGGGGAGGGCGCCCACAGGACATGAAAGCGTCCCAGCCATGCATCAAGAGCTCCACCCGGAACACTCTCATCCTCCATTCAGACCTGCACAACAGCATCTCCCAGGTGCAGCTCCCCCACATACTTGCCTTGAGGTTGGGTGTCAGCACTGGATACGTGACGCCTGCACGCCGGTCTATGCGCGCCATCACCTCTGCCGCGTCACCCAGCTGCGGGACCCACTTAGGGCTCACAAACGACGTGGCCTCAATCGCCCGCAGACCGGCGGCGGACAGCGCGTTGATGAGCTGCACCTGTGGGAGTGCGTGTAGGGTGGCCGGACAAGTGCCTTCCTTAATCCACGCCTCAGGGTGTATGTCTTTCTTTCTTTCTTTCTAGGGGTGTACACAGGGGCGTGTGTAGGGCACACGCAGAACTGGTTGGAGGTCTGAAGCCACCACACAAGTGGATGTCACGCAGGCGAGGAGGCTTAGGCGTGCAACATGCTGACCAAGAGTAACATTGCTCGGGGGGTCTCATAAGAGAGGCAGAGGGGGCACAATGCGGAGGAGAGGGAGCTTCTTTATGTTTGTATGAGTGTGCACCTGATGGGGGCCACCATTGGGCCAATGGGGATTCGAGACCCAACCTTGACTGACCCACAGCCGGTGGCCCGAGTAGAAGGCTTTGATTGCAGCAGGCCCCCTTGGCCGCAGGCCGTGATGTAGCTGAATTGTAGCCGACGCGCCCTACAATTTACAGTAGATTTCCACCCTGACCCAGCATGCTTAGCGCCATGCACCATATGCCCTGGGCATGGACTTGGATTTTTTAATTCAATTTAATATCCTTGGGCGCCAGCGTTTATTTAGAGCGCACCAGGCTTCCTTCGGCGGGCCATTGGGCGGCCACCACTGGGCCAATGGGGCCTTCACCTTGATCGGCCTGCAGCCAGTGACCTAGGCAGCAGGGCTTTCTGCACCAGGCCTTGCCGCCGTCAGCCATGATGCAGCCGATGTGCGCTTAGTAAACACTCCCCCATGCGCTGCGTACCTTGGTGTCAGTGGGGATGATGCCAGGCTCATTCTGAAGGCCGTCTCTGCGAGCACCAGGAGCCATGACACGGGCACAATCAGCGCAGCAGAGCAGAGTCTATGACCTTCAAGAGCAGTGAAGGTCTCAGCAGCAAAGTGTGCAGGTAGGGGGGGCAGGTGCCAGGAACGGCGTGGATGGCTGCAGAGCTGTCCCTGGCCTGTCCCTGGGCATAAATTCAGTTTCAGGCTTCCAGACACAAGGCATTTGTATCGCGTGCCCACCAGCAGGCTAAACCCTAATGTAATGGTGAAGGTCTGTAAGCCTGACCTAGCAGATTCTGACTAGCTTGATAGCTAGTCAGAAGCTGCTAGGTGAGGCTTAGCTAGTCAGAAGCTGCTAGGTGAGGCTTACAAGGTCAAGGCAGCACAGTGCACATGTTTGGAGGCAGGTGCAAGGAATGGCGTGGTGGACTGTAGCGCTGCTTGAGCATGTGAAGGGGCCGTGGAGATTGGAGAACATAGTCAAGCTCAGCAATGTATGTTGCGATGACCAGCCCTCTCTTTCATTGACCAGCGTAGCACCCAGCTCGTGGACTGTGACCTCACCTGGCACCAACCTCGTAGATGGTCACCTCAGGGGGCAGCGCTGACTCCATGCGCCAGCTAGAGGAGGCGACCTGGGGGCATCAGCTGTGTTTCATTTAGGCTGTACACGCCTACAAGGTACGACTCGTACTGTACAACGGTGCGAAGAAACAGATAGCCTTCCAATCAAACAGAGTGAAGCAGCGCCATGGAACACAGAGGGGCAGTACCGAGAAAACCATCATTAAACCACTGAAATTAACGCTGGTCATCAGTGAGGTGCTGAGCTGGATGCAGTAACGCATGGCTGTCGAAGGTTCTGCAAAAGTGCATGGCCGGGTCATGATCTTGCGTGGTCATGCACTCATGCCTGGTCATGGGCTCATGGCGCACACGGCGGGTGATAGGCTCCATTCGCTGGGTCCAATCGCATGGCCAAGTTCCCATGGTCCTCTTGGGATATCTCATGCTATTGAGCAGTACTGTGATGTTGCTATCGATGTCTAGAGGTATGACGAAGGCCACGCTAACTTGTGGATACTGCTCACACTTACGGAGTAAGTTCGCTGATGCATGCGAGTGCTCGCGAGAGAGAGGCAGCCTTTCGCAAAAGAGCGAATCATTTTGACGTTTTTCACTGGGAAGGATCTCTGAAGCATGACATGTCGACGACCGGGTAAGTGGGCGTCCCTCGCTCTCGTGGCACGCGTGGGCTACTGCTGACTAGACCATGGTTGAGGGTTCTTTTGCCATTCGAATCGCGACGTTTCTGCGTCAGGCGTGAACAAGGGCCCTGCTGCACGGTCATGCATGCCATGCATGTGGATGGGCCTGGTCAGTCTATGCAAGGAATGTCGGGCAATTGGAGTTGCTTTTGTAGGTCTCTGGGCTATGTACCGTAGTCTGACTGTACTAGTCACTCCAGTGCCCCACCCCCTGTATAATGGAGTGGAGAGTGATGCATAGTTGCCTTGAGCATGCAGCATAAGGGGACAGAGAGACAACAGACTTGAGAGAAAGTTTTAGGTTAAGCAACTTCAGATTGGAACTGGCACATACCGGTACCGGTATGCCTTTTAATGCAATTGTTTCCTGGCTTCGATAATCATATCTGGTAGCTTGCTTTTGAGGTGGCTTCTACATTCTGTGCTGCAGATGTCTGTTTTGCGCATCCCATGTGACAATCCTAGATAGAGCGAATGTCTGCAAAGAGGCCACCCCTGTCGACAGCCAGGGACCAGGCGACCAGTAGTGTGTACGCCAACCATCATGCAGGAGGCATGAGCTCATCAACCTTGAGGAGTGACTACTGAGTACTGACTAGAACAAAGATGCAACATCGTGAGAGGCCCATCCATTGATAATTTGATACCTCTTGCATGGACTGCTTTTTGCATATTACAGTGCAAGGACAGGTGATATGGGGAAATATACTCAACACAACTTGCATCGCTGAAGGAGACATATGCCCTTACATAATACGTTTTAGTACTGTTGTACATGATGGGAAAGAAAATACCCAGACACATGGAAGAAACCCTTCATTACTAGTCGATTGTGCCATGTCGGCATAGTGTAGAGCAAACAAAGCCAGTGGCAAGGCCATGCCAAACTCACCAGTTGTAAAATGTCAAAGGGCATGGAGCCCCCCTTAACCCTAGTAAGAACCCGGCCAGCTTTCAAGATGCACATCCAACTATCAAAGCCCCATGGCAGTGACGACCCCATGCGGAGGCGCACCAAGTAATACCGTAAAATAATCACGTTTTCTGAAGGAATACGGCACTCAGATTCGTTTAGGCATCAGTAGGCATCCTTGGTGGTCATGACATAAAAGAAGAGAGCTCAAAACAGCGCGCACAAAGTAACCCATCATCATCCTTACTGAAGCCATCCTATTAAATCGCTGCCAGATATTTAAGCGCCAAGGCGATGCTGCATTGCTGCGCCATGTCTATGACAGCAAGCTCGCCATGCCAATCCAGCGGTCGGTAGCACTCAACTGCATCAGGGCACTGCCCAAAGCGCCGGAGTCAGCCAGTGCAGCCACCACCAGTGGCACCAGATCCCTGACATAGGGGTCCTGCTGTTCAATGGGCTGAATTGACAGGCCTGTTGACAAGTTGATTGGCACCTGGAGTGGCAGGCCCACTGCCATGAGCACAGCATGCAATACTGATGTGGCCTGGTCCACCAGCATGCCTTTCTCCGCCGCCACAACAATGCTCCTTAGCTCTGATTGCTGGACTTCGCTGAGGGCTGCCTGCATAGCCTCTGATTGCAGGACCATAACGGCCATCTGCTGAATCAGATCATCATTGGTGGCCTGGCAGCTGCTGAGCTGCTGCTGCGATGCATCGGATGCTTGGACCATGTTGGTCAGGTTGTCAGCCAAGACATTCACGCATGCCTCAGAGCTGCTGAGCTGCTGCTGCATGTCGACAATTGTGCGCATCAGGTCCTCAGTCTTCCAGTCAGCCGCCTGGAGCTGAGCTGTCAGCCGCTCGTTGGCATGGGCCATTGTGGCCAGAGGGCTGACAGAGTCTCCTGCCTCCCTCTCCTGCACTTATAGATAGCAGGGAATATGGGTTAGACACTTTGGGCTTCATGTTTCAGCCTCAACGTCAAGTTTCATGAGGACCATTGGATGTGGCATGGCCGTCCACTGAAAGACGGCCTGGGGGCAGCTAGATTGGTGACTAGGATGACCAGGCAACCATGGTGAGTTGACCATGGTTGCCACCTGAGTCAGGAGGAAGTTGACCATGCTGGCTGTTATTCTTACCCTGATGTGAGGCAGACGATCATGTTGATTGGACAGGCGGTTGGACCCTGCCGTCAGTGCCTTGGAGCCCTTGCAGAGACGGACCATGGTCATGCCGTCACCATCTGATCGCGGCCAGCCCCTGTTTTGTGGCCATGAACTGCAGGGGGACATCAATTATTGAGATGGAGGGGAGGGGATGGCAGTAGTGAGGCACATGCATGAGATCCGTTGGTGTGTAATGGCACTGCCAGAGTGCCAGGAAAGCTAGTTGACCGACAGATTGGCAAGCATCGGTCTCTGAGAAGCAAGAAACTAAGAGAGTAAGAGAGAGACTTCAGCCATGGTGTAGTATGGTGTATTCAGCCAGGTGTAGTATGAGACATGACAGTGTCTGAATACCGTACACATGCACAAGTTTAGACGAGTGAGAAAAGTGATACTTGCCAGTTGCTTGCCACTGGCCAACTGAAAGGAATGAGGGGCGGTTGGTTGGGCACTACAATTTGTCGGTTGTGGTACAGGCAGGACTGCAAGGGGCATGCTGGTAGTAGGTTTCGGTATGGTAGCTTGGCTTTGGAGAGGAGCAGTGTCCTGAAGACCTGAACCCATCCTTGCAATGTCCAAGTTTGTGCAAGTGTGCTTGAAAAGAACAGCCTTGAGTGGCAGTGCTAATTTTAGTGCGCAGCAAGCCATCTCTATTTGGGGCTGCCGCGCGGTCAGCTCTGGGCCAAAGCAATTGGGACCGACCACACCATGATGGGCCTTGCTTAAGCTGGCGAACCAAGCTGCAGCAAGGCATGCATGCTGTACCAGGACCAGCAGTCGCCTGTCGGCAGCAGCAGCATACCATGACGTAGCTGCTGTGGTGTACCGGAATGCACTCAAAGTAGCACTTGATGAGTGGTCCCACCTGAGGCTGTCGTGCTGTACATCCGCCAGGATTCCCAGCAAGGACGAATTTGAGGGCCGCAGGACCTTAATCAAACCTGCTGGTACAGCAATCGTAGATGAATTGTGCAATTTGGAACGTCTAGCAAGAAAATACGGTAGTCAGCTGAGAGAAGAGAAAATGTTCATGATACCGTAGGGAATAATTGTACGCTCGGATGCTTATACATACCTTGTGCTGACCTCTTCGTCGCCTTGAGTCTGCGATATCCCTGCAAGGGGTCTTCTCTGCTGGCCACCTGTCGAGTCCGGGGAGTGCACAACAGCTGCGGTGCGGCGGGCCGAGGGCGCCGAGCCAATCCCAGAGCCTGCGAGTCAAAGCAGCTAAAATGTGAGACGTCGTTTTGGAATCCAGCTTCCTCTCGCAAGGGTGCGAACTTGTAAGCTTCCCTCACCCGTTTGACGACTTTGACCAGGCTCCCCGCAGCGCGAACATAGCTCTCAATCGCCTTCTTCAGTCCTCCAGAGGCCTGACAGGCAAACGAATAAAGTATGAGCCATGTGCTGATGCCAGAAGACAAGAGCAGGGACGCTAGCGGCAGCCATGTGTTCGAGGCATACAGCCTGGCTTGCTCATTACGGTAGCTATTGCTTTGCCTGCAGCCTCTCCTATATCACACAAGTGCCTTACCAGCATGCAATGGATGGTGTCCATGTCTGTAGATACACTGTGATGGGTGAGGAATGAGGCCCCAATGCAAGCTCTAGTTTACTGATGAAGCAGAAAGTTAGTTGTATGCTCGAGTGAACACAGACACAGTTCTGCCCAGGGCGAATGTCAAACTAATTGTCTCTCTTGTTTGGAACAAAAAGTCTGTGGAATGTGCGTGCCAAGGCGTCTTTTGTTGGCTGGATCCAGCAGCAGGGATCCGTCGGTTTCCTGTCCTGATGAAAGAATCGCAATGTACCCGACAAGCAGCTTCCGACTCTGATCCCAGTCCAGCACATTGTGATAAACAGGACAAACTGGTACTTGAATCAAACGAACGCAAGGGCCCTCATATCAATCGGAGATACTAGTGACTGGCTCGTGAACATCAACACCTGGAAAGATCTTGACATGCCGATGTTGTCATTCGTGCATGCATATGAGAGGGGTGCCTATGTGCCATGCGCTCAACACTGAGGAGCTTCCCAGAGGGTAGCGCGCTGCCATGCTGCATGGCAATCAAGTTCTTGTGTGAATCAAGCTGTGTCAATCTCCCGAGCCTGATGGACAAATTTTCTCCTTTTTCATCCATGTGCAGCATGACTTCCAATCACCATGCACCCAGCTCACCGCACCCAGCTGGCACTGTCGTCCTGAGCAAGTCTGTTCCCTTAAACGTTCTTTCAGCCTAGGTACAACAGGTCACCCAGGCAAAGCGCCATGTGGGCGCTCCTTACAATGGTGAACAGGTTGAACCTTGTGTCCATTTGTAACCTCTGAAGTCAAGGTTTCAGCTATTACAGTCCATGGGGTGCCAGGAGCCATGTGGGTCCTGTGACACTATCCACATTTAGCATGCAAACACTCACATCAGGGACGATGTCGCACCATAAAGCAGTAACTGCAATACTATGGTAAATACCGTAAACTCCGGTCAGGACACCTTAGAGAGGTGTCCTCTACTCACAAATACGGTACATCACCGTACACTCATGCTCCTTGTACTTCAGACAAGAGCTTGTTAACAAGATAACTGTAACTGGAAGTTCCTAACTGGATGTCTCTGTATAGAAGTCTCCGCCTCGTGGGTACCGCCCCTACTACTTTACTCGCGATGTGCGCTTCAGGTCCGTGGCGGACTTCTTTCCTCACGGCAGTGACGGACGCCTACGGGCAGACTCAGTGACTACACACTGGCTGCGAGTGCTCAGCGAGTCAAGCAGCAGAGTCGGATGTTTGTATGTCTAGCAATTGACTATGGTAGCGTAGGCCTTCTGGCCGTCTGGGCGCGATCCAGCAGGGCTATGTTAAGGGGCACTTACCGCGCGACTCGCGGCGGAGTAGCCGAGGCGTAGACTGCGTACTTCTTCTTCTGCAGTGCCTCGGTTCTCGTTACTGGGTACTTGTCTCCAGCTATCTCAGCTGAGGCTGAGCTAGTCTTGACTCGGGTTAAGGTACTGACTTAAGTGTAAGCTGTAGGTCTCGGAGACGGCCGGTGCTTGTTACAATTAGAGGTCTGTCCTTTAGAAAGGGACGAAGTAACTAGTTTAGGCAACTGCCGGGATACAGGAACCCGGCAGGCCCAATTCAGAGTACGGTACAACCTGTCAAATCTCCCTGCGTAAGCGGGTTTCTAGGTCTTAGTTCAAATCCGGAGACTCCGCAGAGAAGCTGCGGAGTCACCGAGACCGCTAACTGCGGTCTAAACGGTTCTGTCACGTATACTGTAATATACTGTGACAGCTGTCGCACCATAAAGCAGTAACTGCAATACTATGGTAAATACCGTAAACTCCGGTCAGGACACCTTAGAGAGGTGTCCTCTACTCACAAATACGGTACATCACCGTACACTCATGCTCCTTGTACTTCAGACAAGAGCTTGTTAACAAGATAACTGTAACTGGAAGTTCCTAACTGGATGTCTCTGTATAGAAGTCTCCGCCTCGTGGGTACCGCCCCTACTACTTTACTCGCCCCCCGCTCCCCAGCGTTAAGCCCTCCAGGCATGCGCGGGGAGCCGGAAAAGGGGTGGTACTGAAAGAACTTCTTGAAAAATATGTACGGAGAAGCTCAAATCATCATCTGCAAACATGCCTGGTTCCGGCCTTCTACAAATCTGCCTGGTTCAGGCCTTCTACAAATCTGCCTGGTTCAGGCCTTCTACAAATCTGCCTGGTTCAGGCCTTCTTCAATCAGAAATAAAAAAATCAACCGAGTTTCAGCTGAAGCGCAATGCGCAGAACCCTACAAATTCAAGCTGTTCAGCCCACTACCGGCTAGCAAACAGAGGAATTTCAAAGTTATCAGGTCAGGCTAAGAACAACCGCTGCTCTCGCCCCACTGCGCCATAGCCGCCTGGTCTTCAAAGGCCACAGAAAATGTGCGCCGTAGCAGCGTGATTCGCCCCCTGCTGTGCTATAATTGCCCGAGTTGACTAATTCTCCTCGCTCATCATTTTCATAACTTATGTACTACGGTAGCCTTGCTGCCACGGTGTTTTGAGAAACAAATTTTCACTATGCTGCTGCGATAGCTTTAACTCCACTCCTGCATCTTCAGTCTTTGGTCCGCTGGCTGCCGGCCCACTGCCTGCCGGGTACTAGGACAAGCCGCGCTGCGTCTGCATTTCTGCTCTGTAGGTGCCTGCCCGCTCCTTGCCAGTTACGGCGTGGGTGACGTCACGTGCTCAGCGGCCTTGCCGCTCTGGGCTCGGCCTCAGGTCTCGGTAAGCTCCTCAAGAGCTGACTCCTCTTCCTCCCTTGCTGCTTCTTTGGCCACCTTAGCCCTTCTCGTAACTGCTCTCGGGGTGACATTGGCCTCTCCCCGGCCAGTGGTGTACGAGATGTCGTACAATCCGTTCGCCATTGGTCTTGCGATGCCCCGCTCCATCTGCCTGGTTGCTGGGTTGGTGGCCATGACTTCCACCTCAGGCCTGTCCATGACGTTGGCCTCCTGGGCTGTCCTGGCAGCCGCTCTGGCTGCCGGGCTCGGCCGCCCCTGGACCTGCACACTGCAATCCTCTGCAGCGGGTCCAGCCCTTGCTGCGGGCTCAGCTCCCTTGTCCTCAGGCGCGCAAGTTGGGCACAACCACTCGCCCTCAGGCACCTCCTCAAGTACTGGTACCAAGCAATCCATGTGCCAACCTGTATTGCAGGCATCACACAAAAGCATCACCTCTCCGCGGTCGGGCAGCTGGCACACCTCGCATGACAGGCTGTTATTGGGTCTGGTTCCACTGAAATCAACCACTCCCCTGAGGTTGGGCAAGTGGCATGGAGAACAATTGACTGCATTCTCTGTAACGGTGAGGCCATCTGCCCCTTCCAACACTAAGGTTCCCGTCGCCCCCAGTGTTTGTACCCTGAGGATCTCAGGCCTGGCCTTGGGATCGAGGCTGCGTCGCTCTGATGAATACTTCACATACACGTAATCTCCCTCTGCAAAACGCCTGACTTGGGGGACATACCCTCCCCCACGAATGCGTGCATATCGCAGCTTGTCGCGGTGCTGCGCAATTTTTAGATGCTCACCCGCGACTGGCAGTGCCTCTTTGATCCTGGCCACTCTGGCCAAGAGCAGGTCTGCTGCCTCCTCTGCTGTTGCCACCTTGGCTGTGCTCCAGAGGTCCGCCCCCACTCTGGAGGGGAAGGTGGGTCTCTGTCCGAACAGCACCTCGTACGGCGCCATGCGCGTGGCCTGCTGCGGCGAGCATCGGAAGCCTAGGGCTACCCAGGGCACCATCTTGTCCCAGGACTCGTCGCTGCTGCCCTCCTCGCAGCACTTGCGCAGGCCTGCCTTGAGGGTCTGGACAGCCCTCTCTGATAGCCCGTCTGGTTCCTGTGCTGCGTCGGCCCAGTCTGCCGCAGCCGATTCTCCCAGGCACTGCCTGTATGACGCGGCCACCTCTCCACTGCCAGAGCATGCGTTTCCTCCAAAGGGCTCGAAAAGGACGACTCCCTCGGTCTCCATGGCCCGCACAGCCCCACCCGACAGGCAAGCTGTGTCCAGGCCTGCACGTGAATGGGGGGGCGTCACCCGGGGCAGTTCAGCAAGAACATCACTGATCATTGCCCTGGCCCGCTCCCTGTTGCTGAATGCCTGTTCTGCTGTACTGACAGGCTGCGCCTGCTCATCGTCGTCAGTGGCGGCAGAGGATATCTCCTGCCCCACCGGCGCTGTCACGCAAGCTGCCTCTGCAGCTCGCAGTATCTGTACTCTTCTTCTGCCTTCCTGTGCCATGCGCACCATCTGGTCTGCATGCCACTGGTTCACTCTGCCCAACCCTGTGAGTAAAGCTACCTGCTTCCCCCCTGCCTCCTCCTGGGCTGCCGGCTCGGGAGCGGCTGTATCAAGCCTGGCCCCCGTGCGGTCAGCTGAGGATGGGAGTGGCGATCTGGACGGGATGTCTGCATTCTGGTGGCATGCCCCTGAGCGGTGGACAATGGTAATGTCCAGCTCTTGAAGCATGAGAGCCCACCTAGCGTGCTGGCCCACCAACGTCTGATTGTCCATGAGGTAAGTGAGAGGCTCATGGTCAGTGATGAGATGCACCTTGCACCCAAACAGCATGTGACGGTATGTGCGTGCTGCATACACTGCGGCCAGCATCTCCCCCTGGAACGAGGAATAGTTCCTCTCGCTCTTGTTCAGGGATCTGGACGTGCATGCCACCATATACTCCCGCCCGCTGTCGTCACACTGCCCTAGCACGGCACCTATGCCCTGCTTAGAGAAATCTGTGTACAGCAAGAACGGCCTTGGCGGCCCCTTGCCGTCTGGCCCTGTCCCACTGTAATCGGGCCTGCGCAGAACTCTTCCGCCCTCGCACATCTCTGTTTTGATCAACTGGAACGCCTGCGACTGCTCTGGCCCCCACACAAACGGGACCCCCTTGACCAGCAATGCGTTGATGCATGCCGCCTTTTTCGAGAAATCCGGGACGTAGCACCGGTAGAAATTCAAGAATCCCATGACCTCCTGAATGTTTTTCACCGATGTGGGCTCTGGCAGCGCCATAACCGCTGCTATCTTGGCTGCGCGCGGCGTGAGCCCCTGGGCCGACACATTGTGACCCAGGTACTCTACCGTTGCACACCCAAACAGGGACTTGTCGGGGTGCGCCCTTAATCCTACACTGTGGAGCATGTCTAACATCAGCTCCACATGCCTGATGTGTTCTGCCGGTGTGTCACTGTACACTAGCAGATCGTCAATGAATGCCACGCAGAACGCACTCAGGCCTGCCCTGGCAATCTCCTCTTCCATCATACGCTGAAAGAAGGGAGGCCCATTGCGCAGACCGAAGTTGAGCTTTGTGTACATCCAAAGCTCAGGTCCCATCCAGAAAGCTGTCTTAGGCTGGTCCTCGACCTTTATAGGGATCTGCATGAACCCCGACCGGAGATCAACCTTGCTGAATATCTTGGCAGTGCCCAGGTTCTGGAAAATAGTCTCCATCCTGGGGATTGCAAACTCCTGCTTAGCCGTACGCAGGTTTAACCTGCGCATATCGTGCGCTATCCGGTGGTCAGTCCACTCCCCAGTCTCAGCACTCTTCTTGGCTGCTACTACTGAGTTGGCCGCAAACTTGATAGGCCCCCCCTGGGGTACTTTGACGATGATACCTGCCTGTATCATTGGCTGGCACTTTTCTTTAAAAATGGCTGCTTTGGGTGGCGGCATGTCCCTGGACTTCTGAAAGCACGAACTTACCTCATCTTCTAAAGCCAGCGTAAACTCACCCTGCGTGCCGCAGTAGCCTGGTAGATCCTCCATGGAGTAAGCGAACGCTCCTTGGCGATCCCTGAGGCTCTGCTCCAGGCTCTCCTGCTGTTCCGCAGTGAAGTCGGGGTGCTGGCCCAGCAGCCACCCCTCCTTGGTTTTGACGTACTCTGCGGGCGGCTCCACTACTCCTCCCGGCTGGAACATGTCGATCATCTCAGCCGCCTGCGGGTCGTCCTCCGCGGGCGGCTCTTCCCTGCCAGTGTCGTTGCTGCTTTGCCAGCTCTCCTGCTGGCTGCAGGCACCCCTCCTGCCAGCACCCCCCATGGGAATGACTGCTGGCGGGCGCAACCATCCAGACGACAGCTTCGCTGCTGCCTCCTGTCCCGACACAAAAGCCCCTTGGCCTGCTGTAAATCCTCCTCCTCGTACCCCCTGCTCGGTGGCTCGCGCCCCTGGCACACACACCGACAGCAGGAGCCACACCAGTATCAGCTGGAGCGTCCCCGTAAGGATCCCCTTAAATGCTGTACAGGTGAGGAGTCCTCTGCAAGCTGGCATCTGCCTCGTGGGTTTCTGCGGTAGGTGTTCTGCGGGCTGTACACTTGGCTCTGCGCTCTGCGCTGGCCTCTGCTGCCCACTGGCCCATGTGATCTCCAGATCCACCTGGCTGATCCTGAGTGGCAGGACTGGGCAGTCCATTCCTGGTCTGCTGCCACGGTTCCTGTCCTCGGCTGCCCTCTGCGCCTTTCCCTCGCGCCGCCTAGCCTTTTTTGACTTTTTCCCCCGCAACTCGGCAGTGTCAGCCCAAGCCGCACCGGCCCTTTCTGGCCCTGCTCCTGGTATCTGACCTGTGCTGCCCTGTGCCAGCCGCTCCTGTCTGTGAATGGCGCGCTGCACAGTCTTGCTGCTGCCGGCACCTGCGGGCTCCTCTGGCCCACAGCCTTGTCGCATGGTTGCCCGAGCGCTGGCAGCCCTCCTTGCCAGGTCCTCCCCCCTGCTGGTTCGGGCCTGGCTGCTGCGGCTGTCCGAGGGCTGTTGGGTGTTTACTCCCTTTGCTCCCATCTGGTTGAGGGCTGATATTCTCTCCGTCAGCTCCTCCTGTAGCTCCCTGACCGCCCTGCTGTAACCTCCCATCCTGGGGTTCGGATCGGGCTGTGGCAGCATTCTGAGCCTGAAAACTAGGCTAGCCTCCTGGCTTGCCTCTTGCTGCCCCATTTCCTGCCTCCTTAGCACGTCTAGCTCATCCACGAAGTGCCTGAGCACTGCCACCCAGCGTTCCGTGCTGTATGCTGCTTGATCGCCCCAGGGCTCCCTAGCTGCTGCCTGTGCTGGCGGGCTGGTCTGGGCGTCCCCTGTGCTCCTGCTGCTCGCCTTGCCTGCTGCTGCCCCCTTGGGCTCGCCAGCGCACTGGTCTGCTGCCTGCCGCGGGTTCACCCCCACTGCGACCTTGTGTGCCTTCTCCTCTAGCGCGACCTTGCTGCTGCGTTCTATCTCGGCTCTTCTGGTTCTGCGCTCTTCCATGGCTGCTTGCTCCTGAGCAACCTCGCGCAACCACTCCTGTCGTAGCTGTAACAAGTCCTCCTCGCGGCCCCACACTGGACTCCCTGGTCCAGGGCCTGCATTGGATGGCTCTTCCATCCCATCTGCATCCCCGGCATCAGTTCTTGTGAGGCTGATCCTTGCTGGGCACGGGCTTCTGTCAGCGCCCCACTCATCCTCCGACTCTGAATCCTGCACCAGTGATGGTGGCCCTTCCGAAGGGTCTTCATTCTCCTCTCCTGGCAGTCCCCTGCCCTCATGGCTGGGGCGAAGCGCATTGCTGGACCATGGCTTCCTGCTGTCCAGGTCTCCTACAAGTGGTCTGCTGGTACTGTCCGGGGCTGTCTGGGGCTCTGCCCGATCCCCGGTCTCAGCCTCCAGGGCTGACACCTCCATGTCCTCCATGGGCTCCAGCCACTCCCAAGAGGATGCTGTTGCCCCGAGAGTGGTGACAAAGGCGACATGGCCCTGCTCTGTTGGCTCCTGGTATGTGTCCTGGATTGGTCCGTCACTGATGGCAGCGGGGTCCCAATAGCGGGAACCCCATCTGCCCACCCTCCAGCGCCCTGGCACGGGCTGAGTCCTCAGCTCCTCCAGCTCCTCCATGTAGGTATCCGACCCTGCTCCTCTGAACAGGGGATGCAGAGTGCGCGCCCCTGCCGGGTGCGCCTGCCTCCACAGCTGTACTGTCGTGCTGTTTGCCTGCCAATACGGGACCACGCTGCTGGCCCTGTTGTCGCGCCACGCTCTTCTTTCCCAGCGCACCCACTGGTGCACGCACGCTTCTAACCGTTCCACTGCAAACGGCGAGCGCGCGAACTCCTCCTCGTCTTCCCACATGGGTCCATCCGCTGGCGACCTCTGGGCCCCATACGGCCATGTGGGGCAGTCTGTCATTTCCAGCGGCGCCCACTGATCATCCACGCCCCAGACGTGACGCATGGCTGCTGACAGCTGTCCCGGAAGCAGAACCCGTTGCAACGCCATGAGCATGACTGCCCATGTTGCTGGGTCTGCTCCCCTGGCGTGCGTGTGCGCGTGGAACTCTGCCTCGTCGACTGATGCACACCTGGTGATCGCCACATTCCCTTCGCACCTGGCGAACAGGAAGACTGGCATATCATCCCGCGACGCATGCATGTGGATCCATGCTGCTGACACCGGCATCTCTCCCTCTTCCAGCTCCTCGTAGTAGTAAGTTACCAGCTGCTGAACTGGGATGGCGGCCCTGGCCTCCCCAGGGTCCATTCCCCATGGTACAGCTTGCCCTGCGACCATTCTGGGGATGGTGACCGACGCCTCAACGGTGGCCTCACACCGCCGTGGCCTATCGGCATGGCACAGCCCTGCCCCGCTGTAGGTTCCGTCCACGGACCTGTCACCCCCTCCGTGCTCTCCTAAGGCCTGCACTGGCACGTAGAAAGCGCGGTCTCTGAGAGCGGGGTGCTCCATCAACTGGCGGACGCAGTCCTCCGCCCATGGTGTGCGCATGAACCCGGGCTGCGCACCCTGCCACACCCCCTCGGTGCGCGCGCTATCCGGCACGTCTGGGTGCGCCCTGTCGGCTGCGGCTACTGCTGTGATGCCCTCTTTGACGGCTAGGTCCACCATCTCGCCGACGCTGTATGCGTAGATGGGGTGCCTTGACCATCCCCTCTGCATATAATCCTCCATCCTTGTGCTGGGCTGTATGAACCCCTTGAGTGCTGCACCCAGCAGAACTGCTGTCCCATGGAAAGATCAGTCTGGCCACTGCCTGCATGGTTGCCGCAATGTTGACACACGTTTGCGACCTGCCCTCCAGGAGCCTGTGGTTCTGCAACCTACACAGCCCATCTTTGGACTGTGCAGGTAGAGTGATCATAGCCTCTGAAGACGATGCCTCTGGCATTTCTTCCCCCAGGCGGTACCATTGCACGAAGCACCTGCTCTCTGGCAATCTCGGCGGGTCTGGCCCAGGGCGAACCCGCCCTCTGCTGCCCGACCTGTCCCGGTGCCCTGTACCGGCCTGGGTGAACTGGGAATCCTCATTCCCTGCAGCGGGCCTCTCGCCCCTGCTGCGGCTGCTCTGCAGCCCTCTGTCCTCCTCCTCCCATCTGGCAGCGCTGGACCGAGAAGTGGTACTGCGATGGGTCCTAACGGCCCCCGCCGTATTGTCCTCTGGACTCATAGCTGCTGCCCCCTTGGCCCCTGGGTGGTGATCCTGCCTGCTGAGCCCATTCCGGGTTCCAGCGGCTGCTCCCGCTACCTCGCCGCCTGTGACCGCGTTGCCCTCCGGGGTACCTGGGCAGAGCATGGCAGCTTCCTCCTCACTCACTGTTAAAGGAGCTTGAGGCTCATAGCCTTCCTCTGAGGCGCTGGTGCCATCCCCACTGGAACTGGTTTCCCATTCGTCTACCCTGTGCTGGGGCCCTGCCTCCTGCTCAAACCTTTCAAACTCATCCATCTGGGCATTGTAGATGTCCCATTCTTTGTCGAGAAACTGCTGGAGAATGCCAGGCCATCCCTCACATGGGGCCGGGCATCCCCTTTGCTGGAGGTTCCTGAGAAACTCCACTGCATGTGCCATGGACCTGGCTGACCCTGCGGGCCGAGTACCATAATGATTCATGGCTAGGGCCTCTACCACCATCTGCCAGTGGTGCCTTTGCTGGGCCACCTGCCCCTCTGGCACCACCTGGAACGTTACAGGCATTGCTGCGGCCTGGTAGCTCACAACCTGAGTTGCTGCGTTCTGCCCAAACCCTTCATGGACCGACATCATGCACGTGTGCCTCTCCTGGCTGACCCACCTGGAGTTGTAAGACTGCCCCGCTGGGCCCGGCCGTCCTGGCGGGCCTGGCAGCTCACTTGGTCCAACTGTCTCCTGCTGCCTTTTCCACTCTTCAAAGGAGACCTCCTTGGCGGCCTCGTAAGCTCGCCTCATGTTGTCTTCTGGCGCCTCCTGGCTCCTGCCTGGTCCCCTGACTCCCCAGCTCCTTTCCGGGCCTCCTGCTGCCCGTGATCGGTCAAACTGGCTACTGTCCCCAGGATGCGAGGCCTCTCCCTGCTCTGGGCACGCGTTAGCGAAGTGCCCTGGCTTCTGACAGTTGAAGCACACCCCCCCATCATGGGGTCCGAGGACATTCCTCTGTCCCCCCATCCAGCTGCGCCCTGCCTGGGCCCTGCCCGGCGGACTCTGGCCGGAGGTTCCCCTTCTATCCTGCATTCTCTGTTCTAGCTGGTATGGCCTGGCGTGGCTACCTGTGCCTCGCTCTTGCGACCTGCCCCTGGGCTGGCTCCCACGATCCCCGCTGGGTGACTGCTGCCTCCTGCCTCTAGGCCGGTCGAAGCTATCATCTCGGTCTGGCCGCTGGGTTCGCGCCTCCGGTGTAGGCACCGCCCCGCGGCGTTCTGCACTGCGAGCCCTCTGCGCGCTCCTGCTGCGCTCTCTGGTTTCTGTATGTACAGCGTCATCTGGGGTTGACCCCCTGTGCCGCACTCGCGTTTCCCCGCTGGCCTGCCTGGCCCCGCCACTGCCCCCTGGCTCTTGCTGACCGGTGGCTTGCTGCTCCTGTTCCTGCAGCTTCTCCTGGCTCAGATCCTCGTCCTCCTCTGCGAACTCGGCCACGGTTTGAAACATGGCTTCCATATGCTCTGCCAGCGCTGGGTCACCTGGGATTGTGGACTGCAGCGGCTCTCCTGCCTGCTGGTTCCCCAGGTTGACGTACAGCGCTCGCAGCTGGTCTGCACGCAAGATGTACTGCTGTTGTACCTCCGTGAGCCGTATATTGGCGTCCTGGAGGCCTGTCCACCTGACCTGCTGCAACCTCAGGTATTCAATTGTTGCAGCCGCCTGGCGGAACAGCAGCTCTTCCCTTGCCCTGACGTCTTGCTGCAGCAACTCTACTTGTTGCTGCAGCCTCAGCACATGCATGTACTTCGGGGTCCTTCGATCATGGACCTCTTCCTCCTCTGACTCCTCTGATACTTCACTCTCCTTCCTGCCGACAGGCTCCTCCTGTCCGCGGTTTGCTGTGATCCCTTGCGTTCCTTCTGCTGCTGCTGGGGCGTCTTTCCTAACGCCCCCATCAGCCGCACCGGCCCTCTCGCCTTTGCCAGGCACCTGCACCTCCGAGCGCCTGCTGGATTCTGCTGGCGCAGCTCTTGCTGCTGCGGCTCCTCCAAAGCCTACCCGCCTTTTGGCCCCTGGTGATGTCCCCTGGGCTGCGGGAACTGCCGCAGGCTTCTGCAGTATATTCCGGATTCTCTGGTCACACGCCTCTGGTGAGTGCGGGCCAGGTTCACCACACAAAACACATGGGTAGCGTGGGCTTGCCCCCACACATCTCCTAATGATCTCCTTTTCGTATGCCGGCTTTGACTCTGCCTTGAGTGCCATTGCTACGTCAGCATTGGCCTCTGCCTGTGCTGCTGCCTGGCCTGGCAGTGACGCAGCGGCCTTGGCATCCACCTTGGCCTCCCTGGGTACTGCAGCCTGCGCTTGCCCGCACTGGCGCGGCCTGGAAGTGTTCTCCTGTGGGCCCCCACGGCCGCTCCTGTTCGCATCTGCGGTGCTTCTGACTGCACTTGCGGCTGGTCCGCGGTTTTGTCCCATCTTCTGGTCTGTCCTCATGGCAGCACCTGCGTGTGTGGCCATGGCATGCTGTAAGAGTGGCTCGTGTTCCTCCTCCACACTGGCCGCGGGCCACCCTTCCCGTTCTGCAAATCCACACTGGATTCCTGCCCATGCTACTGCTGCTGCCTGGTACCCCCCTGCTGGGGATGCTAGCGCCAGCGGCAGCGTCAGGTCCCTGATCCCTCGTACTGTCTGGGGACCATCTCTGGGGCGTAAGGTCAGCCTTCCTGCTGCCTCCAAAACCCCATTGTACTTGAGAAACTCTGGGTTCCCCACCAAGTGTTCGTATGCATCGGGTGGCGTTTTTACGACCCTGACCACCGTGGGTTCCATAATAGCATTGGGTCCCCCATATCCGTACACCACATAAATGAACAGCACCCCATACAGATCTGCTCCTGCATTGTCTGTCGTGCGGATCTTCTCATCCGTCCTGATCAGCTCTGCCCCCATGGCGACTAACTGTTCTGCAATGTTGACTGTGATCACATGACAGGAGCACGCTGAGTCCATGAGGGCCTTCTGAGCCACCAGGACCTTTCCTTTGACCATTAGGCCCACACATTGCTCAAGGTTGCTTCTGTCGTTCTTAAAATACTGCAGCCTTGGTGCAGCTGTGACCACCTTGCTTTCCTGCCTGCCCTTACTGGCCTTACCCCTGTGGTCTTCTGAACCCATGGGCATAGTGGTGAAAGACAGCGCCGTCAGCCTCTCGTTCAACTTGAACACCTGCAGTCGGATGTCAGACATATCGTCAGCTAATTTGCTCAAAACCAGTCTCTTTGCTCCCTTCCTGGAGGCAGGTTCCACGAGCCTTTGCTCAGGTTCCTCCTGTGGACAGGGTTCTGGCAAGAATGATCTAGGACGAGCGTTGTGAGCCGCCTGCTTGAATCCTGCGGATTTGGGCACGAGCCCAACCTGCGTCATGAGTGCTACAGACTCGCTGAGCATCTCTGCCATAGTCTGTTGCCAGCCCTCTGGCTCGGCTTGCCCCGTTGGGCTGCTTAGGTGAGACACGTGTGCCGCTTGCTGAGCCTGACCCCCCTGGCCAGGTCCCGGCCGTTGGTACTGCCTGTTGTTCTGATTCCGCTCGTACGGTCTGCCTGCAGGCTGACCCTGCTGCGGCCTTGGTGGGAGCGGGTACTGCTGCTGCTGCGGCCTGGGCTGCCCAGCTGTAATGTCAGCAGCAAGTGGCGTTGGCCTGCGCTCATCCCTGGGTCTGGGTGCCCTGCAATCCCTGGCCAGGTGCGCCGTGCTACCACACTGGTAGCATGCCTTGACTGCCCCTGCAGCGCCTTCTGCGCTGTAACTTGGTGCTCCTGATTGATCTGCCCAGGTAACTCCTCTGGGTTTGTCACTCCGCTGTTGCTGGGCATCTGCTGCTCCTGCGGGGTTCCCTGCCCCTTCAAGGCGTGTCCGCATCTCCCACTGTCCTGTCCTCTCCTTCCTCGTTCTGTTGGACTGCGCCTCCCCCTGGCCAGGCCCACTGGCCATTTGTTTGAGGCTTGCGCCTCCTAGATCCCCCATTTCCAGGGCAAACTTCTCCCACAGCACCACCTGCTGTGTGAGTACTGCAATCTGATCTTCGTCTGTCATGCTGAGGTACCCTGGGACGGTTATAACAAACTTGCTCAGTTTGGCCTTAGCGAGCGCTGGAAGTCCATCATGGAACAGATGCGAGACCGAGTGCCTCCTGCCGAAGTGGTCCACTGCATCCCTTGAGATTTGCAGCAACTCTGCTGTCGACAGCACTCTGTGAGAAAATGCTTCCACCGTCTCCTCTGGCTTGACGTCAGGGTCGAGAGTGGTCTTCACCCCTAGCCTGAGGTTGGAAATGGCTGTCCTCTCATCCGAGGTCGGCTTTCCCACTTCTGCTTGAACCACTTTGATCCACAAGGTAAGCAGTGAAGCCTCACAACACTGCTCCTCTGCTGGGGCGACCCACATCCCCCTTATCCTTTCTGCTTCTCTGGCAGCCCTGTCTCCTGCATGGGGCGCTGCCCTGATGGCTACCATCAGCGGCCCCACGCTAGCCGGCTTGCTGTCCCATAGCTTGACCAGTGATTTCACCAACATCGTCATGGCTGATGGCGACTGGCACGACCCAGCTATTTCTCCGGCCACCACAGCCAGCGCTGGCGGGTCATCTGACAGCGCCAGCCTGTTGTGCGATCCCCAATATCCACATGCCTGGCAATATTTCCTGGCTGCAACCGCGCCTGGGTGCGACATATCCAACACTGGCACGTTGCCTTGGATGGCTGGGATTTTGGTGAATTTGGCTACCCCTGCCAGCTGCAGGACCATCTGCTGCTGCAGCTGCAGGTTCACCCTTGCCTGCTCCCTCTCGAGCCTCTTCATTTCCTGGTCGCTGGACTCCTGCCTGGCTCCTGGCCTGCGTCTGTCCGCTCCTCCTGGTCCCGAATCAACTGATTCTGACCGCGACCTAGATTCTCCACCACCGCCCCTCGATGGGCTGCGACCTGAATGGTATCTGTCGTGTCTGTAATAATCCTCCTCCTGATCCTGATCTTCTTGTGATGGCTGCCTGCCTGCCCTTCTTGCAGAGCTTCTACTTCCCTCGGGTGGCAGCCGTTCTGATTCGCTTCTGCCTGGTCTGCTGTCAAAGCCAGGCCTCCAAGACTGCTCTCTGCCCTGCTCTGCCTGTCCCCTGGGCAGCTCCTGGTCTTGCCGTTCCTGCCTCACCCCTCTGCTGTGTTCCGCTGGTCCCCTGGATTGCTCCTGGCTTTGCTGGCTTGGCTGTTCCCTGCCATCTGCCTGCTCTCTGGGCGGATCCTGGCTATGCTGGCTTGGATGTTCCCTGCCGTCTGCCTGCCCTCTGGGCTGTTCCTGGCGATGCCGGTTTGGCTGTTCTATGTTGTATGCCTGCCCCCTGGGCGGCTCCTGGCTCTGCCAACCTGGCTGCGTCCCGCCTGTGTAATTCCTGGCATAGGAATCAGACTGCGTTTCCTCTCTGGCTTCCTGCATTCTTGGACCACTGCTCCGTGCGCTGCCTGCAGGCTCATTCCTCCTGGTTCCACTTGCTGTGCCCGCCTGCCTGTTCCTCAGGAATTCCTTGATGTAATCCACCTGGTTTTCCTGGCAAGTGTTCTCTTTGTCCTCGACTATGCGTAGCAACGCATAAGACTCTTGCCTGCTTGCTCTGCGCGTTGCTGTGCCTTGCTCTGCCATCCTGGCAAGTGATCGGCTAGTCCACTCCGCCCTTTCGCTGGCGGCTGGACTGTTGGCTCTGGGCGCTTCCCTGCCCCTTGGTCGCCCTCTGAGGCTTGGCTCGCTGCTGACCTCGAAGGCCTCTGATCTGAGTGTTGGGGTTGGCGCGGCTCTTGCCTGTTGCTGCCACCTTTGCACCTCCCTGAGCTCCTCCGGCCGCTGCCCTGCTGTTTCAAATCCTTCCCATGCCTGGTCCTCCTCCTCTTCTGGCTCGGATCCAGGTTCCACCTGATTTCCTGTTACATCGTTGCACCACTCGTCTGCGAAGGCCTTAACAGCCAGTGCTGCTTCGCGTCCCGACCTTCCCTTGGACACCTGTCCAAGGGCGGCTAACAGCGTTGCCCTGTCCTGCCCTGTGTGGGGGATACCCAGCATGGCCTTTGTTGCCCATCCCCGCAGATGATGGGCCTTGAACTCCTCAATAGCTGTGACCTGGTCCTGGAAATGCAAGAACGTCCTGGAGCAAACTTGCTTCCACAGGTCCGTTGCCCACTGCAAAATTCCTGCCCAACCGATCGGTTGCATCTGTCCTTCTGACTCCCTTTCGCCGCACACTGCTCCCCCAGCCTTGGAGCGCTCTGGCTCACAAGGGTTGGTATCCTGCGCTCCTGATGGATCGTGAAAAAACCCTCGCAGGGTTTCCTTGTGGCTGTCGTCTTTCTGCGTCAGGCTGCTAGATCCCTCCTTGGACTTCTGCACAGGTCTGCCCACACTGGGCGGAAACCTGGACAGCGGCGTCCCATAGACTGTGGATCCAGCTCCTCTTCTAACTAGCACCCTGCGCGGTCGCAGCTGCTGCCTTGGGCGCAGTCCTGTCTTAGACTGCTGCCCCTTCTCTTCTTGAACTGGGTCTGACAGTTCTTCCTCGGATATTTGGTCAGCCCTGGGATTTCCTACCGGCACAGCTGACTTTTCCCTTTCCTTGCTGACCTGCGAGCTCTGCCTGCCCGCTGCTGGCTGGGGCTCAGCTTCCTCGTGTTTGACCCCTGCAGGCATACTCCTGGCCTCCATTTCCTCTGCTCTCATTCGCGGCTTGTCTGGGCAGGCTTTATCACAGCATGCAACCCCTCTTGGTGCTGCAGCTTCCTCGGCCCTTTGATCCGGCTGACTGGGTTCATCTTTGACCCGTTGCGCGACCCTGGCCACCCTGGGCGGATTCTGCTGGGGCGCGGCCTCAGGCTCGCAGTTCTGCCGCGTGTCACAGCTCTGGGACACTTCTGTTGCTTGATCCAAAATCAGCTCTGGTGTTCCAGCTTGAGTCTGCCACTGCTCGAATTCCAGGCTGCCCCTGAAATCGGCTGGCACTGGACCCCCTCGGCCGATGCCTTTACGCGTCACTAGCGCTGAGCCGTCTGCCTGCGCCCCTGCCTCTCTGGGCGGTACGCGACCCGGCTCTGGCACCTTGCAGCTTCCTGCGGGCGGTTCCACTGGCCCTGCCAGCTTTGCCGCCACCAACAGTGCTTCTGCAGCTAGCTCATCACTGGCCTCCATCAGGTTTACACCCGGCTCCAGCCCCCTCAGACGCCCACTTCTCCGTTGGGCGTCAGGGTGCTGGTGCCTATCGGGATTTAGATCTACGTCTGTCATTCTACAGGCAATTAGCGAACCGCACGGTCCTGCAAGCGTGCTGGCGACACCCCCTACAAGATCTGCTAACACTAGGCTTCTGCCCCCTTGTTCCTACTGCAATCTGGTGAGGACTTTGCAAGTCAAGAACGGATGGCAGGTACGGCACTATGCAGGGAAGGCCTCGCCTTCCTGCTTTTCTGCTCACTAGTTTCAATCTGGCGGAATCCTCCTTCGCCCTCTCAATTCTTCCCACCTTGCTGGCCGGGCTGCTTCTAGATGTCTCACGTCCCGCGTGGATGTCACACGCCCTGCGTGGGTGTTGCCTTTTGCGCAGTGTCCGCTCAGCTCCGCGTTCCTGCGGGGATCCTTTGGCACACCCACAAGATTTCAAACTTGGATGTTCTATCCACAAGTTCACTTCTGTCAATGATGACAAATTGGATCCACCTGATCTCAATCCGCAGTCACACAGGAAAGTATCTGCTGGGTGTATAAATCCACAGCCAGATCTTCAAGCCTCTTCTGGACTCAACACTAAGCTGCCACGCTCAGTGATTCTCAGAGTTTAACTTGGCAATCTCTCTCTGGAGATTACCACAGCAAAGTGCAGTTCAAATGCTGTCCAAGGTCGTTTGCATGCAAACAAATTTCCAATTTTGCTACACAAGCACCTTTAGCAGGAATTGGCAAATCAAGCTGATCAGGCTAAATCCACTTCGTCCCTTTCTAAAGGACACGCGATGTGCGCTTCAGGTCCGTGGCGGACTTCTTTCCTCACGGCAGTGACGGACGCCTACGGGCAGACTCAGTGACTACACACTGGCTGCGAGTGCTCAGCGAGTCAAGCAGCAGAGTCGGATGTTTGTATGTCTAGCAATTGACTATGGTAGCGTAGGCCTTCTGGCCGTCTGGGCGCGATCCAGCAGGGCTATGTTAAGGGGCACTTACCGCGCGACTCGCGGCGGAGTAGCCGAGGCGTAGACTGCGTACTTCTTCTTCTGCAGTGCCTCGGTTCTCGTTACTGGGTACTTGTCTCCAGCTATCTCAGCTGAGGCTGAGCTAGTCTTGACTCGGGTTAAGGAACTGACTTAAGTGTAAGCTGTAGGTCTCGGAGACGGCCGGTGCTTGTTACAATTAGAGGTCTGTCCTTTAGAAAGGGACGAAGTAACTAGTTTAGGCAACTGCCGGGATACAGGAACCCGGCAGGCCCAATTCAGAGTACGGTACAACCTGTCAAATCTCCCTGCGTAAGCGGGTTTCTAGGTCTTAGTTCAAATCCGGAGACTCCGCAGAGAAGCTGCGGAGTCACCGAGACCGCTAACTGCGGTCTAAACGGTTCTGTCACGTATACTGTAATATACTGTGACAACGAGGATGATAACCCTTCGTCCAAAGCAGCATGACTAAAAAACCTGAAGATAATTCCCTCACAGGCTTCCTGGCACATATACATTGCGCGGCCCTTCAGACAAACAACAATTGCAGTATGGGGCTTCTACAGCCAGCTACTGCCCCTACCCATGAGCCAATATACCGACCCTGTCCACACCGTCAGAGATAGAGTTCCCTTCCTGGGATGTGTGATTCTGAAGAACGACGCGAGTCTAGCAGCTGCCACCTGTCTCGTATCTAGGCTCGCATCTGTGAGCAGGCAATACCTGTCACCGCGTCCAAACCACATCCTGCTCCACTAATGCCACGGATCTCTTCACACCAGAAATGCACAACGAACTTGCATGCTAGCAAAAAGTGTCTAACAGAATGAGACCATCAAGCACTCTGGGCCACACATCATGACACCGTCGGAAAGTGCTGTTCTCCAATCCGGCCATCCAGCAAACATTGTTGAAAACGATGCACAACAAAACACCCCAGTCACCATTTGACTAGAAAAACTCGGCCTACAGCACTCAACACTTTGTCTTATCCTAATTCAGACTAGTAATGTCATCTTTGGAGCAACCGTTTTCAAAAATCAAGGCAGCTCATCCCACCCAAAAGCACATGACTTGCGCGATGCACGATGTCTGCTCTGCATTAGCTTCTGAGGTGAAGCGATGCATGATGTCTGCACTGGGTTTTCGGTAAGCTGTGCCAAGGCACTTGAAACAAAGAGCTCCAGGTAAGAACTTGGCAGCAGCTGCAGCTGTAGGGAGCATGTGTCTGTGTGGTTTCAACATGGTAAGTCGGTACCCCAACGCGTTGGGGTTTGGGTGGGATGGAAGTTTGAGCGGGTAGGGTGGCACATCTGAGGGGAGTCCCACACCACGGCCAGGGTGAAGACAGCAGGGCGCCGCAGCAGCGAAGCCTGCAGCTGCTGCTGCACCCGGAAGCCTCCCTCCGCTGCACCGGGCCTGCCGCCTCCATCTCGGACAGAAGCGTCTCGAAAGAGGCCGAGGGCATGGCCACCCGCTTGAGGCCCTGGGCAGCCACCAGGTAGAGGATCTGCAGCGGAGGAGTGGGCAGGGCGATAAAGGGCGTCAGACAGCTGGTGCTGCAGGAGGAGCAGGGAGAAGAGGAGGAGGCATAGGCCAGCAGCCGGGACAAACGGGTGTAGCTGACGTTTCCGAGACCTCAGCCTTATTTTTCTCAACCCTAGGGGCATTGATGTGCAAGTTGCAGCTTGGCACAGCTCATATAATCTGCAGGCATACCTTGCACAACAAGTGCAAAACCTCCTTCAAACATCAGTATTTCGAGGGAAATCATCAAGACTTGTTCCATTAGGGCAGAGACTACAAATACCAATAGGGTGAACATGAGATGCCCGCTTGCAGTCCCACCTCGGTGTACTGTTGCACCTCAACGACACGTAGGTCCTTGAAACTCTTGGGCGAGGGCGTCGCACCCAGCGGTGGGCTGCGCCTGCCATTGCTGCCCTTTCTGCCCCCCTGGCAGTCCTCGCCATCTGCGGGGCAAGGTAGCTGCACATCCAGGCCAAACACGTTGTGCACGATGGTTGAAGCCGCGGTCCGCAAACCACTCGCACGGCTCAGAGCCACGCCAGCCATCAGTGCGGCTGCAAAAGGTGATGGGGCCGTATGCTGCGATGTACCGTCCGCCGCCGCAGCCGCAAAGCCGTCCTGCGACTCCCGGCGCACCTTGACCCGCACCGGAAGCTGCAGGTCGCTGACCTCGCTAGCCGGACGGCCCAACTCTTGTGGGTACCACACTTCCTCATCATTCCTCTCCCTCCCACCCACACATCACATTCTCCATTTCGTCCAGCTCTTTCTGTCTGCCTCCCCTCTCCCACACCTGAGGGATCACACTTCCTCATCCTTCCTTTCGCTCCCACCCACACACCACGTCCTCCGTTGCTACGTTGCCGCTCGCCCCCTTGGCATAAGGATAGCCACCAAGACCCGCGACTGACGCATCGATCACCGACACCCCCAGCTGCAAGGACGCAAGGATGTTGGCCAGGCCTTGCCCGTACGTGTCGTGCATGTGTGCCGCAAGCTTGGAGACGGGGACATGTCGCATGGTGGCCTGCAGGAGGATACGAGGACCAGAAACGTGCAATGTTTGCTTTAGCGTGCTTCAGCTACAATTCAGCTGCATCACAGCCTACAGCCCAGGTGAAAGGGGCCCTACTGCTTGGGGCACCGGCTGTTGGCTGGTCAAGGTTTGGACCCCTCAAGGCCCGGTGGGGCAAAGGTTGGGTGGGTCAGCTGGATGCAATGAGTAGATTGCACCCGACTCCTGACAGGCCAGGATCCAGCAAACTTCCCAGGGATGACTTTGGGTGACCTAGGATCACTTGTGTGATGGTTCTGATGAAAGAGTGACCCATGAGTCATGCCATTGCTACGGTTCCTCGTTAGGCAGACCTAGCAGTGATACCTTAGGCCCTTAGGGCCCACTAGCACCTCAGCCACCGGCCGCCAAGCACCCTCCGTCCACCGAGCAAATATGTTGCCATGGACATCATGGTGTGCATGTCTAGACAAGCATCCTGTCCTCAGCTCCCACGCCTTTCATGCTCGTCCCCAATCCATACGCATCAATTAGAGCGCAGCTTCATCATGCATGCGCACCTCCAACATGCGTGCAGTCGCAGCGGGCGTGCCGACGCCGGTCGTGTCTCCCATGCTGACCTCGTAGCAGCCCATTTCGTACAACACTCTAGCCACATCCGCAGCTGCCGCAGGCTCTACCTTTCCCTGATAGGGGCAGCCGACCACACAAGATACATACCTTCAAACGCACGAGGAGGGGTGCAGCAAGGCATTGGTGGCAAGGGTTGCGCTGAGAGAACTCTACATCCGTGCACTTCAGCTACACTTGAGCTACACCACAGCCGGCTGTAGCAAGCCCTGTGGCTCATCAGGACGGTCAGGGATTTGGGGCAATCAGCGGGAGATGAAGACATATCCCCTGACCGCGATCCTGCCTTGTTCTAGGTTTCAGATTCAATGTTTTAGGCTTTGACCCTATGCTAGAGCTTACCCCCTGACTGCTATCCTGCCATAAGCCGCAGCTTTCGCAACCTCCTCAAAGCGTTTCAAACTCTCAGCCATGGAGCAGTTAATGTTGCGCTTGCTGAAGGCCTCGCTGGCGGCAGCAAAGATGGCAACCTCTCGCGCACCGGCCCGCACCGCGTTTTCAAACCCCTGTCGGTAGAGGGTGGGCAGAGCCCAGCAGCATGATATTTACAATGCACTACTGTTAGGCCTCAGGGATGAAGGTGCTGAGTAACAGGAGGACATGCTACCAAGCATAGCCAGAAATCCTGCCACCCTAGCTGCTGTCGCCACTCCTGCGTACACATCTGCTGCTGCTACTACTGCTGCTACTGCTCTTACCAATGCTGCTGTTCCTGCTACTCATGCTTTTGATGCTTATATTGTTGCTGCACCTGCTGCATGGTAAGATTGCATGACCTAATGCAGGCAACCTCTGCGTTGCATGCCCCCACACACATTGGAAGAAGAGGGCCAATGAGCTCATCTACACCTGCGCTCACAGGACATGAAAGCGTCCCAGCGATGCAGGTGTCCCGGCTGTAGGCTGGTCAAGGATTGGACCCCTTAGGCCCCGTGGGGCAAAGGGTGGGTGGGTCAACTGGATGCAATGAGCAGTTTGTACAGGACTGCTAACAGCCAGGGATCCAGCAAGCCCCCAGGGATGACGTTGGGTGAACTGGGGAGGGCGCCCACAGGACATGAAAGCGTCCCAGCCATGCATCAAGAGCTCCACCCGGAACACTCTCATCCTCCATTCAGACCTGCACAACAGCATCTCCCAGGTGCAGCTCCCCCACATACTTGCCTTGAGGTTGGGTGTCAGCACTGGATACGTGACGCCTGCACGCCGGTCTATGCGCGCCATCACCTCTGCCGCGTCACCCAGCTGCGGGACCCACTTAGGGCTCACAAACGACGTGGCCTCAATCGCCCGCAGACCGGCGGCGGACAGCGCGTTGATGAGCTGCACCTGTGGGAGTGCGTGTAGGGTGGCCGGACAAGTGCCTTCCTTAATCCACGCCTCAGGGTGTATGTCTTTCTTTCTTTCTTTCTAGGGGTGTACACAGGGGCGTGTGTAGGGCACACGCAGAACTGGTTGGAGGTCTGAAGCCACCACACAAGTGGATGTCACGCAGGCGAGGAGGCTTAGGCGTGCAACATGCTGACCAAGAGTAACATTGCTCGGGGGGTCTCATAAGAGAGGCAGAGGGGGCACAATGCGGAGGAGAGGGAGCTTCTTTATGTTTGTATGAGTGTGCACCTGATGGGGGCCACCATTGGGCCAATGGGGATTCGAGACCCAACCTTGACTGACCCACAGCCGGTGGCCCGAGTAGAAGGCTTTGATTGCAGCAGGCCCCCTTGGCCGCAGGCCGTGATGTAGCTGAATTGCAGCCGACGCGCCCTACAATTTACAGTAGATTTCCACCCTGACCCAGCATGCTTAGCGCCATGCACCATATGCCCTGGGCATGGACTTGGATTTTTTAATTCAATTTAATATCCTTGGGCGCCAGCGTTTATTTAGAGCGCACCAGGCTTCCTTCGGCGGGCCATTGGGCGGCCACCACTGGGCCAATGGGGCCTTCACCTTGATCGGCCTACAGCCAGTGACCTAGGCAGCAGGGCTTTCTGCACCAGGCCTTGCCGCCGTCAGCCATGATGCAGCCGATGTGCGCTTAGTAAACACTCCCCCATGCGCTGCGTACCTTGGTGTCAGTGGGGATGATGCCAGGCTCATTCTGAAGGCCGTCTCTGCGAGCACCAGGAGCCATGACACGGGCACAATCAGCGCAGCAGAGCAGAGTCTATGACCTTCAAGAGCAGTGAAGGTCTCAGCAGCAAAGTGTGCAGGTAGGGGGGGCAGGTGCCAGGAACGGCGTGGATGGCTGCAGAGCTGTCCCTGGCCTGTCCCTGGGCATAAATTCAGTTTCAGGCTTCCAGACACAAGGCATTTGTATCGCGTGCCCACCAGCAGGCTAAACCCTAATGTAATGGTGAAGGTCTGTAAGCCTGACCTAGCAGATTCTGACTAGCTTGATAGCTAGTCAGAAGCTGCTAGGTGAGGCTTAGCTAGTCAGAAGCTGCTAGGTGAGGCTTACAAGGTCAAGGCAGCACAGTGCACATGTTTGGAGGCAGGTGCAAGGAATGGCGTGGTGGACTGTAGCGCTGCTTGAGCATGTGAAGGGGCCGTGGAGATTGGAGGACATAGTCAAGCTCAGCTATGTATGTTGCGATGACCAGCCCTCTCTTTCATTGACCAGCGTAGCACCCAGCTCGTGGACTGTGACCTCACCTGGCACCAACCTCGTAGATGGTCACCTCAGGGGGCAGCGCTGACTCCATGCGCCAGCTAGAGGAGGCGACCTGGGGGCATCAGCTGTGTTTCATTTAGGCTGTACACGCCTACAAGGTACGACTCGTACTGTACAACGGTGCGAAGAAACAGATAGCCTTCCAATCAAACAGAGTGAAGCAGCGCCATGGAACACAGAGGGGCAGTACCGAGAAAACCATCATTAAACCACTGAAATTAACGCTGGTCATCAGTGAGGTGCTGAGCTGGATGCAGTAACGCATGGCTGTCGAAGGTTCTGCAAAAGTGCATGGCCGGGTCGTGATCTTGCGTGGTCATGCACTCATGCCTGGTCATGGCGCACACGGCGGGTGATAGGCTCCATTCGCTTGGTCCAATCGCATGGCCAAGTTCCCATGGTCATCTTGGGATATCTCATGCTATTGAGCAGTAATGTGATGTTGCTATCGATGTCTAGAGGTATGACGAAGGCCACGCTAACTTGTGGATACTGCTCACACTTACGGAGTAAGTTCGCTGATGCATGCGAGTGCTCGCGAGAGAGAGGCAGCCTTTCGCAAAAGAGCGAATCATTTTGACGTTTTTCACTGGGAAGGATCTCTGAAGCATGACATGTCGACGACCGGGTAAGTGGGCGTCCCTCGCTCTCGTGGCACGCGTGGGCTACTGCTGACTAGACCATGGTTGAGGGTTCTTTTGCCATTCGAATCGCGACGTTTCTGCGTCAGGCGTGAACAAGGGCCCTGCTGCACGGTCATGCATGCCATGCATGTGGATGGGCCTGGTCAGTCTATGCAAGGAATGTCGGGCAATTGGAGTTGCTTTCGTAGGTCTCTGGGCTATGTACCGTAGTCTGACTGTACTAGTCACTCCAGTGCCCCACCCCCTGTATAATGGAGTGGAGAGTGATGCATAGTTGCCTTGAGCATGCAGCATAAGGGGACAGAGAGACAACAGACTTGAGAGAAAATTTTAGGTTAAGCAACTTCAGATTGGAACTGGCACATTAGGGCTGACGGGTGGCGTATATGGAAATATACGTATATACGTATATACGCCGTATATACGTGTATATTTGAACAATGTACGCGTATATGTTTGAAAAGCGTATATACGGCATGCCGTATATTGTCAAACTTTAGAAGCGCTCGTCATGCTTTGAAGTGCACAATCGCTCGTTAATCCACGCCGCATTAGCGTTCTCATCTCTTCTTTTTTCACTCGCTTTCAATGGACGACTGGGCTGCATTCGACAGTGATGGAAACGAATTTACCCCCGCGTATCGACAGTCCGTACTCACATGTAAAGACCTCACACCCCAAGAAGCCTACGTGAAACTCATCGACATGAAAGATTAAGGCAGAACTCCGTGGTGGAACAAGCTGAAAGTTTGCCAGGTAGCAAATGAGGAGAAGGACCCATCAGGCAGCTGGCCGTACTTGGCCAAGCTGCAGTGCATCGAGTGTGAGGCCTTCCTAATGCCTTCGAATCCGGCCAGACTCAGGATGAGGATCTGGCCTTGTCCTATGATGCTTAGTTGCTGACAGCTATCTGCCTGCCTGCCAGTAGTCTACAGGTTCACTAGCAGGAGTAGAGTGCTTGACGAGCTGACGCTGATCAGACTGCGCATGTCTGGCATCTGTCTGTCCCCTCAGGCTGCGAACCCGATACCGTACTGCCACGAGGTTTTGGTGCTTCGATGCCTTTGGGGGTTCGTTTTGAGGCCTTCTATTTTATTTTGGGGGTTCGCTTTGGGGGTTCGCTAGCCTTCAATATATTCCGGTGATATGACTTTGGGGGTTGATTTTCACAGCTGTGAAAATCAACCCCCAAAGTCATATCACCGGAACATGCTGGCATGCTTGGAGACGCGGGACGGCCCTGCCTAGAGCTGGAGCTGCAGGCAGCGGGTTGCGAGCTAGTTCTGCCGCTCGAGCCGCGTGTCGATCATCCTGTTGTTGTCGAACTTCTGGGACAAGTCTGATAGTCTGATCAACTACGCTAGGTTCTCCAACTTCTACCCTCCTAACTCCAAAGAAGCTCAGCGTCCTCTGTTTCTTCCGGCTATCGGATGCTGTTGCTGTACTGTACGCTGGGGGTGGACCAGGCGACCAGTAGTGTGTACGCCAACCATCATGCAGGAGGCATGAGCTCATCAAGCTTGAGGAGTGACTACTGAGTACTGACTAGAACAAAGATGCAACATCGTGAGAGGCCCATCCATTGATACCTCTTGCATGGACTGCTTTTTGCATATTACAGTGCAAGGACAGGTGATATGGGGAAATATACTCAACACAACTTGCATCGCTGAAGGAGACATATGCCCTTACATAATACGTTTTAGTACTGTTGTACATGATGGGAAAGAAAATGCCCAAACACATGGAAGAAAGCCTTCATTACTAGTCGATTGTGCCATGTCGGCATAGTGTAGAGCAAACAAAGCCAGTGGCAAGGACATGCCAAACTCACCAGTTGTAAAATGTCAAAGGGCATGGAGCCCCCCTTAACCCTAGTAAGAACCCGGCCAGCTTTCAAGATGCACATCCAACTATCAAAGCCCCATGGCAGTGACGACCCCATGCGGAGGCGCACCAAGTAATACCGTAAAATAATCACGTTTTCTGAAGGAATACGGCACTCAGATTCGTTTAGGCATCAGTAGGAATCCTTGGTGGTCATGACATAAAAGAAGAGAGCTCAAAACAGCGCGCACAAAGTAACCCATCATCATCCTTACTGAAGCCATCCTATTAAATCGCTGCCAGATATTTAAGCGCCAAGGCGATGCTGCATTGCTGCGCCATGTCTATGACAGCAAGCTCGCCATGCCAATCCAGCGGTCGGTAGCACTCAACCGCATCAGTACACTGCCCAAAGCGCCGGAGTCAGCCAGTGCAGCCACCACCAGTGGCACCAGATCCCTGACATAGGGGTCCTGCTGTTCAATGGGCTGAATTGACAGGCCTGTTGATAAGTTGATTGGCACCTGGAGTGGCAAGCCCACTGCCATGAGCACAGCATGCAATACTGATGTGGCCTGGTCCACCAGCATGCCTTTCTCCGCCGCCACAACAATGCTCCTTAGCTCTGATTGCTGGACTTCGCTGAGGGCTGCCTGCATAGCCTCTGATTGCAGGATCATAACGGCCATCTGCTGAATCAGATCATCATTGGTGGCCTGGCAGCTGCTGAGCTGCTGCTGCGATGCATCGGATGCTTGGACCATGTTGGTCAGGTTGTCAGCCAAGACATTCACGCATGCCTCAGAGCTGCTGAGCTGCTGCTGCATGTCGACAATTGTGCGCATCAGGTCCTCAGTCTTCCAGTCAGCCGCCTGGAGCTGAGCTGTCAGCCGCTCGTTGGCATGGGCCATTGTGGCCAGAGGGCTGACAGAGTCTCCTGCCTCCCTCTCCTGCACTTGTAGATAGCAGGGAATATGGGTTAGACACTTTTGGCTTCATGTTTCAGCCTCGACGTCAAGTTTCACGAGGACCATTGGATGTGGCATGGCCGTCCACTGAAAGACGGCCTGGGGGCAGCTAGATTGGTGACTAGGATGACCAGGCAACCATGGTGAGTTGACCATGGTTGCCACCTGAGTCAGGAGGAAGTTGACCATGCTGGCTGTTTTTCTTACCCTGATGTGAGGCAGACCATCATGTGGATTGGACAGGCGGTTGGACCCTGCCGTCAGTGCCTTGGAGCCCTTGCAGAGACGGACCATGGTCATGCCGTCACCATCTGATTGCGGCCAGCCCCTGTTTTGTGGCCATGAACTGCAGGGGGACATCAATTATTGAGATGGAGGGGAGGGGATGGCAGTAGTGAGGCACATGCATGAGATCCGTTGGTGTGTAATGGCACTGCCAGAGTGCCAGGAAAGCTAGTTGACCGACAGATTGGCAAGCATCAGTCTCTGAGAAGCAAGAAACCAAGAGAGTAAGAGAGAGACTGTGGTTTCAGCCAGGTGTAGTATGAGACATGACAGTGTCTGAATACACATGCACAAGTTTAGACGAATGAGTCAAGTGATGCTTGCCAGTTGCCACTGGCCAACTGAAAGGAATGAGGGGCGGTTGGTTGGGCACTACAATTTGTCGGTTGTGGTACAGGCAGGACTGCAAGGGGCATGCTGGTAGTAGGTTTCGGTATGGTAGCTTGGCTTTGGAGAGGAGCAGTGTCCTGAACCCATCCTTGCAATGTCCAAGTTTGTGCAAGTGTGCTTGAAAAGAACAGCCTTGAGTGGCAGTGCTAATTTTAGTGCGCAGCAAGCCATCTCTATTTGGGGCTGCCGCGCGGTCAGCTCTGGGCCAAAGCAATTGGGACCACACCATGATGGGCCTTGCTTAAGCTGGCGAACCAAGCTGCAGCAAGGCATGCATGCTGTACCAGGACCAGCAGTCGCCTGTCGGCAGCAGCATACCATGACGTAGCTGCTGTGGTGTACCGGAATGCACTCAAAGTAGCACTTGATGAGTGGTCCCACCTGAGGCTGTCGTGCTGTACATCCGCCAGGATTCCCAGCAAGGACGAATTTGAGGGCCGCAGGACCTTAATCGAACCTGCTGGTACAGCAATCGTAGATGAATTGTGCAATTTGGAACGTCTAGCAAGAAAATACGGTAGTCAGCTGAGAGAAGAGAAAATGTTCATGATACCGTAGGGAATAATTGTACGCTCGGATGCTTATACATACCTTGTGCTGACCTCTTCGTCGCCTTGAGTCTGCGATATCCCTGCAAGGGGTCTTCTCTGCTGATGGCCACCTGTCGAGTCCGGGGAGTGCACAACAGCTGCGGTGCGGCGGGCCGAGGGCGCCGAGCCAATCCCAGAGCCTGCGAGTCAAAGCAGCTAAAATGTGAGACGTCGTTTTGGAATCCAGCTTCCTCTCGCAAGGGTGCGAACTTGTAAGCTTCCCTCACCCGTTTGACGACTTTGACCAGGCTCCCCGCAGCGCGAACATAGCTCTCAATCGCCTTCTTCAGTCCTCCAGAGGCCTGACAGGACACGCAAACGAATAAAGTATGAGCCATGTGCTGATGCCAGAAGACAAGAGCAGGGACGCTAGCGGCAGCCATGTGTTCGAGGCATACAGCCTTGCTCATTACGGTATCTATTGCTTTGCCTGCAGCCTCTCCCATATCACACAAGTGCCTTACCAGCATGCAATGGATGGTGTCCATGTCTGTAGATACACTGTGATGGGTGAGGAATGAGGCCCCAATGCAAGCTCTAGTTTACTGATGAAGCAGAAAGTTAGTTGTATGCTCGAGTGAACACAGACACAGTTCTGCCCAGGGCGAATGTCAAACTAATTGTCTCTCTTGTTTGGAACAAAAAGTCTGTGGAATGTGCGTGCCAAGGCGTCTTTTGTTGGCTGGATCCAGCAGCAGGGATCCGTCGGTTTCCTGTCCTGATGAAAGAATCGCAATGTACCCGACAAGCAGCTTCCGACTCTGATCCCAGTCCAGCACATTGTGATAAACAGGACAAACTGTTACTTGAATCAAACGAACGCAAGGGCCCTCATATCAATCGGAGATACTAGTGGCTGGCTCGTGAACATCATCACCTGGACAGATCTTGACATGCCGATGTTGTCATTCGTGCATGCATATGAGAGGGGTGCCTATGTGCCATGCGCTCAACACTGAGGACATGCTTCCCAGAGGGTAGCGCGCTGCCATGCTGCATGGCAATCAAGTTCTTGTGTGAATCAAGCTGTGTCAATCTCCCGAGCCTGATGGACAAATTTTCTCCTTTTTCATCCATGTGCAGCATGACTTCCAATCTCCATGCACCCAGCTCACCGCACCCAGCTGGCACTGTCGTCCTGAGCAAGCCTGTTCCCTTGAACGTTCTTTCAGCCTAGGTACAACAGGTCACCCAGGCAAAGCGCCATGTGGGCGCTCCTTACAATGGTGAACAGGTTGAACCTTGTGTCCATTTGTAACCTCTGAAGTCAAGGTTTCAGCTATTACAGTCCATGGGGTGCCAGGAGCCACGTGGGTCCTGTGACACTATCCACATTTAGCATGCAAACACTCACATCAGGGACGAGGATGATAACCCTTCGTCCAAAGCAGCATGACTAAAAAACCTGAAGATAATTCCCTCACAGGCTTCCTGGCACATATACATTGCGCGGCCCTTCAGACAAACAACAATTGCAGTATGGGGCTTCTACAGCCAGCTACTGCCCTTACCCATGAGCCAATATACCGACCCTGTCCACACCGTCAGAGATAGAGTTCCCTTCCTGGGATGTGTGATTCTGAAGAACGACGCGAGTCTAGCAGCTGCCACCTGTCTCGTATCTAGGCTCGCATCTGTGAGGAGGCAATACCTGTCACCGCGTCCAAACCACATCCTGCTCCACTAATGCCACGGATCTCTTCACACCAGAAATGCACAACGAACTTGCATGCTAGCAAAAAGTGTCTAACAGAATGAGACCATCAAGCACTCTGGGCCACACATCATGACACCGTCGGAAAGTGCTGTTCTCCAATCCGGCCATCCAGCAAACATTGTTGAAAACGATGCACAACAAAACACCCCAGTCACCATTTGACTAGAAAAACTCGGCCTACACCACTCAACACTTTATCTTATCCTAATTCAGACTAGTAATGTCATCTTTGGAGCAACCGTTTTCAAAAATCAAGGCAGCTCATCCCACCCCAAAGCACATGACTTGCGCGATGCACGATGTCTGCTCTGCATTAGCTTCTGAGGTGAAGCGATGCATGATGTCTGCACTGGGTTTTCGGTAAGCTGTGCCAAGGCCCTTAAAACAAAGAGCTCCAGGTAAGAACTTGGCAGCAGCTGCAGCTGTAGGGAGCATGTGTCTGTGTGGTTTCAACATGGTAAGTCGGTACCCCAACGCGTTGGGGTTTGGGTGGGATGGAAGTGTGAGCGGGTAGGGTGGCACATCTGAGGGGAGTCCCACACCACGGCTAGGGTGAAGACAGCAGGGCGCCGCAGCAGCGAAGCCTGCAGCTGCTGCTGCACCCGGAAGCCTCCCTCCGCTGCACCGGGCCTGCCGCCTCCATCTCGGACAGAAGCGTCTCGAAATAGGCCGAGGGCATGGCCACCCGCTTGAGGCCCTGGGCAGCCACCAGGTAGAGGATCTGCAGCGGAGGAGTGGGCAGGGCGATAAAGGGCGTCAGACAGCTGGTGCTGCAGGAGGAGCAGGGAGAAGAGGAGGAGGCATAGGCCAGCAGCCGGGACAAACGGGTGTAGCTGACGTTTCCGAGACCTCAGCCTTATTTTTCTCAACAGTCCCCTAGGGGCATTGATGTGCAAGTTGCAGCTTGGCACAGCTCATATAATCTGCAGGCATACCTTGCACAACAAGTGCAAAACCTCCTTCAAACATCAGTATTTCGAGGGAAATCATCAAGACTTGTTCCATTAGGGCAGAGACTACAAATACCAATAGGGTGAACATGAGATGCCCGCTTGCAGTCTCACCTCGGTGTACTGTTGCACCTCAACGACACGTAGGTCCTTGGGGCTCTTGGGCGAGGGCGTCGCACCCAGCGGTGGGCTGCGCCTGCCATTGCTGCCCTTTCTGCCCCCCTGGCAGTCCTCGCCATCTGCGGGGCAAGGTAGCTGCACATCCAGGCCAAACACGTTGTGCACGATGGTTGAAGCCGCGGTCCGCAAACCACTCGCACGGCTCAGAGCCACGCCAGCCATCAGCGCGGCTGCAAAAGGTGATGGGGCCGTATGCTGCGATGCACCGTCCGCCGCCGCAGCCGCAAAGCCGTCCTGCGACTCCCGGCGCACCTTGACCCGCACCGGAAGCTGCAGGTCGCTGACCTCGCTAGCCGGACGGCCCAACTCTTGTGGGTACCACACTTCCTCATCATTCCTCTCCCTCCCACCCACACATCACATTCTCCATTTCGTCCAGCTCTTTCTGTCTGCCTCCCCTCTCCCACACCTGAGGGAATCACACTTCCTCATCCTTCCTTTCACTCCCACCCACACACCACGTCCTCCGTTGCTACATTGCCGCTCGCCCCCTTGGCATATGGACAGCCACCAAGACCCGCGACTGACGCATCGATCACCGACACCCCCAGCTGCAAGGACGCAAGGATGTTGGCCAGGCCTTGCCCGTACGTGTCGTGCATGTGTGCCGCAAGCTTGGAGACGGTTACATGTCGCATGGTGGCCTGCAGGAGGATACGAGGACCAGAAACGTGCAATTGCTTTAGCGTGCTTCAGCTACAATTCAGCTGCATCACAGCCTACAGCCCAGGTGAAAGGGGCCCTACTGCTTGGGGCACCGGCTGTTGGCTGGTCAAGGTTTGGACCCCTCAAGGCCCGGTGGGGCAAAGGTTGGGTGGGTCAGCTGGATGCAATGAGTAGATTGCACCCGACTCCTGACAGGCCAGGATCCAGCAAACTTCCCAGGGATGACTTTGGGTGACCTAGGATCACTTGTGTGATGGTTCTGATGAAAGAGTGACCCATGAGTCATGCCATTGCTACGGTTCCTCGTTAGGCAGACCTAGCAGTGATACCTTAGGCCCTTAGGGCCCACTAGCACCTCAGCCACCGGCCGCCAAGCACCCTCCGTCCACCGAGCAAATATGTTGCCATGGACATCATGGTGTGCATGTCTAGACAAGCATCCTGTCCTCAGCTCCCACGCCTTTCATGCTCGTCCCCAATCCATACGCATCAATTAGAGCGCAGCTTCATCATGCATGCGCACCTCCAACATGCGTGCAGTCGCAGCGGGCGTGCCGACGCCGGTCGTGTCTCCCATGCTGACCTCGTAGCAGCCCATTTCGTACAACACTCTCGCCACATCCGCAGCTGCCGCAGGCTCTACCTTTCCCTGATAGGGGCAGCCGACCACACAAGATACATACCTTCAAACGCACGAGGAGGGGTGCAGCAAGGCATTGGTGGCAAGGGTTGCGCTGAGAGGACTCTACATCCGTGCACTTCAGCTACACCACAGCCGGCTGCTGCAAGCCCTGTGGCTCATCAGGACGGTCAGGGATTTGGGGCAATCAGCGGGAGACGAGGACATATCCCCTGACCGCGATCCTGCCTTGTTCTAGGTTTCAGATTCAATGTTTTAGGCTTTGACCCTATGCTACAGCTTACCCCCTGACTGCTATCCCGCCATAAGCCGCAGCTTTCGCAACCTCCTCAAAGCGTTTCAAACTCTCAGCCATGGAGCACTTAATGTTGCGCTTGCTGAAGGCCTCGCTGGCGGCAGCAAAGATGGCAACCTCTCGCGCACCGGCCCGCACCGCGTTTTCAAACCCCTGTCGGTAGAGGGTGGGCAGAGCCCAGCAGCATGATATTTACAATGCACTACTGTTAGGCCTCAGGGATGAAGGTGCTGAGTAACATGAGGACATGCTACCAAGCATAGCCAGAAATCCTGCCACCCTAGCTGCTGTCACCACTCCTGCGTACACATCTGCTGCTGCTACTACTGCTGCTACTGCTCTTACCAATGCTGCTGTTCCTGCTACTCATGCTTTTGATGCTTATATTGTTGCTGCACCTGCTGCATGGTAAGATTGCATGACCTAATGCAGGCAACCTCTGCGTTGCATGCCCCCACACACATTGGAAGAAGAGGGCCAATGAGCTCATCTACACCTGCGCTCACAGGACATGAAAACGTCCCAGCGATGCAGGTGTCCCGGCTGTAGGCTGGTCAAGGATTGGACCCCTTAGGCCCCGTGGGGCAAAGGGTGGGTGGGTCAACTGGATGCAATGAGCAGTTTGTACAGGACTGCTAACAGCCAGGGATCCAGCAAGCCCCCAGGGATGACGTTGGGTGAACTGGGGAGGGCGCCCACAGGACATGAAAGCGTCCCAGCCATGCATCAAGAGCTCCACCCGGAACACTCTCATCCTCCATTCAGACCTGCACAACAGCATCTCCCAGGTGCAGCTCCCCCACATACTTGCCTTGAGGTTGGGTGTCAGCACTGGATACGTGACGCCTGCACGCCGGTCTATGCGCGCCATCACCTCTGCCGCGTCACCCAGCTGCGGGACCCACTTAGGGCTCACAAACGACGTGACCTCAATCGCCCGCAGACCGGCGGCGGACAGCGCGTTGATGAGCTGCACCTGTGGGAGTGCGTGTAGGGTGGCCGGACAAGTGCCTTCCTTAATCCACGCCTCAGGGTGTATGTCTTTCTTTCCTTCTTTCTAGAGGTGTACACAGGGGCGTGTGTAGGGCACACGCAGAACTGGTTGGAGGTCTGAAGCCACCACACAAGTGGATGTCACGCAGGCGAGGAGGCTTAGGCGTGCAACATGCTGACCAAGAGTAACATTGCTCGGGGGGTCTCATAAGAGAGGCAGAGGGGGCACAATGCGGAGGAGAGGGAGCTTCTTTATGTTTGTATGAGTGTGCACCTGATTACATTTGCAGGCCGCGGTGAGGCCACCATTGGGCCAATGGGGATTCGAGACCCAACCTTGACTGACCCACAGCCGGTGGCCCGAGTAGAAGGCTTTGATTGCAGCAGGCCCCCTTGGCCGCAGGCCGTGATGTAGCTGAATTGTAGCCGACGCGCCCTACAATTTACAGTAGATTTTCACCCTGACCCAGCATGCTTAACGCCATGCACCATATGCCCTGGGCATGGACTTGGATTTTTCAATTCAATTTCATATCCTTGGGCGCCAGCGTTTATTTAGAGCGCACCAGGTTTCCTTCGGCGGGCCATTGGGCGGCCACCACTGGGCCAATGGGGCCTTCACCTTGATCGGCCTGCAGCCAGTGACCTAGGCAGCAGGGCTTTCTGCACCAGGCCTTGCCGCCGTCAGCCATGATGCAGCCGATGTGCGCTTAGTAAACACTCCCCCATGCGCTGCGTACCTTGGTGTCAGTGGGGATGATGCCAGGTTCATTCTGAAGGCCGTCTCTGCGAGCACCAGGAGCCATGACACGGGCACAATCAGCGCAGCAGAGCAGAGTCTATGACCTTCAAGAGCAGTGAAGGTCTCAGCAGCAAAGTGTGCAGGTAGAGGGGGCAGGTGCCAGGAACGGCGTGGATGGCTGCAGAGCTGTCCCTGGCCTGTCCCTGGGCATAAATTCAGTTTCAGGCTTCCAGACACAAGGCATTTGTATCGCGTGGCCACCAGCAGGCTAAACCCTAATGTAATGGTGAAGGTCTGTAAGCCTGACCACGCTAACTTGTGGATACTGCTCACACTTACGGAGTAAGTTCGCTGATGCATGCGAGTGCTCGCGAGAGAGAGGCAGCCTTTCGCAAAAGAGCGAATCATTTTGACGTTTTTCACTGGGAAGGATCTCTGAAGCATGACATGTCGACGACCGGGTAAGTGGGCGTCCCTCGCTCTCGTGGCACGCGTGGGCTACTGCTGACTAGACCATGGTTGAGGGTTCTTTTGCCATTCGAATCGCGACGTTTCTGCGTCAGGCGTGAACAAGGGCCCTGCTGCACGGTCATGCATGCCATGCATGTGGATGGGCCTGGTCAGTCTATGCAAGGAATGTCGGGCAATTGGAGTTGCTTTTGTAGGTCTCTGGGCTATGTAGTCTGACTGTACTAGTCACTCCAGTGCCCCAACCCCTGTATAATGGAGTGGAGAGTGATGCATAGTTGCCTTGAGCATGCAGCATAAGGGGACAGAGAGACAACAGACTTGAGAGAAAGTTTTAGGTTAAGCAACTTCAGATTGGAACTGGCACATACCGGTACCAGTATGCCTTTTAATGCAATTGTTTCCTGGCTTCGATAATCATATCTGGTAGCTTGCTTTTGAGGTGGCTTCTACATTCTGTCCTGCAGATGTCTGTTTTGCGCATCCCATGTGACAATCCTAGATAGAGCGAATGTCTGCAAAGAGGCCACCCCTGTCGACAGCCAGCGACCAGGCGACCAGTAGTGTGTACGCCAACCATCATGCAGGAGGCATGAGCTCATCAAGCTTGAGGAGTGACTACTGAGTACTGCCTAGAACAAAGATGCAACATCGTGAGAGGCCCATCCATTGATACCTCTTGCATGGACTGCTTTTTGCATATTACAGTGCAAGGACAGGTGATATGGGGAAATATACTCAACACAACTTGCATCGCTGAAGGAGACATATGCCCTTACATAATACGTTGTAGTACTGTTGTACATGATGGGAAAGAAAATGCCCAGACACATGGAAGAAAGCCTTCATTACTAGTCGATTGTGCCATGTCGGCATAGTGTAGAGCAAACAAAGCCAGTGGCAAGGACATGCCAAACTCACCAGTTGTAAAATGTCAAAGGGCATGGAGCCCCCCTTAACCCTAGTAAGAACCCGGCCAGCTTTCAAGATGCACATCCAACTATCAAAGCCCCATGGCAGTGACGACCCCATGCGGAGGCGCACCAAGTAATACCGTAAAATAATCACGTTTTCTGAAGGAATACGGCACTCAGATTCGTTTAGGCATCAGTAGGCATCCTTGGTGGTCATGACATAAAAGAAGAGAGCTCAAAACAGCGCGCACAAAGTAACCCATCATCATCCTTACTGAAGCCATCCTATTAAATCGCTGCCAGATATTTAAGCGCCAAGGCGACGCTGCATTGCTGCGCCATGTCTATGACAGCAAGCTCGCCATGCCAATCCAGCGGTCGGTAGCACTCAACCGCATCAGGGCACTGCCCAAAGCGCCGGAGTCAGCCAGTGCAGCCACCACCAGTGGCACCAGATCCCTGACATAGGGGTCCTGCTGTTCAATGGGCTGAATTGACAGGCCTGTTGACAAGTTGATTGGCACCTGGAGTGGCAAGCCCACTGCCATGAGCACAGCATGCAATACTGATGTGGCCTGGTCCACCAGCATGCCTTTCTCCGCCGCCACAACAATGCTCCTTAGCTCTGATTGCTGGACTTCGCTGAGGGCTGCCTGCATAGCCTCTGATTGCAGGACCATAACGGCCATCTGCTGAATCAGATCATCATTGGTGGCCTGGCAGCTGCTGAGCTGCTGCTGCGATGCATCGGATGCTTGGACCATGTTGGTCAGGTTGTCAGCCAAGACATTCACGCATGCCTCAGAGCTGCTGAGCTGCTGCTGCATGTCGACAATTGTGCGCATCAGGTCCTCAGTCTTCCAGTCAGCTGCCTGGAGCTGAGCTGTCAGCCGCTCGTTGGCATGGGCCATTGTGGCCAGAGGGCTGACAGAGTCTCCTGCCTCCCTCTCCTGCACTTATAGATAGCAGGGAATATGGGTTAGACACTTTTGGCTTCATGTTTCAGCCTCGACGTCAAGTTTCATGAGGACCATTGGATGTGGCATACTGGCATGGCCGTCCACTGAAAGACGGCCTGGGGGCAGCTAGATTGGTGACTAGGATGACCAGGCAACCATGGTGAGTTGACCATGGTTGCCACCTGAGTCAGGAGGAAGTTGACCATGCTGGCTGTTTTTCTTACCCTGATGTGAGGCAGACCATCATGTTCATTGCACAGGCGGTTGGACCCTGCCGTCAGTGCCTTGGAGCCCTTGCAGCAGAGACGGACCATGGTCATGCCGTCACCATCTGATCGCGGCCAGCCCCTGTTTTGTGGCCATGAACTGCAGGGGGACATCAATTATTGAGATGGAGGGGAGGGGATGGCAGTAGTGAGGCACATGCGTGAGATCCGTTGGTGTGTAATGGCACTGCCAGAGTGCCAGGAAAGCTAGTTGACCGACAGATTGGCAAGCATCGGTCTCTGAGAAGCAAGAAACTAAGAGAGTAAGAGAGAGACTTCAGCCATGGGAAAAGTGATGCTTGACAGTTGCCACTGGCCAACTGAAAGGAATGAGGGGCGGTTGGTTGGGCACTACAATTTGTCGGTTGTGGTACAGGCAGGACTGCAAGAGGCATGCTGGTAGTAGGTTTCGGTATGGTAGCTTGGCTTTGGAGAGGAGCAGTGTCCTGAACCCATCCTTGCTATGTCCAAGTTTGTGCAAGTGTGCTTGAAAAGAACAGCCTTGAGTGGCAGTGCTAATTTTAGTGCGCAGCAAGCCATCTCTATTTGGGGCTGCCGCGCGGTCAGCTCTGGGCCAAAGCAATTGGGACCACACCATGATGGGCCTTGCTTAAGCTGGCGAACCAAGCTGCAGCAAGGCATGCATGCTGTACCAGGACCAGCAGTCGCCTGTCGGCAGCAGCATACCATGACGTAGCTGCTGTGGTGTACCGGAATGCACTCAAAGTAGCACTTGATGAGTGGTCCCACCTGAGGCTGTCGTGCTGTACATCCGCCAGGATTCCCAGCAAGGACGAATTTGAGGGCCGCAGGACCTTAATCGAACCTGCTGGTACAGCAATCGTAGATGAATTGTGCAATTTGGAACGTCTAGCAAGAAAATACGTTAGTCAGCTGAGAGGAGAGAAAATGTTCATGATACCGTAGGGAATAATTGTACGCTCGGATGCTTATACATACCTTGTGCTGACCTCTTCGTCGCCTTGAGTCTGCGATATCCCTGCAAGGGGTCTTCTCTGCTGGCCACCTGTCGAGTCCGGGGAGTGCACAACAGCTGCGGTGCGGCGGGCCGAGTGCGCCGAGCCAATCCCAGAGCCTGCGAGTCAAAGCAGCTAGAATGTGAGACGTCGTTTTGGAATCCAGCTTCCTCTCGCAAGGGTGCGAACTTGTAAGCTTCCCTCACCCGTTTGACGACTTTGACCAGGCTCCCCGCAGCGCGAACATAGCTCTCAATCGCCTTCTTCAGTCCTCCAGAGGCCTGACAGGACACGCAAACGAATAAAGTATGAGCCATGTGCTGATGCCAGAAGACAAGAGCAGGGACGCTAGCGGCAGCCATGTGTTCGACGGAGGCATAGTGGCATACAGCCTTGCTCATTAGCTATTGCTTTGCCTGCAGCCTCTCCTATATCACACAAGTGCCTTACCAGCATGCAATGGATGGTGTCCATGTCTGTAGATACACTGTGGTGGGTGAGGAATGAGGCCCCAATGCAAGCTCTAGTCTACTGATGAAGCAGAAAGTTAGTTGTATGCTCGAGTGAACACAGACACAGTTCTGCCCAGGGCGAATGTCAAACTAATTGTCTCTCTTGTTTGGAACAAAAAGTCTGTGGAATGTGCGTGGCGTCTTTTGTTGGCTGGATCCAGCAGCAGGGATCCGTCGGTTTCCTCGTTCCAACGTTCTTTCAGCCTAGGTACAACAGGTGACCCAGGCAAAGCGCCATGTGGGCGCTCCTTACAATGGTGAACAGGTTGAACCTTGTGTCCATTTGTAACCTCTGAAGTCAATGTTTCAGCTATTACAGTCCATGGGGCGCCAGGAGCCACGTGGGTCCTGTGACACTATCCACATTTAGCATGCAAACACTCACATCAGGGACGAGGATGATAACCCTTCGTCCAAAGCAGCATGACTAAAAAACCTGAAGATAATTCCCTCACAGGCTTCCTGGCACATATACATTGCGCGGCCCTTCAGACAAACAACAATTGCAGTATGGGGCTTCTACAGCCAGCTACTGCCCTTACCCATGAGCCAATATACCGACCCTGTCCACACCGTCAGAGATAGAGTTCCCTTCCTGGGATGTGTGATTCTGAAGAACGACGCGAGTCTAGCAGCTGCCACCTGTCTCGTATCTAGGCTCGCATCTGTGAGCAGGCAATACCTGTCACCGCGTCCAAACCACATCCTGCTCCACTAATGCCACGGACCTCTTCACACCAGAAATGCACAACGAACTTGCATGCTAGCAAAAAGTGTCTAACAGAATGAGACCATCAAGCACTCTGGGCCACACATCATGACACCGTCGGAAAGTGCTGTTCTCCAATCCGGCCATCCAGCAAACATTGTTGAAAACGATGCACAACAAAACACCCCAGTCACCATTTGACTAGAAAAACTCGGCCTACACCACTCAACACTTTATCTTATCCTAATTCAGACTAGTAATGTCATCTTTGGAGCAACCGTTTTCAAAAATTGAGGCAGCTCATCCCACCCCAAAGCACATGACTTGCACGATGTCTGCTCTGCATTAGCTTCTGAGGTGAAGCGATGCATGATGTCTGCACTGGGTTTTCGGTAAGCTGTGCCAAGGCACTTGAAACAAAGAGCTCCAGGTAAGAACTTGGCAGCAGCTGCAGCTGTAGGGAGCATGTGTCTGTGTGGTTTCAACATGGTAAGTCGGTACCCCAACGCGTTGGGGTTTGGGTGGGATGGAAGTGTGAGCGGGTAGGGTGGCACATCTGAGGGGAGTCCCACACCACGGCTAGGGTGAAGACAGCAGGGCGCCGCAGCAGCGAAGCCTGCAGCTGCTGCTGCACCCGGAAGCCTCCCTCCGCTGCACCGGGCCTGCCGCCTCCATCTCGGACAGAAGCGTCTCGAAATAGGCCGAGGGCATGGCCACCCGCTTGAGGCCCTGGGCAGCCACCAGGTAGAGGATCTGCAGCGGAGGAGTGGGCAGGGCGATAAAGGGCGTCAGACAGCTGGTGCTGCAGGAGGAGCAGGGAGAAGAGGAGGAGGCATAGGCCAGCAGCCGGGACAAACGGGTGTAGCTGACGTTTCCGTGACCTCAGCCTTATTTTTCTCAACAGTCCCCTAGGGGCATTGATGTGCAAGTTGCAGCTTGGCACAGCTCATATAATCTGCAGGCATACCTTGCACAACAAGTGCAAAACCTCCTTCAAACATCAGTATTTCGAGGGAAATCATCAAGACTTGTTCCATTAGGGCAGAGACTACAAATACCAATAGGGTGAACATGAGATGCCCGCTTGCAGTCTCACCTCGGTGTACTGTTGCACCTCAACGACACGTAGGTCCTTGGGGCTCTTGGGCGAGGGCGTCGCACCCAGCGGTGGGCTGCGCCTGCCATTGCTGCCCTTTCTGCCCCCCTGGCAGTCCTCGCCATCTGCGGGGCAAGGTAGCTGCACATCCAGGCCAAACACGTTGTGCACGATGGTTGAAGCCGCGGTCCGCAAACCACTCGCACGGCTCAGAGCCACGCCAGCCATCAGCGCGGCTGCAAAAGGTGATGGGGCCGTATGCTGCGATGCACCGTCCGCCGCCGCAGCCGCAAAGCCGTCCTGCGACTCCCGGCGCACCTTGACCCGCACCGGAAGCTGCAGGTTGCTGACCTCGCTAGCCGGTCGGCCCAACTCTTGTGGGTACCACACTACCTCATCGTTCCTCTCCCTCCCACCCACACACCACATTCTCCATTTCGTCCAGGTCTTTCTGTCTGCCTCCCCTCTCCCACGCCCGAGGGAATCACACTTCCTCATCCTTCCTCTCCCTCCCACCCACACTCCACATTCTCCATTTCCTCCAGCTCTTTCTGTCTGCCTCCCCTCGCCTACGCCTGAGGGAATCACACTTCCTCATCCTTCCTTCCTCACCCTCCCTAGCAAGGACAGCTGAATATTAGGGTTTGTCGAGCATATGCGCACGCCGTGCAGGGACAAGACACCTGAAGGCTTTGATTTGGAAACCGAGGTGTGGTTTTGAGTTTGTTCCCAAAGTGCCATCAGCTGATCAGGTCCACAGAAGTCATGTCCGCGATGTCCACACTTCCCGGCCATACATTTGATACAGGCCAGAGCCAGGAAGTGATTCGAGACGAGGGCAGATATCGTCTATTCTGCGCTGCTACGAAAGCTGTGACGCTTGGCAGGAATGCATACAATGCGGTGTAAACCTGGTTACTCGGCTCGAATAAATAACGGTGTGAATTCGAGGAACCTAGTCTGCTCTTCTCTCCGCACCAACAACGCCGTGCAGCAGTTTGCTGTGGTCCAGCATGCCGATATATCTGACTACTGGGCAGCAGCAGACTTGCACTGCCAGGTGTTTCACAAGGAGCGGTCAAGACCAATGCCCATGCATGGTGTTCAGCTGCTACGAGCAGTTAAACCCTTCCTTGAGCGCATCGACAGAGTGGCTTGCTTACAATCTCTAGATAAGCATGCCCGGGATGGTGCTGGCAAGTGAGTCACAGTTTGGAGGGCTGCCATAGGCAGTCACCAGGACTACTATTTTGCCATCACCTTGGGTACCTTTTCATTAGTCTTGTCTATCCTCGTTGTCACGTCACCCTTAATCCTTCCATGCAGCTGCGCACTTCTACTTGCATTCAAGGCCTCCAAGCAGAAAACAAATGGACTGGAGCATGCCTCACCCAACCAGTTCTCACAAGGAGCACCCTCTCGGGGACACAATGACCCACTTGGGGCCTCAGCAGGAACACCTCCTCCGGGACACAATGAGACGATTGGGAGCAGTGGTATTTCCATGCAAAATGGATTGGATGCTAATTTTAAGGATGCTTTTAGGGAAGCACAATCCAATTCTCTGCTGCGGAAGGTGCTGCACATGATGCTGAATGGACACACGGGCCAGGGACTGGGCATCGGGGCAGAGGTAAATGCTAGGGGAGGGGACGTCTCAATGTCATGTTAATTCGTTTTGGTTTGACGCATCAGCTGAATGGGATTGGATAGGCTGTATCGCCAATTAAACAGTGATGAGTTATTTCCTCAGGAGGTCAGCCTGGTGGGTTCCTGCTTCGTGGACAACTTCGGTGACCTCGTGCCGCCCCGTGCTTTGAACGGCGATCGGGATGGAGCCGTAGGCTGGTACAAGAGAGAAGGTGCGCAATTTTCAACTGCAGGGGCCCAGCAAGGAGCCTTTCCCCCGCCTGACACGAGGGGAATATGGCACGCTGCCCACCCCCTGAAAACCTGAATGGGCAGCACAAGAAAACTGCCCTGGTGCCCTCACCGGCAGCTAAGGAAAGCCAGAGTGCCATATTACTTTGTGTGAACTGCCCCCATTGACTGGCAAAATTGAGGCCTCTGCCCACGCTGTCCGGCCACTGCCTGGCCGACTACGACTTCCACGTAGGGAAGCGGTTACAGATTGCTTATTTAGTTATTTCAACCCTGCTATTGCTGATGATGAATGTAGGCTGACGTAGTTATGTCACTGATGCGCAGGTGTGGCTTACATCAGCAATGTCGCTGTGCTACCAAGTTCCCGCGGGCGTGGTGTTGCAAGGCAGCTGGTTGAAGAAGCACACCGATTAGCCCGGAACTGGGGCTGCAGGTGGGGAATTCGCAGAATCCTGGGGAGAATCACGCGGGTGAATCTAGAGGAACCTGCTATTTTCTGTCTACACTGACCTGCGCCACTGCACACCCATGGAAGTGCCTTTGCCGTGCTGCCTACCAGGTCTGCGGGGCTTCACTGCAACGATCAGAACACGGCAGCCGTGGGGCTGTATGCGTCCATGGGGTACCGCAAGACAATTAAGGAGCCAGCCATCATGCCCTTCTTGAATGGACGCGGCCCGGATCGATGCCACTTCTACATAAAACTGATTTGAATTCCGCCATTAGCCTCAGATGTGATGGCCCCTATGGTTCCTCGTGGGCTTGTGCAACGTGCCATCATCGCCGCTGCTGGTCATGAGGTACAGAGCGATGTACAATACCTGATTGCTCCTGTTGCCCAAGTTTCCATTCTGATCTCATGCATCGCCTTACAATGGAGGCTACCGTACTGCCATTCCGCCTCCTTGTGTGTGCGTCGTTCTTCATTTAAGCTTACAGGCTGAGAAAGTCCGGTTATGTCCCTAGGTAGTATTGTGAGCGTTTACTGGCGGTCAGGTTCTGCCTATGCTGTTGTGTGAGTGCTGAAGTTTCAAGAAGATTTTTGTTACCAGATTCCTCTTATGGACTGATATGACTGAGATTCAGGATTCCATTCACGTTCCACTGTGTCACTAGGGGTGATTTGATGTGTCTCTTTGTGGACACGGATGCAGTTTGCTCTTGGCCGTGCCTCTTGGGACTGAAAATGTTAAATAAATCTTCAGATTTGAAGGCTGTCACATGAGGTCAATTCGGAAGATTTGTATATGCAGTTGTAGCTTGTACCGCATAGGTGAGTTCAAAATAAATCTGTGTAGTCTTCCAGTACTGCTGGTTTGAATTGATTTGGTTCCTGGTTTTGACTATGATGGTTGAGGTGCAAATATTTTTTTGCTGTTGATGTCTACCACTGGTTTAGTTTGTTTTCTGCTTTTGCTGCAAGGACTGCCGGAGTTGGGCATGTAGGCGATTTAACTCACTAGTGCCAGGGGTATCCTTGCAGTTGCTGACCTCTTCACAAAACATGTAATCTTTGACAGTTGCTTCACAGGAGCTCCTAATGCAGTTGGCACCGTGCTTACTTATAGAACGATGCTTATCCAAGCCCAAGCACGTTGCGAGCAAGAAAATTATTAAGCCTCATTCCCATCTGCAATCGCGTGCCCCCCATCTCCTTGGTAAGAGCAAGTCCTAGACAAGCAGGTGCTGCGCATAATTAGTTCTGTTACTTGACACCTATCTCCTCTTCGAAAGTCGGACTGGCAATCAAGAACAGCAACTGAGACCTGGGGCTCAGATGTCCACGGCACAGACAAAGCCAGCAACGGAATCAGCGTTTGACATGAAGACGGGATAACGATTCGTTACAGCAACACCCATGTCCGCAACAATCGTTCAGAAACAGGACAAAGGTAGCCCCATGCAACTCATGCAGTAGAGGCACGAGTGTAGATGAGCTGCTTAGAGTGCTTCACCAGGGCGCGGATGAGCCCCTTGCTTTCCAGCTCAATGATAACAGCACGAGCTAAGCTGCCACCGATCCTCATGCGATCGGACAAGATAGATGGGGTGATCATCTTGTACTTGGGCACCTCAATGAGGAGCTTCTCCCAGGCGGGCTTCTCGAAGAGCACAGCGTTGTTCACTTTCTCTCTGCAAGGCAATTAATGAAAAATCAAGGTTGAGAATGCATGAGTTCGGTGCTACATAGTGAAGTGAACCAAGGAACACGAGCGGAAAATGCTGAGTGGCCATAACTCTTAGGGCATCAACTGTACACTTGTCGTCTGCTGCACTGCTGCTCTCTTTTATGAAACATAACGTTTCCGACAAAGGCATGAGGAGGTGAGACGCAGATACCCATGGTCGCCTACTTTTGCTTGCCCTTGGACCATTTCTTGCGCTTTCCCTTGCTGCTGTTTGCCGCAGCCAAGGCCTTAGCCTCCTTCGTCTTTTGTTCCTGCGGAACGAAGAATGAAAGGTAAGTTGCGGCGGGGGGGCGCTACATGACGGCATAGACACAGTATATATATCGAAACTTGCCTTAGGAGCCATTTTGAAGGCAGAGGATGGGGCACGCTGCAAACTTATTCTCGCCGTCACAGGGTCGGGTTTGGAAATAATCTCCGAAACCACTCCCCTGGGCAGGGGATGGCACAATCCCCGATTCCCCGAACGCTACCGAGGCACCGGGCATAGCTCGACAGGGCCTGTGGTTCCTGAATTTTGATTGTTGTCAGTCGTGCTCATGCATCGGGTCCGGTCTTGGCATGGCACCGGCTACATGAGGGCCGGCGGTACTTGCCCCCCATGTAAAGGCATTATCTGACAATAGTTTGAGACGTAACCATAACCAGCCGTATCAGTTCTCTAGCGATTGCACTTCGCATGTCTACAGGCAATGTACACGGACGTTCTATCTTGATTTCGTTTGTACTCCTCAGCATGTTTACCTGTTCACCGTCTAAATGACGGTTAACTTTGAGTGCAACTGAGTTGCACAATGACTGTGCCACCTTGCCAAACGATGGACGTGAAAGCAGACTAACATCAGAACAATGCAAAACTGTCAGATTATTCGAGTGTTTACAATGTTGGACATCCATGAGCATTGGAAACCTTCTTGCACTCAAACTCAACAGGATCAAAAATGAAATTCAAAAGCAGGACATGCCTCAGCTACTGAAATTTCCTTTTACTGACCTCGACAGGAACGCACGAAAGCGTGCCGCCACAGAGGCCCAGGGTAAGATATCTCAATGGGAGTGGGGTCATGACGTCCATGAATCCGTAACCATGCCCCCCTCAATCCTCGTCCATGCGCCCCCCATCCCCCTGGACATTAAGATCAATCTTGTACTCCTGGTCGCAGCCGAGGTAGCTGTCGCACATGAAGAACAGCATCAGGGGATGCTGCCCAGGGCTGCTGGGAGCGCTGAACTCCAACTTGACCTGACACAGAAATACAGGCGAGGGGCAGACAAAATATAAGCAACGTGCCCTATCGATCAGCAGACATCAGAAATGAAAGCTGTCAGCTGCTCAGCGAGACAAATCTAACATGTTTCCAGGTATCAGATGCAGACGCATCCAGGTCTCTTCCTCACCCACCTTGAGTGTCTTGGTCAGCACTACCCGCTTGATGGCCAGCAGCGTGTTGGCGCGTTGGTCGCCCACAACCAGCCACCAGCCCTCCTCGCGTCGCCCGGGGAAGCGTGGCGCACTCACAGGCGGCAGGTCCGCACCGATCTCTAGGTCCCGCTCCAGGGTGATGGCCAGCGTCACCGTCTCGCCGGCCAAAACGTCAGTGACCCCGCCTGCCACCTCATACTTCATGTCAATGTCCGGGTAGCGGCTGCAGACCGCAGCGACCTCCTCCAGCTGCTGCTCAGGTAGGTTGAGCAGTTCGCGGCGGCGCTCGTCATCCAGCTCTAGCAAGTCGAACACGTTGCCGACGTCAGCATCAGCCAGGCGCTTGCAAATGTCCTGTACAGGAAGGAGACGGTGTTAAGGGTGCTCCAGCTTTAGGTAAGCTACAAAGTCTTTAGATGGCGGGGTCTAGTGCAGCAAGCAGTAAGGCTTACTGCTTGCTGTGGCGGAAGGCTGCCCAACGGCCTGGTGTGCATTCAAACAGAAACGGAGGGACACTAAAATTAGATTGCCATCAGACAAAAAACAGACATCCCGATGTTGGCACCAAACTACCAACGAACAGGGGTAAACTGCTCGCAAAGGAAAACCCACCCAGTCCTGTTTCAGCATTCCTCTCCCCTGCCCTGTACCTTGGTGACGTGTGGTAGCTGCATGAGCACGCTGTCCTTATCCCACATGGCCTGGATCACCATCTGGCTCATCTCCATGGCCACCAGGACCGGAGACAGCCAGCCGCTGGAGGCAGCCACGTCCACGGCCGCCTGCAGCAACCGCACAGACTCGGCCACCGCCACACGCTGGTCCAGCGCCAGGTCACCTGCCACAGGGGAGTAGGGAAGGGAGCGGGAGGAGATTCAGATACCCAGACAGCGGGGAATAAACATACACTAGTCTTCTGCTCAAGAGGGGACAGGGACAAGTAGGGCTACCCAGCAACGTCCTGGTGTTGACAAAAGAGGATCGGGATCTGCCATGAAGAAAGAGGAAGCTTAAAAGATTTATGCCGTGCGGAAGCAGACAAGGATCCTGTTTGAGGTCAGCAACAGCACAGGTCTTCCTGTCTATCGGATTCAATCACACTTGTGATGTGTAGCCTGGAGGTCTCACTGAAGTCACTGATTGAGGGCGCACTGAAGTCACTGATTGAGGTCACACTGAAGTCACTGATTGAGGGCGCACTGATTGAGATCACACGTTTTAATCACGTACCGGCGATGTGTTGCCGGGAGAAGTGTGCCTGCAGCAGCGCATTGACCTTCGTGTGAGGGTCGGTGTACTTGACATTTGCAGAGACGGCCACGGGCGCATGTGCCAGCAGCTTCTGGACCGTGTTCTCCTCGTTGGGCCGCATGGGCATGGTCTCAAACTCTGAGGCCCGGCTCACAATCTCCAGCATGCCCTGCGCAGGGAGGAAGGGGATGCGGGACAAGAACAAGCGGGATCAGGAAGGAGGTGCGGGACAGGGACAAGCAGGATCAGGAAGGAGGTGCGGGACAGGGACAAGCGAGATCAGGAAGGAGGTGCGGGACAGGGACAAGCGGGATCAGGAAGGAGGTGCGGGACAAGGACAAGCGGGATCAGGAAGGAGGTGCGGGACAGGGACAAGCGAGATCAGGAAGGAGGTGCGGGACAGGGACAAGCGGGATCAGGAAGGAGGTGCGGGACAGGGACAAGCGGGATCAGGAAAGAGGTGCGGGACAGGGACAAGCGGGATCAGGAAGTGCTGACTCAGGGTCTCCCTTGGTGCCGTACTCTGAGCTCCCCCTCTCCCAGCTCTCTCCCTGACAGAGCCACCCACTCAACAGTGTATGTTGCAGTCCACATCATACCACCTTGGGGGCATTGCTGGGCGGCCATACTGAACAGGTAGGGACCCGAAATCGACCCTACCACGCCTATCGACCTCATCAACAGACACCTTGCTGCACCAAAAGGCCCAGCGCCCTACAACTGGCTGGAAGCTTCGGCTACACTTCAACACGCTTAACCCTGACCATCATCTCCCACCCACCTGCAGCTTGGTCTTTGCAGTGAGCGAGTTTGAGAACTGCTCTAGTGTCGTGTAGCTGATGTAGTAGTAGGCCGCGATCATCCCCAGGTTCAGCGCAGACAGGTCCATCTCATCCTCCACGGAGATGGTGCGGCTGCGCTCAAGGTCTGCCAGCGTCCCCTCCACCAGGTCAGACAGGTGGTCAGAGAGGTGGCGATGGCTCACACCCTGATAGCAGGAGGGGCAGGCAGGCGTTCAGGTGGGATTTGCAGGGTCGGTGTGTGAAAGCCGGAAATACCTTTTTACACATCATGCAGGAACAACCTGCTCCTCCACCCCCCCTTCCCTCTCACCGTCATGTTGTAGAAGTTTGGGTTCTGTGTCAGGCGTCGGTAGTAGAAAGTCCATGTCAGGTAATCCACCGCATCCTGCAGGTGGACAGGCGGGGCACATGTTAACAACACAGTCCCATGCACATCAAACGTGGCGGCGAAAGCTGTTGCACATTTTAAATACCGTATTAACAGAAAGGTCTTGAAAACACAAACAGGAGGGGTCGCAGTCCTCCCCCCAGATCCTCCCGGGCTCATCCTCACGCCCTCATCCCCCTTCAAGTGTTTCTATTAGCGTGCACCAGGACGCAATGAAGGGGCGCTGCCCCGCTGCCACCACTGGGCCCTTGGAGACGTGACCTTGATCGGCCTCAGCCAATGGCCTCAGGAGGCGGGCTTTCCATCGCACACACGCCATTGCGGCCGCAGCTTGTGATCAAGCTACATCACAGAAGTGCAGATGAAGCGCCCTCAAACAAACAGTCCCCCCCCCCCCCCAACACACTCGCACCTGCTTGTTCTCAATCGTGCGCGTCACAATCTCTGCGACAAAGTGGTCATGGAGGAAGTGGTCCAGGTGGCTCTCCACCGGCAACGGCTCAAAGAGGAACTTCTTGTAGTACTCCTTGCGAGGGCTGTGGCACATGAGGACACACCGGCCTGCATGGGAAGGGGGGGGGGCATGGGATGGCTAGGTCAGCAGGAGGGGCAAGATGGGCGGGAGGGGCACAGGATGGGGGATTCGGCCCTGCTGCTGCAGCAGGAACACACGATTCCTAAGAGCACCCTACCGCCTTATGTCCCTTACAGTGCCCCCGATGAGCATCACCCCGCCCCTTATATCCACACACCATAGGCGTGGATGTTTGGGTTTGGGTTTGGGATCTAGTGAGCCAGGCAACTGTTCTGTGCATGTTTGTCTGGCCTTTTCCCTCCAGGTTCACTCCTGCAACCCACCCGAGTCATCGATGTTTGGGCGTGACGCACGCCCCATCATCTGCAGCAGATCCGTGACGGGGTAGTCTGAGGAGCCGGAGCCAGACGCGTCAAAGAACTGCGTGCCCATGACCACCACCAAGTGTGCCGCGGACGTCATGCCCCAGCAGGTGGCCGCAGTGGCAACCACCACCTGCACAGCGGGAGGGTTGGGAGAGAGAAGGGTAGAGGGGACAGAAGTTGGCTTGAGAGCTGCTACAAATGTATACTAGTAAATGAACAAGCATGCTGCAGACAGCGCAGGCTGCTGACGAGGAAGCAGTCACCTGCCATCCGCCCCCACATCCAATGGCAACTCAGCCTGTACCTTATTTGTAGCATGCACCAAACCATTGAAGGGATGCAGCCGGGGGGGCACCACTGGGTCCACATCGACAAAATAATGACCGACCTACTGCCGGTGGCCCAAGCGACAGGGCTTGCCGCACCCAGTCCCCACGTCCGATAGACGAGAGGTACCACAAGCACAGCTGAAGTGCGCTAGGAATAGCCCTGGTGCCCGCACCTGCACCGCCCCTGACTCAAACAGCAGGTCCACCACGCCTCGCTCCGCCTCCGTCATCGTCTCTGTGACAATGCCCACTCCAAAGCTGAGGGCATGCTTGAGGGCAGGGTCCTTCACTCGGGCCAAGAAGGGCTCCACATCCTGTGTGCAGAGAGTGAAGGGTGGAGGTTTATGGAAATCATTTTTACAAGTTGTATCCTTGCGAGCAACGCATCATCCAGGGACAAACATCAAAACAAAGCCAAGAGCGAAAGGGGGCTAGAAAAAACCCATGAGAGAGACCCCCAGGACGTGAATGCACTCAACAAGCCAAGAGAAGCAGGAGAGCATGCAACAATGAACATGAGGATCCCCACGAGAGCATGGCCCCTGCTTCATGCCCTGTGTTCCCCCCACACCTTGGCCTCTGCTAGCCTGAAGCGGTGTGGCTCTGCGTCGGAAGCGGCAAAGGTGAGCAGGTCCAGGGCCACCAGACGCGCGTGCTTGCGGGTCGGCACAAACACTAGCGCAGGCCGACCGCGCGTTGCGTGCTGATTGATGTTACTGTAGCAGGGCCGGCTCATGGCCTGCGCGTCAGACAAGAGCATGCCGTGGTCAGTCAGAGCATGGCTGGCACAGCCATGCATACAGTAATGCGGGGCATGCAGTCCTCAGTCACACAAGGGCAACCAAAAGCCCCCTTGGGATCATACCTTGCATGGCCCCCGAATACGGGACCAGGCAGCATGGCCGGCTGCGCATAAAGCTTTAAGACAGGCAAGAACTTCCCTGGGGATGTGATGGTATGCTACAGTGCTCGTAAGGGCACCTTGTAAGGCTGCCTGGCTGACACCATCATGGCTGAGGGGAAACAAGCCTTAATCGGCCTGCAGTCGTTTGCCCAACCGACATGGGGCATGCTGCACTAGGACACCTCAGCTGATAGCTATTGCGTTCAAATAACAATGACTGGGCACAGCCCTGCATACCCTGATACAGGGCTTGCTGGGTACCCACCAATAGACAGAGGTCGAGGAATCACTGGGACCCCGATATATCGAAATAAAACAAACGGAAGGATGTTGCACGGCAGTTTAACTCCCATGCCCTTTCAGGAGGGGCGTGGAAGCTGATAGCCATACGATTGCTGTCTGAAGGACATCAGCTAGGTTGGACATAGAAGAGGTCAGCCAAGATAGTTGCCTTCAATGCAAAATTATGCAAGATGGCATCCTTAAAACTTAAATTCAGATTCAAAACAAAGCAAATGAAAAGATGTTGCACGGCAGTTTAACTCCCATGCCCTTTTCGGAGGGGCGTGGAAGCTGATAGCCGTACGATTCACTATTTGAAGGACATCAGCTAGGTCAGACAAGGAGATGGTCAGCCAAGATAGTTGCCTTCAAATGATAATAAAGCAAGATGGCACTCCAATGCTTAAATCTAGGCTCGAACAATACACAAGTAAGAATATTGCACGGCAGTTTAACTCCCATGCCCTTTTAGAAGGGGCGTGGAAGCTGATAGCTGTGAAATTTATTCTCTGAAGGACATCAGCTAGGTCAGACATGGAAGTGGTCAGCCAAGATAGTTGCCTTCAATCATGCAGTATAAAGATTCAGTAGGGCACATCTGGTTCTACAACCTAGACTCTTGAGTCACATAATCGCTCGTCAGTGCACACTGTCTCTCAACAGGAGATCAGGGTCGCCGAGAGAGGAGGCCATAGGCTGGGTGGTCCGCATGCCTTGATTCGACAAGCGACTTGCATGGCAGCTCGGCACAGCTAAATGGATTCCCTAACAAACAGCTTTTTGGACAATCTTTCGCCCAGCTGCTCCCTCCCCCCCACACGCGCCGCCCCTCCCGCCTCTCACCTGCATGCGCGCGTCGAAGTTGTTGATGTCGAAGCCCTGGATGTGGATCTCCAGCGGGACCGGCCGCACGCCTGGCGGGAAGTTGAACATGCTGTGAGTGCTTGCGCCCACCCACTCGCCGACCTCCTTGGCGTTGGCAATGCTATGGCCCAGTGCCACCACGCGGCTGCCGCCCCCGCTCTCCGCCTGGCTGCTCATGTAACGCATGCGCGAGGTGACCACCTCCATGACGGGGCCCTTGGGTCCCCCCAACAGGTGCATCTCGTCCATGATGAACAGGGAGACACCCTGGACGGCCTTGCGCTGACGCCATCTGAGCAGCGGGGCAGCGGGACGGATGCGGCTCAGGACAAAGAGCAAAAGAGGGGCCGTCATGGGTACAACAGGGGCAGGAAAGTATGTAAGGGGAGGGGAAGGTACTCGTGAGACGAGAAGAAAAAATGGATAGAGACACGCCCTGAGAATAATCTGAACTTCTTTTGCCTTGGGCCCAAACACACACCACCTGCCTGGGGCTCAAACACACAAAGTCTGGTTCAGTGTGATACCACACCCTGGTTCCCATGCCTCATAAACCAAGACAGATGCAAAATTAAGCCAATCATTTCCTTTCTAATGTTGGTCACCTGGTTCAAAATCCAGGTTTTGTGTACCCGGTATCCCCCAAAGACTCGAAGTCTCCCTGCTAAATTGCCCTCCTGCTGCCCCCCACCCGCCTGCTGCCCTAAACCCGTAACCCCACCTCCTGGACAACATGTCCCAGCGCTCTGGCGTTGAGATGATGATGTTGGAGCGCTCCAGCAAGCGGTTGTCTGTCGCGCTCTCCCCCGTCAGCTCCACCACGCTCACACCCAGGCCAGTGCCAAACTTCTTGGTCCAGTCGTTGAAGCGCTCCTTGGCCAGGGCCTCCAGAGGGGCAATGTACACACACCTGAAAGGAGAGGGGACGGGGGAATTGAGTGTGGGGCGGCAGCGGGCTTGTTGCAAGGAATAAGACCATACGCGGGCGCGCTGAAAACTCATCAAGCGTTCCAGTCACATCCACAGGATGAAGCGACGAAATAATGTAGGCACTGTGTGATACAAGGTTCAAAGCATATTGCTCATTGACGCCATTGACCTTCCCTGCTCAGCTGCTCAGGTGGACATTCCATGCCTCAGGGTGCACACAGTCACGCACCTGGCCGCACACTTCCCGTCAGCGGCCCTCATGAGCATGCGCAGGACTGCAAACTCTGCGCAGATGGTCTTCCCGCTGCCTGTGGGCGCGCACACTAGGGCGTTGTCGTCTGTGTTGTAGAGGGCCGTGAAGACTTGGGTCTGGATGGGATTGAAGTGGGTCAAACCTCTGCAGTCAACAAATACGAGGAGCTGTTTCAATGGTGGACGTACAGGCAACATGGGGAGAGACAATTTGCCACACTTTGACACACTGTAAGGACAAGCAACCGGTTTCAATTCCGCGATGCAGTGGATTGGAATGAAGAGGTAAGGCAGAGATGTTGCATGGCAGTTTAACTCCCATGCCCTTGAAGGTAGGGGCGTGGAAGCTGATAGCCGTACAATTCACTCTTCGAAGGACATCAGCTAGGTCAGACATGGAGGGGGTCAGCCAAGATAGTTGCCTTCAATAGATAATTACGCATGTTGATACTCTAATATCTAGGCTCAAAACAAGGCCAACGAAATAATGTTGCAAGGCAGTTTAACTCCCATGCTCTTAAGGTAGGGGCGAGGAAGCTGATAGCCGTACGATTCACTCTTTGAAGGACATCAGCTAGGTCAGACAAGGCGGTGGTCAGCCAAGATAGTTGCCTTCAAATGATAATAAAGCAAGAGGACACTCCAAAACTTAAATCTACGCTCAAACAAGGCGAATGTAAGAATATTGCACGGCAGTTTAACTCCCATGCCCTTGAAACAGGTGCGTGAAAGCTGATAGCCGTGCAATTTTTTCTCTGAAGGACATCAGCTAGGTCAGACATGGAGGTGGTCAGCCAAGATAGTTGCCTTCAATCATGCAGTATCATAAAACCCTGTACTCTGCCTGCAGACCCAAATCGATGTCACAGTCAGATCCCCCCCCCTAGTGGACACTCTCACTCGACAGATACGAGGGACAGATCGCGTCAGGCCCATATCCCTATAAACCCAGAATCAAACACCCATATCGTCTGCATCCCTTATTCACTCACAGAGCGGCTTGACAGCTTGACATTATTTGCATCCTTGTCTCTCGTCCCGAGCGCCTACAACCCTAAATATACCCATTTTGAATCCCTAGTCACATAAAGAGCACCTCCAACGCCGGGGCCCTGACCTCCCCTGTTCTGCGCATCCAACGTTGAATACACATACCTTCCCAAGATCCCCACCTACTTGTACAGCGCCTCAAATGCTGGGTTGCGCAGTGCAGACACAGGCAGCGGCTGTAGGTCCAGCAGCTCTGTGGGCGGCGGGAACTTCTCCGGCAGAATGAGGTGTCGGAAGGAAACAGGCAGCGTCGCCTCACACTGCAGCCACCTGACAGCAGAGGAGGGAGGAGGGAGAGCAAGCGGGATGATCAACCAGATGAGGAGCAGGGGTTGCGACAGCCTGTAGCCCTGTCGCCCACAATGGCATTCAATGCCTGCAGGCTTCCACTGCCGCCCACTGACACACTGCATGGCGAAGACCCCCAAAATCATTTTTAACCCTGTTTGTGAAACGTCATTGGGGGCTGAGGGCATCCACAAAGGGCATCGGCAAGGGGAGCAAGACGTTATCAAACTGCAGCGACTCGGCAAGTATGACCATGGCTGTGCCCGCCACTCCCCCCTCCCCCCAGGCCTCCCCCCCCAGGGCCCTGTTTAGATTGTGCTGTTCCCATCGCCCCCCAGGCCTCCCCCTCCAGGGCCCTGTTTAGATTGTGCTGTTCCCATCGCCCCCAGGCCTCCCCCTCCAGGGCCCTGTTTAGATTGTGCTGTTCCCATTGCCCCCCAGGCCTCCCCCTCCAGGGCCCTGTTTAGATTGTGCTGCTCCCATCGCCCCCCAGGCCTCCCCCTCCAGGGCCCTGTTTAGATTGTGCTGTTCCCATCGCCCCCAGGCCTCCCCCTCCAGGGCCCTGTTTAGATTGTGCTGTTCCCATTGCCCCCCAGGCCTCCCCCTCCAGGGCCCTGTTTAGATTGTGCTGTTCCCATTGCCCCCCAGGCCTCCCCCTCCAGGGCCCTGTTTAGATTGTGCTGTTCCCATTGCCCCCAGGCCTCCCCCTCCAGGGCCCTGTTTAGATTGTGCTGTTCCCATTGCCCCCCAGGCCTCCCCCTCCAGGGCCCTGTTTAGATTGTGCTGTTCCCATTGCCCCCAGGCCTCCCCCTCCAGGGCCCTGTTTAGATTGTGCTGTTCCCATTGCCCCCCAGGCCTCCCCCTCCAGGGCCCTGTTTAGATTGTGCTGCTCCCATCGCCCCCCAGGCCTCCCCCTCCAGGGCCCTGTTTAGATTGTGCTTCTCTCACCTGTCCGACACCACCTTGATGAAGTACTGGGGTGGCACTGGCTCCACAATGGGCACCGTGAAGGTCAGGGTGTGCTCCTCATCCGCAAACCTGAAGGGAGGGGTCCAGGAGGAGGGGGCAGCGTCAGGCAAGGGGCAAGGCAGGGGGCGCGGCTCATCTGCAAAGCAAGGGGGAGCATTGCACAGGCAATGGGACGCTTGACAGTCACGAGTGTGCTGATCTGCAGATAAAGAAACATAATTGCACAGGCCATGCACAGTGTGACGGGCGTCGGCCCATACATATCCTGCAGGTGCCTCTGGAGGGCTTTCTGCTGTTCTGATCTCAGTCCAGACTGTAGTGCATCATGCCTGATGACCCCCTGGAACTGCTAGCCACAAAACGCTGTCCCATCTCCCCCTGTCCTACACTGCTGGCTTTTCACTACTAGAGGATACCATACTGATGGCACAGGATGTGCTCCCGTCACCCCCTGCACTGCACTGCCTCGCGCCTTCTAGAGGTCTGCCCCCCCTCCCCGCCAGTCCCCTTCCTGGCCTCTCACCCCTTCTTGAGGATCCAGTACTGGTGGTACAGGATGTGTTCGCTGTCCTGGTCCTCCACCAGGATCCAGAAGGGTTCCACGTAGCCGTGCAGCTTGTCCTCCCACTTGAAGTCCGGCGTGATGGTCAGGTCAAACTTGAGCAGGCTGCGGGTCACAGGCTGAACATGCGCCGACAGCTGGACCCTAGGGGCAGGGAATAGATCATGACTAATCAGTGATGCTGTAAGTAATGAATGAGATGGCAGGCCAGCTTGCAACAGACCAATGACGTAGGAGACCAGAAAGAGAGAGAGACCGCTTTGCCAAGCACGACACGAGTTTTATCCAACCAGCCCATCAGGAAGGCCCCCCCCCCCACTTCCTGGACCCTCCCCCCAGGTCCCCCCATCTGCACTTTTCCCTCACTTGCCCCCCCCCTTAAAGCACTGCTCCTCACTCACTTGGGGAACTGGTGGATGAGCCTGTGCAGGGTCTTGCCATGCTTGGGCATGCGTATGAGCTCCCCCAGCTCCTGGCTGCTCATGTCGTAGTAGCGCTCCCAGGCCAGGTCCTTCTTCTCCAGGCGGACAAGGATCTCTGCAGCAAGGGCAGGGCCGAGGCAGATGGGGAGGTGAGGAAGGAGGCAGGGGCGCAGGCATGCGGGCGTGAAGCAGGCTACAGGGGTGAGGCGGGCTAGCTGCAGCATGCAGGGGGAGGGGGTCCGGGGGATGAAGGGTCGTAGGTGAGGACACCTGACCAGGGGCGAGCGAGGGGGAACAAGGGGGCTTATAAATGTACGAGGGATATGCACTCCCTCCTGCAAATGTCACCCTTCAGATTCTGTGTTGCGTGCCTCGTGCAAAGGGGGAGGGCTCTCTTCCCCTTCCCCTCCCCCCTCTAACCCCTCTCCCAGTCCTCTTCCCCTCCTTCATGTCATCTTTCAGGGCATTCCAGAGGATGATCCCTCGCACCTCCCCTCCCGCCCCCTTCCTCCCTCCCCGCTCCCTCACCAGCAGGCAGGCCCTTGAACTGCCTCAGTGGCGACTGGCTGCCCCACATGCGGTGGTTGATCATCTTGCACAGCGCCAGCGACTTGTCTGTCAGGCCTGCCCAGCCCCGCTTCAGGCAGATCTCAGCCAGGCAGCGCATCAGGCGGCCAGCACTCTGTGTCACGTACACCATGTCCGAGGAGAGCGCCAAGCCATCCAGCTTCAGGCAGCTGATGTAAGCCTGCAAGAGACGGGGGACAGAAGGGGAGAGAGGTGGCAAAGCAGTCAGGATGATGAGACAGGTTGAAAACGAGGTGGCAAGGCCTTGCAGGTGATGGGGCCGGGCGGAAGGACAGAGATGGCAACTCATTCAGGGGGACAGGGAGGTAGGAGCAAGGAAAGGGGACATTGATGGCCATCAGAGAGAGCCTTGAGCGGGCAACACAACCGCATCACGTGCGACATTCTTACATGTCTCAACCTTTCTGTCTGAATGTCTGCACCCAAAACACGGTCTGCCTTTCCATCAAGCGGCCCATGCCTAGCACTGACAAGCCCACAGGTTCCTTTTGATGCCTGTTTGCTCTATAATGAGAACCAACGTTAAAGTATGACCAGTGAATTCACAATCCACATTTAGAGAGCACCGGCCGGCTAGTGCCATCTTCAACATGGTTACAAAACGCTGTTGTTTGACCAGGTTGTCGGTTTCAAACCCCGCTGTTCCCCACCCCTATGCAGCTGTGTAGGTCCCTCACCTGTAGCAGCACATTGATCTTAGCCGTGGGCTCATCCAGGGACTCCTTGACGGGAATGGGAACCCGCTCCACCAGCTTGGCCAGCTCCAGCTTCTCCTCCTCCCTGACAGGTAAACACAAGCAAACGGGGGGTCAGCAACGAAGGTGGGGGGTCAGCCACAAAAGGTCAGAGTGATCTGTCGTACTAAATGTAAGTGACCGCGCTCAGGCTGAGAGCTCAAAGGGTCAGCCAGAAAGGGGGGTCAGCCACAATGCAGTTGCGACCCAGCAACAAACCGGCCAAGGGGGCATCGTTCAGCAACGTTTCTGCTGCTTGGGCCAAACAATGGGGTCTATGATTTGCCTGGGTTCGCCAGACACTTATTTCTGAAGGGAACCGGCTGGTTTGTAGAACCATGGTCTGCTGCTTGGGCCTGCGGCGATCAGCCGATCTAGGTTTGGTCCCCATCAGCTCAGGAATGACGACGGGCAGGAAAATGGCTGCAATACCAGCAGTGACGACATGACGCAGAGGCGGACGCCAGACACCCCCTTTCCCCTACACTCATCATCCCACCCCGCTACCTGCTGCCAGCCCGCGCTGACTTTTCTGCCCTTCCCTGCCCTGTCCTCCCCCTGCCCTCTCACCTGACCACCATGTACTTGAACTCGTCTGACAGACTGAACAGGCGGCACAACTCAATGTCCGCCATGGTGGGCTTGAGGTGGTCATTGAAGTTGGCAATGGTGGTGTAGGTCACGTAGTAGTGAGACGCAATGCGGCCCAGGTCAGTCACCTGGGGGGGACAAGGGGGTGGGGTGAGGTCAGTCACCAGAGGGGACAGGAGGTCAGCCACCCAGGGGGACAAACGACGGGGCAGATGGGCAGGGTCACGCTCTAGGGGAACACGCTCGATATGGGTCAAATGTCAAGCAGCCGAGGCACACAGCAGGCAGGCAGGGCCGGGCTTCCAGTATGGTCTCGAGTATATTGATGTCTCCAGACAACAAACGCACACCGGTTAAGACCAAGGAAACCAGGCAGTCCCCCCCGCAGCAGCAGCAGCAGTCGGGAGGCAGCATCAACAAGCTGCATCCTTAATCATAACAATGATCCAGACGGCCACCGCTCACCTGGAAGTTCCCTGTCTTGCGGTCATAGCGCACAAGGTTGTTCTTGTCCAGCAACACGGCCGCCGTGTGTGCCAGGTCCAGGCGCCGGTCCAGCAGTAGCGGGTCTGCCTCCACCGCACCCAGTGGCACGCCATACAGCGCAGGCGACCGCAGCATGCGCACAAACAGGTAGGTGTAGCCCAGCCAGTTGGCGGCGTCACGCAGGTTCTGCACAGAACAGGGGGGAGAGTTAAGGGTCCAGGGAGAGAGAAGCGTGCGTGTTGGACTGCATCATGGGTACAGGGGAGGGGGAGCGGGGAAGGGAGCGAGGGAGAGGGCGTGAAAGCAGGTGGAGCGGAACGGACCTGGTCAAAGTCCAGGGCCAGGACGATTGATGGATTGGATGCTGCACAGAGGGAAGGGAGGGAGCTTCGGGGCATTCCCTAGCCTAGCATAATAATCGCCAGGTCCGGGGGTGAGGCAAGACCAGGCCTCTCAGCTCCTCACAGCCACCCCCCTCATCTGCTTCCCACACCAATCGCACTCGTCCCCTTCCCTCCCTCAATAACCCACAACCCCAACACCCACCTGCACTGACCTGATCCCCTGCTCAGAGAAACTCAGGAAGATCTCCCAGGCACAAGCTCAGGTAGATCTCCCGGCATAAGCTCAGCGTTTAGGGTGATACACTGAATGTTAGAGGGCATTCCAACTCCTCCCACCTGCACTGTCCCCAACACAATCTCGGCGTTGAGGTTGTCGGCAATGGTGCGAATGTACTGGCTCTCAATGGGCAGCTGGCTGTTAAACAAGCTCAGGTAAAATTGCAGCTCAGCTGCGCCAGTGATGATGATGCCCTCGCCAAACGAGTCGAACTGCGGCCGACCTGCGCGCCCCATCATCTGCATCACGTCCTGCGGGCTCAGCTCATCCCAGGCGCTCTTCACCGGGTTGTAGATCTGAGTGCGGCAAGGCAAGGAGGGACAGCGGGTCAAGGCTACACATGTGAGGTGGGCATGAGAATGCTGCATGCTCATCCCAGGCGCTGTTCATAGGGTTCTATATTTATGCAGCACAGGATGAAGCGGGACCAAAGAGGGCCTGAGGATGTGAGGCCTCTGCAAACCCCACAGGGGCAGAGAGTCAAGGCAAAACAGGATGAGGGGGGCACAGGAATCATGCTTATAACGAGGACGGGCGCACGGCCTTGGGAGTGGATTTGATGTCGACAAGGCACGGCAACTGATGCACACAGGGCCATATCAGTCCCCTAGGTGATGCTACAACTTGAGTGTCCCCCCAAGCCGACCGGCAAGCAGACCGTCATACCTCGCTACCCACCCCTTGTCGCTCTACCCTTGCTGCCCACCTGAGTGCCCTTGATGATGACCGTGTGTGCGGGCAGGTTGACCCCCCATGCCAGCGTGGCCGTGGAGACCAGCACCTGGATATGTCCGTCACCAAACAGGTCCTCAACAAGCGTGCGGTCAGCGCGGGCCATGCCTGCAGTGGAACGGGGTGACGAGTGAGGCAGGAGATGAAACCCAAAACCCTGCAACAAACAGTCTATGGTGTGCGCGGGCCATGCCTGCAGACCGGGCGGGTAAAGGTAAAGCAGCAGACCCGGGCTGGGGAGTGGGGACTGCAATGAATACACCAGAGCTTCAGCAGGAAACAGCTCCACAGCAGACTTAAGGCTCAACTGCATCGCCGCAACTAAGGATAGCAGTTCAGGCACCACTCGCCCGACTCACACCCTCCATCCCTCCTGACCACATGCCCCAAACAGCCAAACCCGCATGATGGATCTAGATCCGTTGCCCTCACTGGCGTACAGGATCTTAACCCTCAAACCTCACCAGCATCATGACCTCAACCCCCTACGCCCTAACCAGCATATAATGGATCTGAACCCTTCATTCTCACCAACATCGTGGATCTTAACACAGAACTCTCACGCGCCTGACGGATCTCAACCCTGAACTCTCGTCAGTATGATCGACCTGGACTCTCCATCCCACCCTGGACCTACACCCCACCCTCTCACCAGCATGATGGATTGCAAAGCCAAAGGGCAGCAGGTCCTTGAGGTCGTGGTCCTTGCAGGCCTCAGCCTCGGTCTACGCAAGGCAGAGAAGAAAGGGCAAGTCGGGCTTTGTTGCAGGCAAGGGGGTGACAGAAGGGGTCAAGACACTTCCGAGCACTGCGATGGGTCCGGGGCAAATAATAGCTCCTAGGTCATTGAGGCGAACCCTCCGATCCATGCTGCAGGCGCTTATTCATTCCTTTACTACCGGTCATACCGGTGCTTTTACTAATACCGATGTACCAGTGCTGCCTCATGACAACTGCCAGCCATGCCAGGTGAAAACAGCTTAGATCCAGGCCTTCACACAAACCCCTCCTGCCCCTCCTGACACCCACCGTCAGAATCTCCCTGCTTGCGCTGTCCTCCCGCATGAAGCGTGCCATGGACTCCTGGGTGATGGCTGTGTCCTTGATGTAGCGCGCAGTCTTGGCGGTCTCCTTGCGGCTGTGGACGAAGATCAGCACCTGCAGGGGGGGGGGGGGGCACTTCTTATTTCTTCTGGAGCACCATCAGCAGGCATTGGCATGGGCAGTCCTGCAGGTATGCCCTTCATACCTTCTGGGGAATACATAATTTCATGCGTGTACAACCCACTGGTTCAAAGATGGCAGCTCAGGCGCAGGGTGGGGCACGGACAGAGCCGAGGGCGGGATTTAGAGACGCAACAAACACAAGCAAGCTTGCACAACCTGCTTCACCCCTCCTCCTCATTCTTCCAAGCACCCCAAATGATAATTTTGAATGCTTCGTTTCAAAAGTTAATTTCTCCTCCGGCTCACCTGGTGCTTCCCTGCGCAGTCCAGCACCTTGTCGTAGCAGATCTCGTTCATCAGCTGAAAGCGCTGGAGCGGCTTCTTGATGTTGATGCCAATGTACTGCTGGTCCAGTGGGCATGGACGGTAGCTGTTGTCAAAGTGGTACAGCCCCTTGTCCTTGTTCACACTTTAGAGCAAGGGATAGGGGGAGGTGCCAGGGACCACGTGAGGGCGCAGGCTTGAGAGGGCTGCAGCGCGGAGGAGGTGAGCATTCAACTGACTCGTCAGGAAACAAATGGGGAATCACACACCCGCCTGATGTAGCTGTTTATGCACATTCGTCTCCACAAGGCCCACCTTCCAGCTGAGTCTGAACCACAATCCTAAACCCTTTCCACAATGATTGCATCAGGGCATTAGCCAGCCTGGCCATCCCTGGCATACAAGAAGCTACAGCCTCTAGCCTGTCCCCCCCCAATTATCACCGACATAGTTCAGGGTTTAGGGTCGAAGTTTCGGAGCTCAAGATCCATCATGCTGGTGAGGTGCCGCCCCTACGTCTCTCAACCCCCCCATCACTACCCACCGGAGGAAGTCCGCAACGTCATCGAAGTTAGGCAGTGTGGCCGACAGGCCCACGATGCGGGTCATCTCCTGCGTGGCCTCCACCTGGCGGATGGTGCGCGCCACGATGGACTCGAGCACCGGCCCGCGGTCGTCATGCAGCAAGTGGATCTCGTCAATGATCAGCAGTCGCACCAACGTGGCGTAGGTGCGGTCATCACTCTTGCGCGTGATAATGTCCCACTTCTCAGGCGTGGTCACGATGATCTGTGTGTCCTCAATCTCAGCCTTGCTCAGGTTGATGTCACCTGGTTAGGGAGGAGGGTCAAGATTTCAGGATCCACTTGGCCTGGTCAGATTCATGCCACCTGTTGCTGTGTGTGCAGGTCCCGCCCGTAAGGTTGGGGGGGAGGGGAGGCAGAGGGAATGCAAGGCTTAAAATGCCATGCTTGATGGTTCAAACAGACTAATCCTTTTAGCAACACCCGTGAGTTTGGCAATGCTCCTAGCCAGACTGCTAAGCTTCGCAGTGCTAAGCCAGGTCGCACACTGATGGTCTTGGTATACCTGTGAGCTCTCGCACGTTGATGCCATATGCCTCCGTGAGGCGCTTTGAAAAGTTTCCAACCATCTCCGCCACCAAAGCCTTCATGGGCGCCACGTACACCACCTTGAAGGAGGCCGTGTCAATGCTGCCATCAGGGCGGCGATGCAACCCCAGCTGCAGGGGGGGGGGCACGGAGGAAGCACAAAGAGGGGGGTGCGGTAAACAAAAGTCAAGGCCAAGGAGGAGGCTGTGTCAATGCTGCCATCAGGGCGGCGATGTAACCCCAGCAGCAGGGGCAGGTGGACACAGAGGAGGACTAGAGAGGGGGGAGGAATAGACGCAAATCGGGACCTAGAAGGTGGCTGTATCAATAATGCCATCAGTGCGGCGAAGAAGACTGGGCTACAGGGAAAGGGGGGGGTGCACTGAGAGAATGCATAGGAGGTAAGGAAGGATGGACGGGTACATTTGTATACCCGTCAAAGATATTCAGGTTAGGACACAACGAGGGAGAAACCAGGAGGTAAGTATGGATGTAGCGCCCATATAACATACCGAGCCAAACAGGTCCGCATTGCTAACCTCATCCAGTGGGGCTGCGGGCTGTCCTGCTGGTCAGAGCATCAGGAACCAAACAGGCGCACAAGCTACAACCTGGTCAGAGGCCGACAAGACGACTAAGGGGATTTCCGGCAGCTCAATCATGGTCAGAACATCGGGCATCATACAAGGCGCAAGACCTGCCCACCTTGTGCGGAGGAGTGGGGGGGGGGCATTTAGTCTCGACAGCAGCACAGATGCAGCAGAGCTCGCCCTCAACCCTGCTGCACCTCACAGTTCAGCACCCACACTTACCTGATGCAGTACGCACAGCATGGCCACGTTGGTTTTGCCGGCGCCGGTGGGTGCGCAGATGAGCAAGTTTTCCCCAGAGAACAGGGCCGCATCCACAACGGCACTCTGGACGCGATTCAGGCTGTCCATGCCCTGCACACACACAGGCAGGGGGGGGGGGCAGGAGGATCGAGACAGGAAAGGGGGAGTACGGGAGCAGAGGGATCGGAACAGCAAGGGGGAGCAGGGCAGAGGGAGGGGTCGCATCAGGGTAAGTCTAAGGGGGCGGTCCTGAAAGACACATCTACGTGTGGATATTCCAGCAGGACTATGCAGGGCCGACGGGTTTGCATGACAGCGTACGAGCAGACCTGCCGACTGGCTGACAAACTGCGTCTTGACTGGGCAACAGTGTGTTCTTTTCTGCGCACAAGACAACCAATGGGAGCTTGCCAGGTAGCCACCACTCCTCGCATGTGGACCCAACCTGGACCGGCCTACAGCTGGCGGCCCAATTATAAGGCACCCTGCTGCACCAAGCCCTGCCGGCCTGATGCGGGCTCTGAATTTAGCCTTGATTCACAAATCCTAAACTCTGAACAATGGTTATACCTTCAAGCAAAACTACAAAACTGCACATAACACTGTGACAAACATCAACACAAAGAAAGCCAGCTTGAAGCTCAAGTGTAGCTGAAGCACCTTCGAAATTGCTGTGGCCAATTTTAAGCCAGCCATGCCCCCTCTGGAAGATCCTTCATGACCCATGTGATCATCTGCCTGCCGCCAGAAAAGCCTGCAGACAACCAATCAAAATATGGCTGGGCGAGTACCATACCTTGAAAGCCGGCTGTGCCCACTCTGGCAAGTCCTTAATGGCACGCAGCTTCTCTCCCGTCTTGAAAGGCTTGGGCTTGAGGTGTGGGATGTGCACCACGTCATAGCCCTTGTGCGACGTCCTGCAGGAGGGCAGGGTTGAGGGTTGAGAGGTAAGGAGGGAACGTCCTGGAGGGGCTAAGGGTGTAGGTTTCAAGGGTTCGGGGTTTAGGGTGCGGGTTTAGGAGGAGACTTCATGGCGTGAAAGGTGCAGGTAATAGGGTTTAGGGAGAGGTATCATGAAAGAGACCACATGACAGGGTAAACAGCACTCGCACAGTGCAGAGAAAGGCAAACACCGCGGCTCGGAAGCAGCAACGATAAACACATCCACTTGGATTCCAGTCTACAGTGTGAACCCCGCCTGCACCCCTAGTGGACCGTTCAACAGGCAAACAGTCAGCGATTCACAACCAGGACGAATAAGCCAACCACCACCCCCTTGCACGCAATCCTGCACTCCTCCCCCCACATATTCCGTCCTGTACTTCAGAGCCCCTTGTCAGCCCCCCATCCCTCCTTGCTCACTTCGTTGATCCCGGCGGCAGTGCGATGCTCTTGTTGCTGCGGAAATGCGAGCCCTGGGTGAACGTCAGCGACTCAAAGTCCACCACCTGGCGCTGCGTGGTGGCTCCCGCGCCCAGGCCAACCGCCCGCTCGCCCCCGGCTGCGCCAGCGCCCCCTGCGCCCTCCTCCCCCTGCTTCAGCTTGCGCGCCTCCTCGCGGATCGTGCGCTCCATGGCGCTCTGGCGGTCGCGAGCCGACGTGCGTGTGGCCCGCAGCATCTCAAGGATCACTGAGGTCTCAGGCGTGCCCGCCATCTCAGCCTCCACGCGCTCACGCTCTGTATCGTCCTGCACGTCAGCAGCAAGAGCAAAACAGTGTTCGTGGATTGGTGTGCACCGGACCATATGTGGCAAGCCGCCCTCTGTCCAACACTGGCGGCTGATGGGGACAATGATATCCCAAGCTTTACCATCTTACGGTGACTGATGGCCCAAACAGCGGGCATGTCGATGCACATAGCCCTGCCAAGACACACTGACCTTGGCCACAATGCCAGGGCTTAAGCACAGAAGCCACCATGCTACCTGCTCCACAACCCTTCCCTCCCCTCCCCTTCGGCATAACCCCTCCCCCCCCTACCTGCGCCCTGCTTAGACGAGTGCACCACACCACCCGCAGCCTGTTCTTGATGAGCTCCTTGATCAACTCAAACTGTTCAAAACCCAGCGACAGCACAAGCTCGTTCTCCAAGCTACGCTGGTCCGACCCCGAGGCCAGCGCAGCCAGCACGCCTTCGGCCACCTCCTGGCTCTTGGTTGCGTCCGTGTCGGCGCCGAGTGCGCGCGCAATGCGGCGCTGAAGCCAGTAGGCGTCAATCTCCTGCACACGGAGCCCATCGTCCTGCGCCTCCTCGCCAGCCTCGACATCCATGTTGGTGCGGACCTCGCCGGTACCCCGCGCATCCTGCTTGCCTGCAGGAGGCAAGCGGGCATGTGGGGCATGAACAGCTGGGCATATGGGCAGAAGAAGCATGATGCATGCAATTGCAGGCAGAGAGAAAGGACATGAGGGCCTAGGGGCAATGCCCAGGCGCCAGCGATGGAGGCCTGATCGGCAGCGCTGACAGGGACAGAAAGAAGGGCCGATTAATGCCAAGTCCACACCCGACACAGGCCTCCTGCAGCAGAAGTAGGCCCGTGGCAGGCTTCACCCTAGTCCTCAACCTCGCAACCCTAAACCTCTCCGGGTCCCACCCTCATTGTCCTCTTCATCGTCGTCTGTTTCCAAGACCACATCCCCCTCGCCCTCCTCTTCCTCCTCGTCTTCGTCTTCAAACTCCACAGCCACTCCAATCTCCCTGCACGGCAAGCAGATCATTAAGGCAGGGTACAGGGTTCAGGTTAAGACAAGCAGATCATGGAGGTAGGGTTCAGGGTTCAGGTTAAGGCAAGCAAATCATGGAGGCAGGGTTCAGGGTCAGGATGAAGGCACGCAGCAAGCATATCATGGGCAGTGGGGATGGTGTGCTCTACACTGGGGAGCCTATTACACCACCCAATGAAGGATGCACAGCATGACAGTGGAACATGTACCACCAATGGTCAGAACCATCAGGAGGGAATAGATCAATTAATAATCAGAGGTCTCAGGGGTGTGACACACAAAGGCGGCATATGTTAATCACCCCTCAGCCGATCTCCCTACAGGCCTGGCAGCGCCATCCTTCTGCCATGCAGGGTGCACATCACACACACCGGATAAGCGGGTAGCTACCCCCTCCCCCCTCCCTTGCTGTCGTGCCCAAGGACTTCCTGATAAGGATTCAGATTGAGGAGTTGAGTATTTTGGATTTTCGAACCCCCCTGCCCTGCTCACGTGTCCATGGGGTTGTCCGCGCCGCCACCCACAGGCACCTCGCCCTCAGCCACCCAGTCCGTGATGAGCTTGCTGAACGCCTTGAGGCTGGCAAACTTCTCGCTGGGCAGCGGCCCCAGCAGCGACTCCACCTCAGACTGGCGCTCGGGGTCCTTGAGTCGGTCATTCTTCAGCACGGACAGCACCTCCTCCGCAGCACCTCGCAGCACGTCCTGCGGAGTGGCAAGAGAGCACCGAGGGGCTTGGGGCAAAACTCAGGGAGTCAGGGACAAGGGCACATGAGCAGGGCGCATGACGGGAGCAAGGACCCATGGGCAAGGTGCATGGGCAGGGGCAAGGGCGGGACGGGCAGGGGCAGGATGTGCAGGAAAATGGGCGAGGGCAAGGACGCATGGGCAAGGTGCATGGGCGGGGGCGGAGGCAGGTGTGGGGGCAGGGGCAGGGGCAGGGTCTTCTGGGCATAGCTGATGTACAGGCCTTAGGGGAGAGGCCTGTGGGCACGTCTTACAGGTTCGCCTGAAGGGCAGGGCGCATGGGCAAAGTGCATGGGCGCATCCATGAAGCTGCTGCACAATACACAGGGCTTTCCAATCTTGCCAACGGGCAACATTTACAGGACTCTTGCGTGTACTGCGCACATCACAACCCACTGCTTACCAATAAGCGACAACTATTGATGTACATGAACTATACTGAACTGCTCTTGCGCGTTCCATATCCCCATCCAGAGGCCACAGTGCTCACCTGAGGCTGCTCCCCAAATTGCTCATGGATGAGCGAAAGCAGGCCCTCGTAGGCCCTTGCAGTCTCCTTTGTCTTAGGCCTGAACATAGCCCATAGCATGACATAAGATAATGCAAGTGTGTGGCAGATAAGAGCATGGAAGTGTGGATTTATTTCACACCTCCTATCGTAAGAGGCTCAGTCATGCTCCCATAAACCATGCGGCTTCATACGATATATTATAAATGCTACCATCCACATACCCACACCTGTACACTGCAGCGCTGTCGACGTCCAGAACATTTATCCCGGATGACTTTCTGACCTTGCTGCTGCTGGGTAAACCAAACTCGTCAGTTTCCTGGGAACAGGTGGAAAATGCCAATCAAGCCAAGAACAACTGGAAAGAAGTGCATTAACGGCAAATAGATCGATAGCTGTTTCACAGGCATATCCAACAACGCATGCCGTTGTCACACTCCACCTGCTGCTGCTGTGCCTGCCGTTTTTTCTTGGCTTGCTTTTCCAGACGTTCTTTCTCCGCTGGCGGTTTCTCCCGCAGGGCACGGTCACCCATCTTCCCCTTCATGCGCCCCCAGAGCGTTTCCGGCTCCCCACTGGGCTCATGCTGGTCGCGAGTGCGATTCTCGCTGGTGAGCACCAGGGTGGAGTTCTGCAGCATGGGCACAGCAGTGCATATAGACCACTTACATTTGCAAAGTGCGGATAATCCAGGTCACTGATGGAATCGAGCTGGCATCATAGGCCTAGGCCATAGAATGGGGATCAGGTATTCCCAGCTTTGAAGTTAACACTGAAGATCCCCTCTCCTTGTAATTCGGCCGGAAGGCAAAATCATGTGGCTGCGCAATTCATGCGATGAATGAACCAGCAAAAGTGACGCAGATCAAAGGGGCTGACTGGAATGAAAGCTGCGGCTGCGCGAACTCGACCACCAAGTAGGAGATCTTCGTATTATAGCTGAATCTCGGCGACGACATTTGCCTAGTGCTGGTCCCCCCATCCATCTTCGACAAAATCTACAGGACAACCAATCTCACCGCAGCATAGTCATACTGCTTCGATCGAGCATGCGCTTCTGCGCCACCTCCATGCTTGTCCTTGTCCCGCCCAGACATATTGCTGAGTCGTGGCAGTGGTAATAGAGCGTGTTCCTCAACTGAGATCAAATGTTGTTGTATATATGATTTAGGTAATTAGTTCATAGGGAGAGGTTTCCATTGCGCAGGATTCCTAAGCTAGGCCACATTGCCTCATGCAGCTAGGTGAAATTTCGTGGAAGGCAGGCCTCACACCTGCACCTGGCAGGCCACTTCACACTGTCCACACCATTCATACCACGCCCGCCCCATGTCCGTCCTTTACAAATGTGAGATTCCCTCGTAACATTCATCGAAGCAAACATTGTATTATCTAAGCAACTTCAGAAGTTCCCCAACTTCGTCTTTCTGCGACTCTTGCTTTAAAGGTAACTGCAACATGGACACCGAGTCTCAAATGCTGATGGTGTGCCTCTCCCGAGCCCTTGGCGAGACAGATTTGGTGCAAGACATCTCAGGTCACTGCGCTCTGGCTGGAATCAGCTTCAAAAGCCTCACCAAAGGCGCCCACACAGCCTCTGAAGTTGCGTCCAAGCTGTTCCTCACAGAGGAGGAGTCCGTCCGTCTGCTGCAAGAGTGCCTCCAACACTTTGAAGCCGGCGGGCCGCAATGCCAGGCAGGAGGTGAACACGACCAACTTTCCGATACATATCGAAATGTACCAGCATCTGCCATTTTGCAACCGCAACCAAAGAATGTCCTGACAATCTACCACTCATCAATCAGGTCACCGATGCCCATGCAATTTACATTTCATTACTCATCATTTTTGCTCAGAAGTCGTGCTGCTGATGGAGCCCGCCGAGGAGCACACCACTGAGGATTCCTGGCCCGATGCCATTGCGCCCCCCGAGGAAGCTGGCGACACCTTCTGCACCCCGCCCGCATCACCCCGAGAGCGTGTCCGCAATATGAACGTCTACGACATCCCTGTCCTGTCCGGGGAGACGGCCGTGAAGCTGGTCATCGGCCTCGGCATGCCCGCCAAGAAGGCCGGCTTCGAGCCAGAGAAGCACCAGAGGCAGAAGCCTCAGCCTTCGACCAAGGCTATTTCTGCATCCCCCAACCAGCTGCGCACCTCCTGCCCTGCCTTCGTCCCCAAGGCCAACTGCGACGTGCCCTCTTACCTGCGCTCCACCGCCACCTTCCAAGCCAGGTCCAAGAACGCTCCTGAGCCCATCATGGTGAGTGACAGGACTGCAGACCAAAGTGTGGTAGCAGCTCTCCCCAAAATTGAACATGAACAGCTGCATGATGTGCTCAAGGTTGAACTTTCCAGTACTGGGCATGCCGAACTCATAAATGCTTGCAGAATGCCTCCGTGAACTCACCAGGCTGTTTCCCTTTGTGCTCACCATCCTCCTGTTTTCCTGTTCCGTTCCAGGAGGACCTGCACAAGGAAGCCCCGAAGTCGAAGAAGAAGAACAAGAACGTGTTCGCACGCATCTTCGCCCCCACCGCCACCTTCCTGGCACGCATGGCTGGCAAGGGCCCGGCCAGTCTGAGACAGTCACAGCCCCTGGGCAAGAGCGACGTGCTGCGCCAGTCCGTCATGGACAAGATCCTGAAGAGCCCGCAGGTAAGGACTAGCTGGTGGATGCAGCATTCTACAGGCTTGATGATTCGTAATAGTCTGATCAGAACCACAGATGTGAGCTATGTCATCCCTGCTTGCCAGACTGCCGTACTTGAAATACTCTGGATCTTTGTTTGGATGACTTTTTCTGAAATGAATGAAGCCTCTGTTAGTACAGTGCCTGAACGCTTGTGACAATTGCAGCACCTGCAATGCTGACGTAGCTGTTGCTCCCCCGTGCCTCCACTCTCAGGGCCAGAGGATCACAGAGGCCAAGCCCTTCTCCCCGCACCTCACCTCGAGATGTGTGGAGCCCGTCAAGCCCACCTCTGAGGAGTCTGCCCTCAAGGAGGCTCAGAAGAACATGTTCAAGAGGCACGAGGTGCCCAAGCATGTTCACGAGTACCGGCCCATTGAGGGCATGCGTGTCATCTCGATCCCAAAGACCCCTGACTCCATTTTTGAGGTGAGCAGCATCGATGATCGTAACACGGCCCCACTGCCCCCCCTCCCCTTGGTTCACGTAGCCAGCCCATCAATTGTTCTGATATGGATGAAGGGCCATGTTGCTGGGTCTTCAAAACTGCTGCTTTGCCCTAAAATTTCTGCCTGCATGCACTTATGCGACCATTTTGCTGAACACCCTTCTGCCTGGAATTCCATAACACCTTTTGCTTGGACTTTCCTAACCTCTTTTGCCTGCACCTTCCCTACCCTGCAGCCCTTCAAGCTGGAGAGCCAGGTCAGGCACTCCACAGAGCTGGCTAAGCGCACGGAGGAGCTCGCTGCGGCCAAGAAGGCTGCGCTGGACATCCGCAAGTTCAAGGCCATGGAGTTTGACAAGACCATCGTGAGTACCTACCACTGTATTTTTTTCAGCATGCCTCAGCTACATCAAGGTTATGTCCCCAGCGGCCCCTCCCAAGGTGGTCTGGCGTGAACTAAAATAAATCTGCTTGCGACTCTCTTTGCCTGAGACTCAATTAAGAACCAAAGACCATATGATGTGTACCGGTATCGGCTGGCTCTCATTTAATTAACCCTTCACCATTTTTCAGAGCATGGCTGACTCCTACTTTGATGTTGCCTGCAGGTGACGAAGACCTCCTCCCCCATGAAGCCAGAGGCCAAGGCCGTGACCGTGCCCATTGCGCCTCACCTGAGGGTGGGGGACCGCAGCGCTCATTACTGCAAGGACATTGACCCGGCCAGGAAGGCCAGGATGACCCAGCTGGAGTGCCAGATGATGGTGAGAGAACAGCGGCGCTCTGAAATCTAGCAACGTCTTTTTGCTGAATGCTGCGTGCAGGAGGCATGCAAAAATCCATGTTTTTGCATGCCTCCTATATTGTTCATACACCAGGCTATCTCTTTACAGAATTTGAATGCGACCTCTGCTTGCTGCGTTTACCTCTGTAGGACAAGCGCGAAAAGGAGGCCCAGGCCGAGGAGGATCAGCTGGCTGAGCTGCAGCGCGTGCAGCTGGAGGAGCAGAAGCGCGAAATTGCTTTTGAGAAGATGACCGTGCAGGAGCTGCGCAGGTCAGCTCACTGGCCTTGATCTTGCTTGCTGTGAAAAAATGTTGCAATCGTATATGAGAAATGTCCTTGCCTGCTTTGCACTGATGTGCGACCTGATGCAATCTCCAGTTGCCCTTTTCTAACTGTCATCCTCCTTCCCCTCCCACCTCTGTAGGAGCATGGTCTTCAAGGCCAGGGACATGCCCTGCTTTGACCAGCCCTTCAAGCCGGACGGCTCGAAGGCTGCCCTTGTCACGCAGTCCCTGGACTTCAAGTTCAGGACCGAGCTGCGCCTGGGTAAGGCCGCGGCTGAAAGGAACGACCTGGCTACTGCACAGGTGCAGCGCATTGGAGGCGCGGGCTACGGAGCTGACCCGTTTATGGCCAGCCTGCGCGGCTCTGCAAAGTCCCCGGGCACCAAGAACCTCCGCAGCTCCATGGCCAGCCTGCGCAGCCCTATGGCCAGCCCCCTCACCGGCCTGTCGCCCTCGCCCTCATCTCGCCTCAGGAAGGCAACTGGAGATCAGAACATCACCGCATCTTCTCGTGCATGGGCATAAGTGTGGCCACCAGGAAGGGTTGTTGAGTTTACCGCTGTAAATTGCCTGTATGAATGTTTCGAATTGTCTTAGTAGTTGAGCCTCAATTCTCTTGAACCTCTCTTCCTCTTGAGCCTCAATTTCTACCTCAGGTCTCCTGATATCTTTTACCTTTTTTATCTTGGCTCATGTGTGAACGCTACTCATCACATCTCAAATATGCGTATCCCCTCTTAATACGAGGCTGAAATGCTGGCATAGCCACAAACATTGGCTGCTAATATCCTTATGGTTTGAAATTCTTATTGACAGTCATTATTCGTATATGGATAAGGTTTGCATTCCCGGGCATGGCAACCAAAGGGATTTGCTAGTGCTCTTTTGAGATTTCATGATTGCTCCAATAATGTATGTTAGGCTTCGGTTGTAAAATGATTGCATGTGACATCACCCTCGGATATCTCCCATCAATAGGGAATACTTCAGCTGGTTTCACAGACCTCTCAGGCAGTCTCAAAACAAGTGATATCAAAGACCTGGCCATCCAGAGGTCACCTACTTACCTTATTCCATCAGTGTTTCTATAAGCTGTAGGGCTTGGCTAAGCCAGAGATTTAGGAGATATGCAAGCCCACTTCTCTCTGTACCTAGATGTGAACCAATATCCATGCCCGCTGCTGAGCGCTGGATCATGCACATTGTTCCTCCTGCCTATCATGCAGTGGCAAGCCATGTTTCACTGTTGTTCTCCAGCAGGAGTTCCACTGCTAATGGCATGACCCAATAGGACAGACAATCGTCCCACCTGACCCTGAAATAGGTTTAAAATAGTCCCCTTCCGTTATACTTTTCATCATGGATTCGCCTGCTGTCAATTTCGATTATGGATGTGCAGCCCGAGGGAGTGTGCTAAAACAAACTGAATGCACTCCATCATCGAAATGTGTAGAGCTTGGCATATCTGGTCCCAAATTGTCTTGGCCCAGGGGGCTGGGAGATATGGAGGGTTAAAGTGGGGAGGGGAGGGGGTTAAAATATAGAGTTTTTTCGGAAATGTGTGTATCTTTTTATTAAACATCAAATTGAGACGAAAGCTACACCGTTGCATTCGTACTATCATTTGCTACAGATATGCATCGTAAAACATTCCACACAGAATACCAGACCCCTCTTGGCATGCAACTGGCATGGGGTCATGGCTCCGGAACCACATGCACCGTTGTGCGTACACTCATTATGGACTCGGTGCAGCTGCATTGGTAGTTGCTATAAATTAAGCAATGACAGCCTGCTGTGAGCATTATTTAATTGAAAGGTCTTCAAATTCACAGACAGCCCAGTGGCCCTAAGATATCACCAACTGGGAAAGACTGAAAGAGTGCAAGAGAGGAGCTGAGAAGCTGTTTTGCATCTTGTTTTGCATCTTGTTGCGCCAATGTGGGGCAGCCTGTAGCTCGGAGCCAAGCGGTGCTGGGGCATGCGGCTTCTGTGGCATTGTGTGTGACGACAGGACATCAGGCCTGTGCACAACGGACTTGGACAAAGCCTCTACGAGCGGCACGCTAACAGTCGAGTCCCGCTGCCCCTTGAAGTACAAGATGTCATATGCGGCTGCTGAGAGGGGTTCTGCCACCAATCCTTGCACCAACAGACCAGTGGCTTGCACCATCTGCAGGAGCATCGCAAGTACTATCCACCCTTATGTGTGGAGTTATCACTTCCTAGATCACATGGAGTCAGTTGGGGAGTCTTGAGAGAGCTGCAGATCCAGCCACTACAGCGAGACTGGTGATCCCATATCCTCCGCTTCTACAATGCAGCGGTGGCACCGGCAGCACAGCAATACAGCCCTCTCATGGCTCAAGCCATGGCAGCAGATATGCAGTTTGCAGTCAGCCAGGGCACTCGCGGCCGCACCTGGTGCTCTGATCTGCTGGGTGCATTAGAGGAACTGGAGCGGGGGACAGCCACCCCCACCTTGTGCGAGGCAGCAGCTGCCCTACAGCGCCTACCCGTCACAGAGGTGTTGGCACTCGTTGACGCAGCCTACGAGCAAGCACGGCTGGACGCCAGCGGCGGTGGGGACCCCAGGTACCCTACCACCGAGCACAGATCTGCGGCGACCTACCACGCCTGGTTCCAGTCCACGGCGCGTGCCGTGCTGGCGCAAGCCAAGAGCCGCACTAGCCAAAGGGAGTGTGCTTGTGTGCGCATAAATTTGCGACTGCGGCTCGGCGCGATCAGCACGGCTGATACCAGAGGACGGTGCAACGGTCAGCGCCGAGAGGCACGCTGCTGCCAGCAGTGTTGGGCACGAGGGGATAGCGAGCAGGTGGAGGATGCGCTACATGTGTGCTTCCAGTGCCCTAGTGTCAGGGAGCAGTTACGGGAGCAGGGGCGGGCAGGTCCTCCGGGCGCTGCCACTAACTTCCACCAGCTGTACCAGGCTGAGCAGGGGTGGGATGCACTTGCTTTTGTGGACTTTTCTTTTCTTAGAGGCTTTGTTGAGGGCTAGTCTCTGGTGGAACTCAGGTGTCATACTTGGTCTTCTCTGCCTTCCCGGCCTCCCCTTATGTTCCTGTCCCCCCTCTTCCTTTAAGTGTCTTCTTTTTTCTCCCTTCTGAACAGTTGGGCGCCCACGCGGCCGAGCTTTGAGCGGGCCCAGAGGTGTACCGATATTGACATGGAGTCAGCCCAACCTGGTCAGGAGCTGACAGAGGCATATTTGACGAGATATGCCATCAGCGCTGAGGAGTTGAGGGGGGGTGGGCAAGGAACTCCCCAAGAAGCAGAAGACCAAGCTTTTGAAGCAGCACATCAGCACGCTTTAGGTAGATGCTAGTTTGATGCCACTCATGCGTGAGTCCTCTCGTTTCTGGAGCCTCGTGGTCTCTAGAGAGGATAGGTGGCTGGCAGGTGGTATCTAGAGCCATGGTCAATGACAAGACACCTCTGGGCCCTGCTTAAAAAAGGTTCAGTCGCGTGGGCGCCCAACTGTCCCGTTGGAAGAAAAGAAAAGGACCTGAAGGAGGGAAAGAAGGAGAAGAACACAAAAGAGCTAGAGCAATGGTATATTCTTTGGTTCCACTGCTTGACATTTGTGAACCAGCTACATGTATTGACACCATTAGAAGCGCACTGACGAGCTGGTTGAAATTGACCCCGCTCCCTACCTTAAATTCTGATTTTGACTGAGAAATTAAGGCTTGCCATGTTCCGGAGGCGGGTGGGGGGGGGTAGTCAGGGGTCGTTTCACATTCTTTTATGATGGGGTGTTCGACTTTTTTGCCCCCCCCTCGGCTCGGCCCTGTGCGTATGCTTAGCTTGTAACGTAGCCTGCAAGGCGGCATGAGTATGATGTAATGGACCAGCCTGACAAGTGATTTCCAGATTTGTAGGTAAGCAGAACTAGGCATGCTCGCTAGCATACGTGCCCAACTGCCCATTAGTGTATTGGGCTTTTGATGCTGCTGAGGCAGGCTGAGAGCACGGGCTTGACATGAGGCTGGTCAGGCTGAAGCTAAGCCTAAGACTGAGGCTTGGTCTGCCGAGGTTCCTGAGGTGGCTTAGGCTCAGTGCATGCTGCACATCTGCTGTATTTTGCCTCGTAATTTGCAGCCATTTTCTCAGTGGCTTCCACAATTGGCCAATTGGGTGTTTCCAGTCACCATGAGATAGGCCTGGAACTGTAATCTGCAGCCTCTCCTGACGTGCTGCACATCGTGCTCCTGGCCCCAAGCTAATCCATGGCATGTGTGTGCTTGGGGCATCCTGTGGGGGAGTCCCGAGGCAGGTCGTCGATCGCTCGGTCGCGGATCCGCGGATCGCTTTCAAGGCCGTCAAGCTTGTTACAACCAAGAGGACACAACAGGTTGATAAAACCCAGTAAATTGCCCGACCATTCATTTTCACAATCAAACCTGCGCCCTGGTGCAGGCCTCACCCATCTGTAGCAGACCTGTCATTTACGTCTGCGTCACGTCCGCGTCACGTCCCAAATTGCGATCGAGTCGCGTCACCTCGAGCGGTCCGTGCTCGCGAATATCGAGGCCCGGCTCCAGATCGTTCGGTTGAGACAATATTTATGCTTCCCACCAGGCTCTTCACAACACATGCTGCATCACCACAAACTTGTGCGGTCCATTCTTTCTGAATCACAGACTTTCCTGACCCATCATTCATCCTGTCAAGACCCACCCTCCGCTCAACAATCCCTCATCTGGCCGGCGGTGCCGAGCATAGTAGGGACCCGACTACTAGCAGCAGAACCAGCGAGACGCACGACTGGGCCATGACTCCTGTAGAGGGTGATCGCTTTAGCTACAGCAAGGAGGAATACGGTCCGCTGATCTCCCCAGGTGACTTCAATAATGGCCTTATCAAGTTGTTGTCCCCGAGGCGCCCCACTCCCCACTCCCATCTTGTGACATTCCTGACCTCCATCATGTTGCTGTCTGTCCAGATGACGAGGTGGTCACACTCAGCAAGGGTCTCAGAGGGCAGAACCTCTGGTCACCAGCGAGGAATTATGATATGGTGGACTGGAGGCCTGAGATTAGCTTCCCGGACGGAGTTCTGCCACTAGGGCGGTCTTTCACTGAGAGTGCAGCCTCAGGCCCGCCGGCACCTTCCTTCAAGACAGAAAATGGCAGGATTTCCACCTCTGCTCAGGCCTCCCTAGGCAGCGGCACAGCCCTCGCGGAAATGGTGCCTCCTCGGGCATCCCCCAATTCCCATGACCATGCATTTCCTCCTCTCAAACCCCTTGGCAGCAGCAGCAGCCAGCGTATCTGCATAAATGCGGCTGTACCACGCGTCCCATCTGGCACCCGGACACTGGTCTCAAGCAGCAGCGGGGAATCCGCATCCTCCTTCGTGGGGAGGAAAGATGCAGATGTCATGGCTCCCTCGCCTGAACAGCTGGGCAGGCCTACCCAGTCCAACAGGGCCTTCCAGAAGGACTTGTCGCCCTATGATGCCAGCAAGACATGGGACGACATGACGCCCACAGTCAGGAACTCAGTGGTTCTTATCACGCAGGAGTGTGGACCTTATATCAAGGTAAGGAGCAGTCAAGAGAAATTGCTGTAGCTGCAGCACCAAGTTGTTAGTTCATAGATGACTATCTCTATCAGCATGGCAAAAATGGCCAGGGCAAGGCTTTCCTAGCCAGCGCAAAACATAGTGTGCAGCCGGAAAGAAAGAATGCATGCTGATAAAATTCTTAACCTACCGGGCCTGGCATGATAATTCTTTTGTCCCGACAGAGATGTCAAGCTCATGTTTCACCCCAGCTGAGATACAAACCTCAGCTGTGAAGTTACGCCCATGTGTAACCTGCAGTGACCTTAGGCGCAACCTTAGCTGTGTAAGTGAACCCCATGTGTAACCCCAGCTGAGAAGCTAACTCCATGTTGAACTCCCCTCGTAGATGCTTCACTTCGATGCGGGCGTGAGGTACTGGCTGGTGCAGCTGACTGCCTCCTTCGGGGAGGAAGAGGCGCTGGTAGGCCTCAAGGCCATTGCGTCATCCACAAACCTCATGGGCGTCAGGTGAGAGCGAGCTTCTTGCAGTATTTGGTGGGGGGCACAGGACAGAGGGAACAGGTGCTGGCACATTGTAGCATGCTGCCAGCATGGCCTGCCTGGCACTACATACGCTCAGAGCACACAGCTCAGTGTAAGGTGCATGGCGGTACTGTCTCTGAACATCCCGCCCACCGCAGAGGGTTGCATGGACGGAGCGGCGGATATTCGCACTGAGGGCTGCACATATACATGGCGATCTTTTGCATGACCGTGTGCAGGAATGAGATGTGCAGATGAGGGCCTTAAGCGCAGCACATCACCCTGATGGCCCTATGCAGGAATATGCGGGCCTTCATCACGACACGCCTTATTGACCATTACGAGCAGCTCATCTGGGCTCAAGGTGAGCAGGGCCTTGCAGACAGGAAAGAGAAGGCATGTGCGAATACAGGAATGTCATGGCTGTGTTTAAAACAGGAATATGAATACGTGCGCTAAATAAATGAACGGGAAGGCATCTGCTAAAACCTCCCTCTAGATTGTCTACCTTCATGAGTTATCATCCTCATATTTGTTTCTTTTGTATCAATGCTGTTTTCTCCGTCAGCTTCTTAAGTAGGTGACACTTCGTGTCTCCAATTATCTTGCCATGTTTCAGTATACACAGGCCCCATGTGCCACTGGGCACTCAACGGAGGGGGGGGGCTGCAAGATTGAAATGTGGGGGGTATACTGGGAAACACCCGGGAAGTATTCTCTCCCCATGGGCCCACACCCTAGCTCCCATGCGGTCACAGTCTCTCAGCGTCTGCGTTGCCTGCTTCCCCCCAGATCCTGCAGGTTATGCACAGACCCGTCTGTCACAGGACCTGTACCTGATGGTCAAGGGGCTGGTGGCGGGGGACCAAGGCCTGCAGTGGTCACACTTCGATCCAAAGGTATGAACACAAGCTACGATGTGATCAGTTAGATTCAAAGATCCATTGTGGTTAGCATGCACTGCAGCATGTTGGAGTAATTGTTATCTGCGTGCAGATCTCAGGAGAGTGAAGTGGCTTATTTTCTGTTAGCCACGGATCAGTTCCTCACTCAGGCCTTAACCAGGAACAGTCTGCATTTGTTTACTTTCGCAGGTTCTAGAGACGATTCGCGAGCTTGGCAACATAGAGTATACTGCGTCTCGACTGCAGCGCCTCACAGCTAAGGAGCTTTCCACCGTCAAAAACGTACCTGCCTACCTGTATACGCTACTCAGGTGCGGTTGCTTTTTACCTGTTTTCTAGGGCACTTCAGGTATAATGTTATGGCGGATGGCCGTAGAGCCTGGTGCAGCAAGCCCTGCTGCTTGGGCTACCAGTCATAAGCTGGTCAAGCTTTGATTCCAGGCTCAGTCAGAAACCCTTAGTTGCGGCCTAACAAGACTGGTCTGGCATGCACGATACGAATAAAATTGGTAGCTCTGGGGAGGAGCACGTGTGTATCCTCGTATAGAACAGCCAATCACAAACGTTTCACGCAGTCAAGGCACAGATCTTCACTGAATGCATGCACGCCTTTCACTTGTTGAATCAGCTAATGATGTAGACTGCCCAATCTCGGTCACACATTTTTTAAAAAATCGGCAAATTGATAGTAGCAAGAGGAGAGGTCTGGGACAATGATCCTTAACCAAACACTGAATCAACATTCATTACGCTCATGCCCACAGCAAGCGAGGTAAGACCGCACGCCAAGCCGCAGCCTCCAAGGCGGCAAACGAGCTGGCCATCTCCCTGGCCTGCCTTCCCTCTCCCAGCAGCAGCTCCGGCGGTTTTTCCGGCCTCGGCAGCAGCCCGAGCTACCCAGGCAGCGTCATGCCCATGCCCGGCTCGCCCTTCATGCACGGCTCATCGGCGAGGCAAGAGGGGGGCAACTGGGGCAGCCCGCCCAGCTTGGTCCCACGGCAGCATGGCGGAGCTCCCTGGGGCAGAGGCTCTGGAACCCCGGCTTGGCTGCTGCAGCCAACGGGCGGCTTCGGAGGCAATGACGGCGGCAGTGGCGCTCCGGCAGTTCCAGGCATGAGGGCAGGAGGGGCCTTGGATCATAGAAGCTACCCAGCAGGACAAGGGGGGCACAGCCAGGCGCACAGCGCTGATCCTGCTCCTGCATTCACCTGGGGCCTGGCAGAGTCCCCATTTTCTCAGAATCAAGCCAGGGCAGGTTACCTTGGGTCCTGGGTGATCCCTGGGAATACGTCGGAGGGGCAGCAGGCAATGCATGGCAGGCCCAGCAGGAGGACGCAGCAGCAGCAGCAGCAGCAGCAGCAGGATTACCTGCATGCCCCCAACAGCCCCACCATGCTCCCCCATGTGGCCTCTTGGCTGCATGCTGATGGCGCGCGACTCAGCAGCGGCAGCAACGTCCAGATGATGCTGAACCAGGTGCCACGTGCAATGTCCACTCCGGGAAATGTGGATTTCCTGAACCACCTACCTGGACTGTGATGATAGGGCCGGTCCCAAGCGAGCTCGTATGTGAGTTAAGGGCACGATCAAATATTGCATTAGGTGACAGCTGACAGATCGCGAGTGGTGGCCATGCGTATCGTTTGTTCTCGAGTGGTGGCCATGCGTATCTTGTTTGATCTTTGGTGCATTAACCCTCCAAGTTGACTTAGCCTGCGTTTAGCCTTTGAAAGTTTAAATTAAAAATTTAAGCATTCCGATTTTGGACGAGGCTTTTGTGATTTGTGTGTCACACCTGCGAGGACCCTGATTTTGATTAGCGTCTATCTGGATAGGCCTGTGAAGCCCATTGCCAGGGAATTTCCAGCACTCCTTCTGAGGGTGTAGTGCATCCCATTGCGCCTCCATTTCTCTGGTACTTTGGAGCAATCATATAATTTGAATCTGAAATGGCCACATGGGGTGGTTATTTTTTCACACTGCACACTGTCTGACAATTGTCATTGTAATACTTTACCTTTATGCACTGAAGTTGGGGTGAATTTGACGAAGGTTGTCAAATCATTGATGATTGCACTCAAGGTTTGGGTACAGTAATTGTGCAGGAATTACTCTTCAAGGTTGTCATTGTTTCTAAGCCTGACTGGCTTTATCTGTAAATAACTGTTTGATTGGTTGAGGAAGGGGCTCCAGATCACGATTTTACAATTAATCAGTACCGTACTAGATCGAAGGATAGCCACTGCTGACGACAGCACGTACATTTAGAAGACTGTGCATGAGGAGATTACAGTGCCAGTACGGAAGGATTTGGCCCTGGGGACAGCCCTAAGCAACTTATGACAGCTTGGGAGCATTGACGCAGGGTATAAATGTAATATCAGGTAACAACCCTACACATCCGGGCCCTGCTCATAAGGCTCGCCTGTATGGGCGCTGAACGGACTGGTTGGGAGAGAAGGAGGCTATATGTGCAATGACCTGTGAGAGGGCTTTTACGCTCTATATGTTTTTTTGCATCTGGTACTTCAGTCTGCACCACTGACTCTCAGGTGTGCTGCATAGGTTGTGGAAATGGAATTCAAAATGTCGGGCCTGTGAATGCCTCAAAATGGATAAGAAGTCCTAGCAGATTTGCATGACATGCTGCAACCAGGGAACTCTACGGCTACATGAATGGGGTAGAAGCTCTGTGTCATGTTCATTCAGCTACGCCACGGGATATGGCGTGGGCTTAGGCAACTGCTTACATGCGCATGACTGGGCACAACTGCATGATAGGGCACATGCTTACACGCACAGGTTTCTGCGCGGGCTTATCAATGTGCCCCAAGGCTCCCCATGCATGCTGGACACGGCGTTCTCATGCTTGGGCATGGCCATGGTCATGGACACCCATTCACAACATCGGCCCTGCCCTGCCCGGCATTCCCCAGCCCATGTACAGACTAGATCCTCAGCCAGAGCGTGCACCTTGCCTACTGCTTTTTCAGTGCTGCCACGGGATTGGGCACATGCTTACATGCACGTGTTTGGGCGCGATCCTTGAAACGTAGCCCAAGATGCCCCCACTCCCCCCACATGAATCCCACATGCTCCTCATGCATGGGCATGCTCACATGTTCTTAACATGCTCTTCGAGAGGTCACTATAATAGTTGGGCAGGGCTTGCCAAGTGTGACAATGGTGTGTTTTCAAACGGCATCGGAAGTTCAGATCGTATCCACGGATCGTATCATCAGCAGGGCCACAGCCCACAGGGGTAGTCTTATAAGATACTGTTGGGGGGCTTCTTTATTTCATGCTTGTAGCGATCAGTATATGTAACTATACGCAATCGATGTGTAAGACACTTGTTGAAGTCGACCTTGAGCCGATCAAGCCAAGTTATAGGCGTGCGCCCCTGGCATGCGCTGGTGTTACCAGCCTTAGATATGACAATGCCATTCAGTCTGGTGCTAAACATGTGCATGTGTCCCGCATCGACATGCTAAAGCCTGTCAATATCGTGATACAGTACCGTGCTGCTGCCAACACACGTGTTTGGACTCATATTACGGTAGCGTCCCCCTTCGCTCGATAATACGACCTGCTGACCTGCTGCGTAGGCTGGAGCATACACCCTCGTGAATGCATCACTGCTTGGCATGGTGCCAAAATCCGGCACGAAGGCGCTCGCCTACGGGGAAAACAAACACATTAAGGGCGTTGTGGCAGCGTCAGCATTTGAAAGCGTCATATTACAAGTATGACAAAAATGTCGCCGGGATTCAGATATCGATCTCCCTTAAAAACGTACTTTTACTCTCCAACGTTTCAGTCAAATGAACATGGCATTACTTGCCAATGTTGGCAAATAAGTGTCGTCATTTTTTCCTAAGTCCGTCATCTTTAAAGAGGGGCGCATGCCATTAGATACTTGCATTACTTGTTATTTATCGACCTCGATTCCGATCGTACCAAGTGCCCAGAGGGCCTCCATGGAAGCGGGGGTGTTGCAGGCGAGGGTGGACTAATCGCTGCTGCAGCCCATCCTGAGGCGCGATTATCTAAAGCTGCAGGTCCTACTTTTACTGGTATGACGCGTGCCTGAACCTGTGCCTGCTGCAAGAGCATTCACTGCATTTTGGTGTGCAGTTTCGGCCCACATGCACCGCATTGAGCCAGCGAACACAGCATCCCACCCTTTTGGGCAACATCTTGCATGCATGCGCAGCTTCCACCAGTACTGACAGCCCCCGAATGCATGCCCAGCCCCCCGCATGCATGCACGTTACCCTGCCCGCTTGCTCTGATGGACTGTACAAACTTTACAAAACTTCACCGCTTGCATGCACAGCTCCCACCCATATACACTCTGCCTACATGCACACACCCACGCCCACATGCACAGCATCCCGCCTGCTTGCGGAGCGCCCCACACGCCTACGCATTCCTTGCATGCACAGGTCCCTGCCTACATTCACAGCACGTAGCCGCGCCCGCGACCCTCCACCTGCATTCTCAGCTCCTTCCCACATGCTAACACCCCGCCCACATACGCACTGCCCCCGCTTGCACACATAGCCGCCTGGCGCCTGCCAATATGCACCTCGCCCTCATAAACAGTCTTTCAACCACATGAGCCATCCCCTACCCGTGTACGCATTCCACACACCCATGCACATTTCCCGCACGTCCGCACGGCCCCCAGTCCCCCATCGGCTTTCACTGCTACCCACCCATAGACACAGCCCGTATGCACAGGCCCCCACTTGTATGTACTGTTACTCCCATCCGCTGGTACTGCCCCCCATCCCCATTCACATTCCGCATTCTGCAGACCCCTACCTGTATGCAATGTTACCCCCATCCGCCCGCACGGTCCCCCATCCCCCATCCGCATACACTGTTATCCACCCGTAGGCACTGCCCGTATGCACAGGCCCTTATCTGTATGCACAAGTCCCGCCCAAATGGGCGGCTCTCCGCCCGAATGCGCAGCCCCACGCTTGTACGCACAGCCCCCCACCCGCATTCCCAACCCGTAAGCTATGCGCCCCGCAAAGTTATGCAGACTCCCGTCCACGTGCACATTTTCCGCCCGCCCACACAGTCCTCCACCCGCATTACTTGTTAACAGCGCCCTGCCATATCTGTAGCTCTCCATGTGCATGTACTGCGTTACGGCCGTATGTTTGTACAGCCTGTCCGGATGTACAGCCCCCGTCCGTATGCGCACAGCCCGTATGCATATTGCATAGACCATGGCCAGCATGCACAGACCCTAGCCTGCATGCACATGCATGGGTCACTGCATTTGGGCGGGGAATGTGCATTCGGGCGGGAATGTGCATCACAGCCATCCGTCCTCACGTGCAGCGAATGCCGGCATGCTCATGCCCCTGCTCGAAGCTGTTAGCGAGGCATAAGGTTGTGAGGCAGACCCTTTAGAAATAGCAAGCCATGTTGTACATTGATTCATTAGCCGAGACAGGTGCAAGCTCCATTGGGAGCTTCCATTTGAATGTGTCACGGATATGCGAGCGGCTAGCGGAGTTCTTGCGGTATGTGGGTGTACCATCCAGAGAACCAGCTGCTATCATGGCCACCCCTGCTGCCCCTACAGCCCATGTATCCCATGCAGCCCCAGTAGCCTTCCTCCCCCAGGTTCATCTGAAGAGAGCATGTCCGCATCAGTCCAGGAGGCAGCTCTTTACATTGGCACTAGCCCATAAATCTTGATAGCTTTTGTGCAGCCTTTGGGCCTAGATGGAAGGATGGAATTTGGCATGGGCCATCTACCAGACTACCCTCTAGGAGTGGAGTCTACCAAGTTCTCAGTGGGTGTCCTTGCGCGCGTCATGATGCGCAACCAACCTCCTCAGTCGGGTCTCATTCCCACCTTTTATTTTGTATTTTTATGCGGATTCACTATGCAGACCATATTGCCTAGCGACGCCCTTTGTTTCATGATGTTTGAGGCACCTTCATTTTGCTTGATACGCACGAGACATGCCTCTCAAGGCTTTGAGCGGGGCTTCTGACTGAAATCTTGGTTTCCTGTTTTCCCCTCGAAAATTGTATAGTTCAGGATTCATGTGACGGTATTACGGCTTCAATTTTATTTCATTACAATTATGCTGCTGTGCCCCAGGTATGCCACTCTAGGAGACCCAAGCAAGGCTGAATACTGAAATTTTCATTATGCTGATGCACCCTAGACATGCCACTCTAGGAGACCAGAGGAGGTCTCTAGACTTAAATCTTAATTATGTTGATGCGCCCAGGTATGCACCATAGGAGACGTGAGCAAGGCTTTAGACTGAAATCTTAAATGTGCTGATGTGCCCCAGACATGCCACTCTAGGAGACCCAAGCAGGGCTTTCGAGTGAAATCTTAAATGTGCTGATGTGCCCCAGACATGCCACTCTAGGAGACCCAAGCATGACTCACTACTGAGCCTTAATTATGATGATACGCCCCAGACATGCCACTCTAGGAGACCCAAGCAGGGCTCAATACTGAACCTTAATTATGCTGATGCGCCCTAGACATGCCACTCTAGGAGACCCAAGCAGGGCTCAATACTGAACCTTAATTATGCTGATGCGCCCTAAACATGCCACTTTAGGAGACCCAAGCAGGGCTCAATACTGAATCTTAATTATGCTGATGCGCCCCAGACATGCCACTGTAGGAGACCCAAGCAGGGCTCAATACTGAAACTTAATAATGATGATGCGCCCCAGACATGCCACTCTAGGAGACCCAGGCAGGGCTCAATACTGAACCTTAATTATGCTGATGCGCCCCAGACATGCCACTCTAGGAGACCCAAGCAGGGCTCAATACGGAACCTTACTTATGCTGATGCGCCCCAGACATGCCACTGTAGGAGACCCAAGCAGGGCTCAATACTGAACCTTACTTATGCTGATGCGCCCCAGACATGCCACTCTAGGAGACCCAAGCAGGGCTCAATACTGAACCTTAAACATGCTGATGCGCCCTAAACATGCCACTTTAGGAGACCCAAGCAGGGTCTTAGACTGAAATTTTAATTCTTCTGATAAGCCACAGGCATGCCACTCGAGGAAACCCAAGCACGGGGTTAAACTGAAATCTATTTTGTGTCGATGACCCCCAGGCCTGCCACTCTAGGAGACCCAGGCAGGGCTTTAAACTGAAATCTTAATTATGCTGATGCCCCCCAGGCCTGCCACTCTAGGAGACCCAAGGCTGTAGACTGGAATCATAAATGCACTGATGCACCCCCAGCATGTCACTCTAGAAGACCCAAGCAGGGTTGAAGGTTGAAATCTTGAATTTGGATCCCTGTGATACTGTAATGCCATTGAGGGAACTGTTGCTAAGCCACTTCCACTGGGTAAGGCTGTTGAGTCAAGTTCAAAACCACTGTATATTACATGACGGAAACCTCAAAAATGGCGGAAATACAAGCCAAGCATAGATAACTGAAGACAGGCTGAAGATTTTTTGTCAATTCGCAAAGGAGCGCTCCCCTAACTCCTTCTCCCTCTGAACTGTGTTCATGTGGTGCACAAAGCACCGTACGCAAAGAAGGAAAACAAAATGAGACATGTATCTGCAGTTGCTCTCCAAACTCCTGATTAGTTTTAGTGAATGCCTGGAGCGGTCGCTGCGCATTCTAGCGAAAGCAGCCCTCAAGTCATCAAGCTTCTCCTCAGAGACACCAGCAGAGTAGCTGCTGTCTTGCACCAGGGCTAGCCGTGATATACGGTGGCTATGGTCATGGACAAAGCATCTGTCCTTGAAGCTTGACCCCAAAACAAGCGGCGCCTCAAGATCTGCCGAACAAGGGGCCGCGATGCAACACCGGTCCTGGTGAAAGCCAATTGTGATACCATCATACTGCTGCATGATGACGTCAAGCGTGGCACGCTGAAAGTGCGGCGACTCGTTGCTGAGCAAGCGCTGCTTCGCTGTAGCAACAACGGCCGCAGTGACCTCTATGGAGCCTGTCATAGGCACTATGTGATACCTTCGAAGGGCATGAATTGTAGAACTGAGCAAATGGAGCAGGTGCAATGTGCCAAACCTTGACCATCCTAAGGCCGATGGCCCGGGCAAAAAAGGGCTTAATGCACGTGGATCCCCGGGCCGTAGCTGAATCACAGCAGAGGCTCCCTAAAATAAACACGTGTAGCATACCCTGGGTTGCACCTTTTTGTTTGCGAGTGGCAGTTCAGGATATCTGACTGACCTGAGCAGCAAGTTGCAGAAGAAGTTCCATCAGCCGATACATTGCGCTGACCAGTCATACATGACCTCATACAAGAAGCAGCACATGGGGCTGTACCTAAGCGGGGTAAGGGAAAGAGAAATGGATACATTACAAAGGCTTCATCCATGGCATGCTCTGTATAAATCCACTCGTGATGTACATTTGCCCCTGTTTATAGAAAAGCTTGGGGTTAGCGAATTTACAGTATAGCCCAGGGCAAATTTACCTCAGCAAGGCGAACTCTGATCCATCTGCCTCGAAACGCCCAGGCGGGATTAAAGCACGGTGCATACGGGTAGGCAACTTGACCTTCAGCAGTCCACCCAACCTGAAGATGCCACATGTCATGTCAAGCAGTTTCTGGTCCCCCCACGAGATACGGTCTGGCCGTATGTCTGGCCACACTTCTTTGCAGAGTAGCTGTGAGTCGTTAGCCCCTCCTCTGTCATTAATCACGCAATGAAATCATCGCCGGTATTCTCGCAGATGCGGACCAGATCCCCCCGTGAACTGCAGCCAGTGAGAATGTTCATGACTCGTGGATCCTTGGCTGGTTTCTCTAGCATACAGTCACGAGAGATGTGCGATATTGGCAGGCGGCTATGTGTGCAAGCGGGGGGTAGTGCGTATGCGGGCGGGGTGTTTGCATGTGGGAAGGAGCTGAGAATGCAGGTGGAGGGTCGCGAGCGCGGCTACGTGCTGTGAATGCAATGAAGGACCTGGGCATCCAAGGAATGCGCAAGCGTGTGGGGCGCTCTGCAAGCAGGCGGGATGCTGTGCATGTGGGCAGGGGTGTGTGCATGTAGGCAGTTTGCATGTGGGTGGGAGCTGTCCATGCAAGCGGTGCGCATGCGGCCGGGGGGTAGTCCGGTAGTGCATGCAAGCGGGCAGGGTCACGTGCATGCATGCGGGGGGCTGGGCATGCATTCGGGGGCTGTCAGTACTGGTGGAAGCTGCGCATGCATGTAAGATGTTTCCCAAAAAGAGTGGGATGCTGTGTTCGCTGGCTCAATGCGGTGCATGTGGGCCGAAACTGCACACAAAAATGCAGTGAATGCTCTTGCAGCAGGCACAGGTTCAGGCACGCGTCATACCAGTAAAAGTAGGACCTGCAGCTTTAGATAATTGCGCCTCATCAGGATGGGCTGCAGCAGCGATTAGTCCACCCTCGCCTGCAACACCCCCGCTTCCATGGAGGCCCTCTGGGCACTTGGTACGATCGGAATCGAGGTCGATGAATAACGAGTAATGCATATATTTAATGGCATGCGCTCCTCTTCAAAGATGACGGACTTAGGAAAAAATGACGTCACTTACCGGTACTTGCCAACATTGGCAAGTAATGCCATGTCATTTGACTGAAACGTTGGAGAGTAAAAGTACGTTTTTAAGGGAGATCGATACCTCCGGGATTTGGTCACTCAAGGCCAGGCCAAAGCCATGTCAGGGCCTCTCCGTACGGTGGCCACGACTGCGACTGAGCCAGATAAGCGAAAGGGAATCGGGAATCTCACTAAACAGTTGAAGAAACATCAATGTTTATAAGAAAGGAATTTAATGACGCTGCTGCTAAGCAGTTTGCCGAACAGTAATCCAGCCTTTACTCGGGAATTTTCTCCGCCCTCGCCATCCTACACCTTTCCTATCGCCATTTCGACAATGATGCAGGCCAGAAAGCGCACTAAGCTTGAGGTCTTCCAGTCATACTGTAACACACTGCGAGAGCGTGGTGACATTGACGTAGAGGCTCCGGGATTTATTGAAGGCCTGAAGCAGCACTTTACTCGTCTGCCCACGCGATATGCGTTGGACGTCAACATGGATTCTCTGGACGTTTTGAGCCATAAGCGTCTGCTGGAGGAGGCGAGGTCAGACCCTTCTGCGGTATCCTTCGCAGTCAGGCCAGTGGAGGTGGTGATACCAAGACAGGGTGACACGTCTCCGGAGGCGGGACAGGTGTGCAGCTAGCTGACGCAGCAAGCCACGGCAAAGACCTCCACCCCGAAACTCGCTGAACTTGCTCTCTTGCTTCAGAAGGTACCGGTTAAGGAAGAACGTCATGCGCTCCCCAAGCCAGCCTTCGGTTCATCCCCGAATCTACAGGTATAGATCCCTTTTCCGTTTAGCTTGCCCCTCAAAAGCTACTGAACATCCCTTTTTGTTGGAAGGCTCTTACAATCGAAGCTGGGGAGAGAGCGTTTGAAGATGACATGGCCTCTTCCTCCGGCCAGAACCATGCTGGGGAGCACATGACGTTCTATGAGATCACTGTGGCATCCGCAGACCAGCCAAAGCTTTTGAGCAGATTATCAGAAGCTCTGGTGCGTGTCTCATGCAAGCATTGCCGGGATATGTGGAGGAGAGGCTTATGCGTCTGGATCGTTTGCTAAGAGAGGTTCCCCAATGCAGGGTGATTTGGGCTTCAACATTCGAGAAGCCCATGCATTCAACACGAATGATGGCTTTTCTCTAGATGTGTTTGTAGCAGACCGGGATGAACAGCAGGTGAGGAATTATCCTTGCAGTGAGACCAATGAACTGCATGGAATGATCATGTGCCATGCTGTTCATAATATAACTTATATATTGCGCATCACCATGCAACCGCTTCCTAACCCATGCAGTCAAATGCCAACCTGGCGGAGCTCCTGGGAGACCGCTTGGCTCAGATGCCGCCCCCATCCGGAACAGGAACAAAGCCTTCCATTGCTTCAGCGGCACCGTTGCCAATGTTGCATTTACCCCAGGAGGCGCCTGCATCGTCAGTCATAGCGCTCATGCAACAAGTACGCCGCCCGTCTCATGACTCCGGGGGATGGCCCTCGAGGATGCAATACTTTTCTAAAATAGTCAATCTTGACAGCCGTTGGGGGTTAAACAAATTGTATTAAACATGATGTGGGGATAGTGGATGGGAGCAGGCAGGGAGACCCTGAGCCCTAATTCATTGTCCAACAACCCCTGTAGGGCGAGGCCCGGCCAGAGACGCCTCTGGCAGACGACTGGGAAATCGACATCACACAGCTGCAGATTGATGCGAAAGTGGCCTCTGGGGCATTCAGCAACCTCTACCGGGGCAGTTACTGCGGCCAGGAGGTTGCAGTCAAGATCCTCAAGGATGTCCAGGATGACACCAGCCAGTACCAAGAGTTTATGCAGGTAAGAGGAGGGTTGTAGCATTCAAATTTGTGCAGCATTCAAATACTATTATGTTTGCTCTTGGAAGAAATCAAGCTTGTTCTCAAACAAGAGCTCCCATGACAAGGGGGACGGTGAATGCTGTTCAGGTAGAAAGATATTTCATGCTTGTGTTTTCCCTCCTTCCCAGCTGCATCATGATAGTAGGCTTGTACTGTTCCTCGATGCCTTCCTCATACCTCCATTTGTGTTGCACCTGCCTCGCTTGCAGGAGGTGTCTATCATGAGGAAGGTGCGGCACAAGAACGTGGTGCAGTTCATCGGCGCCTGCACACGGAAACCAAACCTCTGCATCGTGTTTGAGTTTATGTCGGGAGGCAGCGTGTATGACTACATGCGTCGGGTGAGTGTGGGACAGTATGAATGGTTTAGTACGCTTTATACCAGCCTTAAGGCGCCGCCGATAGGGGCCTACCCTGGACTGGTCTACGGCGAGTGGCCAAAGCACCAGGTCTGCTGCACCAGGTCCCATTAGCCATTGGCCAAGATGAAGCTGCAGGGTATTAAGAGGCAGTGAGCTAAAATTAATAGAGCGGCTGGAGTCCTGGGCTCCTGGACTCCTGGCTGAGGGAAATTAAATTACCGCCAGGGCCGGGCATTAACACTGAATTTGATGCATGGACAGTAGAAGTACAGTGACAGTCTGTTAAACAAGAAGTATAGGTGGCTGTCCTATCTTAAGCTGACAGCTGCATTGGCTGTTTTGTTCGTAGGAGGGCATGCTGTCCCTTCCACAAGTGCTCAAGATTGCAGCTGATGTGTCGAGAGGCATGGACTACCTTCACCAGCGCAAGATCATTCATCGGGACCTTAAGGTAGGCAACGAAGAACTGGCTATTTAAGCTCCAAATTCAGCAACAGCCTGGCCTAGCTTACAGCCATGGGGGCCTGGTGTGGCTAGACTATTCACCGGGGCTGGTGAAGGTAAAAGCTGTGAATAACTGGCTATTTCAGCGTGCTTCAGCTGCAATCCAGCGACAGCCTCGCCTACCGCCAGGGGGGTCCTTGGCAGCAGAATCGTATACTGGGATGATAAGGGTAGGCTGTGAAACCTTTACGCCTTTCCTGCTCATCTGACAAAAAGAGTCCTTCACTGCCTGACTATTTGCACCTAGCAAACATGCAATGCTCCAACGTCCATGAAATAAATCAACGATCACTCGATTTACCACTCTATTTACCCCATGCCTCACTCAAAATGTCACACCTCAGGCGGCCAACCTGCTGATGGATGAGCACCACATTGTCAAAATTGCAGACTTCGGGGTAGCGCGAATAATTGAAACAACAGGGCACATGACAGCTGAGACGGGGACGTACAGGTGGGTGGTCACTGCCCTGGATGCATTGTTGTTCGAATTCTGTTTTTCTGCTGCTGTGAATCAAACTCGGGAGTTGCTACCCTGTGCCACTATCAAATTCGTCCCCTCCATGGCCAGGCTGTTGGTGCTAAGGGGGAAGGCCGCCCCCGGCGTTGGCATGGTTTGGTCCTTTATGTCCCAGGGGTGGCTCCGCGACAGCCACCCAAAGGTGTCCTGGCGCGCAGTAAAATAAACGCCATGTCCCTGTTGTTGGTGTCAGGTGGATGGCCCCTGAGGTGATCGAGCACAGACCGTACGATGAGAAGGCCGACGTCTTCTCCTTTGCGATAGTGTTGTGGGAGCTGATCACATGCAAGGTCCCGTACAATGAAATGACGCCTCTTCAAGTGAGTGCTTCTAGGATTCATTGCAGCAATGATGTGTGCCACCGTGGGGACCGTCGCATGTCTCTGTTCCTGCCTAGTTTATGAACAGTTTATGAACACTACGTGGCTGTTTCTGTGCCCTGTGCAGGCTGCTGTCGGCGTGGTGCAGAAGGGATTGAGACCAGGTGTCCCAGCTGGTGCCCCTCCCGCACTAGGGCAGCTGATGGAGGCGTGCTGGGTGCAGAATCCTGCGCTACGTCCATCATTCCGGGAGCTTACACCTCGGCTCTTGCTCATGTTGGAGGCAGCGCGTGATGAAGAGTCACGGAGGGCGGTGGCAGCAGCCTTGGTGGCAGCCAAACCAGCCCCTAGTGGGGGCCTGCTTTCTAAATTTCGAGGCAAGGGATGAGAGCGACGTGGCAGCTGGTCAAGCATCTCTGGACTAGTCGGCAAATCCGGCTATCCCTGGTTCTCGCACCCTTCAATTTATTGATTTGTGATGAGGGGGTGTCACTTGTCAGAAGAAACTAAAAGAACTGCTCTCACTTATCCTTATCTACGTCGGGGAGCTCCACCTGGTCTTGCCATGTCAAGACCTATGAGCTAGTAAGAGCTAGAGTCTAGCTATCATGGATGTAGAAAGAAGCCGAAAGAAGCGATGTTTCTTTCTTGTTGCCCATAAATGCATTACCGGAGTCCTCAGTCGCATGTCAGTTCTCGTTGGGAAGAATAGCCTCATGACATGGCTGAGGTCCTCTGCAAGCATTGTCTTCATGGAATGCTGCAACTGGATCACAAGTCAGCCCATAAACCTGAGTCCCTTCTGCAACTGCATCGAAAGTACACATTGGCCACCATGGCCATTCACAAAATAACTCCAGACGTTTGTCTCATCCTTACTCTCCACACACAGGTTGGCGACACAGCGCATAGGATCACCTCTCTAGAATTGCCGATGCCTGTTATCTACTCTCATCTTGTACGGGGCACGCCACAAATATTTACACTCGTCAGATCGTCCGCATACGTCTACGTTTGTCAGGAATGAAGAATTTGTCGTCACAAAAAGCGTCTGTGGTGGTGCCTGACAAAACTTTTGGATTGGAAGACGTGAAGCAGCATAAAACTGAAAAGTCATGTTGGATCATTGTGCATGGCAACGTTTATGACGTGACCGAGTTTTTGGAGGAGCATCCAGGAGGCTACGATATAATTTTGGCGGTCACTGGTACGGGGGCGGAAACATGACTGCAAAAACACCGATTATAAATGCTGTGATTGGGAATTTATGAACAGCCATGTTCGCAATATCTGTACGTTCACCCAATCTCAGGAAAGGACGCGACGCAGGATTTTGACGAGATCGGCCATTCAAATAGTGCGAAAGCGTTACTGGCAAAATACGTGATTGGGAGATATGAGGTGAGAAACTGGTTGAGGAGGAACTGACCTGTGGGCTGTGGCTCTGTTGCAGTGACATACTTGCAGTCCATGGGGTTTGTTGCCATCCATGCACACAGGGTGGCGATGCCGTGCCCATCCAGACGACTACAGATAAAGAGCCATCAAGAGTTCCTGCAGTCCAGATGTCGGTGACGACTCGAGCCTTAAGAGTATTGCTGCCACTGTTGATTTTGCTGATTGCAATGGCTCTGAGCTTATACAGCAAGGAAACATCTTAAACCCTCTGATGTGATATGATTGGTTGGTTGGTTGCTGGCTTAGCAGTTTTTATCCTGTGGAAAGAAACTAGTACCTAGTGCCAGTAGCAGGCAACCTGCATGTATTTTACATTTCTCTACCCTGAGGATAGCTGGGCAGACGTCTGCAGGCTAAAATGCGGACACTCTCTTGGTTGGTGCACATGCCAAATGCAGTCCTATGTGCACAGCCTGTGGCCGGCAACAACACTGCCTGGTGGCACTCAATATTGGCACTGTTGTTACAGCCAGTCACAGCCAAGTTGTATTGAAAGACAATTTACCTTATGCCCTGTCCTCCTCTAGTTAGATGTGGACAAATCTGGGAGTCCTGGATTGGGCAGGACAGAGAAGACAAACGGTGCAGGATTCTATTTGCGGCAGACTTAACTGCAAAGTCGTTGTAACTGCGAGCCCGCCTCAGGCTCAGTATTTCCCTATCCGCTTTGTAACAAAACAACAATTTGCAATATAATTAACAGTGTATTGGTAAATGTTTTGTTGTCAGACATGTTAACCTATGCCTATCATGTTAACCGGGTGGTGCAGACTGTCAAAATTAGACATCATAATCACGTTAAAAGCATGGCCAGCGGACATGGGCAAAAAGCAGGTCATGGTGCCACGAAGGATACGGTCTGCGCAATCGGGAATGAAATATTATTTAATATGAAATGTAAATTGTAGGTCAAGTCGAAGTCTAAGTGAGGCTCTAAGACAACCGTGGGCAGAAGTGAGTACAGGTCCAGGTCATTGTTTGAAAAATGGATGTCAGAAAGATGGCATGACAGAATAATTAACAAGGTGACGAGAACGCACTCAACGGTATTTACAAAACTTGGGCCTTAGACTTGGCTCCAGTACGGCAAGGCCTCCTGAGGGGGCGGTGGTGTGCCCGGGGTCCCCTCAGCCTGCATCGGAGAGCGGGGAGCTGTTGACGGCGTGCTTGGGCCTGCAGCCGCATCGTCACCTTCAAGTGTGGCCCCAGCAGCTACCCCTGCCCCTGCCCCCGCTGCCGCTTCAGCGCCTGAGGGCACCACCCCATCAAACTCTCGTTTATTGGGCGCCCATCTCTTCTGCTTCTGCCGGTACAGGATGTAAAGCACTGCTACCAGGATGGCCAGGAGTATGATCCCTCCTACGACAGAGACCACAATGACAGCAATCAGCTCGGCGTGTGAGAGGCCAGGTGAGCTGCTGCCATCGTCAGGAGACCCAGTGGGGGCCGGCGGGGGAGAGGGAGGGGTGGGGCCTGTGAGAGTCATAACCCAGGCTGTCCTATTGCTGGCGATGAGCTGCACCGTGCATGAAGTCGCAGGGCTGCTCCCCATTTGAGCACAGATGTCACTCAGAGACAGCGACGAGCCTGCACCACGCGGCAATGCACATTGACGTGCGTTAGGACCAGGGGGTGAAAGGAGGGCCTTGTCTGAAGTCCCCAAACTGAGGACAGTTTATGAGCTAGCTATGAGCAACAAGAAGGGCTGCCTAACAAGAACAGGTCACAGTTCTTGTCGATGACTGAGCACGCACCTGGCAAAGAAAACGAGTAGGTGTACTGGTGGCCTGCCTTTGGCACCAGCGTCCACGTCACTGCCCCTCGAGAGATCTGATCCGGAGAACGTGTCAGGGACCTGGAGGAGCGGCGACCCACTCCTGTAGAGGAGGTGTTAGCTGACGCCACATTGGAGGTGGCCAGCGGCGCGGCTGTATTTGTTTGTGCCAGGCTATCAGAGGCGCTGGGAGTGAGCAGTACACGCATGTACAACGGGGATACGGCAAACACGGCGGCCTGCACGTACAGGGTGGAAGATATTTAGATCCAGGGCTTAGCAGCAGGTCATAGCGGAAGGCATGTGCCAGGCTACCAGCTCACCTGCTGGGCTACACATGCGCTGTTCTCTGCATTGCTCAGCAGGCTGATGGACAGCTGTGTGGCATCTCCGGCCGCAGTGCTGCCTTGGGTCATCACGGACTGGAAGCATGTCGTGGCCACCATGTCCAAGGCCAGGTAGGGAGCACCAGAGTCCAGTGTGCCCGGGCCATCCGCAAGGTAGGGGTCCAGCAGGAGAGTGCTGTTGTAAAGCGCCGGCGATGTCACTATGCTACTCTCCGCATAGTTCGATGTGGGTCCGCCAGCTGGGTCAAGGTAGTACACCAGGGAGGCGATGTCACCGAACGGTTCCTGTACGGAGGCGGTGCTGCGCTTGGCAGCAGTCAGTCGGAAGACACCCGCATCGTTGACGCTGACGATGGGCGAGATCAGGTCCGAGTTAGTGACGACCAGAGTAATAGCTGCGAACGTCTGTTCATAGGTGGTGATGATGTTGGAGGCGGCTGCCTGGCTGCTGGTGCCACCTGGGGTGTAGAAAGAGCTGCTCCAGTTTCCTGCTAGGTACAATGGGCCGGTGAGGAAGACCATGAAGCCGGTCACGTCGTTGCAGGCTTCGGACTCGGACCCGCAACCTCGTGGAGTCTGGGAAGCACCGACCTGTGAGACAGAAATCAAAGTGTCAGGATGGGGCGTTTGAATAAATAATCTGAGGAATGCTGTCAGCTATCATCCAACCCTGATCGAGGGATCCTGAGCAATTATTAAGCTTGAAACAAGCTTGACATAAACTTAAAATAAGCTTGAAATAAGCAAGAAATGTAGGCGCCCTCACACACCTGGAAGGACAGCACAATGTGCGTGGCGTTTTGTACTACGTCGTACATCTGCAGCCCGTAGTTGGTGTTGGCAATAGACACCTGTCTGTCCGGAAGCTGAATGGATCCCGGAATATTGGCGCCAGATGGTCTGATACCAGCTGGGGGAAGTGGGGGCGGTGATGATAGGGGTGGGGGAGAAGGGGTTGGAGGAGGAGAGGGAGACTTCAGGGAGGGTTGGAAGGGTGGAGATGGTGACGGGGGATCCGGCACTTGTGGTGGGGCTGGTATTTCTAGGGGTTGGTTGGGAGGAGAAGGAGGGCTGGGAGGAGATGTCGGCGAGGGTGACGGTGATAGCGGGCTGGGAGTTTCAAATGGATAGGGAGGATTTGGTGGGGGGGCAGGAGGGGAATGGGGCAAGGGTGGGGAAGGAGGGTAGGTAGGAGGGACTGGGGAAGAAGGAAGAGGGCTGGGAGGAGAAGAAGTGGGGGGTGTAAATGGGGAAGGAGGGTAGGGAGGGGAAACAGGGGGGAGTGGAGAGGGGCTGGAAGGGACAGGGGGTGTAGGTTGGGAAGGAGGGTAGGAAGGAGGGTCTGGAGGGGAAGGAGAGGGGGGCATAGGAGGGGAAGGAGGGTAGGGAGGAGGGTCAGGAAGGGAAAAAGAGGGGGGCGTAGGTGGGGAGGGAGGGTAGGGAGGGAGATCTGGAGGGGAAGGAGAAGGGGGCATAGGTGGGGAAGGAGGGTAGGGAAGGGGAACTGGAGGGGAAGGAGAAGGGGGCATAGGTGGGGAAGGAGGGTAGGGAAGGGGGACAGGAGGGGAAGGAAAGGGGGGCGTAGGTGGGGAAAGAGGGTAGGGAGGAGGGACAGGAGGGGAAGGAGAGGGGGGCGTAGGTTGAGAAGGAGGGTAGGGAGGGGGGATAGGAGGGGAAGGAGAGGGGGGCGTAGGTGGGGAAGGAGGGTAGGGAGGAGGGACAGGAGGGGAAGGAAAGGGGGGCGTAGGTGGGTAAGGAGGGTAAGGAGGGGGGACTGGAGGGGAAGGAGAGGGGGGCGTAGGTTGGGAAGGAGGGTAGGGAGGGGGGACAGGAGGGGAAGGAGAGGGGGGCGTAGGTTGGGAAGGAGGGTAGGGAGGGGGATGTGGAGGAGAAGGAGAGGGGGGCGTAGGAGGGGATGGAGGGTAGGGAGGAGGGACAGGAGGGGAAGGAGAGGGGGGCGTAGGAGGGGAAGGAGGGTAGGGAGGGAGATGTGGAGGTGAAGGAGAGGGGGGCATAGGTGGGGAAGGAGGATAGGGAGGGGGAACTGGAGGGGAAGGAGAGGGGGGCATAGGTGGGGATGGAGGGTAAGGAGGGGGATGTGGAGGTGAAGGAGAGGGGGGCATAGGTGGGGAGGAAGGGTAGGGAGGGGGAACTAGAGGGGAAGGAGAGGGGGGCATAGGTGGGGATGGAGGGTAGGGAGGAGGGACAGGAGGGGAAGGAGAGGGGGGCGTAGGTGGGGAAGGAGGGTAGGGAGGAGGGTCTGGAGGGGAAGGAGAGGGGGGCATAGGTTGGGAAGGAGGGTAGGGAGGAGGGTCTGGAGGGGAAGGAGAGGGGGGCATAGGTGGGGAAGGAGGGTTGGGAGGAGGGACAGTAGGGGAAGGAGAGGGGGGCGTAGGTGGGGAAGGAGGGTAGGGAGGGGGGATAGGAGGGGAAGGAGAGGGGGGCGTAGGTGGGGAAGGAGGGTAGGGAGGAGGGACAGGAGGGGAAGGAAAGGGGGGCGTAGGTGGGTAAGGAGGGTAAGGAGGGGGGACTGGAGGGGAAGGAGAGGGGGGCGTAGGTGGGGAAGGAGGGTAGGGAGGGGGGACAGGAGGGGAAGGAGAGGGAGGCGTAGGTTGGGAAGGAGGGTAGGGAGGGGGATGTGGAGGAGAAGGAGAGGGGGGCGTAGGAGGGGATGGAGGGTAGGGAGGAGGGACAGGAGGGGAAGGAGAGGGGGGCGTAGGAGGGGAAGGAGGGTAGGGAGGGAGATGTGGAGGTGAAGGAGAGGGGGGCATAGGTGGGGAAGGAGGATAGGGAGGGGGAACTGGAGGGGAAGGAGAGGGGGGCATAGGTGGGGATGGAGGGTAAGGAGGGGGATGTGGAGGTGAAGGAGAGGGGGGCATAGGTGGGGAAGGAGGATAGGGAGGGGGAACTGGAGGGGAAGGAGAGGGGGGCATAGGTGGGGATGGAGGGTAAGGAGGGGGATGTGGAGGTGAAGGAGAGGGGGGCATAGGTGGGGAGGAAGGGTAGGGAGGGGGAACTAGAGGGGAAGGAGAGGGGGGCATAGGTGGGGATGGAGGGTAGGGAGGAGGGACAGGAGGGGAAGGAGAGGGGGGCGTAGGTGGGGAAGGAGGGTAGGGAGGAGGGTCTGGAGGGGAAGGAGAGGGGGGCATAGGTTGGGAAGGAGGGTAGGGAGGAGGGTCTGGAGGGGAAGGAGAGGGGGGCATAGGTGGGGAAGGAGGGTTGGGAGGAGGGACAGTAGGGGAAGGAGAGGGGGGCGTAGGTGGGGAAGGAGGGTAGGGAGGGGGGATAGGAGGGGAAGGAGAGGGGGGCGTAGGTGGGGAAGGAGGGTAGGGAGGAGGGACAGGAGGGGAAGGAAAGGGGGGCGTAGGTGGGTAAGGAGGGTAAGGAGGGGGGACTGGAGGGGAAGGAGAGGGGGGCGTAGGTGGGGAAGGAGGGTAGGGAGGGGGGACAGGAGGGGAAGGAGAGGGAGGCGTAGGTTGGGAAGGAGGGTAGGGAGGGGGATGTGGAGGAGAAGGAGAGGGGGGCGTAGGAGGGGATGGAGGGTAGGGAGGAGGGACAGGAGGGGAAGGAGAGGGGGGCGTAGGAGGGGAAGGAGGGTAGGGAGGGAGATGTGGAGGTGAAGGAGAGGGGGGCATAGGTGGGGAAGGAGGATAGGGAGGGGGAACTGGAGGGGAAGGAGAGGGGGGCATAGGTGGGGATGGAGGGTAAGGAGGGGGATGTGGAGGTGAAGGAGAGGGGGGCATAGGTGGGGAGGGAGGGTAGGGAGGGGGAACTGGAGGGGAAGGAGAGGGGGGCATAGGTGGGGATGGAGGGTAGGGAGGAGGGACAGGAGGGGAAGGAGAGGGGGGCGTAGGTGGGGAAGGAGGGTAGGGAGGAGGGTCTGGAGGGGAAGGAGAGGGGGGCATAGGTGGGGAAGGAGGGTAGGGAGGAGGGACAGGAGGGGAAGGAGAGGGGGGCATAGGTGGGGAAGGAGGGTTGGGAGGGGGGACAGTAGGGGAAGGAGAGGGGGGCGTAGGTGGGGAAGGAGGGTAGGGAGGAGGGACAGGAGGGGAAGGAGAGGGGGGCGTAGGTGGGTAAGGAGGGTAGGGAGGGGGGACAGGAGGGGAAGGAGAGGGGGGCGTAGGTTGGGAAGGAGGGTAGGGAGGAGGGACAGGAGGGGAAGGAAAGGGGGGCGTAGGTGGGTAAGGAGGGTAGGGAGGGGGGACTGGAGGGGAAGGAGAGGGGGGCGTAGGTGGGGAAGGAGGGTAGGGAGGGGGGACAGGAGGGGAAGGAGAGGGGGGCGTAGGTTGGGAAGGAGGGTAGGGAGGGGGATGTGGAGGAGAAGGAGAGGGGGGCGTAGGTGGGGATGGAGGGTAGGGAGGAGGGACAGGAGGGGAAGGAAAGGGGGGCGTAGGAGGGGAAGGAGGGTAGGGAGGGAGATGTGGAGGTGAAGGAGAGGGGGGCATAGGTGGGGAAGGAGGATAGGGAGGGGGAACTGGAGGGGAAGGAGAGGGGGGCATAGGTGGGGATGGAGGGTAAGGAGGGGGATGTGGAGGTGAAGGAGAGGGGGGCATAGGTGGGGAGGGAGGGTAGGGAGGGGGACCTGGAGGGGAAGGAGAGGGGGGCATAGGTGGGGTTGGAGGGTAGGGAGGAGGGACAGGAGGGGAAGGAGAGGGGGGCGTAGGTGGGGAAGGAGGGTAGGGAGGAGGGTCTGGAGGGGAAGGAGAGGGGGGCATAGGTGGGGAAGGAGGGTAGGGAGGAGGGTCTGGAGGGGAAGGAGAGGGGGGCATAGGTGGGGAAGGAGGGTTGGGAGGAGGGGCAGTAGGGGAAGGAGAGGGGGGCGTAGGTGGGGAAGGAGGGTAGGGAGGAGGGACAGGAGGGGAAGGAGAGGGGGGCGTAGGTGGGTAAGGAGGGTAGGGAGGGGGGACAGGAGGGGAAGGAGAGGGGGGCGTAGGTTGGGAAGGAGGGTAGGGAGGAGGGACAGGAGGGGAAGGAAAGGGGGGCGTAGGTGGGTAAGGAGGGTAGGGAGGAGGGACTGGAGGGGAAGGAGAGGGGGGCGTAGGTGGGGAAGGAGGGTGGGGAGGGGGGACAGGAGGGGAAGGAGAGGGGGGCGTAGGTGGGGAAGGAGGGTAGGGAGGAGGGACAGGAGGGGAAGGAAAGGGGGGCGTAGGTGGGTAAGGAGGGTAAGGAGGAGGGACTGGAGGGGAAGGAGAGGGGGGCGTAGGTGGGGAAGGAGGGTGGGGAGGGGGGACAGGAGGGGAAGGAGAGGGGGGCGTAGGTTGGGAAGGAGGGTAGGGAGGGGGATGTGGAGGGGAAGGAGAGGGGGGCATAGGTGGGGAGGGAGGGTTGGGAGGTGGGACAGGAGGGGAAGGAGAGGGGGGCGTAGGTGGGGAAGGAGGGTAGGGAGGAGGGACAGGAGGGGAAGGAGAGGGGGGCGTAGGTGGTGAAGGAGGGTAGGGAGGGGAGACAGGAGGGGAAGGAGAGGGGGGCGTAGGTGGGGAAGGAGGGTAGGGAGGAGGGACAGGAGGGGAAGGAAAGGGGGGCGTAGGTGGGGAAGGAGGGTAGGGAGGGGGGACAGGTGGGGAAGGAGAGGGGGGCTTAGGAGGGGAAGGAGGGTAGGGAGGAGGGACAGGAGGGGAAGGAGAGGGGGGCGTAGGTGGGTAAGGAGGGTAGGGAGGGGGGACAGGAGGGGAAGGAGAGGGGGGCGTAGGTGGGTAGGGAGGGTAGGGAGGGGAATGTGGAGGGGAAGGAGAGGGGGGCATAGGTGGGGAAGGAGGGTAGGGAGGGGGGACAGGAGGGGAAGGAAAGGGGGGCGTAGGTGGGGAAGGAGGGTAGGGAGGGGGATGTGGAGGAGAAGGAGAGGGGTACGTAGGTGGAGATGGAGGGTTGGGTGGGGGGACAGGAGGGGAAGGAGAGGGGGGCGTAGGTGGTGAAGGAAGGTAAGGAGGGGGGACTGGAGGGGAAGGAGAGGGGGGCGTAGGTGGGGAAGGAGGGTAGGGAGGGGGGCCTGGAGGGGAGGGGGATAGGCTGGGAAGAGAAGGGGTGGGAGGCGAGGGAGGGTCTGGTATGCCGAATGGGTAAGGAGGGGATGGAGGAGGGGCAGGGGGCATAGGTGGGAAAGGGGGAGTGGGAACGGGGACTGGAGGGGAGGGAGGGGGGCTGGGGTGAGGAGAAGAGGGTGGGGGAAGGGGGCTGGAGGGAGAGGGAGGAGAGGGAGGGCTTGGTACACCAAATGGGTAAGGAGGGGATGGAGGTGGGGTAGGAGATGTAGGAGGGGAAGGAGGAGGGGAAGGGGGGATTGGAGGGGAGGGAGGGGGACTGGGGGGAAGAGGGGAGGGTGGCGGAGGTGGGGCGGGGGGAGAGGGAGGAGAGGGAGGGCTTGGTACACCAAATGGGTAAGGAGGGGATGGAGGTGGGGTAGGGGGTGTAGGTGGGGAAGGAGGAGGGAGAGGGGGGACTGGAGGGGAGGGAGGGGGGCTGGGGGGAGGAGGGGATGGTGGCGGAGGTGGGGCGGGGGGAGAGGGAGGAGAGGGAGGGCTAGGTACACCAAATGGGTAAGGAGGGGATGGAGGTGGGGTAGGGGGTGTAGGTGGGGAAGGAGGAGTAAGAGGGGGGACTGGAGGGGAGGGAGGGGGGCTGGGGGGAGGAGGGGAGGGTGGCGGAGGTGGGGCGGGGGGAGAGGGAGGAGAGGGAGGGCTTGGGATACCAAATGGGTAAGGAGGGGATGGAGGTGGGGTAGGGGGCGTAGGTGGGGAAGGAGGAGGGGGAGGGGGGACTGGAGGGGAGGGAGGGGGACTGGGGGGAGAAGGAATGGGGGGTGGAGGTGGTCTGCGGGGAGAGGGAGGAGAGGGAGGGCTTGGTACACCATATGGGTAAGGAGGGGATGGAGGAGGGGCAGGGGGCGTAAGTGGGGAAGGAGGGGTTGGAGGTGGAACCGGAGGAAAAGGAGGTGGGCTGGGTGGAGAGGGAGGAGGAGGTGGTGTCACTTTCTCTGGTACAAGTGGCTGGTCAGTTGGCCTGGGAGGGGGCAGAATAGGTGTAGGAAGAGGGAATGGTGTATCTGCTGGGTAGGGAGGGGAAGGAGGGAGCTGAGGAGGGGATGGAGGGGCAAGCTGTTGAGGTGTGAAGGGCAATGATGGTGTTTGAGGGGGTGAGGCCAGTGGAGATGGAGGTGTGGGATGTGAAGGTTGATGGGGAGGCTGAGGGGGAGGGGATAAAGGGGGGGGAGATTGCAGGAGAGGTGATGGAGAGGGCAAAGGGGGGGAAGGGGGGGGAGATGGGGATGGTGGTGATTGTGGTAGGAAAGGCGGAGAGGGAACAGGAGGTGAAGGGGGTTGTGGGGGAGATGGCGGAAAGGGCAAAGGAGGGGAGGGGGGAGGGGGGGGGTGGGGAGGGTGATGGAGGTGGGGGCAGGGGAGAGGGTGGAGAAGGCAAAGGGGGAGAGGGGGGTTTAGGGGGACGAGGGGGTGATGGAGGGGGGGGGCGGGGGGGATGGTGGCAGGGGCGGTGGACTGGGGGGAGGGGATGGGGATGGTGGGGGTCTTGGGGGGAAGGGAGGATGTAAGGGAGGCGGGGGTGGTGGGCGGTACTGAGCAGGTGGGGGAGGGGGGGGAGCACGTCCTCCCGGGGGAGGTGATGGCGGGAGGTAGGGGGTCATCGGATTGTCCCCCATAGCACAACACATGGCTGGCACGCCCGGGAGCTTCAGGCTGTCATCTGAGAGCAAGCGCAGGACAGGGGGCAGCGGGGGTGAGTCCAACAGTGCAATGTGTGCAGCCGGAATCATAAACCCGCAACGCTACAAATCCTGCCACAGCACACAGGTGTCAGGTGTGTGACACACAGTATCATGGTGTTAGTGGGTGCATGCGCTTGTCGAGAAATGATTCCAACAGCATGGGCCTGGGGGTGCGAAGGTCTCTGCAGCATGCTCCTAGAGGAGGATGGTTATAATATCAGTTTTGTGTGTGTGTTGACGTCAGCAGCATGGACCAGTGGAGACTTAACATCATCATCATCATGGGTAGAGGGGACATATACCCCAACAGCAATGAGTCACTGAAACTGCATGGCATTGAAGGTGCATGGGGACGGGTGTGAGCATTATGGGCCTGAGGGTGCATGGACACCAGCAGCAGGGGCCTGTGTCTTTGTTTTTGCATGAGTTCAGGACGGCCCAGGTACACAACCTGGCCAACCGTGGATTAATGAGCATGGCGAGGGACGGCATGTCATTGCAAGCATGCACATTCCGCACTTATCACCAGTAACCAGGATGCTGCTGAGGATCCTGAAATGCAGAGGAATGTGACGATTTGCCCCCCTCCTCTTCCTCCTACGTCCTCCTGGGAAGTCATCTCCACATACTTATAATTTCGCCCCACTCGGGCAACCAAGTTGCGAGTTCATACGGGTCAATTAATTAGCGGCCTCCTCAGTGGGGACCGGCATTTCATTTGCTGTGCCGCGGCTGCAGTTCAGTTACATGTCAGCCTCCTCCGGGCCTCCGGCATGCCCCATGCACAACCAGCCATGCTGCTTGGGTCTGTACGCGGGTCAAGGTTTGAACCTTGGGCGGCCGTGGGCCGGCCTGACCAACATGGACTTGTACCAAAACATGCACTTGGTCAGGACCCTTCATTGTGCCCTCTTGTAAGAAACCAAACCCTGCCACACACCCTCATGAGCTCCACCCACCGACCCATCCACCCACCCACCCACCCACCGGTGTAGAACGCCGTTTTACATGACCCATCCGGGCACAGCGTGGCCAGGGTGTTGCATGGCGGCCGTAGGGTGAGGCAGACCTCAACCCCGTCCGCGGTGGTCAGGTTGTAGGGCAGGGCGGTGAGCTTCACGCTTGCGGTCGGACGGTTCGTCCCGGTGATGAAAAATAAGGAGTGCCCCACGCCATCCACAGTGGCTTGGGCCACAGAGCCAGCGCAGGAGTCCTCTGGACGGCAGGACAAGGAGGGAGGAAGCCATCAAGAGATGAACAGCCTTTGCACATGCTGACCTGTTCCCAGGGGCCTAGCAGGGGGCTGGGTCTACTGAACTTTGATTGGGAGGCTAGAGGTGTGCCTATGCCTAAGCCTGTGCCTGGGCCTGTTCATGTGCCTGAACTAGCATTGTGCAACGTGTGCCATGCCAGATCAAGAGCAGAGGGAGGAGCCTCACACACACACACAAATCGTGGGCCTGTGATGGAGGTTGGTTCCCAAATACAAAATTATATGCTTTCAATGCTACTCATCTCAGCAGCGTATGGGGATCTGATATGACAGCTGACACTCTCAGGTATCTGCATATTCTCCCTTTAAAAGGTGATAATCCCATCATCCATACCATCATCGCTTTGCTTGGGTTTAACCCTAACCACAAACCCAACGCAAAACCTTGAGAGGTGTGGGACCGTCTGCCCAACCACTGGACCCTGGGATGCAACCGCGGGAAACAACAGCTGAGGTGCTCAACATTGCACACGCCTTAACACATCCTATTTACACTGATGAAGATTTGCGCACATCATACCAGCACCAACTGCCCACGAGGTTATGTTCACAATCTAGCCGCTCTGTCCACACCTTCACCTTCCCCCCCCCCCCCCCCCCCCCCTTGATCATCCAGACCATACACATCTTCTCACCTGCTTCAAACATGAACTTCCACACGTTGGCAGCGAGCGCTGCGCAGCACGTGCCCGGCCCTGAGTTCGGGTCCAAGCCGTCACACACGTGCGCCAGCTTGATCTGCATGCAGACTTCATTGGTGTCCTGGAACCGGCCCGGGGTCTCGCTCATGTACACCACTTCATAAGGGCTGTTGCCCGCGCCTCGAAAGCAGGTGTCATAAGGCCAATCATACCTGTGAGCAGGGTTTATTTTTCACACAGTTCAGTTACATTACATGCCCCCATGGCTGTTGGCGCCTGGTGCAGCAAGCCCTGCTGCGCAGGCGACTTGCCATAGGCAGGCCTCCATCGGCCCAGTGGTGGCCACCCCCGGTGCCCCCCACAGGTGATCTGGCGTGCACACCACTAAACACTGCCTGCGGGCCGGATGGGGATGCACGCCTCGACGACAGCCAGTGTGAAAATGTGATCATGCCCATGACTTTGATACTATGCCTAGCAAGAGCTGTCAGCTGAGATTGTTTGTTAGGGATCACAGGGGATGATTGGTAGGGTTTACATGGGATGATCACTAGGGTTTGACTAAAGGATGATTGGTGGGGTTAACAAGAGTTGATTGCACATACCATGCACAGTTCTCCCTCCCCCACCCGAGACCTCCCCCCTCCCCCCTCCCATCTCCCCCCTCCCCCCCTCCCATCTCCCGCCTCCCCCCTCCCTCTCCCATGTCCCCCTCCCCCCCTCCCCCCCTCCCATGTCCCCCCACCCCCCCCCCCTTTCCCCTGGCCCCTTGCCCTCCTGTCCCTTGCCCCCCTCCCCCTCCCTCCGAGGCTTCCCCCTCCCCCGCCTCCGTACCGATTGAATGTTAGAAGCGCCAGTTGTCCCGTGAAAACATCGGTGTCCCAGTACTGCAGTGGCAGCGCTGCAGATTGGGTGGCCTCTCCGTCAGAGGCGGCATCACTACCGGGTAGAGGATCGATCCCATAGTCCCCTTCTAAGCTTCTACTGTGAGACGCGCCTTCAGCTGGTCGCCATGCTGAGAAAGGAAAGGACAGATTGTGGGAGGATGCATGGCATTTTTGCGTGTTGAACATGCACTGTGCATGATGCGGGACGACTTATAAGCTGCCATAACACTGGCGCATCAGCAAACACACATGCATGCTGATGCTAGTTTAGCTGCTTCCAAACAGGCATCAAGAGCACTGTGTCCCTGCTCTGTTGGTGGGGATGCACGCCAGGACTCACCTGAGGCTGCCTCACTTCTCGCTGTTCTCAACTTGCATGATGCTATGTGACAAGATCCCAGCAGAATTAGCAAGAGCAGGGAAGCCGCTGTCCTGGTGGACCACATTCTTGTAGCCTGAAATGTGCGGCAAGGGCGAGCTCCCAGTAAATCTTTGTCATGGTCGGGCAGAGCATGCTAGACTGTGAACATGAACAGCATGCATGCTAAAGTAGAGGCGAAGCTTCACGTTTTAGCAAGGGACAGAGGCTTCGTAAGCATGGGCGTGTGCCGCCGCAGTGCACACGTCGCTTATGTTGCCGAGTGTTGCACTTGCTTATCAACTACCACCGGGTGGAGGGTTTGAGGGCATGGTCAGAGCTCTTCCGTAAGGCTCAGCAACGTCAATGACCAGCAATACATTCTTGAACGCTTGGAGCATCGACACAATCGCCATCTCCAACAATCCTGGCGCCCACCACAACACCACGAATGCACACACATGGGCATATACAGAACTCTTGTCCTGCACGCACCCTCTATATTAATGAGGGTAGGAGATGAAAGATCTCAAGAGTGAAGCCTAGTCGGATAGTGACGTCGAGCGTAGATAATCATCCCAGGTCTGCGAAGAGACATCGAGCATGATTGGTAAATATGCTAAAATGGAGATGAGGCACGAGCCTTACTGATTTGATTTGAGTTGTGTGTGCATCAGTACGCGAAAAATGTGTGCGCTGGTGGTCGTACATTGCCTGCCTGCTCACCTCCTACAATTGTGCCTTTGCGACTTCACAGTCTTAAGAAAATACAATCATATAAAAACAAGCAGTTAATTCCGAAGGGTCTCGCCCCAAGAAAGGAAAGGTACTCGGAACTCCTCAACATAAAACACTGGTTCGTATACCGGTATCGAAGGTATGGGACATAGGGACAGCGAACAAAGAGGTATCAGGGTGAGCTAAAGTATTATTGTATTGTAAATCAAACGGGAAGTTCAGCCAGCGATTGTGAAGTTGATCAAACTCGACTTGTCACATGCAAGAACTTCATACCTGTAGCCCTATAGCAGGCAACCTGTAGCAGGCAACAGTTGGTCCAGTCAGCAGTCACTTCACCAAGAGCCCACAGATATTCCAGTCAGCAATTGATACCCCAACGCAACAGATATCAGTAAGAACAGTCACACACACAGTAATGCGCCAGGCAGCACAGTTCAGACCAGTCACCACGTGAATGCAAATTGCCAAATTGGCTTCAGGGAAGACATCTCACTCCCAGAGTCATTCACCATAAATTTTCGTTGCTAGTACACAAACTATTATGGTAGACCTATATAGAGAAATCAATCCTTTCTATGTCATGAAACTTGAACCTGAACTTAATGCCTGACCCTTCGACCAACATTCAAGCCTGGTTGAGCTCGTGATTTGTTCCTCCATTCCTACACAGATCCATCGCATTCATCAGCGGCAGACTGTCAATGGTTGTTACTGGACAGATGGCGAGGCTGCCGTGCTGAGCTGGATAGACGCAGGCGTCTCTGCTGCTACCAAAGGTGCTCCAAGGCTGCCGCACTGTCCATGCTGTGACGTCCCGGGCGGGAAGTCCACCGCAGCATCATCTGCCTCAGTGACATTGGAGCCATGGACCAAAGGCGTTTGAACCCTTCTCTTGGTCTTGGGGCCTGCAAATATGGTCCCAGGCTGCCCCGTGGCCCTGCTGGCCTTGCTGGTGGCCCTGCTGTCCACCATCCCCCCCTCAGCTTCTCCATGTGCAGACTGAAGGACAGCCGTCCGGCTGCAAGGAACAGCGTCGCAGAGCAGCTCGTTCAGTGAAATACTTGTATCTCTCATATGACAGCCAGTCAGCAGTAAGCTCAGCCGGCACAAGCACAGGACCCAACCACCCAAACCAGCACACCGCGAGGTGGCACCAATAGCAGGGAGGGTAAATTCCTTACAATACTGCAGGGGAGTTGATTCTCCACATCCCTCAGCAGTGTGTGTCACACACCCAGTCGCACCTGTCGTGGCCAACCCCCATGTCCATCTTCATGAGCTCTCCAAGCCTGCGTTTCAGGTCAGCCATCTCTTGCCCCCCCATGCTGTCCATCAGTGCCTCGAGTCTCGCGATGGTGAGTTTAAACAGTGCTGGTCTGCTGAGTGCGCAGGGTGAAGGGATGCAGGCTGCGTAATGGAGAAAGGAGGGAGGCAGGATTCGTTCAGGGGGAGCAGCTTGGCGACACAAGTGCGCAGGGTGAAGGGGAAGCAGGCTGCAGGTGTGCAGTAGGGCATACGTTTGTTCGTGTATTCGTTCAGCGAGAGTTATGGAGAGTAGCTGGTCCGCAGAAGTAGTGTAAAGTGAAGAGATGCAAGCTGCCAGGAAGATCAGGGACACACTTTCTGCATTGGATAACAAAGAGCCTGCCGTATCTGTGTTTGTGCAACAGAGGTGTACTCAAGTCATACAAAAATGGAGCGCTGAGGTCTGCAGCATATCAGAGGCATACAGCCACTGCTTATGACAGGGCACTGCAGTCACAATTCAGCTACAGCACAGCCTCTGGCCGGAAAGGTTTGGTGCAGCAGGCCTGACCACTTTCAGGTTCAGTCCCCCGCAGCCTAGCGGTAGCTACCCGGCAGGTCCCCAAAGGTGGTCTGCCGCGCAATATGAGATATACACTGCATGCATGGTATCTGGAATTGAGCCTAGTCATTCCCCACCAGCCCCACGTGGCCGAGCGTTCAGCAGGGCCCAGCGGGTATGCAGTTATGCACCGCTCTAAACACTGCAAGCATACTCACACAGGAGTTCCAGGTAGCTGAGTTGCAAGCCACGGCGGATGCTCAGGCGCGTCACCATCTCTGCTCAGCCCTGCGTCTCCCTCTCTGCTGGGCCCAGCTCGCTCGCAGATTTCAAAATCTTCTGCGCCACATCTCAGTCCTCAAGGCAACCACGCCCAGGAGGCCTATATAGGCAGAGGACAGGCAGGGACAGTCTTGAGCTCTTGTCACAACAATATGGAAGGCAGCAACAGCAGCAGTGTTTAGTGCAGGGGGGGGGGGGGGCTTTAGCGACAATCCAGCTACAAACGGCCTGTGGTTGTGGGGTTCTGGAGCAGCAAGCCCTGCCATGTGGAAACTGGTCAAGCACAGGTCCCCATCTGCGCATTGTTGGTCGCCGGGCAGGCCAGCAATGTTGGTTTGGCACACATTAAAATAAGCAGTTATCTGCGCCTTTGCCGTTTACGATATCAAAAGCGGACTGTCTATGCCCTTAATAAAATATCATCAGGACATCGGCTTCAGGTCCCTTGCGAGTTCGCAGGTTCTCGGTGGGTGGGAATTGAACAACCCTTCCATACCTGGGGCCCACACCGTCTTGCCCACAGCTTTTCCACACTTCAAGTGCGAGACGCTGCCCTCGTGCAGGATCCAGATACAGGTTGCTTCGTCTCCCTGCAGAGGGGAGTCATAGGGGTATCCACCGCTCATTCTAGGCTGATTCAGCTACGGGTCTGCTACATTTCAGCTATGGTTTATGGCTACGGGGGCCTGCTGCATTGAGCCCTCCAGCTCAGGCCGCCGGACATAGGCCATTCACAGCCTGGTACCCATGGTCCCAGTGCTTTTGCCAGCCCAAGGTGATCTGTTCCGCACTGACATAGACACAAGTCGTCTGAGGGCATCGGCTGCTACTGTCTCACCCAACCATGTTTGGCTGCAGGGTTGGTTTTAATGACGCCGCCTAGATGTCCGCAGACACGACCAGCAGCACGCACCCCATGTTTGAATATATGCGCAGTTTCACCTGTGAGCAAATGTCGTTTATGAAGGGCCAGTGGAACGGCCTCGGGCAAGCCTGCGGCATCAAATGAGGAGGTCTAAGCTCTTGCAGGTCAATGCTACTTGAAGGGTGCTTCTCAGCTGCATCTCAGCTTCACAATGGCCAGCGGCTGAGGATCCCTGCCGCTTGGAATGACGGCAGGTCAGGATTTAGTCCCCATCGGCCCAGGGGGTGCTTTACCTGGAATATACACCTGAAAATGAAGCACTGTTATGGACCCCGCCCTACCCTGCGGAGCTGAGGATCGAGGCAGGAGGACGAGGTGCTGATCAATTCCACTTTCCAGGTCATTGTATGGTCAACTACAGGCTGTACATCGCTACCGGTCTAACATAACTAAATGTTGTACATCACTAAGGGCTGTACATCACTGCAGGCTGTACAAAGCTAGAGACCGCACAGACCTATATGCAGCAGCACACCAATACAGGCAGTACACCGTACGTGATATACCTGCAAGCTGCATGGCCACAGGTCCACTGAGCATCTGGAAGGGCTCCAACTCATTCAAGTACGGTGAGATCTGGAAACAGCCACAGAGAGAGAGGTAGCCGAGGAATGGGCAAAACAAGCGCAGCATGAAAAACATTTCGCCTTAGCAAGAGCGTCACCCATCCCATTATCCTAACCTGACGGAAATACCCCTTGCCTCTGACTCCAGGAACAGTGTGTAAAATACATGTTGCCGAGGACCATGATAAGAGGCCTAGGCAGGCGCGTCACCCCACATCATCTTCACTAGATTAAAAACAACAGAATCCCTGACTTTCAGTCACTGTGTGAATATGCTGCTTAGGGCCATGAGTGGAGGCCTTGGCAGGCGCATCTACACCCTCATCATCCTCACCAGATGGAAAAACACCTCGTCTCTGACCTCAGGCCCGAGGTCTTCGATGCTGGACCACATGTCCAGCTCCTCTTGGTGCCGCAGCCAGACGTCGGCATAGTATCTATCATCAGAGGGAAGAGACACTCAAAACACAAATTGGAAAAGGGGCAGCAGTGGACTGGAGGAACACGAAAATGCCGGGTAGACAGGCCGGGCACCTCACCCGGCTGCATGCAGAGGGAGGGGCCCGCCCAAGATTTGGCAGGATCCTGTGACCATGTCAGAGGGACAGAAAAACTAAACAGGCAGCCGGATAGGCAATCCTCATGACCCGTTACGGCTAACAACACAACTATTGATTTTTTGTTTTATGTTCCATGTGCATCCAACCCCCTTGGGGAGCAGGGCTGCCACCACTGGGCGAATGGGGACAAGGCCGTGACCTGTCAAAAACCAGCAACCCAAGGAAAGAGGCGCTCTGCACTGGGAACGCTCAACAACAAGTCGTGACACGGCCGAATGGCAGCAGAGATGCACTAGAAACCACATCTCCCCTCCTGCCTGAAAGCCTTCAAGTGCAAGCTCTTCGGGATGCAGTTCATGGCCATGAAGGCATCCACAGCCTGAGAGCAATAGCAACAACATCTCAGAGCGAATTCAGCAGTGGCATTTTTGCCTACAGAAATCAACAGCGTGTCAAACCTTGAAAGAAGTTCAGTGATGCCAATGAGCAGGGGTCAGGCTGCTTGTGTATGCTCGATATTTGTTCAAGTCTAGCGGAGCATCCGATTGTATGCGTGGGGAAGGTAGCCGCAAAGCGGTTTGCCAACAGTTTATGCATGACAATGACCTGGCGGTGCACGGCAGCCTTCTCAGTGTTGATGCCCCCAGGGGGTGGCTGCCTCAACCCAAAAGCCTTAGGTCGCACTGGACAGCTGGCAACATCCTTGCGGATCTGGAGGGACTGACCTCGATCTTGTTCTTCAGCTTATCGGCCCTCTTTGCAGCTGCACTACTCTCCATCATGTTTTTTACAAATGTTCCAACATGCAACAACCACCAGGACGGATTGCATCAGACCGCCCTTGAAAACGAAATGACAGGCAGATTGCATGAGACCCCCCATGGAATTGTCAGCAGATTAAGCCTCCTTTACCCCTCGGCAGAGCACTCAAGGTTTGAAAGAATGAGACACCGTCTTTAAACCCTCCGGCAAACATAGCGCATGCCCGGGACGCTCATCACGCTAGCGTTTCAAGAGACCTTTCATACCTCACATAATTCAGATGTCAAGTACATCATATGCTGGCAAGGTGACCATGCCAGCAGTGTTTATTTTACAGTGCTCCAGCTACAATTCAGCTAAATCACGGCCAATAACTGGGTGTTGGCCAGGTTGGCAATAAAACAAAATCTTTGTATCTGGCATGTTTTCACCCTCAATATTTGTTCCAGGACCCCAGGACCCATGCCCACTCACCAAGAAAGCAAAGAATATGGCGGCGCAAGCCATGATGACCATCGCGCCTATCTGTTCGACGGTGTTACGGGGGATGATATCTACGCAGCATGGGTCACCAGAGGGCTGTGCGGAGTAAGTCTTGCACGCCTTCACGTCTTTCCTCCATCACATCTTGCCCAGATCATGGAGTGCAAGGAGTTTTACCGCCCTATCACCACCGCCACCACACAAACGGCCATGTCAAAACTGATGCTCCTTCAGATCCTTGCAACAAACCAAAATGGTACGGCATGGCAACTTAGCGTCCACACATTTTTCCACCAGGCCAAAAGCGTAACAAGATTTCCTAGCAGCAAGCCAGTGTCATTTACTCAAGCCAGGCCACCATGCTATCTGCCGTGCTCATTTGCATATCCCCCTCACCTCCATATCCTTTTACTCAAGCCAGGCCACCATGTTATGTTTCTTGTTTATTTAAATGCCCGGATGCCCCGCTCACCTCCATATCCTGTCGTGGTGAGAGTTGTGACGATGAAGTATATACTCGAGGTGAACTGTCGCCAACGGGCCGCGGTCGTGATGTCCCCTAGGCCTGAAGACAGATTGATGCTGGATATGCAAGCAACTCAAGCAACTGACAGCACTCGTCGAATTCAATAGATAAATAAGCTAGTAATCTGTGAGGGATCGATGAACCTGATCAAAGACACACCTCCAGCTTGAAATGGCCACGTGTTCTCTGTGTCATATGCCTGGCCAGTGACGTTGCCAATGATCCACCAGAAGCACCCGAGGGTGTTGATGGCCACTGCACACACGAAAGGGACAGAGAGGCAAGTGGATCCAGGGGGGGGGGGGGGGATTTAAAATACACACTCAAACAGAGCACAATGATCCACCAGAAGCAACAGAGGGTATTGATGGCCACTGCAATGAAAGAAAGAAAGCTACGCCCTATTAGGGCGTGGAGGTTAAGGAAACAACGCAGCTTGGGGCCGTAGCCACATCCACGCCGTTACCATGAGGCAAAAAGAAAGCCACTGCACACACGAAGGGACAGTGAGGCAAGTGGATCCAGGGGGGGGGGGGATATAAAATACACACTCAAACAGAGCACAATGCAGGGGCTTGAAATGTACTTGTCAAAGCCTGACCAATGGCTGTGTCTTCAATGACACATTCCCAAGCCTGCCTCCGTCTGACGCACCGAGAGCGCAGTAAGAGATTGCAAACAGGTAGACAGATGCCAGTGAGAGCAAGCCACTGGCGTACATGTTTCCCGGCGTAGCCGTAAAGCCAGGAGCCCAGTATGAGGGTTTTCATCAGGCCGAATATGTAGTAGTAGCGCAGTAAACGCAGCAGCTGAGGAGCAGGCAGCAAGCAGCAGGGACTGTCAGCTACGACCGCACAAGCAGATGTTCTCAAAGTGAGCGAGGAGATTCTGATTGCACGGACCACGTGAGCATGTGGCCGCGTTATTAATCAAGACAAGCTGTCATCACTTCATGTGAAGGGCGTTGCTTCAGCTGCAACTCAGATACACCACGGTCTGCGGCTGGGTCTGGTGCGGGTGCAGTAAGCCCTACAGCTTGGGCCAGACCAGGTTTGGTCCACATCCGCACCGCGGTGGCCCACCAGCCTGCCAATCGTTGTCCGGTGCGAGCTAAAACAAGCACTGGCCGTGAAATGAAGTGACGATGTGCAAGCCTTCACTCGACAAGGCGTCGGGACTGAGCAAGGGGAGGGTAAAATCACTTGTCACTAGGCTGGCCCACCCAAAAAGCTGGTGCGTACCCTTAGATATGACAGCGCGGGTGCATTCTCATTCACCGATGGCATCAGCATGGCCAGGGTGACCACCCAAAAAGCCACCGAGCTGATGAAATCGATGATGAGCGTCGATCGGGACAGGTACATCCAAGCAATGTCCCACTTCTTGTACAGCAACCTGATGAATGGGACAACTCAAGATGGCCAGGTGGGCATGTGAGGGGAGGGTCAAACGGAATGTATGCCCCAATCCCAACGCCAACAAAGTGTTTGCACGTGACCACCCGTGGCTGCATGCAAGTTATTTTGTGCCGTCGTCTCATGCCATGCAACATGGTCCAATAATACAATTCTCAGGCACAAACATTTACTGTCTGTGTTCGGTTGATTCCAGTCATATTAGCGTATCGGTACGACTTCAAATCATGAAGGGCAAGAAGACGAGATAAACAAAACATTTACCCGCTTATCCAGTACCCACAGCTGATCATTCTTGTACTGCAGCACATAGGGCACGCTGAGGTTGATGACAACGTCTATGAGGAACACCGTGGCAATGGTCATCTCAAAGATCAGGATGTGGTACGAGGCTGCAACAACGGGGAGAGATAGTCAGTGCGAGGGCATTGGGGCGGCATACGGGTGTGGGGAAGAGGGCAAGCGGGGGAGTAATTGAGTGATGCAATATTTATTCTAGGACGTTAGGCAGAGATTCAGTAACATCATGACCTACGGCCTTGGGGTCCTTACGCAGCAAGCCCAGCTACTTGGGCCACAGGCCATAGGCCGATGCAGGTTTGGTCTGCATCGGCCCAGTAGTGGCTGCCCATCGGCCTGCCAAAGGTGGTGGGGTGCGCACTAAAACAAGCACTTATGTGATGCGAATCAAACACAGATTATGACATGAGAGACGATGATTTAAAGAACAAATGGGGCTGCTGGTGCGCCACATAAGAATTATAAAGGTGGCAAGTTGTCACAACAGTTGCATGATGGGCCCTCCTTTATAGGGCTCCTTGATGGGGGTTCAGCCTCATCCGAGAGAGGCAGCAAATTGACCACACTTCACCCTCCTTGCATGCCCCTCCTTTCACAAAAGATGCTTACTTGTTCTCCAGGCCTCGGTGTACGGAAATATCAGTGCTGTGTAGAACATGTCCACAAATGTGATGAAGGCAATCCAGACCCTAAGCTGTTTGCTCCATGGCGGTATCAGGGGCAGCCAGAAGATCGATCGATGGCGTGACGAAAAGTTCAAAAACGATTGTCGACCTGCCATACAGCAGAGACTATAGTGGTGTTGTCATGGGCCATCCAACAAAGAGCGCAAACTGCCTGTCAGCAGGAAGCATAACATAATGTCTTTGACATCCTGTACCAGTATATCGTACCACATTATTATTTGCATTGATATCACTATCCCTCCACCCACATGTATCCTCTTCCAGGAAAGAGTACAAGCCGAGCTCACATGGTAGATCCGCTCAACAGGCAGATAAGATCCACCGGTACCTAGGGAGCTGTGCAGTACCAGCAACACACTCGCCTTGATATTTTGCCACGTAAGACTCGAAATCATCCTTGTTGGTTTCAAGTGTCCTGTGGCCGCTCTGGAGAAGGAGCCTCCGGTGTTCTGGATCTGAGCATGCATGCATGCATGTGCAGGACAGGAGGGAGCCATCCAATGGAATTGCTGCTAATCTGAAAGTGCAGGGTATACCTTCACCTCAATAGGTCAGCCATTCTAGACAGAGGCAATATTTTTGTGTAAGCTCATCGGGACAGCGGTCATGATTGTTCTGGCACCTGGAGAAGTGAGTGTGGGTGCGGGTAGTTATATATGGTAGGCATTGCGATGGCTTCTTCTGCATGTATAAGCAGCATGCACCATTACAATTGCTTAACATTCAATATTCTTATTTGCTGGGATTTGATCTAACAGCGCATATCACGACATAATTCATTTGCGATGCCTGTGATGACGTGTTACATTTACCGACTGACCCGATGAGAAGGACAGGGAGAACGATTTCTCATGTCTACATGACGAAGTTCCCTTGCAATCTATCACGATATCAGGCTGCATCATACCCGGGGTGAGTGGCCATACCGGTACGCGCAGGCGTATTCGTCTAACATGAGCCAGGAAGAGGCCTAATTACTCAAGGTTGAGGGATACTTATCGGAGCTTTCGAGAGTTCTCTGAGTTATAATTCAGGTGCACTTCTTCCGCCCGATGCTCCAAATTGGATGCTCTCCCGAACCCCCATTTCGCACCGATGATCCGCACTCACTTTCAACCAGGGGGCTTTCAACCAGGGGGAAACCCCCCTACTTTCACCCCTGCCCACTGGTCTTTTACCTGCATGCTCTCATGAACCCAACTCCCGGTAGAGTGGGGGCAGGTCAAGGAGGAAAGTGGCCAGCGTACCAGCAGAAAAACAGAAGGGGTCAAATACGGTAACTGCCATAAAAGAAAATCATCCACATGTCTCCTGACAGTTTGCTTTTGTGGTCTTTTCTTTTCTTCGAGGCTTTGTTGAGGGCTAGTCTCTAGTGGAACTCAGGTGTTGGACTTGGTCTTCTTTGCCTTCCCGGCCTCCCCTTTTGTTCCTTTCCGCCTCTCTTACTTTCAGTTTCTTCTTTTCTCCCTTCTGAACGACTGAACAGTTGGGCGCCCACACGGCCAAGCTTTGTGCGGGCCCAGAGGTGTAACGTTATTGTCATGGTTGAGGTAAATTGCGCAGTCAGACCTACTCTTAGGAAATCCAAGGCCGGATGCTTATCATCCCATGCTCATCATTTCTTCATAATCTTAGAGGCTGTGCAGCTAGGAATCCCATGCACATTGGATGAGAGATTGGGAATTCCTATGGATATAACTTCAGTTTGTACCAAGGAGGGGGGGTGGGGGGGACAAAAAATTGACCCCATCCCCTGAAGTTGTAGAGCTTAACGAGAGCTTTCCATAGCTGGTCTTAACATATTTTTTGGCCCATGGTTTAAACAGCGGGGAATACAGGTATGGGGGAAGGTGAGGGTTCAGCAGCGCGGAATACAGGTATGGGGGAAGGTGAGGTTCAAGCAGCGGGGAATACAAGTATGGGGGGAGGTGAGGGTCAAGTAGCGGGGAATACAAGTATGGGGGGAGGTGAGGGTCAAGCAGCGGGGAATATATACAGGTATGGGGGGAGGTGAGGGTCAAGCAGCGGGGAATACAGGTATGGGGGGAGGTGAGGGTCAAGCAGCGGGGAATACAGGTATGGGGGGAGGTGAGGGTCAAGCAGCGGGGAATACAGGTATGGGGGGAGGTGAGGTTCAAGCAGCGGGGAATACAAGTATGGGGGGAGGTGAGGGTCAAGCAGCGGGGAATACAGGTATGGGGGGAGGTGAGGGTCAAGCAGCGGGGAATACAAGTATGGGGGAAGGTGAGGGTTATGCAGCGCGGAATACAGGTATGGGGGAAGGTGAGGGTCAAGTAGCGGGGAATACAAGTATGGGGGGAGGTGAGGGTCAAGCAGCGGGGAATACAGGTATGGGGGGAGGTGAGGGTCAAGCAGCGGGGAATACAAGTATGGGGGAAGGTGAGGGTCAAGCAGCGGGGAATACAAGTATGGGGGGAGGTGAGGGTCAAGCAGCGGGGAATACAAGTATGGGGGGAGGTGAGGGTCAAGCAGCGGGGAATACAGGTATGGGGGAAGGTGAGGTTCAAGCAGCGGGGAATACAAGTATGGGGGGAGGTGAGGGTCAAGCAGCGGGGAATACAGGTATGGGGGGAGGTGAGGGTTAAGCAGCGGGGAATACAGGTATGGGGGAAGGTGAGGTTCAAGCAGCGGGGAATACAGGTATGGGGGGAGGTGAGGTTCAAGCAGCGGGGAATACAAGTATGGGGGGAGGTGAGGGTCAAGCAGCGGGGAATACAGGTATGGGGGGAGGTGAGGGTTAAGCAGCGGGGAATACAGGTGTGGGGGGAGGTGAGGGTCAAGTAGCGGGGAATACAAGTATGGGGGGAGGTGAGGGTCAAGTAGCGGGGAATACAAGTATGGGGGAAGGTGAGGGTCAAGCAGCGGGGAATACAGGTATGGGGGGAGGTGAGGGTCAAGCAGCGGGGAATACAGGTATGGGGGGAGGTGAGGGTTAAGCAGCGGGGAATACAGGTGTGGGGGGAGGTGAGGGTCAAGTAGCGGGGAATACAAGTATGGGGGGAGGTGAGGGTTAAGCAGCGGGGAATACAGGTATGGGGGGACGTGAGGGTTAAGCAGCGGGGAATACAGGTGTGGGGGGAGGTGAGGGTCAAGTAGCGGGGAATACAGGTATGGGGGGAGGTGAGGTTCAAGCAGCGGGGAATACAAGTATGGGGGGAGGTGAGGGTCAAGCAGCGGGGAATACAGGTATGGGGGGAGGTGAGGGTTAAGCAGCGGGGAATACAGGTGTGGGGGGAGGTGAGGGTCAAGTAGCGGGGAATACAAGTATGGGGGGAGGTGAGGGTCAAGTAGCGGGGAATACAGGTATGGGGGAAGGTGAGGGTCAAGCAGCGGGGAATACAGGTATGGGGGGAGGTGAGGGTCAAGCAGCGGGGAATACAGGTGTGGGGGGAGGTGAGGGTCAAGCAGCGGGGAATACAAGTATGGGGGGAGGTGAGGGTCAAGTAGCGGGGAATACAAGTATGGGGGAAGGTGAGGGTCAAGCAGCGGGGAATACAGGTATGGGGGGAGGTGAGGGTCAAGCAGCGGGGAATACAGGTATGGGGGGAGGTGAGGGTCAAGCAGCGGGGAATACAGGTATGGGGGGAGGTGAGGTTCAAGGAGCGGGGAATACAGGTATGGGGGGAGGTGAGGTTTAAGCAGCGGGGAATACAAGTATGGGGGGAGGTGAGGGTCAAGTAGCGGGGAATACAGGTATGGGGGGAGGTGAGGGTCAAGCAGCGGGGAATACAAGTATGGGGGGAGGTGAGGGTTAAGCAGCGGGGAATACAGGTATGGGGGGAGGTGAGGGTCAAGCAGCGGGGAATACAGGTGTGGGGGGAGGTGAGGGTCAAGCAGCGGGGAATACAGGTATGGGGGGAGGTGAGGGTCAAGCAGCGGGGAATACAGGTATGGGGGGAGGTGAGGGTCAAGTAGCGGGGAATACAGGTATGGGGGGAGGTGAGGGTCAAGCAGCGGGGAATACAGGTATGGGGGGAGGTGAGGGTCAAGCAGCGGGGAATACAGGTATGGGGGGAGGTGAGGGTCAAGCAGCGGGGAATACAAGTATGGGGGGAGGTGAGGGTTAAGCAGCGGGGAATACAGGTATGGGGGAAGGTGAGGGTCAAGCAGCGGGGAATACAGGTATGGGGGGAGGTGAGGGTCAAGTAGCGGGGAATACAGGTATGGGGGGAGGTGAGGGTCAAGCAGCGGGGAATACAAGTATGGGGGGAGGTGAGGGTTAAGCAGCGGGGAATACAGGTATGGGGGGAGGTGAGGGTCAAGCAGCGGGGAATACAAGTATGGGGGGAGGTGAGGGTTAAGCAGCGGGGAATACAGGTATGGGGGAAGGTGAGGGTCAAGCAGCGGGGAATACAGGTGTGGGGGGAGGTGAGGGTCAAGCAGCGGGGAATACAGGTATGGGGGAGGTGAGGGTCAAGCAGCGGGGAATACAGGTATGGGGGGAGGTGAGGGTCAAGCAGCGGGGAATACAAGTATGGGGGGAGGTGAGGGTCAAGCAGCGGGGAATACAGGTATGGGGGGAGGTGAGGGTTAAGCAGCGGGGAATACAGGTATGGGGGGAGGTGAGGGTTAAGCAGCGGGGAATACAGGTATGGGGGGAGGTGAGGGTCAAGCAGCGGGGAATACAGGTATGGGGGGAGGTGAGGGTCAAGCAGCGGGGAATACAGGTATGGGGGAAGGTGAGGTTCAAGCAGCGGGGAATACAAGTATGGGGGGAGGTGAGGGTCAAGCAGCGGGGAATACAGGTATGGGGGGAGGTGAGGGTTAAGCAGCGGGGAATACAGGTATGGGGGAAGGTGAGGTTCAAGCAGCGGGGAATACAGGTATGGGGGGAGGTGAGGTTCAAGCAGCGGGGAATACAAGTATGGGGGGAGGTGAGGGTCAAGCAGCGGGGAATACAGGTATGGGGGGAGGTGAGGGTTAAGCAGCGGGGAATACAGGTGTGGGGGGAGGTGAGGGTCAAGCAGCGGGGAATACAAGTATGGGGGGAGGTGAGGGTCAAGTAGCGGGGAATACAAGTATGGGGGAAGGTGAGGGTCAAGCAGCGGGGAATACAGGTATGGGGGGAGGTGAGGGTCAAGCAGCGGGGAATACAGGTATGGGGGGAGGTGAGGGTTAAGCAGCGGGGAATACAGGTGTGGGGGGAGGTGAGGGTCAAGTAGCGGGGAATACAAGTATGGGGGGAGGTGAGGGTTAAGCAGCGGGGAATACAGGTATGGGGGGACGTGAGGGTTAAGCAGCGGGGAATACAGGTGTGGGGGGAGGTGAGGGTCAAGTAGCGGGGAATACAGGTATGGGGGGAGGTGAGGTTCAAGCAGCGGGGAATACAAGTATGGGGGGAGGTGAGGGTCAAGCAGCGGGGAATACAGGTATGGGGGGAGGTGAGGGTTAAGCAGCGGGGAATACAGGTGTGGGGGGAGGTGAGGGTCAAGTAGCGGGGAATACAAGTATGGGGGGAGGTGAGGGTCAAGTAGCGGGGAATACAGGTATGGGGGAAGGTGAGGGTCAAGCAGCGGGGAATACAGGTATGGGGGGAGGTGAGGGTCAAGCAGCGGGGAATACAGGTGTGGGGGGAGGTGAGGGTCAAGCAGCGGGGAATACAAGTATGGGGGGAGGTGAGGGTCAAGTAGCGGGGAATACAAGTATGGGGGAAGGTGAGGGTCAAGCAGCGGGGAATACAGGTATGGGGGGAGGTGAGGGTCAAGCAGCGGGGAATACAGGTATGGGGGGAGGTGAGGGTCAAGCAGCGGGGAATACAGGTATGGGGGGAGGTGAGGTTCAAGGAGCGGGGAATACAGGTATGGGGGGAGGTGAGGGTTAAGCAGCGGGGAATACAAGTATGGGGGGAGGTGAGGGTCAAGTAGCGGGGAATACAGGTATGGGGGGAGGTGAGGGTCAAGCAGCGGGGAATACAAGTATGGGGGGAGGTGAGGGTTAAGCAGCGGGGAATACAGGTATGGGGGGAGGTGAGGGTCAAGCAGCGGGGAATACAGGTGTGGGGGGAGGTGAGGGTCAAGCAGCGGGGAATACAGGTATGGGGGGAGGTGAGGGTCAAGCAGCGGGGAATACAGGTATGGGGGGAGGTGAGGGTCAAGTAGCGGGGAATACAAGTATGGGGGGAGGTGAGGGTCAAGTAGCGGGGAATACAGGTATGGGGGGAGGTGAGGGTCAAGCAGCGGGGAATACAAGTATGGGGGGAGGTGAGGGTTAAGCAGCGGGGAATACAGGTATGGGGGGAGGTGAGGGTCAAGCAGCGGGGAATACAGGTGTGGGGGGAGGTGAGGGTCAAGCAGCGGGGAATACAGGTATGGGGGGAGGTGAGGGTCAAGCAGCGGGGAATACAGGTATGGGGGGAGGTGAGGGTCAAGTAGCGGGGAATACAGGTATGGGGGGAGGTGAGGGTCAAGCAGCGGGGAATACAGGTATGGGGGGAGGTGAGGGTCAAGCAGCGGGGAATACAGGTATGGGGGGAGGTGAGGGTCAAGCAGCGGGGAATACAAGTATGGGGGGAGGTGAGGGTTAAGCAGCGGGGAATACAGGTATGGGGGAAGGTGAGGGTCAAGCAGCGGGGAATACAGGTATGGGGGGAGGTGAGGGTCAAGTAGCGGGGAATACAGGTATGGGGGGAGGTGAGGGTCAAGCAGCGGGGAATACAAGTATGGGGGGAGGTGAGGGTTAAGCAGCGGGGAATACAGGTATGGGGGGAGGTGAGGGTCAAGCAGCGGGGAATACAAGTATGGGGGGACGTGAGGGTTAAGCAGCGGGGAATACAGGTGTGGGGGGAGGTGAGGGTCAAGTAGCGGGGAATACAGGTATGGGGGGAGGTGAGGTTCAAGCAGCGGGGAATACAAGTATGGGGGGAGGTGAGGGTCAAGCAGCGGGGAATACAGGTATGGGGGGAGGTGAGGGTTAAGCAGCGGGGAATACAGGTGTGGGGGGAGGTGAGGGTCAAGTAGCGGGGAATACAAGTATGGGGGGAGGTGAGGGTCAAGTAGCGGGGAATACAGGTATGGGGGAAGGTGAGGGTCAAGCAGCGGGGAATACAGGTATGGGGGGAGGTGAGGGTCAAGCAGCGGGGAATACAGGTGTGGGGGGAGGTGAGGGTCAAGCAGCGGGGAATACAAGTATGGGGGGAGGTGAGGGTCAAGTAGCGGGGAATACAAGTATGGGGGAAGGTGAGGGTCAAGCAGCGGGGAATACAGGTATGGGGGGAGGTGAGGGTCAAGCAGCGGGGAATACAGGTATGGGGGGAGGTGAGGGTCAAGCAGCGGGGAATACAGGTATGGGGGGAGGTGAGGTTCAAGGAGCGGGGAATACAGGTATGGGGGGAGGTGAGGGTTAAGCAGCGGGGAATACAAGTATGGGGGGAGGTGAGGGTCAAGTAGCGGGGAATACAGGTATGGGGGGAGGTGAGGGTCAAGCAGCGGGGAATACAAGTATGGGGGGAGGTGAGGGTTAAGCAGCGGGGAATACAGGTATGGGGGGAGGTGAGGGTCAAGCAGCGGGGAATACAGGTGTGGGGGGAGGTGAGGGTCAAGCAGCGGGGAATACAGGTATGGGGGGAGGTGAGGGTCAAGCAGCGGGGAATACAGGTATGGGGGGAGGTGAGGGTCAAGTAGCGGGGAATACAGGTATGGGGGGAGGTGAGGGTCAAGCAGCGGGGAATACAGGTATGGGGGGAGGTGAGGGTCAAGCAGCGGGGAATACAGGTATGGGGGGAGGTGAGGGTCAAGCAGCGGGGAATACAAGTATGGGGGGAGGTGAGGGTTAAGCAGCGGGGAATACAGGTATGGGGGAAGGTGAGGGTCAAGCAGCGGGGAATACAGGTATGGGGGGAGGTGAGGGTCAAGTAGCGGGGAATACAGGTATGGGGGGAGGTGAGGGTCAAGCAGCGGGGAATACAGGTATGGGGGGAGGTGAGGGTTAAGCAGCGGGGAATACAGGTATGGGGGGAGGTGAGGGTCAAGCAGCGGGGAATATAAGTATGGGGGGAGGTGAGGGTTAAGCAGCGGGGAATACAGGTATGGGGGAAGGTGAGGGTCAAGCAGCGGGGAATACAGGTATGGGGGGAGGTGAGGGTCAAGCAGCGGGGAATACAGGTATGGGGGGAGGTGAGGGTCAAGCAGCGGGGAATACAGGTGTGGGGGGAGGTGAGGGTCAAGTAGCGGGGAATACAAGTATGGGGGGAGGTGAGGGTTAAGCAGCGGGGAATACAGGTATGGGGGGACGTGAGGGTTAAGCAGCGGGGAATACAGGTGTGGGGGGAGGTGAGGGTCAAGTAGCGGGGAATACAGGTATGGGGGGAGGTGAGGGTCAAGCAGCGGGGAATACAGGTATGGGGGGAGGTGAGGGTCAAGCAGCGGGGAATACAGGTGTGGGGGGAGGTGAGGGTCAAGCAGCGGGGAATACAAGTATGGGGGGAGGTGAGGGTCAAGTAGCGGGGAATACAAGTATGGGGGAAGGTGAGGGTCAAGCAGCGGGGAATACAGGTATGGGGGGAGGTGAGGGTCAAGCAGCGGGGAATACAGGTATGGGGGGAGGTGAGGGTCAAGCAGCGGGGAATACAGGTATGGGGGGAGGTGAGGTTCAAGGAGCGGGGAATACAGGTAGTATGGGGGGAGGTGAGGGTTAAGCAGCGGGGAATACAAGTATGGGGGGAGGTGAGGGTCAAGTAGCGGGGAATACAGGTACGGGGGGAGGTGAGGGTCAAGCAGCGGGGAATACAAGTATGGGGGGAGGTGAGGGTTAAGCAGCGGGGAATACAGGTATGGGGGGAGGTGAGGGTCAAGCAGCGGGGAATACAGGTGTGGGGGGAGGTGAGGGTCAAGCAGCGGGGAATACAGGTATGGGGGGAGGTGAGGGTCAAGCAGCGGGGAATACAGGTATGGGGGGAGGTGAGGGTCAAGTAGCGGGGAATACAGGTATGGGGGGAGGTGAGGGTCAAGCAGCGGGGAATACAGGTATGGGGGGAGGTGAGGGTCAAGCAGCGGGGAATACAGGTATGGGGGGAGGTGAGGGTCAAGCAGCGGGGAATACAAGTATGGGGGGAGGTGAGGGTTAAGCAGCGGGGAATACAGGTATGGGGGAAGGTGAGGGTCAAGCAGCGGGGAATACAGGTATGGGGGGAGGTGAGGGTCAAGTAGCGGGGAATACAGGTATGGGGGGAGGTGAGGGTCAAGCAGCGGGGAATACAGGTATGGGGGGAGGTGAGGGTTAAGCAGCGGGGAATACAGGTATGGGGGGAGGTGAGGGTCAAGCAGCGGGGAATACAAGTATGGGGGGAGGTGAGGGTTAAGCAGCGGGGAATACAGGTATGGGGGAAGGTGAGGGTCAAGCAGCGGGGAATACAGGTGTGGGGGGAGGTGAGGGTCAAGCAGCGGGGAATACAGGTATGGGGGAGGTGAGGGTCAAGCAGCGGGGAATACAGGTATGGGGGGAGGTGAGGGTCAAGCAGCGGGGAATACAAGTATGGGGGGAGGTGAGGGTCAAGCAGCGGGGAATACAGGTATGGGGGAAGGTGAGGGTTAAGCAGCGGGGAATACAGGTATGGGGGGAGGTGAGGGTTAAGCAGCGGGGAATACAGGTATGGGGGGAGGTGAGGGTCAAGCAGCGGGGAATACAGGTATGGGGGGAGGTGAGGGTCAAGCAGCGGGGAATACAGGTATGGGGGGAGGTGAGGGTCAAGCAGCGGGGAATACAGGTGTGGGGGGAGGTGAGGGTCAAGCAGCGGGGAATACAGGTATGGGGGGAGGTGAGGGTCAAGCAGCGGGGAATACAGGTATGGGGGGAGGTGAGGGTCAAGCAGCGGGGAATACAGGTATGGGGGAAGGTGAGGGTTCAGCAGCGGGGAATACAGGTATGGGGGAAGGTGAGTGTCAAGCAGCGGGGAATACAGGTATGGGGGGAGGTGAGGGTCAAGCAGCAGGGAATACAGGTATGGGGGGAGGTGAGGGTCAAGCAGCGGGGAATACAAGTATGGGGGAAGGTGAGGGTCAAGCAGCGGGGAATACAAGTATGGGGGGAGGTGAGGGTCAAGTAGCTGGGAATACAGGTATGGGGGGAGGTGAGGGTCAAGCAGCGGGGAATACAAGTATGGGGGGAGGTGAGGGTTAAGCAGCGGGGAATACAGGTATGGGGGGAGGTGAGGGTCAAGCAGCGGGGAATACAGGTGTGGGGGGAGGTGAGGGTCAAGCAGCGGGGAATACAGGTATGGGGGGAGGTGAGGGTCAAGCAGCGGGGAATACAGGTATGGGGGGAGGTGAGGGTCAAGTAGCGGGGAATACAGGTATGGGGGGAGGTGAGGGTCAAGCAGCGGGGAATACAGGTATGGGGGGAGGTGAGGGTCAAGCAGCGGGGAATACAGGTATGGGGGGAGGTGAGGGTCAAGCAGCGGGGAATACAAGTATGGGGGGAGGTGAGGGTTAAGCAGCGGGGAATACAGGTATGGGGGAAGGTGAGGGTCAAGCAGCGGGGAATACAGGTATGGGGGGAGGTGAGGGTCAAGTAGCGGGGAATACAGGTATGGGGGGAGGTGAGGGTCAAGCAGCGGGGAATACAAGTATGGGGGGAGGTGAGGGTTAAGCAGCGGGGAATACAGGTATGGGGGGAGGTGAGGGTCAAGCAGCGGGGAATACAAGTATGGGGGGAGGTGAGGGTTAAGCAGCGGGGAATACAGGTATGGGGGAAGGTGAGGGTCAAGCAGCGGGGAATACAGGTGTGGGGGGAGGTGAGGGTCAAGCAGCGGGGAATACAGGTATGGGGGAGGTGAGGGTCAAGCAGCGGGGAATACAGGTATGGGGGGAGGTGAGGGTCAAGCAGCGGGGAATACAAGTATGGGGGGAGGTGAGGGTCAAGCAGCAGGGAATACAAGTATGGGGGGAGGTGAGGTTCAAGCAGCAGGGAATACAGGTATGGGGGGAGGTGAGGGTCAAGTAGCGGGGAATACAAGTATGGGGGGAGGTGAGGGTTAAGCAGCGGGGAATACAGGTATGGGGGGAGGAGAGGGTCAAGTAGCCATCCCTGGGTCATTTAACCAATCCAACATGCAGATATGGCCTTCCATGATGTGGCCCACATCAGCTCTCATATCGATGACGGTAGGTGCAGGCCATCCTGAAGCGCTACTGACTGACGTTGCAAGAACTACCGGTACGGAATGTACCAACCATGAGTCAGCAAGCATGGCCCCGCTCACATGTGCAAGGCACCCGGGCTATTTTTTGTTTGTAAGCGTCTCAGTTTTTCTAGCCAGGGTTGAGCGGCCGGCCTCACACCTTGTAAAGTCAAAAGAAGAGAAAAGGCACCTACATGCATGCCAGGCCGTGCGGTGCTCCATGTTGCTCGCATGGGCGACGTAATGCTATGCATGCGTACAAGAGCATTGCCGTGCCCCCATGTGCAAGGTCCCGCACTGCCAGCAAGCTCAGGGCCTAGCACTGCCAGCATATGCAACGCCCCGCAGTGCCAACATGTGCATTGCCCAGACATGCGGGCATTCTGGCGTCCCTCAAGGAGTGCACACTCTCACATGTAGCTGCCGGCCACACGGGACGAAAATAAGAGAAACTTGGTGCTTTGGTGAAGCCTCTGTCTAAAGGCAGCGGAATCTTGCAGTGGTTTGAACAGCAAAGGCCTCACTCATGGAGGAACCACATGCGGGCAACACCGTGCCTTCATGGCCTCATCAATACTATTGTTGCATGTAAGCATGCATGACCGTCGCATAATTCTACTTCCATATTTTCACTGCTAACACCATCCACATGCCAGACCTGTCCCTCAACTTTCGAAGGTTCATAATGCAGGGTGAATCCAAGTGCAGCTTGACTGCCGGGTAGCATGGCGGGCTGCAACATCCGCTGCCGGTGGCGGTATTCAGCTTTGGTACCAGGTGGGTACGTGAGAAGCCGGTCTAGCCAAGCAGTTCAATGAGGTAACAGCAGGCAGCTGGGACCAACAGTTTGGAAAGCTTAGGGTTTAGTGTTAAACCCTAAACCCTAAACAACAGACAAAGGGGGGATCGACAGTTTGCATGTCACCATCGTCTTGCTGAACGAAGGCTCTGCATGCACGTTGCCCTGTGTGGCTGCATTGGTAGCATGGCGGCCGTGAGCTGACGTTGTGTCGCTGTCCCTGAGTTGCATCACTTGGGTGGCTCATTCACTACTAGTGACTCACTCCTAACATTTTTCGTATTCAGTGCCAGGATGCCAGTAAGTTGCTGGTTATTTGCTTTTCAACTTGTTAAAAACAAAGCTTGAGGAATTGAGAGAGATCTGAAGCATCACTGGTTTTCCTTTGGATCAACCAGATGACAGCCTTTGCTATCGAAGTCTCTGCCCTGCGGTGCAAATGCCGCGACAAGAGAAGCATGTGCAGTTGCTGCATGTGTGTGTGTTGCACATGTTGTCCCTGCCCCCTCCCACCCCTTCCCGCTGCTCCCTCCCTGGCCCCCTATCCTACTGCAGGTGTATTAAGACCCTCAGGACTGGCTCTCTGAAATGCAGGAGAGGGAGTAGCAGCACGCGACTCAGCTTGCCGAGGCAGGCCAGGGGCAAGGGGGCACGTATGTCCAGAGGGGTCTGCTCCCGATGCACCCTTAGTCTCCAAGCCGCCTCGGAACCCTGAGACATCGGCCTCGAAAGCCGTCTCCGCCAGCGGGAGGGCTGCGGCGGCCGACAAGCTTGTATTGTTGCAATGGGCTTGGGGTTGACATAAGTGTTATGCATGGGGGATATGTCACCTCCTGACCTCTCTCCTTCGGTCCTTCCCCTGGGATGTGCATGTTCTTCTCGTACATGATTGGGGGACCCACCTTACGGACAGGTCAATGATGTTACACCTCTAGGCCTTGCGCTTGGACATAAATTAGTAGGGCACACTTGGTGTGGTGAGCTGATGGGGGCGTTGGAGACGGGTTGGAGCATGGAGCAGCCATCCCCACACTGTGCCAGGCAGTCTCTGACCTGCAACCGCTCCCAATCCCGAAGGTGCGACAAGCATGTGCATCTTGAGGCGACTAGCAGAAGGGGAATGGGTATTGTCCTTTTTGTCATTCTCTTGCTTTCTCTCCTCTCTGCAGTTTTTTTACTTGTTCAGGGCTACGCTTGAGAGGCGGGTCAGGGTGCCTTCGGACTGCCTTTCCTTTTTAGGGGGGTTCTTTCATTTCTCTTTTGTGTTCCAATCTTTCTATCCTTCCACCTCTTGCCTTCAGTGTCTTTTCCCCCCTGTCTAACGGGACAATTGGGCGCCCACGCGGTCGAGCCTTTTGATCAGGGCCCATAGGTGTAACGTCATTGACCTCTAGGCCAAGCTCAAAGCGCTGGGCCTCGTGGGCACCCAGTTGTCCAGTTGGAGATGCCTCGATGAGTCAAAACCCACACACTTTTTGGACAGGTGGGAACCCAGACCCCCCCCCAAATGTTGCGCATTCATGACATGACATGTTGTGCATGGCACTCCCATGCAATTCACGTGTCATGCACCGGTACCGTACTTGGTCCTCCATCCATAACATTTTGTCAGTTCATTCACAGATAGCAGGGCTTTGTTTTTGATTTGCACACCAAGGCCCTTATGGAATGTGCACACCGAAGTTTGGCAAGATGCCCGAGTGCCCAACTAGGAGACAAGCCCTTGTGATTGTTACTAGAGACATTTCACATCGGCATCTGGCTGCATGGGGCATTGAAAGGACTAGGCATGACAATGCGCAAGAGACTAGCCTCAAAGCCTTCATATGGCTCAAACATTAGAATCATGCAGACAACACAGGCCAGGGGGACCCCTTGGCCTGGAACAGTCCGTGACGCCACCTCCAGATAATGTTTCGCAGCTGGAATCAGAAGCCACACAGCCAATTATGATGTTACATTTCGTGGTGAGATGGAACATCTACGTCGCGTTGAATGTCGCTGACCCTACTTGTCGTAGGCCCATGCAGCCGAAATGCGGGATTGTCGCTGGACGCAAAGCACTGCTGAGTATCAGGAAATGAACACGAGTCTGAGGAAGGTATGTCACCTCATTGAAAGAGGTCACCTCATTCAATGAGGTGAGGTGGCTTGGGCTTGACGAGGGTCACCTCATTCCATGAGGTCACCTCATTCAAAGAGGTGACCCCCGCGCCCCCGACAGGTCACCTCATTGAATGAGGTGACCCTCAAGAAAGATCACACTTTCGGCATCACCGACGTCGTCAAGGCGCTGAAGGCCATGTTCACATGTCACGTCGTTAAAATAACTTAATGCGCCTGGATTGTGTCTCCTGTATGCAGGAGCTCAATCTAGACTGTGGGTGCTGCCACTGGAAATACGTCAGCTGTCGGGCCGGTAGGTGCCATTACATCAGAAGTTTCCAAACATATTAATCACACCAGCTCTCGTATCGATGACGGTAGGTGCAGGCCATCCTGAAAAAGAAAAAAGAAAAGAGAGCGCCGATGCGGCGTGGATTTTGGGAAGTACAGGTTGACGAGACGCCCAAGCCCCGGTCTGTATACCCTTAAAGGGAGAAAGGGGCTATGGCGGGTCAGTGAGAACAGGGGGAGATGCTGGACGGCAGTCGGGTGGACTGTTTTCAAGGTAACGGCGAAGTCGATGAATGGAATAGGCAGATTGGACAGTGTGAACTGCTAGTTGTTTGAGCAGTGGGGGGACGTTGAAGGGTGTGATACCAAGGACTGGAATGAGGTGCATGATATCTTTATAGAAAATGCCAGAGCAACCAATGATGACGAGGTGAACATAGGGGTAGAGGATGTCTTTAGCAGGGGGGGGTAACAGATATGTAAGAGGGTGGGGGGCAGGAATGTGGAGAGGGTCTATAACAGGTGTAGTGAGGTTCCATCCTGCGGAGCGAAGCAATTGTACTAACTGTGCATGTTGTGTGGATTTGTGGGACAGGCAGAATTGTAGATTGGAGGTAGACCCGAGCTCAATAACATGGATGGTACAACGGTGTTGGAGGTCAAGAAGGAAGGCAGGGTCGGCAGCGGTGAAGCGCTACTGGCTGACGTTGCAAGAACTACCGGTACGGAATGCACCAACCATGAGTCAGCAAGCATGGCCCCGCTCACATGTGCAAGGCACCCGGGCTATTTTTTGTTTGTTAGCGTCTCTAGGGTTGGGCGTCCGGCCTCACACCTTGTAAAGTCAAAAGAAAAGAAAAGGCACCTACATGCATGCCAGGCCGTGCGGTGCTCCATGGTGCTCGCATGGGCGACGTTATGCTATGCATGCGTACAAGAGCATTGCCGTGCCCCCATGTGCAAGGTCCAGCACTGCCAGCACGCTCAGGGCCTAGCACTGCTGGCATATGCAACGCCCCGCAGTGCCAGCATGTGCAACGCCCCGCACTGCCAACATGTGCATTGCCCAGACATGCGGGCATTCTGGCGTCCCTCAAGGAGTGCACACTCTCACATGTAGCTGCCGGCCACACGGGACGAAAATAAGGGAAACTTGGTGCTTTGATGAAGCCTCTGTCTAAAGGCAGCGGAATTTTGCAGTGGTTTGAACAGCAAAGGCCTTACTCATGGGGGAACCACATGCGGGCAACACCGTGCCTTCATGGCCTCATCAATACTATTGTTGCATGTAAGCATGCATGACCGTCGCATAATTCTACTTCCATATTTTCACTGCTAACACCATCCACATGCCAGACCTGTCCCTCAACTTTCGAAGGTTCATGATGCAGGGTGAATCCAAGTGCAGCTTGACTGCCGGGTAGCATGGCGGGCTGCAACATCCGCTGCCGGTGGCGGTATTCAGCTTTGGTACCAGGTGGGTACGTGAGAAGCCGGTCTAGCCAAGCAGTTCAATGAGGTAACAGCAGGCAGCTGGGACCAACAGTTTGGAAAGCTTAGGGTTTAGTGTTAAACCCTAAACCCTAAACAACAGACAAAGGGGGGATCGACAGTTTGCATGTCACCATCGTCTTGCTGAACGAAGGCTCTGCATGCATGTTGCCCTGTGTGGCTGCATTGGTAGCATGGCGGCCGTGAGCTGACGTTGTGTCGCTGTCCCTGAGTTGCATCACTTGGGTGGCTCATTCACTACTAGTGACTCACTCCTAACATTTTTCGTATTCAGTGCCAGGATGCCAGTAAGTTGCTGGTTATTTGCTTTTCAACTTGTTAAAAACAAAGCTTGAGGAATTGAGAGAGATCTGAAGCATCACTGGTTTTCCTTTGGATCAACCAGATGACAGCCTTTGCTATCGAAGTCTCTGCCCTGCGGTGCAAATGCCGCGACAAGAGAAGCATGTGCAGTTGCTGCATGTGTGTGTGTTGCACATGTTGTCCCTGCCCCCTCCCACCCCTTCCCGCTGCTCCCTCCCTGGCCCCCTATCCTACTGCAGGTGTATTAAGACCCTCAGGACTGGCTCTCTGAAATGCAGGAGAGGGAGTAGCAGCACGCGACTCAGCTTGCCGAGGCAGGCCAGGGGCAAGGGGGCACGTATGTCCAGAGGGGTCTGCTCCCGATGCACCCTTAGTCTCCAAGCCGCCTCGGAACCCTGAGACATCGGCCTCGAAAGCCGTCTCCGCCAGCGGGAGGGCTGCGGCGGCCGACAAGCTTGTATTGTTGCAATGGGCTTGGGGTTGACATAAGTGTTATGCATGGGGGATATGTCACCTCCTGACCTCTCTCCTTCGGTCCTTCCCCTGGGATGTGCATGTTCTTCTCGTACATGATTGGGGGACCCACCTTACGGACAGGTCAATGATGTTACACCTCTAGGCCTTGCGCTTGGACATAAATTAGTAGGGCACACTTGGTGTGGTGAGCTGATGGGGGCGTTGGAGACGGGTTGGAGCATGGAGCAGCCATCCCCACACTGTGCCAGGCAGTCTCTGACCTGCAACCGCTCCCAATCCCGAAGGTGCGACAAGCATGTGCATCTTGAGGCGACTAGCAGAAGGGGAATGGGTATTGTCCTTTTTGTCATTCTCTTGCTTTCTCTCCTCTCTGCAGTTTTTTTACTTGTTCAGGGCTACGCTTGAGAGGCGGGTCAGGGTGCCTTCGGACTGCCTTTCCTTTTTAGGGGGGTTCTTTCATTTCTCTTTTGTGTTCCAATCTTTCTATCCTTCCACCTCTTGCCTTCAGTGTCTTTTCCCCCCTGTCTAACGGGACAATTGGGCGCCCACGCGGTCGAGCCTTTTGATCAGGGCCCATAGGTGTAACGTCATTGACCTCTAGGCCAAGCTCAAAGCGCTGGGCCTCGTGGGCACCCAATTGTCCAGTTGGAGATGCCTCGATGAGTCAAAACCCACACACTTTTGGGAACCCAGACCCCCCCCCAAATGTTGCGCATTCATGACATGACATGTTGTGCATGGCACTCCCATGCAATTCACGTGTCATGCACCGGTACCGTACTTGGTCCTCCATCCATAACATTTTGTCAGTTCATTCACAGATAGCAGGGCTTTGTTTTTGATTTGCACACCAAGGCCCTTATGGAATGTGCACACCGAAGTTTGGCAAGATGCCCGAGTGCCCAACTAGGAGACAAGCCCTTGTGATTGTTACTAGAGACATTTCACATCGGCATCTGGCTGCATGGGGCATTGAAATGACTAGGCATGACAATGCGCAAGAGACTAGCCTCAAAGCCTTCATATGGCTCAAACAGTAGAATCATGCAGACAACACAGGCCAGGGGGACCCCTTGGCCTGGAACAGTCCGTGACGCCACCTCCAGATAATGTTTCGCAGCTGGAATCAGAAGCCACACAGCCAATTATGATGTTATATTTCGTGGTGAGATGGAACATCTACGTCGCGTTGAATGTCGCTGACCCTACTTGTCGTAGACCCACGCAGCCGAAATGCAGGATTGTTGCTGGACGCAAAGCACTGCTGAGTATCAGGAAATGAACACGAGTCTGAGGAAGGTATGTCACCTCATTGAAAGAGGTCACCTCATTCAATGAGGTGAGGTGGCTTGGGCTTGACGAGGGTCACCTCATTCAATGAGGTCACCTCATTCAATGAGGTGACCCCCGCGCCCCCGACAGGTCACCTCATTGAATGAGGTGACCCTCAAGAAACATCACACTTTCGGCATCACCGACGTCGTCAAGGCGCTGAAGGTCATGTTCACATGTCACGTCGTTAAAATAACGTAATGCGCCTGGATTGTGTCTTGTATGGAGGAGCTCAATCTAGACTGTGGGTGCTGCCACTGGAAATACGTCAGCTGTCGGGCCGGTAGGTGCCATTACATCAAAAGTTTCCAAACATATTAATCACACCAGCTCCCGTATCGATGACGGTAGGTGCAGGCCATCCTGAAACGCTACTGGCTGACGTTGCAAGAACTACCGGTACGGATTGCACCAACCATGAGTCAGCAAGCATGGCCCCGCTCACATGTGCAAGGCACCCGGGCCATTTTTTGTTTGTTAGCGTCTCTAGGGTTGGGCGTCCGGCCTCACACCTTGTAAAGTCAAAAGAAAAGAAAAGGCACCTACATGCATGCCAGGCCGTGCGGTGCTCCATGGTGCTCGCATGGGCGACGTTATGCTATGCATGCGTACAAGAGCATTGCCGTGCCCCCATGTGCAAGGTCCCGCACTGCCAGCACGCTCAGGGCCTAGCACTGCCAGCATATGCAACGCCCCGCACTGCCAGCATGTGCAACGCCCCGCACTGCCAACATGTGCATTGCCCAGACAAGCGGGCATTCTGGCGTCCCTCAAGGAGTGCACACTCTCACATGTAGCTGCCGGCCACACGGGACGAAAATAAGGGAAACTTGGTGCTTTGGTGAAGCCTCTGTCTAAAGGCAGCGGAATCAATACTATTGTTGCATGTAAGCATGCATGACCGCCGCATAATTCTACTTCCATATTTTCACTGCTAACACCATGCACATGCCAGACCTGTCCCTCAACTTTCGAAGGTTCATAATGCAGGGTGAATCCAAGTGCAGCTTGACTGCCGGGTAGCATGGCGGGCTGCAACATCCGCTGCCGGTGGCGGTATTCAGCTTTGGTACCAGGTGGGTACGTGAGAAGCCGGTCTAGCCAAGCAGTTCAATGAGGTAACAGCAGGCAGCTGGGACCAACAGTTTGGAAAGCTTAGGGTTTAGTGTTAAACCCTAAACCCTAAACAGCAGACAAAGGGGGGATCGACAGTTTGCATGTCACCATCGTCTTGCTGAGCGAAGGCTCTGCATGCACGTTGCCCTGTGTGGCTGCATTGGTAGCATGGCGGCCGTGAGCTGACGTTGTGTCGCTGTCGCTGAGTTGCATCACTTGGGTGGCTCATTCACTACTAGTGACTCACTCCTAACATTTTTCGTATTCAGTGCCAGGATGCCAGTAAGTTGCTGGTTATTTGCTTTTCAACTTGTTAAAAACAAAGCTTGAGGAATTGAGAGAGATCTGAAGCATCACTGGTTTTCCTTTGGATCAACCAGATGACAGCCTTTGCTATCGAAGTCTCTGCCCTGCGGTGCAAATGCCGCGACAAGAGAAGCATGTGCAGTTGCTGCATGTGTGTGTGTTGCACATGTTGTCCCTGCCCCCTCCCACCCCTTCCCGCTGCTCCCTCCCTGGCCCCCTATCCTACTGCAGGTGTATTAAGACCCTCAGGACTGGCTCTCTGAAATGCAGGAGAGGGAGTAGCAGCACGCGACTCAGCTTGCCGAGGCAGGCCAGGGGCAAGGGGGCACGTATGTCCAGAGGGGTCTGCTCCCGATGCACCCTTAGTCTCCAAGCCGCCTCGGAACCCTGAGACATCGGCCTCGAAAGCCGTCTCCGCCAGCGGGAGGGCTGCGGCGGCCGACAAGCTTGTATTGTTGCAATGGGCTTGGGGTTGACATAAGTGTTATGCATGGGGGATATGTCACCTCCTGACCTCTCTCCTTCGGTCCTTCCCCTGGGATGTGCATGTTCTTCTCGTACATGATTGGGGGACCCACCTTACGGACAGGTCAATGATGTTACACCTCTAGGCCTTGCGCTTGGACATAAATTAGTAGGGCACACTTGGTGTGGTGAGCTGATGGGGGCGTTGGAGACGGGTTGGAGCATGGAGCAGCCATCCCCACACTGTGCCAGGCAGTCTCTGACCTGCAACCGCTCCCAATCCCGAAGGTGCGACAAGCATGTGCATCTTGAGGCGACTAGCAGAAGGGGAATGGGTATTGTCCTTTTTGTCATTCTCTTGCTTTCTCTCCTCTCTGCAGTTTTTTTACTTGTTCAGGGCTACGCTTGAGAGGCGGGTCAGGGTGCCTTCGGACTGCCTTTCCTTTTTAGGGGGGTTCTTTCATTTCTCTTTTGTGTTCCAATCTTTCTATCCTTCCACCTCTTGCCTTCAGTGTCTTTTTCCCCCTGTCTAACGGGACAATTGGGCGCCCACGCGGTCGAGCCTTTTGATCAGGGCCCATAAGTGTAACGTCATTGACCTCTAGGCCAAGCTCAAAGCGCTGGGCCTCGTGGGCACCCAACTGTCCAGTTGGAGATGCCTCGATGAGTCAAAACCCACACACTTTTTGGACAGGTGGGAACCCAGACCCCCCCCCCAAATGTTGCGCATTCATGACATGACATGTTGTGCATGGCACTGACATGCAATTCACGTGTCATGCACCGGTACCGTACTTGGTCCTCCATCCATAACATTTTGTCAGTTCATTCACAGATGATTTGCACACCAAGGCCCTTATGGAATGTGCACACCGAAGTTTGGCAAGATGCCCGAGTGCCCAACTAGGAGACAAGCCCTTGTGATTGTTACTAGAGACATTTCACATCGGCATCTGGCTGCATGGGGCATTGAAATGACTAGGCATGACAATGCGCAAGAGACTAGCCTCAAAGCCTTCATATGGCTCAAACAGTAGAATCATGCAGACAACACAGGCCAGGGGGACCCCTTGGCCTGGAACAGTCCGTGACGCCACCTCCAGATAATGTTTCGCAGCTGGACTCAGAAGCCACACAGCCAATTATGATGTTATATTTCGTGGTGAGATGGAACATCTACGTCGCGTTGAATGTCGCTGACCCTACTTGTCGTAGACCCACGCAGCCGAAATGCAGGATTGTTGCTGGACGCAAAGCACTGCTGAGTATCAGGAAATGAACACGAGTCTGAGGAAGGTATGTCACCTCATTGAAAGAGGTCACCTCATTCAATGAGGTGAGGTGGCTTGGGCTTGACGAGGGTCACCTCATTCAATGAGGTCACCTCATTCAATGAGGTGACCCCCGCGCCCCCGACAGGTCACCTCATTGAATGAGGTGACCCTCAAGAAACATCACACTTTCGGCATCACCGACGTCGTCAAGGCGCTGAAGGTCATGTTCACATGTCACGTCGTTAAAATAACGTAATGCGCCTGGATTGTGTCTTGTATGGAGGAGCTCAATCTAGACTGTGGGTGCTGCCACTGGAAATACGTCAGCTGTCGGGCCGGTAGGTGCCATTACATCAAAAGTTTCCAAACATATTAATCACACCAGCTCCCGTATCGATGACGGTAGGTGCAGGCCATCCTGAAACGCTACTGGCTGACGTTGCAAGAACTACCGGTACGGATTGCACCAACCATGAGTCAGCAAGCATGGCCCCGCTCACATGTGCAAGGCACCCGGGCCATTTTTTGTTTGTTAGCGTCTCTAGGGTTGGGCGTCCGGCCTCACACCTTGTAAAGTCAAAAGAAAAGAAAAGGCACCTACATGCATGCCAGGCCGTGCGGTGCTCCATGGTGCTCGCATGGGCGACGTTATGCTATGCATGCGTACAAGAGCATTGCCGTGCCCCCATGTGCAAGGTCCCGCACTGCCAGCACGCTCAGGGCCTAGCACTGCCAGCATATGCAACGCCCCGCACTGCCAGCATGTGCAACGCCCCGCACTGCCAACATGTGCATTGCCCAGACAAGCGGGCATTCTGGCGTCCCTCAAGGAGTGCACACTCTCACATGTAGCTGCCGGCCACACGGGACGAAAATAAGGGAAACTTGGTGCTTTGGTGAAGCCTCTGTCTAAAGGCAGCGGAATCAATACTATTGTTGCATGTAAGCATGCATGACCGCCGCATAATTCTACTTCCATATTTTCACTGCTAACACCATGCACATGCCAGACCTGTCCCTCAACTTTCGAAGGTTCATAATGCAGGGTGAATCCAAGTGCAGCTTGACTGCCGGGTAGCATGGCGGGCTGCAACATCCGCTGCCGGTGGCGGTATTCAGCTTTGGTACCAGGTGGGTACGTGAGAAGCCGGTCTAGCCAAGCAGTTCAATGAGGTAACAGCAGGCAGCTGGGACCAACAGTTTGGAAAGCTTAGGGTTTAGTGTTAAACCCTAAACCCTAAACAGCAGACAAAGGGGGGATCGACAGTTTGCATGTCACCATCGTCTTGCTGAGCGAAGGCTCTGCATGCACGTTGCCCTGTGTGGCTGCATTGGTAGCATGGCGGCCGTGAGCTGACGTTGTGTCGCTGTCGCTGAGTTGCATCACTTGGGTGGCTCATTCACTACTAGTGACTCACTCCTAACATTTTTCGTATTCAGTGCCAGGATGCCAGTAAGTTGCTGGTTATTTGCTTTTCAACTTGTTAAAAACAAAGCTTGAGGAATTGAGAGAGATCTGAAGCATCACTGGTTTTCCTTTGGATCAACCAGATGACAGCCTTTGCTATCGAAGTCTCTGCCCTGCGGTGCAAATGCCGCGACAAGAGAAGCATGTGCAGTTGCTGCATGTGTGTGTGTTGCACATGTTGTCCCTGCCCCCTCCCACCCCTTCCCGCTGCTCCCTCCCTGGCCCCCTATCCTACTGCAGGTGTATTAAGACCCTCAGGACTGGCTCTCTGAAATGCAGGAGAGGGAGTAGCAGCACGCGACTCAGCTTGCCGAGGCAGGCCAGGGGCAAGGGGGCACGTATGTCCAGAGGGGTCTGCTCCCGATGCACCCTTAGTCTCCAAGCCGCCTCGGAACCCTGAGACATCGGCCTCGAAAGCCGTCTCCGCCAGCGGGAGGGCTGCGGCGGCCGACAAGCTTGTATTGTTGCAATGGGCTTGGGGTTGACATAAGTGTTATGCATGGGGGATATGTCACCTCCTGACCTCTCTCCTTCGGTCCTTCCCCTGGGATGTGCATGTTCTTCTCGTACATGATTGGGGGACCCACCTTACGGACAGGTCAATGATGTTACACCTCTAGGCCTTGCGCTTGGACATAAATTAGTAGGGCACACTTGGTGTGGTGAGCTGATGGGGGCGTTGGAGACGGGTTGGAGCATGGAGCAGCCATCCCCACACTGTGCCAGGCAGTCTCTGACCTGCAACCGCTCCCAATCCCGAAGGTGCGACAAGCATGTGCATCTTGAGGCGACTAGCAGAAGGGGAATGGGTATTGTCCTTTTTGTCATTCTCTTGCTTTCTCTCCTCTCTGCAGTTTTTTTACTTGTTCAGGGCTACGCTTGAGAGGCGGGTCAGGGTGCCTTCGGACTGCCTTTCCTTTTTAGGGGGGTTCTTTCATTTCTCTTTTGTGTTCCAATCTTTCTATCCTTCCACCTCTTGCCTTCAGTGTCTTTTTCCCCCTGTCTAACGGGACAATTGGGCGCCCACGCGGTCGAGCCTTTTGATCAGGGCCCATAAGTGTAACGTCATTGACCTCTAGGCCAAGCTCAAAGCGCTGGGCCTCGTGGGCACCCAACTGTCCAGTTGGAGATGCCTCGATGAGTCAAAACCCACACACTTTTTGGACAGGTGGGAACCCAGACCCCCCCCCCAAATGTTGCGCATTCATGACATGACATGTTGTGCATGGCACTGACATGCAATTCACGTGTCATGCACCGGTACCGTACTTGGTCCTCCATCCATAACATTTTGTCAGTTCATTCACAGATGATTTGCACACCAAGGCCCTTATGGAATGTGCACACCGAAGTTTGGCAAGATGCCCGAGTGCCCAACTAGGAGACAAGCCCTTGTGATTGTTACTAGAGACATTTCACATCGGCATCTGGCTGCATGGGGCATTGAAATGACTAGGCATGACAATGCGCAAGAGACTAGCCTCAAAGCCTTCATATGGCTCAAACAGTAGAATCATGCAGACAACACAGGCCAGGGGGACCCCTTGGCCTGGAACAGTCCGTGACGCCACCTCCAGATAATGTTTCGCAGCTGGAATCAGAAGCCACACAGCCAATTATGATGTTATATTTCGTGGTGAGATGGAACATCTACGTCGCGTTGAATGTCGCTGACCCTACTTGTCGTAGACCCACGCAGCCGAAATGCAGGATTGTTGCTGGACGCAAAGCACTGCTGAGTATCAGGAAATGAACACGAGTCTGAGGAAGGTATGTCACCTCATTGAAAGAGGTCACCTCATTCAATGAGGTGAGGTGGCTTGGGCTTGACGAGGGTCACCTCATTCAATGAGGTCACCTCATTCAATGAGGTGACCCCCGCGCCCCCGACAGGTCACCTCATTGAATGAGGTGACCCTCAAGAAACATCACACTTTCGGCATCACCGACGTCGTCAAGGCGCTGAAGGTCATGTTCACATGTCACGTCGTTAAAATAACGTAATGCGCCTGGATTGTGTCTTGTATGGAGGAGCTCAATCTAGACTGTGGGTGCTGCCACTGGAAATACGTCAGCTGTCGGGCCGGTAGGTGCCATTACATCAAAAGTTTCCAAACATATTAATCACACCAGCTCCCGTATCGATGACGGTAGGTGCAGGCCATCCTGAAACGCTACTGGCTGACGTTGCAAGAACTACCGGTACGGATTGCACCAACCATGAGTCAGCAAGCATGGCCCCGCTCACATGTGCAAGGCACCCGGGCCATTTTTTGTTTGTTAGCGTCTCTAGGGTTGGGCGTCCGGCCTCACACCTTGTAAAGTCAAAAGAAAAGAAAAGGCACCTACATGCATGCCAGGCCGTGCGGTGCTCCATGGTGCTCGCATGGGCGACGTTATGCTATGCATGCGTACAAGAGCATTGCCGTGCCCCCATGTGCAAGGTCCCGCACTGCCAGCACGCTCAGGGCCTAGCACTGCCAGCATATGCAACGCCCCGCACTGCCAGCATGTGCAACGCCCCGCACTGCCAACATGTGCATTGCCCAGACAAGCGGGCATTCTGGCGTCCCTCAAGGAGTGCACACTCTCACATGTAGCTGCCGGCCACACGGGACGAAAATAAGGGAAACTTGGTGCTTTGGTGAAGCCTCTGTCTAAAGGCAGCGGAATCAATACTATTGTTGCATGTAAGCATGCATGACCGCCGCATAATTCTACTTCCATATTTTCACTGCTAACACCATGCACATGCCAGACCTGTCCCTCAACTTTCGAAGGTTCATAATGCAGGGTGAATCCAAGTGCAGCTTGACTGCCGGGTAGCATGGCGGGCTGCAACATCCGCTGCCGGTGGCGGTATTCAGCTTTGGTACCAGGTGGGTACGTGAGAAGCCGGTCTAGCCAAGCAGTTCAATGAGGTAACAGCAGGCAGCTGGGACCAACAGTTTGGAAAGCTTAGGGTTTAGTGTTAAACCCTAAACCCTAAACAGCAGACAAAGGGGGGATCGACAGTTTGCATGTCACCATCGTCTTGCTGAGCGAAGGCTCTGCATGCACGTTGCCCTGTGTGGCTGCATTGGTAGCATGGCGGCCGTGAGCTGACGTTGTGTCGCTGTCGCTGAGTTGCATCACTTGGGTGGCTCATTCACTACTAGTGACTCACTCCTAACATTTTTCGTATTCAGTGCCAGGATGCCAGTAAGTTGCTGGTTATTTGCTTTTCAACTTGTTAAAAACAAAGCTTGAGGAATTGAGAGAGATCTGAAGCATCACTGGTTTTCCTTTGGATCAACCAGATGACAGCCTTTGCTATCGAAGTCTCTGCCCTGCGGTGCAAATGCCGCGACAAGAGAAGCATGTGCAGTTGCTGCATGTGTGTGTGTTGCACATGTTGTCCCTGCCCCCTCCCACCCCTTCCCGCTGCTCCCTCCCTGGCCCCCTATCCTACTGCAGGTGTATTAAGACCCTCAGGACTGGCTCTCTGAAATGCAGGAGAGGGAGTAGCAGCACGCGACTCAGCTTGCCGAGGCAGGCCAGGGGCAAGGGGGCACGTATGTCCAGAGGGGTCTGCTCCCGATGCACCCTTAGTCTCCAAGCCGCCTCGGAACCCTGAGACATCGGCCTCGAAAGCCGTCTCCGCCAGCGGGAGGGCTGCGGCGGCCGACAAGCTTGTATTGTTGCAATGGGCTTGGGGTTGACATAAGTGTTATGCATGGGGGATATGTCACCTCCTGACCTCTCTCCTTCGGTCCTTCCCCTGGGATGTGCATGTTCTTCTCGTACATGATTGGGGGACCCACCTTACGGACAGGTCAATGATGTTACACCTCTAGGCCTTGCGCTTGGACATAAATTAGTAGGGCACACTTGGTGTGGTGAGCTGATGGGGGCGTTGGAGACGGGTTGGAGCATGGAGCAGCCATCCCCACACTGTGCCAGGCAGTCTCTGACCTGCAACCGCTCCCAATCCCGAAGGTGCGACAAGCATGTGCATCTTGAGGCGACTAGCAGAAGGGGAATGGGTATTGTCCTTTTTGTCATTCTCTTGCTTTCTCTCCTCTCTGCAGTTTTTTTACTTGTTCAGGGCTACGCTTGAGAGGCGGGTCAGGGTGCCTTCGGACTGCCTTTCCTTTTTAGGGGGGTTCTTTCATTTCTCTTTTGTGTTCCAATCTTTCTATCCTTCCACCTCTTGCCTTCAGTGTCTTTTTCCCCCTGTCTAACGGGACAATTGGGCGCCCACGCGGTCGAGCCTTTTGATCAGGGCCCATAAGTGTAACGTCATTGACCTCTAGGCCAAGCTCAAAGCGCTGGGCCTCGTGGGCACCCAACTGTCCAGTTGGAGATGCCTCGATGAGTCAAAACCCACACACTTTTTGGACAGGTGGGAACCCAGACCCCCCCCCCAAATGTTGCGCATTCATGACATGACATGTTGTGCATGGCACTGACATGCAATTCACGTGTCATGCACCGGTACCGTACTTGGTCCTCCATCCATAACATTTTGTCAGTTCATTCACAGATGATTTGCACACCAAGGCCCTTATGGAATGTGCACACCGAAGTTTGGCAAGATGCCCGAGTGCCCAACTAGGAGACAAGCCCTTGTGATTGTTACTAGAGACATTTCACATCGGCATCTGGCTGCATGGGGCATTGAAAGGACTAGGCATGACAATGCGCAAGAGACTAGCCTCAAAGCCTTCATATGGCTCAAACATTAGAATCATGCAGACAACACAGGCCAGGGGGACCCCTTGGCCTGGAACAGTCCGTGACGCCACCTCCAGATAATGTTTCGCAGCTGGAATCAGAAGCCACACAGCCAATTATGATGTTACATTTCGTGGTGAGATGGAACATCTACGTCGCGTTGAATGTCGCTGACCCTACTTGTCGTAGGCCCACGCAGCCGGAATGCGGGATTGTCGCTGGACGCAAAGCACTGCTGAGTATCAGGAAATGAACACGAGTCTGAGGAAGGTATGTCACCTCATTGAAAGAGGTCACCTCATTCAATGAGGTGAGGTGGCTTGGGCTTGACGAGGGTCACCTCATTCAATGAGGTCACCTCATTCAATGAGGTGACCCCCGCGCCCCCGACAGGTCACCTCATTGAATTAGGTGACCCTCAAGAAACATCACACTTTCGGCATCACCGACGTCGTCAAGGCGCTGAAGGCCATGTTCACATGTCACGTCGTTAAAATAACGTAATGCGCCTGGATTGTGTCTTGTATGGAGGAGCTCAATCTAGACTGTGGGTGCTGCCACTGGAAATACGTCAGCTGTCGGGCCGGTAGGTGCCATTACATCAAAAGTTTCCAAACATATTAATCACACCAGCTCCCGTATCGATGACGGTAGGTGCAGGCCATCCTGAAACGCTACTGGCTGACGTTGCAAGAACTACCGGTACGGAATGCACCAACCATGAGTCAGCAAGCATGGCCCCGCTCACATGTGCAAGGCACCCGGGCCATTTTTTGTTTGTTAGCGTCTCTAGGGTTGGGCGTCCGGCCTCACACCTTGTAAAGTCAAAAGAAAAGAAAAGGCACCTACATGCATGCCAGGCCGTGCGGTGCTCCATGGTGCTCGCATGGGCGACGTTATGCTATGCATGCGTACAAGAGCATTGCCGTGCCCCCATGTGCAAGGTCCCGCACTGCCAGCACGCTCAGGGCCTAGCACTGCCAGCATATGCAACGCCCCGCACTGCCAGCATGTGCAACGCCCCGCACTGCCAACATGTGCATTGCCCAGACAAGCGGGCATTCTGGCGTCCCTCAAGGAGTGCACACTCTCACATGTAGCTGCCGGCCACACGGGACGAAAATAAGGGAAACTTGGTGCTTTGGTGAAGCCTCTGTCTAAAGGCAGCGGAATTAATACTATTGTTGCATGTAAGCATGCATGACCGCCGCATAATTCTACTTCCATATTTTCACTGCTAACACCATGCACATGCCAGACCTGTCCCTCAACTTTCGAAGGTTCATGATGCAGGGTGAATCCAAGTGCAGCTTGACTGCCGGGTAGCATGGCGGGCTGCAACATCCGCTGCCGGTGGCGGTATTCAGCTTTGGTACCAGGTGGGTACGTGAGAAGCCGGTCTAGCCAAGCAGTTCAATGAGGTAACAGCAGGCAGCTGGGACCAACAGTTTGGAAAGCTTAGGGTTTAGTGTTAAACCCTAAACCCTAAACAGCAGACAAAGGGGGGATCGACAGTTTGCATGTCACCATCGTCTTGCTGAGCGAAGGCTCTGCATGCACGTTGCCCTGTGTGGCTGCATTGGTAGCATGGCGGCCGTGAGCTGACGTTGTGTCGCTGTCGCTGAGTTGCATCACTTGGGTGGCTCATTCACTACTAGTGACTCACTCCTAACATTTTTCGTATTCAGTGCCAGGATGCCAGTAAGTTGCTGGTTATTTGCTTTTCAACTTGTTAAAAACAAAGCTTGAGGAATTGAGAGAGATCTGAAGCATCACTGGTTTTCCTTTGGATCAACCAGATGACAGCCTTTGCTATCGAAGTCTCTGCCCTGCGGTGCAAATGCCGCGACAAGAGAAGCATGTGCAGTTGCTGCATGTGTGTGTGTTGCACATGTTGTCCCTGCCCCCTCCCACCCCTTCCCGCTGCTCCCTCCCTGGCCCCCTATCCTACTGCAGGTGTATTAAGACCCTCAGGACTGGCTCTCTGAAATGCAGGAGAGGGAGTAGCAGCACGCGACTCAGCTTGCCGAGGCAGGCCAGGGGCAAGGGGGCACGTATGTCCAGAGGGGTCTGCTCCCGATGCACCCTTAGTCTTCAAGCCGCCTCGGAACCCTGAGACATCGGCCTCGAAAGCCGTCTCCGCCAGCGGGAGGGCTGCGGCGGCCGACAAGCTTGTATTGTTGCAATGGGCTTGGGGTTGACATAAGTGTTATGCATGGGGGATATGTCACCTCCTGACCTCTCTCCTTCGGTCCTTCCCCTGGGATGTGCATGTTCTTCTCGTACATGATTGGGGGACCCACCTTACGGACAGGTCAATGATGTTACACCTCTAGGCCTTGCGCTTGGACATAAATTAGTAGGGCACACTTGGTGTGGTGAGCTGATGGGGGCGTTGGAGACGGGTTGGAGCATGGAGCAGCCATCCCCACACTGTGCCAGGCAGTCTCTGACCTGCAACCGCTCCCAATCCCGAAGGTGCGACAAGCATGTGCATCTTGAGGCGACTAGCAGAAGGGGAATGGGTATTGTCCTTTTTGTCATTCTCTTGCTTTCTCTCCTCTCTGCAGTTTTTTTACTTGTTCAGGGCTACGCTTGAGAGGCGGGTCAGGGTGCCTTCGGACTGCCTTTCCTTTTTAGGGGGGTTCTTTCATTTCTCTTTTGTGTTCCAATCTTTCTATCCTTCCACCTCTTGCCTTCAGTGTCTTTTCCCCCCTGTCTAACGGGACAATTGGGCGCCCACGCGGTCGAGCCTTTTGATCAGGGCCCATAGGTGTAACGTCATTGACCTCTAGGCCAAGCTCAAAGCGCTGGGCCTCGTGGGCACCCAACTGTCCAGTTGGAGATGCCTCGATGAGTCAAAACCCACACACTTTTTGGACAGGTGGGAACCCAGACCCCCCCCCAAATGTTGCGCATTCATGACATGACATGTTGTGCATGGCACTCCCATGCAATTCACGTGTCATGCACCGGTACCGTACTTGGTCCTCCATCCATAACATTTTGTCAGTTCATTCACAGATGATTTGCACACCAAGGCCCTTATGGAATGTGCACACCGAAGTTTGGCAAGATGCCCGAGTGCCCAACTAGGAGACAAGCCCTTGTGATTGTTACTAGAGACATTTCACATCGGCATCTGGCTGCATGGGGCATTGAAAGGACTAGGCATGACAATGCGCAAGAGACTAGCCTCAAAGCCTTCATATGGCTCAAACATTAGAATCATGCAGACAACACAGGCCAGGGGGACCCCTTGGCCTGGAACAGTCCGTGACGCCACCTCCAGATAATGTTTCGCAGCTGGACTCAGAAGCCACACAGCCAATTATGATGTTATATTTCGTGGTGAGATGGAAGATCTACGTCGCGTTGAATGTCGCTGACCCTACTTGTCGTAGGCCCACGCAGCCGAAATGCGGGATTGTCGCTGGACGCAAAGCACTGCTGAGTATCAGGAAATGAACACGAGTCTGAGGAAGGTATGTCACCTCATTGAAAGAGGTCACCTCATTCAATGAGGTGAGGTGGCTTGGGCTTGACGAGGGTCACCTCATTCAATGAGGTCACCTCATTCAATGAGGTGACCCCCGCGCCCCCGACAGGTCACCTCATTGAATGAGGTGACCCTCAAGAAAGATCACACTTTCGGCATCACCGACGTCGTCAAGGCGCTGAAGGCCATGTTCACACGTCACGTCGTTAAAATAACTTAATGCGCCTGGATTGTGTCTCCTGTATGCAGGAGCTCAATCTAGACTGTGGGTGCTGCCACTGGAAATACGTCAGCTGTCGGGCCGGTAGGTGCCATTACATCAAAAGTTTCCAAACATATTAATCACAACAGCTCCCGTATCGATGACGGTAGGTGCAGGCCATCCTGAAACGCTACTGGCTGACGTTGCAAGAACTACCGGTACGGAATGCACCAACCATGAGTCAGCAAGCATGGCCCCGCTCACATGTGCAAGGCACCCGGGCCATTTTTTGTTTGTTAGCGTCTCTAGGGTTGGGCGGCCGGCCTCACACCTTGTAAAGTCAAAAGAAAAGAAAAGGCACCTACATGCATGCCAGGCCGTGCGGTGCTCCATGGTGCTCGCATGGGCGACGTTATGCTATGCATGCGTACAAGAGCATTGCCGTGCCCCCATGTGCAAGGTCCCGCACTGCCAGCACGCTCAGGGCCTAGCACTGCCAGCATATGCAACGCCCCGCACTGCCAGCATGTGCAACGCCCCGCACTGCCAACATGTGCATTGCCCAGACAAGCGGGCATTCTGGCGTCCCTCAAGGAGTGCACACTCTCACATGTAGCTGCCGGCCACACGGGACGAAAATAAGGGAAACTTGGTGCTTTGGTGAAGCCTCTGTCTAAAGGCAGCGGAATCAATACTATTGTTGCATGTAAGCATGCATGACCGCCGCATAATTCTACTTCCATATTTTCACTGCTAACACCATGCACATGCCAGACCTGTCCCTCAACTTTCGAAGGTTCATGATGCAGGGTGAATCCAAGTGCAGCTTGACTGCCGGGTAGCATGGCGGGCTGCAACATCCGCTGCCGGTGGCGGTATTCAGCTTTGGTACCAGGTGGGTACGTGAGAAGCCGGTCTAGCCAAGCAGTTCAATGAGGTAACAGCAGGCAGCTGGGACCAACAGTTTGGAAAGCTTAGGGTTTAGTGTTAAACCCTAAACCCTAAGCAGCAGACAAAGGGGGGATCGACAGTTTGCATGTCACCATCGTCTTGCTGAGCGAAGGCTCTGCATGCACGTTGCCCTGTGTGGCTGCATTGGTAGCATGGCGGCCGTGAGCTGACGTTGTGTCGCTGTCGCTGAGTTGCATCACTTGGGTGGCTCATTCACTACTAGTGACTCACTCCTAACATTTTTCGTATTCAGTGCCAGGATGCCAGTAAGTTGCTGGTTATTTGCTTTTCAACTTGTTAAAAACAAAGCTTGAGGAATTGAGAGAGATCTGAAGCATCACTGGTTTTCCTTTGGATCAACCAGATGACAGCCTTTGCTATCGAAGTCTCTGCCCTGCGGTGCAAATGCCGCGACAAGAGAAGCATGTGCAGTTGCTGCATGTGTGTGTGTTGCACATGTTGTCCCTGCCCCCTCCCACCCCTTCCCGCTGCTCCCTCCCTGGCCCCCTATCCTACTGCAGGTGTATTAAGACCCTCAGGACTGGCTCTCTGAAATGCAGGAGAGGGAGTAGCAGCACGCGACTCAGCTTGCCGAGGCAGGCCAGGGGCAAGGGGGCACGTATGTCCAGAGGGGTCTGCTCCCGATGCACCCTTAGTCTCCAAGCCGCCTCGGAACCCTGAGACATCGGCCTCGAAAGCCGTCTCCGCCAGCGGGAGGGCTGCGGCGGCCGACAAGCTTGTATTGTTGCAATGGGCTTGGGGTTGACATAAGTGTTATGCATGGGGGATATGTCACCTCCTGACCTCTCTCCTTCGGTCCTTCCCCTGGGATGTGCATGTTCTTCTCGTACATGATTGGGGGACCCACCTTACGGACAGGTCAATGATGTTACACCTCTAGGCCTTGCGCTTGGACATAAATTAGTAGGGCACACTTGGTGTGGTGAGCTGATGGGGGCGTTGGAGACGGGTTGGAGCATGGAGCAGCCATCCCCACACTGTGCCAGGCAGTCTCTGACCTGCAACCGCTCCCAATCCCGAAGGTGCGACAAGCATGTGCATCTTGAGGCGACTAGCAGAAGGGGAATGGGTATTGTCCTTTTTGTCATTCTCTTGCTTTCTCTCCTCTCTGCAGTTTTTTTACTTGTTCAGGGCTACGCTTGAGAGGCGGGTCAGGGTGCCTTCGGACTGCCTTTCCTTTTTAGGGGGGTTCTTTCATTTCTCTTTTGTGTTCCAATCTTTCTATCCTTCCACCTCTTGCCTTCAGTGTCTTTTCCCCCCTGTCTAACGGGACAATTGGGCGCCCACGCGGTCGAGCCTTTTGATCAGGGCCCATAGGTGTAACGTCATTGACCTCTAGGCCAAGCTCAAAGCGCTGGGCCTCGTGGGCACCCAACTGTCCAGTTGGAGATGCCTCGATGAGTCAAAACCCACACACTTTTTGGACAGGTGGGAACCCAGACCCCCCCCCAAATGTTGCGCATTCATGACATGACATGTTGTGCATGGCACTCCCATGCAATTCACGTGTCATGCACCGGTACCGTACTTGGTCCTCCATCCATAACATTTTGTCAGTTCATTCACAGATGATTTGCACACCAAGGCCCTTATGGAATGTGCACACCGAAGTTTGGCAAGATGCCCGAGTGCCCAACTAGGAGACAAGCCCTTGTGATTGTTACTAGAGACATTTCACATCGGCATCTGGCTGCATGGGGCATTGAAAGGACTAGGCATGACAATGCGCAAGAGACTAGCCTCAAAGCCTTCATATGGCTCAAACATTAGAATCATGCAGACAACACAGGCCAGGGGGACCCCTTGGCCTGGAACAGTCCGTGACGCCACCTCCAGATAATGTTTCGCAGCTGGACTCAGAAGCCACACAGCCAATTATGATGTTATATTTCGTGGTGAGATGGAACATCTACGTCGCGTTGAATGTCGCTGACCCTACTTGTCGTAGGCCCACGCAGCCGAAATGCGGGATTTTCGCTGGACGCAAAGCACTGCTGAGTATCAGGAAATGAACACGAGTCTGAGGAAGGTATGTCACCTCATTGAAAGAGGTCACCTCATTCAATGAGGTGAGGTGGCTTGGGCTTGACGAGGGTCACCTCATTCAATGAGGTCACCTCATTCAATGAGGTGACCCCCGCGCCCCCGACAGGTCACCTCATTGAATGAGGTGACCCTCAAGAAACATCACACTTTCGGCATCACCGACGTCGTCAAGGCGCTGAAGGCCATGTTCACATGTCACGTCGTTAAAATAACGTAATGCGCCTGGATTGTGTCTTGTATGGAGGAGCTCAATCTAGACTGTGGGTGCTGCCACTGGAAATACGTCAGCTGTCGGGCCGGTAGGTGCCATTACATCAAAAGTTTCCAAACATATTAATCACAACAGCTCCCGTATCGATGACGGTAGGTGCAGGCCATCCTGAAACGCTACTGGCTGACGTTGCAAGAACTACCGGTACGGAATGCACCAACCATGAGTCAGCAAGCATGGCCCCGCTCACATGTGCAAGGCACCCGGGCCATTTTTGTTTGTTAGCGTCTCTAGGGTTGGGCGGCCGGCCTCACACCTTGTAAAGTCAAAAGAAAAGAAAAGGCACCTACATGCATGCCAGGCCGTGCGGTGCTCCATGGTGCTCGCATGGGCGACGTTATGCTATGCATGCGTACAAGAGCATTGCCGTGCCCCCATGTGCAAGGTCCCGCACTGCCAGCACGCTCAGGGCCTAGCACTGCCAGCATATGCAACGCCCCGCACTGCCAGCATGTGCAACGCCCCGCACTGCCAACATGTGCATTGCCCAGACAAGCGGGCATTCTGGCGTCCCTCAAGGAGTGCACACTCTCACATGTAGCTGCCGGCCACACGGGACGAAAATAAGGGAAACTTGGTGCTTTGGTGAAGCCTCTGTCTAAAGGCAGCGGAATCAATACTATTGTTGCATGTAAGCATGCATGACCGCCGCATAATTCTACTTCCATATTTTCACTGCTAACACCATGCACATGCCAGACCTGTCCCTCAACTTTCGAAGGTTCATGATGCAGGGTGAATCCAAGTGCAGCTTGACTGCCGGGTAGCATGGCGGGCTGCAACATCCGCTGCCGGTGGCGGTATTCAGCTTTGGTACCAGGTGGGTACGTGAGAAGCCGGTCTAGCCAAGCAGTTCAATGAGGTAACAGCAGGCAGCTGGGACCAACAGTTTGGAAAGCTTAGGGTTTAGTGTTTAACCCTAAACCCTAAACAGCAGACAAAGGGGGGATCGACAGTTTGCATGTCACCATCGTCTTGCTGAGCGAAGGCTCTGCATGCACGTTGCCCTGTGTGGCTGCATTGGTAGCATGGCGGCCGTGAGCTGACGCTGTGTCGCTGTCGCTGAGTTGCATCACTTGGGTGGCTCATTCACTACTAGTGACTCACTCCCAACATTTTTCGTATTCAGTGCCAGGATGCCAGTAACTTGCTGGTTATTTGCTTTTCAACTTGTTAAAAACGAAGCTTGAGGAATTGAGAGAGATCTGAAGAATCACTGGTTTTCCTTTGGATCAACCAGATGACAGCCTTTGCTATCGAAGTCTCTGCCCTGCGGTGCAAATGCCACGCCAGGAGAAGCATGTGCAGTTGCTGCATGTGTGTGTGTTGCACATGCTGGCCCTGCCCCCTCCCACCCCTTCCCGCTGCTCCCTCCCTGGCCCCCTATCCTACTGCAGGTGTATTAAGACCCCCAGGACTGGCTCTCTGAAATGCAGGAGAGGGAGTAGCAGCACGCGACTCAGCTTGCCGAGGCAGGCCACCTGATCGCGGCGCTTGAGCAGCAGCTGAAGAGCCACGGGCAGGGCAGGGGCAAGGGGGCACGTACGTCCCGGGGAGTCGCATCTGCTCTCGCTGCACCCTTCGTCTCCAAGCCCCTCGGGACCCTAAGACATCGGCCTCGAAAGCCGCCTCCGCCAGCGGGAGGGCTGCGGCGGCCGACAAGGACCGGGTCCTTAGCAGAGAGGAGGAGGCTAAACGTACCGCACTGCCAGTGACGGCTTCTGCCAGGTCGAAGAAGTCAGCCGGAGCCAAGGCTTGGGACAGGATGGCGTAGCAGCCTGTGGAGTACCCGACTGAGGAGGATGCCGGCGGGCGTAACGCGGCACCTGCCACGCACCGGGGACTTGGGGAGATCAAGGAGCCGCATTCAGTGTTGGCGTTCAGGCGACAGGTGTCATCCTGGGCGGCCACGGCAACGGCCGCCGCCGCTTCCGCTTCTGTGGACGAGATCGCGGATGTAGACAATGAGTCGGCGGCCTCCTCGTCTGGCAAGAATGCTATGAAGGCCACTGCTGGGGGGTCCAAAAGGGTCCAGGCTGCCAGCAAGGTGAGGCTGTGTGCGACTGAAGGTATAGGGAGTAATTATATGATGACGGGCCGGTACGGGGAGTAGTGATGGGTAGGTGAGGGAGTGTGGAGAATATTTGTGGGAAGGTGAGGCGGTACGTGGAGTAGTGATGGGAAGGCGGGGGAGTGTGAAGAGTAGCTGTGAGAAGGCGGGGCAGGTCCCTGGAGTCCGGAGTTGAAACGGTATGCACACGCTAGTTTATATTCATGCGGCCAATGTTGTACCAACGGTGTGTGCTGAAGCATGAGTTCATACTTTGTGTCCTGCAGCATTGGTTCACACCTTGTGTGTGCTGGAGCTTGGTTTGCACCTTGAGTTTGCAACTGTGCATTGGTCCTCGCCTGATCTGAACCGTCCCCCTAACATACTGTACTTTTATGAGGTCTAGCAGCAGCACTTTTGACTGTCCGCCCTTAACCTCCTGAGTCAGCTCGTGGACCTGACGGGAAATCTGCAGGGGCAGGGGGTTGAGAGCCTGGGTGATCAGTCCAGGACTCCTGGCCATACCGGGACTTGTTATACTGGTAGTATATTGTTTCCTAAACGTGGATAAAAACCATCAAAAGGATTGACCCTGCAACTCAGAACTTCAAACCAGGCCTTCTGAACACCCAAACGGCCCTTAGGGAAGTTCGTGTTGGATCAAGTCTCGAATCTCTGTGTCCGCGTAAGATTGTAGCTTTGATAATCTTCGCTTAGCGAGGAAAAGGATGAACGTCGTTGAGGCATGGATTAAGGATGGCTAAGTGTGCTCACAGACTAGCCACACTTCAGCGATCGCCCCTCGAAAGATGGCTAGTGCACCGGCAGCCATGGCAAAGGGGCCCCATATTTGTATTCACCAACGTGGTCACGCATCAAATGACGCACTCGGGGCCAATCTAGCTGGTCAGGGTGTCCAGCCACTTTGTGGTGTCAGGAAACCTCTCCTGGCTTGTCGCAAAGAGGGGTCTTTCAAGCCCCCTCTCTGCTCCCCAAGACTAACCTCCCTAATCGAAGTCCCCTTTCAAGTCCCCTCTTTGCTCCCTAAGACAAGCCTCCCAACGACTAGCCTCACTAATCTTTGCTTGCATCATTGCCTGTCTCAGTCTCAAGAGGAGTATGATGCCCTGGCTACCGAAGTACACGAACTTCAGACTCAACTTCAGGCTTTGGAGCAGCAAGAAGCCGGTCTAGCCAAGCAGTTCAATGAGGTAACAGCAGGCAGCTGGGACCAACAGTTTGGAAAGCTTAGGGTTTAGTGTTTAACCCTAAACCCTTAACAGCAGACAAAGAGGGGATCGGCAGTTTGCATATCACCATCGTCTTGCTGAGCGAAGGCTCTGCATGCACATTGCCCTGTGTGGCTGCATTGGTAGCATGGCGGCGGTGAGCTGACGTTGTGTCGCTGTCGCTGAGTTGCATCACTTGGGTGGCTCATTCACTACTAGTGACTCACTCCTAACATTTTTCGTATTCAGTGCCAGGATGCCACGGAGGGGCAAGGGAGGACAGGGGATAGGAGAGGAGGGGAGGGGCAAGGGAGAGCAGGGGACAGGAGAGGAGGGGAGGGGCAAGGGAGAGCAGGGGACAGGAGAGGGGGCGAGGGGCAAGGGAGGGCAGGGGACAGGAGAGGGGGCGAGGGGCGAGGGAGGGCAGGGGACATGAGAGGAGGGGAGGGGCAAGGGAGGGCAGGGGACAGGAGAGGAGGGGAGGGGCAAGGAAGGGCAGGGGACAGGAGAGGGGGCGAGGGGCGAGGGAGGGCAGGAGACAGGAGAGGAGGCGAGGGGCAAGGGAGGGCAGGGGACAGGAGAGGAGGGGAGGGGTAATGGAGGGCAGGGGACAGGAGAGGAAGGGAGGGGCAAGGAAGGGCAGGGGACAGGAGAGGGGGCGAGGGGCGAGGGAGGGCAGGAGAGGAGACGAGGGGCGAGGGAGGACAGGGGACAGGAGAGGAGGGGAGGGGCGAGGGTGGGCAGGGGACAGGAGAGGAGGGGAGGGGCAAGGAAGGGCAGTGGACAGGAGAGGAGGCGAGGGGCAAGGGAGGGCAGGGGACAGGAGAGGAGGCGAGGGGCGAGGGAGGGCAGGGGACAGGAGAGGAGGGGAGGGGCAAGGGAGGGCAGGGGACAGGAGAGGAGGGGAAGGGCAAGGGATGGCAGGGGACAGGAGAGGAGGGGAGGGGCAAGGGAGAGCAGGGGGCAGGAGAGGAGGCAAGGGGTAAGGGAGGGCAGGGGACAGAGTTGAGTTAAGGAGGGAAGAGGAGAGGTATAAGTGACAGGGGAGGGAAGGGAGACTGATTTGCGTTGAAATGTTGCTGGCCTCTGAAGTTCCCTCCATCCTGGTCGCACGGCTCGCTGATTGATAGCATGCCTGAGGCAGATGCTGTTTATGTTGCTACCTATCTGGTTGGTTAGCTGACCCTGCCCTGATCAATGCTGCTCCTGCTGCACCTGCCCTTGCTGCTGCTGCTCCTGCTCCTGCTCCTGCTAAGGTTGATGGCATGCCTGAGGCAGACACCGAGCATCGCCGCAACCTCCAGCAGCTGCATTGCCACGTGTCTGCCTTGGAGCAACAGCTCCGGCGCCTCGGCTCGAGAAGAAGGCCTTGGAGGGCGAGCTGGAGAAGAGGCAAGAGGATGACGGGGCGGGCGCGGCTGGCGGCGGGACTGGGACGGTGCCGATGCCGAAATACAACACGCTCAAGGAGCGGTACAAGGTAGGACCGGGGCTCCTTGATTTAGCATGCTTTATGTATTAGTCAGCAACAGCCTGCAACCGGGGTTTCTGGTGCTGGAAGCCCGGACTTGCGTGGGCCACCGGCATGGGCCATGGGGTGTCATGTCCAGACCGCCCAGCTATGTTGGGCGGTCTGGAGCATGCTTCAAACGAAGGGGACCTCTCAATGGCCCACTGCCTTATTGTTTCTCTAACGTTAGACAGGTTCGACTCTGCGTTTCTTCCTCCTTGCCACGCTTTTGACAAGTTGGGGACCACGCCCAGCTGCCCCCCGTTTGCGAACACCTCGAGGGCAAAGCTGTGCAGGCCATCAAGGCTAGGGAGCATGCTGATGGCGTACATGATGCGCCTGAAGATGACGAGCCCGCCGCAGGAATGAAGCTCTGCAAGCAATGCCGCATTGCCCACTCCCACTTCTGGACCAGCATGCAAACGATCTTCCTCACCTGCCAGCCACATTGTGGCAGGGATCCTTCGTGCACTGAGTTCCTCAACATCATCAGGTCCGGTAGGCCCACTCAGGAAGAGCTTACCCTCTACCTTGGAGCCGGTTCCGGCGTCGCGTACATCTCCAAGGCAGCTGCCACGGCCACCGTCCGGACCGACATGAGGGCCCTCTGCTCTCACCTGGTGGACGTCTGCCAATATATACAACAACTAACAAGGATGTGGCGTACAATCTTCCAGCCAACGAGCTTGTGTCGGTGTATCTTGACATGAATGCTGAGGGCATGCCGGGCACAGCGAGGAGGGTGAGCGGGGGGAGGGAGAGGGGAGGGATATGGTAGGGAGACAGAGGGGCACAGCAAGGAGGGTGAGCGGGGGGAGTGAGAGGGGAGGGATATGGTAGGGAGACAGAGGGGCACAGCAAGGAGGGTGAGCGGGGGGAGGGAAAGGGGAGGGATATGGTAGGGAGGCAGAGGGGCACAGCAAGGAGGGTGAGCGGGGGGAGGGAAAGGGGAGGGATATGGTAGGGAGACAGAGGGGCACAGCAAGGAGGGTGAGCGGGGGGAGGGAGAGGGGAGGGATATGGTAGGGAGACAGAGGGGCACAGCAAGGGGGGTGAGCGGGGGGAGGGAGAGGGGAGGGATATGGTAGGGAGACAGAGGGGCACAGCAAGGAGGGTGAGCGGGGGGAGGGAGAGGGGAGGGATATGGTAGGGAGGCAGAGGGGCACAGCGAGGAGGGTGAGCGGGGGGAGGGAGAGGGGAGGGATATGGTAGGGAGACAGAGGGGCACAGCGAGGAGGGTGAGCGGGGGGAGGGAGAGGGGAGGGATATGGTAGGGAGACAGAGGGGTACAGCGAGGAGGGTGAGCGGGGGGAGGGAGAGGGGAGGGATATGGTAGGGAGACAGAGGGGCACAGCAAGGAGGGTGAGCGGGGGGAGGGAGAGGGGAGGGATATGGTAGGGAGACAGAGGGGCACAGCAAGGAGGGTGAGCGGGGGGAGGGAGAGGGGAGGGATATGGTAGGGAGACAGAGGGGCACAGCGAGGAGGGTGAGCGGGGGGAGGGAGAGGGGAGGGATATGGTAGGGAGACAGAGGGGCACAGCAAGGAGGGTGAGCGGGGGGAGGGAGAGGGGAGGGATATGGTAGGGAGACAGAGGGGAGGGATATGGTAGGGAGACAGAGGGGTACAGCGAGGAGGGTGAGCGGGGGGAGGGAGAGGGGAGGGATATGGTAGGGAGACAGAGGGGCACAGCAAGGAGGGTGAGCGGGGGGAGGGAGAGGGGAGGGATATGGTAGGGAGACAGAGGGGCACAGCGAGGAGGGTGAGCGGGGGGAGGGAGAGGGGAGGGAGAGGGGAGGGAGACAGAGGGGCACAGCAAGGAGGGTGAGCGGGGGGAGGGAGAGGGGAGGGATATGGTAGGGAGACAGAGGGGCACAGCAAGGAGGTTGAGCGGGGGGAGTGAGAGGGGAGGGATATGGTAGGGAGACAGAGGGGCACAGCAAGGAGGGTGAGCGGGGGGAGGGAGAGGGGAGGGATATGGTAGGGAGACAGAGGGGCACAGCAAGGAGGGTGAGCGGGGGGAGGGAGAGGGGAGGGATATGGTAGGGAGACAGAGGGACACAGCAAGGAGGGTGAGCGGGGGGCTTGGGGAAGATCAGTTTGTATCATGATATGTAACGAGTTCTATAATGATATACACGATTTATACGGGGTCAAGCAGCAGCAGCAGCAGCAGGCATTAGGCATGAAGACGGGGTCGGACAGCATGGCATGGCATGAATGCACAATATTTTGGGGGAGCTGGGTTCCCACCTGTCCACTCATTAGGTGTGTGGGTTTTGACTTTTTGAGGCATCTCCAAGTGGACAACTGGGTGCCTCCGAGGACCAGCGTTATGAGCATGGCCTAGAGGTCAATGACATAACACCTATCATAGTATGGGAGTATGGGCCCTGCTCAATAGGCTCCGCCGCGTGGGCGCCCAACTGTCCCGTTGGACAGTGGAGAAAAGAAACTGAAGGCAAGAGGAGGAAGGATAGAAAGTTTGGAACACAAAAGAAAAATGAAAGAACCCCCATAAAAAGGGAAGGCAGTCCGAAGGCACCCCGACCCTCTCAAGCGTAGCCCTGAACAAGTCAGAAAACTGCAGAGAGAGGAGAAAGCAAGAGAGTGACAAAAAGGACAATGCCCATTCCCCTTCTGCCGGTCGCCTCAAGATGCACCTGCTTGTAGCTCCTTAGGGATTGGGAGTGGCTGCATGTCAGAGACTGCTGGGCACAATGTGGGGCTGGCTGCTCCATGCTCCGATGGACTCTCCTGACATCAACTGATCCGCAATTTCTTAGTAGATAAGCATCGTCTTGTGATGAGTGCACCCTGTCACATTGTGCCTTAGAGATGGAGGGGCGGAGGGGGCGGAGGTGCATGATAGGTGGTGGGTATGAGTGGGGAGGGGGGTATGAAAGGTGGTGGGCAAGTATTGGGTGGCATGTGGCCGTGATAGGGATCGTGATTGTATATAGGATATAGAGGTTCGCACGCCCATCACGTTCCTGGAACCATTGTGTGCCATGCGCATGTCATGTTATGGCATGACCAATTCCATTCAAGCCTAGACCCTTCCCCTCCGCCCCAATGCCCGACAGGCCTGTACCTCTGGCTAACCTGTCCTCCATCTTTATGCCCCCCGAATCATCCGGCGCCTCACCATGTATTCGCTCCCGTCCATTAAGGGTGTCATGCCACCAGATATATATGACAGGATCAGCTGAGCGTGTGTGAGCAACCACCACCTGCACATGACCGCAAAACAGCGGTTGGGGGCTTCATAGCAGTGGAGGAAGGCGGGAGTCTAATGGCAGATAACAATTTGGGGGTCGGCGGCTGAGCTCAGGGCGGTGGATTAGCGGGGGTGCCTACAAGTGGTGGATGAGCCTTTTTGGCCAGAGAGGGTTAAAATGGCTATCTAGGCTGTGGGCGAGCATGGGAGTATCATTCTGATTAACGAGTAGTTGGGGCTGCTGGATGTGGATGATTGCTTAGGGCGTAGGGTGGCTGGTTAGCTTGGATCCAAGATGTACCGCTGGGATCTAACATGAGTGGACTGGATCTAAGCCCCCACTGGCTCCAGAGGCACCATGCGGATCTAAGATGTACCGCTGGCATCTAGTATGAATGGACTAGATCTAAGCCCCCACTGGATCCAAAGGCATTGTGCGGATCTAAGTTGTACCGCTGGGATCTAACATGAGTGGACTGAATCTAAGCCCCCACTGGATTCAGAGGCACCATGCGGATCTAAGATGTACCGCTGGGATCTAATATGAATGGACTAGATCTAAGCCCCCACTGGATTCAGAGGCACCATGCGGATCTAAGATGTACCGCTGGGATCTCAGATTTACTGATTGAAACAAAGCCCCACTGGATTCATAGGTACCGAGCCGATCTAAGGTTGCTTCATTTGAACTAAGCATCCCGCAACACATTTGTTTTGTGTATCCTGAGCACTACATTCATGCTGAACTCACGGGCACATCCACATCAAGCAGGGTGGCAGAGCGAGAGGCGCGTTGTGCATGAAAGAAAGCACGGCATGTAGGGCACACCTGGGTAGGGCGCACCAAACGTTGAAGGCATGCATACACGGCACACCCGCTCACACACACACTGATTCACACTGGTTCACAGGCCCACACTTAACAGCTCCAACGCCCAGATCTCCTCCTCAACACCTCCTTCAACACATTTCGCATGACCCTGCCCATGTCCATGAACGGCCTCCCCCTAACAGCGTTATACAGCAGTACAGAAGTGCAGTGCATGCATGCACTTGTACACGCCCGGTTTTGCCCTGCCACTGCGACATGGGCTGCAATGCATAGCTGCCCTACCTCCCCCTCATGCCCTTTAGGAAGACCCTCTTTCAACGAGGTGACGTGTAGCAACGAGTTGCCTTTTTCAACTAGGAGCGCACACTATGCACAAGCGTGTTTAGTGAAAACCAGCCACTGCTCAGCGCCATGCCAGCCTACCCGAAGGTGAAATACCACAGCCAGGAGCACACATATGTGCATCTTTAGTGCCATTCACTACAGTTCAGCCACGTCCCGCCCAGCGACCATGTGGAATTCCCATGCGCGACATGTATGGGTGCGTAGGCATGTGAAGTGTTAGTCTGCAGTTGAGGCCTCACTTTTGATGTATGGGACCGTGGGACGGGCGGGTGCCCGGGGCGGCATGAGAGCCAGGATGGCGGAGCACGCACGCACATGTGGTTAAGTAGGTTATGCGCACCCTCTCGCCTACTTTGTGTCTTGCCGCGACTGTCGCTTGATTGATTCCTTGCTTGACCTCTATCTACCATATGCATTGTCCCTGAGTTGATTGTGAGCCACGAAAGCGAGCGAGGGCAGCTGGGTGATGAGGGCTGCACGGCAAGCAACGCCCCAGCAGCCAGGTTCCATCCCTACTCCAAAATTTGAAGTGGCTCAATCAACGCGAGATACGTACGTGATTCGCGACAGCAGTGGGGGGTCATCATGGAGTGCGCTAGATCCGATGACGACATATCATCATCGGCAGCAGGCAGGCCCGCCGCCCGAGCTATGCGATGCTTTTTTGGGATTGCCTCGGAGCAAGCTTCGAATTTCCCCATTATTACAGGTAGATTCCTTTTTATTGTATACATAATAATGCCTCCCCTTCCTAAGGCAATTTTTCACCATGATGGACGGATGTTTTTGAATGCAAAATACCTTTTCACGGCCCTAGGCTACGGTGAAGGTGTAGAGGACTATCTGAAAAGTATTCAAAATCAAATTAATCGATTGGCTAAAGAGCACAGTGCCACGTTGGAGGACGTGAACGCAGAGGTGGAAGGCCACGGAGGGTACAATCACAACGATTTGAAAGCAGTATACGTGGATGAAATAGGTGAGGATGTGATATCATAATTTAGGTGTTGAGGGCATATATATAATAATGAGTTATTCGCAAGGAAGATCTTGATTGAGCAGCAGCGTTGTCCCCCTCCAACTTTGGTGTATGCTCCCACATGCCTCAATAGCCTCAATCAAACTACATGTGTGCTCCAATCAGGCCTTGCGGCCATGCTGAAGAAGAGCCAAAAGAAGGAGGCTGGGCCTCTGCTGCTGGTGCTCATCCAGAACATGAAGAGGAGTGCCGCCTCCAAGGCTACTATGGAGGCTGTGGCCCCCCCTATTGCCGAAGCGGTGAGAATGACAAATAACAAATCAGATCTATCACTCAGGTCCATGTAGTCCTTGCTTGTGAAAGGGTAGTACCATGTATCAATACATCAACAATTCCAGAGCAGATAAAGCCAACACATGGGTAGAATGCACAGTGCACTATCTAACAACTACTTCCAACTGCCTGAAATTCACAATTTTAAGGTGGGCGAAATGGTGGATGAGCTGTCCCGACTTTTTGTCAAAATAACGCGACGCATCGCAACAGCTTGTGTGAGGTGAGTGAACGAGCAGAGCAATAGTTGTTCCCCTCTTTCTGATTGCCCTTCTTGAATGAAGACTTAAATGGAGGTAGCCAGTATTCTTGACACGACAAAAGGTTGACGAAGGAAACCCCTGCCAACAAATACAACGTGAATGTCAAAACAAGTTATGAACAAAGGCTCATGATCCTTACTCTCTAGGCTACTAAGCCATGACCCTCCTTGGCCGAATTCCTTTTCCTATAATGCCTGCCCATCCAACAGGTGTCGACGCGGCTTGTGGAGAACCTTGCACGTGCCATTGGCGGCACCTCTGCGGACATGATGTTCGAAGGAGAGACAGAGGCCGGGGCGAAGATTGAGGGGGACCAAAACGGGTGCTTCGTCTCGCTATGTGAAGCCATCCAGGACCTGGGTGGCGCTCGCCATCATGCCAACTCGGTGGTCAAGGCCATTCGACATGCGTGTTCCGAGGTAATCAACTGAAACAAAAAGGCCTTCTCTCAATAACTCAAATACAGTGGTCCTATATTTAAGCATGGGCGCAGAATACCGGTATAGTTGATAAATCCAGACTACAATTGTGTTGCCTTGACACTCGAGCTAGGATTTGTAGATTTGAGGATATAATGGAGTAGTTTACTACTGGTAGTTTGGGATGAAACACACTTTATTACTCCTGACGTTTAACTGACTCGTGCATCATGTGCCAAGCAGGTGATTGGAAAACAATGCCCAAGCCCAACCACGATGATTCTCGGAATGCCCCGGCTTGGGCCCCGATCACCGGTCAAGTCAATGTTCCTCTCCGATTTCACCGAGTCAACGTCTCCCAAATGAGGCTGTTAGCTGGGCGGCGAGGGGGGAGGGGATGAGGAGCCGGACAGGATAGTGAGGGAAGAATGTCAGAGGTGGTTAGAGGCGCAGGTAAACGAGGTTTAAAGCGGTTGAGATGATCACATCATCATGATCAATAGCTCTTTTAGCCGAGCCGCTTATCATGGTGATGTTCGTGCGCTCTCGATGATGTATGTTGGCATGAAGCGGGATAGCATGATTTTCTATGACAAATTAATGTGCGGCAACATGGTCGGCCTCATTTTTTTTTAAATCCACTGTAATTACAGGATTAATTGCACCAGCAGCAGAGGCCCAGCCTCCTTCTTTTGGCTCTTCTTCAGCATGGCCGCAAGGCCTGATTGGAGCACACATGTAGTTTGATTGAGGCTATTGAGGCATGTGGGAGCATACACCAAAGTTGGAGGGGGACAACGCTGCTGCTCAATCAAGATCTTCCTTGCGAATAACTCATTATTATATATATGCCCTCAACACCTAAATTATGATATCACATCCTCACCTATTTCATCCACGTATACTGCTTTCAAATCGTTGTGATTGTACCCTCCGTGGCCTTCCACCTCTGCGTTCACGTCCTCCAACGTGGCACTGTGCTCTTTAGCCAATCGATTAATTTGATTTTGAATACTTTTCAGATAGTCCTCTACACCTTCACCGTAGCCTAGGGCCGTGAAAAGGTATTTTGCATTCAAAAACATCCGTCCATCATGGTGAAAAATTGCCTTAGGAAGGGGAGGCATTATTATGTATACAATAAAAAGGAATCTACCTGTAATAATGGGGAAATTCGAAGCTTGCTCCGAGGCAATCCCAAAAAAGCATCGCATAGCTCGGGCGGCGGGCCTGCCTGCTGCCGATGATGATATGTCGTCATCGGATCTAGCGCACTCCATGATGACCCCCCACTGCTGTCGCGAATCACGTACGTATCTCGCGTTGATTGAGCCACTTCAAATTTTGGAGTAGGGATGGAACCTGGCTGCTGGGGCGTTGCTTGCCGTGCAGCCCTCATCACCCAGCTGCCCTCGCTCGCTTTCGTGGCTCACAATCAACTCAGGGACAATGCATACGGTGGATAGAGGTCAAGCAAGGAATCAATCAAGCGACAGTCGCGGCAAGACACAAAGCAGGCGAGAGGGTGCGCATAACCTACTTAACCACATGTGCGTGCGTGCTCCGCCATCCTGCCTGGCTCTATCTCATGCCGCCCCGGGCACCCGCCCGTCCCACGGTCCCATACATCAAAAGTGAGGCCTCAACTGCAGACTAACACTTCACATGCCTACGCACCCATACATGTCGCGCATGGGAATTCCACATGGTCGCTGGGCGGGACGTGGCTGAACTGTAGTGAATGGCACTAAAGATGCACATATGTGTGCTCCTGGCTGTGGTATTTCACCTTCGGGTAGGCTGGCATGGCGCTGAGCAGTGGCTGGTTTTCACTAAACACGCTTGTGCATAGTGTGCGCTCCTAGTTGAAAAAGGCAACTCGTTGCTACACGTCACCTCGTTGAAAGAGGGTCTTCCTAAAGGGCATGAGGGGGAGGTAGGGCAGCTATGCATTGCAGCCCATGTCGCAGTGGCAGGGCAAAACCGGGCGTGTACACGTGCATGCATGCACTGCACTTCTGTACTGCTGTATAACGCTGTTAGGGGGAGGCCGTTCATGGACATGGGCAGGGTCATGCGAAATGTGTTGAAGGAGGTGTTGAGGAGGAGATCTGGGCGTTGGAGCTGTTAAGTGTGGGCCTGTGAACCAGTGTGAATCAGTGTGTGTGTGAGCGGGTGTGCCGTGTATGCATGCCTTCAACGTTTGGTGCGCCCTACCCAGGTGTGCCCTACATGCCGTGCTTTCTTTCATGCACAACGCGCCTCTCGCTCTGCCACCCTGCTTGATGTGGATGTGCCCGTGAGTTCAGCATGAATGTAGTGCTCAGGATACACAAAACAAATGTGTTGCGGGATGCTTAGTTCAAATGAAGCAACCTTAGATCGGCTCGGTACCTATGAATCCAGTGGGGCTTTGTTTCAATCAGTAAATCTGAGATCCCAGCGGTACATCTTAGATCCGCATGGTGCCTCTGAATCCAGTGGGGGCTTAGATCTAGTCCATTCATATTAGATCCCAGCGGTACATCTTAGATCCGCATGGTGCCTCTGAATCCAGTGGGGGCTTAGATTCAGTCCACTCATGTTAGATCCCAGCGGTACAACTTAGATCCGCACAATGCCTTTGGATCCAGTGGGGGCTTAGATCTAGTCCATTCATACTAGATGCCAGCGGTACATCTTGGATCCAAGCTAACCAGCCACCCTACGCCCTAAGCAATCATCCACATCCAGCAGCCCCAACTACTCGTTAATCAGAATGATACTCCCATGCTCGCCCACAGCCTAGATAGCCATTTTAACCCTCTCTGGCCAAAAAGGCTCATCCACCACTTGTAGGCACCCCCGCTAATCCACCGCCCTGAGCTCAGCCGCCGACCCCCAAATTGTTATCTGCCATTAGACTCCCGCCTTCCTCCACTGCTATGAAGCCCCCAACCGCTGTTTTGCGGTCATGTGCAGGTGGTGGTTGCTCACACACGCTCAGCTGATCCTGTCATATATATCTGGTGGCATGACACCCTTAATGGACGGGAGCGAATACATGGTGAGGCGCCGGATGATTCGGGGGGCATAAAGATGGAGGACAGGTTAGCCAGAGGTACAGGCCTGTCGGGCATTGGGGCGGAGGGGAAGGGTCTAGGCTTGAATGGAATTGGTCATGCCATAACATGACATGCGCATGGCACACAATGGTTCCAGGAACGTGATGGGCGTGCGAACCTCTATATCCTATATACAATCACGATCCCTATCACGGCCACATGCCACCCAATACTTGCCCACCACCTTTCATACCCCCCTCCCCACTCATACCCACCACCTATCATGCACCTCCGCCCCCTCCGCCCCTCCATCTCTAAGGCACAATGTGACAGGGTGCACTCATCACAAGACGATGCTTATCTACTAAGAAATTGCGGATCAGTTGATGTCAGGAGAGTCCATCGGAGCATGGAGCAGCCAGCCCCACATTGTGCCCAGCAGTCTCTGACATGCAGCCACTCCCAATCCCTAAGGTGCTACAAGCAGGTGCATCTTGAGGCGACCGGCAGAAGGGGAATGGGCATTGTCCTTTTTGTCACTCTCTTGCTTTCTCCTCTCTCTGCAGTTTTCTGACTTGTTCAGGGCTACGCTTGAGAGGGTCGGGGTGCCTTCGGACTGCCTTCCCTTTTTATGGGGGTTCTTTCATTTTTCTTTTGTGTTCCAAACTTTCTATCCTTCCTCCTCTTGCCTTCAGTTTCTTTTCTCCACTGTCCAACGGGACAGTTGGGCGCCCACGCGGCCGAGCCTATTGAGCAGGGCCCATACTCCCATACTATGATAGGTGTTATGTCATTGACCTCTAGGCCATGCTCATAACGCTGGTCCTCGGAGGCACCCAGTTGTCCACTTGGAGATGCCTCAAAAAGTCAAAACCCACACACCTAATGAGTGGACAGGTGGGAACCCAGCTCCCCCAAAATATTGTGCATTCATGCCATGCCATGCTGTCCGACCCCGTCTTCATGCCTAATGCCTGCTGCTGCTGCTGCTGCTTGACCCCGTATAAATCGTGTATATCATTATAGAACTCGTTACATATCATGATACAAACTGATCTTCCCCAAGCCCCCCGCTCACCCTCCTTGCTGTGCCCCTCTGTCTCCCTACCATATCCCTCCCCTCTCCCTCCCCCCGCTCACCCTCCTCGCTGCGCCCCTCTGTCTTCCTACCATATCCCTCCCCTCTCCCTCCCCCCGCTCACCCTCCTCGCTGCGCCCCTCTGTCTCCCTACCATATCCCTCCCCTCTCCCTCCCCCCGCTCACCCTCCTCGCTGTGCCCCTCTGTCTCCCTACCATATCCCTCCCCTCTCCCTCCCCCCGCTCACCCTCCTTGCTGTGCCCCTCTGTCTCCCTACCATATCCCTCCCCTCTCCCTCCCCCCGCTCACCCTCCTTGCTGTGCCCCTCTGTCTCCCTCCCCTCTCCCTCCCCTCTCCCTCCCCCCGCTCACCCTCCTTACTGTGCCCCTCTGTCTCCCTACCATATCCCTCCCCTCTCCCTCCCCCCGCTCACCCTCCTTGCTGTGCCCCTCTGTATCCCTACCATATCCCTCCCCTCTCCCTCCCCCCGCTCACCCTCCTTGCTGTGCCCCTCTGTCTCCCTCCCCTCTCCCTCCCCTCTCCCTCCCCCCGCTCACCCTCCTTGCTGTGCCCCTCTGTCTCCCTACCATATCCCTCCCCTCTCCCTCCCCCCGCTCACCCTCCTTGCTGTGCCCCTCTGTATCCCTACCATATCCCTCCCCTCTCCCTCCCCCCGCTCACCCTCCTTGCTGTGCCCCTCTGTATCCCTACCATATCCCTCCCCTCTCCCTCCCCCCGCCCACCCTCCTTGCTGTGCCCCTCTGTCTCCCTACCATATCCCTCCCCTCTCCCTCCCCCCGCTCACCCTCCTTGCTGTGCCCCTCTGTATCCCTACCATATCCCTCCCCTCTCCCTCCCCCCGCTCACCCTCCTTGCTGTGCCCCTCTGTCTCCCTACCATATCCCTCCCCTCTCCCTCCCCCCGCTCACCCTCCTCGCTGCGCCCCTCTGTCTTCCTACCATATCCCTCCCCTCTCCCTCCCCCCGCTCACCCTCCTTGCTGTGCCCCTCTGTCTTCCTACCATATCCCTCCCCTCTCCCTCCCCCAGCTCACCCTCCTTGCTGTGCCCCTCTGTCTCCCTCCCCTCTCCCTCCCCTCTCCCTCCCCCCGCTCACCCTCCTCGCTGTGCCCCTCTGTCTCCCTACCATATCCCTCCCCTCTCCCTGCCCCCGCTCACCCTCCTCGCTGTGCCCCTCTGCCTCCCTACCATATCCCTCCCCTCTCCCTCCCCCCGCTCACCCTCCTCGCTGTGCCCCTCTGTCTCCCTACCATATCCCTCCCCTCTCCCTCCCCCCGCTCACCCTCCTCGCTGTGCCCCTCTGTCTCCCTACCATATCCCTCCCCTCTCCCTCCCCCCGCTCACCCTCCTCGCTGTGCCCCTCTGTCTCCCTACCCTCTCCCTCCCCCCGCTCACCCTCCTTGCTGTGCCCCTCTGTCTCCAATACCTGTGCTGCCACTCACACATCCCCCTCTCTGTCCAATACCTGTGCTGCCACTCACACATCCCCCTCTCTGTCCAATACCAGTGCTGCCACTCACACCTCCCCCCCTCTGTCCAATACCTGTGCTGCCACTCACACATCCCCACCTCTGTCCAATACCTGTGCTGCCACTCACACATCCCCACCTCTGTCCAATACCTGTGCTGCCACTCACACATCCCCACCTCTGTCCAATACCTGTGCTGCCACTCACACATCCCCACCTCTGTCCAATACCTGTGCTGCCACTCACACATCCCCACCTCTGTCCAATACCTGTGCTGCCACTCACACATCCCCACCTCTGTCCAATACCTGTGCTGCCACTCACACATCCCCACCTCTGTCCAATACCTGTGCTGCCACTCACACATCCCCCCCTCTGTCCAATACCTGTGCTGCCACTCACACATCCCCACCTCTGTCCAATACCTGTGCTGCCACTCACACATCCCCCCCTCTGTCCAATACCTGTGCTGCCACTCACACATCCCCCCCTCTGTCCAATACCTGTGCTGCCACTCACACATCCCCCCCTCTGTCCAATACCTGTGCTGCCACTCACACATCCCCACCTCTGTCCAATACCTGTGCTGCCACTCACACATCCCCACCTCTGTCCAATACCTGTGCTGCCACTCACACATCCCCACCTCTGTCCAATACCTGTGCTGCCACTCACACATCCCCCCCTCTGTCCAATACCTGTGCTGCCACTCACACATCCCCCTCTCTGTCCAATACCTGTGCTGCCACTCACACATCCCCACCTCTGTCCAATACCTGTGCTGCCACTCACACATCCCCCTCTCTGTCCAATACCTGTGCTGCCACTTACACATCCCCCCCTCTGTCCAATACCTGTGCTGCCACTCACACATCCCCACCTCTGTCCAATACCTGTGCTGCCACTCACACATCCCCACCTCTGTCCAATACCTGTGCTGCCACTCACACATCCCCACCTCTGTCCAATACCTGTGCTGCCACTCACACATCCCCACCTCTGTCCAATACCTGTGCTGCCACTCACACATCCCCACCTCTGTCCAATACCTGTGCTGCCACTCACACATCCCCACCTCTGTCCAATACCTGTGCTGCCACTCACACATCCCCACCTCTGTCCAATACCTGTGCTGCCACTCACACATCCCCCCCTCTGTCCAATACCTGTGCTGCCACTCACACATCCCCCCCTCTGTCCAATACCTGTGCTGCCACTCACACATCCCCCCCTCTGTCCAATACCTGTGCTGCCACTCACACATCCCCACCTCTGTCCAATACCAGTGCTGCCACTCACACATCCCCCCCACTGTCCAATACCTGTGCTGCCACTCACACCTCCCCCCCTCTGTCCAATACCTGTGCTGCCACTCACACATCCACCCCCTCTGTCCAATACCTGTGCTGCCACTCACACATCCCCCCCCTCTGTCCAATACCTGTGCTGCCACTTACACATCCCCCCCTCTGTCCAATACCTGTGCTGCCACTCACACATCCCCACCTCTGTCCAATACCTGTGCTGCTACTCACACATCCCCCCCTCTGTCCAATACCTGTGCTGCTACTCACACATCCCCCTCTCTGTCCAATACCTGTGCTACCACTCACACATCCCCCTCTCTGTCCAATACCTGTGCTGCCACTCACACATCCCCCCCACTGTCCAATACCTGTGCTGCCACTCACACCTCCCCCCCTCTGTCCAATACCTGTGCTGCCACTCACGCACCACCCCCCTCTGTCCAATACCTGTGCTGCCACTCACACATCCCCCCCTCTGTCCAATACCTGTGCTACCACTCACACATCCCCACCTCTGTCCAATACCTGTGCTACCACTCACACATCCCCCCCCTCTGTCCAATACCTGTGCTGCCACTCACACATCCCCCCCTCTGTCCAATACCTGTGCTGCCACTCACACATCCCCCCCTCTGTCCAATACCTGTGCTGCCACTCACACATCCCCCCCTCTGTCCAATACCTGTGCTGCCACTCACACCTCCACCCCTCTGTCCAATACCTGTGCTGCCACTCACACATCCCCACCTCTGTCCAATACCTGTGCTGCCACTCACACATCCCCACCTCTGTCCAATACCTGTGCTGCCACTCACACATCCCCCTCTCTGTCCAATACCTGTGCTGCCACTCACACATCCCCACCTCTGTCCAATACCTGTGCTGCCACTCACACATCCCCACCTCTGTCCAATACCTGTGCTGCCACTCACACATCCCCCTCTCTGTCCAATACCTGTGCTGCCACTCACACATCCCCCCCTCTGTCCAATACCTGTGCTGCCACTCACACATCCCCCCCTCTGTCCAATACCTGTGCTGCCACTCACACATCCCCCCCTCTGTCCAATACCTGTGCTGCCACTCACACATCCCCATCTCTGTCCAATACCAGTGCTGCCACTCACACATCCCCCCCTCTGTCCAATACCTGTGCTGCCACTCACACATCCCCACCTCTGTCCAATACCTGTGCTGCCACACTTACACATCCCCCCCTCTGTCCAATACCTGTGCTGCCACTCACACATCCCCCTCTCTGTCCAATACCTGTGCTGCCACTCACACCTCCAACCCTCTGTCCAATACCTGTGCTGCCACTCACACATCCCCCCCTCTGTCCAATACCTGTGCTGCCACTCACACATCCCCCTCTCTGTCCAATACCTGTGCTGCCACTCACACATCCCCCTCTCTGTCCAATACCTGTGCTGCCACTCACACCTCCCCACCTCTGTCCAATACCTGTGCTGCCACTCACACATCCCCCCCTCTGTCCAATACCTGTGCTGCCACTTACACATCCCCACCTCTGTCCAATACCTGTGCTGCCACTCACACATACCCCTCTCTGTCCAATACCTGTGCTGCCACTCACACATCCCCCCCTCTGTCCAATACCCGTGCTGCCACTCACACCTCCCCCTCTGTCCAATACCTGTGCTGCCACTCACACATCCCCCCCTCTGTCCAATACCCGTGCTGCCACTCACACCTCCCCCTCTGTCCAATACCTGTGCTGCCACTCACACATCCCCACCTCTGTCCAATACCTGTGCTGCCACTCACACATCCCCCCCTCTGTCCAATACCTGTGCTGCCACTCACACATCCCCCCCTCTGTCCAATACCTGTGCTGCCACTCACACATCCCCCCCTCTGTCCAATACCTGTGCTGCCACTCACACATCCCCCCCTCTGTCCAATACCTGTGCTGCCACTCACACATCCCCACCTCTGTCCAATACCTGTGCTGCCACTTACACATCCCCCCCTCTGTCCAATACATGTGCTGCCACTCACACATCCCCCCCTCTGTCCAATACCTGTGCTGCCACTCACACATCCCCACCTCTGTCCAATACCTGTGCTGCCACTCACACATCCCCCTCTCTGTCCAATACCTGTGCTGCCACTCACACATCCCCCCCTCTGTCCAATACCTGTGCTACCACTCACACATCCCCACCTCTGTCCAATACCTGTGCTGCCACTCACACCTCCACCCCTCTGTCCAATACCTGTGCTGCCACTCACCCCCCCCCTCTGTCCAATACCTGTGCTGCCACTCACACATCCCCCCCTCTGTCCAATACCTGTGCTGCCACTCACACATCCCCACCTCTGTCCAATACCTGTGCTGCCACTCACACATCCCCCTCTCTGTCCAATACCTGTGCTGCCACTCACACATCCCCCTCTCTGTCCAATACCTGTGCTGCCACTCACTCCTCCCCCCCACTGTCCAATACCTGTGCTGCCACTCACACCTCCTCCTCTGTCCAATACCTGTGCTGCCACTCACACCTCCTCCTCTGTCCAATACCTGTGCTGCCACTCACACATCCCCCTCTCTGTCCAATACCTGTGCTGCCACTCACTCCTCCCCCCCACTGTCCAATACCTGTGCTGCCACTCACACATCCCCACCTCTGTCCCATGCCTGTGCTGCCACTCACACATCCCCACCTCTGTCCAATACCTGTGCTGCCACTCACACATCCCCCTCTCTGTCCAATACCTGTGCTGCCACTCACACATCCCCCCCTCTGTCCAATACCTGTGCTGCCACTCACACATCCCCACCTCTGTCCAATACCTGTGCTGCCACTCACACATCCCCCTCTGTCCAATACCTGTGCTGCCACTCACACCTCCACCCCTCTGTCCAATACCTGTGCTGCCACTCACACATCCCCACCTCTGTCCAATACCTGTGCTGCCACTCACACATCCCCCCCTCTGTCCAATACCTGTGCTGCCACTCACACATCCCCCCCTCTGTCCAATACCTGTGCTGCCACTCACACATCCCCCCCTCTGTCCAATACCTGTGCTGCCACTCACACATCCCCCCCTCTGTCCAATACCTGTGCTGCCACTCACACCTCCCCCCCTCTGTCCAATACCTGTGCTGCCACTCACACATCCCCCCCTCTGTCCAATACCTGTGCTGCCACTCACACATCCCCACCTCTGTCCAATACCTGTGCTGCCACTCACACATCCCCACCTCTGTCCAATACCTGTGCTGCCACTCACACATCCCCACCTCTGTCCAATACCTGTGCTGCCACTCACACATCCCCACCTCTGTCCAATACCTGTGCTGCCACTCACACATCCCCACCTCTGTCCAATACCTGTGCTGCCACTCACACATCCCCACCTCTGTCCAATACCTGTGCTGCCACTCACACATCCCCACCTCTGTCCAATACCTGTGCTGCCACTCACACATCCCCACCTCTGTCCAATACCTGTGCTGCCACTCACACATCCCCACCTCTGTCCAATACCTGTGCTGCCACTCACACATCCCCACCTCTGTCCAATACCTGTGCTGCCACTCACACATCCCCCTCTCTGTCCAATACCTGTGCTGCCACTCACACATCCCCCCCTCTGTCCAATACCTGTGCTGCCACTCACACATCCCCCCCTCTGTCCAATACCTGTGCTGCCACTCACACATCCCCACCTCTGTCCAATACCTGTGCTGCCACTCACACATCCCCACCTCTGTCAGCTGAAGAGCCACGGGCTGGGCAGGGGCAAGGGGGCACATACGTCCCGGGGGGTCGCATCTGCTCCCTCTGCACCCTTCGTCTCCAAGCCCCTCGGGACCCTAAGACATCGGCCTCGAAAGCCGCCTCTGCCAGCGGGAGGGCTGCGGCGGCCGACAAGGACCGGGTCCTTAGCAGAGAGGAGGAGGCTAAACGTACCGCACTGCCAGTGACGGCTTCTGCCAGGTCGAGGAAGGCAGCCGGAGCCAAGGCTTGGGACAGGATGGCGTAGCAGCCTGTGGAGTACCCGACTGAGGAGGATGCCGGCGGGCGTAACGCGGCACCTGCCACGCACCGGGGACTTGGGGAGATCAAGGAGCCGCATTCGGTGTTGGCGTTCAGGCGACAGGTGTCATCCTGGGCGGCCACGGCAACGGCCGCCGCCGCTTCCGCTTCTGTGGACGAGATCGCGGATGTAGACAATGAGTCGGTGGCCTCCTCGTCTGGCAAGAATGCTATGAAGGCCACTGCTGGGGGGTCCAAAAGGGTCCAGGCTGCCAGCAAGGTGAGGCTGTGTGCGACTGAAGGTATAGGGAGTAGTTATATGATGACGGGCCGGTACGGGGAGTAGTGATGGGTAGGTGAGGGAGTGTGGAGAGTATTTGTGGGAAGGTGAGGCGGTACGTGGAGTAGTGATGGGAAGGCGGGGGAGTGTGAAGAGTAGTTGTGAGAAGGCGGGGCAGGTCCCTGGAGTCCGGAGTTGTAGCGGTATGCACACGCTAGTTTATATTCATGCGGCCAATGTTGTACCAACGGTGTGTGCTGAAGCATGAGTTCATACTTTGTGTCCTGCAGCATTGGTTCACACCTTGTGTGTGCTGGAGCTTGGTTTGCACCTTGAGTTTGCAACTGTGCATTGGTCCTCGCCTGATCTGAACCGTCCCCCTAACATACTGTACTTTTATGAGGTTTAGCAGCAGCACTTTTGACTGGGACTTGTTATACTGGTAGTATATTGTTTCCTAAACGTGGATTAAAACCATCAAAAGGATTGACCCTGCAACTCAGAACTTCAAACCAGGCCTTCCGAACACCCAAACGGCCCTTAGTGAAGTTCGTGTCGGATCAAGTCTCAAATCTCTGTGTCCGCGTAAGATTGTAGCTTTGATAATCTTCGCTTGGCGAGGAAAAGGATGAACGTCGTTGAGGCATGGATTAAGGATGGCTAAGTGTGCTCACGGACTAGCCACACTTCAGCGATCGCCCCTCGAAAGATGGCTAGTGCACCGGCAGCCATGGCAAAGGGGCCCCATATTTGCATTCACCAACGTGGTCACGCATCAAATTACGCACTCGGGGCCAATCTAGCTGGTCAGGGTGTCCAGCCACTTTGTGGTGTCAGGAACCCTCTCCTGGCTTGTCGCAAAGAGGGGTCTTTCAAGCCCCCTCTCTGCTCCCCAAGACTAACCTCCCTAATCTAAGTCCCCTTTCAAGTCCCCTCTTTGCTCCCTAAGACAAGCCTCCCAGCGACTAGCCTCACTAATCTTTGCTTGCATCATTGCCTGTCTCAGTCTCAAGAGGAGTATGATGCCCTGGCTACCGAAGTACACGAACTTCAGACTCAACTTCAGGCATTGGAGCAGCGAGAAGCCGGTCTAGCCAAGCAGTTCAATGAGGTAACAGCAGGCAGCTGGGACCAACAGTTTGGAAAGCTTAGGGTTTAGTGTTAAACCCTAAACCCTAAACAGCAGACAAAGGGGGGATCGGCAGTTTGCATATCACCATCGTCTTGCTGAGCGAAGGCTCTGCATGCACGTTGCCCAGTGTGGCTGCATTGGTAGCATGGCGGCCGTGAGCTGACGTTGTGTCGCTGTCGCTGAGTTGCATCACTTGGGTGGCTCATTCACTACTAGTGACTCACTCCTCACATTTTTCGTATTCAGTGCCAGGATGCCAGTAACTTGCTGGTTATTTGCTTTTCAACTTGTTAAAAACAAAGCTTGAGGAATTGAGAGAGATCTGAAGCATCACTGGTTTTCCTTTGGATCAACCAGATGACAGCCTTTGCTATCGAAGTCTCTGCCCTGCGGTGCAAATGCCACGCTAGGAGAAGCATGTGCAGTTGCTGCATGTGTGTGTGTTGCACATGCTGGCCCTGCCCCCTCCCACCCCTTCCCGCTGCTCCCTCCCTGGCCCCCTATCCTACTGCAGGTGTATTAAGACCCCCAGGACTGGCTCTCTGAAATGCAGGAGAGGGAGTAGCAGCACGCGACTCAGCTTGCCGAGACAGGCCAGGGGCAAGGGGGCATGTATGTCCAGAGGGGTCTGCTCCCGATGCACCCTTAGTCTCCAAGCCGCCTCGGAACCCTGAGACATCGGCCGCGAAAGCCGTCTCCGCCAGCGGGAGGGCTGCGGCGGCCGACAAGCTTGTATTGTTGCAATGGGCTTGGGGTTGACATAAGTGATATGCATGGGGGATATGTCACCTCCTGACCTCTCTCCTTCGGTCCTTAGTTCCCATGGGATGTGCATGTTCTTCTCGTACATGATTGGGGGACCCACCTTATGGACAGGTCAATGATGTTACACCTCTAGGCCTTGCGCTTGGACATAAATTAGCAGGGCACACTTGGTGTGGTGAGCTGATGGGGGCGTTGGGGACAGGGGTTGGAGCATGGAGCAGCCATCCCCACACTGTGCCAGGCAGTCTCTGACCTGCAACCGCTCCCAATCCCGAAGGTGCTACAAGCAGGTGCATCTTGAGGCGACTAGCAGAAGGGGAATGGGTATCGTCCTTTTTGTCATTCTCTTGCTTTCTCTCCTCTCTGCAGTTTTTTTACTTGTTCAGGGCTACGCTTGAGAGGCGGGTCAGGGTGCCTTCGGACTGCCTTTCCTTTTTAGGGGGGTTCTTTCATTTCTCTTTTGTGTTCCAATCTTTCTATCCTTCCACCTCGCTCTTGCCTTCAGTGTCTTTTCTCCCCTGTCTAACGGGACAATTGGGCGCCCACGCGGTCGAGCATTTTGATCAGGGCCCATAGGTGTAACGTTATTGACCTCTAGGCCAAGCTCAAAGCGCTGGGCCTTGTGGGCACCGAGATGTCCAGTTGGAGATGCCTCGATGAGTCAAAACCCACACACTTTTTGGACAGGTGGGAACCCAGACCCCCCCCCAAATGTTGCGCATTCATGACATGACATGTTGTGCATGGCACTCCCATGCAATTCACGTGTCATGCACCGGTACCGTACTTGGTCCTCCATCCATAACATTTTGTCAGTTCATTCACAGATAGCAGGGCTTTGTTTTTGATTTGCACACCAAGGCCCTTATGGAATGTGCACACCGAAGTTTGGCAAGATGCCCGAGTGCCCAACTAGGAGACAAGCCCTTGTGATTGTTACTAGAGACATTTCACATCGGCATCTGGCTGCATGGGGCATTGAAAGGACTAGGCATGACAATGCGCAAGAGACTAGCCTCAAAGCCTTCATATGGCTCAAACATTAGAATCATGCAGACAACACAGGCCAGGGGGACCCCTTGGCCTGGAACAGTCCGTGACGCCACCTCCAGATAATGTTTCGCAGCTGGAATCAGAAGCCACACAGCCAATTATGATGATACATTTCGTGGTGAGATGGAACATCTACGTCGCGTTGAATGTCGCTGACCCTACTTGTCGTAGGCCCATGCAGCCGAAATGCGGGATTGTCGCTGGACGCAAAGCACTGCTGAGTATCAGGAAATGAACACGAGTCTGAGGAAGGTATGTCACCTCATTGAAAGAGGTCACCTCATTCAATGAGGTGAGGTGGCTTGGGCTTGACGAGGGTCACCTCATTCCATGAGGTCACCTCATTCAATGAGGTGACCCCCGCGCCCCCGACAGGTCACCTCATTGAATGAGGTGACCCTCAAGAAAGATCACACTTTCGGCATCACCGACGTCGTCAAGGCGCTGAAGGCCATGTTCACACGTCACGTCGTTAAAATAACTTAATGCGCCTGGATTGTGTCTCCTGTATGCAGGAGCTCAATCTAGACTGTGGGTGCTGCCACTGGAAATACGTCAGCTGTCGGGCCGGTAGGTGCCATTACATCAGAAGTTTCCAAACATATTAATCACACCAGCTCTCGTATCGATGACGGTAGGTGCAGGCCATCCTGAAGCGCTACTGGCTGACGTTGCAAGAACTACCGGTACGGAATGCACCAACCATGAGTCAGCAAGCATGGCCCCGCTCACATGTGCAAGGCACCCGGGCTATTTTTTGTTTGTTAGCGTCTCTAGGGTTGGGCGGCCGGCCTCACACCTTGTAAAGTCAAAAGAAAAGAAAAGGCACCTACATGCATGCCAGGCCGTGCGGTGCTCCATGGTGCTCGCATGGGCGACGTTATGCTATGCATGCGTACAAGAGCATTGCCGTGCCCCCATGTGCAAGGTCCAGCACTGCCAGCACGCTCAGGGCCTAGCACTGCTGGCATATGCAACGCCCCGCAGTGCCAGCATGTGCAACGCCCCGCACTGCCAACATGTGCATTGCCCAGACATGCGGGCATTCTGGCGTCCCTCAAGGAGTGCACACTCTCACATGTAGCTGCCGGCCACACGGGACGAAAATAAGGGAAACTTGGTGCTTTGATGAAGCCTCTGTCTAAAGGCAGCGGAATCTTGCAGTGGTTTGAACAGCAAAGGCCTTACTCATGGGGGAACCACATGCGGGCAACACCGTGCCTTCATGGCCTCATCAATACTATTGTTGCATGTAAGCATGCATGACCGTCGCATAATTCTACTTCCATATTTTCACTGCTAACACCATCCACATGCCAGACCTGTCCCTCAACTTTCGAAGGTTCATGATGCAGGGTGAATCCAAGTGCAGCTTGACTGCCGGGTAGCATGGCGGGCTGCAACATCCGCTGCCGGTGGCGGTATTCAGCTTTGGTACCAGGTGGGTACGTGAGAAGCCGGTCTAGCCAAGCAGTTCAATGAGGTAACAGCAGGCAGCTGGGACCAACAGTTTGGAAAGCTTAGGGTTTAGTGTTAAACCCTAAACCCTAAACAGCAGACAAAGGGGGGATCGACAGTTTGCATATCACCATCGTCTTGCTGAACGAAGGCTCTGCATGCACGTTGCCCTGTGTGGCTGCATTGGTAGCATGGCGGCCGTGAGCTGACGTTGTGTCGCTGTCCCTGAGTTGCAACACTTGGGTGGCTCATTCACTACTAGTGACTCACTCCTAACATTTTTCGTATTCAGTGCCAGGATGCCAGTAAGTTGCTGGTTATTTGCTTTTCAACTTGTTAAAAACAAAGCTTGAGGAATTGAGAGAGATCTGAAGCATCACTGGTTTTCCTTTGGATCAACCAGATGACAGCCTTTGCTATCGAAGTCTCTGCCCTGCGGTGCAAATGCCGCGACAAGAGAAGCATGTGCAGTTGCTGCATGTGTGTGTGTTGCACATGTTGTCCCTGCCCCCTCCCACCCCTTCCCGCTGCTCCCTCCCTGGCCCCCTATCCTACTGCAGGTGTATTAAGACCCTCAGGACTGGCTCTCTGAAATGCAGGAGAGGGAGTAGCAGCACGCGACTCAGCTTGCCGAGGCAGGCCAGGGGCAAGGGGGCACGTATGTCCAGAGGGGTCTGCTCCCGATGCACCCTTAGTCTCCAAGCCGCCTCGGAACCCTGAGACATCGGCCGCGAAAGCCGTCTCCGCCAGCGGGAGGGCTGCGGCGGCCGACAAGCTTGTATTGTTGCAATGGGCTTGGGGTTGACATAAGTGTTATGCATGGGGGATATGTCACCTCCTGACCTCTCTCCATCGGTCCTTCCCCTGGGATGTGCATGTTCTTCTCGTACATGATTGGGGGACCCACCTTACGGACAGGTCAATGATGTTACACCTCTAGGCCTTGCGCTTGGACATAAATTAGTAGGGCACACTTGGTGTGGTGAGCTGATGGGGGCGTTGGAGACGGGTTGGAGCATGGAGCAGCCAGCCCCACACTGTGCCAGGCAGTCTCTGACCTGCAACCGCTCCCAATCCCGAAGGTGCGACAAGCATGTGCATCTTGAGGCGACTAGCAGAAGGGGAATGGGTATTGTCCTTTTTGTCATTCTCTTGCTTTCTCTCCTCTCTGCAGTTTTTTTACTTGTTCAGGGCTACGCTTGAGAGGCGGGTCAGGGTGCCTTCGGACTGCCTTTCCTTTTTAGGGGGGTTCTTTCATTTCTCTTTTGTGTTCCAATCTTTCTATCCTTCCACCTCTTGCCTTCAGTGTCTTTTCCCCCCTGTCTAACGGGACAATTGGGCGCCCACGCGGTCGAGCCTTTTGATCAGGGCCCATAGGTGTAACGTCATTGACCTCTAGGCCAAGCTCAAAGCGCTGGGCCTCGTGGGCACCCAATTGTCCAGTTGGAGATGCCTCGATGAGTCAAAACCCACACACTTTTTGGACAGGTGGGAACCCAGACCCCCCCCCAAATGTTGCGCATTCATGACATGACATGTTGTGCATGGCACTGACATGCAATTCACGTGTCATGCACCGGTACCGTACTTGGTCCTCCATCCATAACATTTTGTCAGTTCATTCACAGATAGCAGGGCTTTGTTTTTGATTTGCACACCAAGGCCCTTATGGAATGTGCACACCGAAGTTTGGCAAGATGCCCGAGTGCCCAACTAGGAGACAAGCCCTTGTGATTGTTACTAGAGACATTTCACATCGGCATCTGGCTGCATGGGGCATTGAAATGACTAGGCATGACAATGCGCAAGAGACTAGCCTCAAAGCCTTCATATGGCTCAAACATTAGAATCATGCAGACAACACAGGCCAGGGGGACCCCTTGGCCTGGAACAGTCCGTGACGCCACCTCCAGATAATGTTTCGCAGCTGGACTCAGAAGCCACACAGCCAATTATGATGTTATATTTCGTGGTGAGATGGAACATCTACGTCGCGTTGAATGTCGCTGACCCTACTTGTCGTAGGCCCACGCAGCCGAAATGCAGGATTGTCGCTGGACGCAAAGCACTGCTGAGTATCAGGAAATGAACACGAGTCTGAGGAAGGTATGTCACCTCATTGAAAGAGGTCACCTCATTCAATGAGGTGAGGTGGCTTGGGCTTGACGAGGGTCACCTCATTCAATGAGGTCACCTCATTCAATGAGGTGACCCCCGCGCCCCCGACAGGTCACCTCATTGAATGAGGTGACCCTCAAGAAACATCACACTTTCGGCATCACCGACGTCGTCAAGGCGCTGAAGGTCATGTTCACATGTCACGTCGTTAAAATAACGTAATGCGCCTGGATTGTGTCTTGTATGGAGGAGCTCAATCTAGACTGTGGGTGCTGCCACTGGAAATACGTCAGCTGTCGGGCCGGTAGGTGCCATTACATCAAAAGTTTCCAAACATATTAATCACACCAGCTCCCGTATCGATGACGGTAGGTGCAGGCCATCCTGAAACGCTACTGGCTGACGTTGCAAGAACTACCGGTACGGAATGCACCAACCATGAGTCAGCAAGCATGGCCCCGCTCACATGTGCAAGGCACCCGGGCCATTTTTTGTTTGTTAGCGTCTCTAGGGTTGGGCGTCCGGCCTCACACCTTGTAAAGTCAAAAGAAAAGAAAAGGCACCTACATGCATGCCAGGCCGTGCGGTGCTCCATGGTGCTCGCATGGGCGACGTTATGCTATGCATGCGTACAAGAGCATTGCCGTGCCCCCATGTGCAAGGTCCCGCACTGCCAGCACGCTCAGGGCCTAGCACTGCCAGCATATGCAACGCCCCGCACTGCCAGCATGTGCAACGCCCCGCACTGCCAACATGTGCATTGCCCAGACAAGCGGGCATTCTGGCGTCCCTCAAGGAGTGCACACTCTCACATGTAGCTGCCGGCCACACGGGACGAAAATAAGGGAAACTTGGTGCTTTGGTGAAGCCTCTGTCTAAAGGCAGCGGAATCAATACTATTGTTGCATGTAAGCATGCATGACCGCCGCATAATTCTACTTCCATATTTTCACTGCTAACACCATGCACATGCCAGACCTGTCCCTCAACTTTCGAAGGTTCATAATGCAGGGTGAATCCAAGTGCAGCTTGACTGCCGGGTAGCATGGCGGGCTGCAACATCCGCTGCCGGTGGCGGTATTCAGCTTTGGTACCAGGTGGGTACGTGAGAAGCCGGTCTAGCCAAGCAGTTCAATGAGGTAACAGCAGGCAGCTGGGACCAACAGTTTGGAAAGCTTAGGGTTTAGTGTTAAACCCTAAACCCTAAACAGCAGACAAAGGGGGGATCGACAGTTTGCATGTCACCATCGTCTTGCTGAGCGAAGGCTCTGCATGCACGTTGCCCTGTGTGGCTGCATTGGTAGCATGGCGGCCGTGAGCTGACGTTGTGTCGCTGTCGCTGAGTTGCATCACTTGGGTGGCTCATTCACTACTAGTGACTCACTCCTAACATTTTTCGTATTCAGTGCCAGGATGCCAGTAAGTTGCTGGTTATTTGCTTTTCAACTTGTTAAAAACAAAGCTTGAGGAATTGAGAGAGATCTGAAGCATCACTGGTTTTCCTTTGGATCAACCAGATGACAGCCTTTGCTATCGAAGTCTCTGCCCTGCGGTGCAAATGCCGCGACAAGAGAAGCATGTGCAGTTGCTGCATGTGTGTGTGTTGCACATGTTGTCCCTGCCCCCTCCCACCCCTTCCCGCTGCTCCCTCCCTGGCCCCCTATCCTACTGCAGGTGTATTAAGACCCTCAGGACTGGCTCTCTGAAATGCAGGAGAGGGAGTAGCAGCACGCGACTCAGCTTGCCGAGGCAGGCCAGGGGCAAGGGGGCACGTATGTCCAGAGGGGTCTGCTCCCGATGCACCCTTAGTCTCCAAGCCGCCTCGGAACCCTGAGACATCGGCCTCGAAAGCCGTCTCCGCCAGCGGGAGGGCTGCGGCGGCCGACAAGCTTGTATTGTTGCAATGGGCTTGGGGTTGACATAAGTGTTATGCATGGGGGATATGTCACCTCCTGACCTCTCTCCTTCGGTCCTTCCCCTGGGATGTGCATGTTCTTCTCGTACATGATTGGGGGACCCACCTTACGGACAGGTCAATGATGTTACACCTCTAGGCCTTGCGCTTGGACATAAATTAGTAGGGCACACTTGGTGTGGTGAGCTGATGGGGGCGTTGGAGACGGGTTGGAGCATGGAGCAGCCAGCCCCACACTGTGCCAGGCAGTCTCTGACCTGCAACCGCTCCCAATCCCGAAGGTGCGACAAGCATGTGCATCTTGAGGCGACTAGCAGAAGGGGAATGGGTATTGTCCTTTTTGTCATTCTCTTGCTTTCTCTCCTCTCTGCAGTTTTTTTACTTGTTCAGGGCTACGCTTGAGAGGCGGGTCAGGGTGCCTTCGGACTGCCTTTCCTTTTTAGGGGGGTTCTTTCATTTCTCTTTTGTGTTCCAATCTTTCTATCCTTCCACCTCTTGCCTTCAGTGTCTTTTCCCCCCTGTCTAACGGGACAATTGGGCGCCCACGCGGTCGAGCCTTTTGATCAGGGCCCATAGGTGTAACGTCATTGACCTCTAGGCCAAGCTCAAAGCGCTGGGCCTCGTGGGCACCCAATTGTCCAGTTGGAGATGCCTCGATGAGTCAAAACCCACACACTTTTTGGACAGGTGGGAACCCAGACCCCCCCCCAAATGTTGCGCATTCATGACATGACATGTTGTGCATGGCACTGACATGCAATTCACGTGTCATGCACCGGTACCGTACTTGGTCCTCCATCCATAACATTTTGTCAGTTCATTCACAGATAGCAGGGCTTTGTTTTTGATTTGCACACCAAGGCCCTTATGGAATGTGCACACCGAAGTTTGGCAAGATGCCCGAGTGCCCAACTAGGAGACAAGCCCTTGTGATTGTTACTAGAGACATTTCACATCGGCATCTGGCTGCATGGGGCATTGAAATGACTAGGCATGACAATGCGCAAGAGACTAGCCTCAAAGCCTTCATATGGCTCAAACATTAGAATCATGCAGACAACACAGGCCAGGGGGACCCCTTGGCCTGGAACAGTCCGTGACGCCACCTCCAGATAATGTTTCGCAGCTGGACTCAGAAGCCACACAGCCAATTATGATGTTATATTTCGTGGTGAGATGGAACATCTACGTCGCGTTGAATGTCGCTGACCCTACTTGTCGTAGGCCCACGCAGCCGAAATGCAGGATTGTCGCTGGACGCAAAGCACTGCTGAGTATCAGGAAATGAACACGAGTCTGAGGAAGGTATGTCACCTCATTGAAAGAGGTCACCTCATTCAATGAGGTGAGGTGGCTTGGGCTTGACGAGGGTCACCTCATTCAATGAGGTCACCTCATTCAATGAGGTGACCCCCGCGCCCCCGACAGGTCACCTCATTGAATGAGGTGACCCTCAAGAAACATCACACTTTCGGCATCACCGACGTCGTCAAGGCGCTGAAGGTCATGTTCACATGTCACGTCGTTAAAATAACGTAATGCGCCTGGATTGTGTCTTGTATGGAGGAGCTCAATCTAGACTGTGGGTGCTGCCACTGGAAATACGTCAGCTGTCGGGCCGGTAGGTGCCATTACATCAAAAGTTTCCAAACATATTAATCACACCAGCTCCCGTATCGATGACGGTAGGTGCAGGCCATCCTGAAACGCTACTGGCTGACGTTGCAAGAACTACCGGTACGGAATGCACCAACCATGAGTCAGCAAGCATGGCCCCGCTCACATGTGCAAGGCACCCGGGCCATTTTTTGTTTGTTAGCGTCTCTAGGGTTGGGCGTCCGGCCTCACACCTTGTAAAGTCAAAAGAAAAGAAAAGGCACCTACATGCATGCCAGGCCGTGCGGTGCTCCATGGTGCTCGCATGGGCGACGTTATGCTATGCATGCGTACAAGAGCATTGCCGTGCCCCCATGTGCAAGGTCCCGCACTGCCAGCACGCTCAGGGCCTAGCACTGCCAGCATATGCAACGCCCCGCACTGCCAGCATGTGCAACGCCCCGCACTGCCAACATGTGCATTGCCCAGACAAGCGGGCATTCTGGCGTCCCTCAAGGAGTGCACACTCTCACATGTAGCTGCCGGCCACACGGGACGAAAATAAGGGAAACTTGGTGCTTTGGTGAAGCCTCTGTCTAAAGGCAGCGGAATCAATACTATTGTTGCATGTAAGCATGCATGACCGCCGCATAATTCTACTTCCATATTTTCACTGCTAACACCATGCACATGCCAGACCTGTCCCTCAACTTTCGAAGGTTCATAATGCAGGGTGAATCCAAGTGCAGCTTGACTGCCGGGTAGCATGGCGGGCTGCAACATCCGCTGCCGGTGGCGGTATTCAGCTTTGGTACCAGGTGGGTACGTGAGAAGCCGGTCTAGCCAAGCAGTTCAATGAGGTAACAGCAGGCAGCTGGGACCAACAGTTTGGAAAGCTTAGGGTTTAGTGTTAAACCCTAAACCCTAAACAGCAGACAAAGGGGGGATCGACAGTTTGCATGTCACCATCGTCTTGCTGAGCGAAGGCTCTGCATGCACGTTGCCCTGTGTGGCTGCATTGGTAGCATGGCGGCCGTGAGCTGACGTTGTGTCGCTGTCGCTGAGTTGCATCACTTGGGTGGCTCATTCACTACTAGTGACTCACTCCTAACATTTTTCGTATTCAGTGCCAGGATGCCAGTAAGTTGCTGGTTATTTGCTTTTCAACTTGTTAAAAACAAAGCTTGAGGAATTGAGAGAGATCTGAAGCATCACTGGTTTTCCTTTGGATCAACCAGATGACAGCCTTTGCTATCGAAGTCTCTGCCCTGCGGTGCAAATGCCGCGACAAGAGAAGCATGTGCAGTTGCTGCATGTGTGTGTGTTGCACATGTTGTCCCTGCCCCCTCCCACCCCTTCCCGCTGCTCCCTCCCTGGCCCCCTATCCTACTGCAGGTGTATTAAGACCCTCAGGACTGGCTCTCTGAAATGCAGGAGAGGGAGTAGCAGCACGCGACTCAGCTTGCCGAGGCAGGCCAGGGGCAAGGGGGCACGTATGTCCAGAGGGGTCTGCTCCCGATGCACCCTTAGTCTCCAAGCCGCCTCGGAACCCTGAGACATCGGCCTCGAAAGCCGTCTCCGCCAGCGGGAGGGCTGCGGCGGCCGACAAGCTTGTATTGTTGCAATGGGCTTGGGGTTGACATAAGTGTTATGCATGGGGGATATGTCACCTCCTGACCTCTCTCCATCGGTCCTTCCCCTGGGATGTGCATGTTCTTCTCGTACATGATTGGGGGACCCACCTTACGGACAGGTCAATGATGTTACACCTCTAGGCCTTGCGCTTGGACATAAATTAGTAGGGCACACTTGGTGTGGTGAGCTGATGGGGGCGTTGGAGACGGGTTGGAGCATGGAGCAGCCAGCCCCACACTGTGCCAGGCAGTCTCTGACCTGCAACCGCTCCCAATCCCGAAGGTGCGACAAGCATGTGCATCTTGAGGCGACTAGCAGAAGGGGAATGGGTATTGTCCTTTTTGTCATTCTCTTGCTTTCTCTCCTCTCTGCAGTTTTTTTACTTGTTCAGGGCTACGCTTGAGAGGCGGGTCAGGGTGCCTTCGGACTGCCTTTCCTTTTTAGGGGGGTTCTTTCATTTCTCTTTTGTGTTCCAATCTTTCTATCCTTCCACCTCTTGCCTTCAGTGTCTTTTCCCCCCTGTCTAACGGGACAATTGGGCGCCCACGCGGTCGAGCCTTTTGATCAGGGCCCATAGGTGTAACGTCATTGACCTCTAGGCCAAGCTCAAAGCGCTGGGCCTCGTGGGCACCCAATTGTCCAGTTGGAGATGCCTCGATGAGTCAAAACCCACACACTTTTTGGACAGGTGGGAACCCAGACCCCCCCCCAAATGTTGCGCATTCATGACATGACATGTTGTGCATGGCACTGACATGCAATTCACGTGTCATGCACCGGTACCGTACTTGGTCCTCCATCCATAACATTTTGTCAGTTCATTCACAGATAGCAGGGCTTTGTTTTTGATTTGCACACCAAGGCCCTTATGGAATGTGCACACCGAAGTTTGGCAAGATGCCCGAGTGCCCAACTAGGAGACAAGCCCTTGTGATTGTTACTAGAGACATTTCACATCGGCATCTGGCTGCATGGGGCATTGAAATGACTAGGCATGACAATGCGCAAGAGACTAGCCTCAAAGCCTTCATATGGCTCAAACATTAGAATCATGCAGACAACACAGGCCAGGGGGACCCCTTGGCCTGGAACAGTCCGTGACGCCACCTCCAGATAATGTTTCGCAGCTGGACTCAAAAGCCACACAGCCAATTATGATGTTATATTTCGTGGTGAGATGGAACATCTACGTCGCGTTGAATGTCGCTGACCCTACTTGTCGTAGGCCCACGCAGCCGAAATGCAGGATTGTCGCTGGACGCAAAGCACTGCTGAGTATCAGGAAATGAACACGAGTCTGAGGAAGGTATGTCACCTCATTGAAAGAGGTCACCTCATTCAATGAGGTGAGGTGGCTTGGGCTTGACGAGGGTCACCTCATTCAATGAGGTCACCTCATTCAATGAGGTGACCCCCGCGCCCCCGACAGGTCACCTCATTGAATGAGGTGACCCTCAAGAAACATCACACTTTCGGCATCACCGACGTCGTCAAGGCGCTGAAGGTCATGTTCACATGTCACGTCGTTAAAATAACGTAATGCGCCTGGATTGTGTCTTGTATGGAGGAGCTCAATCTAGACTGTGGGTGCTGCCACTGGAAATACGTCAGCTGTCGGGCCGGTAGGTGCCATTACATCAAAAGTTTCCAAACATATTAATCACACCAGCTCCCGTATCGATGACGGTAGGTGCAGGCCATCCTGAAACGCTACTGGCTGACGTTGCAAGAACTACCGGTACGGAATGCACCAACCATGAGTCAGCAAGCATGGCCCCGCTCACATGTGCAAGGCACCCGGGCCATTTTTTGTTTGTTAGCGTCTCTAGGGTTGGGCGTCCGGCCTCACACCTTGTAAAGTCAAAAGAAAAGAAAAGGCACCTACATGCATGCCAGGCCGTGCGGTGCTCCATGGTGCTCGCATGGGCGACGTTATGCTATGCATGCGTACAAGAGCATTGCCGTGCCCCCATGTGCAAGGTCCCGCACTGCCAGCACGCTCAGGGCCTAGCACTGCCAGCATATGCAACGCCCCGCACTGCCAGCATGTGCAACGCCCCGCACTGCCAACATGTGCATTGCCCAGACAAGCGGGCATTCTGGCGTCCCTCAAGGAGTGCACACTCTCACATGTAGCTGCCGGCCACACGGGACGAAAATAAGGGAAACTTGGTGCTTTGATGAAGCCTCTGTCTAAAGGCAGCGGAATCTTGCAGTGGTTTGAACAGCAAAGGCCTTACTCATGGGGGAACCACATGCGGGCAACACCGTGCCTTCATGGCCTCATCAATACTATTGTTGCATGTAAGCATGCATGACCGTCGCATAATTCTACTTCCATATTTTCACTGCTAACACCATCCACATGCCAGACCTGTCCCTCAACTTTCGAAGGTTCATGATGCAGGGTGAATCCAAGTGCAGCTTGACTGCCGGGTAGCATGGCGGGCTGCAACATCCGCTGCCGGTGGCGGTATTCAGCTTTGGTACCAGGTGGGTACGTGAGAAGCCGGTCTAGCCAAGCAGTTCAATGAGGTAACAGCAGGCAGCTGGGACCAACAGTTTGGAAAGCTTAGGGTTTAGTGTTAAACCCTAAACCCTAAACAGCAGACAAAGGGGGGATCGACAGTTTGCATATCACCATCGTCTTGCTGAACGAAGGCTCTGCATGCACGTTGCCCTGTGTGGCTGCATTGGTAGCATGGCGGCCGTGAGCTGACGTTGTGTCGCTGTCCCTGAGTTGCAACACTTGGGTGGCTCATTCACTACTAGTGACTCACTCCTAACATTTTTCGTATTCAGTGCCAGGATGCCAGTAAGTTGCTGGTTATTTGCTTTTCAACTTGTTAAAAACAAAGCTTGAGGAATTGAGAGAGATCTGAAGCATCACTGGTTTTCCTTTGGATCAACCAGATGACAGCCTTTGCTATCGAAGTCTCTGCCCTGCGGTGCAAATGCCGCGACAAGAGAAGCATGTGCAGTTGCTGCATGTGTGTATGTTGCACATGTTGTCCCTGCCCCCTCCCACCCCTTCCCGCTGCTCCCTCCCTGGCCCCCTATCCTACTGCAGGTGTATTAAGACCCTCAGGACTGGCTCTCTGAAATGCAGGAGAGGGAGTAGCAGCACGCGACTCAGCTTGCCGAGGCAGGCCAGGGGCAAGGGGGCACGTATGTCCAG